>CM076958.1:6785833-8082500 GCA_039566865.1 Aurelia coerulea | reverse complement strand
TGGATTTGGAAATAATAGTCTACATTTGAACTGTAGCTACTTATCTGGTAGAAAACAAAGGGTTAAGATTGGTTCGACCTTTAGTGACTGGCTTGATATCACCTCAGGAGTTCCACAGGGCTCTATTTTAGGACCCCTACTTTTCAACATCTTTATAAATGACCTCGTTTTCTTCATAAAAGAGTCTAAAATATGCAACTTTGCAGATGATAATACCATCTTTGCCTCTGGGCTAAACATAGAACAAGTAGCTGTATCTTTAGAAATTGACCTAATGCACACCCTTGAATGGTTTGATTCTAATCGTATGGTAGCGAACCCCGGAAAATTCCAGGTAATGTTTCTAGGTCTGAATACAAACCAGAAGTTGTGTATTGAAATTGATAATTTGGTCATCAAGCCAACAGATTCCGTAAAGCTTCTTGGAAATACAATACTCTCTGACCATGTGAAATCAATCTGTACTAAGGCTAGCAAAAAGGTTGGAGCATTCTCGAGAGTTGTTAAATACCTCGATGGACAAAAAGCAAAGTTACTATAAAATGCATTCATAATTTCAACTTTTAACTACTGTCCCGTTATTTGGATGTTCTGTGGGAAAAGATCAAACAAGGAAGTAAATAGGGTTCATAAACGTGCCTTGAGGATACTCATCCACGATTATGACGCTTCCTTTGAGGAACTTCTCGAGAGAGTAAATGAAAAATCAATCCACGTAAAAAATCTCCAGAACCTTTTGATTGAGGGTTACAAGTCCCTCAACTGCCAAAATTCTATTCTTATTTGGGATATGTTCAAAAGGAGAGAAATGACATATGATCTCCGAGTAAAGGATCTCTTACAAATACCTAACACGAGAACAACCTCCTATGGAATTAACTCCATAATATTCAGGGGGAGCATTCTGTGGAACTCCATACCTGATGTAATAAAGAACAACCAAAACATAGCCTCATTCAAAAAAAATTATCAAAACGTAGAACGGGCACAAAATGCAATTGTACTATATGTAAATAATTTGTTAGATTTAGTTTTGTAGTTAAATAGTTGGTTTTAATTAGTTACTCTTCCCTTTAGAGAAAACTATTTGTATTAATAACCAACTTTAAAGAAATTCATTATTATTATTATTATTATTATTATTATTATTATTATTATTATTATTATTATCATTATTTGTTCTTTGCTTTTAATGCAGTACAGTTCTCGCCACTGTGCCGAGGTCAGTCCATGTCCCTAAGGCAACAGCAGTGTTCACTTGATGGACAACGTTCTTCTCAGGATGTGGGCGCTTCCGAGGAGAGCAATCTTCTGCAATTCTTCAATCCGTATGTGGCCAGGAATTTGACTGACGTACTTCTCAAGGCCTTTCTTGATGAGTCCCAGTGCTCCCACTACAATTGGAACTGTCGATGTCTTCATTTCCCACATTTTTGTTACTTCAATTTAAAGATCTTTATACTTGGACAGCTTCTCTACTTCTTTAATCGATACATTTCTTTCAGATGGTATACTCATGTCAATCATAATGCATTTCTTTTCTTTCTTGTCTTTGATAATTATGTCAGGTCTATTAGCTTTTATCTCTTTGTCTGTGCTTACAGGCATGTCCCATAGTACGGTGGCAGCTTCATTTTCAGTCACGTTCTCAGGTTTGTGCTCATGCCATTTATCTGCAGTTGGGAAATGGTAATTTTTGCATATTCTCCAATGCAGGTATCCTGCTGCCTTGTCATGTCGCTGTATATATTCCGTCTTTGCGAGTACTGGACAGCCGGCTACAATATGGTCAATAGTTTCCTCGAATTCATTGCACATCCTACACTTGGGGTCAGTGCCGTCTTTGATGATCTTATTGTGGTATGATCTTGTTGCTAAGCTTTGATCCTGTGCAGCAATTATCAATCCCTCAGTTTCTCCTTTAAGTCCAGGACTCTTAAGCCATTTGTGAGTCTGTTCTATTTCAACATCTGGCTTATTCACTCTAGTTGGATACTGGCCATGCATCGGTTTTCCTTCCCATATCTGTCTCATCTTCTCATGTGCCTTCTTCTTTGTCTCCTGCTTTACTCTTTTAGCAAATAAAGTGATTTTTTCTTGTTGTATTCTAGCAGTGTCTGGTACTTCTAACTCTCCTTTAAATTTTCTGGCATCTTTTGCAACAGAATAAAGCTTCTTGCTGTTTTCATGCCGGTACACAAGTTTGAGAAGGGGATCTTCTGTTTGTTCCAGGTACGAGTTTAGCCCCACTGTGGTTGTTTTGAACACGAGTTCGAGCTGAGTGAGGCCCCGTCCGCCACCTTCTCTCGGTAGGTACATTCTTTCCACATCAGCTTTTGGGTGGTTCATCCTCTCCATAGTTAACAGCTTCCTTGTCTTTGTATCCAGCTTTCTTATTTCACTCATCTGCCAGTTTACAATGTTGACACTATAAGTAAATACGGGTACAGCAAGTGTATTGATTGCTTCTATCTTGTTTGATCCGTTGAGTTCACTTTTTGTTACCAGTCTCACTCTCCTGTAGTATTCTTTTCTAATTTGTTCTTTCATGGTGGCATGCTGTATACCATCACCTTCATTGATCCCTAGATATTTGTAAGCACCTTCCTGTTCTAGCTCCTTTATTGTGGTATTAGTGTCTACTGTGATGTCTGTAGTTTGTGTGAGCTTGCCCTTATTATTATTATTATTATTATTATTATAGCGTCAAGTAAGATTGAGTATTCTTGTTTCAGGTCGATAATACGCAGAGAAAACAAGACTAGTTTGTTTGAAAATTTTCGATCTATCGTAGACCTTCATCAGTCAATTAATGTTCGAATAAATGTTTTACAATCTAACGTTATCAAATGCGAATGTTGTGTTCCATAAATAAAAGGAGTCTAAAATTCTAACAATGAAATAGAGAACGGAGAACGATTGATGTGACGAAACTTTATTAAACTGCTACATATGCTTGTATAGTTTATAATATGTCTTTCCGAGCTCATTAAGGCTAGAATTTAGTCCGTTTGGTTCTCTGGAGTCTAATCGTGATATCCATAAGCTTTCGTAATGTTCTAATTTATCACGATCTCCCTCTAATCTCTGCAGGATATGTACCTGTAAATCCCTATCAAAATTGCATGATTCACTCTCGTGAAAATGTTTGCCCAGTTCCGTTGCATCCGGATCATGCTTTGCATCACTCCGGTGCTTATTAAACCTTTGGCTTAAAGCTGTGGAAGTATATCCGATGTATATTAGCTGATGCTTCATACATTCAGCGGCATAAATCACATTTCAAACAGATCGAAAATTTTCAAACAAACTAGTCTTGTTTTCTCTGCGTATTATTATTATTATTATTATTATTATTATTATTATTATTATCATCATTATTATTATTATTATTATTATTATTATAATAAACTAAACCACCATCATGTGTTAACAGAAAATAAATATAAAAACACAACTGTTAAATGCCTCAAATGAGGCATTTAACAGTTGCATTATTATTATTATTATTATTATTATTATTATTATTATTATTATTATTACTATTATTATTATTATTATTATTATTATTATTATTATTATAGTTCTGCAGTCCATGATTCCGTGGTCCGTAATATTGAGTTCTGCATTGTCAGAAATAAACCTTTGTCGTCCATTGACGTAGTTAGGTAGTTAAGTAAATTGGAAGAACTAGTTATCTTTTGTTGGAGAACTTTGTTGTTATGTTGTTTGTTATGTTGATTCTAAGTTGAATGTTGACAAGCATATTGTTGAATTGTGCGGTAAAATAAACAAAAAAGTGAGTGCATTCGCAAGACTTCGGAACTATCTTGATGATACACAAGCTAAACTCTTATGTAATACAACGGTGTTGGCAAATTTCAAATATTGCCCTTCAATTTGGATGTTCTCTTCTAAAGCTGCAAACAAAGAGATTAATAGAACACATAAACGTGCACTAAGGGTGCTCCATAACGACTATGATGCATCGTTTGATATGTGTCTAAGGAGAGAGGCAGATACAACAATCTACGTCAAAAATCTCCAAAAACTAATGTTAGAGGTATTCAAAACTCTGAATTCGTTGAATTCGCGAATTCGCGAACCGCAGCCGTGAGCTGGCCCGTCACTACATAGTCTGACGGCAGACAGGCAGGCTAACTTCGCTCGTTGATTGAAGAAGAATAGTAAGGCTGCCTTCGGCATCAATTAGATCACTTAATCCCTATAAAGCACATGGCTGGGACGAAATATCTGTAAGGATGATAAAGTTGAGCGATGTTGCATTCGTTCTGCCACTCAAGATAATTTTCACAAATTGTTTGAGGCGTGGTTTATCTTCCGAAATTTGGAAATATGCAAATGTAGTGCCGGTTAATAAGAAAAATGAGAACAATTTGAAGGGGAAGTCCGTCCTATTTCTCTTTTACCAATTTTTGGGAAAATACTTGAAAAACTCATATATGATTCTCTTTACTCACATCTTTTTACTCTCAATAACACACACAATGTTCAAAGCTTTTGACTGTGACCCTTGATGTTCGTTCTGTGTATCTTGACATTTCTAAGGCATTTGATAGGATATGGCACGATGGTCTAATTTATGAATTAAAGCGATGTGGTGTCTCGGGACAACTTCTTTTTTTAATCCAAAGCTTTCTCAAGCATCGAAAGCAAAGGACTGTACTGAATGGACAGAGTTCAAATTGGGGAGAGATTTCCGCAGGGGTGCCCCAGGGCTCTATTCTTGGACCCTTGTTTCTCCTTGTGTATATAAATGATCTAGCTGTAGCCTTGAAGTGCAATGTTAAGTTATTTGCTCATGATATATCGTTGTTCACAGTGGTAGAAGATTCAAATACAGCTGCCAATGACATGAAGCATGACTTGGACTTGATAAGTCGGTGGACTCAAGCTTGGAGAATGTCCTTTAATCCTGATCCGCAGAAACAAGCTGTTGAATTAACATTTTCAAGGAAAAAATCGAAATTGATCATCCAGTGATTCTTTTTAACAATACACCAGTCAAGAAAGTGAATGAACATATACATTTAGGAAATATCCTGGACTCAAAGCTATCTTTCTCAGCTCATATCAAATCAGCGATCTCTAAAACAAGAAAGGGCATTGGTGTGCTGAAATATCTCTCCAAATACCGCCAAGCCATACCCTAAACGAATTATAAGCTCTATGTTCGACCCCACCTAGACTACGATGATGCTATTTACCATATTCCTGCCAAAGTGTGTGAATTCAGTCAAAATATCCCTTTACCAAATTTAATGGAAAAACTAGAGTCCGCACAGTATTCTGCTGCCTTAGCTGTGTCAGGTACATGGAGGGGAACATCTCGAGAGAAGCTGTACACAGAGCTTGATTGGGAGTTACTGAGTTCCCGAAGATGGAGTAGACACCTTACCTTGTTCTACAAGTTTGTAAATAATCTTAGTCCTGAGTATACAGTTGAACCAATTCCCCCTCTTCATCATTCGCAGTACCGTCTTCGCGACCAGGATGCCATTGGGCGATTAAAGGCAAGAACAGAACAATTCAAGTCTAGCTTCTATCCAAACTGTTTATCCGAATGGAATAAGCTTGAGCCTGAATTGAGACTTGCGCGTTTTATTGCCGTTTTTAAGAAAAAGCTGTTATCAATAATCCGCCCCCCTGCCAAATCTGTTTTTGGAATTCACGATCCAATAGGATTATCCTACCTTACACAACTTATGGTTGGTCTCAGCAAGTTAAATTTCCATAAATTCAAGCATAATTTAGGGATACAATAAACCCAGTGTGCCCAACAAACGATGGCATTGAGGACACTGAGCACTTTTTGTTGCTCTGCCCTTCTTTTGATGTTCAACGACAAAATCTTCTCGCTGGAATTGTTGAATTATTACGACCATTTGCACAAATCACCAATCTTTCAAACGATTCTTTGACGTATCCTTCATTGTATGGTGATCAAGACCTTTCTGATGAGTTGAACAGAAATATACTCGAACTAACTTTACGATTCATCCACGAAACTGGTCGCTTTGATTAATCTATTGAGATTACAGCTATTTACTAAGCAACCACCAAGTCCTTTATCGTAAATAGCTCTTTCCTTTGTAAATTCTGTTTCACATTAGATGACCTTCCTAAATCAACAATTAAATGATTTGCACTAGTGACATCTTTCAACCCATTTAAACCCTGACCTGACATCTGATATGAAACAGAATCTAGTATAGTATCAATTAATCTTTAATTGTTTCGTAATGTGTCTGTATACAGTTTAATATTTCACGTTTTCATATATTGGCCATGGGGTAGTCATTGTATTTCGCTCCCCACGTACCTGTAGTGTCGTATAGTAATTTAGATAGGTATTGTAGAATGTAAGATTATTGTAAAATTTTATATTTGAATAAACCAAAAATAAATAAGTAACACAGTTTCACACAGTTTCACAAATATTAGGAAACACAGTTTCTCAGTAGCTTACAAAGTTGCGTGGATAGAAATGTAGATATATTCCTTTTTGTGCAATTGTTTTTTCTTATCTGTTACCTGCTAGTAGCTCATCTTGGTATTTTGGTTCGGGTTCGGGTATTTTGGTAGAGTTTCAGCTCATCGTCCTAAACGTCTTCTATAAAACAACGCCGGGCTTCCCTTCTCGATAAGCCTCGGCCTACTAGGAATCACCTTTCATCTCTGCTTCATAGTCAATTTCAACTGCACTGCTAAAATCGGAACTTCTTTTAGAACTGCTTTTAATGTCTGTCGAAGTAAAGCTTGCATCAGACATTCTCGAAATGCAATCATCTTATTAGAAGACTCCTGAAGATCATCAACGAAACCAAGGTGACTGCGGAATTAACAATAGATCACAAATGGTTCATCCCGGGTTCTACGTCATGACCAGGCTTGATTCAGACTTTTCACTGAGCGTTTTTCTCTCCAAAACATGGTTTTTAAACGTCAATAAAAAGGGGGAAATAACGAGATTTCGCTTCATTTAATTATTTATGCAACTATTCATATGATTGTGGTGTCATAAATGCAAAAAAACCTTTTGGATTTACTGACACTTTAAACTATATAGTTGCCGATATCATTGTCTTGATATCCAGGGGGCCGCGACCTTTCAAATGGGGATTCTCTTTATTGACTCACTTGTTAAAACTTTGACTTGCTAATTTCGAATCTGGCAACAGTTTTTAAAAATTGTCTCAAGATTTAAAATTAGCAGGCCTAATTTGTATTTTGTACCAAATTTGGAGCCAATTGGGTGACGCAATAATGACTGGACCTGCTATGGACTACTGAAATGCGGCAATGAAGAACATGAAGTTAAGGCAACCTATTTGATTGGAAATGGATTGTAAATTTAAAATAAGGAGTTTATCGCGCAAGAAATTTCCAGCGGTCTGGATTCTTGCTACTTTCCTATGTTCAAAGTTTTATTCCAACAAATCCCAACAGAGCTACCTCTAGGTAAATGCAGGGTGGGCCAAAAATTATAAGACAAATCTATAAGAAAGTTTCTGAACGCAAGGGCTTGATTAAATATACTGCTTCTTTTAGAATACCCGGTATATTGTACAACATTCTTAAAGGTCAAAATGTGGTATTGGGATGCAACGATGTTGTCCAAAACAAAATACCGTGTTAATTGACAGTTCCCTAGATTGGAAAGAACAAATCAAGGCAGTTTCTACCAAGGTACCTAAGGTTGTTAGTTTTCATAAACATGCAAAGACGTTTTTACTAAAAGAAAGTCTGAACACTGTCCATATGGGCATTGTTGAGCCCCCACCTTTGATACTGGGGTTCTGATTGGGGTTGCGCTGGTCCTACAGAAATTAATCGGTTGTAAAAGCTTAAAAACCGTGATGCTAGAATCATAACGAATAGCAGCTTTGATACCCTCAAGGAGACCTCTTATCAAAGGGCTGGGTCGGAAGACTATTGAAGAACTCATTAGAAAAGTCTAAGATTATGGTCTTCTAGTCTCTCAATGAGTTTGCTCCACAATACCTATATAATTTGCAATGCTCCTCCCGTAACGTCAGTAATACAAAGACTGACGTGAGGTTGCCAAAGAAACGATCAGCAAACAGACAGAAATGTCACCTTTACGGGGAGCTACGCTGTATATTGTAATTTAACTTTTTATTTGAGGGCTCTTCTCATTAAATGAATTAAAATGAAATGAAAATATGAAAATAAGCTTACCACCAAAATACTTGTTGCGTGGTGAATTTGAAACCTCTTTGGCAACTTCATCTTCAGAAGTGAACAAATTCCCAGTAATATTACTACGTGAAATAAGAACTATGCCAGTAGAAGCACTCGTTCGGTTCATTATTGCATTTGCTGAAATGAAATATTACAGATCATTAAATTACTTGCACAAACAGTGATGCAGAAATAATTGCAACTCCGAAAAAGATCTGAGGAAATTTCCCAGAAGGCGCAACTTTATGCGTTTTCTGGAAAAATGAAAACATTTAAGCTTTTGTTTAAATATCTATGTCTCTACAATCGCGAACAAAACTCAAGAGACACGTTGCTTTTTGGAGGAAATTTCGAGTTAGGATCGCCCCCGCCCGCCAATGCAATGTTGGAGGCTGGTGGAAATGTCATATATGAGTTGACAAGTATGTGACCTTAAGCAACCAACATTGCAAAGGGGGGAGGGGGTCATGAGCAGGGCAAGGTAGTAGTTTACATACAGGAAAGACATCTTTTAACACAAAACTCATCTGTCATAACGAGTTTTGTCCGCGATTGTAAATAAAAATTTCGTATTTACCTTATTCATTTTAACATTATACGAATCAATTCCCAGTCTTTTTGCAGCCGCTTGAAAGCAGCCTTAGCTGACGGATTTTCTTTGTATAAGAACGTAAAATAAACAAACAAATGAAGTAAAATGAAAAAGATATTGCAAATTTTTAAGGCCGTAGACCAGGCCCGCTTGACTATTTTCAAAAGGGTCACACTTTACAATCGAAGCAGGCTTGGCGCGCTCTTGACTGGATTTTCCCAAGGACAGCCAAATTAAAGCAAGGCTTTAAAACTAAATAAAAATTCGGTAAAAAAGAGTAAAGGAGAAATACTTACTCCAGTCATTGTAGGGGTAAAACGCTACTTTTGGCGGATACAATGAGCCTGTTGAAATGGCTTCTGACTTGAATGTGCCTGAGGACATAAAGATTTTAGAAAAATATAGTAAACTTGTTTCATGTCTCACTAATTTCACGTTTCATGTCTCACTTTGTGGAAAACTAGTTTTATTCTCGTGTTTTTTGATGAAGTGAAGTGAAAGTGGAACATCACACAATTGGTACATTGTTTACAATCTTTATGAAATCTATACAATAATGGGAAAGGAGCTAAGAATCTCTATACATAACGGGTGAGCGATCGGTTACAAGAGTTTCCATTCAACTTTCTTCATTTTCCTCTTTCCCTACCCACAGTCCCATCTGTTAATGATTATCCTATAAAAATCATTCAAAAGTTTCTCTAACATCACAATTCACTCCCGAAGGGGGGGGGGTACTCCCTAACTTTCAATAAGTCCATGCCACTACTTCTTTGCTGACCCATAAATATTAAGCCTAATGTTTTGGGGACCCCAAATATTGAGTCTAATGTTTTGGAGACCCCAAATATTGCTATCTATTTCTGGGGCCCCTAAAATGTTTTTGAATGATTTCAGTTAAAGCTTCTTGATCTTTCTCAGTTTTTAAATAATACCAAAACATTTATCTCATGATTCGCAACTTCAGGGCCAAATTGCGCCATTCTTCCTTTCTTCGGAACTGTGGACCCCATATATTGAATTTTGGTCCATGTTCTAATTCACAGACCCCAAATATTGATTTAACGTAAAATGTCGGACCCCAAATTCATTCATTCATTCATTTCTATTCTTTATACACGTAATCCCTTCAGCTACGAGAATAAATTACGAGCTAAATACATAATTATATACATAGTAGATTGATCTAAGAATATATACCTAAATAAATGTGTCTAAATGCTGTTCTGCTGTCTACTGTCTGCTGTCTGCTGTCTAAATATTGGCATGGACCCCCCCCCCCCCGTATTGAAAGTCAGTGAGTAGCCCCCCCTCTGGGAATTCACTCCACAACCCACTCCCCTTTGCAATACCAAACTAAAATCTCTCCTTATATAAATCTCCTTTTTTGTTCTAGATATCATAATTATAAATAACTAACGACACCACAACCACAATATCTGAAGACGACAAGGTATGTTCATTTACTACTTTTACTAACTTTAGCTGCAGGACACCATGAATGATTTTATAGACATGTAACCCAGTACAGAACTGATTTCAGTGCCCACAAATATTTATATTTTGCCAAGGAAAAAGTGCCCATCGGTTATACGTACAACAATTTTTTTGCCACAAGTTCCCATTCAAGATTTACAAATTTCCCTGCAGTATACAATACAAGAGTTTCCATTCCACTTCCTTGAATTGCTCCTTTCCCCACAGTTACATCTGTTAATAATAGCCACTTCCAATGAAAAATCCTCAACAATTTCCTCAAAAAATACTCCAAAATCCACTCCCCCTTGCAATACCACACCAATATATCTCCTTATATGAATGTCCTTTTTATCCAAGGTACAATAACTCCACAAACAACTAACGACACCACGATATCCAAAGATAACAAGGTATGTTCATTTACTATATTACTATCGGCTTAGCGAAAAACATAACACTTTTCAAACGCCGTAATCACAAACCCTATTTAGCCTTGGTCAAATGTTCACTACTTTCCCGAAGAGTGCCCAGCTATCTTTGCCCCCCTTTTTTTTTAAAAACCAGAAATGGTAGCAAGATGACACTGCATTGGGGATCTAAGCAACATCCAAAAATAGATGTAATTTATAATTTCTGACGTAATTACACAACGAAATACAATGCCACAATCAACGACCATTAATGACCGCCCTTAACCCTATTCAGGGCAGGCTAAAATGACGATATTTTTCAGCAGGGGGCGCCTTTCACCCCCCTTGCGTAATTCCGAATTGGAAGGTGATAACACATTGACACTTTCAGCATATGTACAGTTACCTTTTTTGAGTATAATGACGGTATTGTTTTATTAATAGTCACGCGACCGCTTCCTAGGCAACGATCGAAAGTAAGACCTACACAGCAAAATAGGTGTTCTCCTTCAAAAAGTAGTTTTTTCAAGCTAAATCATAGACTAGCTACACTAGTCCCTCGATTTCGCTGTTGTTGTTGTTGCTGATGGCCAGCTCAATGAGGGACTAGTTGCCAGAGAGTGTCTCAAATCGGAATTTTCAGAACGAAAAACCGAATTGTAAATCTGATTGGAGCATTTCGGCTAAAACAATAGTAAATTTTTTCTAGCCAATCAACTTTTCCTCTCTTTACTTATTTTTACTGGAAAACCTCCCTTTGAAGTAGAGGCCTGTTTGGTCTGAGTTTTTCAAGAAGAAGTAATGGCGACCGGCGCTGTCGTCGCAGCTTGATCGACCAGAAGCAAATGAAGCTGAAGGAATTTAACCAGCCATTAGGCATGATAAAGTGGGCACTGAGAAGAGATATTTGTTTGTGCTCTAACAGGAAATGGCAAAATGTACTGCTGTTGCAATACTCGAGAGGCATTTTCAAGACAGCAGTGAGTGTCATTTGTCAGTACAAAACTGCAGTGCAGTGTAGGTGTAGGCCTACTCTAAGTTCAGGTTAGTAGTGATTTTTTCGTTTACATTTGGCTCGTGTATTTCAATTTCTAATATTATCTAACTCAGGACCGTCGAGAGGGGGGGTAGCCAGGGTAGTTACCAGGGGGCCCGGGGCCTTTGGGGGCCCGCAAGAAATAGGGTATGTATCTTTTCTTTGTTGAAGTTTTCTTTCGGGAACGATTTCAGGCCCGTTAGCCCACTGAGATTCTAAATAAAATCTAAAAGCAGCGATTTAACAGTGTACAGAAGGGTGTGGCCCATGGATAAAAGGGCGTGGTCTGAAAAATTTTCCGGCGCCTTCGGCGCCGGGGGCCCCTTTCCTCCCCTGACCCTGGGGCCCGGCCCATCTCTCGACGGCCCTGATCTAACTGCAAGCATGTTACTTCGCAATGTTGGGCTGTTGTACTTTATCACCTTAACAGTTGTTTTGGTTTGAATGCACTTGATTTGCCAAATGAAACAATCTTTAGATATTCTAGTAAAAAAATTTCATTATTTTTTGTGAACATGACTAAAAATCCCCAGGTACTTTTACTATGGAAGTTCCTTATGTAATCCAACCCCCCCCCCCTCCCGTGTTTGGATCACATAGGGAAAGGAAAGGGTGATATAATTTTTTGCTTGTGATTTAACAAGTATTTGTTACTTCATCACATTGATGTTGATATCTTTAATCCATAGGGGTTTGTTTGGTTTGTTACCTGCACAAGATACCTGCTTCATTATTATCAGACCTTGTACCAGGATGCATTTAGATGGCACTTTTCTTGGAGAGAGATTGTCTATCTGATGCAGCAAATCACTTGGAGCAAATACCGGGTGCGCCAAAATAAACTAATATGCATTTTTGGCAGGCCACAATAAATCGTACACTGAACCGATTTTGAAGATTTATGACTTAATCTTTAGCAGAAAGCCTGAATTAGATTCTAGAATTTTTTACAAATTTTTCCGTTTTCAATTTTTAGAGCCACAAGCGAGTTTCTTAAAATTTTCGTTTTCAAAAACACTGAAAACGATCAAAAAACGTTGATCAAATTTTCTAAAGACTCAACATGAATGGACAAAGAGAGAACGTTTTCAGCATGATTTGGGATTTGTAAATTGATTATTGTAAACTTCTGCACAAGCGTTATTTCAACGATTGGCCTGTTGCAAAATTCTGTAGTAGTTACAATAAAGTGCCACCCCAAAAGCCGTCACAAAATCAAAAATGTAACAAGACTCCATGCTTGCTGGCCCCATAATGCTTCCTCGCTTGTCTTTTTAACCCCCTAGACACAGGAACACAACCTGCACCAAAGCATAAATTCAATGACATTACAAAAGAAAAGACATTTCTTTATATCCTTGAAAATATTATTACATTTCTCCCAAGATAGTACTAACTCTCATACAGCAGCTTACAATTAGTCGATTTCTAAATCCCAAATCACCACGTCGATTCATGTCGATTCTTTAGAAAGCTTGATCGACGTTTTTTGATCGTTTTCAGTGTTTTCGAAAACGAAAATCTTAAGAAACTCGCTTGTAGCTCTAAAAACTGAAAACAGAAAAATTGATAAAAAATCCTAGAATCTAATTCAGGCTTTCTGCTAAAGATAAAGTCATAAATCTTCAAAATCGGTCCTGTTTAAGATTTATCGTGGCCTGCCAAAAGTGCATAGTTTATTTTGGCGCACCCGGTATAAAGGACAGTTCCTTTGAAAATTCCTTGCACTTCAGATACCACCCTGGGGAATGTCTTCGCAGTACGGTGGAGGGTGCCGAGTACGGTGGAGGGTGCCGAGTACGGTGGAGGGCTATCTTGGAGTACGGTGGGGGGCTATCATGAAGTACGGTGGAGGGTGCGGAGTACGGTGGAGGGCTATCATGCAGTACGGTGGAGGGTGCGGAGTATGGTGGAGGGCTATCATGAGTATGGTGGAGGGCTACCTGAAGTACGGTGGGGGGCTATCATGGAGTACGGTGGAGGGTGCAAGTACGGTGGAGGGCTATCATGGAGTACGGTGGAGGGCCATCTGCAGTACGGCGGGGGGCCATCATGGAGTACGGTGGAGGGTGCGGAGTACGGTGGAGGGCTATCATGCAGTACGGTGGAGGGTGCAAGTACGGTGGAGGGCTATCATGCAGTACGGTGGAGGGCTATCATTTTTCGTGTGGGGGGCTATCATGGAGTACGGTGGAGGGTGCAAGTACGGTGGAGGGCTATCATGCATTACGGTGGAGGGCTATCGTGCAGTACGGTGGGGGGCTATCATGGAGTACGGTGGAGGGTGCGGAGTACGGTGGAGGGCTATCATGCAGTACGGTGGAGGGTGCAAGTACGGTGGAGGGCTATCTTGCAGTACGGTGGAGGGCTATCATTTTGCGTGTGGGGGGCTATCATGGAGTACGGTGGAGGGTGCAAGTACGGTAGAGGGCTATTATGGAGTACGGTGGAGGGCTATCATGCAGTACGGTGGAGGGTGCATAGTATTGCCAATAGCCTCGCTATATCGTCCACAAAAATCTTTTGTTTTCCTAAGAATACCAAATGCTATAACATATATAAATTTTGTGTGGAAGACGTCATTAATTTCCATTAATATCGAATTCACTTGAAGACTCTGTGTCACAATACATTTATTTCTATGAGAAACTAAGAATCTAAGCCAGCATTGAATGTTATCAAAATTGTAAGATTTTGAGTGCTCCTGAGATTTTCAAAACGGATGATTTACATACTTTTCCGATGTTTAGACATTACTGAAGTAATTGCCGAGCCGTGCTAGGCTTTCCAGTATGATAATTGGAAAGAAAAAACATTTAACTCGACTCGGAAAATGTACTGCACTTGCTTTGCCCTCCACTAAAAAATTGAATTTCTGATAATGTGAGCTGACACTTAACTGATTGCTAATAACAATGTATAATGATGATGTAATGCCTAATCTTGTCAAATCTTTGATTCCTTTATCTTTGGTCACTCTGAACTCCTCTGAAATTTCAAATTTATGTTCACTGTCCATGCTCAATTTTGTCAGAGTCATAAACTGTCCAAAATTCTTTCAAATTCACATGAATAAAACTTGGTATCAATGTGTTGTTTTCTTGAGTCATTTTGATGATTACTGATCACAGCAGCAACAACCAAATATTAATTCCGTAGTCCGCATTTTACGCATGTAGCGCTTATGAAAACGAGGCTATCAAGTTAGTCCGATTTCAGACACTGTTTGGCAACAAGTCTCTGTATTAGCGACAAATCAGTTCTAAGGAGCATACAGAGATTGTGTAGCCAGTCTAGCTAAATCATACAGGACACGATGTCATGTTTAGTTTTAGACACAATATGATCATTTACTCCCCAATTTCTTGCAAATGTGAGGATTTGATTAATTTTAGGGAGTGAAAGTTGTGAATTTTTGAATTTTTATTGTTCTTTGCACGTTTTTTTTAATCGTTTTCAGTGTTTTCAAAAAGATAATTTTAAGAAACTCCCTACTACCTCTAAAATATGAAACTGAAAGCATTGGAAAAATCCTAGAATCTAATTCAGGCTTTTAAAGCCATGAATCGTTAATATCCGTCCAGTGCACGATTTATTGTCGCCTTCCAAACGTGCATACTTATTTTCGCGCACCCACTAGCGGAGTTTAATCAACTTTATTCAATACCTCTCTCCAAATAAGGCATTGTTGTGCTCACGTGACAATATTTTTCAAATTTAAATTCTCTTCATTGGAAAGTCTATTAAATTTTAGGAACAGTCCATGAATTTCAGAGTCTCCATTAATGTGATCTGAGGGCTACACCTGCCCTGAATAGCGTTAAATGCCACGCATTTACTAATTTGTTACACATACAGTAAAAACTCGCACATAAGAACCTTCATCTATTAAGAACCTACAGCCTCAAATGATATATTTTGTACCCAATAAACAAGAACCATTTCAGGCTGATATCTTAGCTAGGTTCTTAATAAAGGGTATCATTCATTCATTGGGCAATAAATGCAACATTTTTGCCAATCGACCTCCTTCATGAACTGCAAACCATTACTTACAGAACATTGATAGGCAGGGTAAACTGGGCAAGATTGGGTCGAAATGGATAGGGCAAAGAGTGCAAATAAGGTTGGCTATGATTTAGATTGACATATTTCCCCATATTAAGAACCTACACCCTGATTACTGGATGTGCCTCATTGCATAAGAACCTAAACAGGCTGAGTTCAAAATCATAGGTTCTTATGTGCGGGTTTTTACTGTATAGCTAATTATACTCCAAAAGTCGTGCCCAATTGACGATACTGCATGAAAAAAGACAATAGTTAGCGTTATTTATTACGCTTTTTCAATTCTAATCTACAAAATTTGCCATCTCAATTCATGATTACATAATGTGAAACATTTTCATAAATATTTTACTAATGCATCCTAAATATCACTTCACTAAGTTGCATGACGTCATGTACATCAAGTTTCGGTGACGCAAACAATGTAAAATAAACTACATTCTAAATGAAAGTTTCCTTCAACATAAATCCATTGGTGTACCGGACCGTTCCCCTAATCCAAGAATCATTGCAGCAAATTTGCTTCCGCTATAATCATCACAAATCAGTTTTCTAATGGCTACAAAATTGAACTATTCTTTTTCTTTATCTGCTAATTTTAAAGGTAATGGTCCTGTGGCAAATTTGAGAGATCGAAAAACTTACCCTTACATAACATCCACAAAAAATGCCCTAAAAGCTCATGACCAAATGCATCTCCAAATAAAAGACAGGTAACCTGTTCCTTTCACTATTTGCACACTTTCCGTCTCACTTTCAGTTCATCATTTTAGTAATAATGCTCATTCTCAAAAGGATTTCCAACAGATAATTTGCACTAAAATACATAGCAAAATGCATAACGTATCTAAAACACTAAATAACTATCCAACATATACGCCAACAGGAAATCCTTATATCTGATGCGCTAGAATTTGACTGCAAGTCGCTTGACCCACATTTATCTGCTTACATTGCCTTTAAACTGGAAGAGTTTCATATTTTACATAAAAAAACATTATTCTTTAATTGAACTTTTTTTCACTTTTTCACTGCAATGTCTTCCTAACCTACGTATAGCAAAACATCAAACAAACTATTAGAAATTGTCCATGAGTTAACTTTGTAATTCCAAGCCAAACTCCTCCTTTCACTATTCTTATTTCCTAGCTTCAAACGCATACAATAAGGACGAACATAGCTTCGAGTCGAAACTGAACAATGCCTTAAAAGGTAAAGATCATTTCTGTAACGATACATTTCCAAACTGTTCACTCTCACTGCCAATGAAGTATATTCAATCAACTGCATGGTACAAATATAACCACTCTCGTCTCCTCTATCTCATACTATGATAAAACTCCAAGCGCAGCTACTTATTCACCATCTACGTTCGAATCATTATATAACCCACCCTTTATCGAAATTTCTTATCAGCGTTTTCTTACCTTTCAGCCATCAACAAAATGAAACAAGATGTAATCAAGGAGCACAACAGCACAAACAACACTGCACATCCCTGTAACAATACTTGCAAGCTAAAACTGAAGTAAGCGTATTCTCTTCTCTATGTTAACGACATATTGATTTTTGAAGTTGAACAGAAGATGACCAGTCCTTGCATTAGCTAAATCTATCTACAAATTCTAATCGTTCACTATAGTATTACTGACCTCCCATCGTTCATGTAACTATGATCCCAACTATACTGAATAGACATCAAATATGTCACCTCCTCCTTATTCCCCTAATTCCCCTAAATTACACACTTATCTTTGGAAGCTTCCCTTCCGTACCCTATTTCACCAATGCCTTAGCTTTATCAAAACTTTATCAACTTCCAAACCAGTCTCGTGCAATAACATATTTTCTATCAATCTTTATTTGGAACTAACGGTACCTGGACTACCTCTAACTCTTTTGTTCACCTTCTGTGCATAGTTGTAGAAATTTAACATTGATATAGAATTATCTGCAGCAAATTTCAGTTTGTTTACTACTTTACCATCTTATATATAACGCCGGGACGACCAAATAACATTGTTCCATTGTCGTCGTTTAAATTTGTCGCCTGTGCCGGGATCTCAATCTTCCAATGTCCCTTTGAGTTCCCTCTTCATCTCTGAAAATCACCCCCGAAACTCTACGTTTCCAGAATCCATTCCATAATTTGGGGGCAGTCACCTGTTTGCTTCTGCACATTGATGAAATAAAAAATTTGATAAAAGAGAAAAAAATTCAAGTATTGGCACTTAACGAGACAAAACTTGATGACAAAATTGCCAGTGACTTGTTGCGAATCGACGGCTACACCCTCTACAGGGAGGATCGAACAAGAAACGGGGGAGGGGTTGCAGTCTACATTAGTGACTCTTTAAGGCATTCGCGTAGAAATGATTTTCCTGAGAAAGCTTTAGAGCTGATAAGCATCGAGGTTGAGCCAAAGGGGGCTAGACCATTTTTGGTAGTAGCTTGGTATCGCCCTCCGACTGAGCCTGTCGAAACATTTACAAAACTTGAAAAGAATATGGACTTTTTCGATCGAGAGAACAAAGAAATCCTATTATTAGGTGACACAAACTGTGACATTTTGAAGGAGACTTCGGAAGAGATAGTTTATAATCTTGCAGGAAATTCATTGCACATGAGCAATATTTATAACCTGTTTGGATTCAAGCAATTGATTAAAGAACCAACCAGAGAGACGTTGGACACATCTACATTAATTGATCATGTTGCAACAAACACGCCTGCAAATATTGTCGAATCCGGTGTCCTAAAAATTTCTCTTAGCGATCATTATTTAGTATTTTGTATTCGAAAATTTCAGGGCTTCATACAGCGTCAACCCAAACTTATCAGAAGTAGGAGAATGAAAAACTTTGAATATGAAAGTTTTTTACCTGATCTTAGCCAAATTGACTGGGATGGTATTATACGTAATTGCGATAACGTCCATGATGCCGTTCAGCAATGGTCTACAACTCTGTCTCTTGTCGTTGAGATGCATGCCCCTTTGCAGGAAATGAGAGTATCTAACAAATTCTTCTATTACTGATGAAGGCTTACGCCGAAACGTTTACTAGAATGTGTTTTTCTTGACTACATATATCTTTTTTATTACATATTGCGAATGAGCTTATGAGAATATATATATATATATATATATATATTCTCATTACGGAATATTGACTTCTGTTCATCAGCACAATATCTTTTTTTCAGGAACCTTTGAGTGGAATTGCCTACAGATGTCTGGTTCCTTGGTTCTGTGGCTAGCTTTTTTGGGACAACAGAACATCACTGCCAACTTGCAATATCATCAGATAAGGAAAAAGTTCCATACAGCACCTGGTTCTAGCTAAGCAGATGCTGACTAAGGCCGCATATTTTGGAGAGTAAATGTTTTGACCAGAATTCTTTTTAATGAACAACCTTACATGAAATTGGAGCATGCATAAAAACATGAAAATCAGAGTCATATTAAAGCTATGCAAAATGAGTTGTAAAGTTTTGATTCTTTCCTCTTTTTTAACTGAACCAGCATTTTGTCCAAAACAGTTGCTCTCAAAACCTCCATGGCTGTTTAGAAAGACTTGAGTATTTTCAAATGTTGTCATTTTTAGCTTCTAAATGTTTAAGTGAAGGCGTTTTTTCAATCATAGCTGAGTAAGTGCTCTGCAGAAAAATCAAGTCATTTTTTCAATGTGTGTGCTTCTTTGTTGGCTGTCTTTTCCTCCTTGTATTGGTAGCTAAATACAGCCTGTTCCATTAGGCCTTACTCGAGCATTCTTGCTCCTTTTCTGTGGAAGAAGTGGAGGAAAATAATCCAATAATATAGTCAGGAAGGCAAAAAAATTATGTATCACAATCAAACAAGTTTTGATACCAAGATTATCTGGCTTGAGGAAGCAGCCTGTACAAAAATACAAGGCTAAACTTGGCCTTGTACAGGCCAAGTTTTAGCCTTGTAGAGGGGATTATGACCTTGTTATGACCTTGTACTAGCCTTGGAAGAAAATTACAAGGCTATCAGTAAGATTCCAAGCTGCAACCAGTCTAACACAAGGTTTCCACAAGGCTTCTACAAGGCTAATTAGCATTTTTCAAGCCATTTACAAGGTTACAGCAAGGTTACAAGGCCATAACTACAAGGCTTGTACATGGCTATTACATGGCCTTGTATTTTCGTACAGGAGCAAATATTTTAAAGAAAAGACTATCAGACACAGATTACCAAAAAATTAAGAAAATCCAGCATGTTTGTCTTTATTGTCACTCGTTTCCCGTATCGTATTACTTGGAAAGTCCTTGAGTAATGTTTAAACATTGGAAATGCTTCAAAACACCTTCTTTTGGAATGTTCAGGAGGGTGCAGATCTGATAATTTTAAGAAGAGATCAGTACTGGCATAAATTCTTAGTTTCTTAAAGAAAAATAAGTGTATATTTTTCATTTCACACAATAGACATGTTTTCCACTGAAAATGTGACAACTTCAAATAACTGCACTGCATATTTGACATTCTATTCTTTTTTAGTACTTGATTTGATGATTTGCTGTGAGCAAGTGTCAGACTAAAACACAAAGCTGTTTCTTAGAATAGAAAAGGAAATACCTGTCCAATTTCTGCATACAGCTTTGCTGTTCTTTGCAATTTACTGACTATGTCTTGCAGCTAGATTTGTATGATTGGCAATTTTCGCAATCACCACTCCGGACTTCGTCGGGTGTTTGGCCTTCTTTATTGGCAATTCCTTTGACAGAGCTTTATCAAATTTGTTGTCAATTTGTGCTGTTGTTCAAGTGGAAGTTGAGGGAGTCATCGCACTTCGAATCATCTGAAAATGAAAGTGATTAAAACTAAACAACCAGAGAAAATAAATTCCACGATCGACATCAATCTAAAAGTACAAAAACAACAAACGCACAACTGGCCTAATACTGGCCTAAATCGTCGCTCACCTGTCTACGATCTTCGAAGGGCTATTTTAGATGTCTCGCTTTTTCTTGATCGGAAAAAAAATTAAAAGGTACTCCCTCAGTGTACTGGCTATTTCCACAGCTAATCAAAGTAGGGCCATCGCCAGCAACACAACGCTTTTCTCCAAGACTTTTCTCCGCTCTCGGCTTTTCTCGCCATGTGAATTTGTAGTGATGAAGTCAAATGCATCCAATTGTTCTATTCAAATCGGCGTTCTACTTCATACGTCATGGGCTAACAGGAAAAATTCGCACGCGATCTGCCAAAATCTCCAACTTTGACTTGCAATAAAAAGACATTCACGGATTTTAAATCGGTTTTCAGCATGATAATCAGTGCGTAGAGATGTCTTAGATTCGGTTAAAAAAAGAGATTCGAAAATTTCGTTACATTGGTACTTTAAGGACAGGGGCTACGAAGAGCCTTTAGTCAACGAGCAAATAGGTAGGGTACGTAGGTTGGCTAGGACAACTCTTCTAGCAAATGCAGGAAAAGAAAGGAAAAACCTTCTAAACTATTGATATGGCATGCCCTTTCGATACAAGAGTTGAAAAGAAGGAGAAAGAAAAGTGTGAGCATTATGCAGGTCTGAAGTATGAACTTCTCAAGGTTTGGAAGACGGAAGTGACAAAATTACACATAATACCAATTGTGATTGGCGCTTTAGGAATAGTCGTGAAGAATGTTGAAAAATATCTTGAAAAGATTGACTTCAAACCAGGATTAGATCCTCTGCAGAAAGCTTGTTTGTTGGGTACTGCCAGGATAATTAGAAAAATTTTGGATTACAGCAAACAGGGAAAAATAGAACGCTAGAAGACAAGGAAAGACGGTTTAGCAAGAAAGACTAATAACCTTTTATCTCAAGCCACGGGAGGTGATCTGATAATAGACAAGATACCGGTATAACATCAAGACCATGAGAAGAATTGAATAACAATAATAATAATCAACTCTTGCAATTCTTCGAGATCACTTCTACGTTTTAAGGGTAGGCCTTCGCGAAAATATACATAAGCTCCCCAAATTTTGGAGTTACATGGATGGTCACTTCCGAGAATATCTCTACTAAAGCCTTCAATAAAGATTTTATCACTGCTAATTGATCGATCTAACATGGATTCGAAATAGTTATAACATCAAAATGGCGTACAGAATTATAAGCTTCTGTCAATGAGGTCTTTATATCATCCCTTGCCCTCCTTGCACAAATACTGTTATTCAAATTCCAGTAGCAAAATTAGAGGCAATTTGCAGTCGTATGGCCTGGATTTGTTTCAATATCACCAGCAAGCAGCATGATAAGATTCATAGAAAAATTGTCTCTGGCACTAAAAAGACCCAAATAGCTGCTAATCAGCAGTGCATATACCATATGATGTAGGAAAATTATGTATCGTTATTCTCATTTTAGGGCAAGTCATGAGAGTAATACCATCTATTCTTGTAAATTCTCTCAAAAACAAGATCAGAAAATAAATTGTGGCGATGACGTAGTAAAATTTGACCTTTGGCGTTTTAGATTAACCAGGTTTTGTTGCCAAGACGATGGCAAAAACGAGATAGAAGGAAAATGCGCAAATAATTACGTAGTAAGAACAGACACAGGGAGAGTTATCAACGATTCTGTAATTATTAGGTAAAAATAAGCAAAACAACGAAATGCAGTAGCAAGGACTTACGGTATTCAAGAACGTATGGTATTCAGAGAAGTGAGAACACAATTCATTGAAAGAGTTATTACGAGGTTCTGGCCTTTCAACATGGGAGCAGTGTTTTTAATGATTTGGTACCGAAAACAACAAATAAAATACTACTTACTAAAACATTTGTCTGTTACCGTACTTCTTGTGGTGAATCTAAAGAAAATTAAACGCATTGGTTCAGTGAATTCTTATTTGATAAAATGAAAAAAATATAGAATATCAGAGGAAATAAACGATGACACGTAGAGTTCATAGACATTAATCAAACCTTGTGCCATTGTAATAAAGTCTTTAATCATAAAAATAGCTTCTTATCAACTTCGAATGACGTAAATTAGGAACTGAGTAAGGAACAACAAACAAAACACAAGGGTTATTCAAAAATTTGGGGTCAACCTTGTTATCAACAACTATGGTTTCGCTTCAAAACATAACATCTCTAGGAAAAAACTATTACTGTCCTAAAGCTTTCAGAAATACATTTTTTCAGATGAAAACAACTTTATGAACTGTAGGAGGAAGCGGTCGCTGATAAACTCGATTTTATGAAAAATTAAGAAACTCTTCAAGGATTTTTACAGAAATAATTGGACCCAAACGTAAGAAACCTCACTACCAGTTACGGAGTTAAATTTTCTTGTAAAAAAAGAAAGAATGAGTGTATATGATAAATAGACCTGCTTTGCCGTCTATCATGTGACCCATGTGATAAAGAGCAGTGATCACTCTAAAAAAACAAAAAGGACCTGCTGTTGCACAATATGTCTCATGTGATCAGTTTCATTTCACACGAACAGATGCGCCATCGAAAACCACGAGTCAGCAGATTCTTGAAGTTTGGGTATAGGGTAAGACGGGGTAAAGTGAACTACGGGATAAAGTGAACTACTTGGAACATTCACGCTTCTCTCCAAAAGTAAACATGCAATGATGAAACATGATTTATGGCCAATGCTTTGCTACATGTGCTCACAGAAAATGAAAACATATTTGCAAAATAGTTCTTCCTGTTGTTGCAAAAAATCCCGTTACCCCAGGCAGTAAAAACAACCTCGGGAAATTATGGATGTTAGGTTTGGGCTCCAATCTTTGGTCTTAATTTGTTACCCCAAGACGAAATTCATTTCTATGATTGTTTTGATCGATTTGAAGCACATAACATGTGTTTACTCCTTCCAAAAGGAAAGGACCAAGAAAGACTTTTTTGTCAGCTAATATAATATTCTAAAAGATCTACCGCGCAGTCGATGTTTTGCTTCGACCGGGGTAAAGTGAACTACCAACGATTTTTGATCTTCTCATGTGAACACGAAGTCAGATGAAGAAGACCTTTTTAATCTCATTAGCTTCATAATTCTGCCTTCAGAAAATCATCATTTGCAGGATAACTTTTCGCTCTGATGACACAGAAATATATTCTGATACCAGCTCCCTGAAAAACCTCCAAAAATTTGACAGCCTAAGTTTGACCTTCATTCCAAAATACGGTTACTGCTCGAAGAATTTTATTGGGATTTGATGAAGCAAGTATACCTTTGCACATGGTTGGGATGAAATTTCTATAAGAATGATAAAACTAAGCGATGCCTCATTAGTTACTCCTCTTAAGATCATATTCACAAACTGTTTGAAACGTGGCGTATTCCCCGATACTTGGAAACGTGCAAATGTAGTCCCTGTTCATAAGAAAAATGAAAAAAATGTAAAGAACAACTACCGTCCTATTTCTCTTCTGCCAATTTTTGGAAAGATGCTTGAAAAACTCATGTATAATTCCCTATACTCGCATCTTGTTTCGTGTGACCTACTTAATCCCAATCAATCTGGTTTTCGCCCGGGTGACTCAACAGTCAACCAATTAATTTCAATAACGCATACTATTTTTGAGGCTTTTGACTGTAACCCTCCTCTGGATGTTCGTTCCGTGTATCTTGATATTTCCAAAGCATTTGACAGAGTATGGCATGACGGTCTTATTTATAAACTAAAACGATGTGGCGTCTCAGGACAATTTCTTTCTCTTATCCAAAGTTTCCTAAAGGATCGGAAGCAGCGAACAGTTTTGAACGGACAATGTTCTAAGTGGGGAGATATTTTAGCAGGAGTGCCTCAAGGTTCTATATTAGGACCATTGTTTTTCCTTGTGTACATCAACGATCTCACCTCAGACTTGAAATGTAGCGTCAAACTTTTTGCCGACGACACATCCTTGTTTACGGTTGTTCAAGAACCTAATGCAGCTGCCGAGGATATGAACCATGACCTGGAGTTGATAAGTCAGTGGGCCTATGATTGGAGGATGTCATTTAATCCCGATCCACAAAAACAAGCTGTCGAATTGCTACTTTCAAAGAAAAGAAATGAAATAGATCACCCCGTTATCCTTTTTAATAACATGCCCGTTAAGAAAGTAAATGAACATAAACATCTAGGTATTATCCTGGACTCAAAGCTTTCTTTCTCAGCTCATGTTAAATCTGCTATCTCTAAAACAAGAAAGGGCATTGGTCTACTAAAATATCTCTCCAAATATCTGCCCAGACATACCCTGAACGAATTATATAAGCTCTATGTACGACCCCACCTGGACTACGGAGACGTTATCTATCATATTCCATCTAAAGTATGTGAATTCAGTCAAAACATCATACTACCAAATCTAATGGAAAAACTAGAGTCTGTTCAATATTCTGCTGCTCTTGCTGTAACAGGGACATGGAGGGGAACATCACGTGAAAAGCTTTACACAGAGCTTGGCTGGGAGTCACTAAGTTCCCGAAGGTGGAGTAGACGCCTGACTTTGTTTTATAAGATTATGAATAATCTCACCCCGTTGTATACAAAAGAGCCAATCCCACCACTTCATGTGTCGAATTACTCCCTTCGCAAGCAGGATGCTATTTGGCGAATAAAGGCAAGAACAGAAAAATTTCAATCTAGCTTCTATCCAAACTGCATCTCCGAATGGAATAAACTTGATCCTGAAGTCAGGCTTGCACCGTCCGTTGCTGTTTTTAAGACAAAGCTTCTATCAATAATTGGCCCCCGCCAAGACCTGTATTTGGTATTCATGACCCGATAGGCCTATCATATCTTTCCCAAATAAGGGTCGGTCTCAGCAAACTAAACTTCCACAAATTCAAGCATAATTTTAGAGACACCGTAAACCCAATGTGCCCTTCGAATGATGGCATTGAAGATGCGGAACACTTCTTGTTGCTTTGCCCTTCTTTTGATGCTCAACGACGAGATCTTCTCGCTGGAGTCTTTGATGTATTACGACCGTTTGGACATAGTAATCTTTCAAATAAGGTCCTATCTCAGCTTTTACTGTACGGCGATGAAAAGTTCTCTTACGACCTCAATAGAACTATTCTCAACTTGACTATACAGTTCATCCGCGAAACTGGACGGTTTGAGTAAGGTCGCTTCTAACGAAAGATGTACACCACGTAACCACTAAATCCCTGTCTGTTTCTTTCTTGTCTCTTTAAGTTTGTAAGTCTGTTGCGTGTTGGACGGCAGGTGCATGGTGGTTTTTTTTTCATGCTTAAAGGAAACTTCAAGATAAGTTTTTCTCCACCAGCTACTTTTCCTCGCCATCACCTGGATCTGACGTCTAATATGCAGCAGACTTAGGTATCAATCGTTCTTATTATCCGTATGTGTAGTAGTGTTCTTTAAGATTAAGTAGTTTTTCTTTCTCTTATCTATGTTAATTCCCTTGGGGTAGACACAGCCTTTCGCTCCCCGGGGGTATTTGTCCCAGTAGTATTGTAAAGTAATTCTTGTAACTAGTGTAGACCGTAATATGTATTGTAAAATTCGATTGATTTATAAAAAAAAAAAGTATACCTATCGACATGGAAAGGATAAATGGCCATCACTGTGAATTAGAATATTGATACTTGTTATAGATTTATAAGAATTTTTGGTTCTATTTCTGGGAGGAGGTTTCAGGGCGGCCGGGTCGAAAACACGGAACTCTCGGATCTCTCGGAACAGACCTGTTCCGAGGTTTCTGAGAGTTCTGTGTTTTCGAGTAGACATAGGCCATACTCGAAAACACGGAAATGTTAAAAATAAACAATAATGGCGTCATTGAATGCCGTGACAATGATTGCTTGGCATTTGTTGTCTGGATAGCGTTTTGCCTGACCTGTTGCATGCATTGCTTTAATACACAATCAACGAAAACATACAGTTGATGCACATCAATGGTATCCTTCTGTTCTACCCTTCTGTCCTCCTGTTCACAGTAATTTGTCTGGAAAGTAGGACAAGTACGGTCGTAACATTGTGCTTTGCTCGTAAAGCGATGAAATGCATCAAACTTACGCTCAAATTCGACTTTAACTTATCCATTTACCTCTCATTCCGAGATATCCAAGATTTCCGAGATGTCCGCGTTTTCGAGTATACCCTATGCACACTCGAAAACACGGACGTCTCGGAAATCTCGGATATCTCGGAATGAGATGTAAATGGATAAGTTAAAGTCGAATTTGAGCGTAAGTTTGATGCATTTCATCGCTTTACGAGCAAAGCACAATGTTACGACCGTACTTGTCCTACTTTCCAGACAAGTTACTGTACTGCCAATTAAAAGTTTAAAATGAAATAAGGATTTCTACAAAGGGTTTCAAAAAACGTAGTAATTGCGAAAATACACGAGAAATTGTTAAAAGTAAATATAAGTAGTATGGCCTATGTCTACTCGAAAACACAAAACCCTCGGAAATCACGGAAACCTCGGAACAGGTTCGTTCCGAGAGATCCGAGAGTTCCGTGTTTTCGACATGGCCGTTTCAGGGCAAAGTGAACTACTTTGAAAATAGTGTTTCTCTTTGTAGTGATTTGGTATTTATATGCAATATGGCGAGCAATATAGTATTTTCCAAGCATGTTCCCATTATTTTTCATCGAATTATATTCATGTCTCGCAATCTGACTCGAATTTGTTACTTTGACAATAGTTTTTGGTTGATACTTTATCTGCAAAGATCGTTCTCAACATAGGTCACCATTTAATTTTTTCCAAATATCACTCATGTGAAATTTTTGGGTTTGTTTCGTTTTGGAATGCAAAGAACTCCTGAGAGTTGCAAAATAAATTATGTTTTCGGGTACAGTAGTGTCCCGCATATAAGAAACAATTTTTTCAATTTCAGGTCTGATGCATTTCTTATAAATTGAGATAAGCTTGCAAATCAGGGTAAAGTTTCTTATTACAAAAATCATATACTGTTGAACCAGACATGATCTCTATTGATAATTATTATTTTGAATTGTATTAGTAAATTTTCACTTCCAGAAAATGCTACAGTTATTTCAGGAAGGTGCTTTTTGCAAACAAAATCATTTTTTCATTTGAATAGGTACAGTTCAATACAACTGGAATGCTGAAAAATTCCAAGGTTTCAATGCATAGTTTTAAAATAAGAAACAAGCGTTCTTTCAGACCTGAACAAGTTTCTTATAATATGGGGTATCATTTTGAAAATCAGGGTCTGTGTTTCTTAAATTTGTGTTTCTTATATGCGGGACACTACTGTATTACCAGCATTATTTTGGTTTTATCGAACAATTGCTAAGTAGTTCACTTTACCCCGGCTTGGGGTAAAGTGAACTAGGCAGAGCGGTCGCAAAAGAAAGCTCTTTTGTGAGACAATGGAAAAAGATTTTGAAAATATTTTTTTTTTGATAAACTGACCCAATGACATAATGTCAAAACAACGTTAAAAAGTTTGCCCTCAACTATAACATCTTTAGGATATCCTTGAAAAACCTCCAAAATAGTTCACTTTACCCCGTCTTACCCTACGCAGCCAACTTAACGTGGCTCAATGCGTTTAACATACTCTCAATTCTTTGCTCTTCTCATTGAACGGAGCCCTGGGGGTACTTGGTATATTTTGCTGATGGGATCTGCACTCCATTCCAGGTATCTTTTTCGCCTCTTTTTTTCCGCAGCCGGGCATCAAAAGAAGGCATTTTTTCTAAAGCCGGTAGTCAAAAGCGTTATTTCATTGTTTTTGACGAATTTTTACGCTTTGGAGTATGCTTTTCGCCGTTTTTTGTTAAGCCGGCTATCATTTCAAGGAAAAACTTCTATAAAGCCGGGTGAACATTTTTTGTCTTGCAGTGCACACCCTCGTACAATTGAAAGTCAAGTGCACCAACGAGATCGGAGCAGAGCCTTTACTTTTAAAATTTTATGAGATTTTACGTTTTCGCGAAGTATTAAACTCTGGTAACTTACAGTTTTCACCATGCATAATAGTATTTTCTTCTGCAATGCATAACAAATTCATGTCGTCTCCGCTAATATCCACCGCAAAACACCCAAACTACAAGGATCTGTGCGAAATGCGCTTCATCGAATGCAGCCATAATTTAGGTATGAAGTCAAAATGCAGACAATAACAAAGCACGTTTGATCAGTGCCGCTTTCCAAACCATAGTTAAGTTCTATTGACTATGGTTTTAGCAATGACTACTGTCCAGATACCAAATTAAATGAAAATTTTGAATCCTACATTTCTCATTTAGAGTAACCTAATCACCATCCTTTTCCAATCATCGTTCCGTCAAAACTTAACGCAGCAGGGGTGGATTTGAAGTTGTCTGAGAAAATATACTGCTTGTAAAATGACTGATCTCAGTTCCATATTCCAAATTCGTGATCCTTAAGCAAAAGTGGAAGTGTGCTTGTTCACACTTCCTAAAGCAAAGACTAAAACAGCACGGGAAAGCACGAGAAATGAATGAATTGCCATATTTTAAAAACTGGTTTTTGGGAAGATAATTACTCCTTTAACTGACAAAGCAATGGTTTTGTTCATGAAATTTGCTTTCTGGAAGCTAGGCGTGGTCTAGCTCGTGAAGTTCTTTTCGGGTCGTGCAATTACATTTTAATGATTTTCAAATGCTGGTACTTTTCTCGAACACACAATATAATGAATAATTAAACGAACGACAGAGTTCATTATCATGTCAAACAATGCTTTGCTGAAAATAGTATCTACAAAAGTCTTGTTGGAGAATCTATTTCATTCTTTTATCTCGGAGAACAGAGCTTGGTTTTGCAAAGCTCTGCACTGAATTACAATTAAAATAATGAAACCGTTGATGGAGCTGGTAATTATACCAAATCATACCGTGCTACGAATTACCTTGCAACAAGCAGAAGAGAAGCGAATGCAACCGGAAGGATGATTTCGAAAGCAGTCCCAATTGGTCTTCGTATCTGCAACAGCAATAAAAGAATATCTTTATATCAAAATTCTTAACCGATGAAAGGCTTACCGTGCGCAAACCACATCAGTGGCAAAGTTAGGGGACAGAAGGGGCAACTGCTCCCTTCATGATGAAAACTCGGTTTAGTACCCCCTTTTTGGCCATAAGTGCACCCCTCATCCGACCCAAAAACACTCTTTGTAACTATCTCCTCTAGATATGGGGGAAACATACACAGTCGTGGCCAAAAATGTAATAGCACATTTTGTCAACAACGTTTCTTGGCGCAACGAGATGGAACCCTACCACTCTGCCTATTTTACTCTCTTAGAGTTTGTTTAGGTCAACTTTCCATGTAGATTCTGAATGTTGATATTGCGTTTTGAATTTCTGCGCCATTTCTTATGACGTCACAATGAAAGCGATGGAAATTCTCGGCAATTATGGTGGTTCTGCCGGCAAGAGGCGCGACCCAAAAATTGTGTTCCTTTGTTTGTTACCTTATCTTTATTCGATTTTGATACCTAGCTATACATATATATACGCATTTAATGATAGGATTTAAAAGCAGAAATTGGGCACGGCTATGGCACGAAGTTTGCTCCGACCTATGCCAATCTCTTCATGATCCGATTGGGAGAGAGGTTGTTGGAGGCTTCACCTGACGAGCCCCTCATCTGGATGAGATTCATCGATGATGCTTTCTTTATCTGGATGCACGGGCCACGGGGAAGAAAAGCTGACGTCTGTAATCAATCATCTCAACCGTAGCCACGAAACCATTAAGTTTACTAGCGAGCATTCACGGGATAGTATTAGCTTTTTAGATGTTCAGGTTAGCATGGGGGAGGGGGAGTCCTTTCGACAGACTCGTTTTGCAAGCCAACTGATACACATCAGTACTTGCATAAGAAGTCTTGTCACTCCTGGCCCACGAAGAAAGCGATCCCCTTAGGTTTTCATTTCATTTTCATTTTTCATTTCATTTATTAATAGGAGGGTAACCCTTCAGCAAAGGCTGATTTACAAGGGGCCCTCCGTCAAAAATCTTACAATTTATGGAATATATCTACTATTAAAATAATTACAATATATGATTTCAAAATGAAAATCTAAAATACAAAATTGTTCTAATTTACAGAAGAAAAAAAAACAAAAAGTGCAAAAAAGAAACATTGTTTTAAAACTATTGAGTTTTACGGCTTGCTTCGACTCAGCTGAGAGGCTGTTCCAATATTTTACTCCTCTGAACGAAAAACATCTTTGACCATTTCCACTTTTCATTAATGGTATCTTTATGTCAGTAGAAGTATTTCGGAGGATGTGAAGGGAGCCCTGCGACTTTTTCAAGAAAAGTTCGGTCAAATATTGAGGAGCAAGACCATTTAATGCCTTAAACACCATGACTTTGGTCTCGGAACCAATCAATTCCTCAATCGTTTGCCAACCAAGACTTTTTATAAGGGGCATGGCGGAGGCATCAAAACGACTACCAGTGATTATTCTAGCAGCTCTGTTTTGTAACTTCTGCAAGCGGCTCTTTTCTGTGGAACTACAGCAGCCCCAAACAGAGCAACAATAACGAAAATGTGGTTCCACAATACTTCTGTACAAACTAATCAAGGAGGTAGAAGGGACGAGGCTCCTCGCATGTTTCAGAAAACCAATAGCCCTCGAAACTTTCGACGCGACAAATTTAATGTGTTCCTTCCAATCCAGGCTTTGATCAATTTGTACACCAAGGTACTTTGTCTTGTCCACTACCTCTAAACTATCTTCCTGAATTTTAAAATCCAATTTTCCATTGGATCTTTTTAGGAAATTCTGTTTAGATTTGGAGCAAATGAGCATGGAATGAGTTTTCGCGACATTTAGCGATATTTTGTTTCCCTTCAACCAAGATTCAAGACTCTTGAGATCATTATTCATGGCCTCATTCAGCTGAGTCAAATCCTTAGATTGATAAGAAAGGCTGGTATCGTCAGCATACATGGACACAGTTGAGCTTTGAATACCACATGGTAGGTCATTGATGTAGACAAGGAAGAGAAGGGGACCAAGGCATGAGCCTTGCGGTACACCAACTTCGATATTGTCAAATTCTGAGTCAATTCCACCAACCCGACAGAACTGTTTTCTGTTCGAAAGATATGATTCAAACCATTTAATTTCTCTGTGACGAACGCTGTAATGCATTAGTTTTTCACAAAGGATCTTATGGTCCACTGTATCAAAAGCTTTTTTGAGGTCGATAAAAACTGATCCTACGTGGTGTCCAGTGTCAAATCCCTTGTACCAATCATCCGTATTTTTAAGTAAACAGGAGACTGTGGAAAAGAGTTCTCTAAAGCCAGACTGGCCCTTGTAAAGAAGGCGATTCTTATTTAGATATTGGTACAATTGATTGAAAACTAGCTTTTCAAAGAGCTTCGATATGACGGGAAGGACGGAAATAGGGCGATAGTTTGATTTTGTAGCCTTTTCGCCATCTTTGTAAATCGGTGTAACCCTGGCAGTCTTCCAACTATCAGGAAATACGCCGGTTTCCAAAGAGGTATTAAACATGAGAACAAGAGAATTCTCAATGAATGGCAAGGCAAGTTTCAGAAAATAGCTTGAGATACCGTCAACTCCGGAGCCCTTTGAGATTTTAATCTTGCCAATTGCTTCTCTAATATCCTGGAGCCCTATTGGTTTAAATTCAAACCTTAAGTTCTTTGGGTTCAGTTGGTACTCGCCTGACAGGAGAGGGTTAAGTGTATCCTCAATCTTCTCTGCTAGGGCTTTCCCAACCGAACAAAAGTACTAGTTCATGGTATCGGAAATTTCTTTTCTGTTACTAATATCTTTTCCATCTTGTTTCAAGAGGTCAATATTAGTGGATTTGGATCGTTTATTCATCAGCTGGTTTAGGGTTTTCCATGTCTCCTTCATGTTACCTTCAGAATTTTGAATTGTGTTGCCGCTTTAAATCAACATTTAGCCTATTGACTTTATTCCTTACATGCTTATAGGAGTCCAACAGGAGAGAAGACCTTGACTTGACAGCTGCTTTCCGGAGCTTATCTCTACTCCTAATCAACCCCTTGAGATCATTGTTTATCCAAGGGCAATATTTTTCAGAAACACGAATGGTTTTCATAGGGGCATGCTTCTCAATGATGCATGAAAGGATATTAGACCAATTTTGCACGAGCAAATCTATTTAATCTGATTCAAGAACAATTTGCTCCCAACCGATGCTAGCAACATCAGCCAGGAATGCCTCTTCATTGAAACTTTTCATTGAGCGAGTTTTTATCACTTTATGGTCCTTTTTCTGAGCTCCACAGTATTTTCGCACACAGAATACCATAAAGTGACCACTCATTGAAATCTCAAAGACACCTGACTGTACAATGTTGCCAGTAGCTGTTGTTGCAATATGATCGATGATAGTGGAGCTACTAAGAGTCACTCTGGTTGGCTCATTGATAAGCTGTTTAAAACTAAACAGCTCATATAAATTACACATATGTTTAGTGTCATTGTCCATTTGTTGACCAACTGCATGCTTGGAAAGATCACAGTTTGTGTCACCAAGAAGAATTGTGTTATTGACTTGCCTTCTCTATCAAGAAAAGTAAGAATTTGCTCCAATTTATCAAAGGAGGCAACGGGTTCACTAGGACTCATACGGGTTCACTAGGAGGGAGGTCTGTACAAGGCAACAACAAGAACAAGAGGTTTCGTAGGATATGTTCGGAAGATCGCCAATTTCAGGGGAGGGCAGGCGAGTTAGCTGGATGGCTTAAGGACAGGGGCTACGAAAAGTTTTTAGTTAACGAGCAAATAGATAGGGTACGTAAGTTGGATAGGACAACTCTTCCAGCAAATGCGGGAAATAGGACCAATAACTAAGGGAGGGCGGAAAGGGTTCCACTTGTTGCGACATACCATCCAGTACTCAATAGTTTGGGAAAGGTTGCCAGGAGACTTCATTCTATGCTCACAAACTCGGAGGAGCATAGGGCGGTGTTTCCAGAGCCACCTTTAGTAGCATTTAGGAGATTAAGAACCTCAAGGATACGCTTGTTAGGGCTAGGCTTAGTAATGAGGGAAATGGGGGGGGGGGGACTGATAAGAAGGGATGTTCTCGTTGTGGTAAATCTCGTTGTCAAGTGTGTAATGTCATGACTAACAGTGAAAATTTTCATGCTGACATAGATAGCCAGCAATATAGGATAAACTATTCGTTAAATTGTGACTCCTCAAAGGATGTGTAATTTTTGGAATGTACTGTTTGTGGTGTACAATATGTTGGTAGCACCTGCACGGCTTTGAGGTTTAGGTTTAATAATTACAAGGCGAGCAGTTGTAAATCTAATTCGGGGGCCTCAGTACCCCAGGCGGAATTTTTCAGACATTTTACTGGAGAAGGCCACCATGGGCTTCCAAAGGATATCAATGTAAAGATAATCGATAGTCTAACGGGGGGAAATAGGATGCGGGAAAGCTTCTAGCAATATCGGCTGGATTGCTTTGCCCCTAAGGGATTAAACACTAGGCAGGTTGATACATAGATTTCATTTTGGTTTAAACTTTGGTTGTTTCGTTGTTTTGATATATGTGCTCAGCTTTTCGTTAGGGACACACGCTATTTTTTAAGGATCTCTTTCTGCCAATCCGCTCTTGGATCTTTCTATTGCTTGTTTTGTTCTAACACACGTATTTTTCAGCTCCTGTGAGACGGAACTGCCGCCGACTTTAGCAGTAGTTAACTCTACGCTTTCTTTCATCTTCCTACTGCCGCCTCTGTTAACACCGGTTACTTATACACCTTTTAACAATCAATTATATTTAGTAGGATCCCCCTTTATATAGTTTTCGTACTTTCTTTCTACTTCGAGAATGATATGTATGCTGCGTTGAATTTGAGAAGTCATACTGATGAAGGCTTGCGCCGAAACGTTTCTCTGTTTATGTCTTAATACATTTTAGCAAAAGAGTAACAGGCAGACCTCTTATCGAAGGGATGGGATGGAAGGCCATTGACGAACTGATTACCTGTGAATCTAAAATAATGGTCTTAAGTCCCTGAATCAACTGGCTCAACAATACCTTTGTGACATTTTCACACGAAATTCGCTCTGCTCATCATATAGCCTTCGTAATACGGGGACCGACCTTAGGTTACCGAAGAAAAGGTCATCAAATGGCCAGAGATGCTTCTCATATAGAGGTGCAAAATTATGGAATGGCATGTCAGCCGAGTCAAAGCAGGCAACCTCCTTGTATAGTTTCAAGAAAACTATTTAAAAACTTTCCTTTCATTTTGATTTTAGGTTTGAATTTTCAACTTCACTGTAAATAGGTTTTGAACATTGAAAATAAGGTTTTATAGTTTAATTTATTTAATAGCTTTTTATTTTGTTTTCTAAATGGTAATTAAACGTTTTTATCGGAGGGCCCCTTGAAAATCAACTTGTTGAAGGGCAACCCTCCTTAAATGTATTAAATGAAATGAAATGAAAGTTTTTGAAAATATATATCAGGTGTCTCAGAAAAAAGTACCCCTTTTTGACTGAAAATAGGAACCAAACAATAAGATATCATTGCTCCCCAACTTGACAGTTAAATTTATCCATTTTCAACTTAGATGCACATACCTTACATTTAGAAATCGTCCACCAAACACCGGAGATACAAGTTCGCAAAGTCAAAATTTACAGTGCACCAAAAACCAGAGGTTTTGAAAAAGGCCCAGGCATGATTTGTATCGTGGACATTTTCCAAAGTACCTGTAGACTCTAAGTTTCCGTTTTTTGCTTTTGAAAAGGATAAAAGATGCATGGATACATGGCGCTGGTTAAACAAATACAGTAAAAATGTGGTAAGAATGATAAAGTCGTTCCACATCTCCGAAAGAAGCGTGCATGAGCTCCTTTCCTATTCTTCAATACAAAGCACTTGGGATCGAATGCAATGCAAGGACCGATTCTTCAAAAGAAAAGTCATTTCAAGAACAACTGAAATAATTCAAGGTATAAATCTTTTCAAAAATGAAAAGGATAGGTCAAAGTTCAAAAATCGTTTGCAAAATGCCTGTGTGGTGTCAAATTATGGCAAGGCCATTCCTCAAAATTTCTGGTTTCAGGCGCACTCAAAACTGTGACCTTGTGATCTCATATCTCCGGTGTTTGGTGGTCGATTTCAAAATGCAAGGTATGTGCATTTAAATTGAAGACCAACAATTGTAGCTATGAATTCAAAAAGTCCCGAAATGTTATCGTTTTGTTCCCTTGTTCGGTCAAAAGGGGGTACTATTTTTAGACACCCGGTAGATATACATATATACACATACAACTACTCTAAATCAAATCCACTAACAAATGAAAAATTACTAAGGGAATTAAAAGGTAAATACATAAGCTAAATACTAAAACTACGCGGACATAAATGAACAAAGTCTACATGATATTATTACATTTACAAGCGTTCCATTGGCAGGTGGGGTCATTCAATTGTTTTATCACACCCTTGAAACTGTTGAGATTGTCAGCTGATTTCAGTTTTTTGGCAAACAGTTCCAGATCTGAGGTTCCATGGCTTTAAGGCTCTTGGAAAAATTTACCTGATTTGGTGGAAAATGATTTAAATTGTCGGGATTCCGAGATGGATGCTTTGAAGTTCTTGAACTAGAAATGTTATGCATAAAAGATGGATTCAAGTTTTTTATTGTCTTAAATATTTCAACACTGAGGGCTCAACTTGCATTGTGCATCTTTTGGTCTAACAAGAAGATCACCATAGGAGCTTTCATGATCATTGTAAAGAAATCTTAGCGCGCGTTCCTGTATTCTCTCAATTTTCTGGACTGATTTTGAAGATGAAAAGTGCAAGACTAAAGGATTGTAGTTAAAATTCGAACACACGAAGCTTTGAACCAAAACTTCCTTTTCAGCAAAACCAATAAATGACTTAAGTCGCTTCAGAACGCTTAGTTGTGCCGCAGCTTTTTTGCAAAGGTTTGATATGTTTGTTTGTTTGTCAACTTATTTTCATTCGATTATCTTTATCTAGCTATACATATTTACAATATATACAACTAATCCAAATCGAACATACAAATATATAAATTAAGAAATGAAGAAATTAATAGATAAGTTAAATAAGTTAAATATTCAAGACATATATGGGCAAGGTTTACTAGATATAATTGAATTGACAGGCGTAACAAATATACAAATATTTTCTACTATTTCATAATCCAGATAATTTTCTAAAATTTGGGTGAATGTTGACAAGCATTGCATTTACAATTTGGTCCATTCCATTGTTTTATCATGCGTTTAAAAGAATTTAAGTTGTCGGCAGATCTAGTTTCATTTGGCAATGCATTCCAGATTTGAGGTCCTAGTGATCGAAGACTGTTTGAACCAAAAGTGACTTGATTTGGTCTATAATGTTGGAAGTCGTACGGATTTCGTGATGAATATCTGGAAGATCTTATTTTGAAAATATCACGCATGAAAGATGGGTTGAGATGTTTCAAGGTCTTGAAAACTTCTATACAGAGAACTCTCAGACGGGAAACATGCATAGTACATCTTTCTGATTTCAAGAGTAATTCACTGTAAGAAGATCGGTGATCATTGTACAAAAATCTAAGAGCACGTTCTTGAATCTTCTCAATTTTTTGCAAAGACTTAGCTGATGAGAAGTACCATACTAGCGGGCAATAGTTGAAATTGGAATATACAAAACTTTGCATAAGAATTTTCCTTTCATTAAAGCCAATGAATTGTTTGAGTCTTTTTAACACATTAAGTTGTGATGCTGCTTTTCAACAAAGTTCAGAGATATGCTGTTCAAAATTTAGCTTATAATCTAGCTGAATACCTAACAATTTGACTGTTTCGTCCGACTGGATAATTTTACCTTGGATGTTGATATTCTCTCAGCAGGTATTTGTTTGATCCTTTCTAATAAGGAGTGCATGGAATTTTTCTGGGTTAGCAATCATTTGATTCTGTTTCAGCCAAGTCAAAGCAACTCCAGCTTCTTCTTCCAGTACCCAAATCAAATCTGATAGGGTCCTGGAAAAATAAGCCAGAGTATTATCGTCGGCATAATTATGCAATGTTGCTTGTTTGATAAACAAAAAGAGATCGTTTATGTAAACATTAAACAGAATAGGGCCCAAAACTGAGCCTTGAGGTACCCCTGATAAAATAGTTTGGCAAGAACTGTACACATTATTGATTCTCACAGACTGTTTCCGCCGTTTTAGATAAGAGTAGATAAGGACAAGAGCATTTTCATCTAAGCCATAGGCATGTAGTTTGGCTATTAGCAGGTCGTGTGGAATACAATCAAAAGCTTTCGATAGATCCATAAGGATGGCCCCTACAATATTATCATTATCAAGTTTAGCTCTCCATTCTTCGATCATTCTTATAAAGACATGTTGCGTGCCATATGTTTTTCTGTAGGCAGCGATGAAGATTGAAAGGGTCTCATCTAGGTATGGGATGAGTTGGTTTTTCAAAATTTTTTCATAGATTTTGGAAAAGATATTTAAAATACTGACTGGACGAAAGTTTCTTTCGACTGTACGATTAGGCTCCCCTTTATCAAAAGGGCATACTGCGGCTCGTTTTCCATTATCTGGAAACCTATGTTTACGTATGCTGCTGTTAATAGCATCTGTAAGAGGAACTGTGAGCTCGTCTGCTGCCAATAAAACAAGTTTTGGAGGTATTTGATCTTCTCCAGTAGATTTTCTACTGTCCAAAGACCTTAGTTGTTTCCTAACTTCGGAATTTTGCACTTCGTTAAAGGAAAATGAGTCAAACTTGTTGTCAGGGTTTTGAATAATAGCTAAAACACTCGGATGATTTTGGTATTTTTCAAGAATCAGTCTAATAAGTTGCCGATCATCATCGATCGCGGCTGTATCAGCTATGTTGCAAGGCTTTGTACCACTAGATTTTTCCACGATATTAATGTAGTGGTCATTAAAGATCTCGGTCAGTTTTTGGTCATCAGTGACAATTTCATTGTTTTTAACAAGGGAAATATCATTACCGGCCAATCCTCCTTTGTTAGAAAGAAATGGTTTAACAAGATTCCAGAAAGCACGATTCGACGCGAGACCATTTTCTGTTGCTTTTTTGAAGTGCTGTTTGATTGCCTTTTTTCTCTAGGAAACGCATTTATTTCTTTGTCTTTTGAAATTATTTTCATTTTCTTTCGTAGGATTTTTGTTGAATTTCTTCTTTAGTCTTGTTCTGGTATAAATTCCCTTCTTTAGTTCATGAGTCATGAAAGGAGTACTGTTTCCTCGCTGCACTTTTGTTTTTAGAGGGGCATGTTTGTCAACAATTTCTCGAAAAGTACAGACAAGATTATCATACAAGATTACCAAACACTACACGATATAGAGACATTCTTCCGCCGTTTACGTCTCAAGGCTTTTTTCCATAACAAAATTCAAGATTCACAATCAGATGATGACCGTTCTGCGACAGAAACACTGATTGACAACCTTTTTGCAACAAGATCGAAATGGACTCCTCCACAAGGTCTGCACAATTCCTTAGATTACTACATAGAGAAATGTCGCCATGAAATCTCTTTGATAAATTACAGCAAAAGGATCCAAACAAGTAACCTCACTGGTGCTGAGATTGATGCCATGAATAATTTGAAGTCTCGCGAGGATATCGTTATAAAACCAGCAGACAAAGGAGGACGTGTTGTTGTTTGGAATAGGGATCGCTACGTCGAAGAAGGTCTATCACAGCTTGAGAATAATGAGGAGTTCTACATAAAAAAGGCACGAGATCCAACCAAGGAGTTCAATAAAGTAATAATCAATGCTGTTAAAGAAGAAATTAGAAAGGAACATTTACCCGATAATGCTGGTCAACTCTTCTCTAATCATCCTAGAACACCTGTCTTTTACATGCTTCCTAAAATTCATAAGCCATCCATTCCAGGAAGATCCATCGTATCTGCTGTTTCATGTCCAACCTCACAAATCGCTACATTTCTTGACGCCATTCTGACACCAATCGTCCACTCATTGCCTACATTTGTCAAAGATTCATCTGATGCTCTTCGCATCTTTGATCAATTTCGTTTCACTGGTGATAATCGCTATCTCTTTACCATGGATGTCAAGTCTTTGTACACTTTCATTCCGAATGTCGATGGTCTCCATGCTCTCAAACACTTTCTTGAACAACGCACAACCAAGGATCCTCCTACATCTACCTTGCTTCGCCTTGCTGAGTTGATTCTTACCACCAATGGCTTTTCTTTCGATCAACAGTTTTACGTACAGGTTGGTGGGGTAGCCATGGGCAGTGAACTAGGCCCAAGCTATGCCTGTTTGTTTGTTGGATACCAAGAACACCTCATTTCACAACAATACCAAGGTCCATTTCCTCACCTCATTAAACGGTACATAGATGACATCATTGGCGCCACTTCCCTTCCACGTGAACAACTTGAAGCTTTCATTGATTTCGTATCCAATTTCCATCCAGCTCTCAAATTCACAGTAGAGATCACGCAAACATCCATACCATTCCTCGACATCACACTATCAATCAAACACAATATCATCTCCACATCTGTCAACTATAAAGAGACTGACGCTCATCGTTATCTCTCATATTCATCCTCACATCCTGTCAAATGTAAAAACTCAATTCCTTTCTCACAACTACTACGCCTCAAGAGACTTTGCTCCAACAAGCCAGACTTTGCAGATAAAGCGAAAGAAATATGCAAATTCTTCCTGGAAAGTGGTTATCCGAAAAATGTAATTGACAACGCACTTGAACGCATATCAAGAATTTCACGGCAGCAAGCCCTACGAGTCAAACGTAACGAAACCAGCGAAGACAGGATCCCACTAACTCTTACCTATCACCCTCTATCAATGCCTATCAAGAGGATCATTTACATGAATTTTGACATCCTGCAGACGAGCAAGGACACAAAGGCCATTTTTGCAAAACCACCATTGATGGCATTTCGCCGTGATTCAAACTTAAGAGACATTTTGGTTCGTTCAAAATTAAAGAAAAAAGAAGAAAACCCTGGTACCTACCCTTGTAGACATCCACGATGCCGTACCTGCAACCATGTTTTTCAAACCACTGTAATTCAAAATCTTGGTAACTCTTTCACTGTCCACAAACGCTTTACTTGTTCTTCCACATGCCTAATCTATGCCATTAAATGCAGCAAGTGTGAAATCCTATATATTGGGGAAACCTGCCGACAATTAAATGAAAGATTTGGAGAGCACATGAGGAACGTTGAGCACGAGCTTCACGAGGATGAAAGAAAGAAGGACCGAGGCGGCATTAACGTCTCGCAACATTTCAATTCGGCAGGACATTCCATTCATGATATGAACATTCTTGGACTGTTGGATGCCCCCATAGACTCGCGAAAAAGAAAGACACTCGAGAAAAGAATAATTTTTAAACTGGACACACGTGTTCCGAAAGGACTTAACAAGCAATTTTCCTTTTTATGATTGTATTTCCTCTTGCTCTTGAGCGTTCCATTTTCGCTCGTCTAATTCTTCCGTTACTTGCTCGATCCTAGCGTTCTATTAAACATTCTTTCTTTTTCTATAATATTCGCTTCTACTAAGTTCCTTTACTACTGACGAAGGGCACGGCCCGATACGTTTAGTTTCGTTTTTCTATGGCGATAAAGTATTATTTTGCTGAGTAATCAGTTATTTTTGCTAAGATTATCATAAGCTTGTTCAGGATCCTCAGGAGCACCAAAATTTGCCAGCTTTACATCTGACAAGAAGTTTTCGGCAACAAACTTTTTGTAACTTCGATACTTGATTACTTTGGGCTTAAGTCTAGGGAGTTGAGACTTCATAACTGTCACGACTAGACCGTGATAGTCACTTAGGCCACTTTCAAAAACAGAAGTTTTTTGAAAGCATCTCGGCCGATTTGTAAGGATGGCATCAGTGGAAGAACTACTGTTCTTTGTAAAACATGTTTTAGCACTCACTAAATTTGATAGCCCGAAGACATCACAAAAGGATATTAGCTTACTGTGTCCATACTAATGCTTGGTGATTTTAACATGGATGAAAATGAGGCTGGTGTACGTTCTATTATGGAAGACAACAGGCTGGTCAACCTTATTCACAGTCCAACTTGCTTTAAATCTGCAAATGGCAGATGCATCGATTTGATAATGACAAATAGCAAGAATAGTTGCTTCTGCAGCAACACGTTTGAGACAGGTTTCAGTGACTTCCATCATATGGTGTATACCATCCTCAGAACTACTTATGACAGATTACCGCCAAAAGTTGTTAGCTTTCGTTGTTACCGAAATATCTCTGAAACTTGCTTCCGAGAAGAACTAGCGCGTAAAATGAATGAAAATCCACCAGAAAACTACGGCCAGGACGAAAACACGGAACTCTCAGAACTCTCGGATCTCTCGGAACAGACCTGTTCCGAGGTTTCCGTGATTTCCGAGAGTTCTGTGTTTTCGAGTAGACATAAGCCATACTCGAAAACACGGAAATGTTAAAAATGTACAGTAATGGCGTCATTGAATGCCGTGACAATGATTGCTTGGCATTTGTTGTTTGGATAGCGTTTTGCCTGACCTATTGCATGCATTACTTTAATACACAATCAACGAAAACGTACAGTTGATGCACATCAATCTTATCCTTCTGTTCTACCCTTCTGCCCTTCTGTTCACAGTAATTTGTCTGGAAAATAGGACAAGTACGGTCGTAACATTGTGCTTTGCTAGTAAAGCGATGAAATGCATCAAACTTACGCTCAAATTCGACTTTAACTTATCCATTTACATCTCATTCCGAGATATCCGAGATTTCCGAGATGTCCGCGTTTTCGAGTAAACCCTATGCATACTCGAAAGTTGACAGTAATCTTGACTGGAATCAGCACATGAAAGTCTTATGTGGCAAAGTATCTCGTGCTTTAGGTTTTCTCAAGTATGCTAAGAAATTCGTACCGAAACCTACTCTGGTACAAATGTACAGAGGCATTGTCGAGCCACACTTTTGCTACTGTTGCTCTGTATGGGGAAGCTGTGGCGAAGCTAGATTGCAAGCTCTGCAAAAATTGCAAAATCGAGCTGCAAGGATTGTCTCAAATAGCAGTTATGATACATCTGCGACCCTTTTGATTAAGAACCTTAAATGGCTTACTGTCAGTGATATGATTAAAAGTGAAACAGCTACGGTTACGTATAAAGCAATAACTGGCCTTGCACCTAGCTATCTTTCTGATTTGTTCACAAAACATTCTGACCGAAATATTGATATTAGCTTGCGAAATGCAGCCACTGATCTCTATATCCCAAGGATGACAACCTGCAAAGGACAAAAAGCGATATCTTTTCGTGGCGCTAAAACTTGGAATCAGCTTCCGTTGGATATAAAACAAGCAAATTCGCTTAATTCGTCTAAATGCCAACTAAAAAACCATCTGCAGCCTTCTGCTTGAACGTTTGATTGTGATTTTTCGCTCCATTCACCAGTTTTGATTTTACTCTTTTTAATTTTTTATCATAAGTATTCTAGTTAGATTTTTTAGATTTTATCACTTGTAATTAGGTTATTTTAGAAAAGTATTGTTAATTTTGTAAGCTTTTTAACACGGCCCCCTGTAAAGCAGTCGTTGATTGATGGGGCCACCGTGTATAAATAATTAAAAATGAAATGAATGAAAGGAAATGAAAATGAAAACGCGGACATCTCGGAAATCTCGGATATCTTGGAACGCATTGTTTCTTTGTAAAACGACGCATGTTTCTACTATCTTGATTATCCCTATAGCCCGTGGCCCTGCTCCAGGCACCTAGTTGATTGGATATCGAACGATTGGATGCTCTACCCTTCTGTCCTCCTGTTCACAGTAATTTGTCTGGAAGGTAGGACAAGCACGGTCGAAACATTGTGCCTTGCTAGTAAAGCGATGAAATGCATCACACTTAAGCTCAAATTCGACTTTAACTTATCCATTTATCTCTCATTCCGAGATATCCGAGATGTCCGCGCTTTCGAGTATACCCTATGCATACTCGAAAACGCGGACATCTCGGATATCTTGGATATCTCGTATATCTCGGATATCTCAGAACGCATTATTTCTTTGTAAAACAACGCATATTTCTGCAATCTTGATTAGCGAACGGTCATGATATCATGTTTGATATAAATTTGACAATATTGATCCAGGAAATATGGCAAAAATTTGTCTAGCCAAGGGTACCATTTTCGTAAAAGTCGGTGCAGAGAATGGTCAAATTGGTCTAGCCAAGGTACTATTTTCGGAAAAATTAGTTTAGCTAACGGTACCATTTTGAATATGCTCGCGACAGATCCCTACCCAAAATCCCAAAAATTTGGCTAAGAAACCCCCCCCCCCCCATTCCCTGGTTCGAAGCAGCATTTAGCTCAGTATCTAGCTGCACGCAAAATGCGTGCTTGTTGACAGCAAGATAGAGGCAGAAACTTTCAAGACGATGGATGGTAATTCAATTGCAAATTCTATAGCCATTCGGTTGAAGAATTACAAGCCTCTTGGAAAAAGGTTCCTTGCCCAAATCATTGCGTGATTTTTATTGTCGAGACTGCACTTTCCCGTTTTTGTTGCATTATCGTTGCTATTGTTGTTGTGTTCAGTTCATGATGCATGATAAAACCATTTTGCACTGCACTTTCTGATGTCTTTGCATCATTCTGATTGTAATGCAATGGTGCTACACAGGCAACTGGAGTGCTATCAGCCATTAAAGAGCGACTGTTGACCGGCATGCTTTGCGCGAAGTAAGCAACTCGCTCCACACAGCTCCATAATTTCGTAGTATAAGAAATTAAACACGATTCTAATCCGTGAAATCTTGGACGATGCTAACAGCAGAGACAACATGGGTTTCATTTTTGGCAAGATGAAGTATTTCTTTGCTTCGTGGCTGTTTATTTCATGCAAAGGCAGTTTCTACTGTGCTTTTTGGACGTCCTCAAATTGGCGAAGATCGCAAGATGGTGTCCTGGTTGAAAGTCTCTTGGAAGCAGCCCCTTTCAACGGCAGAAACCCTTCAATATTTGACTTGAGAAGAATACTAAGACTTGGTCGGAATCTACATCAAAGCTTCTCAATAAAATGGAGCAGCCCCACGACAAGAGGTAAGTTTTTTGCTCGCCTAACTTGCCCGCTGCCTGATCTCTTTAGTTTGGAATAAATGTGAGTTTAAGGAATCGCCAAGGAACACAACAGACGACAAAACCTGCACTCTCAACCTTCTGCAATCTCTTGGCATTCGGTTTCAGAGTTTTCAGCTGTAGCATGAATCAATCAGCAGGAGTCAGCAGGGGTATTTCATTCACTATCCCTTGTTTATTATCTGCACAGCCTGAAGTTATAAGGCCCATTTGTTTTCTAAGAAACTGAGAAATTGAGCATGAGCCTGTACTGAAAGTTTCTCAAAATTATCAGCTTTTGAGTGCTGAAAGTTTTTTAACCATTTCTTAGAAGTTCATTAACTGTATGTGCAGGAACTCCCATGATTTTTTGATCATTCAATTCAATTGCCAGATTTTTTAAACAGATCTCATACATTAAAGTGCCACTAAACGTTTGAGGAACTTTTTGTTATCTGATAGAATGATGCCTGTAGAATCTGATAAAATTAAAATCTTTGATCAATTCGAATTCCTTCCATGGAAACGGGGGCGATTTCTACGCAATTTATGGTGTCAAGGACGGGTCATGCGGGGAACTGGGAACGAATCTCCCTCTGATGTCATACCGGGAATGCACGTTTCCTTTCAATCAGGGAAAGCCCACTGATCAGTGGGAAAGCCGCATTGAACGAAACGAGAGCGCAGAGCGACGTCGAACCCAACAAAGAAGATCGCTTTTACTTTGGAATTACTTATTAGTAATACTTCTACTTTAACTGATACTTCAATCACATTTTTGGAAGACGACTAGGACATGGAGATAGCAGAAGAAGAGCCTTTAAAAGCTGTCGTTGAGCTTCGTGACTGGCAAGAAGAGGCATAGGCCTACTACAGTTCTGTTATGATGATGGCGGACCGATTGAGACAAACCATTTGCTGACTTGCTGTTGTCTCCAATCTTGAATAGTGTCTTCGAGTTTGCAGTCGAGAGCCTTCAAAAATAGCTGATCGTAGCTACCAGTTGCTGAGGTTTGTTTGTTTTACTTTCATAATGAAAATTTTCAAGATTGTGGTGTTATATGAATCAGCAATTGTCAAATGATTCATGACATGACCAAACTGGCATATTTTAGCCTATTTGCCCCAGCATCAGGCTACCCAATGACATATGCACACCGGGGGAAGTGACTAGCTAATGATAGAGTGGTAGTAAACGTTCTTGTGGATATATCTCATTGAAAATGGGATCTGAAACATGAGAATTTCCACAATCAATCATCAGAACCTAGTTTTTTGTAAACATAGAGTCAAATTTGCCCTTCCTTGGACGAAAATTGTGAGAAAGTGTACCCTTGCTTAAGCAAGAATGCCAAAAAGTAAACCTTTGGCTGTACTAGGAATCCTAAAAAATATATGTAGGGGCCCTAAGGTACCTTTAGCAGTGAAGAACCTCAAGATTGCTTGCCTTAGTTTCATAGCGATGGCTGTTCATTTTCTTTCAGCCAGTCAGGTTGATTGTGACAAAGTGTAAGACCATTTTCTTTCCTTTTGCAGGTGAGTCTGAAGAAAACAAAAGTCAATATGTCTGAAGCTGAAACAATGTTAATTGCTGTCCACGTAACTGGTTCCTGCTCATTATTGGCTGCTCATTCAGAATTATTGAACTGGACAAACTAGCCCTGGATGTTTTATGGACTACCTTTCGCATAGATTACTTATACTGATGTGACATTGATAACATACAGTGCATAGTTTAAAATTCCCTGAAAAAATGATGCAGATGTATTTTTGGAACCAAAATGATCCAAAAAATTATGTTGCATAAATCCAATAATGTGTCTTTTCCAAAAGTTTCTTAATTTTTTGGGGATCTGAGAGTTGAGTTTCTTATGGGCCATTTCTGTTTCTCACATTAGAAAAATATGTGTATTTGAATAGTAAAGAAATTTTCATACACAAAATCAGCTAAGCTTGGCTTACCGCTTCAAGTCATGTAGCCATACTGTTGGGTTTCTTTGTATTATAGTACTTTCTGAATCCATGGCACACGTTTTCATGCCACAAAATTTTTAAAGTAATCAAAAGATGTTTCATTATAAGACTGATCATTTGACTTGAAGTGGGTATAAACAAACCTTTTTGCTGATCTTGTAAGGTTTGCAAAGATAGGAAAACAAATAACCCTAAGCATTGGTCTGAAGTATGAACAACGTTTGTACTGTTTCATTTTAATCTCTTAAATAGTAAATATTCACAGTATGATTATTAACTTTTCTTAAAAACCAGTTAAATATTGCATGTGCATCAAAAAGACAAAGTCAAGTACAGTAGCTTGTAGTGGTGGTAGTGTCTTTTCTTCTTTTTTCCACAGAGGAAACTGGTGCCAAGTGATAAATTCCACAGCTCCTTGCCTAAGGGGGGGGGCTGCCCAAAATATTTATTGATAATGAACATTTTGCCTAATTTAAATAGACGATTGCGCTGAAGATGGCGGCAAGGAATTTTTTACCAAGATGCACTGCATTCTTTAATCGAATTCCTATAGAATGGTTAAAGAGTCTTAATGCCTCAATGCCTCACGTATTTTTTTCTAAGAAACTAAGAATTTGGGCCAGTACTGGAAGTTTCTTAAAATTATCAGATTTTGAGTACTCAGAGTTTCTTACGAGTTTCTTAGAGGTTCCATAACAATCTTCATGTTCACTACCTGTGCCCTCGTGAACATTTCAAAACAAGGTTTTTTTTATCCTTTCCAATGTTTAGACATGCCTAAAGTACCTTACGAGTAATATGATACAGGAAACAAGTGAAAATAAAGTAAAGAGATGCCAAGGATTTCCTTTCTCAAAGTGAATAGTTTCTTAACTTATCTTCTCCCAGTACTGGAGTTTCTTAATTTTTTGGCAATCTGAGAGAGTTGAGTTTCTTATGGGCAGTTTCTTATAAAAAATACGTGTAAAGTCACGCACTGTACCTTTCTTATTGCTTCTTTCTTAACCAACTTCCATTTCTTCTCGAATGGTTTTGCATATCATTAGGACGACAGGAACTCCAAAATATTGAAAGTGAACGATATTTGCTCCCAAGAACGAAAACTTTATCCGGAAAAACGTAGGTCAAACATATTTCAGTAGGCCGAGGGCCTAAACACGCTATTGTACTTGTACGACCGAAACCTTTCTGGCTGCTTCAAGTCTGTCGTATATCTTCGCCTTGCTGCAGTGCAGGTCTTCATCATGATGAAATGGAATTGGAGGAGAAAGTGCTGATCCTTCGAATTACCTGCAACCTTTTATCTGGCACGAAATTGCTAGTGCTGTATGTAAAGCGACAAATCCACTGCAGCGCGGTCACTGTCACTTCAATGTGTACTCTCTCTCGCTTTGCATTCCCGGTATGACGTCAAGACCTCTCGGTCCAGACCTCTTCGTGGAATGATTTTACGCGAACCTGACACCAAAATTTGCCCAAAATTGGCACTTTGAAAAGCCATAGAAAAAGAACGGAACGTCATATCGAAAAATTGTTTTCGGTTTCAAGCCATGAAAAGTAAACTCTATCAGATAACAAAAAGTTCCCCAAAGGTTTAGTGGCACTTTAAAGTGCTTATGCAACCAAATTATCAAAAATGAGGTAACACCAATTTTAGAAAATTTGATCTTTCCTGGTCATTTTGGTAACACTTTCACAAATTTCTGCCACCAGGAAGTGTGAAAAATGCGGCCGTAAAAACAAGTACCTGTTGCGAAATGTTGAACTTGTTAATGACATCATAAGTAGTAGCCAACTGAATTGCACTGTCGGAAGTTATTTAGGCCACATGGGAAGATCGCGAACAATTTACATTGCGTTTCGATCGTTCTCAGTCAAAATGTCGTCATATGAATCGAGCAAAGCTTCAGTTATGTTGGGTCAATTTTAAACGAAGATACTGAGAGTGAGGAGGATTATGGTGTCGTCAATCTTGGCACAAACGCCCCTAGGTGAGCCTCTCGCTGTTCATGGTCAAGCACCAGTCTATCATTTCGACGAATACAAAGACGGCATTTTACTGGCAACGATTGAAGCGAGGTTTGACCGACGAGTTGAGTTAACGTTGACAGTTGATAGTTGGCAAGAATGGTTTGCTTTTTATTCTGATTTATAGTGTTCGTGATCTGCAATCTTATTATTATATTCCTTCTTCCTTGCATTGCAACGTAAATACGTTGATCGTTTATGATCCAATTGAGTTTGATGGGCCTATGTGGTTTCTAACAGTCTGCCATCCATCATCATGGACCCTACAAATTTGTCAAATTTAACCAAATGCGTCACGGTAAAAGTAACCAAGTTTAAATATGAGAAAAACTGCATTTCTAGTATTTTCTAAAAAATGAATTCGAAGTACAAACTATTTCCGTTGCTTTTCGCAGTTTGATTACAAAATATTTTGGGCCTAGTGTATGTCTGACCTCCCTTCATTCACCTAGTATACAGACAGGTATAGTTGGTCCTTTGGCAGTAGGAATAGATCATTCTAGCCATAGAAACTGGACTTAGCTTTTCACATACAAGTTATAAGTTCATCATTTTTATATGCAATGTCAGTTATTGAAAGCATGCCACTAAGAAACTGACTTAATAGTTGACTGCATCAAACCGCAGTCCCCTGTCCTATTTCCAGGAAACAACTTAGGTCTATGCCGCCGAACGAAGCGTATCCACTGTATGTATCACTGTGGCTCTTTTTCTCGATCAGGAAAATGATGAATTGATCTATCTGGAACATGTTGGCTGTTTCCACAGCTCTCCCCGTTTACTCCACCCGCAACACGGCGTTTCCCATCGTCATGTTTCTTCGGCATGCCACTCGCCATGTTGAATATTAAATGTTCGCTGTGTGTTTCGTGACTCGTAAAGACTGGTGCCTACTACTTATGACGTCACAAGAGAAAAATTTTTGTCGCACGCAAATGACTAAATGATGCAACTTTGAACGCTTATAAAAATACTTTGGAGTAAGATATTTGAATTTGGTTTTTTGAATATTGATGTGGACGATATGGTCTTTAATTTTAACAGCAAAACAAAAGATCGATTATTTGGTTGCATAAGCACTTTAAACTCAAATGGCTCTGAGTAAAGTACATCATCAAACTAAGCTGAAGAAACTCCTTATAAGGGCAAAGAGCAAGATAGAGTTTAAGGCGAAGAAAGTTTCTTTTGCATTGTTTTACTAGTAATACAAAACTATATGAAAAACTATACTTGGGTTTCATAATTTTGTTGGTGCTCAGAGATTTAAGGTTCTTATGAAAATATATGATATGTCAATATTGATTAAATACAAAGAGATGATGATGATCATACAGGACAGGGCCTAAGTCAATGAAGTCATATCATATGAATAGGGTACATTGCTGTACCTTTTGGTTAAAACCCTTGTGCAGATGGTTTGATTTACTGTATGTTCTTTCTCAAATATTTTTTCTAACTACTTTTCTATTTCCTTTTACAGTTCGCAAGCAATGGTCATATAATAATATTGAAAATGAAACTCCTGAAGTGTTGGAAAATGAAACAGTTAAGAGATGATTACAGAGACAACAATTAGACTATGTCTTTATTTTGTTCCAGTAGCTCAATATTTTTGTATACATTTTCTATTCAATGACTTGTGTTTCCAGTGAAAATTCATATAATACCCACAAGTTGTTTATAAGAAACCGTGGTTTATAAGAAATTAGTATTTAGCTATGGCCACAACTTTAAGAACTCTAATTCTATATCTGGGAAGTAGTAAGAAACTTTGATACTTAACTTTGACGATCTTATAGCAAGTTGTTGTAACCCTTATTCTTGAGTAATATATGAACTAACTGTTTAATATTTGAAAGAAGTGAAACACTGTTTCTTCCTATCTGATGTTTTATTGTCTGATGTAAAGAGACATATATGCAGCAGTTGCATTCAAAAATAAGAAACAAATTAAAAACCTTTCAGTGCTAAAATGGGAAAAGTTAATGTTGAATTAAGAAACTCTTAGTTCCATGGCCATATCCAAGTTTCTTACATAAAAATGTGTAGTCTGCATTGTTCTTGAACTTGATTCTTTGGAATATGTGTATATGATATGAATTATAAATTGTGTATATGGTTATACAGAGTAGCTACAATTTCTCCAAAAACTGTGTCTTCATTCGCTGACTTTTTCTCTCATGGTACACTCATTTTTTTTATAAGAAACCGCTTATAAGAAACGGTAGGCTCGATTTTTCGAAAGTTAAGAAACAACCCTACCTGAATTGAAAAAGCTAAGAAACTTTTGTAATTTACAATTTTAAGTTTCCTGTTGCACTCAAATGTGTTTTGACAGTACACGGTTATAGTAACTGTTTGGACATTATTTTGAGTGCAAGTTATGTCATTTACTTGTTTTGAAATCTTACTAAGTAATTTGGGAGCCCTTCAGACAAAACCAAATTAACTCTACACTTCTGGCATTAAAAATATAAGAAACACATAAGAAACTTTTTGGTAGCAAAATGGCTCCAAAATTTAAGAAACTGCCTACCAGCACCGGACCTTAGTTTCTTATAAAAAAAAGAGTGTATTGTTTACGTCCATCAGAACATTGTTTCATTGGCAAGATTCAGTAGGGGAGCCAGCTTCATTTGTACCTAGATCACAAAGAAAGAAAATCAGATTTTCTTGCTAACAGCAAAAATAATGATAATGATACATGGTCAAGTTGTATCAGTTATATTATTTAGACCTTTTAAGAGCGGTGTTGAAGGTTGATCAAGCACCTCTTCATGCACCTGGGAAATTCTAGGAGCTAGATAAAGCGAGTCTCCCAGTTTGATGCAAATTTCACCACAAAGAATCTGATAAACATTTGGCCTGCTCTTATCATTTCTAGCTCCAACATTTGGGTTGACAAAGCTATGATTCATTGCATACACGCAGCAAAGTGATAGGGAGGTGGCACTTTCAATATAGATTTCAGGCCAAAACAAACGTATATATATGTCAAAGTCATACTTCCTAAACTTTGGGACGACAGGTTACAGGTTGGGAAGTAGTGGAATAGAATCAAGGGGTCCACATATATGACTATGTGTTGTGAGTGAATCTGTATGATACCTGGACTGGGCCTAAGTCTAACTTCGCTCAAACAAGAAAGCGATGCTTCATACAGCATTGAAGTTATAAAATAGGTGTCTTCCTACCTGATGATGGGAACTAGGCTCCACTGGAGTTGCTTTCGAAGTACATGAATCATATCTTCCACTGTCTTCTCTCTTCTGATCCTTTCTGTCGGTCGGTCTGCTTTAGTTTATGCAGCAAAACATTGAGGCACAGGGTAACAAGCGGTCTAAAACCTAGACTGACTACCTTGGTCCTAGTCTAAATTCGTACCAAAACATAAACAAACGATCGCAAAGCATGCCGGTCAACAGTCGCTCTTTAATCTACAGGGAATCTTCTCCTAATAATTGCGAAAAAATCTATTCCAGGATTCCAGAGAAATCTTAGAGTAATGAATATCACGCAAGATGTGCGTCGTTTTACAGAGAAGCATTGCGTTCCGAGATATCTGAGATATCCGAGATTTCCGAGATGTCCGCGATTTCAAGTATGCATAAGGCATACTCGAAAACGCAGACATCTCGGAAATCTCGGATATCTCGGAATGAGATGTAAATGGATAAGTTAAAGTTTGATGCATTTCATCGCTTTACTAGCAAAGCACAATGTTACGACCGTGCTTGTCCTACTTTCCAGACAAATTACTGTGAACAGGAGGACAGAAGGGTAGAGCATCCAATCGTTCGATATCCAATCAACTAGGTGCCTGGAGCAGGGCCACGGGCTATAGGGATAATCAAGATAGTAGAAACATGCGTCGTTTTACAAAGAAACAATGCGTTCCGAGATATCCGAGATTTCCGAGATGTCCGCGTTTTCGAGTATGCATAGGGTTTACTCGAAAACGCGGGCTTCTCGGAAATCTCGGATATCTCGGAATGAGATGTAAATGGATAAGTTAAAGTCGAATTTGAGCTTAAGTTTGATGCATTCCGTCGCTTTACGAGCAAAGCACAATGTTACGACCGTGCTTGTCCTACCTTCCAGACAAATTACTGTGAACAGGAGGACAGAAGGGTAGTACAGAAAGATACCATTGATGTGCATCAACTGTATGTTTTCGTTGATTGTGTATTAAAGCAATGCATGCAACAGGTACAGGTCAGGCAAAACGCTATCCAAACAACAAATGCCAAGCAATCATTGTCACGGCATTCAATGATACTGTACATTTTTGACATTTTCGTGTTTTCGAGTATGGCCTATGTCTACTCGAAAACACAGAACTCTCGGAAATCACGGAAACCTCGGAACACGTTTGTTCCGAGAGATCCGAGAGTTCCGTGTTTTCGACCTGGCCAGAAAACTACGCAGAATTTGAAAATTTGTATGTTACCACCTTAAACAGCCTCGCCCCTAAAAAATTTGTTTCTATACGAGGCAACAATAAGCCACATATGTCTAAAAAGCTACGCAACGCTATGATGAAACGCACTTGATTAAAAAATAGAGCAAATGTTTCTCGGAATGACGAAGACATACGGAAGTACAAGATCCAGAGAAATCTCGTTGTAAGCGTGAATAGGGAAGCAAAAAGAGATTTTTACAAGAATCTTGACCCAAAGAAAGTGGGAAACGAGCGGGCTTTCTGGAATTGGATATAGTTGTGCAAAAATCAAAAAACAGAACGTAGAGTAAACTCTGTCTTTGAAGTTCTAGAAGCTCATTATGTTGGTGATACAAATATTGTTTTTCAAAGATTTACGTTTATTAGCAGGAACCAGAATAGTGATGAAAATGTTGATACTTACTTGGCAAATTTGAGGCAGCTTGCTGCAAAATGTAATTTCAAAAGATCTTCATGATGAATTAATCAGAGATCGTGTAATTCTAGGTCTACAGTGTGAAGATACCCGACGCATCTTTTGTCGACACAAGGGCTGACATTAGAGATAGCAATTCCCATTTGTAGAAGTGAGGAGACAGCAAGAGCAACTATTGGGGACATACAACGGCAGTCAACAGATGTTGTTCATAAGATTAATAAAACAGGGAAACAAACAGCAGTGAGAGATTCAAGTTCCAAGCCTGCTGCTAAAATTATTCAATGTAAATTTTGTGGAAGAAAGCACCAATGTAAGAAGGAATTATGCCCAGCCTATGGAAAGATATGTAAAAATTGTGGCAAGAGCAACCACTTTGCAAAGAAAGGAAAGCAAATCAAGTTAATGATGACACTGATTCAGTTGCGTCAATAGATATGGTAGAAAGTGAGCAGCTAGTTTATACTATCAAGAAGACAAAGATATTTGCTGATATGATGATAAGGTCCAGAGCAAACAAGTGTCTTTTCAAGTTGATACCGTTCTTCAGTGAACATTTTGCCAACAAAATTCATGCCAAAAGATGCAGCAACAATCAAGACTCCCATCATAAATACTGAACTCATGGACTGGCAACAGAATAACCCCTGCAGGTTCTGCCAGACTAGTAATTGAAAACCCATCAAATAACAAGAAGTACAGGCTTACATTCATTATTGTTCAAGAGGATCTTACACCAATCTTAGGATTAAGAGCAAGCGAAGCCATGAATTTGCTCACAATAAACAATGATAATTTCAAGGAGGCAAGAGTAAATGAAATAATAGTCCAGTCAGAAGAGGACATAGTTAATAGTTTCCCAAGTGTATTTGATGATGGTATTGGAAGTTTACCAGGAGAACAGCACCTAGTTGTAAATCAAGAGATAAAGCTGAGTGTAAACTCAGTTAGGAGAGTTCCTCATTCACTAGTCAATGATTTAAAGAGAGAGTTAAACAAGATGGAGGATGATAGAGTGATTACAAAAGTGTATGAACCAACCCAATGGGAGAGTAGTCTTGTAACCCCACAGAAAAGGGAGAGCGGAAAGTTAAGAGTATGCATTGATCCACAGAAGTTGAATACAGCATTACAAAGAGAAATATACTACCTACCAATTATGGATGATATTCTTCCAAAGTTGCAGAATGCAAAAGTATTCTCATCTTGATTTGAAATCAGGCTACTGGCATGTGAAATTATGAAGAATCCAGTTTCCTGACAAAATTTAACACCCAATTTGGAAGATATAGGTGGCTGAGACTACCATTTGGATTAAATGTATCTGCAGAAATCTTTCAGAGAAAGTTGCACCAAGTCTTAAGTGATATTGAAGGAATCGCATGCATAGCAGATGACATCATAGTCATAGGAAGTGGAGATGATGTTGAAGAAGCTACCAAAGTTCACAATCAAAGGCTTCTAGCATTACTCAAAAGATGTAAAGATGTAGAAATAAAAGCTGAACAAGGCAAAGATGCAGTTACGCAAATCAAGCATAAAGTTCTTGGGACATATTGTCACAAGTGAAGGCCTAAAGCCAGATCCAGAGAAAATCAAAGCCATAAGAGATATGAAAGAGCCTTCAAACATTACAGAGCTCAGAGGATTCATAGGTTTTGTTCAATACCTTGCAAAGTTCTTACCAAATCTCTCTGATGTGATAGAGCCACTGAGAAAGCTTACAAAGCAAGATGTAAAATGGCTATGGTCTGATAAAGAATCTGAAGTGTTCAACAAAACTAAAGAGATGCCTGCAAAAGAGCCAGTTCTGAGATATTACGACCCCAAGGAGCAATTAGAGATTCAATGTGATGCAAGTGACATTGGATTAGGTGCAGCATTACTCCAGAATGGGCAACCAATAGCCTATAGCAGCCGTGCTTTAACAGAAACAGAAAAAATATATGCGCCTATAGGAAAGAAATGTTAGCCATTACCTGGTCTGTTGAGAATACCACCAGTATACATACGGTCGACAGACAACAGTCAAAAGTGATCATAAGCCTTTAGAAAGAATAATGATCAAACCCCTGAAAGATATACCCAGGAGATTACAAGGATTTCGGCCGAGACTTCAGAATTATGACATAAATGTACAATACAAAACAGGATCTGAACAGAACATACCTGATAAACTGAGTTGTAGTCCACAACCATTCAAAGAAAGCTGTAACATTAGCTACAAAATTGAAGTTAATGCAGTATCCCATGTTTTCATAGGTGAACAGTGGAGAGAGAATTTGTTGAAAGAAACAAACAATGATGAGACAATGAAAGAGCTCAAGGATGTCATTACTAAAGGATGGCCAGATGACAAAAGTCAAGTTGCTGTTTTAAGCCATATTTCAAGCACAGAGATGAATTAGCAATACATGAGGCTCTTATTTACAGAGGAGAAAGAGTGATTGTTCCACCAGTACTAAGATCTGCAATGAGAGAAGAAATTCACAATTCTCACTTAGGAATACAAGCTTGTCTTAGGAGAGCCAGAAATTCCCCTAATCTCATTATGGCTCTTCATGTGTGTTTTAGTCTGTTTACATTTGCCAGCAATCCTGTGTTTTTTCAATGTTATTTGTTGTATTTTATTTTAAATTCAGAAATTAGATAAGATTACATAACATGTATTAGATGGATTTTTAAAAGAAATGTGAAATTTGACCAGTAGCTATTCAAGAAGACCACAATTCTCACTTAGCAGAAAGAAGCTCTGTCTTAGGAGAGCCAGAAAATGTGTGTTTTGGAGAATGAACCAGAAATCAAAGATTACATATCAGAGTGTGAAATTTGCCATGGCTATTCAAGAAACCAGCAGAAAGAAACTCTGTTACCAGTGGAGATACCAGAGCGTCCATGGCAAATTGTGTCCACAGATTTATGTGACAGGAATGGTGATAACTACTTAGTCACAGTAGACCACTATTCAAATTTCATAGAAGTTGACAAGCTACCAAATACGCTCTCTAAAAGAGATATCAAGAAGCTGAAAACCCAGATGTCAAGGCATGGACAGTGTGACATTGTCATTAGTGATAATGGACCCCAATTCATATCAAATGAATTCGATAGTTTCGCTAAGTCTTGGAACTTTATCCATCATACATACAGCCCTTATCACCCACTGGGAAATGGAAGAGCAGAAGCAGCAGTAAAGATAGCAAAAAGCATTATGTCCAAAGCAAAGGATGACAAGGAAGATGCTTATAAGGCACTGTTAGCTTACTGTAACACAATTCAAGATGGATTAACAACAAGCCCTGCTAAAAGATTCTTAGGTCGTAGAACGAAAACAGACCTACCAACAACAGGAAATTTGTTAAGACCAGAGAGAAATGATGCCAAAGAGAAAAGAGACAGAATTGTCAAGCAAGAGAGAACAGAGAAAAGTTTCAAAAAGCATGCAAAAGATCTTGATTCATTAAATGAGAATGATAGCATAAGAGTAAAACCAGTTAATTGCAATTAGGTCTGAAATGGGTTAAATTATTTGAATTACTTAACGAATAATTTGAAGAGCGTAATTCAAAAATTCTCTTCATAAATGGTGGATTCAAATGATTCAGAGTTTTGAATATTTCAATGTCACAAAGGAGTCTTTGGCGCGCAACCTGCATCGTGCATTTACTAGATTTTGAAAGCAAATCCTTATATGAACTTTTATGATCGTTATAGAGAAACCTTAGGGCACGTTCTTATAACTTTTCAATTTTCTGTAATGACTTGGAAGATGAGAAATACCACACCAAGGGGCAATAATCGAAATTTGAACATTCAAAACTCTGAACTAGGATCTTTTTCTCCTTAAAGCCAATAAACATCTTTAACCTTTCAAGAACATTCAATTGTGATGCAGCTTTTTTGCAAAGATTAGAAATATGCGGGTCGAAATTCAGTTTATAATCCAAAGTGACTCCAAAAGTTTGACAGTCTCCTCAGATTTGATCACATTACCCTTAATGTTAATTTGCTCTCCACTAAGTGTTTGTCTGATTTTTTCTGAGCAATAAAGCATGGAATTTTTCAGGATTGGCAATCATTTCATTTTGCTCTAGCCAGGATAAAGAAGATCAGGCATGCTTTTCGAAAAATCAGGGGTGGCGCCAGAAATCTTCCGACAGGGCGGCCGGAACTTCCGACAGGGGGGCTAAAATGGCTAGAAAATGCAGTTTTCGTAGGTTATTTTGCCAAATTTCCTCCGACAATAACCCAAAATTTCTTCCGACGGGGGGGCTAGATGCTTCTGACGGGGGGGCTGTAGCCCCCCCTGGCCCTCCCCTGGCGCCATCCCTGCGAAAAATAAGTAAGCGTATTGTCGTCAGCATAATTGTAGAGAGTTGCCTGTTTTATGAACAGAAATAAATCATTTATATAAAAATTAAAAAGGATTGGGCCCAGGACAGATCCTTGGGGTACACCAGATATCACCTCTTGAAAAGAACTGTAGAGGGGTATCGCCCTTGTGGAGCGCCCTCGAATCTTGACACATTTTATCGCACTGCAAAAGTCGCTGAAAAAAAGAGTCTCGGCCTAGTTTTTCACAAAAAGCGCGCGAAAACAGTTTGCTGATGCCACTTCCAACATCGTGAGTTGTCCTCGCTGTGTTATATCATTTTGTTCCTTCACCAAATGAAAATAAATTTGAACTAACCTGAAGGAGAATCGAAAGTATGTTCTTTTACAATCTGTTTTTTCATGGTCATTTCTCTTGTCGCTGCTTGAGTTCAAATATTGCAACCCTGATCTAAATTGGATGGTCTAACATCAAGCTTCAACCTTTGAGATGACGAATCAACAGGAATCCTTGAAATCACGCAAGCGATCTTGCCACCGCATGCCTCGATTATCCGACAACTGTAATCCACGGGTCACCAGGTCATGTAATCGGCGGGTCACGTTGCGTTAGATCCTCCGCGGGTCACCATATTTGCGGTCAGTGGCCGAGCGGCTATAGCTGCGAGCATTCCACAGTGGACCCAGGGATGGAAATAAGTAAACAAAATTTGTATTCTTTTATAGCAGTTTACATTATTTATTTGAAGCACAAGTGTTAGACGGACACAACGCAAAAAACCGCATGTCAGTATCTCTTTTCTAGGTAAAAATATGGTTTTTTGGAGTGATGGGGTTTATCAAAGATCAGAGGACTCATAACTTTGGTTACATTATTTCGCAAAAATCACCTGTCTCCACAAAATCAACACTAGAAGCATAAAATTTCTCAGAGAACTTTCATAACTGGTTTCTGATGGATTAGATGGATGAATTGTTCAAAATTAGCATTTAAAGGGCTTGAAAAGGCAAACATTTATGAGGAAAATACAATTTTTAGGGTCGTCCGAGGCAAAGACACAATGTTTTTCCCTCTGTTTTTACTCGCATGCTTTCAGTTAAAATGTAAATTAGGGTCCGATCCCGACCCATGGGCCCCCTAAACCATATGATATTTGGAAAGCTTATTTGATAAGCTTTCGAATGATGTATAACAATTATGAATTTGGATAGCACTTTAGAAATAAATTACATTTTATTGACAGGTACACCCACCCGGCGACCTTCTCTCTGTAGCAACCTAAGTCCACAGAATGACTCCTAAAAGGGTAGGAATAGCTGACAGAACCTTCACATATGGTTTTTGATGGATTATATTGATGGATCATTCAAAATTAGCATTTAAAGGGCTTGAAAAGACAAACATTTATGAGGAAAATACGAATTTTAGGGTTGTCCGAGGCAAAGACCCACGGTTTTCCCCCCTGTTTTTACTCGCATACTTTCAGTTAAAATGTAAATTAGGGTCCGATCCCGACCCATGGGCCCCTAAACCATATGATATTTGGAAAGCTTATTCAATAAGCTTTCGAATGATGCATAACAATTATGAATTTGGTCAGCACTAAGAGAACCATACTATACTTTATCAACGGCTACCCCTACCCATAAAAAAACCCAATGATTGTTCTCTCGGTAACAGCCTAAGTTCACAAAATGATTCCTATGCAGGTATGAATAGCTCAAAGAACCTTTACAAATGTCTTTTGATAGACTGAATTAAGGGGTTATTTAGAATTAGCACTCAATAGCTTCAAATTGCGACAATTCCTGAGAAAATAGCAATTTTATGGTCGTAGGAGGCAAATAACCATGGTTTTATCCATGTAATAGGCAATTCTTACCAAATATTTTCAATTCACATGCAAATTAGAGTCCAATCCCTGCACAACGGGCCCCCTAAACTCAATGATAATTGGCAATATTCTTCAAAATGCTGTCAGGTCTTATGATTGTGCAGCAGCAATGCTATGTTTGATGTAATGGCCTCCTATATAACGTTTTTGTATTGAATCCCAAAAAGTAGATGGACAGAAAATATTTTTGCTATAAAGTTTGTAATTTTCATCAAAGTATGATCAAACAGGTATCCATAGAAAGATCTCAAAGAGCGGAGTTTGAAAATCGACATGAATTCGAATTTTGAGGTAAGAAAAGGGGCTTTAGTCCCCTGGGAATTCTAGCAACTTTTTTGTTTCATATCGTACCGACACCAATCTTACATCATTTGCAAGCACATTTGCTCCTGATTTCGAATATGTAGTTCAATTTCTTGTAAATTGCATCATTTTGGAATTATTTACCAAAGATTGAATCCTAGTGTAGGTTACTGCCCATAGCAGATATATCTATTATCTGTCTGTTAAATATGACTTATAACTTTAGAAGCACAAATGATATGAACATGCGGTTTTCAGATTTGGCATCAGGAGATAATGGACTCTCAGATGATATAAGATTGATGTTTGCAAGATTCGAAACAAAGAAGTTGCTAGAATTCCCAGGGGACTAAACCCCCTTTTCTTACCCCAAAATTCAAATTTGTCTCAGTTTTCAAACTCCGCTTTTTTATATCTTTCGATTGATTATAAATCACCATATTATCTTGCCATATTCCTGTTTTAAAGACTTATTTCCAAAACTTAGCATTCTGGGTCCACTGTGCATTCCTACACAAACTGGTCCGTAAAAGCATAGAGGAGGTAAAAGGTACTGTTGTTTAGAAACAAGAAACAAACGTCGTCATCCGATTGTCGCTGGAAAGATTGCCGTTGTCGTTGGAAGAAACATGGTGCCGAATGGGGCAATAAGGTGAGTCATGATTCGCTATTTTCTTTCATAAACAACTTGCAAGTCTCTCAACCAAAAAAAAAATTTTTGGCCTTGATAAAGGTAGTACTGTGATGTTTCCCTCGAGGGGCATTTCATTCCCAAAAAATATCGTACACCTTTGGAAAAAATTCTTTTATTTTCTAGAAAAATCATCACAAATCTGTAAAAATCCTTTGCTCTCAAAAAATCTCGTACGATTTACGATTACGAACACTGTGATTTTGACTGAGCAGTCCTTTCAATTTGAAGCAAAGGAGGCCGACACAGATAACTTCATAAATCAGCGGTAACTAGATTAGCTAGTACTAGTATAATGCACAGGGCATTCTAAAGAGATATTTGCTTTCAGTGTTTCATGTGTTTCAGACTTGGATGATAATAGATTTGCTTCTTTTTGTCTTATTCAATAACTCAAGGTCAAATTCCAATCTCATGCAGTGTGACACATGGAAAAAGTCCATTATCTGCCTTGGTATCAATTAATGGTTTCTAACCTTGGTCTCTAACGACTTGCATGAATTCTTTAAATTCTTTCAAAGAGCATCATGCGTGGGCATTAGCAAAGAAAGAGCGATGCCACCTTGATCTTACGCAGACCAGTATATGCAAGAATGCTCGTAGCTATAGCCGCTTGGCCACCAGCCGCAAATATAGTGACCCGTGGATTACATGACCTGGTGACCTGGCGACCCGCCGATTACATGACCTGTTGACCCGTGGATTACAGTTGCCGTCGATTATCAGAGCATTCTCTCGAGCCTAAATCGCCCTAATGGTGCACCTGTGTTCTGTATGAGCTCGTGCTATGTCACATGCTCGAACCTCGTTTTCGTCAGGCAATTTGAAACCATCACGATGCGTTGCTATGGCTCCTTTAACAATTATCCTAGGGCCAAAAGGGCGACCTTTTGAAATTAGGCCGCTCAGACCTCTCGCCATTAAAACTGATATTATGGCAAATTGAAATCACAATTAGTCACAAGATTCACAGAAAAGGGAGAGGAAGAGTAGATGATCATACTCATTGTAAGCCTTATTCAAAAATTTTGTTTTATATTGTGAAAACCTGCTCTCCTTACGAAAGCGCTCCAAAAAAAGGGCGATACCCCTCTACGTATAATTTATCCGTACACTTTGTTTCCGTCGTTTGAGATAAGAGTAGGTGAGAACAAGCGCGTATTCTTCGAATCCATATGCATGTAATTTTGCAATAAGCAAATCATGTGGAATGCAGTCAAAGGCTTTTGAAAGATCCATTAGGATTAGAAAGATCCAAGTGGTGAGGCTCTACCTGCTGATATCGAACCCTGTCCGCCTGACTATTCTGGCTGCAAAGTCCGAGGGTTAGACTACACCACTGCGCGCCACAACACCTTCAAAACGTACAGAGAATTTGAAAAGAAAACCTACACGAAGTGTAAAGCAAAGACACGGACATATAGAGCATATAAGACCATACATCTTACCAAATACAATGAGAAATCAACGTACCTGTAGAATAAAATTTTTCCATACCAACAGACGAATTTGCCGCACCCAACGTGCCATCTTTTTCGTCTTTGTGTGCATAGCTCTCATGAGCATGCGCGAAGATCTTAAGGGATGTCGGTGGGCAATGACGTAACCATCATCTTCGCTGGTGCGTCTGTTTATATGTAATAATAATAATAATGATAATAATAATACGAATCTTTATACAGGAATTTACACTTCAACATGTAATGCTGTTATCAACGTGTGTCCTGATTAAATTAAAGTAAAAAAAGGAAAAACAGTAAAATCCTAAAAACTTACATTGGTATTGATTTAGAGCTATTTACAACGGTGATAAGATGTATTACATAAAAAATTCAAAAACTGTTCAGCCAAAATGTTTCTTGATAAGTTTATTGTACTCGTTGAAAGATTCAGTTTTTCTTATGTCAATAGGCAGTTTGTTATAGATTTTAGCACCCATGAAGCGAAAGGACTTGCGAGCATATTCAGTCTTAATTTTGGGGAGTTTTAGCAAACATTGATTATTCCTTGTCTTCGTTTCGTGTTCTTGGACTTCAAAGTACCCTTGAAAAATATCACATGCTTCCCTGTCTACACACTTGCGGACGAGTTTACATGCTCGAATGTTATTTGCATTCACAACGGATAGAATGTCTGACTCAGTGGATGAGTTTCCTTGTACTATTTTCAAGGAGCGATCATAAAACGATGCGAGTCTTTTAGATTGGGTGGTGGTTAACTTCAGCTGCAAACCTTAAGGCCCTAGTAGCCCTTAAAAATAAAAAATTGGTCGAAAAATCGGAAAAAATATATATGAAAGGATATTTCGTCAGCTTTTCAATGAAATAATCCGTTTTGCTTTACCTGCCATATTTTCAGAGATATGATCATTTTAAGATCGACTGGTCAGAGCAATAAATCCCTTTATCTATTTCCGCTATACAGGCCTATACAATTTCTCAGGGTGATCTTCTCTGCGCTTCTCTGTGACTACCCGGTCAAAATAGAAGTTCAAATTTCCCACTATTTCATTCCAATGACACATTGGTCAGCGGTTTTGATCTTCACTGTTGTTGCTGATGCTACAGAGAGACAAGACAGGAAACTTTACTTTGGCTTCCTTGGCTTGGTTTGGTTTGTTTTGAGCAAGAGTTCTTGGACCAAGAGAAAGTGAATTGAAGCAGCAGTTTCCCTGCATTGGAAATGAACAGTTAATCAAGGATGGTTTTTGAAATAACAGGAGAAGACCTTGTAGCGAATAAAGTTGATAAAAGAAGGGATTCAAACCACGAGTTTATGGCAAAAGTTCTTAGGCCCTGTAGCAGCATTTTGCAAGAGGGAACGAAAGAGACTTTAATTTCACAAGAACAAGATTCTGAGCAGCAGTTTCATTGGTGTTAGGATGATGGCTTACCTTACCAACAGCATTACGGAAAGTGTTTCAACGTGGAAACTTGATACACATAGATAACACATTTCTACCAAAGAAGTTATGTGTGAGAAGATGATGTCCTGATGTCCCAACACAAGGGTTGAAAGAAACACAAAGAAAGAGTCAAACTGTTAGGGAAGGCTAGGATAGAAAAGAGAAGTGTATAAGAGTTGTACTGCAGTATCAGTATCTTGGAACTTCATAAAAGAGGCATTTAGAGAAATTGAAGGAGAGACATATGGTGTATGATCTTTTAAAGTCATGTTTATGCCATCAAAGACCCATTTGCAGAAAAATTACTTCACAAATTGTAATTTGTTTGTGGTGGAAGTGGCAAATTTGCTTCTTTTTGGGGTCTTTGTATAAAACATGCGATTACTCAAAATGAAGATTTTCGGACTTGAGAAAGGATAATTCCAGATAGGAATAACATAATTACATGAAATTTTCAGGATTTATCCTTCTTTTGTAGTTGATTGTTTTGAATGGTTTAGATTTTTTATATCTATTTTGGAAAAAAATATTTCATGCCACATCTGCACCAAAATCATGTCTTTCGAAAAAAAATCTGAAATGCTTTTTTGGGCTCTGATATCAAAATTTGAATCCATTCAAAACCATCAAGTACTCTTGCTCATAGGTTTCCATGATGAAATTTAAATGTAGAATAAAAGATATCACTTCAATCTTTTCTAGACCTGTCTGCGGTAATAAAATGGCACTTGTTGTTCAACAGGTTCAGATTTGTTACAGTTAGCCCATTTTTGATTTTTGGCTCCATTTTCTGAAACATCATTAAATTTGGATTCAGAAAATGTATAGGTTTGTACAGTTATCAACTATAACTTTTGAGCAATATGATTTTGAAAATCATGCATGCGCAAAACGGTTCTAAGGGCTACTAGGGCCTTAAGGGAGACGAGGTCTCGATTCTATTGTGTAGAACAAAAGCGTAAGTGGTTTGTTCACAGAGCTATCTGGTTCTTGCGGTAGATGCGCATGCGTATTACAGTTAGGTTTTGAATTACTACTAGAGTTCTAACAAGGAATAACAAGGAAAATAAAAATTACGGAGAGTTTCCCGCAAAATTAGGACACTTCACGGCAATTTTCATTCGTTGTTATCAGGGGTAAGCAGGGAAACAACAGCACACAGCTCGACACAGTATGCTGTAGAGTGCTTGTGTCGTGAGACAAATACCCGTCGGTCCAAGTGGTGCGATGCCTCTTTGCTCTTGTCCAATTAGCCTAAACGTGGGGTTGGTTTTGGTTTAAAGCCCGTTGCTTGCTCAGAATATGATGCTCATACCAGATTGCACTAGCAGAACAAGCAGGGACGCGAAGAAAAAAATTATAAATTAAAGTGTTACTCCCAGAGGGATTCGAACTCGGGTTGCCGGCGTGTGAGGAGCTCGCTTTGCCAATCGGCCGTTACAACAAAATAATTCAGCAGCCGTAATGGTTTGTTGTGGATAATAGACGGGGGCTGCAACGTATCGATGTTAAAATTGCTAATACGCATGCGTATCTACTGTATGCACGGGGGGACATTTAATTTCCGCGAACAAACCCGATCTCATCTCCCCAACAAGTTTCAAAAAACACTTCAATATGGATACAATCCAACTTTGAGAAACATGTCAATCTTCTCGACATTCCCTATCATCTAATCTACAACAGATTTTTTTGTCATTCGAGAGCTCCGCCTCCGTCTGAGTTCTGCTGATACAGTCATACAAATATCCCTAGCTTGGTGATCAAAATGCATGTTGCTAAAAGGTTTCACAGAGCCTTTACACTGCACGTATTTTTCATAGGAAGTTATAGAAAACTCTCATCTCTTAGATTAAGGTGGATACCTGGTATTAGAATGAAATTCTTCCCTGGGGATGCTATTCTTTATCTTTATGCATCATTGGAAAACACTTGGAAAGTTGAGTTAATTAATGACATTTTTTTCTAATTTGCACAATTAATCACGTGTTAATTTGCATAACTAGGAAAAAAATGTTGTTCTCTTTGAACGGAAACCCTGGAAATTCAACAGGACCATTGAAAGGAATTCTCAAATAGAAATGAGCACAAAAGGTAGCTGTAGGGCACCCCACCAGAAAAATCCATGATAACTGCTAAATTCTTGAAAAAAATCTCTAGATTGTGGAATTATTGATATTTCTTGGTCGTTCATCATTGATTTTCGATAATAGGTAATCATTCTAATTATAAACTTTGAAATTTTCTGGTGAAGTGACCTTCTCCACTTGCACAGGGATCTAAAACTGAAAACTGGATGTAAATTGATAGAGTTGGTCCAAAGTTATGAATGTTCAAAAAAATTTAAATGATGAAAAAGTTGGTTTTGAGAAAATTGAGGTTAAAGTTTCTACACATGTTCAATACAATATCCTTTCACTGTGCGTGTCAACGGAAATTGTTTTACGACAGCAGCAAATTGGGGAAGGAACAAAAGATGTTCAAAGATGTTCTTGAAGATCTTGAAGCTCATTAAAAAGTTAAAATTCAGCTTCTTGTCAGTCTCAAACCCTTCTTTAGTCACTTTGGTGTACAAGATGAGGCAGGTTCAACGTTAGGCCTTTTCTGTTTTTTAGGCCACTCTCCTCCCTTGTTGGGTTGTATGTTAGAGCTTCTTCTTGGCCTACTTGGATGCTGTTCTTTACACATAAATTAATATGTTGGTTTCCTTTGAATTCCCATCGCAGTTTCTTCGAAACTTCCACTCTCTTTCGCTTGTTCTTGACAATTCACATGCCATAAATTCTTTACGAAATGTTCTTTGGAGCAATGGATGAACTGTACATGATGAAAAGTCTAAAAAGTTGGGAAAGCATTTACTTAGTGCCTCCTTTTCAATACAAGGCTGGCCAATAGGCACAGGTAAACCAACCAAATGGTCTTCTAGCCATCATAGGGATACAAAATATGATCAAAGTAATTTTGTTAATTTCATTTAGGCAACTTCTTGCGTTGCTAAGGTGTTACGAAGGAGTTTGTCAAAGAGTGGTCAGGTTATTTTACATCATAAGCAAGAAATAACACCGAAAAGGCATTAACTAAGTCAATAATCTGATTCTGCATTAAATTTGCTTTTAGAAACTACCAAAACTAGAAAACAGTAAAAATTTGGATTTTCCATGTTTTAATACCAGGTATCCACCTTAACCAAAACAATCAAGAAACTAGAGTTGGGTGAAGGAAATTCAGTTTTCAAATCGCTGGGGAGAGAGAATAGTAAAGTTTCCAACTCAGGCCTGAAATTGCCAAGAAATCCATCGTATTTGCTACTACATATTCCGCCTTTTTGGCGAGAATTGAGGGGCAGTTTCCCCCTCCCAAACATCTCAAGTTTGCCACTTTTTGTGTAGGAATTTGAAACGAAATGTTTAATAAGATTCAGGAGATCCCCACCGATAAGATATTCTTTAGTAACTCATTAAGAAATTGCTCAGAAACTTTCAATGCTCATTTTGTTTTAAATCTAAGAAAACTTTTGTTAAGATTGTCAATACACTCTTTTTTTTATTAAGAATATTTTAAATTTTGTCCAGCCTCGATATTCTTAAGAAAGTTTCGTTTTGAGCCTGAACATATTCTTAAAGTATTTATGTCAGTCATGCGATTCTTAACCTACGCGTAGTAGACCCATTATCCCAAAGGAGGAAAGGGTCTACGAAACAAAGAGCAAAGGCTTGCTACGGCCGCCCAATTAATCATTCTAATCCCCTTTTAAAATTAATTGTGAAACGCGATGAAGCCATAGAAATAGAAATGTTTCTATGGTTGAAACAAAGGCTGCATAAATTAAGTTTCCAGAAATCTAGAAACCTCAGTAGCAAGCTTTTGCTCTTTGTTTCGTAGACCCTTTCCTTCTTTGGGATAATGGGTCTACGCGTAGGCTATGCGATTCTCTGCCAGGCAACTGCTGAAAAATGAGACACATATATGCCAGCTGAGCTGAGGCTGGCAATATTCTTATAATATTCTTAAAAATTGGATGATTCTGAGCCTGAATATTCTTATAAACATTATTCTTATAAAAAGAAAAGAGTGTACTGTAACTGTCAAAAAATATTTGACTTGCGAGTCCTGGGAAATTAAAGCTGCAGTTAACAAAAGTTTCTAAGCTTTTCATGCAGTCAGCACAACTTCTCAATATTGGAAAAATTGAGCCAACTATTTCTTAATCGTTTTTAGATTATTGTGGCCTTTTCAGCCTAACAATCAACCTAGAAAAAAAAATTTTAAATGAGATTGTCTGGCTCATACTGAATGAATTTTCTACAGTAAAGAGACAACCAATCGCAAAATGCAACTGCGAAAACCGCTTTTCAAAAACTCTGGTTTTCGAAATGTGGCGAAGTTAAACAATTTCGGTAAAATTTTGGTGCAATTGTAAAATCCAAGAGAAAAATTCGAAAGCAACAGTCGCACTTTTAACTTTGCCACACTTCTAAAACCAGAGTTAATGAAAGGCATTTTTAACAGTTGCCTTTTACAATTTGTTGTCTATTTGCTGCTCAGTATGAGCCTAGGATCCTCTTCAAAATAACTTCTTCTAGGTCTATTGTTATAGCCCTCCAATGTTTCCCTTCGAAATCATATTCCTATCCATGCCTATTCTATCAATATTTTTTCTTAATATCGCCACATTTCTTAAACCAAAGTTTTGGAAAAGTGGTTTTCACAGTTGCATTCTGCAATTCGTGGTCTATATACTGTAAAAAAATTCGTTTAGTATGAGCCAGGCGATTTTCCTCAAAAACAACTTTTTCCAGATCGATTGTTCTGGCCTTCCAATGTTTTTCTTCGAAGCCATTTCCGCTCCATGCCTCTTCTAATTAAGTTTTTAAAATATTGGTACATTTTTAAAACCAGAGTTTTTGAAAAACAGTTTTCGCAGTTACATTATGCAATTCTTTGTCTATTTACTGTAAAACATTTGTCAAGTATGAGCCAGGCGATTTTCTTCAAACACAACTTTTTTCAGACCGAATGTTGAGGCCTTGCAATGTTTCCGTTCGAACTAATTTTCCTCTCAATGCCTCTTCTCGTGAAGTTTTCAAAATATCGTCACATTTCTAAAACCAGAGTTTTTGAAAAACGGTTTTCGCAGTTACATTATGCAATTCGTTGTCTATTTACTGTAAAACATTTGTCAAGTATGAGCCAGGCGATTTTCTTCAAACACAACTTTTTCCAGACCGATTGTTGAGGCCTTGCAATGTTTCCGTTCGAACTAAATTTCCTCTCAATGCCTCTTCTCGTGAAGTTTTTAAAATATTGGTACATTTCTAAAACCAGAGTTTTTGAAAAACGGATTTCGCAGTTACATTATGCAATTCGTTGTCTATTTACTGTAAAAGATTCGTTAAGTATGAGCAAGGCGATTTTCTTCAAAAGCGATTTTATCCAGACCGATTGTGTTCTGGCCTTCCAATGTTTTTCTTCGAAGCCATTTTCCGCTCCATGACATTTAGATATTCCTCTGGGAGTGGTGGTGGCGTCATTTTTAATTTTGGCGCGCAGCAAGTATTCCCTGAGATTTTTTGGTCTGCGGTTACTAAGTATCGGTGGGTCTGGGAAGACTTCCTTACAGTTTGTTGAGTTTTGTAATATGTTCAAGTTGCTGTTAAGTATGGACGTTGATTGTGGTACACTAGGGTGGTAGGTAACCACAAATGGCGTTCTGTTGTTACGCTTTTCTGTTTCGTTTGTAAGCTGGATTGTCGCGTTATTTTGGAAGCCTTCCGTATTTCGTTACGTACGTGTTTGCGTTTGTATCCTCTGTTTGTAAGGTATGTAAACAGTTGCTTTGTGCGTTTTTTAAGAGTGTCATTGTTGGAGCATATGCGTCGTAATCGTAGTGCAAGGCTGTATGGTATGGACTGTTTCGTATGTTTGGGGTGGGCGGATGTGCTGAGGAGGTATTGGTGTGTGTCTGTGGGTTTGACGTAGAGGTCTGTCGAGATGCTGTTGTCTTTGTTAAGTATTACTGTGACGTCTAGGAAATGTGTGCTGGTGGAAGATATGTCACTGGTAAATTTGATGTTGGGATGGATGTTGTTGAGTGTGCGTATAAATTTTGTGAGTTTTTCCTCTCCGTGAGTCCAAATTAAAAAAATGTGGTCGATGTAACGCCACCAAACAAGGGGCTTGTGAGGTGCGTTTTTTAGGGCATTTTCTTCGAAGACCCCAATAAAGGGATTTGCATATGGGGGTGCCATGCGAGTGCCCATAGCTGTGCCGTGTTTCTGTAAGTAGAACTGTCCGTTAAACTCAACATTTTTATTGCGTAAAATGATGTCTATAAGGTCACAGATGGTGTGGGTGGGAGGATTTTGTGTGGTGCATTTGTCAAGGTACTCCCAGGCAGCCTGAACGCCTTCAACGTGGGGTATGTTAGTATAGAGTGAAGATACATCTAAAGTAACGAGAAGCGAATTAGGAGGAAGGGTGCCGATATCAGAGAGTTTATTTAGAAAGTGAGTTTTGTCTTTAAGGAAGGATGGAAGTTAAAGACGAGAGCGTTAAGGGTGTCACGGACGAATTCAGAGATGCGTTCTGTAGGGTGGCCATTAGCAGAGACGATAGGTCTGCCAGGGAGTTTGTCTCTGTTTTTGTGTAGCTTGGGTAGTATGTAGAACCTAGAGCATTTTGATTCACGTTGGGTCAAGTAACTGTATGTATCGCTGTCTATGTTTTCGTCCTGTTTCATTTTTTGTAAGTATTGTTTTACTGTAGTTGTAACTTTGTTTGTGATGTTTTTGTTTTGTTTTTCGTAAAAGTTAGTGTCGTCCAGTTGTCTGTTGCATTCGCCTATGCACATTTGTCTGTCCATCACAACTGTACCTGAACCTTTGTCTGCCGGTTTTATGATTATGTCCGTGCGTTTGGATAAGGTTTTCAGTGCGGTGCGTTCGTCTTTGGTGAGGTTGTCTGATATGCGTGTGGGTTGTATGTTGTTTATGTTGTCTTCGACGTTATCTTATGTAAGAGTCCAGTGACGGGTCTAAGTTTCTTGGTGGTGTCCAGTTGCTAGTCTTGTTGTATCTTTTTGTCATTTTGTCTGTGTATGTGTCTCTGTCAGTGCTGTCATCTTCAGTTTCTGTATTTTCGTGGAAGTAATGCTTGAGTCGCAGTCTCCGTTTGAATTCTGCTAGGCCAGCGTTTATTTCGTTCCAGTCGATTTTCTGTGGGGTGGGGCAAAAGTTAATCCATGTGCGAGAAGTGATAATTCAGCGTTTGTAAGGTCGACTATAGACAGGTTGATGACTGTATCTGTTTCTAAGTGTTTTGGTCTCTTTTGTTTCCGTTTGTTGCGTGTTTTGTTGTTGTGATTTTGGTTGTGTGTCTTGTTCGCTTGGTTTCTTTTGTTCATTCAGTGTTTCGTCGTGGAGCCTGTCGCTTATCAGTGTTTCATTATTGTCATTACTGTGGTTAGAATAACTATTTGTCAAGTCGTTTTGTAAAGCTCTGTTTTTTGTTGTTGTTGTTGTTGTTGTTGTCAGTTATTTTTTACATTAAGCTTTTGCTTATGAGAATTATATGTGCATGGTCATAGGGCAACATTAAAGGGGCCTTTGCAAGGAGCATGGTTTGTGAAAACACCATTGTGTGGTCTTTTCGTTGTCGCAATTTTTTACAGTCCACAGAAATGACCACTAATAAAAAGATGGCACATGCAAGGTATGGTGGTTGAAAAGGCCGATTTAAGTACATATATTGCAACTAAGTATATAACAGAAATATACTAACAAGAAAAATTTGTGCTAAAGGAGGGGAAAATTAATCAAGAAGCCAATCAAAATTCTTTCAGGTGCAAAGAATCATGGTTGAAAGATCCTTTCAATTATCTTCTTTTGCAATCCTTCCTTGTGATTTTCTATGCAATGGGAGATTATCTCTTCTGTTTTAAAACAATTCATGGCACGTACTTATGCACTAGATGTTTGCAGTTTTTAAGCAAAAAGAAAACTACTGTTCTAAAGTGCAACAATACTCTACTAAAAGATTAATTCTTACCTAATTTAATCAAATACATAAAACCCTGAGTTTGGATTTTGAATAATAGATACTATGTACCCATCTAATATGAAAATTGCATGGTTGTTATCTGTGAAAACATTTTTTTCACACATCATTTAATAACTTACCATACATATTACTTTCAACATTACTTACAAAATACCATACCCTACTACTAATACAATACCAATTGGAGCGAAAACTAAGACTACCTCATGGCAGCATTGAACATAAAACAGGAAATACTAACATGCCACTGAACGTAACTGCTAGAGAGAGAAATAATTGCTAAAACTACAATCAACTACAAAAAAAACATTTACCTTTAAGGGGACATAATTATAATACAGATTACATTTTACAATACTTTATAATTACAAATAAGTAGGTTAGGCCGTTGGGCACAAGATTTAGGGATATTTAATGAAGAGGACCATGATATTATACGAAGCGTTCCGTTCTTGAAATATACAAGATAGTTGATTTTAAGATGAAGTTCTTTACTTCAAATGGCAACTTTTTATCGCCTTACAAAAGAATCTGTAAAAGGACAGGATTTGGAACGTCAATAATTTCAAATGAGTGCAGCACCGGAAGGACACCAAGCGAGGAGGTCACGCCTTTGTTCTTCAAAAGAAGTGCACAACAATAGATAGTGTTGCGTATCCTCAGGACCGTCGTTGATTGGACACATCGGGTTGATTGTGTCACTAAAATTATGTCTGAATTTGTGAAAATTCAGTTTGCTCAACCCTACCCTAAGCTGAGTTAATAAAGAAAGCCCTCGTGGATCATAAATACCGAAAACAGGGTTAGAAGGTGGTCTAATAAGCGAAAGCAATCTGTTCTTGAATATACTGATGGAAGAAGATTCTCTGATTTCAGGGTCAAGTTTACTCCATTCATGCAAACTGTCTGGGAAAAAGCTTGACTTATATTTTTCAGTTCTTGCCCTAATTTGACCACAAACAGGTTGATTGCGAAAAGCATGATTAGGCTGATTTAGTTGTGGAATAGGATCTCTTGTATAATCTGGCATCAGGTTGTTAATGATTTTGTAGATCATATAAAGTCGTCTAAAAATTTTCTTTCAAGTTCTTTTCATTTTTTGTGTGCACAGGAACAACATTTGCGCACTTCCAGGTTTCAGGAGAGATACCCTTGGATAAGCAATTCTCGAATATTAATTTCAACGGCATTACTAGTGCGCTATCACAAACTTTGATCATACGCACAGAAATATCTATCATCCCATCCATGAGCTCTGTTAGGATTCAGCGATAGAATTATTCTCAATATTTTTTCGTCCGTTATAGAGACGTTTGTGAGCTGAATGCCGTATTCTGGTGGATCTCCGGGAATTTCACTTCCTGTATCCAAAGTCGAGCATTGCAGAATGAAGTAATCCTTAAATATCTGTGCTTTAGATGAGAAGTCAAGAACGAAAATATCATTTTCTAGGAGGGGAGGCATTTCAGGAATTTTGACTTTGTTTAGGACCTTATTAATTAAAGACCAGTAGGTTTTACTACCAGTAGTAGGATTTGCAAGAGTCGTTCCGATCTTGGAGAAACATTTCTGCTTAGCATCTTCCACAATTTTAGAGCTGTGATAGATCATATTTTGGATTTTTGATACATATCTGCAGGTCGGCCATTTCTAAAAAAAGATTTAAGATTTGTAGGCACGATTCTTTTTCCGAAGAAATGCTTTGATCGACTTAGTCACCCATGGAGATTGACGCGGTCTAATCGTTTTAATTTCATTGGGTATGAAATTAGAGCCAACGTTGAGAACGACTTCAGTCAGTAACTTCACTTGTTGGTTGGGGCACTCGATGGATTGAAGAGATTCGCGCCATTGATACATTTCGATTTTCATTGATACATTTCGATGCTTCTCCTAATAGCACCAATATTGGCACTGTCATAGTGCCAGAGTCTCCGAGTAAAAGGGGGTGGAGTAAGATTATTAATCGACAATCTGCCATATACAATTTGATGATGGCAATGTTCATGGAGTGATGGATGAACACCTGATTCGATGAAAATGTTTGGTTGGTCTGTGAAAATATGATCTATGCACGACTTAGATTCACCAATCATATGGGTTGGCTCATTAATCAGCTGATGAAAACATTCTCAAGTGCTGTATGCAAAGGAATGAATGGCGGGTGAATCATTATCATCTTGTGTATTACTAAAGAAAGAGCCTTGACAAATATTTCCAAAATTGAGGATCCTGAATCATCAAATTCAATTAATGTGCTGTTTGTTTCAGTTGGTTTTGAAGTACCGTAAAAGCTCTATTAAGCCCCCCCCCCTCTCAATTAAGCCCCCCCCCTTTATATAAAATTCCACAGGCTACTAAATATTCTCCATTTATTTAGCTACATAAGTTTGCATGTTAATTTTGATGTGTTTTGAGATAAAACTTTGTCGAATTAATGTATTCAACTCGTAAAATTGTATGATTAAACCGCAAAATGTGGTGCAAAAAGGACTAAAAAGTGTCCAAAATGAAATAAGCGCCCCTGGGGCTTAATAGAGCTTTTACGGTAGTAGCTTTTGTTGCCACAATGGGCAATTCACTGTTTAGATGGGTGATTCACTTTTTCTTTCCACAATGGGAAAGACACTGTTGTTAGGTGCCTCAGTAGGCATTTTTGATATATTTGCTTTTGTTGCTACAAGTGGCCTATGGGTTTATACGTTTCATTTGTTGCCACAAAGGGCAGATCATTGCTGTTTATTTGTGAAAGCGTAAGAAATGCTTAGGTAGGCCTTCGTTGATGACATCTTCCTGGAACCTACCTGTTCACTGCAGAACAACAAATTGTCAACACAACAGAGAGGATAAAGAGAAATACTCTCTTATTTACTATGAAATGAGATGTAAAAAATGACTTGATCCGTACCAGAGTCCGTGAAAATTCCCTTCTTCTCCTCGCAATGACCGTTAGCCAACTTCTTGCATCCAAAATCAAAGTGGTGGTGGTGGGTGGGCAGCATTTCTATCAGCAAGCACGATGCTAGGAATTCTGTTGTTGTTGTTGTTTAGTTTTTGCATCCATACAAACATACACGGCGCTGATCGACACAATAATTTCAATCAACCCGTTTAAATGGCTGCTACGCGGATGCGCTAAGCAGCAACAAGCATGCATCAGTATTTACTGGGATGGGAAAATTGAAAGGAGTGAAAGTCACGTTGAGTATCGATGAAACAAAATCGCCCAAAGCGCAGCCTCAACGGAAAATTCGGTACCACGTGCGACAAAAAGTAACAGAAGCCCTAGCAATGCTTGACAAGGAGGCTGCCTAGGAGATGCAAACTGCGATTTCTATCATAGAGACACTAGTCGGAGCCATGTTGTGCAACTACATGAGCAGTACGACCTTTTTGGTATGAAGCAGATAATAAAGGAGTCTACTAGGGTTACGCTAAACAGTTCAACTTTGATTGATCATATAGCTACTACGAATTGCAACAATATCACTCAGAGTGAAGTGCTTAAGATCAGTCTTAGTGACCATTATCTTGTATATTGTGTCAGAAAGTTGCGTGGTGGTGTAAACGATTGCATTGCGAGCTTTTATTTGAAGATTGCTTTGCCAGTTGTTGGCGGGTCCTCATGTGATCATTTCAATAAATCATTGTTTGCGGGAGAATTTCCGGAGGATTGGAAGATAGCGCATATTGCACCCATTTTCAAAAGTGGCGCAAAGGATGACAGGTCGAACTACAGGCCAATATCAATTTTTCCTTTCATATCTCGGCTGTTTGACTGGACGCAAATAAATCACTATATGAGCATCAGTCTGGTTTTCGACTCTTACATTCGGTTGCCGCAGCCCTTATGGCAAGCACCAACGATTGGCACCTGAATATAGATAAAGGAAAATACACTGGTCTGATTTTTATTGACTTGAAGAAGGCTTTTGATACGGTTGATCATGAAATCCTACTAAAAAAGCTGAAAATGTATGGAGTGACTGGCCTGGAACATGACTGGTTCATATCATACTTGGTTAATCGTAAAAAATTCCGCAGGATAGATGGCACTTCCTCTGATGTAAAGGGAATAAATTGTGGAGTTCCTCAAGGCTCTTGTCTTGGTCCACTCTTATTTCTGATTTACATCAATGATTTGTCTTTTTCCCTGGAGAAATCTCATGTCATCATGTATGCTGATGATACGGCCATTTCCCTCTCTTCAAAAAGCATTGATGACCTACAAAATGTCCTAAACTCAGATCTTTTGAAGCTACCGGATTGGTTGCATGCAAACAAACTTTCTTTGAACGTTGTGAAAACGCAGGCATTTATCATAGGCTCTGGTCCAAACATCCGTAAGATCGAAAGCCAGCCTGATGCTCAACCATTTTTTGCAATAGGTGATCAGGACATTGAAATGATTACTAATACAAGATACCTAGGTCTTCAGATAGACGGTCAACTTATTTGGGACAAACATATTGACACTATCAAGACCAAGGCAAATCGAGCCCTTGGACTTATTAAGTATTCTAAGAAATATCCTCCATTTGACGTACTCAACAAAATGTATAGAGCAATGGTTGAGCCCCATTTGAGTTACTGTTGTTCCGTTTGGGGTTGCTGTAGTGAATCGAAAATTGACCCCTTGCAAAAGATCCAAAATAGAGCTGCAAGAATTGTAACGAGCAGCTGATAACAGAGCGGAATAATCTTCTGATTGGCTGAAATCATTCGAAATGCCGCCCTGTTGATTTTATGCAAATTAGCCTCGCGCCATTACAAGTCAATGGAGAAGCTGCGGCCGAGGGGTGCAGGGCTAATTCCCTCGGCGGCATTCATGGGGTACATTCGGCAACCAAAGTGAAAGTTGAAATCTTCGAAGCGAAGGCCAATCTACAAATCTGTCATTTAGATTTTTGATTCATCGCCCCGATTTCAAGAAATTCGACATTTTCTGAAGGTATCGATTTTGGCCTAGTCAACAGCAGCCTTTTGGGGAGCCAAGATAACTGGAATGTCAATTTTTACTGCAAATTATGACTCTTATCCTCCGGTTTGGAGCTAAACGACAACATGGTGGCCTAGAAACTCACAACAAGCCAGAAGATTTGTTGTTAGAGTGGCAAACAAGAATTTACATGTGGAGATTCATCAATCTGGATCAGTTAGATGGCATCGAAATCAAGGACATAATATGCAAACTAATGCAGAGTGGACAGTTACAAAATCCATGAAGAAACGGGAGAAAGACCGAGCTCAGTTTTATGCAATAGTTTCCTTTCGTTGTGCAACCAAAAATTGAGAGGCCCCTTTTTTCATGGATTGAACATCTCTTGTGATCAGAGGCAGAAAAGTCGAAACATGAAAGAAAATTCAAACAGAAAACTCTTAAAGGAAGAAAACAATTGATGGCACTGTACTGTATTCAAAGTGCAACTGATTTTTGCATGATTGAAAATGACTCAGCATTCTTGTTGGACTTTTGGACTAGAAGCTTGTTGGAGGGACACTGTAGATAATGAGATCATGCATGATGTTCTTGCCTCACCAGGAACACTGGAATGGGTGGGAAGCAAGTGCCACTTCTGTCCTTCCCTTGGAGGGGCATAAGTGCCATTTTGTTTATTGAAACTATGTTTTTCTTTGAAAATGTCAAATACAATATATATAATGGAAATCAGGAATTTACCTGCAAAGTCAAATCATGCTATTGTTTTCTTTGGCTTTGCAATTTTTGGCCACATATTGGATTGTCGGATACAATGTAGGCTATTTATAATCCTATGAGATCTCCTCTTTTAACTCAGGTTATTCATTTAAGATGTTATTTTCAATGAACAAAGAAGGGATCTCATGGATCACAGTTGGAAGTTCTGCTCATAAAATGCAGGAACAAAAATCACTTGCAATAGTAAAGTGATGGACATTTTGCTGAACGAATACATTATGTATGTTGAACTAGTTGTTTGATTAGCAAAATTTTCACTCCTCTCATACAAAAAAACTGGGAATACCTAGGAATTCCTAAAATTGGCAAAATTCCCTAGCTTCCTAGGATAAAAAGGTGAGGAAAAGAGCAAAATTCCTAGGAAAGCTGGGAAATAGTGGAAATACAATGGAATTTTTTGGGAACATTTCCAAGCTTTTCTAGCTCATTGGGTACTGATTCCTAGCTTCCCCAGCTTCCTTGGAAACAGAATTCCCAGCTTGAAATTTGTTTTGATGAAATTGCTAGGGAAATCATAGCTTTCCCAGTTATCTCCCCAGCTTTTTTGGTACGGGCTGCTTCTATAAACCTTTTAGCTATATTATACATGAGTATGGGTTGAACAATATTTTTATATATTTTTAATCAAGAAGTTTGATTGCATGACATTGGAGCTTCTATCTCTATTGTGCACATTTGAAAATTCTTTAAAAATGTTTAAGAAAGGAACTGCAAGCTGAAATTTCATTTCACATGAGACAACACATTTTGAAAACATAATTTCTTGTTATGTGCACTTGCTCTTTGCCAAGAGATTGTCAAATTCTGATCACAAGAACATTTCCACCCATAAAAGAATGATACCCCATGTCACAGAAAGCATAAAAACAGGAAACATGCTCAGAGACGTAGGAACCGGGCGGCACTGGGGGCACGTGCCCCCCCCAAGATTTTGCAATAAACAAAGAAGTGCCCTTTTTATTTTCAGGAAGTTCCCCTTTAGCTTAATGAAAAAAGTGCCCTTGAAGTGTCATGCCCCCTCAAGTTTGAGATCCTTCCTACGTCCCTGAACATGCTTTGAAACTGTGGTGTTCATTGTATACCTTGTGCACATCTACATCCTTACAAAGTCAAGAGTGTTTCACAACTCTTGACACAGATATGAATTCTTGAAAGATTTGAATTTTGATTTTTGAAAAATAATCTGCAAGGACCATTTCATATGAAGGACACAAACTGTGCTTCGGCAAAGCAGAATTATGCTTTTGAGGGTAGATTTCTTGCACCAAGTCATCAACTGTTTCATCAATGTCAGTATAATATATCATGTGTTACAAGAGCAGACATACCACTACAAATAGAAGAATTTAATTCTTTTCATTTCCATTCTACTAGAATTTACTACTTATGCACCAGATGATTAACACATTTTTTCATAAGAAACTCATCAACCCTCAGATCATCAAAAAATTAAGAAACTCCAGTACTGTGAAAAGATAACTTAAGAAACTATTTATTTAAAAAAGAGGAAATCTTTAAAATGCTTTATTTTCTTTTCACTTATTTCCTGAATCATATTACTTGGAAGGCACATACTTAAGTGATGCCTAAACATTAGAAAGGCATGAAAAGACCTTGTTTTGAAATGCTCACGAGGGAGCAGGTAATGAATATGAAGATTGTTATGGAACCAAAAACTCACAAGAAACTGTGAGTATTCAAAATCTGATAATTTTAAGAAAATTGTACTGGCCAAAATTCTTGGTTTCTTATGAAAAAGATACCTCTATATTCATTGCTGCAAATGTTTGCTACTGTAATCTTAGGTTTTTGTTAAGAAAACCTCACTTTTCTTGCAAAATGACAAACATGCATTATTTTTGGGGGGAACCTAGTTGCCACATAAACCTATTGATTAACCTGGTTTCCTTGAGTAAAAAGTACATTTTGATAAAGAAGAAAAGGTTTTTGACAATGAAAATCAATAAGCATAGGGGAAGAAAACATTTGGGGGGGCTACCAGAGAAATGGTCCATTGTTTACAAAGATTTTGCCAGACATAACATGGATTTCTGCCCGATTATGGTTGATTTTTGCCAATTTTTCCAATGTTGGGGGGGGCTCCCCCAACCCCACATCTCCTACACCTATGATGAAAGCATTTCTGAGCCTCATACAGCTATATAGTTGCTATTCAGTTATGACCAAAAGTACAAAGATTCAGTTTCATCGACACTAACAAGCACATTCTCCAGAACTCTTACTGTATTTTGAAGGAATAATCGTGTTTGCTCAGGAAATCCCTATGATAACCAACAAATAGTTTGCACAAATAGTCTAGGTTGCACGAATAGTTGAGAGTCCACCGTAGCGCGAGCCGGTAAATTTGAGGCGCCGGTATATCTGAGGTTTGCCGGTAAATATGAGGTCGGCAAGATCAAAGGTATTCTTCTTAGGCGACAAGTAGTCATAATCTATTGTGAATTAGACAAAGGTGAGACACAAGGTCTGGTTTCAAAGGAAACAATAGGTTTTTCCGAGGGTCGGGTCAACGGTCTGAGGATTTCTGCCGCATATAATCTTTTCTTTCTGACAGCGTTCGGGAAAGCAAACGCTAGGATTTAACTTCGAAGGGTAGGGGTTAGGATTTTTGCTGCGTAAGGAAATCCGCGAGAAGAATCAAATTTCATTTGGTTTCCTTTGGTATGGATTTGCTACATCTAAAAGTTATCAGTCGAAAGTAAACTGTCTTATTGCTCAAATACTTCGTTCCATTGCAATACCGTTTTGTATCTGGGTTGATGAAGATTATGATTTTCGAGCGCTGTTTTTCTTCCTTTTTTAAGCATTAGGGAAAATACTGAAAGTTTACTAAGATTATCGGAGTTATAAGTTCCTAAGGTTCTTACAGATTCTTAGGAGTTTCCAGAATCTCTTACAGGTTTCATAATAATCTTCATGTGCACTTTCCCGTGCCTTCTCCTGAACCTTTCAAAACGAAGTTTTTGAAGCCTTTCCGATGAACATCACTCAGACAAGTACCTTCCAATTTTCGTTAGTACGATACAGGAAACAAGTCAAAATGTGATAAACGGAGTTTCTCAAATTTTTGGAAATCCTAGATGTGAGTTTCATATACACGTATTTTTTACAAAAGAAACTAAGAATTTGGCCCAGTACTGAAAGTTTCTTAAAATTATCATATTTTCAGTACTCAGAGTTTCTTACGAGTTTCTCAGAGGTTTCATAACAATATTCATGTTCACTACCTGTGCCCTCGTGAACATTTCAAAATAAGGTCTTTAATTAAGGCCTTTCCGATGTTTAGACATTACTCAAGTACCTTACGAGTAATATGATACAGGAAACAAGTGAAAGTAAAGTAAAAATATTTCAAGGATTTCCTTTATCAAAGTAAATAGTTTCTTAACTTACATTTTCCCAGTACTGGAGTTCGTTAATCTTTAGCCGATATGAGAGTTGAGTTTTCTTATGGGCAGTTTCTTATAAAAATACGTGTAAGCAGTTTCTTATCAAAATACGTGTAAGCAGTTTCTTATCAAAATACGTGTTGGCCTAATGTTCCTTACTTTGCAGAATGCAATAAAATCTATCGTAAGTACGTACATACGGTATATTTCCATAAGGAGCTAAGAATTTGGGCTAGTACTGAAACTTTCTTAAGATTATCAGATTTTGAGTACTCAGAGTTTCTTGCGAGTTTCTTAGAGGTTCTATAACAATCTTCATGCTCACTACTGTCCCTCGTTTCCTAGTATCAAACCTTTCCAAGCCTTTCCAATCTTTAGATATTACTAAGTACCTCACGAGTGAAATAATAAATTTTTAAATTTTGATAAAATTATGAGACAACCTTCAAAAATATCGAAAGATATAACCTAATAACCCTTCTTTACTATGGGTTAAATTTTTTATTCATTTTCGTTACATATAATTTGCGGTTTATGAGACATCTATCAAAATCTCGAAAGGTAGAACCAAATAACCCTTCCTTACTATGGGTTAAGGTTGTTATTCACTTTCGTCGCATACACGTTTTTTTTATTATAAGAAACTTGGATCAGCACTTAGTACTAAAAGTTTCTTAACTTCGCATGAAAATTTCGGTGTTTTAGTAGTAAAAGTTTCTTGATTAGTTTCTTATTTTTTTGGGCCTAAAATTGCGGTATTGTTCGAAGTTGAGCCTTCTTCTCGAGAAAGGGCTTCCATTTTGCATTGACATTGTCATCAAGAAGAAGCCATGCACATCAAGGCAAAAATTTACCAATTTTGCAGTTAAAAGTCAAGAAAAGACGAAGGCACCTTTGTTAGAGAGACATAGAATAAGAGAGACATACAGATATAACGTTTTAGAGTTTCTTAACTGTTCTTGAGCGTAGTACTAGAGTTTCTTAAATTTTTGGTCATCGTAGTACTAGTTTCTTATAAACCAGTTTCTTATAAAAAAAAAACGTGTACTATTTGCGGCTTTTAAATTTTGATAAAATTATGAGACATCTTTCAAAATCTCGAAAGGTAGAACCAAATAACCCTTCCTTACTATGGGTTAAGGTTGTTATTCACTTTCGTCGCATACTATTTGCGGCTTTTAAATTTTGATAAAATTATGAGACATCTTTCAAAATTTCGAAAGTTGGAACTTAATAACCCTTCCTTACTATGGGTTAAGGTTGTTATTCACTTTCGTCGCATACTATTTGCGGCTTTTAAATTTTGATAAAATTATGAGACATCTTTCAAAATTTCGAAAGTTGGAACTTAATAACCCTTCCTTACTATGGGTTAATTTTTTTATTCATTTTCGTTGCATACTATTTGCGGTTTTTTAAATTTGATAAAATTATGAGACATCTTTCAAAATTTCGAAAGATAGAACTTAACAACCCTTCCTTAGTATTGGTTTAGTTTCTTACTCACTTTCGTCGCAAAATCCTGTGGCATTTTTCAGAAACCTTATAGCTTATCCCATCTTTTTAAGCTTCTTTTTCTCTTTCCTCGTATATCGTTTGTCGATTTTTCAATTTTCTCAAATCTTTGAGACGTTCTGAGACAGGCGTTAAATAGGAACGTGAAAGCTACCGTTTCGTAAATCGATATCGTGAAAGATTCTCCAACGTTTCTCAACTCTCATTTTATATATGAAGATTACGAAAAAAAGATGCAAATTATGCTGCTCAAGTTTGCTTTGCTTTTTTAGTGATCTGAGAGCTGAGCGCTCATAAGAGTTTCTTGTGAAAAACTCTTATAGGATTTATATAAATTCGGCTGTAGATTGGAGAATGCATTTTAATTTGGCTTCTAAATTAAATGAAACAAATTATGAATCTTGTTTAGCTAGAATTGCTAAACGTTCTTTAAAGAGTAAATATTCCAAGGACAAAGGTATTGCTGAACCTGTCTGTTACCAACCTTACCCCCCGACAAAAAGCGGTCAACAGCGGTGACCACAAAAGAGTAATGTGTCTTGTACAATGAGCGATTTCTATACTGCATTGTTTAATTTGAATGGCTTCTTAAACAATAACCCAGGTGTTTGAGTAGTCCCACGACACCTCATATTTACCGGCAAACCTCAGATATACCGGCACCTCAAATTTACAGGCTCGCGCTACGGTGATATATGGAATAGTTTGCTGCTGGGCTGCATTCCATATATTTAGCATCAGCCATTTCCACTATGAAGTTGGAGTTTTCCATTTATCCTTCAATTCTGCTTCCAAAAAGTTTACCTGTGGAATTTACATCGAATGCACCATGATTTTGCAGCTGTTGAAATCTTGTTTGTCCTGCACATTCCACATTGTCAAAGGGAATTTGAGATCAGACAGAAGAGGTGCCTTTGTTTTGTTCATGGATTTTGCAACTGTCCACTCTGCATTAGTTTGCATAATATGTCCTTGATTTCGATGCCATCTAACTGATCCAGATTGATGAATCTCCACATGTAAATTCTTGTTTGCCCCTCAAACAACAAATCTTCTGGCTTGTGAGTTTCTTAGGCCACCATGTTGTCGTTTTAGCTCCAAACCGGAGGATCAGAGTCATAATTTGCAGTAAAAATTTACATTCCAGTTATCATGGCTCCCCAAAAGGCTGCTGTTGACTAGGCCAAAATCGATACCTTCAGAAAATGTCGAATTTCTTGAAATCGGGGTGATGAATCAAAAATCTAAATGACAGATTTGTAGATTGGCCTTCGCTTCAAAGATTTCAACTTTCACTTTGGTTGCCGAATGTACCCCATGAATGCCGCCGTGGGAATTAGCCCTGCACCCCTCGGCCGCAGCTTCTCAATTGACTTGTAATGGCGCGAGGCTAATTTGCATAAAATCAACAGGGCGGCATTTCGAATGATTTCAGCCAATCAGAAGATTATTCCGCTCTGTTGCAGCTGATACGATGCTTCTGCTGCTCCTATAATTGAGAATCTTGGCTGGTCAAATATCAGAAATCTTGTAAGAAAAGAGACAGCCACGCTAACTTATAAATCTTTGAATTCGCTTGCCCCAGACTACTTGAACAAATTATTCATAAAATGTTCGGACGGTAGAGAGCGGTTTTTGCGCTCATTGGAAACTGACCTTAAGATACCGTTCCTAAAAACTAACAATGGCCAAAAGGCATTTTCTTATCGCGGTGCGAAACTGTGGAACAACCTAGAAAGAGAGACAAAATTGGCACCCTCCCTAAAAACCTTCAAAGGACAACTATAGACATGGACAACTTATATTTTATTAATTAGTCTTAGTTTTGTATAATATTGTAAATTAGGCATGTAAATTTCTTTTGTTCTTAGTTTTAGTGGTTGGGTTATTCTTTTTGTTGAAACAGGTCAGGTTGAAAAACATATTTATATATGAATCCTATTAACCTGTATAAATATTGTAAAATTAAATGAAATGAACTGAAATGATATCATTGAAAGGGTACCTGAAAATGAAAAAACACCTTGGGTATCCCGATTGTCGTGGTTCCTAAAAAAGACGGAGGAGTTAGAATTCGCGTGGACATGAGAGTTGCGGACGTGGCTATTCAGCATGTACGTCACCCCATACTGAATGTTGATGACGTCAGTTTCGAGTTAAATGGTGCAAAATATTTTGCAAAACTCGATTTATCGCAAGCGCATCATCAACTGGAATTGGATGAAACTAGTTGTTACATAACTACGTTGGCTTCTATCGTTACAAGCGTTTGAATTATGGTACCAATGCATCAGCTGATATTTTTTAATATATGTTACAGACACAATTACACGGAGTAAAAGGAGTTAAAAACATTGCAGATGACATTATTGTGTATGGTACAACACGCAAGGAACACTATGAAAATCTCGACAAATGTCTTACTCGTGTAAAGCAAAGAGGCCTTACTCTAAACCAGAGCAAGTGCAAGTTTTTTAACAACACTCTTGAATTCTTTGGATAAATGTTTTTCGAAGATCTCACAAGGCCAGATTCGAAGCGTGCTAAACGTTTATCAAATGCACAATTACCTAAAGATGTTCGTGATGTACGCAGTTTGTTAGGAATGGCAAATTACAGTAGCAAGTACATTGAATTATTATTATTATTATCATTAATATTATTATTATTATTATTATTATTATTATTATGAATGTTACGCACAAATGAATTAACATTTGGAATTACTGTCCAAGATATCGGGTCACATCTAGTGTCCTTAGATATCAAGAACCTGTCTGATGATTCTCGCCGTGCCTAGAAGGGTTGACTTCTGGATTAACTCAATTCTTGTTGTTACACCTATTTCCTTCAGGTACTGTTCAAGTCTGCCTGTTACAGTGCCAAGGGCACCTATGACAATTGGGATGACCTTGGTTGACACATTCCAAATCTTTCTGATTTCTCTGGCTAGATCTTGGTACTTTGTGATCTTTTCCTGTTCCTTGTTTCTTATGTTCACATCAACTGGTATGGCTACGTCTATTATGATCGTTTCATTCAAATTTTTATCCACTATTATGATGTATGGCCTTCTCGCATGTATTTCAAGATCCGTCTGTACTGTAAAGTCCCATAATACTTTGAAGTGTTCATTTTCAACAACGCTCTCAGGTTGATGTTGGTACCACTTGTCACTAATTTCAAACCCTCGCTGACGTAAAATATCCCAGTGGAGTGCTCTGGCTACGCAATCATGTCGGCGTTTGTATTCTTTTTGCGCAAGATTGCTACATCCGCTTACAATGTGGTGGATTGTTTCATCCTTTTCACTGCACATCCTGCATTTTGCATCTTCCCTGCTTTTATCAATCCTTGCTTTTATGGCATTCGTTCTGAGGGACTGTGACTGTGCAGCCATTATCATCCCTTCGGTTTCTTTCTTTAGTTCTCCCTTCTGTAGCCACGTCCACGACTCCTTTGCTCCTACGTCTTTCATCTGTCTAAAATGCTGCCCGTGAAGTTCTTTTCCCCAGATATTTGTTCCTCTCTCTTCTTTTCGTCTTTTCTTGTAAGATTCCGCACTTTCTACCTCTTCTGTTACGCTTCCTCTGGCTGCAGATATCAGTTTCTCTTTGCTTTTCATTACATATTCCTTGAGACTCAGCTCTGCGATATCAACACAATCTTCTATCGAAATAAGTCCTCTATCTCCTTCCTTTCTGGGAAGATATAGCCTGTCCACACTGTCTCTCGGGTGTAGGGCTCTGTACATGGTCATCATCTTTCTTATTATTATTATTATTATTATTATTATTATTATTATTATTATTATTATTATTATTATTATTATTATTATTATTATTATTACTATTACTATTACTATTACTATTATTATTATTATTATTATATTATTATTATGGAAGTTTTGGCTGGCTAAGAAAACTTAATAGTCTAGGTGTGTTGTTTTGCATTGTTTTTAAGGGGGGCCTCGGGGGGATTTTATCACGATTTTATGTTAATGTTTCCTATAAATACTTGGCTGTCCTGTGGTTGTAAACAACTGATGAAGATTTTATAATCGAAACGTTTTGCTTTTAACAGTTTTGTTTTTCATATACTTTTTTCTGTTATTTTTGATGGTGGTTTTGTTTTAATTTTATAATTATTATTATCATTCTTTAAAGTTGGTTGTTAAAAATAGCTCTACTTCAAGAACTAATAAAGACCAACTATTTACAAAAAACAAAATGTATTACAGTTCATGATAAGAAACGAAAATACCCTAAAATACCCTATTTACAAATTTTGCAACGGCAAGTCTGTCCAATCCATTTCTTTATGCATGACTTGAAAGAACAGACGGAGGCGGCAATTTTTGTATCATTAGGCAGGGAATTCCATAATATGCTACCACGAAAAGATAAACAATCGTTGCCATAAGTAGATGTTTTAGTTTGAGGCAACATCAACAGATTATTTGATCTTAGATTGTAATTATTGTCCTTTTCATGGAACATATCCCGCAAAAAAGAAGGGTTTTGTTGTGTTAAACTGCTATAAACTTCAAGCATTAACTTTTGCAAGTTCTTTTGATGAATAGTGCACTCCTTTCCTCTCTGTAACAACTCATCAAAAGAAGATGTAAAATCGTTGAAGAGAATTCGAAGCGCTCTCTTATGGGTGCGATTGAGATCATTATTCGCAACCTTTCCGCAAAACATCCATATCAACGGACAATAATTAAACTGAGACATTATGAATGAATTGTACAGTAAAAGAGATTGTTTCTCATTTAAATAATTTGTGACTCTAGAGAAGGCACTGATCTTGTTGTTTGCTCTTTTACATAATTTTTCCACATGTTAACAAAAAAGAAACAGATTCACCAACAAGCATTCAACAAGCTTACTAAAGCCTTGTCTACCGCATCATGCATGTAATACTTTGATAAAAGCAAGGACACGTATGTTCTAGTCGATGTAATTCCAGTAGGACTATTTGCAAATTTGTCACAGAAATCACAGGGATCTGAGGATCAGAAAGTTGTAGCATATGCGAGCCGAGTTTTAACAGATGTGGAAAAGCGGTATTTGCAAACTGAAAAGGAGGCCTTGGCAATTGTATGGTCAATTGAACATTTTCATTTATATTTGTACGGAAATCAATTTACGTTTGTCACTGATCACAAGCCGCTCGAAGTAATATACGGCAATCGGAATTTAAAGCCTTCAGCCCGCATAGAGCGTTGGGTGTTACGTCTACAACCGTATACCTTTCAAGCTATATACAGGTCTGGAGCAGAAAACCCCACTGATTATCTTTCGAGGCATTCGACATCCGAAAGTACAAAGAAACATGATAAAATGACAGAACAGTATGTTAATTTCATTGTTGATTACAGTGTTTCGAAAGCCATGACACTGAAAGAAATTGCTGCAGAATCAAGTAAAGATCGAGAATTACAAGCTTTAAGTGCAGCAATACGTTTAAATCTGTGGGATCCGGACAGTGTCCGACCATATCGAGTTTTAAAAGAAGAATTAGCAGTTGGAGAACAGAACGTGATAATTCGTGGATCAAGGATCGTGATACCAAAATCGTTGCAGCAAAAGCAATTGATATCGCCCACGGGAGCCATCAAGATTTGTCTAAAACCAAGACATTACTTAGAGAAAATATTTGGTTGTTATGAATTAACGAGTGCTTAGCCTGTCAAGCTGTCGGTAAATCTCGGTAAATCTGCACCACCATAGCCGATAAAGCAAGCTGAAACATATTGAAATTTGTAGAACATTGCTGTCAAATGAATATTTACTCGTTTTAACATTTAATTAATCGATGTTTGTTTATGCAGTAAAGCTAAAATGAGACTTTAGAAAAAACTAATTTCTATAGTAATTTTTCCAAGAATGGTTGCGTCAGCACTAATATAGTGCTATAGAAGAAGTAACTGGCAGAACTAAAGTGTTAAAGAACGACGAGTGCAATACTCTTTATAAGATAGATTGTAGCTACTAAAGTACCTTAATCAACACTTTTTGTGTTTAGATTTTGTTTTCTTAGAGAAAAGAAACATTTAATTAATCGATGTATTTTTAAGCATTAATGCAAAATCGAGACTACAGGAAAAACTAATGTCTATACTAATGTTTTCAAGAATGGTTGCTGCAGCACTAATAAAGTGCTATAGAAGAAATAACTGGCAGAACTAAAGTGTTAAAGAACGACGAGTGCAATACTATTTATAGTATAAATTTTAGCTACTAAAGTACGTTAATCCCCACTTATTGTGTTTATATTTTGTTTTCTTTGAGAAAATGAACATTTAATTAATCGATGTTTGTTTATGCAGTAAAGCTAAAATGAGACTTTAGAAAAAACTAATTTCTTTAGTAATTTTTCCAAGAATGGTTGCTTCAGCACTAATATAGTGCTATAGAAGAAGTAACTGGCAGAACTAAAGTGTTAAAGAACGACGAGTGCAATACTCTTTATAATATAGATTGTAGCTATTAAAGTACGTTAATCGCCATTTTTTGTGTTTATAGTTTGTTATCTTTGAGAAAATAAACATTTAATCAATCGATGTTTGTTTATGCAGTAAAGCTAAAATGAGACTTTAGAAAAAACTAATTTCTATAGCAATTTTTCCAAGAATGGTTGCTGCAGCACTAGTTTAGTGCTATAGAAGAAGTAACTGGCAGGACTAAAGTGTTAAAGAACGACGAGTGCAATACTCTTTGTAATAAAGATTGTAGCTACTAAAGTACGTTAATCAACCCTTTTTGTGTTTTAATATTGTTTTCTTTGTGAAAATAAACATTTATTTAATCGATTAATGTTCATGCAGTGAAGGTAAAATGAGACTAAAGAAACAACTAATAATCTACAGCAATGTTTCCAAGAATGGTTGCTGCAGCACTAATATAGTGCTATAAAAGTAGTTACTTGTAAAACTAAAGTTTTAAAGGACGATGAGTGCAATACTCTTTATAGTATAAATTTTAGCTACAAAAATACGTTAATCCCCAACTTAATGTGTTTATATTTTGTTTTCTTTGAGAAAATGAACATTTAATTAATCGATGTTTGTTTATGCATTATAGCTAAAATGAGACTAAAGAAATAACTAATAATCTATAGTAATGTTTCAAAGAATGGTTGCTGCAGCACTAATATTGTGCTATAAAAGAAGTTACTTGTAAAACTAAAGTTTTAAAGGACGATGAGTGCAATACTCTTTATAGTATAAATTTTAGCTACTAAAGTACGTTAATCCCCACTTATTGTGTTTATATTTTGTATTCTTTGAGAAAATGAACATTTAATTAATCGATGTTTGTTTATGCAGTAAAGCTAAAATAAGACTTTAGAAAAAACTAATTTCTATAGTAATTTTTCCAAGAATGGTTGCTTCAGCACTAATATAGTGCTATAGAAGAAGAAACTGGCAGAACTAAAGTGTTAAAGAACGACGAGTGCAATACTCTTTATAACATAGATTGTAGCTACTAAAGTACGTTAATCACCATTTTTTGTGTTTATAGTTTGTTTTCTTTGAGAAAATAAACACATAATTAATCGATGTTTGTTTATGCAGTAAAGCTAAAATGAGACTTTAGAAAAAACTAATTTCTATAGTAATTTTTCCAAGAATGGTTGCTTCAGCACTAATATAGTACTAGAAAGAGGTTACTGGTAGAACTACAGATTTAAAGCTTGATGAGTGCAATACTGTTTATAATATAAATTTTAGCTACTAAAATTAATCCACACTTTTTCTATTTACAGTTTGTTTTCTTTGGGAAAATAAATATTTAATTACTCGATGTTTGTTTATGCAGGAAAGCTAAAATGAGACTAAAGAAACAACTAATAATCTATAGCAATGTTTCCAAGAATGGTTGCTGCAGCACTAATATAGTGCTATAAAAGTAGTTACTTGTAAAACTAAAGTTTTAAAGGACGATGAGTGCAATACTATTTATAATATAGATTTTAGCTACTTAAGTACTTTAATCGCTATTTTTTGTGTTTATAGTTTGTTTTCTTTGAGAAAATAAACATTTAATTAATCGATGTTTGTTTATGCATTAAAGCTAAAATAAGACTTTAGAAAAAACTAATTTCTATAGTAATTTTTCCAAGAATGGTTGCTTCAGCACTAATATAGTGCTATAGAAGAAGAAACTGGCAGAACTAAAGTGTTAAAGAACGACGAGTGCAATACTCTTTATAACATAGATTGTAGCTACTAAAGTACGTTAATCACCATTTTTTGTGTTTATAGTTTGTTTTCTTTGAGAAAATAAACACATAATTAATCGATGTTTGTTTATGCAGTAAAGCTAAAATGAGACTTTAGAAAAAACTAATTTCTATAGTAATGTTTCCAAAAATGGTTGCTGAAGCACTAATATAGTACTAGAAAGAGGTTACTGGTAGAACTACAGATTTAAAGCTTGATGAGTGCAATACTGTTTATAATATAAATTTTAGCTACTAAAATTAATCCACACTTTTTCTATTTACATTTTGTTTTCTTTGGGAAAATAAATATTTAATTACTCGATGTTTGTTTATGCAGGAAAGCTAAAATGAGACTAAAGAAACAACTAATAATCTATAGCAATGTTTCCAAGAATGGTTGCTGCAGCACTAATATAGTGCTATAAAAGTAGTTACTTGTAAAACTAAAGTTTTAAAGGACGATGAGTGCAATACTATTTATAATATAGATTTTAGCTACTTAAGTACTTTAATCGCTATTTTTTGTGTTTATAGTTTGTTTTCTTTGAGAAAATAAACATTAAATTAATCGATGTTTGTTTATGTATTAAAGCAAAGTTGAGACTACAGAAAAAACTAATGTCTATACTAATGATTTCAAGAATGGTTGCTGCGGCACTAATATAGTGCTATAGAAGAATTAGCTGGCAGAACTAAAGTGTTAAAGAACGACGAGTGCAATACTCTTTATAATATAGATTGTAGTTAGTAAAGTACGTTAATCCACAAGTTTTGTGTTTATATTTTGTTTTCTTTGAGAAAATAAACATTTAATTAATCGATGTTTGTTTATGCATTAAAGCTAAAATTAAACTAAAGAAAAAATTATTGTCTGTAGTAATGTTTTCAAGAATAGTTGCTGCGGCACTAATATAGTGCTATAGAAGAAGTAGCTGGCAGAACTAAAGTGTTAAAGAACGACGAGTGCAATACTCTTTATAATATAGATTGTAGCTACTAAAGTACGTTAATCCACAAGTTTTGTGTTTATATTTTGTTTTCTTTGAGAAAATAAACATTTAATTAATCTATGTTTGTTTATGCATTAAAGCTAAAATGAAACTAAAGAAACAATTAATGTCTGTAGTAATGTTTTCAAGAATAGTTGCTGCAGCACTAGTTTAGTGCTATAGAAGAAATAACTGGCAGGACTAAAGTGTTAAAGAACGACGAGTGCAATACTCTTTATGATATAAATTGTAGCTACTAAAGTACGTAAATCCACACTTTTTGTGTTTTAATATTGTTATCTTTGAGAAAATAAACATTTAATCAATCGATGTTTGTTTATGCAGTAAAGCTAAAATGAGACTTTAGAAAAAACTAATTTCTATAGCAATTTTTCCAAGAATGGTTGCTTCAGCACTAATATAGTGCTATAGATGAATTAACTGGCAGAAGTAAAGTGTTAAAGAACGACGAGTGCAATACTCTTTATAATATAGATTGTAGCTATTAAAGTACGTTAATCGCCATTTTTTGTGTTTATATTTTGTTTTCTTTGAGAAAATAAACATTTAATTAGTCGATGTTTGTTTATGCAGTAAAGCTAAAATAAAAACTAAAGAAAAAAATAATGTGTGGTAATGTTTTCAAGAATACTTGCTGCAGCACTAGTTTAGTGCTATAGAAGAAGTAACTGGCAGGACTAAAGTGTTAAAGAACGACGAGTGCAATACTCTTTGTAATAAAGATTGTAGCTACTAAAGTACGTTAATCAACCCTTTTTGTGTTTTAATATTGTTTTCTCTGTGAAAATGAACATTTATTTAATCGATGTTTGTTCATGCAGTGAAGGTAAAATGAGACTAAAGAAACAACTAATAATCTACAGCAATGTTTCCAAGAATGGTTGCTGCAGCACTAATATAGTGCTATAAAAGTAGTTACTTGTAAAACTAAAGTTTTAAAGGACGATGAGTGCAATACTCTTTATAGTATAAATTTTAGCTACAAAAATACGTTAATCCCCAACTTAATGTGTTTATATTTTGTTTTCTTTGAGAAAATGAACATTTAATTAATCGATGTTTGTTTATGCATTATAGCTAAAATGAGACTAAAGAAATAACTTCTTTGTATAGTAATGTTTCCAAAAATGGTTGCTGAAGCACTAATATAGTACTAGAAAGAGGTTACTGGTAGAACTACAGATTTAAAGCTTGATGAGTGCAATACTGTTTATAATATAAATTTTAGGTACTAAAATTAATCCACACTTTTTCTGTTTACATTTTGTTTTCTTTGGGAAAATAAATATTTAATTACTCGATGTTTGTTTATGCAGGATAGCTAAAATGAGACTAAAGAAACAACTAATAATCTATAGCAATGTTTCCAAGAATGGTTGCTGCAGCACTAATATAGTGCTATAAAAGTAGTTACTTGTAAAACTAAAGTTTTAAAGGACGATGAGTGCAATACTCTTTATAATATAGATTTTAGCTACTAAAGTACGTTAATCGCTATTTTTTGTGTTTATATTTTGTTTTCTTTGAGAAAATAAACATTTAATTAATCGATGTTTGTTTATGCATTAAAGCAAAATTGAGACTACAGAAAAAACTAATGTCTATACTAATGATTTCAAGAATGGTTGCTGCGGCACTAATATAGTGCTATAGAAGAAGTAGCTGGCAGAACTAAAGTGTTAAAGAACGACGAGTGCAATACTCTTTATGATATAGATTGTAGCTACTAAAGTCCGTTAATCTACAAGTTTTGTGTTTATATTTTGTTTTCTTTGAGAAAATAAACATTTAATTAATCGATGTTTGTTTATGCATTAAAGCTAAAATGAAACTAAAGAAAAAATTAGTGTCTGTAGTAATGTTTTCAAGAATAGTTGCTGCAGCAATAGTTTAGTGCTATAGAAGAAGTAACTGGCAGGACTAAAGTGTTAAAGAACGACGAGTGCAATACTCTTTATGATATAAATTGTAGCTACTAAAGTAGGTAAATCCACACTTTTTGTGTTTTAATATTGTTGAGAAAATAAACATTTAATCAATCGATGTTTGTTTATGCAGTAAAGCAAAATTGAGACTAGAGAAAAAACTAATGTCTATACTAATGTTTCCAACAATAGTTGCTGCAACACTAGTTTAGTGCCATAGAAGAAGTAACTGGCAGGACTAAAGTGTTAAAGAACGATGAGTGCAATACTCTTTATAATATAGATTTTAGCTACTAAAGTACGTTAATCGCTATTTTTTGTGTTTATATTTTGTTTTCTTTGAGAAAATAAACATTTAATCAATCGATGTTTGTTTATGCAGTAAAGCAAAACTGAGACTAAAGAATAAACTAATGTCTATACTAATGTTTCCAACATTAGTTGCTGCAGCACTAAATAGTGCTTTAAAAGAAGTTACTTGTAAAACTAAAGTTTTAAAGGACGATGAGTGCAATACTCTTTATAGTATAAATTTTAGCTACTAAAGTACGTTAATCCCCACTTATTGTGTTTATATTTTGTTTTCTTTGAGAAAATGAATATTTAATTAATCGATGTTTGTTTATGCAGTAAAGCTAAATTGAGACTAAAGAAACAACTAATAATCTATAGCAATGTTTCCAAGAATGGTTTCTGCAGCACTAATATAGTGCTATAGAAGAATTAACTGGCAGAAGTAAAGTGTTAAAGAACGACGAGTGCAATACTCTTTATAATATAGATTGTAGCTATTAAAGTACGTTAATCGCCATTTTTTGTGTTTATATTTTGTTTTCTTTGAGAAAATAAACATTTAATTAATCGATGTTTGTTTATGCATTAAAGCTAAAATGAAACTAAAGAAAAAATTAATGTCTGTAGTAATGTTTTCAAGAATAGTTGCTGCAGCACTAGTTTAGTGCTATAGAAGAAGTAACTGGCAGGACTAAAGTGTTAAAGAACGACGAGTGCAATACTCTTTGTAATAAAGATTGTAGCTACTGAAGTACGTTAATCAACCCTTTTTGTGTTTTAATATTGTTTTCTTTGTGAAAATAAACATTTATTTAATCGATGTTTGTTCATGCAGTGAAGGTAAAATGAGACTAAAGAAAAAACTTCTTTGTATAGTAATGTTTCCAAAAATGGTTGCTGAAGCACTAATATAGTACTAGAAAGAGGTTACTGGTAGAACTACAGATTTAAAGCTTGATGAGTGCAATACTCTTTATAGTATAAATTTTAGGTACTAAAATTAATCCACACTTTTTCTGTTTACATTTTGTTTTCTTTGGGAAAATAAATATTTAATTACTCGATGTTTGTTTATGCAGGAGAGCTAAAATGAGACTAAAGAAACAACTAATAATCTATAGCAATGTTTCCAAGAATGGTTGCTGCAGCACTAATATAGTGCTATAAAAGTAGTTACTTGTAAAACTAAAGTTTTAAAGGACGATGAGTGCAATACTCTTTATAAAATATATTTTAGCTACTAAAGTACGTTAATCGCTATTTTTTGTGTTTATATTTTGTTTTCTTTGAGAAAATAAACATTTAATTAATCGATGTTTGTTTATGCATTAAAGCAAAATTGAGACTACAGAAAAAACTAATGTCTATACTAATGATTTCAAGAATGGTTGCTGCGGCACTATTTAGTGCTAGAGAAGAAGTAGCTGGCAGAACTAAAGTGTTAAAGAACGACGAGTGCAATACTCTTTATGATATAGATTGTAGCTACTAAAGTACGTTAATCTACAAGTTTTGTGTTTATATTTTGTTTTCTTTGAGAAAATAAACATTTAATTAATCGATGTTTGTTTATGCATTAAAGCTAAAATGAAACTAAAGAAAAAATTAATGTCTGTAGTAATGTTTTCAAGAATAGTTGCTGCAGCACTAGTTTAGTGCTATAGAAGAAGTAACTGGCAGGACTAAAGTGTTAAAGAACGACGAGTGCAATACTCTTTATGATATAAATTGTAGCTACTAAAGTACGTATATCCACACTTTTTGTGTTTTAATATTGTTTTCTTTGAGAAAATAAACATTTAATCAATCGATGTTTGTTTATGCAGTAAAGCAAAACTGAGACTAAAGAAAAAACTAATGTCTATACTAATGTTTCCAACATTAGTTGCTGCAGCACTAAATAGTGCTTTAAAAGTAGTTACTTGTAAAACTAAAGTTTTAAAAAACGATGAGTACAATACTCTTTATAGTATAAATTTTAGCTATTAAAGTACGTTAATCCCCACTTATTGTGTTTATATTTTGTTTTCTTTGAGAAAATGAATATTTAATCAATCGATGTTTGTTTATGCAGTAAAGCTAAAACTGAGACTAAAGAAACAACTAATAATCTATAGCAATGTTTCCAAGAATGGTTGCTGCAGCACTAATATTGTGCTATAAAAGAAGTTACTTGTAAAACTAAAGTTTTAAAGGACGATGAGTGCAATACTCTTTATAGTATAAATTTTAGCTACTAAAGTACGTTAATCCCCACTTATTGTGTTTATATTTTGTTTTCTTTGAGAAAATGAACATTTAATTAATCGATGTTTGTTTATGCATTAAAGCTAAAATGAAACTAAAGAAAAACTAATGTCTGTAGTAATGTTTTCAAGAATAGTTGCTGCAGCACTAGTTTAGTGCTATAGAAGAAGTAACTGGCAGGACTAAAGTGTTAAAGAACGACGAGTGCAATACTCTTTATAATATAGATTGTAGCTATTAAAGTACGTTAATCACCACTTTTTGTGTTTTAATATTGTTTTCTTTGTGAAAATAAACATTTAATTAATCGATGTTTGTTTATGCAGTAAAGCTAAAATGAGACTTTAGAAAAAACTAATTTCTATAGTAATTTTTCCAAGAATGGTTGCTTCAGCACTAATATAGTGCTATAGAAGAAGTAACTGGCAGAACTAAAGTGTTAAAGAACGACGAGTGCAATACTCTTTGTAATAAAGATTGTAGCTATTAAAGTACGTTAATCGCCATTTTTTGTGTTTATATTTTGTTTTCTTTGAGAAAATAAACATTTAATTAATCGATGTTTGTTTATGCATTAAAGCAAAATGAGACTAAAGAAAAAACTAATGTCTATAGTAATGTTTCAAAAATGGTTGCTGCAGCACTAATATAGTGCTATAGAAGAAATACTGGCAGAACTAAAGATGTTAAAGAACGACGAGTGCAATACTCTTTATAATAAATTGTAGCCTAAAGTGCGTTAATCCACACTTTTTGTGTTTATTTTGTTTTCTTTGAGAAAATAAATATTTAATTAATCGATGTTTGTTGATGCAGTGAAGGTAAAATGAGACTAAAGAAAAAACTTTTGTGTATAGTAATGTTTCCAAAAATGGTTGCTGAAGCACTAATATAGTACTAGAAAGAGGTTACTGGTAGAACTAAAGTTTTAAAGCTTGATGAGTGCAATACTCTTTATAATATAAATTTTAGCTACTAAAATTAATCCACACTTTTTCTGTTTATATTTTGTTTTCTTTGGGAAAATAAATATTTAATTACTCGAAGTTTGTTCATGCAGGAAAGCTAAAATTAGACTAACGAAAAAACTAATGTCTATAGTAATGTTTCCAAGAATGGTTGCTGCAGCACTAATATAGTGCTATAAAAGAAGTAACTGGCAGAACTAAAGTGTTAAAGAACGATGAGTGCAATACTCTTTATGATATAAATTGTAGCTACTAAAGTACGTTAACCCACACTTTTTGTAATTATATTTTGTTTTCTTTGAGAAAATAAACATTTAATTAATCGATGTTTGTTTATGCAGTAAAGCTAAAATGAGACTAAAGAAAAAACTAATGTCTACAGTAATGTTTTCAAGAATGGTTGCTGCAGCACTAATTTAGTGCTATAGAAGAAGTTACTGGTAGGACTAAAGTTTTAAAGAACGATGAGTGCAATACTCTTTATGATATAAATTGTAGCTACTAAAGTACGTTAATCCACACTTTTTGTGTTTATATTTTGTTTTCTTTGAGAAAATAAACATTTAATTAATCGATGTTTATTTATGCAGTAAAGGAAAATTGAGACTACAGAAAAAACTAATGTCAATACTAATGATTTCAAGAATGGTTGCTGCAGAACTGATATAGTGCTATAGAAGAAGTAACTGGCAGAACTAAAGTCTTAAAGAACGACGAGTGCAATACTCTTTATAATATAGATTGTAGCTACTAAAGTACGTTAATCCACATTTTTTGTGTTTATATTTTGTTTTCTTTGAGAAAATAAACATTTAATTAATCGATGTTTGTTTATGCAGTAAAGCAAAACTGAGACTAAAGAAAAAACTAATGTCTATACTAATGTTTCCAACATTAGTTGCTGCAGCACTAAATAGTGCTTTAAAAGAAGTTACTTGTAAAACTAAAGTTTTAAAGGACGATGAGTGCAATACTCTTTATAGTATAAATTTTAGCTACTAAAGTACGTTAATCCCCACTTATTGTGTTTATATTTTGTTTTCTTTGAGAAAATGAACATTTAATTAATCGATGTTTGTTTATGCAGTAAAGCTAAAATGAGACTAAAGAAACAACTAATAATCTATAGCAATGTTTCCAAGAATGGTTGCTGCAGCACTAATATAGTGCTATAAAAGAAGTTAACTGGCAGAACTAAAGTTTTAAAGGACGATGAGTGCAATACTCTTTATAGTATAAATTTTAGCTACTAAAGTACGTTAATCGCCACTTTTTGTGTTTATATTTTGTTTTCTTTGAGAAAATAAACATTTAATTAATCGATGTTTGTTTATGCATTAAAGCTAAAATGAAACTAAAGAAAAAATTAATGTCTGTAGTAATGTTTTCAAGAATAGTTGCTGCAGCACTAGTTTAGTGCTATAGAAGAAGTAACTGGCAGGACTAAAGTGTTAAAGAACGACGAGTGCAATACTCTTTATAATATAGATTGTAGCTACTAAAGTACGTTTATTCACATTTTTTGTGTTTTAATATTGTTTTCTTTGAGAAAATAAACATTTAATTAATCGATGTTTGTTTATGCAGTAAAGCTAAAATGAGACTAAAGAAAAAACTAATTTCTATAGTAATGTTTCCAAGAATGGTTGCTGAAGCACTAATATAGTGCTATAGAAGAGGTTAACTGGTAGAACTAAAGTTTAAAGAACTTGATGAGTGCAATACTCTTTATAATATAAATTGTAGCTACTAAAGTACGTTAATCCACACTTTTTTGTGTTTATATTTTGTTTTCTTTGAGAAAATAAACATTTAATTACTCGATGTTTGTTTATGCAGTAAAGCTAAAATGAGACTAAAGAAAAAACTAATAATCTATAGTAATGTTTCCAAGAATGGTTGCTGCAGCACTAATATAGTGCTATAAAAGAAGTAACTGGCAGAACTAAAGTGTTAAAGGACGATGAGTGCAATACTCTTTATAATATAGATTTTAGCTACTAAAGTACGTTAATCGCACTTTTTGTGTTTATATTTTGTTTTCTTTGAGAAAATAAACATTTAATTAATCGATGTTTGTTTATGCATAAAGCAAAATTGAGACTACAGAAAAAACTAATGTCTATACTAATGATTTCAAGAATGGTTGCTGCGGCACTAATATAGTGCTATAGAAGAAGTTAGCTGGCAGAACTAAAGTGTTAAAGAACGACGAGTGCAATACTCTTTATAATATAGATTGTAGTTAGTAAAGTACGTTAATCCACAAGTTTTGTGTTGATATTTTGTTTTCTTTGAGAAAATAAACATTTAATTAATCGATGTTTGTTTATGCATTAAAGCAAAATTGAGACTACAGAAAAAACTAATGTCTATACTAATGATTTCAAGAATGGTTGCTGCGGCACTATTTAGTGCTAGAGAAGAAGTAGCTGGCAGAACTAAAGTGTTAAAGAACGACGAGTGCAATACTCTTTATGATATAGATTGTAGCTACTAAAGTACGTTAATCTACAAGTTTTGTGTTTATATTTTGTTTTCTTTGAGAAAATAAACATTTAATTAATCGATGTTTGTTTATGCATTAAAGCTAAAATGAAACTAAAGAAAAAATTAATGTCTGTAGTAATGTTTTCAAGAATAGTTGCTGCAGCACTAGTTTAGTGCTATAGAAGAAGTAACTGGCAGGACTAAAGTGTTAAAGAACGACGAGTGCAATACTCTTTATGATATAAATTGTAGCTATTAAAGTACGTTAATCGCCATTTTTTGTGTTTATATTTTGTTTTCTTTGAGAAAATAAACATTTAATTAGTCGATGTTTGTTTATGCAGTAAAGCAAAACTGAGACTAAAGAAAAAACTAATGTCTATACTAATGTTTCCAACATTAGTTGCTGCAGCACTAAATAGTGCTTTAAAAGAAGTTACTTGTAAAACTAAAGTTTTAAAGGACGATGAGTGCAATACTCTTTATAGTATAAATTTTAGCTACTAAAGTACGTTAATCCCCACTTATTGTGTTTATATTTTGTTTTCTTTGAGAAAATGAATATTTAACTAATCGATGTTTGTTTATGCAGTAAAGCTAAAATGAGACTAAAGAAACAACTAATAATCTATAGCAATGTTTCCAAGAATGGTTGCTGCAGCACTAATATAGTGCTATAAAAGTAGTTACTTGTAAAACTAAAGTTTTAAAGGACGATGAGTGCAATACTCTTTATAGTATAAATTTTAGCTACTAAAGTACGTTAATCCCCACTTATTGTGTTTATATTTTGTTTTCTTTGAGAAAATGAACATTTAATTAATCGATGTTTGTTTATGCATTAAAGCTAAAATGAAACTAAAGTAAAAATTAGTGTCTGTAGTAATGTTTTCAAGAATAGTTGCTGCAGCACTAGTTTAGTGCTATAGAAGAAGTAACTGGCAGGACTAAAGTGTTAAAGAACGACGAGTGCAATACTCTTTATGATATAAACTGTAGCTATTAAAGTACGTAAATCCACACTTTTTGTGTTTTAATATTGTTATCTTTGAGAAAATAAACATTTAATCAATCGATGTTTGTTTATGCAGTAAAGCTAAAATGAGACTTTAGAAAAAACTAATTTCTATAGCAATTTTTCCAAGAATGGTTGCTTCAGCACTAATATAGTGCTATAGAAGAATTAACTGGCAGAAGTAAAGTGTTAAAGAACGACGAGTGCAATACTCTTTATAATATAGATTGTAGCTATTAAAGTACGTTAATCGCCATTTTTTGTGTTTATATTTTGTTTTCTTTGAGAAAATAAACATTTAATTAGTCGATGTTTGTTTATGCATTAAAGCAAAATTGAGACTACAGAAAAAACTAATGTCTATACTAATGATTTCAAGAATGGTTTCTGCAGCACTAATAAAGTGCTATAGAAGAAATAACTGGCAGAACTAAAGTGTTAAAGAACGACGAGTGCAATACTCTTTATAATACGAATTGTAGCCAATGCAGTGCGTTAATCCACACTTTTTGTGTTGATATTTTGTTTTCTTTGAGAAAATAATAATTTAATTAATCGATGTTTGTTGATGCAGTGAAGGTAGAATGAGACTAAAGAAAAAACTTTTGTGTATAGTAATGTTTCCAAAAATGGTTGCTGAAGCACTAATATAGTACTAGAAAGAGGTTACTGGTAGAACTAAAGTTTTAAAGCTTGATGAGTGCAATACTGTTTATAATATAAATTTTAGCTACTAAAATTAATCCACACTTTTTCTGTTTAAATTTTGTTTTCTTTGGGAAAATAAATATAAAATTACTCGATGTTTGTTTATGCAGGAAAGCTAAATTTAGACGAACGAAAAAGCTAATGTCTATAGTAATGTTTCCAAGAATGGTTGCTGCAGCACTAATATAGTGCTATAAAAGAAGTAACTGGCAGAACTAAAGTGTTAAAGAACTACGAGTGCAATACTCTTTATGATATCAATTGTAGCTACTAAAGTACGTAAATCAACACTTTTTGTGTTTTAATATTGTTATCTTTGAGAAAATAAACATTTAATCAATCGATGTTTGTTTATACAGTAAAGCTAAAATGAGACTAAAGAAACAACTAATAATCTACAGCAATGTTTCCAAGAATGGTTGCTGCAGCACTAATATAGTGCTATAAAAGTAGTTACTTGTAAAACTAAAGTTTTAAAAAACGATGAGTACAATACTCTTTATAGTATAAATTTTAGCTATTAAAGTACGTTAATCCCCACTTATTGTGTTTATATTTTGTTTTCTTTGAGAAAATGAACTTTGATTAATCGATGTTTATTTATGCAGTAAAGCAAAATTGAGACTACAGAAAAAACTAATGTCTATACTAATGATTTCAAGAATGGTTGCTGCGGCACTAATATAGTGCTATAGAAGAAGTAACTGGCAGGACTAAAGTGTTAAAGAACGACGAGTGCAATACTCTTTATGATATAAATTGTAGCTATTAAAGTACGTAAATCCACACTTTTTGTGTTTATATTTTGTTTTCTTTGAGAAAATAAACATTTAATTAGTCGATGTTTGTTTATGCAGTAAAGCAAAACTGAGACTAAAGAAAAAACTAATGTCTATACTAATGTTTCCAACATTAGTTGCTGCAGCACTAAATAGTGCTTTAAAAGAAGTTACTTGTAAAACTAAAGTTTTAAAGGACGATGAGTGCAATACTCTTTATAGTATAAATTTTAGCTACTAAAGTACGTTAATCCCCACTTATTGTGTTTATATTTTGTTTTCTTTGAGAAAATGAGTATTTAACTAATCGATGTTTGTTTATGCAGTAAAGCTAAAATGAGACTAAAGAAACAACTAATAATCTATAGCAATGTTTCCAAGAATGGTTGCTGCAGCACTAATATAGTGCTATAAAAGTAGTTACTTGTAAAACTAAAGTTTTAAAGGACGATGAGTGCAATACTCTTTATAGTATAAATTTTAGCTACTAAAGTACGTTAATCCCCACTTATTGTGTTTATATTTTGTTTTCTTTGAGAAAATGAACATTTAATTAATCGATGTTTGTTTATGCATTAAAGCTAAAATAAAACTAAAGTAAAAATTAGTGTCTGTAGTAATGTTTTCAAGAATAGTTGCTGCAGCACTAGTTTAGTGCTATAGAAGAAGTAACTGGCAGGACTAAAGTGTTAAAGAACGACGAGTGCAATACTCTTTATGATATAAATTGTAGCTATTAAAGTACGTAAATCCACACTTTTTGTGTTTTAATATTGTTATCTTTGAGAAAATAAACATTTAATCAATCGATGTTGTTTATGCAGTAAAGCTAAAATGAGACTTTAGAAAAAACTAATTTCTATAGCAATTTTTCCAAGAATGGTTGCTTCAGCACTAATATAGTGCTATAGAAGAATTAACTGGCAGAAGTAAAGTGTTAAAGAACGACGAGTGCAATACTCTTTATAATATAGATTGTAGCTATTAAAGTACGTTAATCGCCATTTTTTGTGTTTATATTTTGTTTTCTTTGAGAAAATAAACATTTAATTAGTCGATGTTTGTTTATGCAGTAAAGCAAAAATGAGACTTTAGAAAAAACTAATTTCTATAGTAATTTTTCCAAGAATGGTTGCTTCAGCACTAATATAGTGCTATAGAAGAAGTAACTGGCAGAACTAAAGTGTTTAAGAACGACGAGTTCAATACTCTTTATAATATAGATTGTAGCTACTAAAGTACCTTAATCAACACTTTTTGTGTTTATAGTTTGTTTTCTTTGAGAAAATAAACATTAAATTAATCGATGTTTGTTTATGTATTAAAGCAAAGTTGAGACTACAGAAAAAACTAATGTCTATACTAATGATTTCAAGAATGGTTGCTGCGGCACTAATATAGTGCTATAGAAGAATTAGCTGGCAGAACTAAAGTGTTAAAGAACGACGAGTGCAATACTCTTTATAATATAGATTGTAGTTAGTAAAGTACGTTAATCCACAAGTTTTGTGTTGATATTTTGTTTTCTTTGAGAAAATAAACATTTAATTAATCGATGTTTGTTTATGCATTAAAGCTAAAATTAAACTAAAGAAAAAATTATTGTCTGTAGTAATGTTTTCAAGAATAGTTGCTGCGGCACTAATATAGTGCTATAGAAGAAGTAGCTGGCAGAACTAAAGTGTTAAAGAACGACGAGTGCAATACTCTTTATAATATAGATTGTAGCTACTAAAGTACGTTAATCCACAAGTTTTGTGTTTATATTTTGTTTTCTTTGAGAAAATAAACATTTAATTAATCTATGTTTGTTTATGCATTAAAGCTAAAATGAAACTAAAGAAACAATTAATGTCTGTAGTAATGTTTTCAAGAATAGTTGCTGCAGCACTAATTTAGTGCTATAGAAGAAATAACTGGCAGGACTAAAGTGTTAAAGAACGACGAGTGCAATACTCTTTATGATATAAATTGTAGCTACTAAAGTACGTAAATCCACACTTTTTGTGTTTTAATATTGTTATCTTTGAGAAAATAAACATTTAATCAATCGATGTTTGTTTATGCAGTAAAGCTAAAATGAGACTTTAGAAAAAACTAATTTCTATAGCAATTTTTCCAAGAATGGTTGCTTCAGCACTAATATAGTTCTATAGATGAATTAACTGGCAGAAGTAAAGTGTTAAAGAACGACGAGTGCAATACTCTTTATAATATAGATTGTAGCTATTAAAGTACGTTAATCGCCATTTTTTGTGTTTATATTTTGTTTTCTTTGAGAAAATAAACATTTAATTAGTCGATGTTTGTTTATGCAGTAAAGCTAAAATAAAAACTAAAGAAAAAAATAATGTGTGGTAATGTTTTCAAGAATACTTGCTGCGGCACTAGTTTAGTGCTATAGAAGAAGTAACTGGCAGGACTAAAGTGTTAAAGAACGACGAGTGCAATACTCTTTGTAATAAAGATTGTAGCTACTAAAGTACGTTAATCAACCCTTTTTGTGTTTTAATATTGTTTTCTTTGTGAAAATAAACATTTATTTAATCGATGTTTGTTCATGCAGTGAAGGTAAAATGAGACTAAAGAAACAACTAATAATCTACAGCAATGTTTCCAAGAATGGTTGCTGCAGCACTAATATAGTGCTATAAAAGTAGTTACTTGTAAAACTAAAGTTTTAAAGGACGATGAGTGCAATACTCTTTATAGTATAAATTTTAGCTACAAAAATACGTTAATCCCCAAGTTAATGTGTTTATATTTTGTTTTCTTTGAGAAAATGAACATTTAATTAATCGATGTTTGTTTATGCATTATAGCTAAAATGAGACTAAAGAAATAACTTCTTTGTATAGTAATGTTTCCAAAAATGGTTGCTGAAGCACTAATATAGTACTAGAAAGAGGTTACTGGTAGAACTACAGATTTAAAGCTTGATGAGTGCAATACTGTTTATAATATAAATTTTAGGTACTAAAATTAATCCACACTTTTTCTGTTTACATTTTGTTTTCTTTGGGAAAATAAATATTTAATTACTCGATGTTTGTTTATGCAGGAGAGCTAAAATGAGACTAAAGAAACAACTAATAATCTATAGCAATGTTTCCAAGAATGGTTGATGCAGCACTAATATAGTGCTATAAAAGTAGTTACTTGTAAAACTAAAGTTTTAAAGGACGATGAGTGCAATACTCTTTATAATATAGATTTTAGCTACTAAAGTACGTTAATCGCTATTTTTTGTGTTTATATTTTGTTTTCTTTGAGAAAATAAACACATAATTAATCGATGTTTGTTTATGCAGTAAAGCTAAAATGAGACTTTAGAAAAAACTAATTTGTATAGTAATGTTTCCAAAAATGGTTGCTGAAGCACTAATATAGTACTAGAAAGAGGTTACTGGTAGAACTACAGATTTAAAGCTTGATGAGTGCAATACTGTTTATAATATAAATTTTAGGTACTAAAATTAATCCACACTTTTTCTGTTTACATTTTGTTTTCTTTGGGAAAATAAATATTTAATTACTCGATGTTTGTTTATGCAGGATAGCTAAAATGAGACTAAAGAAACAACTAATAATCTATAGCAATGTTTCCAAGAATGGTTGATGCAGCACTAATATAGTGCTATAAAAGTAGTTACTTGTAAAACTAAAGTTTTAAAGGACGATGAGTGCAATACTCTTTATAATATAGATTTTAGCTACTAAAGTACGTTAATCGCTATTTTTTGTGTTTATATTTTGTTTTCTTTGAGAAAATAAACATTTAATTAATCGATGTTTGTTTATGCATTAAAGCAAAATTGAGACTACAGAAAAAACTAATGTCTATACTAATGATTTCAAGAATGGTTGCTGCGGCACTAATATAGTGCTATAGAAGAAGTAGCTGACAGAACTAAAGTGTTAAAGAACGACGAGTGCAATACTCTTTATGATATAGATTGTAGCTACTAAAGTCCGTTAATCTACAAGTTTTGTGTTTATATTTTGTTTTCTTTGAGAAAATAAACATTTAATTAATCGATGTTTGTTTATGCATTAAAGCTAAAATGAAACTAAAGAAAAAATTAGTGTCTGTAGTAATGTTTTCAAGAATAGTTGCTGCAGCACTAGTTTAGTGCTATAGAAGAAGTAACTGGCAGGACTAAAGTGTTAAAGAACGACGAGTGCAATACTCTTTATGATATAAATTGTAGCTACTAAAGTAGGTAAATCCACACTTTTTGTGTTTTAATATTGTTGAGAAAATAAACATTTAATCAATCGATGTTTGTTTATGCAGTAAAGCAAAATTGAGACTAGAGAAAAAACTAATGTCTATACTAATGTTTCCAACAATAGTTGCTGCAGCACTAGTTTAGTGCTATAGAAGAAGTAACTGGCAGGACTAAAGTGTTAAAGAACGATAAGTGCAATACTCTTTATAATATAGATTTTAGCTACTAAAGTACGTTAATCGCTATTTTTTGTGTTTATATTTTGTTTTCTTTGAGAAAATAAACATTTAATCGATCGATGTTTGTTTATGCAGTAAAGCAAAACTGAGACTAAAGAATAAACTAATGTCTATACTAATGTTTCCAACATTAGTTGCTGCAGCACTAAATAGTGCTTTAAAAGAAGTTACTTGTAAAACTAAAGTTTTAAAGGACGATGAGTGCAATACTCTTTATAGTATAAATTTTAGCTACTAAAGTACGTTAATCCCCACTTATTGTGTTTATATTTTGTTTTCTTTGAGAAAATGAATATTTAATTAATCGATGTTTGTTTATGCAGTAAAGCTAAATTGAGACTAAAGAAACAACTAATAATCTATAGCAATGTTTCCAAGAATGGTTGCTGCAGCACTAATATAGTGCTATAGAAGAATTAACTGGCAGAAGTAAAGTGTTAAAGAACGACGAGTGCAATACTCTTTATAATATAGATTGTAGCTATTAAAGTACGTTAATCGCCATTTTTTGTGTTTGTATTTTGTTTTCTTTGAGAAAATAAACATTTAATTAATCGATGTTTGTTTATGCATTAAAGCTAAAATGAAACTAAAGAAAAAATTAATGTCTGTAGTAATGTTTTCAAGAATAGTTGCTGCAGCACTAGTTTAGTGCTATAGAAGAAGTAACTGGCAGGACTAAAGTGTTAAAGAACGACGAGTGCAATACTCTTTGTAATAAAGATTGTAGCTACTAAAGTACGTTAATCAACCCTTTTTGTGTTTTAATATTGTTTTCTTTGTGAAAATAAACATTTATTTAATCGATGTTTGTTCATGCAGTGAAGGTAAAATGAGACTAAAGAAAAAACTTCTTTGTATAGTAATGTTTCCAAAAATGGTTGCTGAAGCACTAATATAGTACTAGAAAGAGGTTACTGGTAGAACTACAGATTTAAAGCTTGATGAGTGCAATACTGTTTATAATATAAATTTTAGGTACTAAAATTAATCCACACTTTTTCTGTTTACATTTTGTTTTCTTTGGGAAAATAAATATAAAATTACTCGATGTTTGTTTATGCAGGAAAGCCAAAATTTAGACGAATTAAAAAGCTAATGTCTATAGTAATGTTTCCAAGAATGGCTGCTGCAGCACTAATATAGTGCTATAAAAGAAGTAACTGGCAGAACTAAAGTGTTAAAGAACGACGAGTGCAATACTCTTTATAATATAGATTGTAGCTATTAAAGTACGTTAATCGCCATTTTTTGTGTTTATATTTTGTTTTCTTTGAGAAAATAAACATTTAATTAGTCGATGTTTGTTTATGCAGTAAAGCAAAAATGAGACTTTAGAAAAAACTAATTTCTATAGTAATTTTTCCAAGAATGGTTGCTTCAGCACTAATATAGTGCTATAGAAGAAGTAACTGGCAGAACTAAAGTGTTTAAGAACGACGAGTGCAATACTCTTTATAATATAGATTGTAGCTACTAAAGTACGTTAATCCACATTTTTTTGTGTTTATATTTTGATTTCTTTGAGAAAATAAACAGTCAATAAATCGATGTTTGTTTATGCAGTAAAGCTAAAATGAGACTTTAGAAAAAACTAATTTCTATAGCAATTTTCCAAGAATGGTTGCTTCAGCACTAATATAGTGCTATAGAAGAATTAACTGGCAGAAGTAAAGTGTTAAAGAACGACGAGTGCAATACTCTTTATAATATAGATTGTAGCTATTAAAGTACGTTAATCGCCATTTTTTGTGTTTATATTTTGTTTTCTTTGAGAAAATAAACATTTAATTAGTCGATGTTTGTTTATGCAGTAAAGCAAAAATGAGACTTTAGAAAAAACTAATTTCTATAGTAATTTTTCCAAGAATGGTTGCTTCAGCACTAATATAGTGCTATAGAAGAAGTAACTGGCAGAACTAAAGTGTTTAAGAACGACGAGTGCAATACTCTTTATAATATAGATTGTAGCTACTAAAGTACCTTAATCAACACTTTTTGTGTTTATATTTTGTTTTCTTAGAGAAAAGAAACATTTAATTAATCGATGTTTTTTATGCATTAATGCAAAATCGAGACTACAGGAAAAACTAATGTCTATACTAATGTTTTCAAGAATGGTTGCTGCAGCACTAATAAAGTGCTATAGAAGAAATAACTGGCAGAACTAAAGTGTTAAAGAACGACGAGTGCAATACTCTTTATAATACGAATTGTAGCCAATGCAGTGCGTTAATCCACACTTTTTGTGTTGATATTTTGTTTTCTTTGAGAAAATAATCATTTAATTAATCGATGTTTGTTGATGCAGTGAAGGTAGAATGAGACTAAAGAAAAAACTTTTGTGTATAGTAATGTTTCCAAAAATGGTTGCTGAAGCACTAATATAGTACTAGAAAGAGGTTACTGGTAGAACTAAAGTTTTAAAGCTTGATGAGTGCAATACTGTTTATAATATAAATTTTAGCTACTAAAATTAATCCACACTTTTTCTGTTTAAATTTTGTTTTCTTTGGGAAAATAAATATAAAATTACTCGATGTTTGTTTATGCAGGAAAGCTAAATTTAGACGAACGAAAAAGCTAATGTCTATAGTAATGTTTCCAAGAATGGTTGCTGCAGCACTAATATAGTGCTATAAAAGAAGTAACTGGCAGAACTAAAGTGTTAAAGAACTACGAGTGCAATACTCTTTATGATATCAATTGTAGCTACTAAAGTACGTAAATCAACACTTTTTGTGTTTTAATATTGTTATCTTTGAGAAAATAAACATTTAATCAATCGATGTTTGTTTATGCAGTAAAGCTAAAATGAGACTAAAGAAACAACTAATAATCTACAGCAATGTTTCCAAGAATGGTTGCTGCAGCACTAATATAGTGCTATAAAAGTAGTTACTTGTAAAACTAAAGTTTTAAAAAACGATGAGTACAATACTCTTTATAGTATAAATTTTAGCTATTAAAGTACGTTAATCCCCACTTATTGTGTTTATATTTTGTTTTCTTTGAGAAAATGAACTTTGATTAATCGATGTTTATTTATGCAGTAAAGCAAAATTGAGACTACAGAAAAAACTAATGTCTATACTAATGATTTCAAGAATGGTTGCTGCGGCACTAATATAGTGCTATAGAAGAAGTAACTGGCAGGACTAAAGTGTTAAAGAACGACGAGTGCAATACTCTTTATGATATAAATTGTAGCTATTAAAGTACGTAAATCCACACTTTTTGTGTTTTGATATTGTTATCTTTGGGAAAATAAACATTTAATCAATCGATGTTTGTTTATGCAGTAAAGCTAAAATGAAACTTTAGAAAAAACTAATTTCTATAGCAATTTTTCCAAGAATGGTTGCTTCAGCACTAATATAGTGCTATAGAAGAATTAACTGGCAGAATTAAAGTGTTAAAGAACGACGAGTGCAATACTCTTTATAGTATAAATTTTAGCTACTAAAGTACGTTAATCCCCACTTATTGTGTTTATATTTTGTTTTCTTTGAGAAAATGAACATTTAATTAATCGATGTTTGTTTATGCATTAAAGCTAAAATGAAACTAAAGTAAAAATTAGTGTCTGTAGTAATGTTTTCAAGAATAGTTGCTGCAGCACTAGTTTAGTGCTATAGAAGAAGTAACTGGCAGGACTAAAGTGTTAAAGAACGACGAGTGCAATACTCTTTATGATATAAATTGTAGCTATTAAAGTACGTAAATCCACACTTTTTGTGTTTTAATATTGTTATCTTTGAGAAAATAAACATTTAATCAATCGATGTTTGTTTATGCAGTAAAGCTAAAATGAGACTTTAGAAAAAACTAATTTCTATAGCAATTTTTCCAAGAATGGTTGCTTCAGCACTAATATAGTGCTATAGAAGAATTAACTGGCAGAAGTAAAGTGTTAAAGAACGACGAGTGCAATACTCTTTATAATATAGATTGTAGCTATTAAAGTACGTTAATCGCCATTTTTTGTGTTTATATTTTGTTTTCTTTGAGAAAATAAACATTTAATTAGTCGATGTTTGTTTATGCAGTAAAGCAAAAATGAGACTTTAGAAAAAACTAATTTCTATAGTAATTTTTCCAAGAATGGTTGCTTCAGCACTAATATAGTGCTATAGAAGAAGTAACTGGCAGAACTAAAGTGTTTAAGAACGACGAGTGCAATACTCTTTATAATATAGATTGTAGCTACTAAAGTACCTTAATCAACACTTTTTGTGTTTATATTTTGTTTTCTTAGAGAAAAGAAACATTTAATTAATCGATGTTTTTTATGCATTAATGCAAAATCGAGACTACAGGAAAAACTAATGTCTATACTAATGTTTTCAAGAATGGTTGCTGCAGCACTAATAAAGTGCTATAGAAGAAATAACTGGCAGAACTAAAGTGTTAAAGAACGACGAGTGCAATACTCTTTATAATACGAATTGTAGCCAATGCAGTGCGTTAATCCACACTTTTTGTGTTGATATTTTGTTTTCTTTGAGAAAATAATCATTTAATTAATCGATGTTTGTTGATGCAGTGAAGGTAGAATGAGACTAAAGAAAAAACTTTTGTGTATAGTAATGTTTCCAAAAATGGTTGCTGAAGCACTAATATAGTACTAGAAAGAGGTTACTGGTAGAACTAAAGTTTTAAAGCTTGATGAGTGCAATACTGTTTATAATATAAATTTTAGCTACTAAAATTAATCCACACTTTTTCTGTTTAAATTTTGTTTTCTTTGGGAAAATAAATATAAAATTACTCGATGTTTGTTTATGCAGGAAAGCTAAATTTAGACGAACGAAAAAGCTAATGTCTATAGTAATGTTTCCAAGAATGGTTGCTGCAGCACTAATATAGTGCTATAAAAGAAGTAACTGGCAGAACTAAAGTGTTAAAGAACTACGAGTGCAATACTCTTTATGATATCAATTGTAGCTACTAAAGTACGTAAATCAACACTTTTTGTGTTTTAATATTGTTATCTTTGAGAAAATAAACATTTAATCAATCGATGTTTGTTTATGCAGTAAAGCTAAAATGAGACTAAAGAAACAACTAATAATCTACAGCAATGTTTCCAAGAATGGTTGCTGCAGCACTAATATAGTGCTATAAAAGTAGTTACTTGTAAAACTAAAGTTTTAAAAAACGATGAGTACAATACTCTTTATAGTATAAATTTTAGCTATTAAAGTACGTTAATCCCCACTTATTGTGTTTATATTTTGTTTTCTTTGAGAAAATGAACATTTAATTAATCGATGTTTGTTTATGCATTATAGCTAAAATGAGACTAAAGTAAAAATTAGTGTCTGTAGTAATGTTTTCAAGAATAGTTGCTGCAGCACTAGTTTAGTGCTATAGAAGAAGTAACTGGCAGGACTAAAGTGTTAAAGAACGACGAGTGCAATACTCTTTATGATATAAATTGTAGCTATTAAAGTACGTAAATCCACACTTTTTGTGTTTTAATATTGTTATCTTTGAGAAAATAAACATTTAATCAATCGATGTTTGTTTATGCAGTAAAGCTAAAATGAGACTTTAGAAAAAACTAATTTCTATAGCAATTTTTCCAAGAATGGTTGCTTCAGCACTAATATAGTGCTATAGAAGAATTAACTGGCAGAAGTAAAGTGTTAAAGAACGACGAGTGCAATACTCTTTATAATATAGATTGTAGCTATTAAAGTACGTTAATCGCCATTTTTTGTGTTTATATTTTGTTTTCTTTGAGAAAATAAACATTTAATTAGTCGATGTTTGTTTATGCAGTAAAGCAAAAATGAGACTTTAGAAAAAACTAATTTCTATAGTAATTTTTCCAAGAATGGTTGCTTCAGCACTAATATAGTGCTATAGAAGAAGTAACTGGCAGAACTAAAGTGTTTAAGAACGACGAGTGCAATACTCTTTATAATATAGATTGTAGCTACTAAAGTACCTTAATCAACACTTTTTGTGTTTATATTTTGTTTTCTTAGAGAAAAGAAACATTTAATTAATCGATGTTTTTTATGCATTAATGCAAAATCGAGACTACAGGAAAAACTAATGTCTATACTAATGTTTTCAAGAATGGTTGCTGCAGCACTAATAAAGTGCTATAGAAGAAATAACTGGCAGAACTAAAGTGTTAAAGAACGACGAGTGCAATACTCTTTATAATACGAATTGTAGCCAATGCAGTGCGTTAATCCACACTTTTTGTGTTGATATTTTGTTTTCTTTGAGAAAATAATCATTTAATTAATCGATGTTTGTTGATGCAGTGAAGGTAGAATGAGACTAAAGAAAAAACTTTTGTGTATAGTAATGTTTCCAAAAATGGTTGCTGAAGCACTAATATAGTACTAGAAAGAGGTTACTGGTAGAACTAAAGTTTTAAAGCTTGATGAGTGCAATACTGTTTATAATATAAATTTTAGCTACTAAAATTAATCCACACTTTTTCTGTTTAAATTTTGTTTTCTTTGGGAAAATAAATATAAAATTACTCGATGTTTGTTTATGCAGGAAAGCTAAATTTAGACGAACGAAAAAGCTAATGTCTATAGTAATGTTTCCAAGAATGGTTGCTGCAGCACTAATAAAGTGCTATAAAAGAAGTAACTGGCAGAACTAAAGTGTTAAGAACTACGAGTGCAATACTCTTTATGATATCAATTGTAGCTCAATCGATGTTTGTTTATGCAGTAAAGCTAAAATGAGACTAAAGAAACAACTAATAATCTACAGCAATGTTTCCAAGAATGGTTGCTGCAGCACTAATATAGTGCTATAAAAGTAGTTACTTGTAAAACTAAAGTTTTAAAAAACGATGAGTACAATACTCTTTATAGTATAAATTTTAGCTATTAAAGTACGTTAATCCCCACTTATTGTGTTTATATTTTGTTTTCTTTGAGAAAATGAACTTTGATTAATCGATGTTTATTTATGCAGTAAAGCAAAATTGAGACTACAGAAAAAACTAATGTCTATACTAATGATTTCAAGAATGGTTGCTGCGGCACTAATATAGTGCTATAGAAGAAGTAACTGGCAGGACTAAAGTGTTAAAGAACGACGAGTGCAATACTCTTTATGATATAAATTGTAGCTATTAAAGTACGTAAATCCACACTTTTTGTGTTTATATTTTGTTTTCTTTGAGAAAATAAACATTTAATTAGTCGATGTTTGTTTATGCAGTAAAGCAAAACTGAGACTAAAGAAAAAACTAATGTCTATACTAATGTTTCCAAGAATGGTTGCTGCAGCACTAATATAGTGCTATAAAAGTAGTTACTTGTAAAACTAAAGTTTTAAAGGACGATGAGTGCAATACTCTTTATAATATAGATTTTAGCTACTAAAGTACGTTAATCGCTATTTTTTTTGTGTTTATAGTTTGTTTTCTTTGAGAAAATAAACATTTAATTAATCGATGTTTGTTTATGCATTAAAGCAACATTGAGACTACAGAAGAAACTAATGTCTATACTAATGATTTCAAGAATGGTTGCTGCGGCACTAATATAGTGCTATAGAAGAAGTAACTGGCAGAACTAAAGTGTTAAAGAACGACGAGTGCAATACTTTTTATAGTATAAATTTTAGCTACAAAAATACGTTAATCCCCAACTTAATGTGTTTATATTTTGTTTCTTTGAGAAAATGAACATTTAATTAATCGATGTTTGTTTATGCAGTAAAGCTAAAATGAGACTAAAGAAACAACTAATTATCTTTAGTAATGTTTCAAAGAATGGTTGCTGCAGCACTAATATTGTGCTATAAAAGAAGTTACTTGTAAAACTAAAGTTTTAAAGGACGATGAGTGCAATACTCTTTATAATATAGATTGTAGCTACTAAAGTACGTTAATCACCATTTTTTGTGTTTATAGTTTGTTTTCTTTGAGAAAATAAACATTTAATTAATCGATGTTTGTTTATGCAGTAAAGCTAAAATGAGACTTTAGAAAAAGCTAACTTCTATAGTAATGTTTCCAAAAATGGTTGCTGAAGCACTAATATAGTACTAGAAAGAGGTTACTGGTAGAACTACAGATTTAAAGCTTGATGAGTGCAATACTGTTTATAATATAAATTTTAGCTACTAAAACTAATCCACACTTTTTCTGTTTACATTTTATTTTCTTTGGGAAAATAAATATTTAATTACTCGATGTTTGTTTATGCAGGAAAGCTAAAATGAGACTAAAGAAACAACTAATAATCTATAGCAATGTTTCCAAGAATGGTTGCTGCAGCACGAATATAGTTCTATAAAAGTAGTTACTGGTAAAACTAAAGTTTTAAAGGACGATGAGTGCAATACTCTTTATAATATAGATTTTAGCTACTAAAGTACGTTAATCGCTATTTTTTTGTGTTTATAGTTTGTTTTCTTTGAGAAAATAAACATTTAATTAATCGATGTTTGTTTATGCATTAAAGCAAAATTAAAATTACAGAAAAAACTAATGTCTATACTAATGATTTCAAGAATGGTTGCTGCGGCACTAATATAGTGCTATAGAAGAAGTAGCTGGCAGAAATAAAGTGTTAAAGAACGACGAGTGCAATACTCTTTATAATATAGATTGTAGCTACTAAAGTACGTTAATCCACAAGTTTTGTGTTTATATTTTGTTTTCTTTGAGAAAATAAACATTTAATTAATCGATGTTTGTTTATGCATTAAAGCTAAAATGAAACTAAAGAAAAGATTAATGTCTGTAGTAATGTTTTCAAGAATAGTTGCTGCGGCACTAATATAGTGCTATAGAAGAAGTAGCTGGCAGAACTAAAGTGTTAAAGAACGACGAGTGCAATACTCTTTATAATATAGATTGTAGCTACTAAAGTACGTTAATCCACAAGTTTTGTGTTTATATTTTGTTTTCTTTGAGAAAATAAACATTTAATTAATCGATGTTTGTTTATGCAGTAAAGCTAAAATGAGACTTTAGAAAAAACTAATTTCTATAGTAATGTTTCCAAAAATGGTTGCTGAAGCACTAATATAGTACTAGAAAGAGGTTACTGGTAGAACTACAGATTTAAAGCTTGATGAGTGCAATACTGTTTATAATATAAATATTAGGTACTAAAATTAATCCACACTTTTTCTGTTTACATTTTGTTTTCTTTGGGAAAATAAATATTTAATTACTCGATGTTTGTTTATGCAGGAAAGCTAAAATGAGACTAAAGAAACAACTAATAATCTATAGCAATGTTTCCAAGAATGGTTGCTGCAGCACTAATATAGTGCTATAAAAGTAGTTACTTGTAAAACTAAAGTTTTAAAGGAGGATGAGTGCAATACTCTTTATAATATAGATTTTAGCTACTAAAGTACGTTAATCGCTATTTTTTTGTGTTTATAGTTTGTTTTCTTTGAGAAAATAAACATTTAATTAATCGATGTTTGTTTATGCATTAAAGCAAAATTGAAATTTCAGAAAAAACTAATGTCTATACTAATGAATTCAAGAATGGTTGCTGCGGCACTAATATAGTGCTATAGAAGAATTAGCTGGCAGAACTAATGTGTTAGAGAGCGACGAGTGCAATACTCTTTATAATATAGAGTGTTGCTGCTAAAGTACGTTAATCCGCAAGTTTTGTGTTTATATTTTGTTTTCTTTGAGAAAATAAACATTTATTTAATCGATGTTTGTTCATCCAGTGAAGGTAAAATGAGACTAAAGAAACAACTAATAATCTATAGCAATGTTTCCAAGAATGGTTGCTGCAGCACTAATATAGTGCTATAAAAGTAGTTACTTGTAAAACTAAAGTTTTAAAGGACGATGAGTGCAATACTCTTTATAGTATAAATTTTAGCTACTAAAGTACGTTAATCCCCACTTATTGTGTTTATATTTTGTATTCTTTGAGAAAATGAACATTTAATTAATCGACGTTTGTTTATGCATTAAAGCTAAAATGAGACTAAAGAAAAGATTAATGTCTGTAGTAATATTTTCAAGAATAGTTGCTGCAGCACTAATATAGTGCTATAGAAGAAGTAGCTGGCAGAACTAGAGTGTTAAAGAACGACGAGTGCAATACTCTTTATAATATAGATTGTAGCTACTAAAGTACGTTAATCCACAAGTTTTGTGTTTATATTTTGTTTTCTTTGAGAAAATAAACATTTATTTAATCGATGTTTGTTCATCCAGTGAAGGTAAAATGAGACTAAAGAAACAACAAATAATCTATAGCAATGTTTCCAAGAATGGTTGCTGCAGCACTAATATAGTGCTATAAAAGTAGTTACTTGTAAAACTAAAGTTTTAAAGGACGATGAGTGCAATACTCTTTATAATATAGATTTTAGCTACTAAAGTACGTTAATCAACATTTTTTGTGTTTATATTTTGTATTCTTTTAGAAAATAAACATTTAATTAATCGATGTTTGTTTATGCATTAAAGCAAAATTGAGACTACAGAAAAAACTAATGTCTATACTAATGATTTCAAGAATGGTTGCTGCGGCACTAATATAGTGCTATAGAAGAAGTAGCTGGCAGAACTAGAGTGTTAAAGAACGACGAGTGCAATACTCTTTATAATATAGATTGTAGCTACTAAAGTACGATAATCCACAAGTTTTGTGTTTATATTTTGTTTTCTTTGAGAAAATAAACATTTAATTAATCGATGTTTGTTTATGCATTAAAGCTAAAATGAAACTAAAGAAAAGATTAATGTCTGTAGTAATGTTTTCAAGAATAGTTGCTGCGGCACTAATATAGTGCTATAGAAGAAGTAACTGGCAGAACTAAAGTGTTAAAGAACGACGAGTGCAATACTCTTTATAGTATAAATTTTAGCTACAAAAATACGTTAATCCCCAACTTAATGTGTTTATATTTTGTTTTCTTTGAGAAAATGAACATTTAATTAATAGATGTTTGTTTATGCAGTAAAGCTAAAATGAGACTAAAGAAACAACAAATAATCTATAGCAATGTTTCCAAGAATGGTTGCTGCAGCACTAATATAGTGCTATAAAAGTAGTTACATGTAAAACTAAAGTTTTAAAGGACGATGAGTGCAATACTCTTTATAATATAGATTTTAGCTACTAAAGTACGTTAATCGCTATTTTTTGTGTTTATATTTTGTTTTCTTTGAGAAAATAAACATTTAATCAATCGATGTTTGTTTATGCATTAAAGCAAAATTGAGACTACAGAAAAAACTAATGTCTATACTAATGATTTCAAGAATGGTTGCTGCGGCACTAATATAGTGCTATAGAAGAAGTAGCTGGCAGAACTAAAGTGTTAAAGAGCGACGAGTGCAATACTCTTTATAATATAGAGTGTAGCTGCTAAAGTACGTTAATCCACAAGTTTTGTGTTTATATTTTGTTTTCTTTGAGAAAATAAACATTTAATTAATCGATGTTTGTTTATGCAGTAAAGCTAAAATGAGACTTTAGAAAAAACTAATTTCTATAGTAATGTTTCCAAAAATGGTTGCTGAAGCACTAATATAGTACTAGAAAGAGGTTACTGGTAGAACTACAGATTTAAAGCTTGATGAGTGCAATACTGTTTATAATATAAATTTTAGCTACTAAAATTAATCCACACTTTTTCTGTTTACATTTTGTTTTCTTTGGGAAAATAAATATTTAATTACTCGATGTTTGTTTATGCAGGAAAGCTAAAATGAGACTAAAGAAACAACTAATAATCTATAGCAATGTTTCCAAGAATGGTTGCTGCAGCACTAATATAGTGCTATAAAAGTAGTTACTTGTAAAACTAAAGTTTTAAAGGAGGATGAGTGCAATACTCTTTATAATATAGATTTTAGCTACTAAAGTACGTTAATCGCTATTTTTTTGTGTTTATAGTTTGTTTTCTTTGAGAAAATAAACATTTAATTAATCGATGTTTGTTTATGCATTAAAGCAAAATTGAAATTACAGAAAAAACTAATGTCTATACTAATGAATTCAAGAATGGTTGCTGCGGCACTAATATAGTGCTATAGAAGAATTAGCTGGCAGAACTAAAGTGTTAGAGAGCGACGAGTGCAATACTCTTTATAATATAGAGTGTTGCTGCTAAAGTACGTTAATCCACAAGTTTTGTGTTTATATTTTGTTTTCTTTGAGAAAATAAACATTTATTTAATCGATGTTTGTTCATCAAGTGAAGGTAAAATGAGACTAAAGAAACAACTAATAATCTATAGCAATGTTTCAAAGAATGGTTGCTGCAGCACTAATATAGTGCTATAAAAGTAGTTACTTGTAAAACTAAAGTTTTAAAGGACGATGAGTGCAATGCTCTTTATAGTATAAATTTTAGCTACTAAAGTACGTTAATCCCCAATTATTGTGTTTATATTTTGTTTTCTTTGAGAAAATGAACATTTATTTAATCGATGTTTGTTCATGCAGTGAAGGTAAAATGAGACTAAAGAAAAGATTAATGTCTGTAGTAATATTTTCAAGAATAGTTGCTGCAGCACTAATATAGTGCTATAGAAGAAGTAGCTGGCAGAACTAGAGTGTTAAAGAACGACGAGTGCAATACTCTTTATAATATAGATTGTAGCTACTAAAGTACGATAATCCACAAGTTTTGTGTTTATATTTTGTTTTCTTTGAGAAAATAAACAATTAATTAATCGATGTTTGTTTATGCATTAAAGCTAAAATGAAACTAAAGAAAATATTAATGTCTGTAGTAATATTTTCAAGAATAGTTGCTGCAGCACTAATATAGTGCTATAGAAGAAGTAGCTGGCAGAACTAGAGTGTTAAAGAACGACGAGTGCAATACTCTTTATAATATAGATTGTAGCTACTAAAGTACGTTAATCCACAAGTTTTGTGTTTATATTTTGTTTTCTTTGAGAAAATAAACATTTATTTAATCGATGTTTGTTCATCCAGTGAAGGTAAAATGAGACTAAAGAAACAACAAATAATCTATAGCAATGTTTCCAAGAATGGTTGCTGCAGCACTAATATAGTGCTATAAAAGTAGTTACTTGTAAAACTAAAGTTTTAAAGGACGATGAGTGCAATACTCTTTATAATATAGATTTTAGCTACTAAAGTACGTTAATCAACATTTTTTGTGTTTATATTTTGTATTCTTTTAGAAAATAAACATTTAATTAATCGATGTTTGTTTATGCATTAAAGCAAAATTGAGACTACAGAAAAAACTAATGTCTATACTAATGATTTCAAGAATGGTTGCTGCGGCACTAATATAGTGCTATAGAAGAAGTAGCTGGCAGAACTAGAGTGTTAAAGAACGACGAGTGCAATACTCTTTATAATATAGATTGTAGCTACTAAAGTACGATAATCCACAAGTTTTGTGTTTATATTTTGTTTTCTTTGAGAAAATAAACAATTAATTAATCGATGTTTGTTTATGCATTAAAGCTAAAATGAAACTAAAGAAAAGATTAATGTCTGTAGTAATATTTTCAAGAATAGTTGCTGCGGCACTAATATAGTGCTATAGAAGAAGTAACTGGCAGAACTAAAGTGTTAAAGAACGACGAGTGCAATACTCTTTATAGTATAAATTTTAGCTACAAAAATACGTTAATCCCCAACTTAATGTGTTTATATTTTGTTTTCTTTGAGAAAATGAACATTTAATTAATAGATGTTTGTTTATGCAGTAAAGCTAAAATGAGACTAAAGAAACAACAAATAATCTATAGCAATGTTTCCAAGAATGGTTGCTGCAGCACTAATATAGTGCTATAAAAGTAGTTACTTGTAAAACTAAAGTTTTAAAGGACGATGAGTGCAATACTCTTTATAATATAGATTTTAGCTACTAAAGTACGTTAATCGCTATTTTTTGTGTTTATATTTTGTTTTCTTTGAGAAAATAAACATTTAATTAATCGATGTTTGTTTATGCATTAAAGCAAAATTGAGACTACAGAAAAAACTAATGTCTATACTAATGATTTCAAGAATGGTTGCTGCGGCACTAATATAGTGCTATAGAAGAAGTAGCTGGCAGAACTAAAGTGTTAAAGAACGACGAGTGCAATACTCTTTATAATATAGATTGTAGCTACTAAAGTACGTTAATCCACAAGTTTTGTGTTTATATTTTGTTTTCTTTGAGAAAATAAACATTTAATTAATCGATGTTTGTTTATGCAGTAAAGCTAAAATGAGACTTTAGAAAAAACTAATTTCTATAGTAATGTTTCCAAAAATGGTTGCTGAAGCACTAATATAGTACTAGAAAGAGGTTACTGGTAGAACTACAGATTTAAAGCTAGATGAGTGCAATACTGTTTATAATATAAATTTTAGCTACTAAAATTAATCCACACTTTTTCTGTTTACATTTTGTTTTCTTTGGGAAAATAAATATTTAATTACTCGATGTTTGTTGATGCAGGAAAGCTAAAATGAGACTAAAGAAACAACTAATAATCTATAGCAATGTTTCCAAGAATGGTTGCTGCAGCACTAATATAGTGCTATAAAAGTAGTTACTTGTAAAACTAAAGTTTTAAAGGAGGATGAGTGCAATACTCTTTATAATATAGATTTTAGCTACTAAAGTACGTTAATCGCTATTTTTTTGTGTTTATAGTTTGTTTTCTTTGAGAAAATAAACATTTAATTAATCGATGTTTGTTTATGCATTAAAGCAAAATTGAAATTACAGAAAAAACTAATGTCTATACTAATGAATTCAAGAATGGTTGCTGCGGCACTAATATAGTGCTATAGAAGAAGTTAGCTGGCAGAACTAAAGTGTTAGAGAGCGACGAGTGCAATACTCTTTATAATATAGATTGTTGCTACTAAAGTACGTTAATCCACAAGTTTTGTGTTTATATTTTGTTTTCTTTGAGAAAATAAACATTTATTTAATCGATGTTTGTTTATCCAGTGAAGGTAAAATGAGACTAAAGAAACAACTAATAATCTATAGCAATGTTTCCAAGAATGGTTGCTGCAGCACTAATATAGTGCTATAAAAGTAGTTACTTGTAAAACTAAAGTTTTAAAGGACGATGAGTGCAATACTCTTTATAGTATAAATTTTAGCTACTAAAGTACGTTAATCCCCACTTATTGTGTTTATATTTTGTATTCTTTGAGAAAATGAACATTTAATTAATCGACGTTTGTTTATGCATTAAAGCTAAAATGAGACTAAAGAAAAAACATTTGTGTATAGTAATGTTTCCAAAAATGGTTGCTGAAGCACTAATATAGTACTAGAAAGAGGTTACTGGTAGAACTACAGATTTAAAGCTTGATGAGTGCAATACTGTTTATAATATAAATTTTAGCTACTAAAATTAATCCACACTTTTTCTGTTTATATTTTGTTTTCTTTGGGAAAATAAATATTTAATTACTCGATGTTTGTTTATGCAGGAAAGCTAAATTTAGACAAACGAAAAAGCTAACGTCTATAGTAATGTTTCCAAGAATGGTTGCTGCAGCACTAATATAGTGCTATAAAAGAAGTAACTGGCAGAACTAAAGTGTTAAAGAACTACGAGTGCAATACTCTTTATGATATAAATTGTAGCTACTAAAGTACGTAAATCCACCCTTTTTTGTTTTAATATTGTTATCTTTGAGAAAATAAACATTTAATCAATCGATGTTTGTTTATGCAGTAAAGCAAAGTTGAGACTAAAGAAACAACTAATAATCTATAGCAATGTTTCCAAGAATGGTTGCTGCATCACTAATATAGTGCTATAAAAGTAGTTACTTGTAAAACTAAAGTTTTAAAGGACGATGAGTGCAATCCTCTTTATAATATAGATTTCAGCTACTTAAGTACGTTAATCACTATTTTTTGTGTTTATAGTTTGTTTTCTTTGAGAAAAGAGACATTTAATTAATCGATGTTTGTTTTATGCAGTAAAGCTAAAATGAGACTTTGGAAAAAACTAATTTCTATAGTAATTTTTCCAAGAATGGTTGCTGCAGCACTAATATAGTGCTATAAAAGGAGTTACTTGTAAAACTAAAGTTTTAAAGGACGATGAGTGCAATCCTCTTTATAATATAGATTTCAGCAACTTAAGTACGTTAATCACTATTTTTTGTGTTTATAGTTTGTTTTCTTTGAGAAAAGAGACATTTAATTAATCGATGTTTGTTTATTCATTAAAGATAAAATGAAACTAAAGAAAAAATTAATGTCTGTAGTAATGTTTTCAAGAATAGTTGCTGCAGTACTAGTTTAGTGCTATAGAAGAAGTAACTGGCAGAACTAAAGTGTTAAAGAACGATGAGTGCAATACTCTTTATAATAAAGATTGTAGCTACTAGAATACGTTAATCAACAAGTTTTGTGTTTATATTATGTTTTCTTTGAGAAAATAAACATTTAATTAATCGATGTTTGTTTATTCATTAAAGATAAAATGAAACTAAAGAAAAAATTAATGTCTGTAGTAATGTTTTCAAGAATAGTTGCTGCAGCACTGGTTTATTGCTATAGAAGAAGTAACTGGAAGAACTAAAGTGTTAAGGAACGACGAGTGGCAATACTCTTTGTAATAAAGATTGTGGCTACTAAAGTACGTTAATCAACCCTTTTTGTGTTTCAATATTGTTTTCTTTGTGAAAATAAACATTTATTTAATGGATGTTTGTTTATGCAGTGAAGGTAAATTGAGACTAAAGAAAAAACATTTGTGTATAGTAATGTTTCCAAAAATGGTTGCTGAAGCACTAATATAGTACTAGAAAGAGGTTACTGGTAGAACTACAGATTTAAAGCTTGATGAGTGCAATACTGTTTATAATATAAATTTTAGCTACTAAAATTAATCCACACTTTTTCTGTTTATATTTTGTTTTCTTTGGGAAAATAAATATTTAATTACTCGATGTTTGTTTATGCAGGAAAGCTAAATTTAGACAAACGAAAAAGCTAACGTCTATAGTAATGTTTCCAAGAATGGTTGCTGCAGCACTAATATAGTGCTATAAAAGAAGTAACTGGCAGAACTAAAGTGTTAAAGAACTACGAGTGCAATACTCTTTATGATATAAATTGTAGCTACTAAAGTACGTAAATCCACCCTTTTTTGTTTTAATATTGTTATCTTTGAGAAAATAAACATTTAATCAATCGATGTTTGTTTATGCAGTAAAGCAAAGTTGAGACTAAAGAAAAAACTAAAGTCTATAGTAATGTTTCCAAGATTAGTTGCTGCAGCACTAAATAGTGCTTTAAAAGAAGTTACTTGTAAAACTAAAGGTTTAAAGGACGATGAGTGCAATACTCTTTATAGTGTAAATTTTAGCTACTAAAGTACGTTAATCCCCATTTATTGTGTTTATATTTTGCTTTCTTTGAGAAAATGAACATTTAATTAATCGATGTTTGTTTATGCAGTAAAGCTAAAATGAGACTAAAGAAACAACTAATAATCTATAGCAATGTTTCCAAGAATGGTTGCTGCATCACTAATATAGTGCTATAAAAGTAGTTACTTGTAAAACTAAAGTTTTAAAGGACGATGAGTGCAATCCTCTTTATAATATAGATTTCAGCTACTTAAGTACGTTAATCACTATTTTTTGTGTTTATAGTTTGTTTTCTTTGAGAAAAGAGACATTTAATTAATCGATGTTTGTTTTATGCAGTAAAGCTAAAATGAGACTTTAGAAAAAACTAATTTCTATAGTAATTTTTCCAAGAATGGTTGCTGCAGCACTAATATAGTGCTATAAAAGAACTAAAGTTTTAAAGGACGATGAGTGCAATACTCTTTATAGAATAAATTTTAGCTACTAGAATACGTTAATCAACAAGTTTTGTGTTTATATTATGTTTTCTTTGAGAAAATAAACATTTAATTAATCGATGTTTGTTTATTCATTAAAGATAAAATGAAACTAAAGAAAAAATTAATGTCTGTAGTAATGTTTTCAAGAATAGTTGCTGCAGTACTAGTTTAGTGCTATAGAAGAAGTAACTGGCAGAACTAAAGTGTTAAAGAACGACGAGTGCAATACTCTTTATAATAAAGATTGTAGCTACAAAAGTACGTTAATCAACCCTTTTTGTGTTTTAATATTGTTTTCTTTGTGAAAATAAACATTTATTTAATCGATGTTTGTTTATGCAGTGAAGGTAAAATGAGACTAAAGAAAAAACATTTGTGTATAGTAATGTTTCCAAAAATGGTTGCTGAATCACTAATATAGTACTAGAAAGAGGTTACTGATAGAACTAAAGTTTTAAAGCTTGATGAGTGCAATACTGTTTGTAATATAAATTTTAGCTACTAAAATTTATCCACACTTTTTTTTTTATATTTTGTTTTCTTTAAGAAAATAAACATTTAATTAATCGATGTTTGTTTATGCAGTAAAGCTAAAATGAGACTAAAGAAACAACTAATTATCTATAGTAATTTTTCCAAGAATGGTTGCTGCAGCACTAATATAGTGCTATAAAAGGAGTTACTGGTAGAACTAAATTTTTAAAGGACGATGAGTGCAATACTCTTTATAGTGTAAATTTTAGCTACTAAAATACGTTAATCCTCAACTTAATGTGTTTATATTTTGTTTTCTTTAAGAAAATAAACATTTAATTAATCGATGTTTGTTTATGCAGTAAAGCTAAAATGAGACTAAAGAAACAACTAATAATCTATAGTAATGTTTCAAAGAATGGTTGCTGCAGCACTAATATAGTGCTATAAAAGAAGTTACTTGTAAAACTAAAGTTTTAAAGGAGGATGAGTGCAATACTCTTTATAATTTAAATTTTAGCTACCAAAGTACGTTAATTGCCATTTTTTGTGTTTATGGTTTGTTTACTTTGAGAATATAAACATTTAATTGATCGATGTTTGAGAAAAAACTAATGTCTATACTAATGATTTCAAGAATGGTTGCTGCGGCACTAATATAGTGCTATAGAAGAAGTAACTGGCAGAACTAAAGTGTTAAAGAACGAGGAGTGCAATACTCTTTATAATATAGATTGTAGCTACTAAAGTACGTTAATCAACACTTTTTGTGTTTATATTTTATTTTCTTTGAGAAAATAAATATTTAATTACTCGATGTTTGTTTATGCAGTAAAGCTAAAATGAGACTAAAGAAACAACTAATTATCTATAGTAATTTTTCCAAGAATGGTTGCTGCAGCACTAATATAGTGCTATAAAAGGAGCTACTGGTAGAACTAAAGTTTTAAAGGACAATGAGTGTAAAACTCTTTATAATGTAAATTTTAGCTACTAAAATACGTTAATCTTCAACTTAATGCGTTTATATTTTGTTTTTTTTAAGAAAATGAACATTTAATTAATCGATGTTTGTTTATGCAGTAAAGCTAAAATGAGACTTTAGAAACAACTAATAATCTATAGTAATGTTTCAAAGAATGGTTGCTGCAGCACTAATATAGTGCTATAAAAGGAGCTACTGGTAGAACTAAAGTTTTAAAGGACGATGAGTGCAATACTCTTTATAGTGTAAATTTTAGCTACTAAAGTACGTTAATCCCCATTTATTGTGTTTATATTTTGCTTTCTTTGAGAAAATGAACATTTAATTAATCGATGTTTGTTTATGCAGTAAAGCTAAAATGAGACTAAAGAAACAACTAATAATCTATAGCAATGTTTCCAAGAATGGTTGCTGCATCACTAATATAGTGCTATAAAAGTAGTTACTTGTAAAACTAAAGTTTTAAAGGACGATGAGTGCAATCCTCTTTATAATATAGATTTCAGCTACTTAAGTACGTTAATCACTATTTTTTGTGTTTATAGTTTGTTTTCTTTGAGAAAAGAGACATTTAATTAATCGATGTTTGTTTTATGCAGTAAAGCTAAAATGAGACTTTAGAAAAAACTAATTTCTATAGTAATTTTTCCAAGAATGGTTGCTGCAGCACTAATATAGTGCTATAAAAGGAGTTACTGGTAGAACTAAAGTTTTAAGGACGATGAGTGCAATACTCTTTATAGAATAAATTTTAGCTACTAGAATACGTTAATCAACAAGTTTTGTGTTTATATTATGTTTTCTTTGAGAAAATAAACATTTAATTAATCGATGTTTGTTTATTCATTAAAGATAAAATGAAACTAAAGAAAAAATTAATGTCTGTAGTAATGTTTTCAAGAATAGTTGCTGCAGTACTAGTTTAGTGCTATAGAAGAAGTAACTGGCAGAACTAAAGTGTTAAAGAACGACGAGTGCAATACTCTTTATAATAAAGATTGTAGCTACAAAAGTACGTTAATCAACCCTTTTTGTGTTTTAATATTGTTTTCTTTGTGAAAATAAACATTTATTTAATCGATGTTTGTTTATGCAGTGAAGGTAAAATGAGACTAAAGAAAAAACATTTGTGTATAGTAATGTTTCCAAAAATGGTTGCTGAATCACTAATATAGTACTAGAAAGAGGTTACTGATAGAACTAAAGTTTTAAAGCTTGATGAGTGCAATACTGTTTGTAATATAAATTTTAGCTACTAAAATTTATCCACACTTTTTTTTTTATATTTTGTTTTCTTTAAGAAAATAAACATTTAATTAATCGATGTTTGTTTATGCAGTAAAGCTAAAATGAGACTAAAGAAACAACTAATTATCTATAGTAATTTTTCCAAGAATGGTTGCTGCAGCACTAATATAGTGCTATAAAAGGAGTTACTGGTAGAACTAAATTTTTAAAGGACGATGAGTGCAATACTCTTTATAGTGTAAATTTTAGCTACTAAAATACGTTAATCCTCAACTTAATGTGTTTATATTTTGTTTTCTTTAAGAAAATGAACATTTAATTAATCGATGTTTGTTTATGCAGTAAAGCTAAAATGAGACTAAAGAAACAACTAATAATCTATAGTAGTGTTTCAAAGAATGGTTGCTGCAGCACTAATATTGTGCTATAAAAGAAGTTACTTGTAAAACTAAAGTTTTAAAGGAGGATGAGTGCAATACTCTTTATAATTTAAATTTTAGCTACCAAAGTACGTTAATTGCCATTTTTTGTGTTTATGGTTTGTTTACTTTGAGAATATAAACATTTAATTGATCGATGTTTGAGAAAAAACTAATGTCTATACTAATGATTTCAAGAATGGTTGCTGCGGCACTAATATAGTGCTATAGAAGAAGTAACTGGCAGAACTAAAGTGTTAAAGAACGAGGAGTGCAATACTCTTTATAATATAGATTGTAGCTACTAAAGTACGTTAATCAACACTTTTTGTGTTTATATTTTATTTTCTTTGAGAAAATAAATATTTAATTACTCGATGTTTGTTTATGCAGTAAAGCTAAAATGAGACTAAAGAAACAACTAATTATCTATAGTAATTTTTCCAAGAATGGTTGCTGCAGCACTAATATAGTGCTATAAAAGGAGCTACTGGTAGAACTAAAGTTTTAAAGGACAATGAGTGTAAAACTCTTTATAATGTAAATTTTAGCTACTAAAATACGTTAATCTTCAACTTAATGCGTTTACATTTTGTTTTTCTAAGAAAATGAACATTTAATTAATCGATGTTTGTTTATGCAGTAAAGCTAAAATGAGACTTTAGAAACAACTAATAATCTATAGTAATGTTTCAAAGAATGGTTGCTGCAGCACTAATATAGTGCTATAAAAGGAGCTACTGGTAGAACTAAAGTTTTAAAGGACGATGAGTGCAATACTCTTTATAGTGTAAATTTTAGCTACTAAAGTACGTTAATCAACACTTTTTGTGTTCATATTTTGTTTTCTTTGAGAAAATGAACATTTAATTAATCGATGTTTGTTTATGCAGTAAAGCTAAAATGAGACTAAAGAAACAACTAATAATCTATAGTAATGTTTCCAAGATTAGTTGCTGCAGCACTAAATAGTGCTTTAAAAGAAGTTACTTGTAAAACTAAAGTTTTAAAGGACGATGAGTGCAATACTCTTTATAGTGTAATTTTTAGCTACTAAAGTACGTTAATCAACATTTTTTGTGTTTATATTTTGTTTTCTTTGAGAAAATGAACTTTAATTAATCGATGTTTGTTTATGCAGTAAAGCAAAATTGAGACTACAGAAAAAACTAATGTCTCTACTAATGACTTCAAGAATGGTTGCTGCAGCACTAATATAGTGCTATAGAAGAAGTAACTGGCCGAACTTAAGTGTTAAAGAACGACGAGTGCAATACTCTTTATAATATAGATTGTAGCTACTAAAGTACGTTAATCCACAAGTTTTGTGTTTATATTTTGTTTTCTTTGAGAAAATAAACATTTATTTAATCGATGTTTGTTCATGCAGTGAAGGTAAAATGAGACTAAAGAAAAAACTTCTTTGTATAGTAATGTTTCCAAAAATGGTTGCTGAAGCACTAATATAGTACTAGAAAGAGGTTACTGGTAGAACTACAGATTTAAAGCTTGATGAGTGCAATACTGTTTATAATATAAATATTAGGTACTAAAATTAATCCACACTTTTTCTGTTTACATTTTGTTTTCTTTGGGAAAATAAATATTTAATTACTCGATGTTTGTTTATGCAGGAAAGCTAAAATGAGACTAAAGAAACAACTAATAATCTATAGCAATGTTTCCAAGAATGGTTGCTGCAGCACTAATATAGTGCTATAAAAGTAGTTACTTGTAAAACTAAAGTTTTAAAGGAGGATGAGTGCAATACTCTTTATAATATAGATTTTAGCTACTAAAGTACGTTAATCGCTATTTTTTTGTGTTTATAGTTTGTTTTCTTTGAGAAAATAAACATTTAATTAATCGATGTTTGTTTATGCATTAAAGCAAAATTGAAATTTCAGAAAAAACTAATGTCTATACTAATGAATTCAAGAATGGTTGCTGCGGCACTAATATAGTGCTATAGAAGAATTAGCTGGCAGAACTAATGTGTTAGAGAGCGACGAGTGCAATACTCTTTATAATATAGAGTGTTGCTGCTAAAGTACGTTAATCCATAAGTTTTGTGTTTATATTTTGTTTTCTTTGAGAAAATAAACATTTATTTAATCGATGTTTGTTCATCCAGTGAAGGTAAAATGAGACTAAAGAAACAACTAATAATCTATAGCAATGTTTCCAAGAATGGTTGCTGCAGCACTAATATAGTGCTATAAAAGTAGTTACTTGTAAAACTAAAGTTTTAAAGGACGATGAGTGCAATACTCTTTATAGTATAAATTTTAGCTACTAAAGTACGTTAATCCCCACTTATTGTGTTTATATTTTGTATTCTTTGAGAAAATGAACATTTAATTAATCGACGTTTGTTTATGCATTAAAGCTAAAATGAGACTAAAGAAAAGATTAATGTCTGTAGTAATATTTTCAAGAATAGTTGCTGCAGCACTAATATAGTGCTATAGAAGAAGTAGCTGGCAGAACTAGAGTGTTAAAGAACGACGAGTGCAATACTCTTTATAATATAGATTGTAGCTACTAAAGTACGATAATCCACAAGTTTTGTGTTTATATTTTGTTTTCTTTGAGAAAATAAACAATTAATTAATCGATGTTTGTTTATGCATTAAAGCTAAAATGAAACTAAAGAAAATATTAATGTCTGTAGTAATATTTCCAAGAATAGTTGCTGCAGCACTAATATAGTGCTATAGAAGAAGTAGCTGGCAGAACTAGAGTGTTAAAGAACGACGAGTGCAATACTCTTTATAATATAGATTGTAGCTACTAAAGTACGTTAATCCACAAGTTTTGTGTTTATATTTTGTTTTCTTTGAGAAAATAAACATTTATTTAATCGATGTTTGTTCATCCAGTGAAGGTAAAATGAGACTAAAGAAACAACAAATAATCTATAGCAATGTTTCCAAGAATGGTTGCTGCAGCACTAATATAGTGCTATAAAAGTAGTTACTTGTAAAACTAAAGTTTTAAAGGACGATGAGTGCAATACTCTTTATAATATAGATTTTAGCTACTAAAGTACGTTAATCAACATTTTTTGTGTTTATATTTTGTATTCTTTTAGAAAATAAACATTTAATTAATCGATGTTTGTTTATGCATTAAAGCAAAATTGAGACTACAGAAAAAACTAATGTCTATACTAATGATTTCAAGAATGGTTGCTGCGGCACTAATATAGTGCTATAGAAGAAGTAGCTGGCAGAACTAGAGTGTTAAAGAACGACGAGTGCAATACTCTTTATAATATAGATTGTAGCTACTAAAGTACGATAATCCACAAGTTTTGTGTTTATATTTTGTTTTCTTTGAGAAAATAAACATTTAATTAATCGATGTTTGTTTATGCATTAAAGCTAAAATGAAACTAAAGAAAAGATTAATGTCTGTAGTAATGTTTTCAAGAATAGTTGCTGCGGCACTAATATAGTGCTATAGAAGAAGTAACTGGCAGAACTAAAGTGTTAAAGAACGACGAGTGCAATACTCTTTATAGTATAAATTTTAGCTACAAAAATACGTTAATCCCCAACTTAATGTGTTTATATTTTGTTTTCTTTGAGAAAATGAACATTTAATTAATAGATGTTTGTTTATGCAGTAAAGCTAAAATGAGACTAAAGAAACAACTAATTATCTATAGTAATTTTTCCAAGAATGGTTGCTGCAGCACTAATATAGTGCTATAAAAGGAGTTACTGGTAGAACTAAATTTTTAAAGGACGATGAGTGCAATACTCTTTATAGTGTAAATTTTAGCTACTAAAATACGTTAATCCTCAACTTAATGTGTTTATATTTTGTTTTCTTTAAGAAAATGAACATTTAATTAATCGATGTTTGTTTATGCAGTAAAGCTAAAATGAGACTAAAGAAACAACTAATAATCTATAGTAATGTTTCAAAGAATGGTTGCTGCAGCACTAATATTGTGCTATAAAAGAAGTTACTTGTAAAACTAAAGTTTTAAAGGAGGATGAGTGCAATACTCTTTATAATTTAGATTTTAGCTACCAAAGTACGTTAATTGCCATTTTTTGTGTTTATGGTTTGTTTACTTTGAGAATATAAACATTTAATTAATCGATGTTTGAGAGAAAACTAATGTCTATACTAATGATTTCAAGAATGGTTGCTGCGGCACTAATATAGTGCTATAGAAGAATTAGCTGGCAGAACTAAAGTGTTAAAGAGCGACGAGTGCAATACTCTTTATAATATAGATTGTAGCTACTAAAGTACGTTAATCAACACTTTTTGTGTTTATATTTTGTTTTCTTTGAGAAAATGAACATTTAATTAATCGATGTTTGCTTATGCAGTACAGCTAAAATGAGACTTTAGAAAAAACTAATTTCTATAGTAATTTGTCCAAGAATGGTTGCTTCAGCACTAATATAGTGCTATAGAAGAAATAACTGGCAGAACTAAAGTGTTAAAGAACGAGGAATGCAATACTCTTTATAATATAGATTGTAGCTACTAAAGTACGTTAATCAACACTTTTTGTGTTTATATTTTATTTTCTTTGAGAAAATAAATATTTAATTACTCGATGTTTGTTTATGCAGTAAAGCTAAAATGAGACTAAAGAAACAACTAATTATCTATAGTAATTTTTCCAAGAATGGTTGCTGCAGCACTAATATAGTGCTATAAAAGGAGCTACTGGTAGAACTAAATTTTTAAAGGACGATGAGTGCAATACTCTTTATAGTGTAAATTTTAGCTACTAAAATACGTTAATCTTCAACTTAATGCGTTTACATTTTGTTTTTCTAAGAAAATGAACATTTAATTAATCGATGTTTGTTTATGCAGTAAAGCTAAAATGAGACTTTAGAAACAACTAATAATCTATAGTAATGTTTCAAAGAATGGTTGCTGCAGCACTAATATAGTGCTATAAAAGGAGCTACTGGTAGAACTAAAGTTTTAAAGGACGATGAGTGCAATACTCTTTATAGTGTAAATTTTAGCTACTAAAGTACGTTAATCAACACTTTTTGTGTTCATATTTTGTTTTCTTTGAGAAAATGAACATTTAATTAATCGATGTTTGTTTATGCAGTAAAGCTAAAATGAGACTAAAGAAACAACTAATAATCTATAGTAATGTTTCCAAGATTAGTTGCTGCAGCACTAAATAGTGCTTTAAAAGAAGTTACTTGTAAAACTAAAGTTTTAAAGGACGATGAGTGCAATACTCTTTATAGTGTAATTTTTAGCTACTAAAGTACGTTAATCCTCACTTATTGTGTTTATATTTTGTTTTCTTTGAGAAAATGAACATTTAAATTAATCTATGTTTGTTTATGCAGTAAAGCTAAAATGAGACTAAAGAAACAACTAATAATCTATAGCAATGTTTCCAAGAATGGTTGCTGCAGCACTAATATAGTGCTATAAAAGTAGTTACTTGTAAAACTAAAGTTTTAAAGAACGAGGAGTGCAATACTCTTTATAATATAGATTGTAGCTACTAAAGTACGTTAATCAACATTTTTTGTGTTTATATTTTGTTTTCTTTGAGAAAATGAACTTTAATTAATCGATGTTTGTTTATGCAGTAAAGCTAAAATGAGACTAAAGAAACAACTAATAATCTATAGCAATGTTTCCAAGAATGGTTGCTGCATCACTAATATAGTGCTATAAAAGTAGTTACTTGTAAAACTAAAGTTTTAAAGAACGACGAGTGCAATACTCTTTATAATATAGATTGTAGCTACTAAAGTACGTTAATCAAAAAGTTTTGTGTTTATATTTTGTTTTCTTTGAGAAAATAAACATTTAATTAATCGATGTTTGTTCATGCAGTAAAGTTAAAATGAGACTTTAGAAAAAACTAATTTCTATAGTAATTTTTCCAAGAATGGTTGCTTCAGCACTAATATAGTGTTAACCCCGTGCAGCACAATAGAGAACACTAAGGAAAACGAGGCATGTGGCAGTACTTGGGATTGTATCTTTCACGAAATATCATTGTAAACTTTCAGCAAACAAACGTTAAGACTTTAGTTCTGCCAGTTACGTCTTTTAAAGCACTATATTAGTGCTGCAGCAATCATTCTTGAAAACATTACTATAGACATAAGTTTTTTCTTTAGTCTCAATTTAACTTTAATGCATAAACAAACATCGATTAATTAAGTGTTACTATTATAACATTACTATTAGCACATCGATTAATTGTGCTAAGAAAAGTTTCCGTTTTTTGCATTTGCCTCTTATAGTATCTATCTTTTTTGTAAACAAATTTTACCAATATTGATTAGTAAAATGTTTACTTTCTCAAAGGAAACAAAATATAAACACAATAAGTGGGGATTACGTACTTTAGTAGCGAAAATTTATAATATAAAGAGTATTACATTCATCGTTCTTTAAAACTTTAGTTCTGCCAGTTACTTCTTTTAGAGCACTTTTTAGTGCTGCAGCAACCATTCTTGGAAACATTAGTACAAACATTAGTTTTTTCTTTAGTCCTATTTTAGCTTCACTGCATAAACAAACATCGATTAGTTAAATGTTTATTTTCAAAAAAGAAAACAATATTAGAACACAAAAAGTGTGGATTAACATACTTTAGTAGCTACAATCTATATTATAGAGAGTATTGCATTCATCGTTCTTTAAAACTTTAGTTCTACCAGTTACTTCTTTTAAAGCACTATTTAGTGATGCAGCAACCATTCTTGGAAACATTAGTATAAACATCAGTTTTCTCTTTAGTCTCATTATAGCTTTGATGCATAAACAAACAACGATTAATCCAATGTTTATTTTTTCAAAAAAAACAAAATATAAACACAAAAATTGTGGATAAACGTACTTTAGTAGCTACAATCTATATTATAAAGAGTATTGCACTCGTCGTTCTTTAACAATTTAGTTCTGCCAGTTACTTCTTCTATAGCACTATATCAGTGCTGCAGCAACCATTCTTGAAATCTTTAGTACAAACATTAGTTTTTTCTTTAGTCCTATTTCAGCTTCACTGCATAAACAAACATCGATTAGTTAAATGTTTATTTTCAAAAAAGAAAACAATATTAGAACACAAAAAGTGTGGATTAACATACTTTAGTAGCTACAATCTATATTATAGAGAGTATTGCACTCGTCGTTCTTTAAGACTTTAGTTCTGCCAGTTACTTCTTCTATATCACAATATTAGTGCTGCAGCAACCATTCTTGAAAACATTATTATAAACATTAGTTTTTCCTGTAGTCTCGATTTTGCATTAATGCATAAACAAACATCGATTAATTAAATGTTTCTTTTCTCTAAGAAAAAAAAATATAAACACAAAAAGTGTTGATTAACGTACTTTAGTAACTACAATCTATATTATAAAGAGTATTGCACTCGTCGTTCTTTAACACTTTAGTTCTGCCAGTAACTCCTTTTATAGCACTATATTAGTGCTGCAGCAACAATTCTTGAAAACATTTCTATAGACATTAGTTTTTTCTTTAGTCTCACTTTTGCTTTACTGCATAAACAAACATCGATTAATTAAATTTTCATTTTCTCAAAGAAAACAAAATATAAACTCAAAAAATGTGGATTAACATACTTTAGTAGCTACAATCTACATTATAGAGAGTATTGAACTCGTGGTTCTTTAAGACTTTAGTTCTGCCAGTTACTTCTTTTAAAGCACTATTTAGTAATGCAGCAACAATTCTTGGAAACATTACTTTAGACATTAGTTTTTTTCTTTGGTCTCATTTTAGCTTTAATGCATAAACAGACATCGATTAATTAAATGTTTATTTTCTCAAAGAAAACAAAATATAAACACAAAAAAATTTGGATTAACGTACTTTAGTAGCTACAATCTATATCATAAAGAGTATTGCACTCGTCGTTCTTTAACACTTTAGTTCTGCCAGTTACTTCTTCTATAGCACTAAATTAGTGCTGCAGCGACCATTCTTGAAAACATTACTATAGACATTAGTTTTTTCTTTTGTCTCATTTTAACTTTAATGCATAAACAAACATCGATTAGTTAAATGTTTATTTTCAAAAAAGAAAACAATATTAGAACACAAAAAGTGTGGATTAACATACTTTAGTAGCTACAATCTATATTATAAAGAGTATTGCACTCGTCGTTCTTTAACACTTTAGTTCTGCCAGTTACTTCTTCTATATCACTATATTAGTGCTGCAGCAACCATTCTTGAAAACATTATTATAAACATTAGTTTTTCCTGTAGTCTCGATTTTGCATTAATGCATAAACAAACATCGATTAATTAAATGTTTCTTTTCTCTAAGAAAAAAAAATATAAACACAAAAAGTGTTGATTAACGTACTTTAGTAACTACAATCTATATTATAAAGAGTATTGCACTCGTCGTTCTTTAACACTTTAGTTCTGCCAGTAACTCCTTTTATAGCACTATATTAGTGCTGCAGCAACAATTCTTGAAAACATTTCTATAGACATTAGTTTTTTCTTTAGTCTCACTTTTGCTTTACTGCATAAACAAACATCGATTAATTAAATTTTCATTTTCTCAAAGAAAACAAAATATAAATTCAAAAAATGTGGATTAACATACTTTAGTAGCTACAATCTACATTATAGAGAGTATTGAACTCGTGGTTCTTTAAGACTTTAGTTCTGCCAGTTACTTCTTTTAAAGCACTATTTAGTAATGCAGCAACAATTCTTGGAAACATTACTTTAGACATTAGTTTTTTTCTTTGGTCTCATTTTAGCTTTAATGCATAAACAGACATCGATTAATTAAATGTTTATTTTCTCAAAGAAAACAAAATATAAACACAAAAAAATTTGGATTAACGTACTTTAGTAGCTACAATCTATATCATAAAGAGTATTGCACTCGTCGTTCTTTAACACTTTAGTTCTGCCAGTTACTTCTTCTATAGCACTAAATTAGTGCTGCAGCGACCATTCTTGAAAACATTACTATAGACATTAGTTTTTTCTTTTGTCTCATTTTAACTTTAATGCATAAACAAACATCGATTATTTAAATGTTTATTTTCTCAAAGAAAAGAAAATATAAACACAAAAAAATGTGGATTAACGTACTTTAGTAGCTACATTCTATATTATAAGGAGTATTGCACTCGTCGTTCTTTAACACTTTAGTTCTGCCAGTTACTTCTTCTATAGCACTAAATTAGTGCTGCAGCGACCATTCTTGAAAACATTACTATAGACATTAGTTTTTTCTTTTGTCTCATTTTAGCTTTAATGCATAAACAAACATCGATTAATTAAATGTTTATTTTCTCAAAGAAAATAAAATATAAACACAAAAAGTGTGGATTAACGTACTTTAGTAGCTACAATCTATATTATAAAGAGCATTGCACTCGTCGTTCTTTAACACTTTAGTTCTGCCAGTTACTTCTTCTATAGCACTATATTAGTGCTGCAGCAACCATTCTGAAAAACTTTAGTATAGACATTAGTTTTTTCTGTAGTCTCAATTTTGCTTTACTGCATAAACAAACATCGATTAATTAAAGCTCCTTTTCTCAAAGAAAACAAATTATAAGCACTAAAAGAGTAGATTAACGTACAGTTACAATTTAGTGTATTTACAAATTATATTATATAGAGTATAACACTCATTGTTCTTCAAAACTTTAGTTCTACAAGTAACTCCTTTTATAGCACTATATTAGTGCTGCAGCAACCATTCGTAAAAAATTTCTATAGAAATTAGTTTTTTCTTTAGTCTCATTTTAGCTTTACTGCATAAAAAAATATCGATTAATAAAATGTTTCTTTTCTCAAAGAAAACAAAATATAAACACAAAAAATGTGGATTAACGTACTTTAGTAGCTACAATCTACATTATAAAGAGTATTGCACTCGTCGTTCTTTAACACTTTAGTTCTGCCAGTTATTTCTTCTATTGCACTATATTAGTGCTGCAATGTTTATTTTCTCAAAGAAAACAAAATATAAACACAAAAAATGTGGATTAACGTACTTTAGTCGCTACAATCTACATTATAAAGAGTATTGCACTCGTCGTTCTTTAACACTTTAGTTCTGCCAGTTACTTCTTCTTTAGCACTATATTAGTGCTGCAGCAACCATTCTTGAGATCATTAGTATAGACATTAGTCTTTTCTGTTGTCTCAATTTGCTTTACTGCATAAACAACATCGATTAAGTAAAGTTCATTATCTCAAAGAAAACAGAATATAACCACAAAAAATGTTGAATAACATACTTTAGTAGCTACAATCTATATTATAAAGAGTATTGCATTCGTCGTTCTTTAACACTTTAGTTCTGCAAGTTACTTCTTATATAGCACTATATTAGTGCTGCAGCAACCATTCTTGAAAACATTATTATAAACATTAGTTTTTCCTGTAGTCTCGATTTTGCATTAATGCATAAACAAACATCGATTAATTAAATGTTTCTTTTCTCTAAGAAAAAAAAATATAAACACAAAAAGTGTTGATTAACGTACTTTAGTAACTACAATCTATATTATAAAGAGTATTGCACTCGTCGTTCTTTAACACTTTAGTTCTGCCAGATGCTTCTTATATAGCACTATATTAGTGCTGAAGCAACCATTCTTGGAAAAATTACTATTGAAATTAGTTTTTTCTAAAGTCTCATTTTAGCTTTACTGCATAAACAAACATCGATTAATTAAATGTTTATTTTCTCAAAGAAAACAAACTATAAACGCAAAAAATGGCAATTAACGTACTTTAGTAGCTAAAACCTATATTATAAAGAGTATTGCACTCATCGTCCTTTAAATCTTTAGTTTTACAAGTAACTACTTTTATAGCACTAAATTAGTGCTGCAGCAACCATTCTTGGAAACATTGCTGTAGACTATTAGTTGTTTCTTTAGTCTCATTTTAGCTTTACTGCATAAACAAACATCGATTAATTAAATGTGCATTTTCTCAAAGAAAACAAAATATAAACACAATAAGTGGGGATTAACGTACTTTAGTAGCTGAAATTTATACTATAAAGAGTATTGCACTCATCGTCCTTTAAAACTTTAGTTTTACAAGTAACTTCTTTTATAGCACATTATTAGTGCTGCAGCAACCATTCTTGGAAACATTACTATAGATTATTAGTTGTTTCTTTAGTCTCATTTTAGCTTTACTGCATAAACAAACATCGATTAGTTAAATGTTTATTTTCTCAAAGAAAACAAAATATAAACACAATAAGTGGGGATTAACGTACTTTAGTAGCTAAAATTTATACTATAAAGAGTATTGCACTCATCGTCCTTTAAAACTTTAGTTTTACAAGTAACTTCTTTTATAGCACATTATTAGTGCTGCAGCAACCATTCTTGGAAACATTATTATAGATTATTAGTTGTTTCTTTAGTCTCATTTTAGCTTTACTGCATAAACAAACATCGATTAATTAAATTTTCATTTTCTCAAAGAAAACAAAATATAAACACAAAAAATGTGGATTAACATACTTTAGTAGCTACAATCTACATTATAGAGAGTATTGAACTCGTGGTTCTTTAAGACTTTAGTTCTGCCAGTTACTTCTTTTAAAGCACTATTTAGTAATGCAGCAACAATTCTTGGAAACATTACTTTAGACATTAGTTTTTTTCTTTGGTCTCATTTTAGCTTTAATGAATAAACAGACATCGATTAATTAAATGTTTATTTTCTCAAAGAAAACAAAATATAAACACAAAAAGTGTGGATTAACGTACTTTAGTCGCTACAATCTACATTATAAAGAGTATTGCACTCGTCGTTCTTTAACACTTTAGTTCTGCCAGTTACTTCTTCTTTAGCACTATATTAGTGCTGCAGCAACCATTCTTGAGATCATTAGTATAGACATTAGTCTTTTCTGTTGTCTCAATTTGCTTTACTGCATAAACAACATCGATTAATTAAAGTTCATTTTCTCAAAGAAAACAGAATATAACCACAAAAAATGTTGAATAACGTACTTTAGTAGCTACAATCTATATTATAAAGAGTATTGCATTCGTCGTTCTTTAACACTTTAATTCTGCAAGTTACTTCTTATATAGCACTACATTAGTGCTGCAGCAACCATTCTTTAAAACATTATTATAAACATTAGTTTTTCCTGTAGTCTCGATTTTGCATTAATGCATAAACAAACATCGATTAATTAAATGTTTCTTTTCTCTAAGAAAAAAAATATAAACACAAAAAGTGTTGATTAACGTACTTTAGTAACTACAATCTATATTATAAAGAGTATTGCACTCGTCGTTCTTTAACACTTTAGTTCTGCCAGATGCTTCTTCTATAGCACTATAATAGTGCTGAAGCAACCATTCTTGGAAAAATTACTATAGAAATTAGTTCTTTCTAAAGTCTCATTTTAGCTTTACTGCATAAACAAACATCGATTAATTAAATGTTTATTTTATCAAAGAAAACAAATTATAAACGCAAAAAATGGCAATTAACGTACTTTAGTAGCTAAAACCTATATTATAAAGAGTATTGCACTCATCGTCCTTTAAATCTGTAGTTTTACAAGTAACTACTTTTATAGCACCATATTAGTGCTGCAGCAACCATTCTTGGAAACATTGCTGTAGACTATTAGTTGTTTCTTTAGTCTCATTTTAGCTTTACTGCATAAACAAACATCGATTAATTAAATGTTCATTTTCTCAAAGAAAACAAAATATAAACACAATAAGTGGGGATTAACGTACTTTAGTAGCTGAAATTTATAATATAAAGAGTATTGCATTCATCGTTCTTTAAAACTTTAGTTCTGCCAGTTACTTCTTTTAAAGCACTATTTAGTGCTGCAGCAACCATTCTTTGAAACATTAGTACAGACATTAGTTTTTTCTTTAGTCCCATTTTAGCTTCACAGCATAAACAAACATCGATTAGTTAAATGTTTATTTTCTCAAAGAAAACAATATTAAAAACAAAAAAAGTGTGGATTAACATACTTTAGTAGCTACAATCTATACTATAGAGAGTATTGCACTCGTCGTTCTTTAAGACTTTAGTTCTGCCCGTTACGTCTTTTAAAGCACTATATTAGTGCTGCAGCAATCATTCTTGAAAACATTACTATAGACATAAGTTTTTTCTTTAGTCTCGATTTAACTTTAATGCAGAAACAAACATCGATTAATTAAGTGTTACTATTAAAACATTACTATTAGCACATCGATTAATTGTGCTAAGAAAAGTTTCCGTTTTTTGCATTTGCCTCTTATATTATCTATCTTTTTGGAAAACAAATTTTACCAATATTGATTAGTTAAATGTTTACTTTCTCAAAGGAAACAAAATATAAACACAATAAGTGGGGATTACGTACTTTAGTAACTAAAATTTATAATATAAAGAGTATTATATTCATCGTTCTTTAAAACTTTAGTTCTGCCAGTTACTTCTTTAAGAGCACTTTTTAGTGCTGCAGCAACAATTCTTAGAAACATTAGTACAGACATTAGTTTTTTCGTTAGTCCTATTTTAGCTTCACTGCATAAACAAACATCGATTAGTTAAATGTTTATTTTCAAAAAAGAAAACAATATTAGAACACAAAAAGTGTGTATTAACATACTTTAGTAGCTACAATCTATATTATAGAGAGTATTGCACTCGTCGTTCTTTAAGACTTTAGTTCTGGCAGTTACTTCTTCTATATCACTAAATTAGTGCTGCAGCAACTTTTCTTAAAAACATTACAATAGACAGTAATTTTTTTCTTTGGTCTCATTTTAGCTTTAATGCATAAACAGACATCGATTAATTAAATGTTTATTTTCTCAAAGAAAACAAAATATAAACACAAAAACTGTGGATTAACGTACTTTAGTCGCTACAATCTACATTATAAAGAGTATTGCACTCGTCGTTCTTTAACACTTTAGTTCTGCCAGTTACTTCTTCTTTAGCACTATATTAGTGCTGCAGCAACCATTCTTGAGATCATTAGTATAGACATTAGTCTTTTCTGTTGTCTCAATTTGCTTTACTGCATAAACAACATCGATTAATTAAAGTTCATTTTCTCAAAGAAAACAGAATATAACCACAAAAAATGTTGAATAACGTACTTTAGTAGCTACAATCTATATTATAAAGAGTATTGCATTCGTCGTTCTTTAACACTTTAATTCTGCAAGTTACTTCTTATATAGCACTACATTAGTGCTGCAGCAACCATTCTTTAAAACATTATTATAAACATTAGTTTTTCCTGTAGTCTCGATTTTGCATTAATGCATAAACAAACATCGATTAATTAAATGTTTCTTTTCTCTAAGAAAAAAAATATAAACACAAAAAGTGTTGATTAACGTACTTTAGTAACTACAATCTATATTATAAAGAGTATTGCACTCGTCGTTCTTTAACACTTTAGTTCTGCCAGATGCTTCTTCTATAGCACTATAATAGTGCTGAAGCAACCATTCTTGGAAAAATTACTATAGAAATTAGTTCTTTCTAAAGTCTCATTTTAGCTTTACTGCATAAACAAACATCGATTAATTAAATGTTTATTTTATCAAAGAAAACAAATTATAAACGCAAAAAATGGCAATTAACGTACTTTAGTAGCTAAAACCTATATTATAAAGAGTATTGCACTCATCGTCCTTTAAATCTTTAGTTTTACAAGTAACTACTTTTATAGCACCATATTAGTGCTGCAGCAACCATTCTTGGAAACATTGCTGTAGACTATTAGTTGTTTCTTTAGTCTCATTTTAGCTTTACTGCATAAACAAACATCGATTAATTAAATGTTCATTTTCTCAAAGAAAACAAAATATAAACACAATAAGTGGGGATTAACGTACTTTAGTAGCTGAAATTTATAATATAAAGAGTATTGCATTCATCGTTCTTTAAAACTTTAGTTCTGCCAGTTACTTCTTTTAAAGCACTATTTAGTGCTGCAGCAACAATTCTTAGAAACATTAGTACAGACATTAGTTTTTTCGTTAGTCCTATTTTAGCTTCACTGCATAAACAAACATCGATTAGTTAAATGTTTATTTTCAAAAAAGAAAACAATATTAGAACACAAAAAGTGTGGATAAACATACTTTAGTAGCTACAATCTATATTATAGAGAGTATTGCACTCGTCGTTCTTTAAGACTTTAGTTCTGCCAGTTACTTCTTCTATATCACTAAATTAGTGCTGCAGCAACTTTTCTTAAAAACATTACTATAGACATTGGTTTTTTCTTTAGTCTCATTTTAGCTTTAATGCATAAACAGACATCGATTAATTAAATGTTTATTTTCTCAAAGAAAACAAAATATAAACACAAAAAAATGTGGATTAACGTACTTTAGTAGCTACAATCTATATTATAAGGAGTATAGCACTCGTCGTTCTTTAACACTTTAGTTCTGCCAGTTACTTCTTCTATAGCACTAAATTAGTGCTGCAGCGACCATTCTTGAAAACATTACTATAGACATTAATTAAATGTTATTATTATAACATTACTATTAGCACATCAATTAAGTGTGCTAAGAAAAGTTTCCGTTTTTTGCCTCTGCCTCTTATAGTATCTATCTTTAAGTAAACAAATTTTACTAATATCAATTAATTAAATTTTTATTTTCTCAAAGAAAACAAAATTTAAACACAAAAAGTGTGGATTAACGTTCTTTCGTAGCTACAATCTCTATTATAAAGAGTATTGCACTCGTCTTTCTTTAATACTTTAGTTCTGCCAGTTAATTCTTTTATAGCACTATATTAGTGCTGCAGCAACCATTCTTGGAAACATTACAATAGACAGTAATTTTTTTCTTTGGTCTCATTTTAGCTTTAATGCATAAACAGACATCGATTAATTAAATGTTTATTTTCTCAAAGAAAACAAACTATAAACACAAAAAAATGTGGATTAACGTACTTTAGTAGCTACAATCTATATTATAAGGAGTATTGCACTCGTCGTTCTTTAACACTTTAGTTCTGCCAGTTACTTCTTCTATAGCACTAAATTAGTGCTGCAGCGACCATTCTTGAAAACATTACTATAGACATTAGTTTTTTCTTTTGTCTCATTTTAGCTTTAATGCATAAACAAACATCGATTAATTAAATGTTTATTTTCTCAAAGAAAATAAAATATAAACACAAAAAGTGTGGATTAACGTACTTTAGTAGCTACAATCTATATTATAAAGAGCATTGCACTCGTCGTTCGTTAACACTTTAGTTCTGCCAGTTACTTCTTCTATAGCACTATATTAGTGCTGCAGCAACCATTCTGGAAAATTTTTAGTATAGACATTAGTTTTTTCTGTAGTCTCAATTTTGCTTTACTGCATAAACAAACATCGATTAATTAAAGCTCCTTTTCTCAAAGAAAACAAATTATAAGCACTAAAAGAGTAGATTAACCCTATCCAGACTAGGGGGGGGCACAAAGTGCCCCCCCTAGTAAACTTTTTCACACAGCTCATCCAGTATCTCTTCAATAGTCTAGCTTTTTTGTGACTTTTAGTTTCTATCTATGAGACATATTTTAATGTCTATTTCAAAAATTTTGACACTGATTCCGGGGGTCAACACATGACTTTAAATTGAGTGCTCCGCAAAAAAGTTACCATTTAAGTCATAGCTTTGGAACCACTGGCTCTATGACAATGAGACAAACATTTTTGAGCTTGTCTTGAAATAAGCTTTCATTTGATATATAGTTTATTGATTTGTGATGACGTCATCAACAATTGGTCGTTGCGCATGCGTACTGACGAAAAACCATGTTATGGTTCATTTTTAGAAAAATGAGTGACATAATATGATGCAGCAGGTATTATTATCTATATTTAGCATTTTTTGCTATTTTTAAAAGTAATTTATAATCAATTTTAGACAAAAATCGCTCTTTTTTTCGTATAAAATAAATAAATGCTGACATCAGCAAAAATATTAGCGTTACAAAGCAAAAATTTCAAAATAAGAATTACAAGGATATAATCCCTCTATGTTTCAAGTATCACATCGATATATTTTATCAATTTGGAGATACAACGTGACAAAGTACATGTGGTTTTACACCCAAATTAGCAACATTTGCTGACGTCAGCACTTAATCACGTGACATAAACAAAAACAAATCACATTATCTTGTTTGCCTTATCATGTTTGTTACTTGTGCCAAGTTTCAAGTCCCTAGCACTTATGATTCTATGAAAAACCAGGGGGGGCACTTTGTGCCCCCCCCTAGTCTCCCCAAAGTTTCAAAAAGCCTAGTCTGGATAGGGTTAACGTACAGTTACAATTTAGTGTATTTACAAATTATATTATATAGAGTATAACACTCATTGTTCTTCAAAACTTTAGTTCTACAAGTAATTCCTTTTATAGCACTATATTAGTGCTGCAGCAACCATTCTTAAAAAATTTCTATAGAAATTAGTTTTTTCTTTAGTCTCATTTTAGCTTTACTGCATAAAAAAATATCGATTAATAAAATGTTTATTTTCTCAAAGAAAACAGAATATAACCACAAAAAATGTTGAATAACGTACTTTAGTAGCTACAATCTATATTATAAAGAGTATTGCATTCGTCGTTCTTTAACACTTTAGTTCTGCAAGTTACTTCTTATATAGCACTATATTAGTGCTGCAGCAACCATTCTTGAAAACATTATTATAAACATTAGTTTTTCCTGTAGTCTCGATTTTGCATTAATGCATAAACAAACATCGATTAATTAAATGTTTCTTTTCTCTAAGAAAAAAAAATATAAACACAAAAAGTGTTGATTAACGTACTTTAGTAACTACAATCTATATTATAAAGAGTATTGCACTCGTCGTTCTTTAACACTTTAGTTCTGCCAGTAACTCCTTTTATAGCACTATATTAGTGCTGCAGCAACAATTCTTGAAAACATTTCTATAGACATTAGTTTTTTCTTTAGTCTCATTTTAGCTTTACTGCATAAACAAACATCGATTAATTAAATGTTTATTTTCTCAAAGAAAACAAACTATAAACGCAAAAAATGGCAATTAACGTACTTTAGTAGCTAAAACCTATATTATAAAGAGTATTGCACTCATCGTCCTTTAAATCTTTAGTTTTACAAGTAACTACTTTTATAGCACATTTAGTGCTGCAGCAACCATTCTTGGAAACATTATACAGACATTAGTTTTTTCTTTAGTCCCAATTTTAGCTTCACTGCATAAACAAACATCGATTAGTTAAATGTTTATTTTCTCAAAGAAAACAAAATATAAACACAATAAGTGGGGATTAACGTACTTTAGTAGCTAAAATTTATACTATAAAGAGTATTGCACTCATCTTCCTTTAAAACTTTAGTTTTACAAGTAACTTCTTTTATAGCACATTATTAGTGCTGCAGCAACCATTCTTGGAAACATTATTATAGATTATTGGTTGTTTCTTTAGTCTCATTTTAGCTTTACTGCATAAACAAACATCGATTAATTAAATTTTCATTTTCTCAAAGAAAACAAAATATAAACACAAAAAATGTGGATTAACATACTTTAGTAGCTACAATCTACATTATAGAGAGTATTGAACTCGTGGTTCTTTAAGACTTTAGTTCTGCCAGTTACTTCTTTTAAAGCACTATTTAGTAATGCAGCAACCATTCTTGGAAACATTACTTTAGAAATTAGTTTTTTTCTTTGGTCTCATTTTAGCTTTAATGCATAAACAGACATCGATTAATTAAATGTTTATTTTCTCAAAGAAAACAAAATATAAACACAAAAAATTTGGATTAACGTACTTTAGCAGCTACAATCTATATTATAAAGAGTATTGCACTCGTCGTTCTTTAACACTTTAGTTCTGCCAGTTACTTCTTCTATAGCACTAAATTAGTGCTGCAGCGACCATTCTTGAAAACATTACTATAGACATTAGTTTTTTCTTTTGTCTCATTTTAGCTTTAATGCATAAACAAACATCGATTAATTAAATGTTTATTTTCTCAAAGAAAATAAAATATAAACACAAAAAGTGTGGATTAACGTACTTTAGTAGCTACAATCTATATTCTAAAGAGTATTGCACTCGTCGTTCTTTAACACTTTAGTTCTGCCAGTTACTTCTTCTATAGCACTATATTAGTGCTGCAGCAACCATTCTGGAAAACTTTAGTATAGACATTAGTTTTTTCTTTAGTCCTATTTTAGCTTCACTGCATAAACAAACATCGATTAATTAAAGCTCCTTTTCTCAAAGAAAACAAATTATAAGCACTAAAAGAGTAGATTAACGTACAGTTACAATTTAGTGTATTTAGAAATTATATTATATAGAGTATAACACTCATTGTTCTTCAAAACTTTAGTTCTACAAGTAACTCTTTTTATAGCACTATATTAGTGCTGCAGCAACCATTCTTAAAAAATTTCTATAGAAATTAGTTTTTTCTTTAGTCTCATTTTAGCTTTACTGCATAAACAAACATCGAATAATTAAATGTTCATTTTCTCAAAGAAAATAAAATATAAACACAATAAGTGGGGATTACGTACTTCAGTAGCTAAAGTTTATAATATAAAGAGTATTGCATTCATCGTTCTTTAAAACTTTAGTTCTGCCAGTTACTTCTTTTAAAGCACTTTTTAGTGCTGCAGCAACCATTCTTGGAAACATTAGTACAGACATTAGTTTTTTCTTTAGTCCTATTTTAGCTTCACTGCATAAACAAACATCGATTAGTTAAATGTTTATTTTCAAAAAAGAAAACAATATTAGAACACAAAAAGTGTGGATTAACATACTTTAGTAGCTACAATCTATATTATAGAGAGTATTGCACTCGTCGTTCTTTAAGACTTTAGTTCTGCCAGTTACTTCTTTTAAAGCACTATTTAGTGCTGCAGCAACCATTCTTGGAAACATTAGTACAGACATTAGTTTTTTCTTTAGTCCCATTTTAGCTTCACAACATAAACAAACATCGATTAGTTAAATGTTTATTTTCTCAAAGAAAACAATATTAAAACAAAAAAACTGTGGATTAACATACTTTAGTAGCTACAATCTATATTATAGAGAGTATTGCACTTGTCGTTCTTTAAGACTTTAGTTCTGCCAGTTACGTCTTTTAAAGCACTATATTAGTGCTGCAGCAACCATTCTTGGAAACATTAGTATAAACATCAGTTTTCTCTTTAGTCTCATTATAGCTTTGATGCATAAACAAACAACGATTAATCCAATGTTTATTTTTTCAAAAAAAACAAAATATAAACACAAAAATTGTGGATAAACGTACTTTAGTAGCTACAATCTATATTATAAAGAGTATTGCACTCGTCGTTCTTTAACAATTTAGTTCTGCCAGTTACTTCTTCTATAGCACTATATCAGTGCTGCAGCAACCATTCTTGAAATCTTTAGTACAAACATTAGTTTTTTCTTTAGTCCTATTTCAGCTTCACTGCATAAACAAACATCGATTAGTTAAATGTTTATTTTCTCAAAGAAAACAAAATATAAACACAATAAGTGGGGATTAACGTACTTTAGTAGCTACAATCTATATTATAAAGAGTATTGCACTCGTCGTTCTTTAAGACTTTAGTTCTGCCAGTTACTTCTTCTATAGCACTATATTAGTGCTGCAGCAACCATTCTTGAAAACATTATTATAGAACATTAGTTTTTTCTGTAGTCTCATTTTGCTTTACTGCATAAACAAACATCGTCTGATTAAATGTTTATTTTCTCAAAGAAAAAAAAATATAAACACAAAAATTGTTGATTAACGTACTTTAGTAGCTACAATCTATATTATAAAGAGTATTGCACTCGTCGTTCTTTAAACTTTAGTTCTGCCAGTAACTCCTTTTATAGCACTATATTAGTACTGCAGCAACCATTCTTGAAAACATTTCTATAGACATTAGTTTTTTCTTTAGTCTCATTTTAGCTTTACTGCATAAACAAACATCGATTAATTAAATGTTTATTTTCTCAAAGAAAACAAAATATAAACGCAACAAATGGGGATTAACGTACTTTAGTAGCTTAAATTTATATTATAAACAGTATTGCATTCATCATTCTTTAAAACTTTAGTTCTGCCAGTTACTTCTTTTAAAGCACTATTTAGTGCTGCAGCAACATTCTTGAAACATTAGTACAGACATTAGTTTTTTCTTTAGTCCTTTTTTAGCTTCACTGCATAAACAAACATCGATTAGTTAAATGTTTATTTTCAAAAAAGAAAACAATATTAGAACACAAAAAGTGTGTATTAACATACTTTAGTAGCTACAATCTATATTATAGAGAGTATTGCACTCGTCGTTCTTTAAGACTTTAGTTCTGCCAGTTACTTCTTCTATATCACTAAATTAGTGCTGCAGCAACCATTCTTGGAAACATTACTATCGACATTAGTTTTTTCTTTAGTCTCATTTTAGCTTTAATGCATAAACAAACATCGATTAATTAAATGTTTATTTTCTCAAAGAAAACAAAATATAAACACAAAAAAATGTGGATTAACGTACTTTAGTAGCTACAATCTATATTATAAGGAGTATTGCACTCGTCGTTCTTTAACACTTTAGTTCTGCCAGTTACTTCTTCTATAGCACTAAATTAGTGCTGCAGCGACCATTCTTGAAAACATTACTATAGACATTAATTAAATGTTATTATTATAACATTACTATTAGCACATCAATTAAGTGTGCTAAGAAAAGTTTCCGTTTTTTGCCTCTGCCTCTTATAATATCTATCTTTAGTAAACAAATTTTACCAATATCAATTAATTAAATGTTTATTTTCTCACAGAAAACAAAACTTAAACACAAAAAGTGTGGATTAACGTACTTTAGTAGCTACAATCTATATTGTAAAGAGTATTGCACTCGTCGTTCTTTAATACTTTAGTTCTGCCAGTTACTTCTTCTATATCACTAAATTAGTGCTGCAGCAACTTTTCTTAAAAACATTACAATAGACAGTAATTTTTTTCTTTGGTCTCATTTTAGCTTTAATGCATAAACAGACATCGATTAATTAAATGTTTATTTTCTCAAAGAAAACAAACTATAAACACAAAAAAATGTGGATTAACATACTTTAGTAGCTACAATCTATATTATAAGGAGTATTGCACTCGTCGTTCTTTAACACTTTAGTTCTGCCAGTTACTTCTTCTATAGCACTAAATTAGTGCTGCAGCGACCATTCTTGAAAACATTACTATAGACATTAGTTTTTTCTTTTGTCTCATTTTAGCTTTAATGCATAAACAAACATCGATTAATTAAATGTTTATTTTCTCAAAGAAAATAAAATATAAACACAAAAAGTGTGGATTAACGTACTTTAGTAGCTACAATCTATATTATAAAGAGCATTGCACTCGTCGTTCTTTAACACTTTAGTTCTGCCAGTTACTTCTTCTATAGCACTATATTAGTGCTGCAGCAACCATTCTGGAAAACTTTAGTATAGACATTAGTTTTTTCTGTAGTCTCAATTTTGCTTTACTGCATAAACAAACATCGATTAATTAAAGCTCCTTTTCTCAAAGAAAACAAATTATAAGCACTAAAAGAGTAGATTAACGTACAGTTACAATTTAGTGTATTTACAAATTATATTATATAGAGTATAACACTCATTGTTCTTCAAAACTTTAGTTCTACAAGTAATTCCTTTTATAGCACTATATTAGTGCTGCAGCAACCATTCTTGGAAACATTAGTATAGACATTAGTTTTTTCTTTAGTCTCAATTTTAGCTTCACTGCATAAAAAACATCGATTAATTAAATGTTTATTTTCTCAAAGAAAACAAAATATAAACACAAAAAGTGTTGATTAACGTACTTTAGTAGCTACAATTTATATTATAAAGAGTATTGCACTCGTCGTTCTTTAAAACTTTAGCTTCTGCAAGTAACTTTTTTTATAGCACATTATTAGTGCTGCAGCAACCATTCTTGAAAACATTATAATAAACATTAGTTTCTCCTGTAGTCTCGATTTTGCATTAATGCATAAACAAACATCGATTAATTAAATGTTTCTTTTCTCTAAGAAAAAAAAATATAAACACAAAAAGTGTTGATTAACGTACTTTAGTAACTACAATCTATATTATAAAGAGTATTGCACTCGTCGTTCTTTAACACTTTAGTTCTGCCAGATGCTTCTTATATAGCACTATATTAGTGCTGAAGCAACCATTCTTGGAAAAATTACTATAGAAATTAGTTTTTTCTAAAGTCTCATTTTAGCTTTACTGCATAAACAAACATCGATTAATTAAATGTTTATTTTCTCAAAGAAAACAAAATATAAACACAAAAAATGTTGATTAACGTACTTTAGTAGCTACAATCTATATTATAAAGAGTATTGCACTCATCGTCCTTTAAATCTTTAGTTTTACAAGTAACTACTTTTATAGCACATTATTAGTGCTGCAGCAACCATTCTTGGAAACATTACTATAGACATTAGTTGTTTCTTTAGTCTCATTTTAGCTTTACTGCATAAACAAACATCGATTAATTAAATTTTCATTTTCTCAAAGAAAACAAAATATAAACACAATAAGTGGGGATTACGTACTTTAGTAGCTAAAATTTATAATATAAAGAGTATTGCATTCATCGTTCTTTAAAACTTTAGTTCTGCCAGTAACTTCTTTTATAGCACATTATTAGTGCTGCAGCAACCATTCTTGGAAACATTACTATAGATTATTAGTTGTTTCTTTAGTCTCATTTTAGCTTTACTGCATAAACAAACATCGATTAATTAAATGTTTATTTTCTCAAAGAAAACAAACTATAAACGCAAAAAATGGCAATTAACGTACTTTAGTAGCTAAAACCTATATTATAAAGAGTATTGCACTCATCGTCCTTTAAATCTTTAGTTTTACAAGTAACTACTTTTATAGCACTATATTAGTGCTGCAGCAACCATTCTTGGAAACATTGCTGTAGACTATTAGTTGTTTCTTTAGTCTCATTTTAGCTTTACTGCATAAACAAACATCGATTAATTAAATGTTCATTTTCTCAAAGAAAACAAAATATAAACACAATAAGTGGGGATTAACGTACTTTAGTAGCTGAAATTTATACTATAAAGAGTATTGCACTCATCGTCCTTTAAAACTTTAGTTTTACAAGTAACTTCTTTTATAGCACATTATTAGTGCTGCAGCAACCATTCTTGGAAACATTACTATAGATTATTAGTTGTTTCTTTAGTCTCATTTTAGCTTTACTGCATAAACAAACATCGATTAATTAAATTTTCATTTTCTCAAAGAAAACAAAATATAAACACAATAAGTGGGGATTACGTACTTTAGTAGCTAAAATTTATAATATAAAGAGTATTGCATTCATCGTTCTTTAAAACTTTAGTTCTGCCAGTTACTTCTTTTAAAGCACTATTTAGTGCTGCAGCAACCATTCTTGGAAACATTAGTACAGACATTAGTTTTTTCTTTAGTCCCAATTTTAGCTTCACTGCATAAAAAAACATCGATTAGTTAAATGTTTATTTTCTCAAAGAAAACAAAATATAAACACAATAAGTGGGGATTAACGTACTTTAGTAGCTAAAATTTATACTATAAAGAGTATTGCACTCATCGTCCTTTAAAACTTTAGCTTTACAAGTAACTTCTTTTATAGCACATTATTAGTGCTGCAGCAACCATTCTTGAAAACATTATAATAAACATTAGTTTCTCCTGTAGTCTCGATTTTGCATTAATGCATAAACAAACATCGATTAATTAAATGTTTCTTTTCTCTAAGAAAAAAAAATATAAACACAAAAAGTGTTGATTAACGTACTTTAGTAACTACAATCTATATTATAAAGAGTATTGCACTCGTCGTTCTTTAAAACTTTAGTTTTGCCAGTTAACTTCTTTTATAGCACATATTTAGTGCTGCAGCAACCATTCTTGGAAACATTATTATAGATTATTAGTTGTTTTTTCTTTAGTCTCATTTTAGCTTTACTGCATAAACAAACATCGATTAATTAAATTTTCATTTTCTCAAAGAAAACAAAATATAAACACAAAAAATGTGGATTAACATACTTTAGTAGCTACAATCTACATTATAGAGAGTATTGAACTCGTGGTTCTTTAAGACTTTAGTTCTGCCAGTTACTTCTTTTAAAGCACTATTTAGTAATGCAGCAACCATTCTTGGAAACATTACTTTAGAAATTAGTTTTTTTCTTTGGTCTCATTTTAGCTTTAATGCATAAACAGACATCGATTAATTAAATGTTTATTTTCTCAAAGAAAACAAAATATAAACACAAAAAGTGTGGATTAACGTACTTTAGTAGCTACAATCTATATTATAAAGAGTATTGCACTCGTCGTTCTTTAACACTTTAGTTCTGCCAGTTACTTCTTCTATAGCACTAAATTAGTGCTGCAGCGACCATTCTTGAAAACATTATACAGACATTAGTTTTTTCTTTAGTCCCAATTTTAGCTTCACTGCATAAACAAACATCGATTAGTTAAATGTTTATTTTCTCAAAGAAAACAAAATATAAACACAAAAAATGTGGATTAACATACTTTAGTAGCTACAATCTACATTATAGAGAGTATTGCACTTGTCGTTCTTTAAGACTCGTCGTTCTTTAAGACTTTAGTTCTGCCAGTTACTTCTTTTAAAGCACTATTTAGTAATGCAGCAACCATTCTTGGAAACATTAGTATAAACATCAGTTTTCTCTTTAGTCTCATTATAGCTTTGATGCATAAACAAACATCGATTAATCCAATGTTTATTTTTTCAAAAAAAAACAAAATATAAACACAAAAATTGTGGATAAACGTACTTTAGTAGCTACAATCTATATTATAAAGAGTATTGCACTCGTCGTTCTTTAAAACTTTAGTTCTGCCAGTTACTTCTTCTATAGCACTATATCAGTGCTGCAGCAACCATTCTCGAAATCTTTAGTACAAACATTAGTTTTTTCTTTAGTCCTATTTCAGCTTCACTGCATAAACAAACATCGATTAGTTAAATGTTTATTTTCAAAAAAGAAAACAATATTAGAACACAAAAAGTGTGGATTAACATACTTTAGTAGCTACAATCTATATTATAGAGAGTATTGCACTCGTCGTTCTTTAAGACTTTAGTTCTGCCAGTTACTTCTTCTATATCACTAAATTAGTGCTGCAGCAACTATTCTTAAAAACATTACTATAGACATTAGTTTTTTCTTTAGTCTCATTTTAGCTTTAATGCATAACAAACATCGATTAATTAAATGTTACTATTATAACATTATTATTAGCACATCGATTAAGTGTGCTAAGAAAAGTTTCCGTTTTTTGCCTCTGCCTCTTATAGTATCTATCTTTAAGTAAACAAATTTTACCAATATCAATTGATTAAATGTTTATTTTCTCAAAGAAAACAAAATTTAAACACAAAATATGTGGATTAACGTTCTTTAGTAGCTACAATCTCTATTATAAAGAGTATTGCACTCGTCTTTCTTTAATACTTTAGTTCTGCCAGTTAATTCTTTTATAGCACTATATTAGTGCTGCAGCAACCATTCTTGGAAACATTACTATAGACATTAATTTTTTTCTTTGGTCTCATTTTAGATTTAATGCATAAACAGACATCGATTAATTAAATGTTTATTTTCTCAAAGAAAACAAAATATAAACACAAAAAAATTTGGATTAACGTACTTCAGTAGCTACAATCTATATTATAAAGAGTATTGCACTCGTCGTTCTTTAACACTTTAGTTCTGCCAGTTACTTCTTCTATAGCACTATATTAGTGCTGCAGCAACCATTCTGGAAAACTTTAGTATAGACATTAGTTTTTTCTGTAGTCTCCATTTTGCTTTGCTGCACAAACAAACATCGATTAATTAAAGCTCCTTTTCTCAAAGAAAACAAATTATAAGCACTAAAAGAGTAGATTAACGTACAGTTACAATTTAGTGTATTTACAAATTATATTATATAGAGTATAACACTCATTGTTCTTCAAAACTTTAGTTCTACAAGTAGCTCCTTTTATAGCACTATATTAGTGCTGCAGCAACCATTCTTAAACAATTTCTATAGAAATTAGTTTTTTCTTTAGTCTCATTTTAGCTTTACTGCATAAAAAAATATCGATTAATAAAATGTTTATTTTCTCAAAGAAAACAAATTATAAACGCAAAAAATAGCAATTAACGTACTTTAGTAGCTAAAACGTATATTATAAAGAGTATTGCACTCATCGTCCTTTAAATCTTTAGTTTTACAAGTAACCACTTTTATAGCACTATATTAGTGCTGCAGCAACCATTCTTAGAAACATTGCTGTAGACTATTAGTTGTTTCTTTAGTCTCATTTTAGCTTTACTTCATAAACAAACATCGATTAATTAAGTGTTCATTTTCTCAAAGAAAACAAAATATAAACACAATAAGTGGGGATTAACGTACTCTAGTAGCTGAAATTTATACTTTAAAGAGTATTGCACTCATCGTCCTTTAAAACTTTAGTTTTACAAGTAACTTCTTTTAAAGCACTATTTAGTGCTGCAGCAACCATTCTTGGAAACAGACATTAGTTTTTTCTTTAGTCCCAATTTTAGCTTCACTGCATAAACAAACATCGATTAGTTAAATGTTTATTTTCTCAAAGAAAACAATATTAAAACACAAAAAATGTGGATTAACATACTTTAGTAGCTACAATCTACATTATAGAGAGTATTGAACTCGTGGTTCTTTAAGACTTTAGTTCTGCCAGTTACTTCTTTTAAAGCACTATTTAGTGATGCAGCAACCATTCTTGGAAACATTAGTATAAACATCAGTTTTCTCTTTAGTCTCATTATAGCTTTGATGCATAAACAAACATCGATTAATCCAATGTTTATTTTTTCAAAAAAAACAAAATATAAACACAAAAATTGTGGATAAACGTACTTTAGTAGCTACAATCTATATCATAAAGAGTATTGCACTCGTCGTTCTTTAACACTTTAGTTCTGCCATTACTTCTTCTATAGCACTATTTTAGTGCTGCAGCAACCATTCTGGAAAACTTTAGTATAGACATTAGTTTTTTCTTTAGTCTCAATTTTGCTTTACTGCATAAACAAACATCGATTAATTAAATGTTCATTTTCTCAAAGAAAACAAAATATCAACACATTAAGTGGGGATTAACGTATTCTAGTAGCTAAAATTTATACTATAAAGAGTATTGCACTCATCGTCCTTTAAAACTTTAGTTCTACCAGTAGCTCCTTTTATAGCACAATATCAGTGCTGCAGCATCCATTCTTGGAAAAATTACTATAGACATTAGTTTTTTCTTTAGTCTAATCTTATCTTTACTGCATAAAAAATATCGATTAATAAAATATTCATTTTCTCAAAGACAACAAAATATAAACGAAAAAAAGTGGGTATTAACGTACTTTAGTAGCTAAAATTTATAATATAAAGAGTATTGCATTCATCGTTCTTTAAAACTTTAATTCTGCCAGTTACTTCTTTTAAAGCACTATTTAGTGCTGCAGCAACCATTCTTGGAAACATTAGTTCAGACATTAGTTTTTTCTTTAGTCCCATTTTAGCTTCACAACATAAACAAACATCGATTAGTTAAATGTTTATTTTCTCAAAGAAAACAGTATTAAAACAAAAAAAGTGTGGATTAACATACTTTAGTAGCTACAATCTATATTATAGAGAGTATTGCACTCGTCGTTCTTTAAGACTTTAGTTCTGCCAGTTACGTCTTTTAAAGCACTATATTAGTGCTGCAGCAATCATTCTTGGAAACATTAGTTCAGACATTAGTTTTTTCTTTAGTCCCAATTTAACTTTAATGCATAAACAAACATCGATTAATTAAGTGTTACTATTATAACATTACTATTAGCACATCGATTAAGTGTGCTAAGAAAGGTTTCCGTTTTTTGCATTTGCCTCTTATAGTATCTATCTTTTTTGTAAACAAATTTTACCAATATTGATTAGTTAAATGTTTACTTTCTCAAAGGAAACAAAATATAAACACAATAAGTGGGGATTACGTACTTTAGTAGCGAAAATTTATAATATAAAGAGTATTACATTCATCGTTCTTTAAAACTTTAGTTCTGCCAGTTACTTCTTTTAGAGCACTTTTTAGTGCTGCAGCAACCATTCTTGGAAACATTAGTACAAACATTAGTTTTTTCTTTAGTCCTATTTTAGCTTCACTGCATAAAACAAACATCGATTAGTTAAATGTTTATTTTCAAAAAAGAAAACAATATTCTAATATACACAAAAAGTGTGGATTAACGTACTTTAGTAGCTACAATCTATATTATGAAGAGTATTGCACTCGTCGTTCTTTAACACTTTAGTTCTGCCAGTTACTTCTTCTATAGCACTAAATTAGTGCTGCAGCGACCATTCTTGAAAATATTACTATAGACATTAGTTTTTTCTTTTGTCTCATTTTAGCTTTAATGCATAAACAAACATCGATTAATTAAATGTTTATTTTCTCAAAGAAAATAAAATATAAACACAAAAAGTGTGGATTAACGTACTTTAGTAGCTACAATCTATATTATAAAGAGTATTGCACTCGTCGTTCTTTAAAACTTTAGTTCTGCCAGTTACTTCTTCTATAGCACTATATTAGTGCTGCAGCAACCATTCTGGAAAACTTTAGTATAGACATTAGTTTTTTCTGTAGTCTCCATTTTGTCTTTACTGCATAAACAAACATCGATTAATTAAAGCTCCTTTTCTCAAAGAAAACAAATAATAAGCACTTAAAGAGTAGATTAACGTACAGTTACAATTTAGTGTATTTACAAATTATATTATATAGAGTATAACACTCATTGTTCTTCAAAACTTTAGCTCTACAAGTAGCTCCTTTTATTGCACTATATTAGTGCTGCAGCAACCATTCTTAAACAATTTCTATAGAAATTAGTTTTTTCTTTAGTCTCATTTTAGCTTTACTGCATAAAAAAATATCGATTAATAAAATGTTTATTTTCTCAAAGAAAACAAATTATAAACGCAAAAAATGGCAATTAACGTACTTTAGTAGCTAAAACCTATATTATAAAGAGTATTGCACTCATCGTCCTTTAAATCTTTAGTTTTACAAGTAACTACTTTTATAGCACTATATTAGTGCTGCAGCAACCATTCTTGGAAACATTGCTGTAGACTATTAGTTGTTTCTTTAGTCTCATTTTAGCTTTACTGCATAAACAAACATCGATTAATTAAGTGTTCATTTTCTCAAAGAAAACAAAATATAAACACAATAAGTGGGGATTAACCTACTTTAGAAGCTGAAACTTATACTTTAAAGAGTATTGCACTCGTCGTTCTTTAAAACTTTAGTTCTGCCAGTAACTTCTTTTATAGCACTATATTAGTGCTGCAGCAACCATTCTTGGAAACATTACTATAGATTATTAGTTTTTTCTTTAGTCTCATTTTAGCTTTACTGCATAAACAAACATCGATTAATTAAATGTTTATTTTCTCAAAGAAAACAAAATATAAACACAAAAGTGGGGTTAACGTACTTTAGTAGCTAAAATTTACAATATAAAGAGTATTGCATTCATCGTCCTTTAAAACTTTAGTTTAAGCAGTAATTTTTTTTAAAGCACTATTTTAGTGCTGCAGCAACCATTCTTGGAAACATTAGTACAGACATTAGTTTTTTCTTTAGTCCCAATTTTAGCTTCACTGCTTAAAAAAACATCGATTAGTTAAATGTTTATTTTCTCAAAGAAAACAAAATATAAACACAAAAGTGGGGTTAACGTACTTTAGTAGCTAAAATTTATATTATAAAGAGTATTGCACTCATCGTCCTTTAAAACTTTAGTTTTACAAGTAACTTCTTTTATAGCACATTATTAGTGCTGCAGCGACCATTCTTGAAAACATTACTATAGACATTAGTTTTTTCTTTTGTCTCATTTTAGCTTTAATGCATAAACAAACATCGATTAATTAAATGTTTATTTTCTCAAAGAAAACAAAATATAAACACAAAAAGTGTGGATTAACGTACTTTAGTAGCTACAATCTATATTATAAAGAGTATTGCACTCGTCGTTCTTTAAAACTTTAGTTTTGCAAGTTACTTCTTTATAGCACTATTATTAGTGCTGCAGCAACCATTCTTGGAAACATTAGTATAGACATTAGTTTTTTCTTTAGTCTCATTTTAGCTTTACTGCATAAACAAACATCGATTAATTAAATGTTTCATTTTCTCAAAGAAAACAAAATATAAACACAAAAAATGTGGATTAACATACTTTAGTAGCTACAATCTATATTATAGAGAGTATTGCACTCGTCGTTCTTTAAGACTTTAGTTCTGCCAGTTACTTCTTTTATAGCACTATTTAGTAATGCAGCAACCATTCTTAAAACATTACTATAGAAATTAGTTTTTTCTTTAGTCTCATTTTAGCTTTAATGCATAAACAAACATCGATTAATTAAACTATTAGCACATTATTTTCTCAAAGAAAACAAAATATAAACACAAAAAGTTTGGATTAACGTACTTTAGAAAACAGCTACAATCTATATTATAAAGAGTATTGCACTCGTCGTTCTTTAACACTTTAGTTCTGCCAGTTACTTCTTCTATAGCACTAAATTAGTGCTGCAGCAACCATTCTTGAAAACATTATATAGACATTAGTTTTTTCTTTAGTCTCAATTTTAGCTTTACTGCATAAACAAACATCGATTAATTAAATGTTTATTTTCTCAAAGAAAACAAAATATAAACACAAAAAGTGTGGATTAACATACTTTAGTAGCTAAATCTACATTATAATAGAGTATTGAACTCGTTGTTCTTTAAGACTTTAGTTCTGCCAGTTACTTCTTTTAAAGCACTATTTAGTGCTGCAGCAACCATTCTTGGAAACATTAGTATAAACATCAGTTTTTCTTTAGTCTCATTATAGCTTTGATGCATAAACAAACAACGATTAATCCAATGTTTATTTTCTCAAAGAAAACAAAATATAAACACAAAAATTGTGGATTAACGTACTTTAGTAGCTACAATCTATATTATAAAGAGTATTGCACTCGTCGTTCTTTAAGACTTTAGTTCTGCCAGTTACTTCTTCTATAGCACTATATCAGTGCTGCAGCAACCATTCTTGGAAACATTAGTACAGACATTAGTTTTTTCTTTAGTCCTATTTTAGCTTCACTGCATAAACAAACATCGATTAGTTAAATGTTTATTTTCAAAAAAGAAAACAATATTAGAACACAAAAAGTGTGGATTAACATACTTTAGTAGCTACAATCTATATTATAGAGAGTATTGCACTCGTCGTTCTTTAAGACTTTAGTTCTGCCAGTTACTTCTTCTATATCACTAATATCATAAAATTAGTGCTGCAGCAACTATTCTTAAAAACATTACTATAGACATTAGTTTTTTCTTTAGTCTCATTTTAGCTTTAATGCATAAACAAACTTCGATTAATTAAATGTTACTATTATAACATTACTATTAGCACATCGATTATGTGTGCTAAGAAAAGTTTCCGTTTTTTGCCTCTGCCTCTTATAGTATCTATCTTTAGTAAACAAATTTTACCAATATCAATTAATTAAATGTTTATTTTCTCACAGAAAACAAAATTTAAACACAAAAAGTGTGGATTAACGTACTTTAGTAGCTACAATCTATATTATAAAGAGTATTGCACTCGTCGTTCTTTAACACTTTAGTTCTGCCAGTTACTTCTTTTATAGCACTATATTAGTGCTGCAGCAACCATTCTTGGAAACATTACTATAGACATTAGTTTTTTTCTTTAGTCTCATTTTAGCTTTAATGCATAAACAAACATCGATTAATTAAATGTTTATTTTCTCACAGAAAACAAAATATAAACACAAAAAGTGTGGATTAACGTACTTTAGTAGCTACAATCTATATTATAAAGAGTATTGCACTCGTCGTTCTTTAACACTTTAGTTCTGCCATTACTTCTTCTATAGCACTATTTTAGTGCTGCAGCAACCATTCTGGAAAACTTTAGTATAGACATTAGTTTTTTCTTTAGTCTCAATTTTGTCTTTACTGCATAAACAAACATCGATTAATTAAAGCTCCTTTTCTCAAAGAAAACAAATTATAAGCACTAAAAGAGTAGATTAACGTACAGTTACAATTTAGTGTATTTACAAATTATATTATATAGAGTATAACACTCATTGTTCTTCAAAACTTTAGTTCTACAAGTAGCTCCTTTTATAGCACTATATTAGTGCTGCAGCAACCATTCTTAAACAATTTCTATAGAAATTAGTTTTTTCTTTAGTCTCATTTTAGCTTTACTGCATAAAAAAATATCGATTAATAAAATGTTTATTTTCTCAAAGAAAACAAATTATAAACGCAAAAAATAGCAATTAACGTACTTTAGTAGCTAAAACCTATATTATAAAGAGTATTGCACTCATCGTCCTTTAAATCTTTAGTTTTACAAGTAACTACTTTTATAGCACTATATTAGTGCTGCAGCAACCATTCTTGGAAACATTGCTGTAGACTATTAGTTGTTTCTTTAGTCTCATTTTAGCTTTACTGCATAAACAAACATCGATTAATTAAGTGTTCATTTTCTCAAAGAAAACAAAATATAAACACAATAAGTGGGGATTAACGTACTTTAGTAGCTGAAATTTATACTTTAAAGAGTATTGCACTCATCGTCCTTTAAAACTTTAGTTTTACAAGTAACTTCTTTTAAAGCACTATTTAGTGCTGCAGCAACCATTCTTGGAAACAGACATTAGTTTTTTCTTTAGTCCCAATTTTAGCTTCACTGCATAAACAAACATCGATTAGTTAAATGTTTATTTTCTCAAAGAAAACAATATTAAAACACAAAAAATGTGGATTAACATACTTTAGTAGCTACAATCTACATTATAGAGAGTATTGAACTCGTGGTTCTTTAAGACTTTAGTTCTGCCAGTTACTTCTTTTAAAGCACTATTTAGTGATGCAGCAACCATTCTTGGAAACATTAGTATAAACATCAGTTTTCTCTTTAGTCTCATTATAGCTTTGATGCATAAACAAACATCGATTAATCCAATTAAAAAAAACCACATGTTTATTTTTTCAAATTTTAAAAAACAAAATATAAACACAGAAAACAAATTGTGTGATTAACGTACTTTAGTAGCTACAATCTATATTATAAAGAGTATTGCACTCGTCGTTCTTTAACACTTTAGTTCTGCCAGTACTTCTTCTATAGCACTATTTTAGTGCTGCAGCAACCATTCTTGGAAAACATTAGTATAGACATTAGTTTTTTCTTTAGTCTCAATTTTGCTTTACTGCATAAACAAACATCGATTAATTAAATGTTCATTTTCTCAAAGAAAACAAAATATCAACACATTAAGTGAGGATTAACGTATTCTAGTAGCTAAAATTTATAATATAAAGAGTATTGCATTCATCGTTCTTTAAAACTTTAGTTCTACCAGTAGCTCCTTTTATAGCACAATATCAGTGCTGCAGCATCCATTCTTGGAAAAATTACTATAGACATTAGTTTTTTCTTTAGTCTCAATCTTATCTTTACTGCATAAAAAATATCGATTAATAAAATATTCATTTTCTCAAAGACAACAAAATATAAACGAAAAAAAGTGAGGATTAACGTATTCTAGTAGCTAAAATTTATAATATAAAGAGTATTGCATTCATCGTTCTTTAAAACTTTAATTCTGCCAGTTACTTCTTTTAAAGCACTTTTTAGTGCTGCAGCAACCATTCTTGGAAACATTAGTTCAGATATTAGTTTTTTCTTTAGTCCCATTTTAGCTTCACAACATAAACAAACATCGATTAGTTAAATGTTTATTTTCTCAAAGAAAACAATATTAAAACAAAAAAACTGTGGATTAACATACTTTAGTAGCTACAATCTATATTATAGAGAGTATTGCACTTGTCGTTCTTTAAGACTTTAGTTCTGCCAGTTACGTCTTTTAAAGCACTATATTAGTGCTGCAGCAATCATTCTTGAAAACATTACTATAGACATAAGTTTTTTCTTTAGTCTCAATTTAACTTTAATGCATAAACAAACATCGATTAATTAAGTGTTACTATTATAACATTACTATTAGCACATCGATTAAGTGTGCTAAGAAAGGTTTCCGTTTTTTGCATTTGCCTCTTATAGTATCTATCTTTTTTGTAAACAAATTTTACCAATATTGATTAGTTAAATGTTTACTTTCTCAAAGGAAACAAAATATAAACACAATAAGTGGGGATTACGTACTTTAGTAGCGAAAATTTATAATATAAAGAGTATTACATTCATCGTTCTTTAAAACTTTAGTTCTGCCAGTTACTTCTTTTAGAGCACTTTTTAGTGCTGCAGCAACCATTCTTGGAAACATTAGTACAAACATTAGTTTTTTCTTTAGTCCTATTTTAGCTTCACTGCATAAAACAAACATCGATTAGTTAAATGTTTATTTTCAAAAAAGAAAACAATATTAGAACACAAAAAGTGTGGATTAACGTACTTTAGTAGCTACAATCTATATTATGAAGAGTATTGCACTCGTCGTTCTTTAACACTTTAGTTCTGCCAGTTACTTCTTCTATAGCACTAAATTAGTGCTGCAGCGACCATTCTTGAAAATATTACTATAGACATTAGTTTTTTCTTTTGTCTCATTTTAGCTTTAATGCATAAACAAACATCGATTAATTAAATGTTTATTTTCTCAAAGAAAATAAAATATAAACACAAAAAGTGTGGATTAACGTACTTTAGTAGCTACAATCTATATTATAAAGAGTATTGCACTCGTCGTTCTTTAAAACTTTAGTTCTGCCAGTTACTTCTTCTATAGCACTATATTAGTGCTGCAGCAACCATTCTGGAAAACTTTAGTATAGACATTAGTTTTTTCTGTAGTCTCCATTTTGTCTTTACTGCATAAACAAACATCGATTAATTAAAGCTCCTTTTCTCAAAGAAAACAAATTATAAGCACTAAAAGAGTAGATTAACGTACAGTTACAATTTAGTGTATTTACAAATTATATTATATAGAGTATAACACTCATTGTTCTTCAAAACTTTAGTTCTACAAGTAACTCCATTTATAGCACTATATTAGTGCTGCAGCAACCATTCTTAAAAAATTTCTATAGAAATTAGTTTTTTCTTTAGTCTCATTTTAGCTTTACTGCATAAAAAAATATCGATTAATAAAATGTTTATTTTCTCAAAGAAAACAAAATATAAACACAAAAACTGTGGATTAACGTACTTTAGTCGCTACAATCTACATTATAAAGAGTATTGCACTCGTCGTTCTTTAACACTTTAGTTCTGCCAGTTACTTCTTCTATAGCACTATATTAGTGCTGCAGCAACCATATTCTTGAAATCATTAGCTATAGACATTAGTTTTTCTGTAGTCTCATTTTGCTTTACTGCATAAACAAACATCGATTAATTAAATGTTTCATTTTCTCAAAGAAAAAAAAATATAAACACAAAAAGTGTTGATTAACGTACTTTAGTAGCTACAATCTTATATTATAAAGAGTATTGCACTCATCGTTCTTTAACACTTTAGTTCTGCCAGTATGCTTCTTCTATAGCACTATATTAGTGCTGCAGCAACCATTCTTGGAAAAATTACTATAGACATTAGTTTTTTCTAAAGTCTCATTTTAGCTTTACTGCATAAACAAACATCGATTAGTTAAATGTTTATTTTCTCAAAGAAAACAAATTATAACGCAAAAAATGTGCAATTAACGTACTTTAGTAGCTAAAATCTATATTATAAAGAGTATTGCACTCATCGTTCTTTAAACTTTAGTTCTGCCAGTTACTTCTTTTATAGCACTATATTAGTGATGCAGCAACCATTCTTGGAAACATTAGCTATAGACATTAATTTTTTCTTTAGTCTCATTTTAGCTTTACTGCATAAACAAACATCGATTAATTAAATGTTTATTTTCTCAAATAAAACAAAATATAATTACAAAAAGTGTGGATTAACGTACTTTAGTAGCTACAATTTATATTATAAAGAGTATTGCACTCATCGTTCTTTAACACTTTAGTTCTGCCAAGTAACTTCTTTTATAGCACTATATTAGTTAGCTACTAAAGTACGTTAATCCCCATTTTTTGTAATTATATTTTGTTATCTTTGCTAAAATAAATATTTAATTAATCAATGTTTGTTTATGCAGTAAAGTTTAAATGAGACTAAAGAAAAAACTAATGTCTATAGAAATGTTTTCAAGAATTGTTGCTGCAGCACTAATATAGTGCTATAAAAGTAGTAACTGGAAGGACTACAGTTTTAAAGAACGATGAGTGCAATACTCTTTTTAATGAAATTTCAGCTATTAAAGTACGTTAATCAACCCTTTTTGTGTTTTAATATTGTTTTCTTTGAGAAAATAAACATTTATTTAATCGATGTTTGTTCATGCAGTGAAGGTAAAATGAGACTAGAGAAAAAACTATTGTGTATGGTAATGTTTCCAAAAATGGTTGCTGATATAGTACTAGAAAGAAGTTACTGGTAGAACTAAAGTTTTAAAGCTTGATTAGTGCCATACTGTTTATAATATAAATTTTAGCTGCTAAAGTACGTTAATCCCCATTTTTTGTGTTTATATTTTGTTATCTTTGCTAAAATAAATATTTAATTAATCAATGTTTGTTTATGCAATAAAGTTCAAATGAGACTAAAGAAAAAACTAATGTCTATAGAAATGTTTTCAAGAATTGTTGCTGCAGCACTAATATAGTGCTATAAAGGAAGTAACTGGAAGGACTAAAGTTTTAAAGATCGATGAGTGCAATACTGTTTATAATATAAATTTTAGCTACTAAAGTACGTTAATCCACCCTTTTTGTGTTTATAATTTGTTTTCTTTGAGGAATTAAACTTTTAATTAATCGATGTTTGTTTATGCAGTAAAGCTAAATTTAGACGAACGAAAAAACTAATGTCTATAGTAATGTTTCCAAAAATGGTTGCTGCAGCACTAATATAGTGCTATAAAAGAAGTAACTGGCAAAACTAAACTTTTGAAGAACGATGAGTCCAATACTCTTTATAGTATAAGTTTTAGCTGCTAAAGTACGTTAATCCCCATTTTTTGTGTTTATATTTTGTTTTCTTTGAGTAAATAAACATTTATTTAATCGATGTTTGTTCATGCAGTGAAGGTAAAATGAGACTAAAGAAAAAACTATTGTCTATGGTAATGTTTCCAAAAAAGGTTGCTAAAGCACTAATATAGTGCTAGTAAAGAAGTAACTGGAAGGACTACAGTTTTAAAGCTTGATGAGTGCAATACTGTTTATAATATAAATTTTAGCTACTAAAGTACGTTAATCGTTAATCCACACTTTTTGTGTCTATTATAGTAATGTTTCCAGGAATGGTTGCTGCAGCACTAATATAGTGCTATAACAGAAGTAACTGGCAAAACTACAATTTCAAAGAACGATTAGTCCAATACTCTTTATAATATAAATTTTAGCTACTAAAGTACGTTAATCCACACTTTTTGTGTTTATATTTTGTTTTCTTTGGGAAAATGAACATTTAATTAATCGATATTTGTTTATACATTAAAGTTAAAATGAGACTAAAGAAAAAACTAATGTCTATAGAAATGTTTTCAAGAATTGTTGCTGCAGCACTAATATAGTGCTATAAAAGTAGTAACTGGAAGGACTACAGTTTTAAAGAACGATGAGTGCAATACTCTTTTTAATGAAATTTCAGCTATTAAAGTACGTTAATCAACCCTTTTTGTGTTTTAATATTGTTTTCTTTGAGAAAATAAACATTTATTTAATCGATGTTTGTTCATGCAGTGAAGGTAAAATGAGACTAGAGAAAAAACTATTGTGTATGGTAATGTTTCCAAAAATGGTTGCTGATATAGTACTAGAAAGGAGTTACTGGTAGAACTAAAGTTTTAAAGCTTGATTAGTGCCATACTGTTTATAATATAAATTTTAGCTGCTAAAGTACGTTAATCCCCATTTTTTGTGTTTATATTTTGTTATCTTTGCTAAAATAAATATTTAATTAATCGATGACGACTTATGCAGTAAAGGTAAAATGAGACTAAAGAAAAAACTAATGTCTATAGAAATGTTTTCAAGAATTGTTGCTGCAGCACTAATATAGTGCTATAAAGGAAGTAACTGGAAGGACTAAAGTTTTAAAGATCGATGACTGCAATACTCTTTATAATAAAATTGTACCTACTAAAGTACGTTAATCCTCACTTTTAGTGTTTTAATTTTGTTTCTTTGAGAAAATAAACATTTATTTAATCAATGTTTGTTATTGCAGTAAAGCTAAAATGAGACTGAAGAAAAAACTATTGTGTATAGTAATGTTTCCAAAAATGGTCGCTGAAGCACTAATAAAGTACTAGAAAGAAGTTACTGGTAGAAGTAAAGTTTTAAAGCTTGATGAGTGCAATACTGTTTATAATATAAATTTTAGCTACTAAAGTACGTTAATCCACACTTTTTGTGTTTATAATTTGTTTTCTTTGAGAAAATAAACTTTTAATTAATCGATGTTTGTTTATGCAGTAAAGCAAAATTTAGACTAATAAAAAAACTAATGTCTATAGTAATGTTTCCAAGAATGGTTGCTGCAGCACTAATATAGTGCTATTAAAGAAGTAACTGGTAGAACTAACGTTTTAAAGAACGATTAACTCTTTAGAATATAAATTTCAGCTACTGAAGTAAGTTAATTCCCATTTTTTGCGTTTCTATATTTTTTTCTCTGGGAAAATAAACATTTAATTAATCGATGTTGGTTTATGCAGTAAAGCTAAAATGAGACTAAAGAAAAAACTAATGTCTATAGTAATGTTTCCAGGAATGGTTGCTGCAGCACTAATATAGTGCTATAACAGAAGTAACTGGCAAAACTACAATTTCAAAGAACGATTAGTCCAATACTCTTTATAATATAAATTTTAGCTACTAAAGTACGTTAATCCACACTTTTTGTGTTTATATTTTGTTTTCTTTGGGAAAATGAACATTTAATTAATCGATATTTGTTTATACATTAAAGTTAAAATGAGACTAAAGAAAAAACTAATGTCTATAGTAATGTTTCCAGGAATGGTTGCTGCAGCACTAATATAGTGCTATAACAGAAGTAACTGGCAAAACTACAATTTCAAAGAACGATTAGTCCAATACTCTTTATAATATAAATTTTAGCTGCTAAAGTACGTTAATCTCCATTTTTTGTGTTTATATTTTGCTATCTTTGGGAAAATAAATATTTAATTAATCATTGTTTGTTTATGCAGTAAAGTTAAAATGAGACTAAAGAAAAAACTAATGTCTATAGAAATGCTTTCAAAAATTGTTGCTGCAGCACTAATATAAAAGAAGTAACTGGAAGGACTAAAGTTTTAAAGAACGATGAGTGCAATACTCTTTATAATAAAATTGTAGCTATTAAAGTACGTTAATCAACCCTTTTTGTGTTTTAATATTGTTTTCTTTGAGAAAATAAACATTTATTTAATCGATGTTTGTTCATGCAGTGAAGGTAAAATGAGACTAGAGAAAAAACTATTGTGTATGGTAATGTTTCCGAAAATGGTTGCTGATATAGTACTAGAAAGAAGTTTCTGGTAGAACTAAAGTTTTAAAGCTTGATTAGTGCCATATTGTTTATAATATAAGTTGTAGCTACTAAAGTATGTTTATCTACAATTTTTTGTTTTTATAATTTGTTTTATTTGAGAAAATAAACTTCTAATTAATCAATGTCGGTTTATGCAGTAAAGCTAAAATGAGACTAAAGAAAAAACTAATGTCGATAGAAATGTTTTGAAGAATTGTTGCTGCAGCACTAATATAGTACTAGAGAGAAGTTACTGGTAGAACTAAAGTTTTAAAGCTTGATGAGTGCAATACTGTTTATAATATAAATTTTAGCTACTAAAGTACGTTAATCCACCCTTTTTGTGTTTATAATTTGTTTTCTTTGAGGAATTAAACTTTTAATTAATCGATGTTTGTTTATGCAGTAAAGCTAAATTTAGACGAACGAAAAAACTAATGTCTATAGTAATGTTTCCAAGAATGGTTGCTGCAGCACTAATATAGTGCTATAAAAGAAGTAACTGGCAAAACTAAACTTTTAAAGAACGATGAGTCCAATACTCTTTATAGTATAAATTTTAGCTACTAAAGTACGTTAATACCCATTTTTTGTGTTTATATTTTGTTTTCTTTGAGAAAATGAACATTTAATTAATCGACGACGACTTATGCAGTAAAGGTAAAATGAGACTAAAGAAAAAACTAATGTCTATAGAAATGTTTTCAAGAATTGTTGCTGCAGCACTAATATAGTGCTATAAAGGAAGTAACTGGAAGGACTAAAGTTTTAAAGATCGATGACTGCAATACTCTTTATAATAAAATGGTAGCTACTAAAGTACGTTAATCCTCACTTTTAGTGCTTTTATTTTGTTTCTTTGAGAAAATAAACATTTATTTAATCAATGTTTGTTATTGCAGTAAAGCTAAAATGAGACTGAAGAAAAAACTATTGTGTATAGTAATGTTTCCAAAAATGGTCGCTGAAGCACTAATAAAGTACTAGAAAGAAGTTTCTGGTAGAACTAAAGTTTTAAAGCTTGATTAGTGCCATATTGTTTATAATATATGTTGTAGCTACTAAAGTATGTTTATCTACAATTTTTTGTTTTTATAATTTGTTTTATTTGAGAAAATAAACTTCTAATTAATCAATGTCGGTTTATGCAGTAAAGCTAAAATGAGACTAAAGAAAAAACTATTGTGTATGGTAATGTTTCCAACAAAGGTTGCTGAAGCACTAATATTGTACTAGAAAGAAGTTACTGGTAGAACTACAATTTTAAAGCTTGATGAGTGCAATACTGTTTATAATATAAATTTTAGCTACTAGAGTACGTTAATTCACACTTTTTGTGTCTATTATTTGTTTTCTCTGAGAAAATAAACTTTTAATTAATCGATGTTTGTTTATGCAGTAAAGCGAAATTTAGACGAACATAAAACTAATGTCTATAGTAATGTTTCCAAAGAATGGTTGCTGCAGAACTAATATAGTGCTATAAAAGAAGTAACTGGTAGAACTAAAGTTTTGTAGAACGATGAGTGCATTACTCTTTAGAAAATAAATTTTAGCTACTAAAGTACGTTAATCGCCACTTTTGGTGTTTATATTTTTTTTTCTTTTGGAAAATAAACATTTAATTAATCGACGACGACTTATGCAGTAAAGGTAAAATGAGACTAAAGAAAAAACTAATGTCTATAGAAATGTTTTCAAGAATTGTTGCTGCAGCACTAATATAGTGCTATAAAGGAAGTAACTGGAAGGACTAAAGTTTTAAAGATCGATGACTGCAATACTCTTTATAATAAAATTGTAGCTACTAAAGTACGTTAATCCTCACTTTTAGTGTTTTTATTTTGTTTCTTTGAGAAAATAAACATTTATTTAATCAATGTTTGTTATTGCAGTAAAGCTAAAATGAGACTGAAGAAAAAACTATTGTGTATAGTAATGTTTCCAAAAATGGTTGCTGAAGCACTAATAAAGTACTAGAAAGAAGTTACTGGTAGAAGTAAAGTTTTAAAGCTTGATGAGTGCAATACTGTTTATAATATAAATTTTAGCTACTAAAGTACGTTAATCCACACTTTTTGTGTTTATAATTTGTTTTCTTTGAGAAAATAAACTTTTAATTAATCGATGTTTGTTTATGCAGTAAAGCAAAATTTAGACTAATAAAAAAACTAATGTCTATAGTAATGTTTCCAAGAATGGTTGCTGCAGCACTAATATAGTGCTATTAAAGAAGTAACTGGTAGAACTAACGTTTTAAAGAACGATTAACTCTTTAGAATATAAATTTCAGCTACTGAAGTAAGTTAATTCCAATTTTTTGCGTTTCTATATTTTTTTCTCTGGGAAAATAAACATTTAATTAATCGATGTTGGTTTATGCAGTAAAGCTAAAATGAGACTAAAGAAAAATCTAATGTCTATAGTAATGTTTCCAGGAATGGTTGCTGCAGCACTAATATAGTGCTATAACAGAAGTAACTGGCAAAACTACAATTTCAAAGAACGATTAGTCCAATACTCTTTATAATATAAATTTTAGCTACTAAAGTATGTTTATCTACAATTTTTTGTTTTTATAATTTGTTTTATTTGAGAAAATAAACTTCTAATTAATCAATGTCGGTTTATGCAGTAAAGCTAAAATGAGACTAAAGAAAAAACTATTGTGTATGGTAATGTTTCCAACAAAGGTTGCTGAAGCACTAATATTGTACTAGAAAGAAGTTACTGGTAGAACTACAATTTTAAAGCTTGATGAGTGCAATACTGTTTATAATATAAATTTTAGCTACTAGAGTACGTTAATTCACACTTTTTGTGTCTATTATTTGTTTTCTCTGAGAAAATAAACTTTTAATTAATCGATGTTTGTTTATGCAGTAAAGCGAAATTTAGACGAACATAAAACTAATGTCTATAGTAATGTTTCCAAAGAATGGTTGCTGCAGAACTAATATAGTGCTATAAAAGAAGTAACTGGTAGAACTAAAGTTTTGTAGAACGATGAGTGCATTACTCTTTAGAAAATAAATTTTAGCTACTAAAGTACGTTAATCGCCACTTTTGGTGTTTATATTTTTTTTTCTTTTGGAAAATAAACATTTAATTAATCGACGACGACTTATGCAGTAAAGGTAAAATGAGACTAAAGAAAAAACTAATGTCTATAGAAATGTTTTCAAGAATTGTTGCTGCAGCACTAATATAGTGCTATAAAGGAAGTAACTGGAAGGACTAAAGTTTTAAAGATCGATGACTGCAATACTCTTTATAATAAAATTGTAGCTACTAAAGTACGTTAATCCTCACTTTTAGTGTTTTTATTTTGTTTCTTTGAGAAAATAAACATTTATTTAATCAATGTTTGTTATTGCAGTAAAGCTAAAATGAGACTGAAGAAAAAACTATTGTGTATAGTAATGTTTCCAAAAATGGTCGCTGAAGCACTAATAAAGTACTAGAAAGAAGTTACTGGTAGAAGTAAAGTTTTAAAGCTTGATGAGTGCAATACTGTTTATAATATAAATTTTAGCTACTAAAGTACGTTAATCCACACTTTTTGTGTTTATAATTTGTTTTCTTTGAGAAAATAAACTTTTAATTAATCGATGTTTGTTTATGCAGTAAAGCAAAATTTAGACTAATAAAAAAACTAATGTCTATAGTAATGTTTCCAAGAATGGTTGCTGCAGCACTAATATAGTGCTATTAAAGAAGTAACTGGTAGAACTAACGTTTTAAAGAACGATTAACTCTTTAGAATATAAATTTCAGCTACTGAAGTAAGTTAATTCCAATTTTTTGCGTTTCTATATTTTTTTCTCTGGGAAAATAAACATTTAATTAATCGATGTTGGTTTATGCAGTAAAGCTAAAATGAGACTAAAGAAAAAACTAATGTCTATAGTAATGTTTCCAGGAATGGTTGCTGCAGCACTAATATAGTGCTATAACAGAAGTAACTGGCAAAACTACAATTTCAAAGAACGATTAGTCCAATACTCTTTATAATATAAATTTTAGCTACTAAAGTACGTTAATAAACACTTTTTGTGTTTATATTTTGTTTTCTTTGGGAAAATGAACATTTAATTAATCGATATTTGTTTATACATTAAAGTTAAAATGAGACTAAAGAAAAAACTAATGTCTATAGTAATGTTTCCAGGAATTGTTGCTGCAGCACTAATATAGTGCTATAACAGAAGTAACTGGCAAAACTACAATTTCAAAGATAGATTAGTCCAATACTCTTTATAATATAAATTTTAGCTGCTAAAGTACGTTAATCCCCATTTTTTGTGTTTATATTTTGTTATCTTTGGGAAAATAAATATTTAATTAATCATTGTTTGTTTATGCAGTAAAGTTAAAATGAGACTAAAGAAAAAACTAATGTCTATAGAAATGCTTTCAAAAATTGTTGCTGCAGCACTAATATAAAAGACGTAACTGGAAGGACTAAAGTTTTAAAGAACGATGAGTGCAATACTCCTTATAATAAAATTGTAGCTATTAAAGTACGTTAATCAACCCTTTTTGTGTTTTAATATTGTTTTCTTTGAGAAAACAAAACTTTTATTTAATCAATGTTTGTTCATGCAGTGAAGGTAAAATGAGACTAGAGAAAAAACTATTGTGTATGGTAATGTTTCCGAAAATGGTTGCTGATATAGTACTAGAAAGAAGTTACTGGTAGAACTAAAGTTTTAAAGCTTGATTAGTGCCATATTGTTTATAATATAAATTGTAGCTACTAAAGTATGTTTATCTACAATTTTTTGTTTTTATAATTTGTTTTATTTGAGAAAATAAACTTCTAATTAATCAATGTCGGTTTATGCAGTAAAGCTAAAATGAGACTAAAGAAAAAACTAATGTCGATAGAAATGTTTTGAAGAATTGTTGCTGCAGCACTAATATAGTACTAGAGAGAAGTTACTGGTAGAACTAAAGTTTTAAAGCTTGATGAGTGCAATACTGTTTATAATATAAATTTTAGCTACTAAAGTACGTTAATCCACCCTTTTTGTGTTTATAATTTGTTTTCTTTGAGGAATTAAACTTTTAATTAATCGATGTTTGTTTATGCAGTAAAGCTAAATTTAGACGAACGAAAAAACTAATGTCTATAGTAATGTTTCCAAGAATGGTTGCTGCAGCACTAATATAGTGCTATAAAAGAAGTAACTGGCAAAAATAAAGTTTTAAAGAACGATGAGTCCAATATTGTTTATAATATAAATTTTAGCTGCTAAAGTACGTTAATCCCCATTTTTTGTGTTTATATTTTGTTTTCTTTGAGTAAATAAACATTTATTTAATCGATGTTTGTTCATGCAGTGAAGGTAAAATGAGACTAAAGAAAAAACTATTGTCTATGGTAATGTTTCCAAAAAAGGTTGCTAAAGCACAGATATAGTACTAGAAAGAAGTTACTGGTAGAACTAAAGTTTTAAAGCTTGATGAGTGCAATACTGTTTATAATATAAATTTTAGCTACAAAAGTACGTTAATTCACACTTTTTGTGTTTATTATTTGTTTTCATTGAGAAAATAATCTTTTAATTAATCGATGTTTGTTTATGGAGTAAAGCTCAATTTAGACGAACGAAAAAACTAATGTCTATAGTAATGTTACCAAGAATGGTTGCTGCAGCACAATATAGTGCTATAAAAGAAGTAACTGGAAAAACTAAAGTTTTAAAGAACGATGAGTCCAAAACTCTTTATAATATAAATTTTAGCTACTAAAGTACGTTAATACCCATTTTTTGTGTTTATATTTTGTTTTCTTTGAGATAATGAACATTTATTTAATCGATGTTTGTTCATGCATTGAAGGTAAAATGAGACTAAAGAAAAAACTATTGTGTATGGTAATGTTTCCAACAAAGGTTGCTGAAGCACTAATATTGTACTAGAAAGAAGTTACTGGTAGAACTACAATTCTAAAGCTTGATGAGTGCAATACTGTTTATAATATAAATTTTAGCTACTAAAGTACGTTAATTCACACTTTTTGTGTCTATTATTTGTTTTCTCTGAGAAAATAAACTTTTAATTAATCGATGTTTGTTTATGCAGTAAAGCGAAATTTAGACGAACAAAAAACTAATGTCTATAGTAATGTTTCCAAAGAATGGTTGCTGAGAACTAATATAGTGCTATAAAAGAAGAAACTGGTAGAACTAAAGTTTTGTAGAACAATGAGTGCATTACTCTTTAGAAAATAAATTTTAGCTACTAAAGTACGTTAATCGCCACTTTTGGTGTTTATATTTTTTTTTCTTTTGGAAAATAAACATTTAATTAATCGATGACGACTTATGCAGTAAAGGTAAAATGAGACTAAAGAAAAAACTAATGTCTATAGAAATGTTTTGAAGAATTGTTGCTGCAGCACTAATATAGTACTAGAGAGAAGTTACTGGTAGAACTAAAGTTTTAAAGCTTGATGAGTGCAATACTGTTTATAATATAAATTTTAGCTACTAAAGTACGTTAATCCACCCTTTTTGTGTTTATAATTTGTTTTCTTTGAGGAATTAAACTTTTAATTAATCGATGTTTGTTTATGCAGTAAAGCTAAATTTAGACGAACGAAAAAACTAATGTCTATAGTAATGTTTCCAAGAATGGTTGCTGCAGCACTAATATAGTGCAATAAAAGAAGTAATTGGCAAAACTAAACTTTTAAAGAACGATGAGTCCAATACTCTTTATAGTATAAATTTTAGCTGCTAAAGTACGTTAATCCCCATTTTTTGTGTTTATATTTTGTTTTCTTTGAGTAAATAAACATTTATTTTATCGATGTTTGTTCATGCAGTGAAGGTAAAATGAGACTAAAGAAAAAACTATGGTCTATGGTAATGTTTCCAAAAAAGGTTGCTAAAGCACAAATATAGTACTAGAAAGAAGTTACTGGTAGAACTAAAGTTTTAAAGCTTGATGAGTGCAATACTGTTTATAATATAAATTTTAGCTACTAAAGTACGTTAATCCACACTTTTTGTGTTTATTATTTGTTTTCATTGAGAAAATAATCTTTTAATTAATCGATGTTTGTTTATGGAGTAAAGCTCAATTTAGACGAACGAAAAAACTAATGTCTATAGTAATGTTTCCAAGAATGGTTTCTGCAGCACTAATATAGTGCTATAAAAGAAGCAACTGCCAAAATTAAAGTTTTAAATAACGATGAGTCCAATATTGTTTATAATATAATCTTTAGCTGCTAAAGTACGTTAATCCCCATTTTTTGTGTTTATATTTTGTTTTCTTTGAGTAAATAAACATTTATTTAATCGATGTTTGTTCATGCAGTGAAGGTAAAATGAGACTAAAGAAAAAACTATTGTCTATGGTAATGTTTCCAAAAAAGGTTGCTAAAGCACAGATATAGTACTAGAAAGAAGTTACTGGTAGAACTAAAGTTTTAAAGCTTGATGAGTGCAATACTGTTTATAATATAAATTTTAGCTACAAAAGTACGTTAATTCACACTTTATGTGTTTATTATTTGTTTTCATTGAGAAAATAATCTTTTAATTAATCGATGTTTGTTTATGGAGTAAAGCTCAATTTAGACGAACGAAAAAACTAATGTCTATAGTAATGTTACCAAGAATGGTTGCTGCAGCACTAATATAGTGCTATAAAAGAAGTAACTGGCAGAACTTAAGTTGTAAGGAACGATGAGTGCAATACTCTTTATAATATATATTGTAGCTACTAAAGTACGTTTTTCTACACTTTTTGTGTATATATTTTTATTTCTTTGAGAAAATAAACTTTTAATTAACCAATGTTTGTTTATGAGTAAAGCTAAATTGAAACTAAAGAAAAAACTAATGTCTTAAGTAATTTTTCCAAGAATGGCTGCTGCGGCACTAATATAGTGCTATGAAAGAAGTAACTGGTAGAATTAAAGTTTTAAAGAACGATGAGGGCAATACTATTTATAATATAAATTGTAGCTATTAAAGTACGTTTATCAATACTTTTTGTGTTTTAATATTGTTTCTTTGAGAAAATGAACATTTATTTAATCGATGTTTGTCCATGCTGTGAAGGTAAAATGGAACTAAAGAAAAAATTGTTGTGTATAGTAATGTTTCCAAAAATGGTTGCTGAAGCACTGATATAGTACTAGAAAGAAGTTACTGGTAGATCTAAAGTTTTAAAGCTTGATGAGTGCAATACTGTTTATAATATAAATTTTAGCTACTAAAGTACGTTAATCCACCCTTTTTGTGTTTATAATTTGTTTTCTTTGTGGAATTAAACTTTTAATTAATCGATGTTTGTTTATGCAGTAAAGCTAAATTTAGACGAACGAAAAAACTAATGTCTATAGTAATGTTTCCAAAAATGGTTGCTGCAGCACTAATATAGTGCTATAACAGAAGTAACTGGCAAAACTAAACTTTTAAAGAACGATGAGTCCAATACTCTTTATAGTATAAATTTTAGCTGCTAAAGTACGTTAATCCCCATTTTTTTGTGTTTATATTTTGTTTTCTTTGAGTAAATAAACATTTATTTAATCGATGTTTGTTCATGCAGTGAAGGTAAAATGAGACTAAAGAAAAAACTATTGTCTATGGTAATGTTTCCAAAAAAGGTTGCTAAAGCACAAATATAGTACTAGAAAGAAGTTACTTGTAGAACTAAAGTTTTAAAGCTTGATGAGTGCAATACTGTTTATAATATAAATTTTAGCTACTAAAGTACGTTAATCCACCCTTTTTGTGTTTTTAATTTGTTTTCTTTGAGGAATTAAACTTTTAATTAATCGATGTTTGTTTATGCAGTAAAGCTAAATTTAGACGAACGAAAAAACTAATGTCTATAGTAATGTTTCCAAGAATGGTTGCTGCAGCACTAATATAGTGCTATAAAAGAAGTAACTGGCAAAACTAAACTTTTAAAGAACGATGAGTCCAATACTCTTTATAGTATAAATTTTAGCTACTAAAGTACGTTAATAGTCATTTTTTGCGTTTATAGTTTGTTTTCTTTGAGAAAATAAACATTTAATTAATCGATGTTTGTTTATGCAGTAAAGCTAAAATGAGACTTTAGAAAAAACTAATTTCTATAGAAATGTTTTCAAGAATTGTTGCTGCAGCACTAATATAGTGCTATAAAGGAAGTAACTGGAAGGACTAAAGTTTTAAAGCTTGATGAGTGCAATACTGTTTATAATATAAATTTTAGCTACTAAAGTACGTTAATCCACCCTTTTTGTGTTTATAATTTGTTTTCTTTGAGGAATTAAACTTTTAATTAATCGATGTTTGTTTATGGAGTAAAGCTCAATTTAGACGAACGAAAAAACTAATGTCTATAGTAATGTTTCCAAGAATGGTTGCTGCAGCACTAATATAGTGCTATAAAAGAAGTAACTGGCAAAACTAAACTTTTGAAGAACGATGAGTCCAATACCCTTTATAGTATAAGTTTTAGCTGCTAAAGTACGTTAATCCCCATTTTTTGTGTTTATATTTTGTTTTCTTTGAGTAAATAAACATTTATTTAATCGATGTTTGTTCATGCAGTGAAGGTAAAATGAGACTAAAAAAAAACTATTGTCTATGGTAATGTTTCCAAAAAAGGTTGCTAAAGCACAAATATAGTACTAGAAAGAAGTTACTGGTAGAACTAAAGTTTTAAAGCTTGATGAGTGCAATACTGTTTATAATATAAATTTTAGCTACTAAAGTACGCTAATCCACACTTTTTGTGTTTATTATTTGTTTTCATTGAGAAAATAATCTTTTAATTAATCGATGTTTGTTTATGGAGTAAAGCTCAATTTAGACGAACGAAAAAACTAATGTCTATAGTAATGTTTCCAAGAATGGTTTCTGCAGCACTAATATAGTGCTATAAAAGAAGCAACTGCCAAAATTAAAGTTTTAAAGAACGATGAGTCCAATATTGTTTATAATATAATCTTTAGCTGCGAAAGTACGTTAATCCCCATTTTTTGTGTTTATATTTTGTTTTCTTTGAGTAAATAAACATTTATTTAATCGATGTTTGTTCATGCAGTGAAGGTAAAATGAGACTAAAGAAAAAACTATTGTCTATGGTAATGTTTCCAAAAAAGGTTGCTAAAGCACAGATATAGTACTAGAAAGAAGTTACTGGTAGAACTAAAGTTTTAAAGCTTGATGAGTGCAATACTGTTTATAATATAAATTTTAGCTACAAAAGTACGTTAATTCACACTTTTTGTGTTTATTATTTGTTTTCATTGAGAAAATAATCTTTTAATTAATCGATGTTTGTTTATGGAGTAAAGCTCAATTTAGACGAACGAAAAAACTAATGTCTATAGTAATGTTTTCAAGAATTGTTGCTGCAGCACTAATATAGTGCTATAAAGGAAGTAACTGGAAGGACTAAAGTTTTAAAGATCGATGACTGCAATACTCTTTATAATAAAATTGTACCTTTTAAAGTACGTTAATCCTCACTTTTAGTGTTTTTATTTTGTTTCTTTGAGAAAATAAACATTTATTTAATCAATGTTTGTTCATGCAGTGAAGGTAAAATGAGACTAAAGAAAAAACTATTGTGTATGGTAATGTTTCCAACAAAGGTTGCTGAAGCACTAATATTGTACTAGAAAGAAGTTACTGGTAGAACTATAATTTTAAAGCTTGATGAGTGCAATACTGTTTATAATATAAATTTTAGCTACTAAAGTACGTTAATTTACACTTTTTGTGTCTATTATTTGTTTTCTCTGAGAAAATAAACTTTTAATTAATCGATGTTTGTTTATGCAGTAAAGCGAAATTTAGACGAACAAAAAACTAATGTCTATAGTAATGTTTCCAAAGAATGGTTGCTGCAGAACTAATATAGTGCTATAAAAGAAGTAACGGGTAGAACTAAAGTTTTGTAGAACGATGAGTGCATTACTCTTTAGAAAATAAATTTTAGCTACTAAAGTACGTTAATCGCCACTTTTGGTGTTTATATTTTTTTTTCTTTTTGAAAATAAACATTTAATTAATCGATGACGACTTATGCAGTAAAGCTAAAATGAGACTAAAGAAAAAACTAATTTCTATAGAAATGTTTTCAAGAATTGTTGCTGCAGCACTAATATAGTACTAGAAAGAAGTTACTGGTAGGACTAAAGTTTTAAAGCTTGATGAGTGCAATACTGTTTATAATATAAATTTTAGCTACTAAAGTACGTTAATCCACTTTTTTTGTGTTTATAATTTGTTTTCTTTGAGGAATTAAACTTTTAATTAATCGATGTTTGTTTATGCAGTAAAGCTAAATTTAGACGAACGAAAAAACTAATGTCTATAGTAATGTTTCCAAGAATGGTTGCTGCAGCACTAATATAGTGCTATAAAAGAAGTAACTGGCAAAACTAAACTTTTAAAGAACGATGAGTCCAATACTCTTTATAGTATAAATTTAATCCCCATTTTTTGTGTTTATATTTTGTTTTCTTTGAGTAAATAAACATTTATTTAATCGATGTTTGTTCATGCAGTGAAGGTAAAATGAGACTAAAGAAAAAACTATTGTCTATGGTAATGTTTCCAAAAAAGGTTGCTAAAGCACAAATATAGTACTAGAAAGAAGTTACTGGTAGAACTAAAGTTTTAAAGCTTGATGAGTGCAATACTGTTTATAATATAAATTTTAGCTACTAAAGTACGTTAATCCACACTTTTTGTGTTTATTATTTGTTTTCATTGAGAAAATAATCTTTTAATTAATCGATGTTTGTTTATGGAGTAAAGCTCAATTTAGACGAACGAAAAAACTAATGTCTATAGTAATGTTTCCAAGAATGGTTTCTGCAGCACTAATATAGTGCTATAAAAGAAGCAACTGCCAAAATTAAAGTTTTAAAGAACGATGAGTCCAATATTGTTTATAATATAATCTTTAGCTGCGAAAGTACGTTAATCCCCATTTTTTGTGTTTATATTTTGTTTTCTTTGAGTAAATAAACATTTATTTAATCGATGTTTGTTCATGCAGTGAAGGTAAAATGAGACTAAAGAAAAAACTATTGTCTATGGTAATGTTTCCAAAAAAGGTTGCTAAAGCACAGATATAGTACTAGAAAGAAGTTACTGGTAGAACTAAAGTTTTAAAGCTTGATGAGTGCAATACTGTTTATAATATAAATTTTAGCTACAAAAGTACGTTAATTCACACTTTTTGTGTTTATTATTTGTTTTCATTGAGAAAATAATCTTTTAATTAATCGATGTTTGTTTATGGAGTAAAGCTCAATTTAGACGAACGAAAAAACTAATGTCTATAGTAATGTTACCAAGAATGGTTGCTGCAGCACTAATATAGTGCTATAAAAGAAGTAACTGGCAGAACTTAAGTTGTAAGGAACGATGAGTGCAATACTCTTTATAATATATATTGTAGCTACTAAAGTACGTTTTTCTACACTTTTTGTGTTTATATTTTTATTTCTTTGAGAAAATAAACTTTTAATTAACCAATGTTTGTTTATGAGTAAAGCTAAATTGAAACTAAAGAAAAAACTAATGTCTTAAGTAATTTTTCCAAGAATGGCTGCTGCGGCACTAATATAGTGCTATGAAAGAAGTAACTGGTAGAATTAAAGTTTTAAAGAACGATGAGGGCAATACTATTTATAATATAAATTGTAGCTATTAAAGTACGTTCATCAATACTTTTTGTGTTTTAATATTGTTTCTTTGAGAAAATGAACATTTATTTAATCGATGTTTGTCCATGCTGTGAAGGTAAAATGGAACTAAAGAAAAAATTGTTGTGTATAGTAATGTTTCCAAAAATGGTTGCTGAAGCACTGATATAGTACTAGAAAGAAGTTACTGGTAGATCTAAAGTTTTAAAGCTTGATGAGTGCAATACTGTTTATAATATAAATTTTAGCTACTAAAGTACGTTAATCCACCCTTTTTGTGTTTATAATTTGTTTTCTTTGAGGAATTAAACTTTTAATTAATCGATGTTTGTTTATGCAGTAAAGCTAAATTGAAACTAAAGAAAAAACTAGTGTCTATAGTAATGTTTCCAAAAATGGTTGCTGCAGCACTAATATACTGCTATAAAAGAAGTAACTGGCAAAACTAAACTTTTAAAGAACGATGAGTCCAATACTCTTTATAGTATAAATTTTAGCTGCTAAAGTACGTTATTCCCCATTTTTTTGTGTTTATATTTTGTTTTCTTTGAGTAAATAAACATTTATTTAATCGATGTTTGTTCATGCAGTGAAGGTAAAATGAGACTAAAGAAAAAACTATTGTCTATGGTAATGTTTCCAAAAAAGGTTGCTAAAGCACAAATATAGTACTAGAAAGAAGTTACTTGTAGAACTAAAGTTTTAAAGCTTGATGAGTGCAATACTGTTTATAATATAAATTTTAGCTACTAAAGTACGTTAATCCACACTTTTTGTGTTTATTATTTGTTTTCATTGAGAAAATAATCTTTTAATTAATCGATGTTTGTTTATGGAGTAAAGCTCAATTTAGACGAACGAAAAAACTAATGTCTATAGTAATTTTTCCAAGAATGGATGCTGCAGCACTGATATAGTTCTATAAAAGGAGTTACTGGTAGAACTAAAGTTTTAAAGGACGATGAGTGCAATACTCTTTATAGTATAAATTTTAGCTACTAGAATACGTTAATCCCCACTTAATGTGTTGATATTTTGTTTTCTTTGAGAAAATGAACATTTAATTAATCGATGTTTGTTTATGCAGTAAAGCTAAAATGAGACTAAAGAAAAAACTAATTTCTATAGATATTTTTCCAAGAATGGTTGCTGCAGCACTAAAATAGTGCTATAAAAGGAGTTACTGGTAGAACTAAAGTTTTGAAGAACAATGAGTGCAATACTCTATATAATATAATTTGTAAATACACTAAATTGTAACTGTACGTTAATCTACACTTTTTGTGTTTATAATTTGTTTTCCTTGACAAAAGGAACTTTAATTAATCGATGTTTGTTTATGCAGTAAAGCAAAAGTGAGACTAAAGAAAAAACTAATGTCTATACTAAAGTTTTCCAGAATGGTTGCTGCAGCACTAATATAGTGCTACAAAAGTAGTTACTTGTAAAACTAAAGATTTAAAGGACGATGAGTGAAATACTCTTTATAATATAGATTTTAGCTACTAAAGTACGTTAATAGCCATTTTTTGCGTTTATAGTTTGTTTTCTTTGAGAAAATAAACATTTAATTAATCGATGTTTGTTTATGCAGTAAAGCTAAAATGAGACTTTAGAAAAAACTAATTTCTATAGTAATTTTTTCCAAGAATGGTTGCTTCAGCACTAATATAGTGCTATAGAAGAAGCATCTGGCAGAACTAAAGTGTTAAAGAACGACGAGTGCAATACTCTTTATAATATAAATTGTAATTTCTTAGTTACGTTAATCAACACTTTTTGTGTTGATATATTTTTTTTCTTAGAGAAAAGAAACATTTAATTAATCGATGTTTGTTTATGCATTAATGCAAAATCGAGACTACAGGAAAAACTAATGTCTAAAGTGATGTTTTCAAGAATGGTTGCTGCAGCTATAGAAGAAGTAACTTGCAGAACTAAAGTGTTAAAGAACGACGAGTGCAATACTCTTTATAATATAGATTGTAGCTACTAAAGTACGTTAATCAACATTTTTTGTGGTTATATTTTGTTTTCTTTGAGAAAATGAACTTTAATTAATCGATGTTTGTTTATGCATCAAAGCTAAAATGAGACTAAAGAGAAAACTAATGTCCATACTAATGTTTCCAAGATTGGTTGCTGCATCACTAAATAGTGCTTTTAAAGAAGTAACTGGGAGAACTAAAGTTTTAAAGAACGATGAATGCAATACTCTTTATATTATAAATTTTAGCTACTAAAGTACGTTAATCCCCACTTTTTTCGTTTATATTTTGTTTTCTTTGAGAAAATGAATATTTTATTAATCTATATTTTTTTATGCAGTGAAGATAAGATGAGACTAAAGAAAAAACTAATGTCTATAGTAATTTTTCCAAGAATGGTTGCTGCAGCACTGATATAGTGCTATAAAAGGAGTTACTGGTAGAACTAAAGTTTAAAAGGACGATGAGTGCAATACTCTTTATAGTATAAATTTTAGCTACTAAAATACGTTAATCCCCACTTAATGTGTTTATATTTTGTTTTCTTTGAGAAGATGAACATTTAATTAATCGATGTTTGTTTATGCAGTAAAGCAAAATTGAGACTAAAGAAAAAACTAATGTCTATACTAAAGTTTTCCAGAATGGTTGCTGCAGCACTAAAAAAAGTGCTATAGAAGAAGTAACTGGCAAAACTAAAGTGTTAAAGAACGTCGAGTGCAATACTCTTTATAATATAGATTGTAGCTACTAAAGTACGTTAATCCACACTTTTTGTATTTATATTTTGTTTTCTTTGAGAAAATTAACATTTAATTAATCGATGTCTGTTTATGCATTAAAGCTAAAATGAGACCAAAGAAAAAAATCAATGTCTATAGTAATGTTTCCAAGAATGGTTGCTGCAGCACTAATATAGTGCTATAGAAGAAGTAACTTGAAGAACTAAAGTGTTAAAGAACGATGAATGCAATACTCTATATATTATAAATTTTAGCTACCTAAGTACATAATCCCTACTTATTGTGTTTATATTTTGTTTTCTTTGAGAAAATGAACATTTAATTAATCGATGTTTGTTTATGCAGTAAAGCTAAAATGAGACTAAAGAAACAACTAATAATCTATAGTAATGTTTCCAAGAATGGTTGCTGCAGCATTAATATTGTGCTATAAAAGAAGTTACTTGTAAAACTAAAGTTTTAAAGGACGATGAGTGCAATACTCTTTATAGTATAAATTTCAGCTACTAAAGTACGTTAATCCACACTTTTTGTGTTTATAATTTGTTTTCTTTGAGAAAATAAACTTTTAATTGATCGATGTTTGTTTATGCAGTAAAGCAAAAATGAGACTAATAAAAAAACTATTGTCTATAGTAATGTTTCGAAGAATGGTTGCTGCAGCACTAATATAGTGCTATTAAAGAAGTAACTGGTAGAACTAACGTTTTAAAGAACCATTAGGGCAATACTCTTTAGAATATAAATTTTAGCTACTGAAGTAAGTTAATTCCCATTTTTTGTTTTTATATATTGTTTTCTTTGGGAAAATAAACATTTAAATAATCGATGTTTGTTTATGCCGTAAAGCTAAAATGAGACTAAAGAAAAAGCTATTGTCTATAGTAATGTTTCCAAGAATGGTTGCTGAAGCACTAATATAGTGCTATAAAAGAAGTAACTGGTAGAACTAAAGTTTTAAAAAGCGATGAGTGCACTACTCTTTATCATATAAATTTTAGCTACTAAAGTACGTTAATCCACACTTTTTGTGTTTATATTTTGTTTTCTGTGGGAAAATGAACATTTAATTAATCGATGTTTGTTTATGCATTAAAGCTAAAATGAGACTAAAGAAAAAACTAATGTCTATAGTAATGTTTCCAGGAATGGTTGCTGCAGCACTAATATAGTGCTATAACAGAAGTAACTGGCAAAACTACAATTTCAAAGAACGATTAGTCCAATACTCTTTATGATATAAATTTTAGCTGCTAAAGTACGTTAATCCCCATTTTTTGTGCTTATATTTTGTTATCTTTGCTAAAATAAATATTTAATTAATCAATGTTTGTTTATGCAATAAAGTTCAAATGAGACTAAAGAAAAAACTAATGTCTATAGAAATGTTTTCAAGAACTGTTGCTGCAGCACTAATATATAAAAGAAGTAACTGGAAGGACTAAAGTTTTAAAGAACAATGACTCTTTATAATAAAATTGTAGCTACTAAAGTACGTTAATCCTCACTTTTAGTGTTTATATTTTGTTTCTTTGAGAAAATAAACATTTATTTAATCAATGTTTGTTATTGCAGTAAAGCTAAAATGAGACTGAAGAAAAAACTATTGTGTATAGTAATGTTTCCAAAAATGGTCGCTGAAGCACTAATAAAGTACTAGAAAGAAGTTACTGGTAGAAGTAAAGTTTTAAAGCTTGATGAGTGCAATACTGTTTATAATATAAATTTTAGCTACTAAAGTACGTTAATCCACACTTTTTGTGTTTATAATTTGTTTTCTTTGAGAAAATAAACTTTTAGTTAATCGATGTTTGTTTATGCAGTAAAGCAAAATTTAGACTAATAAAAAAACTAATGTCTATAGTAATGTTTCCAAGAATGGTTGCTGCAGCACTAATATAGTGCTATTAAAGAAGTAACTGGTAGAACTAACGTTTTAAAGAACGATTAACTCTTTAGAATGTAAATTTCAGCTACTGAAGTAAGTTAATTCCCATTTTTTGCGTTTCTATATTTTTTTCTCTGGGAAAATAAACATTTAATTAATCGATGTTGGTTTATGCAGTAAAGCTATAATGAGACTAAAAAAAACTAATGTCTATAGTAATGTTTCCAGGAATGGTTGCTGCAGCACTAATATAGTGCTATAACAGAAGTAACTGGCAAAACTACAATTTCAAAGAACGATTAGTCCAATACTCTTTATAATATAAATTTTAGCTACTAAAGTACGTTAATCCACACTTTTTGTGTTTATATTTTGTTTTCTTTGGGAAAATGAACATTTAATTAATCGATATTTGTTTATACATTAAAGTTAAAATGAGACTAAAGAAAAAACTAATGTCTAAAGTAATGTTTCCAGGAATTGTTGCTGCAGCACTAATATAGTGCTATAACAGAAGTAACTTGCAAAACTACAATTTCAAAGAACGATTAGTCCAATACTCTTTATAATATAAATTTTAGCTGCTAAAGTACGTTAATCCCCATTTTTTGTGTTTATATTTTGTTTTCTTTGAGAAAATAAACTTCTAATTAATCAATGTCGGTTTATGCAGTAAAGCTAAAATGAGACTAAAGAAAAAACTATTGTCTATGGTAATGTTTCCAAAAAAGGTTGCTAAAGCACAAATATAGTACTAGAAAGAAGTTACTGGTAGAACTAAAGTTTTAAAGCTTGATGAGTGCAATACTGTTTATAATATAAATTTTAGCTACTAAAGTACGTTAATCCACACTTTTTGTGTTTATTATTTGTTTTCATTGAGAAAATAATCTTTTAATTAATCGATGTTTGTTTATAGAGTAAAGCTCAATTTATACGAACGAAAAAACTAATGTCTATAGTAATGTTACCAAGAATGGTTGTTGCAGCCCTAATATAGTGCTATAAAAAAAGTAACTGGAAAAACTAAAGTTTTAAAGAACGATGAGTCCAAAACTCTTTATAATATAAATTTTAGCTACTAAAGTACGTTAATACCCATTTTTGTGTTTTTATTTTGTTTTCTTTGAGAAAATGAACATTTATTTAATCGATGTTTGTTCATGCAGTGAAGGTAAAATGAGACTAAAGAAAAAACTATTGTGTATGGTAATGTTTCCAACAAAGGTTGCTGAAGCACTAATATTGTACTAGAAAGAAGTTACTGGTAGAACTACAATTTTAAAGCTTGATGAGTGCAATACTGTTTATAATATTAATTTTAGCTACTAAAGTACGTTAATTCACACTTTTTGTGTCTATTATTTGTTTTCTCTGAGAAAATAAACTTTTAATTAATCGATGTTTGTTTATGCAGTAAAGCAAAGTTTAGACGAACAAAAACTAATGTCTTTAGTAGTGTTTCCAAAGAATGGTTGCTTTTTTTGTTTTTTTTTTTTTGTATGCTCATAATATTTACAATATATCTAAACTACAAATACAACCTACATACACACAATCACATACGATTACACAACGATGCCACAGGGAGCATGGAATTTCACAACAACCCTGCGGCCATTTAAAATTAACTCAAAGTTTGTCCCAAAATAGACGCCAGGCCAGACATTCAGGAAAATTTCGATGAATATCGAGATATGCATGAGTAATAGTGATTGTCGGAGGAGAAAGCCTTACCTGTTACTATTTTGGAACAGACTTTGACAACAAATATAAAAGAAACAAATAACAAGACTATAAAAGAAAAATCACGTAATGAAAAATAAGGGAAACTGTTTGCGAGAGGAAACAATTGCAGCGATTTATCGGAAACGTTCTGATGCATGAATGTATTTCAGAGTTGCCTTGATGACTTCTGTATTCGAGACAATTGGCAGCCTTTCATCGCCATACAACAAAACTCTAAGCATAATTTTGTTAGAAAGGTTTGACAGGCCATGTTGGTGCAATATTGCATTGACACTGTTGAGAAGATCACGTCTGCAAACAACATACAAGTGACAGAACAGCAAATAATTTTCCGTATCCTCAATGCCATCGTTTATTGAGCACATTGGATCTATTGTATCCTTAAAATTGTGCCTGAACTTGTGGAGATTTAGTTTGCTAAGACCCACACTGTGGGTAATGATCTGATTTCAGGATCAAGCATGTTCCACTCAGATAGACAATGTGGATAAAAACTTGCACCATAACTGACTGTTCTTGCACAGATTCGCCCAACTACGTTGCGTTTGCGAAAAGGGTAAGACGATTCTAGCAAAGGTGGAATTGGCACTCTTGTATAATCTGGTGTTAGGTTGTTAACAAACTTATAAAAAAGAACAAGACGCCTACTCCATCGACGGAGGTTGAGCGATTCCCACCCAAGTTCATCGTAGAGTTTCTCACCTGGAAAGTCATTGCAATGGGTAAAAGAGGGATTGAAATTAGAATAAATATGGAGCAAAAAAGATATAATTTTGATAGCAAAAGAATTGTTGAAAAAATTGAGGCTTTGTTATGTACCACCCATCTCTTTGTGATTAGGAGAGATCGGAACGTTCCAATTGCTGCCCGCCACTGACTTACATCAATTTGCATTTGGGAATGGTTGCTGCAGAACTAATATAGTACTATAAAAGAAGTAACTGGTAGAACTAAAGTTTTGTAGAACGATGAGTGCATTACTCTTTAGAATATAAATTTTAGCTACTAAAGTACGTTAATCGCCACTTTTGGTGTTTATATTTTTTTTTCTTTTGGAAAATAAACATTTAATTAATCGATGACGACTTATGCAGTAAAGCTAAAATGAGACTAAAGAAAAAACTAATGTCTATAGAAATGTTTTGAAGAATTGTTGCTGCAGCACTAATATAGTACTAGAGAGAAGTTACTTGTAGAACTAAAGTTTTAAAGCTTGATGAGTGCAATACTGTTTATAATATAAATTTTAGCTACTAAAGTACGTTAATCGCCACTTTTGGTGTTTATAATTTGTTTTCTTTGAGGAATTAAACTTTTAATTAATCGATGTTTGTTTATGCAGGAAAGCTAAATTTAGACGAACGAAAAAACTAATGTCTATAGTAATGTTTCCAAGAATGGTTGCTGCAGCACTAATATAGTGCGATAAAAGAAGCAACAGCCAAAATTAAAGTTTTAAAGAACGATGAGTCCAATACTCTTTATAGTATAAATATTAGCTGCTAAAGTACGTTAATCCCCATTTTTTGTGTTTATATTTTGTTTTCTTTGAGAAAATAAACATTTATTTAATCGATGTTTGCTCATTGTGCGAAGGTAAAATGAGACTAAAGAAAAAACTATTGTGTATGGTAATGTTTCCAAAAAAGGTTGCTGAAGCAATAATATAGTACTAGAGAGAAGTTACTGGTAGAACTAAAGTTTTAAAGCTTGATGAGTGCAATACTGTTTATAATATAAATTTTAGCTACTAAAGTACGTTAATCCACACTTTGTGTGTTTATTATTTGTTTTCCTTGAGAAAATAAACTTTTAATAAATCGATCTTTGTTTATGCAGTAAAGCTAAATTTAGACGAACGAAAAAACTAATGTCTATAGTAATGTTTCCAAAGAATGGTTGCTGCAGAACTAATATAGTGCTATAAAAGAAGTAACTGGTAGAAATAAAGTTTTGTAGAACGATGAGTGCATTACTCTTTAGAATATAAATTTTAGCTACTAAAGTACGTTAATTGCCACTTTTGGTGTTTATATTTTTTTTTCTTTTGGAAAATAATCATTTAATTAATCGATGACGGCTTATGCAGTAAAGCTAAAATGATACTAAAGAAAAACCTAATGTCTATAGAAATGTTTTGAAGAATTGTTGCTGCAGCACTAATATAGTGCTATGAAACAAGTAACTGGCAGAACTAAAGTTTAAAAGAACGAAGAATGCAATACTCTTTATAATATAAATTGTAGCTATTAAAGTACGCTAATCAACCCTTTTTGTGTTTCAATATTATTTTCTGTGAGAAAATAAACATTTATTTAATCGATGTTTGTTCATGCAGTGAAGGTAAAATGAGACTAAAGAAAAAACTGTTGTGTATGGTAATGTTTCCAAAAATGGTGGCTGAAGCATTAATATAGTACTAGAAAGAAGTTACTGGTAGAACTAAAGTTTTAAAGCTTGATGAGTGCAATACTGTTTATGATATGAATTTTAGCTACTAAAGTACGTTAATCCACACGTTTTGTGTTTATAATTTGTTTCCTTTGAGAAAATAATCTTTTAATTAATCGATGTTTGTTTATGCAGTAAAGCTAAATTTCAACGAACGAAAATACTATTGTGTATAGTAATGTTTCCAAAAATGGTTGCTGAAGCACTAATATAGTGCTATAAAAGAAGTAACTTGCCGAACTAAAGCTTAAAGGAACGAAGAGTCCAATACTCTTTAAAATATAAATTTTAGCTACTAAAGTACGTTAATCCCCATTTTTTGTGTTTATATTTTGTTTTCTTTGAGAAAATAAACGTTTAATTAATTGATGTTTGTTTATGCAGTAAAGCTAAATTTAGACGAACGAAAAAACTAATGTCTATAGCGATGTTTTCAAGAACGATTGCTGCATCAGTAATATAGTGCCTTAAAAGAAATAACTGGCAGAACTAAAGGTTAAAAGAACGATGAGTGCAATACTCTTCATAATATAAATTGTAGCTATTAAAGTACGTTAATCAACCCTTTTTGTGTTTTACTATTGTTTTTTTTGAGAAAATAAACATTTATTTAATCGATGTTTGTTCATGCAGTGAAGGTAAAATGAGACAAAAGAAAAACTATTGTGTATGGTAATGTTTCCAAAAAAGGTTGCTGAAGCATTAATATAGTACTAGAAAGAAGTTACTGGTAGAACTAAAGTTTTAAAGCTTGATGAGTGCAACACTGTTTATAATATAAATTTTAGCTACTAAAGTACGTTAATCCACGCTTTATGTGTTTATAATTTGTTTTCTTTGAGAAATAAACTTTTAATTAATTGATGTTTGTTTATGCAGTAAAGCTAAAGTTAGACGAACAAAAAAACTAATGTCTATAGTAATTTTACAAAAAATGGTTGCTGCAGCACTAATATAGTTCTATAAAAGAAGTAACTGGCAAAACTAAAGTTTTAAAGAACGATGAGTCCAATACTCTTTATTATATAAATTTTAGCTACTAAGGTACGTTAATCCCCATTTTTTGTGTTTATCTTTTGTTTTCTTTTCGAGCATAAATATTTAATTACTCGATGTTTGTTTATGCAGAAAAGCTAAAATGAGACTGAAGAAAAAACTATTGTGTATAGTAATGTTTCCAAAAATGGTTGCAGAAGCACTAATATAGTACTAGAAAGAAGTTACTGGTAGAACTAAAGTTTTAAAGCTTGATGAGTGCAATACTGTTTATAATATGAGTTTTAGCTACTAAAGTATGTTAACCTAGAATTTTTGTTTTTATAATTCTTTTTCTTTGAGAAAATAAACTTTTAATTAATTGATATTTGTTTTTGCAGTAAAGCTAAATTTAGACGAACGAAAAAACTAATGTATATAGTAATGTTTCCAAAGAATGGTTGCTGCAGAACTAATATAGTGCTATAAAAGAAGTAACTGGTAGAACTAAAGTTTTGTAGAACGATGAGTGCATTACTCTTTAGAATATAAATTTTAGCTACTAAAGTACGTTAATCAACCCTTTTTGTGTTTTAATATTATTTTCTTTGAGAAAATAAACATTTATTTAATCGATGTTTGTTCATGCAGTGAAGGTAAAATGAGACTAAAGAAAAAACTATTGTGTATGGTAATGTTTCCAAAAAAGGTTGCTGAAGCACTAATATAGTGCTAGAAAGAAGTTACTGGTAGAACTAAAGTTTTAAAGCTTGATGAGTGCAATACTGTTTATAATATAATTTTTAGCTACAAAAGTACGTTAATCCACACTTTTTGTGTTTATAATTTGTTTTCTTTGCGAAAATAAACTTTTAATTAATCGATATTTGTTTATGCAGTAAAGCTAAATTTAGACAAACGAAAAAACTAATGTCTATAGGAATGTTTCCAAAGAATGGTTGCTGCAGAACTAATATAGTGCTATAAAAGAAGTAACTGGTAGAACTAAAGTTTTGTAGAACGATGAGTGCATTACTCTTTAGAATATAAATTTTAGCTACGAAAGTACGTTAATCCACACTTTTTGTGTTTATTATTTGTTTTCTTTGAGAAAATATTCTTTTAATTAATCGATGTTTGTTTATGCAGTAAAGCTAAATTTAGACGAACGAAAAAACTAATGTCTATAGTAATGTTTCCAAGAATGGTTGCTGCAGCACTAATATAGTGTTATAAAAGAAGTAACTGGCAAAACTAAAGTTTTAAAGAACGATGAGTACAATACTGTTTATAATATAAATTTTAGCTACTAAAGTACGTTAATTGACACTTTTTGTGTTTATAACTTGTTTTCTTTGAGAAAATATTCTTCTAATTACTCGATGTTTGTTTATGCAGTAAAGCTAAATTTAGACGAACGAAAAAACTAATGTCTATAGTAATGTTTCCAAGAATGGTTGCTACCGGGTGCGCCAAAATAAACTATGCACGTTTGGCAGTCCACGATAAATCGTACACTGGACCGATTTTGAAGGTTTATAACTTAATCTTTAGCAGAAAGACTGAATTAGATTCTTGGATTTTTTGCAAATTTTCCGTTTTCAGTTTTTAGAGCTACAAGCGAGTTTCTTAAAATTTTCATTTTCGAAAACACTGAAAACGATCAAAAAACGTTGATCAAATTTTCTAAAGACTCAACATGAATGGACAAAGAGAAAACGTTTTCAACGTGATTTGGGGATTTGAAAATTAATTGTTGTAAACTTCTGCACGAGAGTTATTTCAACGATTGGCCTGTTGCGAAATTCTGTAGTAGTTGCAATCAAGTGCCGCCCCAAAAGCCGTCACAAAAAAAAACTGTAACAAGACTCCATGCTTGCTGGCCTCATGACGCTTCCTCGCTTGTCTTTTTAACCCCCTTGACACAGGAACACAACCTGCACCAAAGCATAAATTCAATGACATCACAAAAGAAAAGACAGTTCTTTGCATCCTTGAGAATATTATTACATTTCTCCCAAGATAGTACGAACTCTCGTACAGCAGCTTACAATTAATCGATTTCTAAATCTCAAATCACCATGAAAAGTTTTCTCTTTGTCCATTCACGTCGATTCTTTAGAAAATTTGATCTACGTTTTTTGATCGTTTTCAGTGTTTTCGAAAACGGAAATTTTAAGAAACTCGCTTGTAGCTCTAAAAACTGAAAACAGAAAAATTTTCGAAAAATCCTAGAATCTAATTCAGGCTTTCTGCTAAAGATTAAGTCATAAATCTTCCAAATCGGTCCTGTGTACGATTTATCGTGGCCTGCCAAAAGTGCATAGTTTATTTTGGCGCACCCGGTAGTTTCGGTTTTTATATCTCGTTTCCTTTGGGAAAATAAACATTTAATTAATCGATATTTGTTTATACATTAAAGTTAAAATGAGACTAAAGAAAAAACTAATGTCTAAAGTAATGTTTCCAGGAATTGTTGCTGCAGCACTAATATAGTGCTATAACAGAAGTAACTTGCAAAACTACAATTTCAAAGAACGATTAGTCCAATACTCTTTATAATATAAATTTTAGCTGCTAAAGTACGTTAATCCCCATTTTTTGTGTTTATATTTTGTTTTCTTTGAGAAAATAAACTTCTAATTAATCAATGTCGGTTTATGCAGTAAAGCTAAAATGAGACTAAAGAAAAAACTATTGTCTATGGTAATGTTTCCAAAAAAGGTTGCTAAAGCACAAATATAGTACTAGAAAGAAGTTACTGGTAGAACTAAAGTTTTAAAGCTTGATGAGTGCAATACTGTTTATAATATAAATTTTAGCTACTAAAGTACGTTAATCCACGCTTTTTGTGTTTATAATTTGTTTTCTTTGAGAAATAAACTTTTAATTAATTGATGTTTGTTTATGCAGTAAAGCTAAAGTTAGACGAACAAAAAAACTAATGTCTATAGTAATTTTACAAAGAATGGTTGCTGCAGGACTAATATAGTGCTATGAAAGAAGTAACTGGCAAAACTAAAGTTTTAAAGAACGATGAGTGCAATACTCTTTATATTATAAATTTTAGCTACTAAAGTACGTTAATCCCCATTTTTTGTGTTTATATTTTGTCTTCTTTGAGAAAATAAACATTTATTTAATCGATGTTTGTTCATGCAGTGAAGGTAAAATGAGAGTAATGAAAAAACTATTGTGTATGGTAATGTTTCCAACAAAGGTTGCTGAAGCACTAATATTGTACTAGAAAGAAGTTACTGGTAGAACTAAAGTTTTAAAGCTTGATGAGTGCAATACTGTTTATAATATAAATTTTAGCTACTAGAGTACGTTAATTCACACTTTTTGAGTTTATTATTTGTTTTCTTTGAGAAAATAAACTTTTAATTAATCGATGTTTGTTTATGCAGTAAATCTAAATTTAGACGAACGAAAAAACTAATTTCTATAGTAATGTTTCCAAGAATGGTTGCTGCAGCACTAATGTAGTGCTATAAAAGAAGTAACTGGTAGAACTAAAGTTTCACAGAACGATGAGTGCAATACTCTTTAGAATATAAATTTTAGCTACAAAAGTACGTTAATCCCTACTTTCGGTTTTTATATCTCGTTTCCTTTGGGAAAATAAACATTTAATTAATCGATGTCAGTTTATGCAGTTAAGCTAAAATGAGACTAAAGAAAAAGCTAATTTCTATAGAAATGTTTCCAAGAATTGTTGCTGCAGCACTAATATAGTGCTATAAAAGAAGTAACTGGCAGAACTAAAGTTTAAAGGAACGAAGAGTGCAATAATCTTTATAATATAAATTGTAGCTATTAAAGGACGTTAATCAACCCTTTCTGTGTTTTAATTTTGTTTTCTTTGAGAAAATAAACTTTTAATTAATCGATGTTTGTTTATGCCGTAAAGCCAAATTTAGACGAGCGAAAATACTATTGTGTATAGTAATGTTTCCAAAAATGGTTGCTGAAGCACTAATATAGTGCTATAAAAGAAGTAACTTGCAGAACTAAAGCTTAAAGGAACGAAGAGTCCAATACTCTTTATAATATAAATTTTAGCTACTAAAGTACGTTAATCCCCATTTTTTGTGTTTATATTTTGTTTTCTTCGAGAAAATAAACATTTATTTAATCTATGTTTGTTCATGCAGTGAAGGTAAAATGAGACTAAAGAAAAAACTATTGTGTATGGTAATGTTTCCAAAAAAGGTTGCTGAAGCACTAATATAGTGCTAGAAAGAAGTTACTGGTAGAACTAAAGTTTTAAAGCTTGATGAGTGCAATACTGTTTATAATATAATTTTTAGCTACAAAAGTACGTTAATCCACACTTTTTGTGTTTATAATTTGTTTTCTTTGCGAAAATAAACTTTTAATTAATCGATGTTTGTTTATGCAGTAAAGCTAAATTTAGACAAACGAAAAAACTAATGTCTATAGTAATGTTTCCAAGAATGGTTGCTGCAGAACTAATATAGTGCTATAAAAGAAGTAACTGGTAGAACTAAAGTTTTGTAAGAACGATGAGTGCACTACTCTTTATAATATAAATTTTAGCTACGAAAGTACGTTAATCCATTTTTTGTGTGTTTATGTTTTGTTTTCCATCCGAAAATAAATATTTAATTGCTCGATGTTTGTTCATGCAGTGAAGGTAAAATGAGACTAATGAAAAAACTATTGTTTATAGTAAAATTTCCAAGAATGTTTGCTGCGGCACTAATATTATGCTATGAAAGAAGTAACTGGTAGATCTAAAGTTTAAAAGAACGATGAGTGCACTACTCTTTATAATATAAATTTTAGCAACTAAAGTACGTTATCCCATACTTTTTGTTTTTATTGTTTGTTTTTTTTGATAAAATAAACGTTTAATAAATTGATGTTTGTTTATGCAGTAAAGCTAAATTTAGACGAACGAAAAAACTAATGTCTATAGCAATAATTTTAAGAACGATTGCTGCATCACTAATATAGTGCCTTAAAAGAAATAACTGGCAGAACTAAAGGTTAAAAGAACGATGAGTGCAATACTCTTCATAATATAAATTGTAGCTATTAAAGTACGTTAATCAACCCTTTTTGTGTTTTACTATTGTTTTTTTTGAGAAAATAAACATTTATTTAATCGATGTTTGTTCATGCAGTGAAGGTAAAATGAGACAAATGAAAAACTATTGTGTATGGTAATGTTTCCAAAAAAGGTTGCTGAAGCATTAATATAGTACTAGAAAGAAGTTACTGGTAGAACTAAAGTTTTAAAGCTTGATGAGTGCAACACTGTTTATAATATAAATTTTAGCTACTAAAGTACGTTAATCCACCCTTTTTGTGTTTATAATTTGTTTTCTTTGAGAAATAAACTTTTAACTAATTGATGTTTGTTTATGCAGTAAAGCTAAAGTTAGACGAACAAAAAAACTAATGTCTATAGTAATTTTACAAAGAATGGTTGCTGCAGGACTAATATAGTGCTATGAAAGAAGTAACTGGCAGAACTAAAGTTTTAAAGAACGATGAGTGCAATCCTCTTTATATTATAAATTTTAGCTACTAAAGAACGTTAATCCCCATTTTTTGTGTTTATATTTTGTCTTCTTTGAGAAAATAAACATTTATTTAATCGATGTTTGTTCATGCAGTGAAGGTAAAATGGAACTAAAGAAAAAATATTGTGTATAGTAATGTTTCCAAAAATGGTTGCTGAAGCACTAATATAGTACTAGAAAGAAGTTACTGGTAGAACTAAAGTTTTAAAGCTTGATGAGTGCAACACTGTTTATAATATAAATTTTAGCTACTAAAGTACGTTAATCCACCCTTTTTGTGTTTATAATTTGTTTTCTTTGAGAAATAAACTTTTAATTAATTGATGTTTGTTTATGCAGTAAAGCTAAATTTAGACGAACGAAAAAACTAATGTCTATAGTAATGTTTCCAAGAATGGTTGCTGCAGCACTAATATAGTGCTATAAAAGAAGTAACTGGCAGAACTAAAGTTTTAAAGAACGATGAGTGCATTACTCTTTATAATATAAATTTTAGCTACTAAAGTACGTTAATCAACCCTTTTTGTGTTTTAATATTGTTTTCTTTGAGAAAATAAACATTTATTTAATCGATGTTTGTTCATGCAGTGAAGGTAAAATGAGACTAAAGAAAAAACTATTGTGTATGGTAATGTTTCCAAAAAAGGTTGCTGAAGCACTAATATAGTACTAGAAAGAAGTTACTGGTAGAACTAAAGTTTTAAAGCTTGATGAGTGCAATACTGTTTATAATATAAATTTTAGCTACTAGAGTACGTTAATTCACACTTTTTGAGTTTATTATTTGTTTTCTTTGAGAAAATAAACTTTTAATTAATCGATGTTTGTTTATGCAGTAAATCTAAATTTAGACGAACGAAAAAACTAATTTCTATAGTAATGTTTCCAAGAATGGTTGCTGCAGCACTAATGTAGTGCTATAAAAGAAGTAACTGGTAGAACTAAAGTTTCACAGAACGATGAGTGCAATACTCTTTAGAATATAAATTTTAGCTACAAAAGTACGTTAATCCCTACTTTCGGTTTTTATATCTCGTTTTCTTTGGGAAAATAAACATTTAATTAATCGATGTCAGTTTATGCAGTAAAGCTAAAATGAGACTAAAGAAAAAGCTAATTTCTATAGAAATGTTTCCAAGAATTGTTGCTGCAGCACTAATATAGTGCTATAAAAGAAGTAACTGGCAGAACTAAAGTTTAAAGGATCGAAGAGTGCAATAATCTTTATAATATAAATTGTAGCTATTAAAGGACGTTAATCAACCCTTTCTGTGTTTTAATTTTGTTTTCTCTGAGAAAATAAACATTTATTTAATTGATGTTTGTTCATGCAGTGAAGGTAAAAAGAGACTAAAGAAAAAACTATTGTGTATGGTAATGTTTCCAAAAATGGTGGCTGAAGCACTAATATAGTACTAGATAGAAGTTACTGGTAGAACTAAAGTTTTAAAGCTTGATGAGTGCAAGACTGTTTATAATATGAATTTTAGCTACTAAAGTACGTTAATCCACACTTTTTGTGTTTATAATTTGTTTTCTTTGAGAAAATAAACTTTTAATTAATCGATGTTTGTTTATGCCGTAAAGCTAAATTTAGACGAACGAAAATACTATTGTGTATAGTAATGTTTCCAAAAATGGTTGCTGAAGCACTAATATAGTGCTATAAAAGAAGTAACTTGCAGAACTAAAGCTTAAAGGAACGAAGAGTCCAATACTCTTTATAATATAAATTTTAGCTACTAAAGTACGTTAATCCCCATTTTTTGTGTTTATATTTTGTTTTCTCCGAGAAAATAAACATTTATATAATCGATGCTTGCTCATGCAGTGAAGGTAAAATGAGACTAAAGAAAAAACTATTGTGTATGGTAATGTTTCAAAAAAAGGTTGCTGAAGCACTAATATAGTACTAGAAAGAAGTTACTGGTAGAACTAAAGTTTTAAAGCTTGATGAGTGCAATACTGTTTATAATATAAATTTTAGCTACTAAAGTACGTTAATCCACACTTTTTGTGTTTATTATTTGTTTTCTTTGAGAAAATAAACTTTTAATTAATCGATGTTTGTTTATGCAGTAAAGCTAAATTTAAAGGAACGAAAAAACTAATGTCTATAGTAATGTTTCAAAGAATGGTTGCTGCAGCACTAATATAGTGCTATAAAAGAAGTAACTGGCAAAACTAAAGTTTTAAAGAACGATGAGTCCAATACTCTTTATAATATAAATTTTAGCTACTAAGGTACGTTAATCCCCATTTTTTGTGTTTATCTTTTTTTTTTCTTTTCGAGAATAAATATTTAATTACTCGATGTTTGTTTATGCAGAAAAGCTAAAATGAGACTGAAGAAAAAACTATTGTATATAGTAATGTTTCCAAAAATGGTTGCAGAAGCACTAATATAGTACTAGAAAGAAGTTACTGGTAGAACTAAAGTTTTAAAGCTTGATGAGTGCAATACTTTTTATAATGTGAAATTTAGCTACTAAAGTATGTTAATCTAGAATTTTTGTTTTTATAATTCTTTTTCTTTGAGAAAATAAACTTTTAATTAATCGACGTTTGTTTACGCAGTAAAGATAAAATGAGACCAAAGAAAAAACTAATGTCTTAAGTAATTTTTTCAAGAATGGCTGCTGCGGCACTACTATAGTGCTATAAAAGAAGTTACTGGTAGAACTAAAGTTTTGAAGAACGATAAATGCAATCCTCTTTATAATATAAATTGTAGCTACTAAATTACGTTAATCTACAATTTTTTGCTTTTATATTATGTTTTTTTTGAGAAAATAAACTTTTAGTTACTCGATGTTTGTTTATGCAGTAAAAGTAAAATGATACTAAAAGAAAACTAATATCTATAATAATGTTTCCAAGAATGGTTGTTGCAGAACTAAAATAGTGCTATAAAAGAAGTTAAAGGCAGAACTAAAGTTCCAAGAACGATGAGTGCAATACTGTTTATAATATAAATTGTAGCTACTAAAGTAAGTTAATGAACAATTTTTGTGTTTTTATTTTGTTTTCGTTGAGAAAATAAACATAATAATTAATCAATGTTTGCTGATGCAGTAAAGCTAAAATGCAATTAAAAATAAGGTTGCTGCAGCACTAATATAGTGCTATAAAAGAAGTAACTGGCGGAACTAAAGTTGTAAGGAACGATGAGTGCAATACTCATTATAATATAAATTTTAGCTACTAAAGTATGTTAATCCAGCCTTTTTGTGCTTATAATTTGTTTTCTTTGAGGAAATAAACTTTTAATTAACCAATGTTTGTTTATGCAGTAAAGCTAAATTTAGACGAACGAAAAAACTAATGTCTATAGTAATGTTTCCAAGAATGGTTGCTGAAGCACTAATATAGTGCTATAAAAGAAGTAACTGGCAGAACTAAAGTTGTAAGGAACGATGAGTGCAATACTCTTTATAATATAAATTATAGCTATTAAAGTACCTTAATCAACCCTTTTTGTGTTTTAATATTATTTTCTTTGAGAAAATAAACATTTATTTAATCGATGTTTGTTCATGCAGTGAAGGTAAAATGGAACTAAAGAAAAAATTGTTGTGTATAGTAATGTTTCCAAAAATGGTTGCTGAAGCACTGATATAGTACTAGAAAGAAGTTACTGGTAGAACTAAAGTTTTAAAGCTTGATGAGTGCAATACTGTTTATAATATAAATTTTAGCTACTAAAGTATGTTAATCCACCCTTTTTGTGCTTATAATTTGTTTTCTTTGAGGAAATAAACTTTTAATTAACCAATGTTTGTTTATGCAGTAAAGCTAGATTTAGACGAACGAAAAAACTAATGTCTATAGTAATGTTTCCAAGAATGGTTGCTGAAGCACTAATATAGTGCTATAAAAGAAGTAACTGGCAGAACTAAAGTTGTAAGGAACGATGAGTGCAATACTCTTTATAATATAAATTATAGCTATTAAAGTACCTTAATCAACCCTTTTTGTGTTTTAATATTATTTTCTTTGAGAAAATAAACATTTATTTAATCGATGTTTGTTCATGCAGTGAAGGTAAAATGGAACTAAAGAAAAAATTGTTGTGTATAGTAATGTTTCCAAAAATGGTTGCTGAAGCACTGATATAGTACTAGAAAGAAGTTACTGGTAGAACTAAAGTTTTAAAGCTTGATGAGTGCAATACTGTTTATAATATAAATTTTAGCTACTAAAGTATGTTAATCCACCCGTTTTGTGCTTATAATTTGTTTTCTTTGAGGAAATAAACTTTTAATCAACCAATGTTTGTTTATGCAGTAAAGCTAGATTTAGACGAACGAAAAAACTATTGTGTATAGTAATGTTTCCAAAAATGGTTGCTGAAGCACTAATATAGTGCTATAAAAGAAGTAACTTGCAGAACTAAAGCTTAAAGGAACGAAGAGTCCAATACTCTTTATAATATAAATTTTAGCTACTAAAGTACGTTAATCCCCATTTTTTGTGTTTATATTTTGTTTTCTCCGAGAAAATAAACATTTATATAATCGATGTTTGTTCATGCAGTGAAGGTAAAATGGAACTAAAGAAAAAATTGTTGTGTATAGTAATGTTTCCAAAAATGGTTGCTGAAGCACTGATATAGTACTAGAAAGAAGTTACTGGTAGAACTAAAGTTTTAAAGCTTGATGAGTGCAATACTGTTTATAATATAAATTTTAGCTACTAAAGTATGTTAATCCACCCTTTTTGTGCTTATAATTTGTTTTCTTTGAGGAAATAAACTTTTAATTAATCGATGTTTGTTTATGCAGTAAAGCTAAATTTAGACGAACGAAAAAACTAATGTCTATAGTAATGTTTCCAAGAATGGTTGCTGAAGCACTAATATAGTGCCAGAAAAGAAGTAACTGGCAGAACTAAAGTTGTAAGGAACGATGAGTGCAATACTCTTTATAATATAAATTATAGCTATTAAAGTACCTTAATCAACCCTTTTTGTGTTTTAATATTATTTTCTTTGAGAAAATAAGCATTTATTAAATCGATGTTTGTTCATGCAGTAAAGATAAAATGGAACGAAAGAAAAAATTGTTGTGTATAGTAATGTTTCCAAAAATGGTTGCTGAAGCACTGAAATAGTACTAGAAAGAAGTTACTGGTAGAACTAAAGCTTTAAAGCTTGATGAGTGCAATACTGTTTATAATATAAATTTTAGCTACTAAAGTATGTTAATCCAGCCTTTTTGTGCTTATAATTTGTTTTCTTTGAGGAAATAAACTTTTAATTAATCGATGTTTGTTTATGCAGTAAAGCTAAAATGAGACTAGAGGAAAAACTAATGTCTATAGTAATTTTTCCAAGAATGGTTGCTGAAGCACTAATATAGTGCTATAAAAGGAGTAACTGGCAGAACTAAAGTTGTAAGGAACGATGAGTGCAATACTCTTTATAATATAAATTTTAGCTACTAAAGTACGTTAATCCACACTTTTTGTGTTTTAATATTATTTTCTTTGAGAAAATAAACATTTATTTAATCGATGTTTGTTCATGCAGTGAAGGTAAAATGGAACTAAAGAAAAAATTGTTGTGTATGGTAATGTTTCCAAAAAAGGTTGCTGAAGCATTAATATAGTACTATAAAGAAGTTACCGGTAGAACTAAAGTTTTAAAGCTTGATGAGTGCAGCACTGTTTATAATATAAATTTTAGCTACTAAAGTACGTTAATCCACCCTTTTTGTGATTATAATTTGTTTTGTATTCGAAAATAAATATTTAATTACTCGATGTTTGTTTATGCAGTAAAGCTAAAATGAGACTGAAGAAAAAACTATTGTGTGTAGTAATGTTTCCATAAATGGTTGCTGAAGCACTAATATAGTACTAGAAAGAAGTTACTGGTAGAACTAAAGTTTTAAAGCTTGATGAGTGCAATACTGTTTATATTATAAATTTTAGCTACTAAAGTACGTTCATCAACCTTTTTTGTGTTTATAATTTGTTTTCTTTGAGAAAATAAACTTTTAATTACTCGATGTTTGTTCATGCAGTGAAGGTAAAATAAGACTAATGAAAAAACTATTGTCTATAGTAATGTTTCCAAGAATGGTTGCTGCAGCACTAATATAGTGTTATAAAAGAAGTAACTGGCAAAACTAAAGTTTTAAAGAACGATGAGTCCAATACTGTTTATAATATAAATTTTAGCTACTAAAGTACGTTAATCCACCTTTTTTGTATTTATAATTTGTTTTCTTTGAGAAAATAAACTTTTAATTACTCGACGTTTGTTTATGCAGTAAAGCTAAATTTAGACGAACGAAAAAACTAATGTCTATAGGAATGTTTCCAAAGAATGGTTGCTGCAGAACTAATATAGTGCTATAAAAGAAGTAACTGGTAGAACTAAAGTTTTGTAGAACGATGAGTGCACTACTCTTTAGAATATAAATTTTAGCTACGAAAGTACGTTAATCCATTTTTTTTGTGTTTATGTTTTGTTTTCCATCCGAAAATAAATATTTAATTGCTCGATGTTTGTTCATGCAGTGAAGGTAAAATGAGACTAATGAAAAAACTATTGTTTATAGTAAAATTTCCAAGAATGGTTGCTGCGGCACTAATATTATGCTATGAAAGAAGTAACTGGTAGATCTAAAGTTTAAAAGAACGATGAGTGCACTACTCTTTATAATATAAATTTTAGCAACTAAAGTACGTTATCCCATACTTTTTGTTTTTATTGTTTGGTTTTTTGAGAAAATAAACTTTTAATTAATTGATGTTTGTTTATGCAGTAAAGCTAAATTTAGACGAACGAAAAAACTAATGTCTATAGCAATAATTTTAAGAACGATTGCTGCATCACTAATATAGTGCCTTAAAAGGAATAACTGGCAGAACTAACGTTTTAAAGAACGATTAACTCTTTAGAATGTAAATTTCAGCTACTGAAGTAAGTTAATTCCCATTTTTTGCGTTTCTATATTTTTTTCTCTGGGAAAATAAACATTTAATTAATCGATGTTGGTTTATGCAGTAAAGCTAAAATGAGACTAAAAAAAACTAATGTCTATAGTAATGTTTCCAAAAATGGTCGCTGAAGCACTAATAAAGTACTAGAAAGAAGTTACTGGTAGAAGTAAAGTTTTAAAGCTTGATGAGTGCAATACTGTTTATAATATAAATTTTAGCTACTAAAGTACGTTAATCCACACTTTTTGTGTTTATAATTTGTTTTCTTTGAGAAAATAAACTTTTAATTAATCGATGTTTGTTTATGCAGTAAAGCAAAATTTAGACTAATAAAAAAACTAATGTCTATAGTAATGTTTCCAAGAATGGTTGCTGTAGCACTAATATAGTGCTATTAAAGAAGTAACTGGTAGAACTAACGTTTTAAAGAACGATTAACTCTTTAGAATATAAATTTCAGCTACTGAAGTAAGTTAATTCCCATTTTTTGCGTTTCTATATTTTTTTCTCTGGGAAAATAAACATTTAATTAATCGATGTTGGTTTATGCAGTAAAGCTAAAATGAGACTAAAGAAAAAACTAATGTCTATAGTAATGTTTCCAGGAATGGTTGCTGCAGCACTAATATAGTGCTATAACAGAAGTAACTGGCAAAACTACAATTTCAAAGAACGATTAGTCCAATACTCTTTATAATATAAATTTTAGCTACTAAAGTACGTTAATCCACACTTTTTGTGTTTATATTTTTTTTTCTTTGGGAAAATGAACATTTAATTAATCGATATTTGTTTATACATTAAAGTTAAAATGAGACTAAAGAAAAAACTAATGTCTATAGTAATGTTTCCAGGAATTGTTGCTGCAGCACTAATATAGTGCTATAACAGAAGTAACTGGCAAAACTACAATTTCAAAGAACGATTAGTCCAATACTCTTTATAATATAAATTTTAGCTGCTAAAGTACGTTAATCTCCATTTTTTGTGTTTATATTTTGCTATCTTTGGGAAAATAAATATTTAATTAATCATTGTTTGTTTATGCAGTAAAGTTAAAATGAGACTAAAGAAAAAACTAATGTCTATAGAAATGCTTTCAAAAATTGTTGCTGCAGCACTAATATAAAAGAAGTAACTGGAAGGACTAAAGTTTTAAAGAACGATGAGTGCAATACTCTTTATAATAAAATTGTAGCTATTAAAGTACGTTAATCAACCCTTTTTGTGTTTTAATATTGTTTTCTTTGAGAAAACAAAACTTTTATTTAATCAATGTTTGTTCATGCAGTGAAGGTAAAATGAGACTAGAGAAAAAACTATTGTGTATGGTAATGTTTCCGAAAATGGTTGCTGATATAGTACTAGAAAGAAGTTACTGGTAGAACTAAAGTTTTAAAGCTTGATTAGTGCCATATTGTTTATAATATAAATTGTAGCTACTAAAGTATGTTTATCTACAATTTTTTGTTTTTATAATTTGTTTTATTTGAGAAAATAAACTTCTAATTAATCAATGTCGGTTTATGCAGTAAAGCTAAAATGAGACTAAAGAAAAAACTAATGTCGATAGAAATGTTTTGAAGAATTGTTGCTGCAGCACTAATATAGTACTAGAGAGAAGTTACTGGTAGAACTAAAGTTTTAAAGCTTGATGAGTGCAATACTGTTTATAATATAAATTTTAGCTACTAAAGTACGTTAATCCACCCTTTTTGTGTTTATAATTTGTTTTCTTTGAGGAATTAAACTTTTAATTAATCGATGTTTGTTTATGCAGTAAAGCTAAATTTAGACGAACGAAAAAACTAATGTCTATAGTAATGTTTCCAAGAATGGTTGCTGCAGCACTAATATAGTGCTATAAAAGAAGTAACTGGCAAAATTAAAGTTTTAAAGAACGATGAGTCCAATATTGTTTATAATATAAATTTTAGCTGCTAAAGTACGTTAATCCCCATTTTTTGTGTTTATATTTTGTTTTCTTTGAGTAAATAAACATTTATTTAATCGATGTTTGTTCATGCAGTGAAGGTAAAATGAGACTAAAGAAAAAACTATTGTCTATGGTAATGTTTCCAAAAAAGGTTGCTAAAGCACAGATATAGTACTAGAAAGAAGTTACTGGTAGAACTAAAGTTTTAAAGCTTGATGAGTGCAATACTGTTTATAATATAAATTTTAGCTACAAAAGTACATTAATTCACACTTTTTGTGTTTATTATTTGTTTTCATTGAGAAAATAATCTTTTAATTAATCGATGTTTGTTTATGGAGTAAAGCTCAATTTAGACGAACGAAAAAACTAATGTCTATAGTAATGTTACCAAGAATGGTTGCTGCAGCACTAATATAGTGCTATAAAAGAAGTAACTGGAAAAGCTAAAGTTTTAAAGAACGATGAGTCCAAAACTCTTTATAATATAAATTTTAGCTACTAAAGTACGTTAATACCCATTTTTTGTGTTTATATTTTGTTTTCTTTGAGATAATGAACATTTATTTAATCGATGTTTGTTCATGCAGTGAAGGTAAAATGAGACTAAAGAAAAAACTATTGTGTATGGTAATGTTTCCAACAAAGGTTGCTGAAGCACTAATATTGTACTAGAAAGAAGTTACTGGTAGAACTACAATTTTAAAGCTTGATGAGTGCAATACTGTTTATAATATAAATTTTAGCTACTAAAGTACGTTAATTCACACTTTTTGTGTCTATTATTTGTTTTCTCTGAGAAAATAAACTTTTAATTAATCGATGTTTGTTTATGCAGTAAAGCGAAATTTAGACGAACAAAAAACTAATGTCTATAGTAATGTTTCCAAAGAATGGTTGCTGCAGAACTAATATAGTGCTATAAAGAAGTAACTGGTAGAACTAAAGTTTTGTAGAACGATGAGTGCATTACTCTTTAGAAAATAAATTTTAGCTACTAAAGTACGTTAATCGCCACTTTTGGTGTTTATATTTTTTTTTCTTTTGGAAAATAAACATTTAATTAATCGATGACGACTTATGCAGTAAAGGTAAAATGAGACTAAAGAAAAAACTAATGTCTATAGAAATGTTTTGAAGAATTGTTGCTGCAGCACTAATATAGTACTAGAGAGAAGTTACTGGTAGAACTAAAGTTTTAAAGCTTGATGAGTGCAATACTGTTTATAATATAAATTTTAGCTACTAAAGTACGTTAATCCACCCTTTTTGTGTTTATAATTTGTTTTCTTTGAGGAATTAAACTTTTAATTAATCGATGTTTGTTTATGCAGTAAAGCTAAATTTAGACGAACGAAAAAACTAATGTCTATAGTAATGTTTCCAAGAATGGTTGCTGCAGCACTAATATAGTGCTATAAAAGAAGTAACTGGCAAAACTAAACTTTTAAAGAACGATGAGTCCAATACTCTTTATAGTATAAATTTAATCCCCATTTTTTGTGTTTATATTTTGTTTTCTTTGAGTAAATAAACATTTATTTAATCGATGTTTGTTCATGCAGTGAAGGTAAAATGAGACTAAAGAAAAAACTATTGTCTATGGTAATGTTTCCAAAAAAGGTTGCTAAAGCACAAATATAGTACTAGAAAGAAGTTACTGGTAGAACTAAAGTTTTAAAGCTTGATGAGTGCAATACTGTTTATAATATAAATTTTAGCTACTAAAGTACGTTAATCCACACTTTTTGTGTTTATTATTTGTTTTCATTGAGAAAATAATCTTTTAATTAATCGATGTTTGTTTATGGAGTAAAGCTCAATTTAGACGAACGAAAAAACTAATGTCTATAGTAATGTTTCCAAGAATGGTTTCTGCAGCACTAATATAGTGCTATAAAAGAAGCAACTGCCAAAATTAAAGTTTTAAAGAACGATGAGTCCAATATTGTTTATAATATAATCTTTAGCTGCGAAAGTACGTTAATCCCCATTTTTTGTGTTTATATTTTGTTTTCTTTGAGTAAATAAACATTTATTTAATCGATGTTTGTTCATGCAGTGAAGGTAAAATGAGACTAAAGAAAAAACTATTGTCTATGGTAATGTTTCCAAAAAAGGTTGCTAAAGCACAGATATAGTACTAGAAAGAAGTTACTGGTAGAACTAAAGTTTTAAAGCTTGATGAGTGCAATACTGTTTATAATATAAATTTTAGCTACAAAAGTACGTTAATTCACACTTTTTGTGTTTATTATTTGTTTTCATTGAGAAAATAATCTTTTAATTAATCGATGTTTGTTTATAGAGTAAAGCTCAATTTAGACGAACGAAAAAACTAATGTCTATAGTAATGTTACCAAGAATGGTTGCTGCAGCACTAATATAGTGCTATAACAGAAGTAACTGGCAAAACTACAATTTCAAAGAACGATTAGTCCAATACTCTTTATAATATAAATTTTAGCTACTAAAGTACGTTAATCCACACTTTTTGTGTTTATATTTTGTTTTCTTTGGGAAAATGAACATTTAATTAATCGATGACGACTTATGCAGTAAAGCTAAAATGAGACTAAAGAAAAAACTAATGTCTATAGAAATGTTTTGAAGAATTGTTGCTGCAGCACTAATATAGTACTAGAGAGAAGTTACTGGTAGAACTAAAGTTTTAAAGCTTGATGAGTGCAATACTGTTTATAATATAAATTTTAGCTACTAAAGTACGTTAATTCACACTTTTTGTGTCTATTATTTGTTTTCTCTGAGAAAATAAACTTTTAATTAATCGATGTTTGTTTATGCAGTAAAGCGAAATTTAGACGAACAAAAAACTAATGTCTATAGTAATGTTTCCAAAGAATGGTTGCTGAGAACTAATATAGTGCTATAAAAGAAGAAACTGGTAGAACTAAAGTTTTGTAGAACAATGAGTGCATTACTCTTTAGAAAATAAATTTTAGCTACTAAAGTACGTTAATCGCCACTTTTGGTGTTTATATTTTTTTTTCTTTTGGAAAATAAACATTTAATTAATCGATGACGACTTATGCAGTAAAGGTAAAATGAGACTAAAGAAAAAACTAATGTCTATAGAAATGTTTTGAAGAATTGTTGCTGCAGCACTAATATAGTACTAGAGAGAAGTTACTGGTAGAAGTAAAGTTTTAAAGCTTGATGAGTGCAATACTGTTTATAATATAAATTTTAGCTACTAAAGTACGTTAATCCACCCTTTTTGTGTTTATAATTTGTTTTCTTTGAGGAATTAAACTTTTAATTAATCAATGTTTGTTTATGCAGTAAAGCTAAATTTAGACGAACGAAAAAACTAATGTCTATAGTAATGTTTCCAAGAATGGTTGCTGCAGCACTAATATAGTGCTATAAAAGAAGTAACTGGCAAAACTAAACTTTTAAAGAACGATGAGTCCAATACTCTTTATAGTATAAATTTAATCCCCATTTTTTGTGTTTATATTTTGTTTCTTTGAGTAAATAAACATTTATTTAATCGATGTTTGTTCATGCAGTGAAGGTAAAATGAGACTAACGAAGAAACTATGGTCTATGGTAATGTTTCCAAAAAAGGTTGCTAAAGCACAAATATAGTACTAGAAAGAAGTTACTGGTAGAACTAAAGTTTTAAAGCTTGATGAGTGCAATACTGTTTATAATATAAATTTTAGCTACTAAAGTACGTTAATCCACACTTTTTGTGTTTATTATTTGTTTTCATTGAGAAAATAATCTTTTAATTAATCGATGTTTGTTTATGGAGTAAAGCTCAATTTAGACGAACGAAAAAACTAATGTCTATAGTAATGTTTCCAAGAATGGTTTCTGCAGCACTAATATAGTGCTATAAAAGAAGCAACTGCCAAAATTAAAGTTTTAAAGAACGATGAGTCCAATATTGTTTATAATATAATCTTTAGCTGCGAAAGTACGTTAATCCCCATTTTTTGTGTTTATATTTTGTTTTCTTTGAGTAAATAAACATTTATTTAATCGATGTTTGTTCATGCAGTGAAGGTAAAATGAGACTAAAGAAAAAACTATTGTCTATGGTAATGTTTCCAAAAAAGGTTGCTAAAGCACAGATATAGTACTAGAAAGAAGTTACTGGTAGAACTAAAGTTTTAAAGCTTGATGAGTGCAATACTGTTTATAATATAAATTTTAGCTACAAAAGTACGTTAATTCACACTTTTTGTGTTTATTATTTGTTTTCATTGAGAAAATAATCTTTTAATTAATCGATGTTTGTTTATGGAGTAAAGCTCAATTTAGACGAACGAAAAAACTAATGTCTATAGTAATGTTACCAAGAATGGTTGCTGCAGCACTAATATAGTGCTATAACAGAAGTAACTGGCAAAACTACAATTTCAAAGAACGATTAGTCCAATACTCTTTATAATATAAATTTTAGCTACTAAAGTACGTTAATCCACACTTTTTGTGTTTATATTTTGTTTTCTTTGGGAAAATGAACATTTAATTAATCGATATTTGTTTATACATTAAAGTTAAAATGAGACTAAAGAAAAAACTAATGTCTATAGTAATGTTTCCAGGAATTGTTGCTGCAGCACTAATATAGTGCTATAACAGAAGTAACTGGCAAAACTACAATTTCAAAGAACGATTAGTCCAATACTCTTTATAATGTAAATTTTAGCTGCTAAAGTACGTTAATCCCCATTTTTTGTGTTTATATTTTGTTATCTTTGGGAAAATAAATATTTAATTAATCATTGTTTGTTTATGCAGTAAAGTTAAAATGAGACTAAAGAAAAAACTAATGTCTATAGAAATGCTTTCAAAAATTGTTGCTGCAGCACTAATATAAAAGAAGTAACTGGAAGGACTAAAGTTTTAAAGAACGATGAGTGCAATACTCTTTATAATAAAATTGTAGCTATTAAAGTACGTTAATCAACCCTTTTTGTGTTTTAATATTGTTTTCTTTGAGAAAACAAAACTTTTATTTAATCAATGTTTGTTCATGCAGTGAAGGTAAAATGAGACTAGAGAAAAAACTATTGTGTATGGTAATGTTTCCGAAAATGGTTGCTGATATAGTACTAGAAAGAAGTTACTGGTAGAACTAAAGTTTTAAAGCTTGATTAGTGCCATATTGTTTATAATATAAATTGTAGCTACTAAAGTATGTTTATCTACAATTTTTTGTTTTTATAATTTGTTTTATTTGAGAAAATAAACTTCTAATTAATCAATGTCGGTTTATGCAGTAAAGCTAAAATGAGACTAAAGAAAAAACTAATGTCGATAGAAATGTTTTGAAGAATTGTTGCTGCAGCACTAATATAGTACTAGAGAGAAGTTACTGGTAGAACTAAAGTTTTAAAGCTTGATGAGTGCAATACTGTTTATAATATAAATTTTAGCTACTAAAGTACGTTAATCCACCCTTTTTGTGTTTATAATTTGTTTTCTTTGAGGAATTAAACTTTTAATTAATCGATGTTTGTTTATGCAGTAAAGCTAAATTTAGACGAACGAAAAAACTAATGTCTATAGTAATGTTTCCAAGAATGGTTGCTGCAGCACTAATATAGTGCTATAAAAGAAGTAACTGGCAAAATTAAAGTTTTAAAGAACGATGAGTCCAATATTGTTTATAATATAAATTTTAGCTGCTAAAGTACGTTAATCCCCATTTTTTGTGTTTATATTTTGTTTTCTTTGAGTAAATAAACATTTATTTAATCGATGTTTGTTCATGCAGTGAAGGTAAAATGAGACTAAAGAAAAAACTATTGTCTATGGTAATGTTTCCAAAAAAGGTTGCTAAAGCACAGATATAGTACTAGAAAGAAGTTACTGGTAGAACTAAAGTTTTAAAGCTTGATGAGTGCAATACTGTTTATAATATAAATTTTAGCTACAAAAGTACGTTAATTCACACTTTTTGTGTTTATTATTTGTTTTCATTGAGAAAATAATCTTTTAATTAATCGATGTTTGTTTATGGAGTAAAGCTCAATTTAGACGAACGAAAAAACTAATGTCTATAGTAATGTTACCAAGAATGGTTGCTGCAGCACTAATATAGTGCTATAAAAGAAGTAACTGGAAAAGCTAAAGTTTTAAAGAACGATGAGTCCAAAACTCTTTATAATATAAATTTTAGCTACTAAAGTACGTTAATACCCATTTTTTGTGTTTATATTTTGTTTTCTTTGAGAAAAAGAACATTTATTTAATCGATGTTTGTTCATGCAGTGAAGGTAAAATGAGACTAAAGAAAAAACTATTGTGTATGGTAATGTTTCCAACAAAGGTTGCTGAAGCACTAATATTGTACTAGAAAGAAGTTACTGGTAGAACTACAATTTTAAAGCTTGATGAGTGCAATACTGTTTATAATATAAATTTTAGCTACTAAAGTACGTTAATTCACACTTTTTGTGTCTATTATTTGTTTTCTCTGAGAAAATAAACTTTTAATTAATCGATGTTTGTTTATGCAGTAAAGCGAAATTTAGACGAACAAAAAACTAATGTCTATAGTAATGTTTCCAAAGAATGGTTGCTGAGAACTAATATAGTGCTATAAAAGAAGAAACTGGTAGAACTAAAGTTTTGTAGAACAATGAGTGCATTACTCTTTAGAAAATAAATTTTAGCTACTAAAGTACGTTAATCGCCACTTTTGGTGTTTATATTTTTTTTTCTTTTGGAAAATAAACATTTAATTAATCGATGACGACTTATGCAGTAAAGGTAAAATGAGACTAAAGAAAAAACTAATGTCTATAGAAATGTTTTGAAGAATTGTTGCTGCAGCACTAATATAGTACTAGAGAGAAGTTACTGGTAGAACTAAAGTTTTAAAGCTTGATGAGTGCAATACTGTTTATAATATAAATTTTAGCTACTAAAGTACGTTAATCCACCCTTTTTGTGTTTATAATTTGTTTTCTTTGAGGAATTAAACTTTTAATTAATCGATGTTTGTTTATGCAGTAAAGCTAAATTTAGACGAACGAAAAAACTAATGTCTATAGTAATGTTTCCAAGAATGGTTGCTGCAGCACTAATATAGTGCTATAAAAGAAGTAACTGGCAAAACTAAACTTTTAAAGAACGATGAGTCCAATACTCTTTATAGTATAAATTTTAGCTGCTAAAGTACGTTAATCCCCATTTTTTGTGTATATATTTTGTTTTCTTTGAGTAAATAAACATTTATTTAATCGATTTTTGTTCATGCAGTGAAGGTAAAATGAGACTAAAGAAAAAACTATGGTCTATGGTAATGTTTCCAAAAAAGGTTGCTAAAGCACAAATATAGTACTAGAAAGAAGTTACTGGTAGAACTAAAGTTTTAAAGCTTGATGAGTGCAATACTGTTTATAATATAAATTTTAGCTACTAAAGTACGTTAATCCACACTTTTTGTGTTTATTATTTGTTTTCATTGAGAAAATAATCTTTTAATTAATCGATGTTTGTTTATGGAGTAAAGCTCAATTTAGACGAACGAAAAAACTAATGTCTATAGTAATGTTTCCAAGAATGGTTTCTGCAGCACTAATATAGTGCTATAAAAGAAGCAACTGCCAAAATTAACGTTTTAAAGAACGATGAGTCCAATATTGTTTATAATATAATCTTTAGCTGCTAAAGTACGTTAATCCCCATTTTTTGTGTTTATATTTTGTTTTCTTTGAGTAAATAAACATTTATTTAATCGATGTTTGTTCATGCAGTGAAGGTAAAATGAGACTAAAGAAAAAACTATTGTCTATGGTAATGTTTCCAAAAAAGGTTGCTAAAGCACAGATATAGTACTAGAAAGAAGTTACTGGTAGAACTAAAGTTTTAAAGCTTGATGAGTGCAATACTGTTTATAATATAAATTTTAGCTACAAAAGTACGTTAATTCACACTTTTTGTGTTTATAATTTGTTTTCATTGAGAAAATAATCTTTTAATTAATCGATGTTTGTTTATGGAGTAAAGCTCAATTTAGACGAACGAAAAAACTAATGTCTATAGTAATGTTACCAAGAATGGTTGCTGCAGCACTAATATAGTGCTATAACAGAAGTAACTGGCAAAACTACAATTTCAAAGAACGATTAGTCCAATACTCTTTATAATATAAATTTTAGCTACTAAAGTACGTTAATCCACACTTTTTGTGTTTATATTTTTTTTTCTTTGGGAAAATGAACATTTAATTAATCGATATTTGTTTATACATTAAAGTTAAAATGAGACTAAAGAAAAAACTAATGTCTATAGTAATGTTTCCAGGAATTGTTGCTGCAGCACTAATATAGTGCTATAACAGAAGTAACTGGCAAAACTACAATTTCAAAGAACGATTAGTCCAATACTCTTTATAATATAAATTTTAGCTGCTAAAGTACGTTAATCTCCATTTTTTGTGTTTATATTTTGCTATCTTTGGGAAAATAAATATTTAATTAATCATTGTTTGTTTATGCAGTAAAGTTAAAATGAGACTAAAGAAAAAACTAATGTCTATAGAAATGCTTTCAAAAATTGTTGCTGCAGCACTAATATAAAAGAAGTAACTGGAAGGACTAAAGTTTTAAAGAACGATGAGTGCAATACTCTTTATAATAAAATTGTAGCTATTAAAGTACGTTAATCAACCCTTTTTGTGTTTTAATATTGTTTTCTTTGAGAAAACAAAACTTTTATTTAATCAATGTTTGTTCATGCAGTGAAGGTAATATGAGACTAGAGAAAAAACTATTGTGTATGGTAATGTTTCCGAAAATGGTTGCTGATATAGTACTAGAAAGAAGTTACTGGTAGAACTAAAGTTTTAAAGCTTGATTAGTGCCATATTGTTTATAATATAAATTGTAGCTACTAAAGTATGTTTATCTACAATTTTTTGTTTTTATAATTTGTTTTATTTGAGAAAATAAACTTCTAATTAATCAATGTCGGTTTATGCAGTAAAGCGAAAAAGAGACTAAAGAAAAAACTAATGTCGATAGAAATGTTTTGAAGAATTGTTGCTGCAGCACTAATATAGTACTAGAGAGAAGTTACTGGTAGAAGTAAAGTTTTAAAGCTTGATGAGTGCAATACTGTTTATAATATAAATTTTAGCTACTAAAGTACGTTAATCCACCCTTTTTGTGTTTATAATTTGTTTTCTTTGAGGAATTAAACTTTTAATTAAAGCTAAATTTAGACGAACGAAAAAACTAATGTCTATAGTAATGTTTCCAAGAATGGTTGCTGCAGCACTAATATAGTGCTATAAAAGAAGTAACTGGCAAAATTAAAGTTTTAAAGAACGATGAGTCCAATATTGTTTATAATATAAATTTTAGCTGCTACAGTACGTTAATCCCCATTTTTTGTGTTTATATTTTGTTTTCTTTGAGTAAATAAACATTTATTTAATCGATGTTTGTTCATGCAGTGAAGGTAAAATGAGACTAAAGAAAAAACTATTGTCTATGGTAATGTTTCCAAAAAAGGTTGCTAAAGCACAGATATAGTACTAGAAAGAAGTTACTGGTAGAACTAAAGTTTTAAAGCTTGATGAGTGCAATACTGTTTATAATATAAATTTTAGCTACAAAAGTACGTTAATTCACACTTTTTGTGTTTATTATTTGTTTTCATTGAGAAAATAATCTTTTAATTAATCGATGTTTGTTTATGGAGTAAAGCTCAATTTAGACGAACGAAAAAACTAATGTCTATAGTAATGTTACCAAGAATGGTTGCTGCAGCACTAATATAGTGCTATAAAAGAAGTAACTGGAAAAGCTAAAGTTTTAAAGAACGATGAGTCCAAAACTCTTTATAATATAAATTTTAGCTACTAAAGTACGTTAATACCCATTTTTTGTGTTTATATTTTGTTTTCTTTGAGAAAAAGAACATTTATTTAATCGATGTTTGTTCATGCAGTGAAGGTAAAATGAGACTAAAGAAAAAACTATTGTGTATGGTAATGTTTCCAACAAAGGTTGCTGAAGCACTAATATTGTACTAGAAAGAAGTTACTGGTAGAACTACAATTTTAAAGCTTGATGAGTGCAATACTGTTTATAATATAAATTTTAGCTACTAAAGTACGTTAATTCACACTTTTTGTGTCTATTATTTGTTTTCTCTGAGAAAATAAACTTTTAATTAATCGATGTTTGTTTATGCAGTAAAGCGAAATTTAGACGAACAAAAAACTAATGTCTATAGTAATGTTTCCAAAGAATGGTTGCTGAGAACTAATATAGTGCTATAAAAGAAGAAACTGGTAGAACTAAAGTTTTGTAGAACAATGAGTGCATTACTCTTTAGAAAATAAATTTTAGCTACTAAAGTACGTTAATCGCCACTTTTGGTGTTTATATTTTTTTTTCTTTTGGAAAATAAACATTTAATTAATCGATGACGACTTATGCAGTAAAGGTAAAATGAGACTAAAGAAAAAACTAATGTCTATAGAAATGTTTTGAAGAATTGTTGCTGCAGCACTAATATAGTACTAGAGAGAAGTTACTGGTAGAACTAAAGTTTTAAAGCTTGATGAGTGCAATACTGTTTATAATATAAATTTTAGCTACTAAAGTACGTTAATCCACCCTTTTTGTGTTTATAATTTGTTTTCTTTGAGGAATTAAACTTTTAATTAATCGATGTTTGTTTATGCAGTAAAGCTAAATTTAGACGAACGAAAAAACTAATGTCTATAGTAATGTTTCCAAGAATGGTTGCTGCAGCACTAATATAGTGCTATAAAAGAAGTAACTGGCAAAACTAAACTTTTAAAGAACGATGAGTCCAATACTCTTTATAGTATAAATTTAATCCCCATTTTTTGTGTATATATTTTGTTTTCTTTGAGTAAATAAACATTTATTTAATCGATTTTTGTTCATGCAGTGAAGGTAAAATGAGACTAAAGAAAAAACTATGGTCTATGGTAATGTTTCCAAAAAAGGTTGCTAAAGCACAAATATAGTACTAGAAAGAAGTTACTGGTAGAACTAAAGTTTTAAAGCTTGATGAGTGCAATACTGTTTATAATATAAATTTTAGCTACTAAAGTACGTTAATCCACACTTTTTGTGTTTATAATTTGTTTTCTTTGAGGAATTAAACTTTTAATTAATCGATGTTTGTTTATGCAGTAAAGCTAAATTTAGACGAACGAAAAAACTAATGTCTATAGTAATGTTTCCAAGAATGGTTGCTGCAGCACTAATATAGTGCTATAAAAGAAGTAACTGGCAAAACTAAACTTTTAAAGAACGATGAGTCCAATACTCTTTATAGTATAAATTTTAGCTGCTAAAGTACGTTAATCCCCATTTTTTGTGTTTATATTTTGTTTTCTTTGAGTAAATAAACATTTATTTAATCGATTTTTGTTCATGCAGTGAAGGTAAAATGAGACTAAAGAAAAAACTATGGTCTATGGTAATGTTTCCAAAAAAGGTTGCTAAAGCACAAATATAGTACTAGAAAGAAGTTACTGGTAGAACTAAAGTTTTAAAGCTTGATGAGTGCAATACTGTTTATAATATAAATTTTAGCTACTAAAGTACGTTAATCCACACTTTTTGTGTTTATTATTTGTTTTCATTGAGAAAATAATCTTTTAATTAATCGATGTTTGTTTATGGAGTAAAGCTCAATTTAGACGAACGAAAAAACTAATGTCTATAGTAATGTTTCCAAGAATGGTTTCTGCAGCACTAATATAGTGCTATAAAAGAAGCAACTGCCAAAATTAACGTTTTAAAGAACGATGAGTCCAATATTGTTTATAATATAATCTTTAGCTGCTAAAGTACGTTAATCCCCATTTTTTGTGTTTATATTTTGTTTTCTTTGAGTAAATAAACATTTATTTAATCGATGTTTGTTCATGCAGTGAAGGTAAAATGAGACTAAAGAAAAAACTATTGTCTATGGTAATGTTTCCAAAAAAGGTTGCTAAAGCACAGATATAGTACTAGAAAGAAGTTACTGGTAGAACTAAAGTTTTAAAGCTTGATGAGTGCAATACTGTTTATAATATAAATTTTAGCTACAAAAGTACGTTAATTCACACTTTTTGTGTTTATTATTTGTTTTCATTGAGAAAATAATCTTTTAATTAATCGATGTTTGTTTATGGAGTAAAGCTCAATTTAGACGAACGAAAAAACTAATGTCTATAGTAATGTTACCAAGAATGGTTGCTGCAGCACTAATATAGTGCTATAAAAGAAGTAACTGGCAGAACTTAAGTTGTAAGGAACGATGAGTGCAATACTCTTTATAATATATATTGTAGCTACTAAAGTACGTTTTTCTACACTTTTTGTGTTTATATTTTTATTTCTTTGAGAAAATAAACTTTTAATTAACCAATGTTTGTTTATGAGTAAAGCTAAATTGAAACTAAAGAAAAAACTAATGTCTTAAGTAATTTTTCCAAGAATGGCTGCTGCGGCACTAATATAGTGCTATGAAAGAAGTAACTGGTAGAATTAAAGTTTTAAAGAACGATGAGGGCAATACTATTTATAATATAAATTGTAGCTATTAAAGTACGTTCATCAATACTTTTTGTGTTTTAATATTGTTTCTTTGAGAAAATGAACATTTATTTAATCGATGTTTGTCCATGCTGTGAAGGTAAAATGGAACTAAAGAAAAAATTGTTGTGTATAGTAATGTTTCCAAAAATGGTTGCTGAAGCACTGATATAGTACTAGAAAGAAGTTACTGGTAGATCTAAAGTTTTAAAGCTTGATGAGTGCAATACTGTTTATAATATAAATTTTAGCTACTAAAGTACGTTAATCCACCCTTTTTGTGTTTATAATTTGTTTTCTTTGTGGAATTAAACTTTTAATTAATCGATGTTTGTTTATGCAGTAAAGCTAAATTTAGACGAACGAAAAAACTAATGTCTATAGTAATGTTTCCAAAAATGGTTGCTGCAGCACTAATATAGTGCTATAAAAGAAGTAACTGGCAAAACTAAACTTTTAAAGAACGATGAGTCCAATACTCTTTATAGTATAAATTTTAGCTGCTAAAGTACGTTAATCCCCATTTTTTTGTGTTTATATTTTGTTTTCTTTGAGTAAATAAACATTTATTTAATCGATGTTTGTTCATGCAGTGAAGGTAAAATGAGACTAAAGAAAAAACTATTGTCTATGGTAATGTTTCCAAAAAAGGTTGCTAAAGCACAAATATAGTACTAGAAAGAAGTTACTTGTAGAACTAAAGTTTTAAAGCTTGATGAGTGCAATACTGTTTATAATATAAATTTTAGCTACTAAAGTACGTTAATCCACACTTTTTGTGTTTATTATTTGTTTTCATTGAGAAAATAATCTTTTAATTAATCGATGTTTGTTTATGGAGTAAAGCTCAATTTAGACGAACGAAAAAACTAATGTCTATAGTAATTTTTCCAAGAATGGATGCTGCAGCACTGATATAGTTCTATAAAAGGAGTTACTGGTAGAACTAAAGTTTTAAAGGACGATGAGTGCAATACTCTTTATAGTATAAATTTTAGCTACTAGAATACGTTAATCCCCACTTAATGTGTTGATATTTTGTTTTCTTTGAGAAAATGAACATTTAATTAATCGATGTTTGTTTATGCAGTAAAGCTAAAATGAGACTAAAGAAAAAACTAATTTCTATAGATATTTTTCCAAGAATGGTTGCTGCAGCACTAAAATAGTGCTATAAAAGGAGTTACTGGTAGAGCTAAAGTTTTGAAGAACAATGAGTGCAATACTCTATATAATATAATTTGTAAATACACTAAATTGTAACTGTACGTTAATCTACACTTTTTGTGTTTATAATTTGTTTTCCTTGACAAAAGGAACTTTAATTAATCGATGTTTGTTTATGCAGTAAAGCAAAAGTGAGACTAAAGAAAAAACTAATTTCTATAGTAATTTTTCCAAGAATGGTTGCTTCAGCACTAATATAGTGCTACAAAAGTAGTTACTTGTAAAACTAAAGATTTAAAGGACGATGAGTGCAATACTCTTTATAATATAGATTTTAGCTACTAAAGTACGTTAATAGCCATTTTTTGCGTTTATAGTTTGTTTTCTTTGAGAAAATAAACATTTAATTAATCGATGTTTGTTTATGCAGTAAAGCTAAAATGAGACTTTAGAAAAAACTAATTTCTATAGTAATTTTTCCAAGAATGGTTGCTTCAGCACTAATATAGTGCTATAGAAGAAGCATCTGGCAGAACTAAAGTGTTAAAGAACGACGAGTGCAATACTCTTTATAATATAGATTGTAGTTACTAAAGTACGTTAATCAACACTTTTTGTGTTGATATATTTTTTTTCTTAGAGAAAAGAAACATTTAATTAATCGATGTTTGTTTATGCATTAATGCAAAATCGAGACTACAGGAAAAACTAATGTCTAAAGTGATGTTTTCAAGAATGGTTGCTGCAGCTATAGAAGAAGTAACTTGCAGAACTAAAGTGTTAAAGAACGACGAGTGCAATACTCTTTATAATATAGATTGTAGCTACTAAAGTACGTTAATCAACATTTTTTGTGGTTATATTTTGTTTTCTTTGAGAAAATGAACTTTAATTAATCGATGTTTGTTTATGCATCAAAGCTAAAATGAGACTAAAGAGAAAACTAATGTCCATACCAATGTTTCCAAGATTGGTTGCTGCATCACTAAATAGTGCTTTTAAAGAAGTAACTGGGAGAACTAAAGTTTTAAAGAACGATGAATGCAATACTCTTTATATTATAAATTTTAGCTACTAAAGTACGTTAATCCCCACTTTTTTCGTTTATATTTTGTTTTCTTTGAGAAAATGAATATTTTATTAATCTATATTTTTTTATGCAGTGAAGATAAGATGAGACAAAAGAAAAAACTAATGTCTATAGTAATTTTTCCAAGAATGGTTGCTGCAGCACTGATATAGTGCTATAAAAGGAGTTACTGGTAGAACTAAAGTTTAAAAGGACGATGAGTGCAATACTCTTTATAGTATAAATTTTAGCTACTAAAATACGTTAATCCCCACTTAATGTGTTTATATTTTGTTTTCTTTGAGAAGATGAACATTTAATTAATCGATGTTTGTTTATGCAGTAAAGCAAAATTGAGACTAAAGAAAAAACTAATGTCTATACTAAAGTTTTCCAGAATGGTTGCTGCAGCACTAAAAAAAGTGCTATAGAAGAAGTAACTGGCAAAACTAAAGTGTTAAAGAACGTCGAGTGCAATACTCTTTATAATATAGATTGTAGCTACTAAAGTACGTTAATCCACACTTTTTGTATTTATATTTTGTTTTCTTTGAGAAAATTAACATTTAATTAATCGATGTCTGTTTATGCATTAAAGCTAAAATGAGACCAAAGAAAAAAATCAATGTCTATAGTAATGTTTCCAAGAATGGTTGCTGCAGCACTAATATAGTGCTATAGAAGAAGTAACTTGAAGAACTACAGTGTTAAAGAACGATGAATGCAATACTCTATATATTATAAATTTTAGCTATCTAAGTACATAATCCCTACTTATTGTGTTTATATTTTGTTTTCTTTGAGAAAATGAACATTTAATTAATCGATGTTTGTTTATGCAGTAAAGCTAAAGTGAGACTAAAGAAACAACTAATAATCTATAGTAATGTTTCCAAGAATGGTTGCTGCAGCATTAATATTGTGCTATAAAAGAAGTTACTTGTAAAACTAAAGTTTTAAAGGACGATGAGTGCAATACTCTTTATAGTATAAATTTCAGCTACTAAAGTACGTTAATCCACACTTTTTGTGTTTATAATTTGTTTTCTTTGAGAAAATAAACTTTTAATTGATCGATGTTTGTTTATGCAGTAAAGCAAAAATGAGACTAATAAAAAAACTATTGTCTATAGTAATGTTTCGAAGAATGGTTGCTGCAGCACTAATATAGTGCTATTAAAGAAGTAACTGGTAGAACTAACGTTTTAAAGAACCATTAGGGCAATACTCTTTAGAATATAAATTTTAGCTACTGAAGTAAGTTAATTCCCATTTTTTGTTTTTATATATTGTTTTCTTTGGGAAAATAAACATTTAATTAATCGATGTTGGTTTATGCCGTAAAGCAAAAATGAGACTAAAGAAAAAACTAATGTCTGTAGTAATGTTTTCAAGAATGGCTCCTGAAGCACTAATATAGTGCTATGAAAGAAGTAACTGGTAGAACAAAAGTTTTAAAGAACGATGAGTGCAATACTCTTTATAATATAAATTGTAGCTATTAAAGTACGTTAATCCACACTTTTTGTGTTTATAATTTGTTTTCTTTGAGAAAATAAACATTTAAATAATCGATGTTTGTTTATGCCGTAAAGCTAAAATGAGACTAAAGAAAAAGCTATTGTCTATAGTAATGTTTCCAAGAATGGTTGCTGAAGCACTAATATAGTGCTATAAAAGAAGTAACTGGTAGAACTAAAGTTTTAAAAAGCGATGAGTGCACTACTCTTTATCATATAAATTTTAGCTACTAAAGTACGTTAATCCACACTTTTTGTGTTTATATTTTGTTTTCTGTGGGAAAATGAACATTTAATTAATCGATGTTTGTTTATGCATTAAAGCTAAAATGAGACTAAAGAAAAAACTAATGTCTATAGTAATGTTTCCAGGAATGGTTGCTGCAGCACTAATATAGTGCTATAACAGAAGTAACTGGCAAAACTACAATTTCAAAGAACGATTAGTCCAATACTCTTTATGATATAAATTTTAGCTGCTAAAGTACGTTAATCCCCATTTTTTGTGCTTATATTTTGTTATCTTTGCTAAAATAAATATTTAATTAATCAATGTTTGTTTATGCAATAAAGTTCAAATGAGACTAAAGAAAAAACTAATGTCTATAGAAATGTTTTCAAGAACTGTTGCTGCAGCACTAATATATAAAAGAAGTAACTGGAAGGACTAAAGTTTTAAAGAACGATGACTCTTTATAATAAAATTGTAGCTACTAAAGTACGTTAATCCTCACTTTTAGTGTTTATATTTTGTTTCTTTGAGAAAATAAACATTTATTTAATCAATGTTTGTTATTGCAGTAAAGCTAAAATGAGACTGAAGAAAAAACTATTGTGTATAGTAATGTTTCCAAAAATGGTCGCTGAAGCACTAATAAAGTACTAGAAAGAAGTTACTGGTAGAAGTAAAGTTTTAAAGCTTGATGAGTGCAATACTGTTTATAATATAAATTTTAGCTACTAAAGTACGTTAATCCACACTTTTTGTGTTTATAATTTGTTTTCTTTGAGAAAATAAACTTTTAGTTAATCGATGTTTGTTTATGCAGTAAAGCAAAATTTAGACTAATAAAAAAACTAATGTCTATAGTAATGTTTCCAAGAATGGTTGCTGCAGCACTAATATAGTGCTATTAAAGAAGTAACTGGTAGAACTAACGTTTTAAAGAACGATTAACTCTTTAGAATGTAAATTTCAGCTACTGAAGTAAGTTAATTCCCATTTTTTGCGTTTCTATATTTTTTTCTCTGGGAAAATAAACATTTAATTAATCGATGTTGGTTTATGCAGTAAAGCTAAAATGAGACTAAAAAAAAACTAATGTCTATAGTAATGTTTCCAGGAATGGTTGCTGCAGCACTAATATAGTGCTATAACAGAAGTAACTGGCAAAACTACAATTTCAAAGAACGATTAGTCCAATACTCTTTATAATATAAATTTTAGCTACTAAAGTACGTTAATCCACACTTTTTGTGTTTATATTTTGTTTTCTTTGGGAAAATGAACATTTAATTAATCGATATTTGTTTATACATTAAAGTTAAAATGAGACTAAAGAAAAAACTAATGTCTAAAGTAATGTTTCCAGGAATTGTTGCTGCAGCACTAATATAGTGCTATAACAGAAGTAACTTGCAAAACTACAATTTCAAAGAACGATTAGTCCAATACTCTTTATAATATAAATTTTAGCTGCTAAAGTACGTTAATCCCCATTTTTTGTGTTTATATTTTGTTTTCTTTGAGAAAATAAACTTCTAATTAATCAATGTCGGTTTATGCAGTAAAGCTAAAATGAGACTAAAGAAAAAACTATTGTCTATGGTAATGTTTCCAAAAAAGGTTGCTAAAGCACAAATATAGTACTAGAAAGAAGTTACTGGTAGAACTAAAGTTTTAAAGCTTGATGAGTGCAATACTGTTTATAATATAAATTTTAGCTACTAAAGTACGTTAATCCACACTTTTTGTGTTTATTATTTGTTTTCATTGAGAAAATAATCTTTTAATTAATCGATGTTTGTTTATAGAGTAAAGCTCAATTTATACGAACGAAAAAACTAATGTCTATAGTAATGTTACCAAGAATGGTTGTTGCAGCCCTAATATAGTGCTATAAAAAAGTAACTGGAAAAACTAAAGTTTTAAAGAACGATGAGTCCAAAACTCTTTATAATATAAATTTTAGCTACTAAAGTACGTTAATACCCATTTTTGTGTTTTTATTTTGTTTTCTTTGAGAAAATGAACATTTATTTAATCGATGTTTGTTCATGCAGTGAAGGTAAAATGAGACTAAAGAAAAAACTATTGTGTATGGTAATGTTTCCAACAAAGGTTGCTGAAGCACTAATATTGTACTAGAAAGAAGTTACTGGTAGAACTACAATTTTAAAGCTTGATGAGTGCAATACTGTTTATAATATTAATTTTAGCTACTAAAGTACGTTAATTCACACTTTTTGTGTCTATTATTTGTTTTCTCTGAGAAAATAAACTTTTAATTAATCGATGTTTGTTTATGCAGTAAAGCAAAGTTTAGACGAACAAAAACTAATGTCTTTAGTAGTGTTTCCAAAGAATGGTTGCTTTTTTTTTTTTTTTTTTTTGTATGCTCATAATATTTACAATATATCTAAACTACAAATACAACCTACATACACACAATCACATACGATTACACAACGATGCCACAGGGAGCATGGAATTTCACAACAACCCTGCGGCCATTTAAAATTAACTCAAAGTTTGTCCCAAAATAGACGCCAGGCCAGACATTCAGGAAAATTTCGATGAATATCGAGATATGCATGAGTAATAGTGATTGTCGGAGGAGAAAGCCTTACCTGTTACTATTTTGGAACAGACTTTGACAACAAATATAAAAGAAACAAATAACAAGACTATAAAAGAAAAATCACGTAATGAAAAATAAGGGAAACTGTTTGCGAGAGGAAACAATTGCAGCGATTTATCGGAAACGTTCTGATGCATGAATGTATTTCAGAGTTGCCTTGATGACTTCTGTATTCGAGACAATTGGCAGCCTTTCATCGCCATACAACAAAACTCTAAGCATAATTTTGTTAGAAAGGTTTGACAGGCCATGTTGGTGCAATATTGCATTGACACTGTTGAGAAGATCACGTCTGCAAACAACATACAAGTGACAGAACAGCAAATAATGTTCCGTATCCTCAATGCCATCGTTTATTGAGCACATTGGATCTATTGTATCCTTAAAATTGTGCCTGAACTTGTGGAGATTTAGTTTGCTAAGACCCACACTGTGGGTAATGATCTGATTTCAGGATCAAGCATGTTCCACTCAGATAGACAATGTGGATAAAAACTTGCACCATAACTGACTGTTCTTGCACAGATTCGCCCAACTACGTTGCGTTTGCGAAAAGGGTAAGACGAGTCTAGCAAAGGTGGAATTGGCACTCTTGTATAATCTGGTGTTAGGTTGTTAACAAACTTATAAAAAAGAACAAGACGCCTACTCCATCGACGGAGGTTGAGCGATTCCCACCCAAGTTCATCGTAGAGTTTCTCACCTGGAAAGTCATTGCAATGGGTAAAAGAGGGATTGAAATTAGAATAAATATGGAGCAAAAAAGATATAATTTTGATAGCAAAAGAATTGTTGAAAAAATTGAGGCTTTGTTATGTACCACCCATCTCTTTGTGATTAGGAGAGATCGGAACGTTCCAATTGCTGCCCGCCACTGACTTACATCAATTTGCATTTGGGAATGGTTGCTGCAGAACTAATATAGTACTATAAAAGAAGTAACTGGTAGAACTAAAGTTTTGTAGAACGATGAGTGCATTACTCTTTAGAATATAAATTTTAGCTACTAAAGTACGTTAATCGCCACTTTTGGTGTTTATATTTTTTTTCTTTTGGAAAATAAACATTTAATTAATCGATGACGACTTATGCAGTAAAGCTAAAATGAGACTAAAGAAAAAACTAATGTCTATAGAAATGTTTTGAAGAATTGTTGCTGCAGCACTAATATAGTACTAGAGAGAAGTTACTTGTAAAACTAAAGTTTTAAAGCTTGATGAGTGCAATACTGTTTATAATATAAATTTTAGCTACTAAAGTACGTTAATCGCCACTTTTGGTGTTTATATTTTGTTTTCTTTGAGGAATTAAACTTTTAATTAATCGATGTTTGTTTATGCAGTAAAGCTAAATTTAGACGAACGAAAAAACTAATGTCTATAGTAATGTTTCCAAGAATGGTTGCTGCAGCACTAATATAGTGCGATAAAAGAAGCAACAGCCAAAATTAAAGTTTTAAAGAACGATGAGTCCAATACTCTTTATAGTATAAATTTTAGCTGCTAAAGTACGTTAATCCCCATTTTTTGTGTTTATATTTTGTTTTCTTTGAGAAAATAAACATTTATTTAATCGATGTTTGCTCATTGTGCGAAGGTAAAATGAGACTAAAGAAAAAACTATTGTGTATGGTAATGTTTCCAAAAAAGGTTGCTGAAGCAATAATATAGTACTAGAGAGAAGTTACTGGTAGAACTAAAGTTTTAAAGCTTGATGAGTGCAATACTGTTTATAATATAAATTTTAGCTACTAAAGTACGTTAATCCACACTTTGTGTGTTTATTATTTGTTTTCCTTGAGAAAATAAACTTTTAATAAATCGATCTTTGTTTATGCAGTAAAGCTAAATTTAGACGAACGAAAAAGCTAATGTCTATAGTAATGTTTCCAAAGAATGGTTGCTGCAGAACTAATATAGTGCTATAAAAGAAGTAACTGGTAGAAATAAAGTTTTGTAGAACGATGAGTGCATTACTCTTTAGAATATAAATTTTAGCTACTAAAGTACGTTAATTGCCACTTTTGGTGTTTATATTTTTTTTTCTTTTGGAAAATAATCATTTAATTAATCGATGACGGCTTATGCAGTAAAGCTAAAATGATACTAAAGAAAAACCTAATGTCTATAGAAATGTTTTGAAGAATTGTTGCTGCAGCACTAATATAGTGCTATGAAACAAGTAACTGGCAGAACTAAAGTTTAAAAGAACGAAGAATGCAATACTCTTTATAATATAAATTGTAGCTATTAAAGTACGCTAATCAACCCTTTTTGTGTTTCAATATTATTTTCTGTGAGAAAATAAACATTTATTTAATCGATGTTTGTTCATGCAGTGAAGGTAAAATGAGACTAAAGAAAAAACTGTTGTGTATGGTAATGTTTCCAAAAATGGTGGCTGAAGCATTAATATAGTACTAGAAAGAAGTTACTGGTAGAACTAAAGTTTTAAAGCTTGATGAGTGCAATACTGTTTATGATATGAATTTTAGCTACTAAAGTACGTTAATCCACACGTTTTGTGTTTATAATTTGTTTCCTTTGAGAAAATAATCTTTTAATTAATCGATGTTTGTTTATGCAGTAAAGCTAAATTTCAACGAACGAAAATACTATTGTGTATAGTAATGTTTCCAAAAATGGTTGCTGAAGCACTAATATAGTGCTATAAAAGAAGTAACTTGCCGAACTAAAGCTTAAAGGAACGAAGAGTCCAATACTCTTTAAAATATTAATTTTAGCTACTAAAGTACGTTAATCCCCATTTTTTGTGTTTATATTTTGTTTTCTTTGAGAAAATAAACGTTTAATTAATTGATGTTTGTTTATGCAGTAAAGCTAAATTTAGACGAACGAAAAAACTAATGTCTATAGCGATGTTTTCAAGAACGATTGCTGCATCAGTAATATAGTGCCTTAAAAGAAATAACTGGCAGAACTAAAGGTTAAAAGAACGATGAGTGCAATACTCTTCATAATATAAATTGTAGCTATTAAAGTACGTTAATCAACCCTTTTTGTGTTTTACTATTGTTTTTTTTGAGAAAATAAACATTTATTTAATCGATGTTTGTTCATGCAGTGAAGGTAAAATGAGACAAAAGAAAAACTATTGTGTATGGTAATGTTTCCAAAAAAGGTTGCTGAAGCATTAATATAGTACTAGAAAGAAGTTACTGGTAGAACTAAAGTTTTAAAGCTTGATGAGTGCAACACTGTTTATAATATAAATTTTAGCTACTAAAGTACGTTAATCCACGCTTTTTGTGTTTATAATTTGTTTTCTTTGAGAAATAAACTTTTAATTAATTGATGTTTGTTTATGCAGTAAAGCTAAAGTTAGACGAACAAAAAAACTAATGTCTATAGTAATTTTACAAAAAATGGTTGCTGCAGCACTAATATAGTGCTATAAAAGAAGTAACTGGCAAAACTAAAGTTTTAAAGAACGATGAGTCCAATACTCTTTATTATATAAATTTTAGCTACTAAGGTACGTTAATCCCCATTTTTTGTGTTTATCTTTTGTTTTCTTTTCGAGCATAAATATTTAATTACTCGATGTTTGTTTATGCAGAAAAGCTAAAATGAGACTGAAGAAAAAACTATTGTGTATAGTAATGTTTCCAAAAATGGTTGCAGAAGCACTAATATAGTACTAGAAAGAAGTTACTGGTAGAACTAAAGTTTTAAAGCTTGATGAGTGCAATACTGTTTATAATATGAGTTTTAGCTACTAAAGTATGTTAACCTAGAATTTTTGTTTTTATAATTCTTTTTCTTTGAGAAAATAAACTTTTAATTAATTGATATTTGTTTATGCAGTAAAGCTAAATTTAAAGGAACGAAAAAACTAATGTATATAGTAATGTTTCCAAAGAATGGTTGCTGCAGAACTAATATAGTGCTATAAAAGAAGTAACTGGTAGAACTAAAGTTTTGTAGAACGATGAGTGCATTACTCTTTAGAATATAAATTTTAGCTACTAAAGTACGTTAATCAACCCTTTTTGTGTTTTAATATTATTTTCTTTGAGAAAATAAACATTTATTTAATCGATGTTTGTTCATGCAGTGAAGGTAAAATGAGACTAAAGAAAAAACTATTGTGTATGGTAATGTTTCCAAAAAAGGTTGCTGAAGCACTAATATAGTGCTAGAAAGAAGTTACTGGTAGAACTAAAGTTTTAAAGCTTGATGAGTGCAATACTGTTTATAATATAATTTTTAGCTACAAAAGTACGTTAATCCACACTTTTTGTGTTTATAATTTGTTTTCTTTGCGAAAATAAACTTTTAATTAATCGATATTTGTTTATGCAGTAAAGCTAAATTTAGACAAACGAAAAAACTAATGTCTATAGGAATGTTTCCAAAGAATGGTTGCTGCAGAACTAATATAGTGCTATAAAAGAAGTAACTGGTAGAACTAAAGTTTTGTAGAACGATGAGTGCATTACTCTTTAGAATATAAATTTTAGCTACGAAAGTACGTTAATCCACACTTTTTGTGTTTATATTTTGTTTTCTTTGGGAAAATGAACATTTAATTAATCGATATTTGTTTATACATTAAAGTTAAAATGAGACTAAAGAAAAAACTAATGTCTAAAGTAATGTTTCCAGGAATTGTTGCTGCAGCACTAATATAGTGCTATAACAGAAGTAACTGGCAAAACTACAATTTCAAAGAACGATTAGTCCAATACTCTTTATAATATAAATTTTAGCTGCTAAAGTACGTTAATCCCCATTTTTTGTGTTTATATTTTGTTTTCTTTGAGAAAATAAACTTCTAATTAATCAATGTCGGTTTATGCAGTAAAGCTAAAATGAGACTAAAGAAAAAACTATTGTCTATGGTAATGTTTCCAAAAAAGGTTGCTAAAGCACAAATATAGTACTAGAAAGAAGTTACTGGTAGAACTAAAGTTTTAAAGCTTGATGAGTGCAATACTGTTTATAATATAAATTTTAGCTACTAAAGTACGTTAATCCACGCTTTTTGTGTTTATAATTTGTTTTCTTTGAGAAATAAACTTTTAATTAATTGATGTTTGTTTATGCAGTAAAGCTAAAGTTAGACGAACAAAAAAACTAATGTCTATAGTAATTTTACAAAGAATGGTTGCTGCAGGACTAATATAGTGCTATGAAAGAAGTAACTGGCAAAACTAAAGTTTTAAAGAACGATGAGTGCAATACTCTTTATATTATAAATTTTAGCTACTAAAGTACGTTAATCCCCATTTTTTGTGTTTATATTTTGTCTTCTTTGAGAAAATAAACATTTATTTAATCGATGTTTGTTCATGCAGTGAAGGTAAAATGAGAGTAATGAAAAAACTATTGTGTATGGTAATGTTTCCAACAAAGGTTGCTGAAGCACTAATATTGTACTAGAAAGAAGTTACTGGTAGAACTAAAGTTTTAAAGCTTGATGAGTGCAATACTGTTTATAATATAAATTTTAGCTACTAGAGTACGTTAATTCACACTTTTTGAGTTTATTATTTGTTTTCTTTGAGAAAATAAACTTTTAATTAATCGATGTTTGTTTATGCAGTAAATCTAAATTTAGACGAACGAAAAAACTAATTTCTATAGTAATGTTTCCAAGAATGGTTGCTGCAGCACTAATGTAGTGCTATAAAAGAAGTAACTGGTAGAACTAAAGTTTCACAGAACGATGAGTGCAATACTCTTTAGAATATAAATTTTAGCTACAAAAGTACGTTAATCCCTACTTTCGGTTTTTATATCTCGTTTCCTTTGGGAAAATAAACATTTAATTAATCGATGTCAGTTTATGCAGTTAAGCTAAAATGAGACTAAAGAAAAAGCTAATTTCTATAGAAATGTTTCCAAGAATTGTTGCTGCAGCACTAATATAGTGCTATAAAAGAAGTAACTGGCAGAACTAAAGTTTAAAGGAACGAAGAGTGCAATAATCTTTATAATATAAATTGTAGCTATTAAAGGACGTTAATCAACCCTTTCTGTGTTTTAATTTTGTTTTCTTTGAGAAAATAAACTTTTAATTAATCGATGTTTGTTTATGCCGTAAAGCTAAATTTAGACGAACGAAAATACTATTGTGTATAGTAATGTTTCCAAAAATGGTTGCTGAAGCACTAATATAGTGCTATAAAAGAAGTAACTTGCAGAACTAAAGCTTAAAGGAACGAAGAGTCCAATACTCTTTATAATATAAATTTTAGCTACTAAAGTACGTTAATCCCCATTTTTTGTGTTTATAATTTGTTTTCTTCGAGAAAATAAACATTTATTTAATCTATGTTTGTTCATGCAGTGAAGGTAAAATGAGACTAAAGAAAAAACTATTGTGTATGGTAATGTTTCCAAAAAAGGTTGCTGAAGCACTAATATAGTGCTAGAAAGAAGTTACTGGTAGAACTAAAGTTTTAAAGCTTGATGAGTGCAATACTGTTTATAATATAATTTTTAGCTACAAAAGTACGTTAATCCACACTTTTTGTGTTTATAATTTGTTTTCTTTGCGAAAATAAACTTTTAATTAATCGATATTTGTTTATGCAGTAAAGCTAAATTTAGACAAACGAAAAAACTAATGTCTATAGGAATGTTTCCAAAGAATGGTTGCTGCAGAACTAATATAGTGCTATAAAAGAAGTAACTGGTAGAACTAAAGTTTTGTAGAACGATGAGTGCACTACTCTTTAGAATATAAATTTTAGCTACGAAAGTACGTTAATCCATTTTTTGTGTGTTTATGTTTTGTTTTCCATCCGAAAATAAATATTTAATTGCTCGATGTTTGTTCATGCAGTGAAGGTAAAATGAGACTAATGAAAAAACTATTGTTTATAGTAAAATTTCCAAGAATGGTTGCTGCGGCACTAATATTATGCTATGAAAGAAGTAACTGGTAGATCTAAAGTTTAAAAGAACGATGAGTGCACTACTCTTTATAATATAAATTTTAGCAACTAAAGTACGTTATCCCATACTTTTTGTTTTTATTGTTTGTTTTTTTTGAGAAAATAAACGTTTAATTAATTGATGTTTGTTTATGCAGTAAAGCTAAATTTAGACGAACGAAAAAACTAATGTCTATAGCAATAATTTTAAGAACGATTGCTGCATCACTAATATAGTGCCTTAAAAGAAATAACTGGCAGAACTAAAGGTTAAAAGAACGATGAGTGCAATACTCTTCATAATATAAATTGTAGCTATTAAAGTACGTTAATCAACCCTTTTTGTGTTTTACTATTGTTTTTTTTGAGAAAATAAACATTTATTTAATCGATGTTTGTTCATGCAGTGAAGGTAAAATGAGACAAATGAAAAACTATTGTGTATGGTAATGTTTCCAAAAAAGGTTGCTGAAGCATTAATATAGTACTAGAAAGAAGTTACTGGTAGAACTAAAGTTTTAAAGCTTGATGAGTGCAACACTGTTTATAATATAAATTTTAGCTACTAAAGTACGTTAATCCACCCTTTTTGTGTTTATAATTTGTTTTCTTTGAGAAATAAACTTTTAACTAATTGATGTTTGTTTATGCAGTAAAGCTAAAGTTAGACGAACAAAAAAACTAATGTCTATAGTAATTTTACAAAGAATGGTTGCTGCAGGACTAATATAGTGCTATGAAAGAAGTAACTGGCAAAACTAAAGTTTTAAAGAACGATGAGTGCAATACTCTTTATATTATAAATTTTAGCTACTAAAGAACGTTAATCCCCATTTTTTGTGTTTATATTTTGTCTTCTTTGAGAAAATAAACATTTATTTAATCGATGTTTGTTCATGCAGTGAAGGTAAAATGAGAGTAATGAAAAAACTATTGTGTATGGTAATGTTTCCAACAAAGGTTGCTGAAGCACTAATATTGTACTAGAAAGAAGTTACTGGTAGAACTAAAGTTTTAAAGCTTGATGAGTGCAATACTGTTTATAATATAAATTTTAGCTACTAGAGTACGTTAATTCACACTTTTTGAGTTTATTATTTGTTTTCTTTGAGAAAATAAACTTTTAATTAATCGATGTTTGTTTATGCAGTAAATCTAAATTTAGACGAACGAAAAAACTAATTTCTATAGTAATGTTTCCAAGAATGGTTGCTGCAGCACTAATGTAGTGCTATAAAAGAAGTAACTGGTAGAACTAAAGTTTCACAGAACGATGAGTGCAATACTCTTTAGAATATAAATTTTAGCTACAAAAGTACGTTAATCCCTACTTTCGGTTTTTATATCTCGTTTTCTTTGGGAAAATAAACATTTAATTAATCGATGTCAGTTTATGCAGTAAAGCTAAAATGAGACTAAAGAAAAAGCTAATTTCTATAGAAATGTTTCCAAGAATTGTTGCTGCAGCACTAATATAGTGCTATAAAAGAAGTAACTGGCAGAACTAAAGTTTAAAGGATCGAAGAGTGCAATAATCTTTATAATATAAATTGTAGCTATTAAAGGACGTTAATCAACACTTTCTGTGTTTTAATTTTGTTTTCTCTGAGAAAATAAACATTTATTTAATTGATGTTTGTTCATGCAGTGAAGGTAAAAAGAGACTAAAGAAAAAACTATTGTGTATGGTAATGTTTCCAAAAATGGTGGCTGAAGCACTAATATAGTACTAGAAAGAAGTTACTGGTAGAACTAAAGTTTTAAAGCTTGATGAGTGCAATACTGTTTATAATATAAATTTTAGCTACTAAAGTACGTAAATCCACACTTTTTGTGTTTATTATTTGTTTTCTTTGAGAAAATAAACTTTTAATTAATCGATGTTTGTTTATGCAGTAAAGCTAAATTTAAAGGAACGAAAAAACTAATGTCTATAGTAATGTTTCAAAGAATGGTTGCTGCAGCACTAATATAGTGCTATAAAAGAAGTAACTGGCAAAACTAAAGTTTTAAAGAACGATGAGTCCAATACTCTTTATAATATAAATTTTAGCTACTAAGGTACGTTAATCCCCATTTTTTGTGTTTATCTTTTTTTTTCTTTTCGAGAATAAATATTTAATTACTCGATGTTTGTTTATGCAGAAAAGCTAAAATGAGACTGAAGAAAAAACTATTGTATATAGTAATGTTTCCAAAAATGGTTGCAGAAGCACTAATATAGTACTAGAAAGAAGTTACTGGTAGAACTAAAGTTTTAAAGCTTGATGAGTGCAATACTTTTTATAATATGAGTTTTAGCTACTAAAGTATGTTAATCTAGAATTTTTGTTTTTATAATTCTTTTTCTTTGAGAAAATAAACTTTTAATTAATCGACGTTTGTTTACGCAGTAAAGATAAAATGAGACCAAAGAAAAAACTAATGTCTTAAGTAATTTTTTCAAGAATGGCTGCTGCGGCACTACTATAGTGCTATAAAAGAAGTTACTGGTAGAACTAAAGTTTTGAAGAACGATAAGTGCAATACTCTTTATAATATAAATTGTAGCTACTAAAGTACGTCAATCTACAATTTTTTGTTTTTATATTATGTTTTTTTTGAGAAAATAAACTTTTAGTTAATCGATGTTTGTTTATGCAGTAAAAGTAAAATGATACTAAAAGAAAACTAATATCTATAATAATGTTTCCAAGAATGGTTGTTGCAGAACTAAAATAGTGCTATAAAAGAAGTTAAAGGCAGAACTAAAGTTCCAAGAACGATGAGTGCAATAATCTTTATAATATAAATTGTAGCTATTAAAGGACGTTAATCAACACTTTCTGTGTTTTAATTTTGTTTTCTCTGAGAAAATAAACATTTATTTAATTGATGTTTGTTCATGCAGTGAAGGTAAAATGGAACTAAAGAAAAAATTGTTGTGTATAGTAATGTTTCCAAAAATGGTTGCTGAAGCACTGATATAGTACTAGAAAGAAGTTACTGGTAGAACTAAAGTTTTAAAGCTTGATGAGTGCAATACTGTTTATAATATAAATTTTAGCTACTAAAGTATGTTAATCCACCCTTTTTGTGCTTATAATTTGTTTTCTTTGAGGAAATAAACTTTTAATTAATCGATGTTTGTTTATGCAGTAAAGCTAAAATGAGACTAGAGGAAAAACTAATGTCTATAGTAATGTTTCCAAGAATGGTTGCTGAAGCACTAATATAGTGCTATAAAAGGAGTAACTGGCAGAACTAAAGTTGTAAGGAACGATGAGTGCAATACTCTTTATAATATAAATTTTAGCTACTAAAGTACGTTAATCCACACTTTTTGTGTTTTAATATTATTTTCTTTGAGAAAATAAACATTTATTTAATCGATGTTTGTTCATGCAGTGAAGGTAAAATGGAACTAAAGAAAAAATTGTTGTGTATAGTAATGTTTCCAAAAATGGTTGCTGAAGCACTGATATAGTACTAGAAAGAAGTTACTGGTAGAACTAAAGTTTTAAAGCTTGATGAGTGCAATACTGTTTATAATATAAATTTTAGCTACTAAAGTATGTTAATCCACCCTTTTTGTGCTTATAATTTGTTTTCTTTGAGGAAATAAACTTTTAATTAATCGATGTTTGTTTATGCAGTAAAGCTAAATTTAGACGAACGAAAAAACTAATGTCTATAGTAATGTTTCCAAGAATGGTTGCTGAAGCACTAATATAGTGCTATAAAAGAAGTAACTGGCAGAACTAAAGTTGTAAGGAACGATGAGTGCAATACTCTTTATAACATAAATTATAGCTATTAAAGTACCTTAATCAACCCTATTTGTGTTTTAATATTATTTTCTTTGAGAAAATAAGCATTTATTAAATCGATGTTTGTTCATGCAGTAAAGATAAAATGGAACGAAAGAAAAAATTGTTGTGTATAGTAATGTTTCCAAAAATGGTTGCTGAAGCACTGATATAGTACTAGAAAGAAGTTACTGGTAGAACTAAAGCTTTAAAGCTTGATGAGTGCAATACTGTTTATAATATAAATTCTAGCTACTAAAGTATGTTAATCCAGCCTTTTTGTGCTTATAATTTGTTTTCTTTGAGGAAATAAACTTTTAATTAATCGATGTTTGTTTATGCAGTAAAGCTAAAATGAGACTAGAGGAAAAACTAATGTCTATAGTAATTTTTCCAAGAATGGTTGCTGAAGCACTAATATAGTGCTATAAAAGGAGTAACTGGCAGAACTAAAGTTGTAAGGAACGATGAGTGCAATACTCTTTATAATATAAATTTTAGCTACTAAAGTACGTTAATCCACACTTTTTGTGTTTTAATATTATTTTCTTTGAGAAAATAAACATTTATTTAATCGATGTTTGTTCATGCAGTGAAGGTAAAATGGAACTAAAGAAAAAATTGTTGTGTATGGTAATGTTTCCAAAAAAGGTTGCTGAAGCATTAATATAGTATTATAAAGAAGTTACCGGTAGAACTAAAGTTTTAAAGCTTGATGAGTGCAGCACTGTTTATAATATAAATTTTAGCTACTAAAGTACGTTAATCCACCCTTTTTGTGATTATAATTTGTTTTGTATTCGAAAATAAATATTTAATTACTCGATGTTTGTTTATGCAGTAAAGCTAAAATGAGACTGAAGAAAAAACTATTGTGTGTAGTAATGTTTCCATAAATGGTTGCTGCAGAACTAATATAGTGCTATAAAAGAAGTAACTGGTAGAACTAAAGTTTTGTAGAACGATGAGTGCACTACTCTTTATAATATAAATTTTAGCTACGAAAGTACGTTAATCCACCTTTTTTGTATTTATAATTTGTTTTCTTTGAGAAAATAAACTTTTAATTACTCGACGTTTGTTTATGCAGTAAAGCTAAATTTAGACGAACGAAAAAACTAATGTCTATAGGAATGTTTCCAAAGAATGGTTGCTGCAGAACTAATATAGTGCTATAAAAGAAGTAACTGGTAGAACTAAAGTTTTGTAGAACGATGAGTGCACTACTCTTTAGAATATAAATTTTAGCTACGAAAGTACGTTAATCCATTTTTTTTGTGTTTATGTTTTGTTTTCCATCCGAAAATAAATATTTAATTGCTCGATGTTTGTTCATGCAGTGAAGGTAAAATGAGACTAATGAAAAAACTATTGTTTATAGTAAAATTTCCAAGAATGGTTGCTGCGGCACTAATATTATGCTATGAAAGAAGTAACTGGTAGATCTAAAGTTTAAAAGAACGATGAGTGCACTACTCTTTATAATATAAATTTTAGCAACTAAAGTACGTTATCCCATACTTTTTGTTTTTATTGTTTGTTTTTTTTGAGAAAATAAACGTTTAATTAATTGATGTTTGTTTATGCAGTAAAGCTAAATTTAGACGAACGAAAAAACTAATGTCTATAGCAATAATTTTAAGAACGATTGCTGCATCACTAATATAGTGCCTTAAAAGAAATAACTGGCAGAACTAAAGGTTAAAAGAACGATGAGTGCAATACTCTTCATAATATAAATTGTAGCTATTAAAGTACGTTAATCAACCCTTTTTGTGTTTTACTATTGTTTTTTTTGAGAAAATAATCATTTATTTAATCGATGTTTGTTCATGCAGTGAAGGTAAAATGAGACAAATGAAAAACTATTGTGTATGGTAATGTTTCCAAAAAAGGTTGCTGAAGCATTAATATAGTACTAGAAAGAAGTTACTGGTAGAACTAAAGTTTTAAAGATTGATGAGTGCAACACTGTTTATAATATAAATTTTAGCTACTAAAGTACGTTAATCCACCCTTTTTGTGTTTATAATTTGTTTTCTTTGAGAAATAAACTTTTAACTAATTGATGTTTGTTTATGCAGTAAAGCTAAAGTTAGACGAACAAAAAAACTAATGTCTATAGTAATTTTACAAAGAATGGTTGCTGCAGGACTAATATAGTGCTATGAAAGAAGTAACTGGCAAAACTAAAGTTTTAAAGAACGATGAGTGCAATACTCTTTATATTATAAATTTTAGCTACTAAAGAACGTTAATCCCCATTTTTTGTGTTTATATTTTGTCTTCTTTGAGAAAATAAACATTTATTTAATCGATGTTTGTTCATGCAGTGAAGGTAAAATGAGAGTAATGAAAAAACTATTGTGTATGGTAATGTTTCCAACAAAGGTTGCTGAAGCACTAATATTGTACTAGAAAGAAGTTACTGGTAGAACTAAAGTTTTAAAGCTTGATGAGTGCAATACTGTTTATAATATAAATTTTAGCTACTAGAGTACGTTAATTCACACTTTTTGAGTTTATTATTTGTTTTCTTTGAGAAAATAAACTTTTAATTAATCGATGTTTGTTTATGCAGTAAATCTAAATTTAGACGAACGAAAAAACTAATTTCTATAGTAATGTTTCCAAGAATGGTTGCTGCAGCACTAATGTAGTGCTATAAAAGAAGTAACTGGTAGAACTAAAGTTTCACAGAACGATGAGTGCAATACTCTTTAGAATATAAATTTTAGCTACAAAAGTACGTTAATCCCTACTTTCGGTTTTTATATCTCGTTTTCTTTGGGAAAATAAACATTTAATTAATCGATGTCAGTTTATGCAGTAAAGCTAAAATGAGACTAAAGAAAAAGCTAATTTCTATAGAAATGTTTCCAAGAATTGTTGCTGCAGCACTAATATAGTGCTATAAAAGAAGTAACTGGCAGAACTAAAGTTTAATGGATCGAAGAGTGCAATAATCTTTATAATATAAATTGTAGCTATTAAAGGACGTTAATCAACCCTTTCTGTGTTTTAATTTTGTTTTCTCTGAGAAAATAAACATTTATTTAATTGATGTTTGTTCATGCAGTGAAGGTAAAAAGAGACTAAAGAAAAAACTATTGTGTATGGTAATGTTTCCAAAAATGGTGGCTGAAGCACTAATATTGTACTAGATAGAAGTTACTGGTAGAACTAAAGTTTTAAAGCTTGATGAGTGCAAGACTGTTTATAATATGAATTTTAGCTACTAAAGTACGTTAATCCACACTTTTTGTGTTTATAATTTGTTTTCTTTGAGAAAATAAACTTTTAATTAATCGATGTTTGTTTATGCCGTAAAGCTAAATTTAGACGAACGAAAATACTATTGTGTATAGTAATGTTTCCAAAAATGGTTGCTGAAGCACTAATATAGTGCTATAAAAGAAGTAACTTGCAGAACTAAAGCTTAAAGGAACGAAGAGTCCAATACTCTTTATAATATAAATTTTAGCTACTAAAGTACGTTAATCCCCATTTTTTGTGTTTATATTTTGTTTTCTCCGAGAAAATAAACATTTATATAATCGATGCTTGCTCATGCAGTGAAGGTAAAATGAGACTAAAGAAATATGTGGAGACATTCATCCAAATCCTGGCCCAGAGATTAATAAATGTTTGAAGTTCTTTCACTGGAACTTGAATAGCATCTGTGCTAGAGATCGAATAAAGATACCTCTTATTGAAACTTATGATGCCCTCTACAAATATGACATTATTGCTATTTCTGAGACTATGCTTGATCAAACTGTGAAAAATGATGAAATCTATATTGAAGGGTTTAGCAAAGAGATATATCGCAGTGATCATCCGAGCAATACCAAAATTGGTGGAGTGTGTCTTTATTTTCGCGAAGGGCTACCCATCAAGAGACGGACTGACCTTGAGCTATTACCTGAAATTATCATTACTGAAATTAGAATAGCACGTAAAAAAGTTCTCCTTGGGACAATGTATCGTAGTCCAAGTCAAAACAGCGAGCAATTCGAAACCTTTATTGATAGCTTGCAACAGACCATCAATAAAATGAAAGCTGAAAATCCACACTGCATGATTTTAACAGGTGATCTCAATTGTAGATCTTCAATGTGGTGGACTGAGGATATTGAACAGCCCGAGGGTACTGCTTTGGACGAATTTATGGAAATAAATGGTCTGTATCAACTGATTGAGGAGCCAACTAATATAAGAAATGAAGGCTGTTCTTGCATTGACTTAATTATTACTGACCAGCCAAATATGTTTGTTGACTGTGGTGTTCACCCTTCCTTGGACGAACACTGTCAGCATCAAATTATCCACGGTAAACTGAATGTCTCTTTGCCATCTCCCCCTCCATATAAAAGGACAGTATGGGATTATTCCAAGGCTGATGTTCAAATGATTATTGAATCAATTAACAAAATCGATTGGACTGCTTGCTTTGATGGGCTAAATCCTACAGAAATGGTAGAAATATTTACAAATGTTCTTGCTGAAATTTTTTCGGAGTATATACCTAATAAAGTTGTCAAATTTGATGATAAGGATCCACCGTGGATGAAGCAGGAATTAAAAACTGCTATTAAGCGCAAACACAGAACATATGCTAAATTTGTTAGACGTGGTAGAAAGCAAGAAGACTGGAACTCTGTTAAAAATGTCCAAAACATAACATCAAAAATGATTACCAATGCTAAAAATGATTATTATCTCGGACTTGGCAGAAAGTTATCGAATAACGTAACTGGGGCTAAATCATATTGGACCTTATTCAACAGACTTCTCAAAAAAAAGAAAGTTTCTAACATACCCCCTCTTATTGAAAATGGCTTATTTATTACCAATGTAGAAGCAAAAGCAAATATTTTCAATGAGTTCTTTGTTGCTCAATGCAGGGAGATAGAAACTGGTAGTACTATCCCTACATTTATTCCGCAGTTTCCATCACCCTTATTCAATATAGATATAAACAGGGAAAAGGTACTTCGAATCATTCGTTCTCTAGATTCTAAAAAGGCACATGGATGTGACGGAATTTCTGTTGCCATGATCAAAATATGTGACAATTCGATAGTAGATCCTCTGTGTTGCATTTTTGAAAGATGCCTTGAAACAGGAATTTACCCTTCTCAATGGAAGAAAGCAAATATAATTCCTGTGCATAAAAAGGGCTGCAAACAGAACAAGAAAAACTATCGCCCAATTTCCCTACTTCCAATTTTTGGAAAGTTTTTTGAAAAGCTATTATTTGATGCCATCTACGAGCATCTCAGTATAAATGGTCTTATATCGCCTCATCAATCAGGGTTTCGTCCCGGTGATTCGACTATCAATCAGTTACTGCTCATCACTCAAAATATTTATAGAGCCTTCGATGAAACTCCTAGTAAAGAAACACGTGCCATCTTCCTTGACCTTTCAAAGGCATTTGACAGGGTCTGGCATGAGGGTCTCATTTACAAGTTGGAATCCAATGGCTTACATGGAAATGTTCTTCGGATTGTTAAAAGTTTTTTGTCAGATCGTAAGCAACGGGTAGTGCTAAATGGGCAATGTTCAAAGTGGGATACAATTTCCGCAGGTGTACCACAAGGATCAGTTCTTGGACCGTTGTTGTTCTTGATCTACATTAATGATATTACCCACAATGTTAAATGTGGTATTAAGTTATTTGCTGATGACACGTCGTTGTTTACTACTGTTCAAAATGAAAATGTAGCTGCACTTGACTTAAACAGAGATTTGGCAAAAATTAGCTTATGGGCATGGCAATGGAAAATGCAGTTTAACGCTGACAAGACAGAGGAGGTCATATTTTCTTGTAAAAGGAATAAGCCAATCCACCCCGGTCTTGAATTGGGAGAGGAGGCCATTGCATCAAAATTGGAGCACAAGCACCTTGGGGTTACTCTTGACTCAAAGCTAAATTTTAAAAGTCATATTCGAGAGGCTATCTTGAAAGCACGGAGAGGAATTGGTTTGTTAAAATACCTTTCTAAATATGTATCAAGAGAGGTCCTTGATCAAACCTATAAGCTTTATGTGAGACCTCACTTAGACTATGGAGACATCATTTACCATAAATATGACCCTGATATGCAGCTGAACCTTACGCAACAACTAGAACAGACTCAATATAAAGCAGCACTAGCTGTTACTGGAGCGTGGGTAGGTACAAGTAGGCGAAGGCTACTTGAAGAGCTCGGATGGGAAACACTTTATGACCGAAGGTGGTGCCGAAGATTATGTCATTTCTTTTCATTAACCACATCCAAAAGTCCAGATTACCTTTTCAATGAGATACCCGAACAGCGCTCAGTTGAGTATAATTTAAGAAACCCGCGTTGTTATGAGCAAAATGTAGGTAGAACTATGCGCTTCTCCAGCTCTTATTTCCATAACACAATATGTGAGTGGAACCTGTTAGACAAAACTGTACAAGATTCTCCTTCTCTTGCAGTTTTCAAGAGCAAATTGCTTCGAATCATCAGACCCGAGAAAAACCCGGTTTATAGCATCTATGATATTTTGGGTATCAAGCTATTAACAAGGCTTCGAGTTAACTTTAGTCCTCTAAATGAACATAGATTTAGGCATAATTTTGAGTGCTTGAGTCCAATTTGTATTTGTGGTACAGGAAAGGAAGATAATGAGCATTACCTCCTGCACTGCCCCCAGTTTACAGCTCAGCGCCAAGATCTCCTTGGTCAAGTCTCAGATGTCGGATATGATGTTGCTAGCATGAACTCAAAGGATCTTTGTCATTTGTTATTATATGGGAACCCAAATGAAAGCACCTTTGCAAACAGAATCATCATAGAAGCAACTATTTCTTTCATCAAAACTTCTGGACGGTTTAATTAAACTTTCTGGAAAAACAGCAGCCTAACCCTTTTTTTTTCTTTTAGACTGAAGTGCTCCCGGAATTTGCGTGGGCTGTCTCTGCTCATCGCACTGCTGCCGCGGGTGCATCGGTTGGGGGGAGTCTATGGTAAATTGGAAAGTCTTTTTCCCCTCGGGGTTGAATCCCTGAAACTTTGTTTCATTCTCCCTGCCGGTGCGCTCGTGGTTGTGGTTTGGTGGGTGGTGGGCTGTTTGTGCGGGTTTTGGGGGTACTTCAGTTTTACCTTGGCTTTTACTTTGTCCTGATTTAGTGTGCATATGTATCTTATTTTTTTTTGTTTTTTGTGTTCTATTATTAATTTATTGTTGATAGTACTTAGAAAATTGTAAGTGGCATTTGTAGTGAGGACCCGGTGACCATGCGTCTTTCCTCGCTGCAAATGCCACAGTAATTTGCATTAACTTGTTGTTTTTAAGTTTTAGATTGATAAAAAAAAAAAAAAAAAAAAAAAAAAAAGACTAAAGAAAAAACTATTGTGTATGGTAATGTTTCAAAAAAAGGTTGCTGAAGCACTAATATAGTACTAGAAAGAAGTTACTGGTAGAACTAAAGTTTTAAAGCTTGATGAGTGCAATACTGTTTATAATATAAATTTTAGCTACTAAAGTACGTTAATCCACACTTTTTGTGTTTATTATTTGTTTTCTTTGAGAAAATAAACTTTTAATTAATCGATGTTTGTTTATGCAGTAAAGCTAAATTTAAAGGAACGAAAAAACTAATGTCTATAGTAATGTTTCAAAGAATGGTTGCTGCAGCACTAATATAGTGCTATAAAAGAAGTAACTGGCAAAACTAAAGTTTTAAAGAACGATGAGTCCAATACTCTTTATAATATAAATTTTAGCTACTAAGGTACGTTAATCCCCATTTTTTGTGTTTATCTTTTTTTTTCTTTTCGAGAATAAATATTTAATTACTCGATGTTTGTTTATGCAGAAAAGCTAAAATGAGACTGAAGAAAAAACTATTGTATATAGTAATGTTTCCAAAAATGGTTGCAGAAGCACTAATATAGTACTAGAAAGAAGTTAACTAAAGTTTTAAAGCTTGATGAGTGCAATACTTTTTATAATATGAGTTTTAGCTACTAAAGTATGTTAATCTAGAATTTTTGTTTTCATAATTCTTTTTCTTTGAGAAAATAAACTTTTAATTAATCGACGTTTGTTTACGCAGTAAAGATAAAATGAGACCAAAGAAAAAACTAATGTCTTAAGTAATTTTTTCAAGAATGGCTGCTGCGGCACTACTATAGTGCTATAAAAGAAGTTACTGGTAGAACTAAAGTTTTGAAGAACGATAAGTGCAATACTCTTTATAATATAAATTGTAGCTACTAAAGTACGTCAATCTACAATTTTTTGTTTTTATATTATGTTTTTTTTGAGAAAATAAACTTTTAGTTAATCGATGTTTGTTTATGCAGTAAAAGTAAAATGATACTAAAAGAAAACTAATATCTATAATAATGTTTCCAAGAATGGTTGTTGCAGAACTAAAATAGTGCTATAAAAGAAGTTAAAGGCAGAACTAAAGTTCCAAGAACGATGAGTGCAATACTGTTTATAATATAAATTGTAGCTACTAAAGTAAGTTAATGAACAATTTTTGTGTTTTTATTTTGTTTTCGTTGAGAAAATAAACATAATAATTAATCAATGTTTGCTGATGCAGTAAAGCTAAAATGCAATTAAAAATAAGGTTGCTGCAGCACTAATATAGTGCTATAAAAGAAGTAACTGGCGGAACTAAAGTTGTAAGGAACGATGAGTGCAATACTCATTATAATATAAATTTTAGCTACTAAAGTATGTTAATCCAGCCTTTTTGTGCTTATAATTTGTTTTCTTTGAGGAAATAAACTTTTAATTAACCAATGTTTGTTTATGCAGTAAAGCTAGATTTAGACGAACGAAAAAACTAATGTCTATAGTAATGTTTCCAAGAATGGTTGCTGAAGCACTAATATAGTGCTATAAAAGAAGTAACTGGCAGAACTAAAGTTGTAAGGAACGATGAGTGCAATACTCTTTATAATATAAATTATAGCTATTAAAGTACCTTAATCAACCCTTTTTGTGTTTTAATATTATTTTCTTTGAGAAAATAAACATTTATTTAATCGATGTTTGTTCATGCAGTGAAGGTAAAATGGAACTAAAGAAAAAATTGTTGTGTATAGTAATGTTTCCAAAAATGGTTGCTGAAGCACTGATATAGTACTAGAAAGAAGTTACTGGTAGAACTAAAGTTTTAAAGCTTGATGAGTGCAATACTGTTTATAATATAAATTTTAGCTACTAAAGTATGTTAATCCACCCGTTTTGTGCTTATAATTTGTTTTCTTTGAGGAAATAAACTTTTAATCAACCAATGTTTGTTTATGCAGTAAAGCTAGATTTAGACGAACGAAAAAACTAATGTCTATAGTAATGTTTCCAAGAATGGTTGCTGAAGCACTAATATAGTGCTATAAAAGAAGTAACTGGCAGAACTAAAGTTGTAAGGAACGATGAGTGCAATACTCTTTATAATATAAATTATAGCTATTAAAGTACCTTAATCAACCCTTTTTGTGTTTTAATATTATTTTCTTTGAGAAAATAAACATTTATTTAATCGATGTTTGTTCATGCAGTGAAGGTAAAATGGAACTAAAGAAAAAATTGTTGTGTATAGTAATGTTTCCAAAAATGGTTGCTGAAGCACTGATATAGTACTAGAAAGAAGTTACTGGTAGAACTAAAGTTTTAAAGCTTGATGAGTGCAATACTGTTTATAATATAAATTTTAGCTACTAAAGTATGTTAATCCACCCTTTTTGTGCTTATAATTTGTTTTCTTTGAGGAAATAAACTTTTAATTAATCGTGTTTATGCAGTAAAGCTAAATTTAGACGAACGAAAAAACTAATGTCTATAGTAATGTTTCCAAGAATGGTTGCTGAAGCACTAATATAGTGCTATAAAAGAAGTAACTGGCAGAACTAAAGTTGTAAGGAACGATGAGTGCAATACTCTTTATAATATAAATTATAGCTATTAAAGTACCTTAATCAACCCTTTTTGTGTTTTAATATTATTTTCTTTGAGAAAATAAACATTTATTTAATCGATGTTTGTTCATGCAGTGAAGGTAAAATGGAACTAAAGAAAAAATTGTTGTGTATAGTAATGTTTCCAAAAATGGTTGCTGAAGCACTGATATAGTACTAGAAAGAAGTTACTGGTAGAACTAAAGTTTTAAAGCTTGATGAGTGCAATACTGTTTATAATATAAATTTTAGCTACTAAAGTATGTTAATCCACCCTTTTTGTGCTTATAATTTGTTTTCTTTGAGGAAATAAACTTTTAATTAATCGATGTTTGTTTATGCAGTAAAGCTAAATTTAGACGAACGAAAAAACTAATGTCTATAGTAATGTTTCCAAGAATGGTTGCTGAAGCACTAATATAGTGCTATAAAAGAAGTAACTGGCAGAACTAAAGTTGTAAGGAACGATGAGTGCAATACTCTTTATAACATAAATTATAGCTATTAAAGTACCTTAATCAACCCTTTTTGTGTTTTAATATTATTTTCTTTGAGAAAATAAGCATTTATTAAATCGATGTTTGTTCATGCAGTGAAGGTAAAATGAGACAAAAGAAAAACTATTGTGTATGGTAATGTTTCCAAAAAAGGTTGCTGAAGCATTAATATAGTACTAGAAAGAAGTTACTGGTAGAACTAAAGTTTTAAAGCTTGATGAGTGCAACACTGTTTATAATATAAATTTTAGCTACTAAAGTACGTTAATCTACCCTTTTTGTGTTTATTATTTGTTTTCTTTGAGAAAATAAACTTTTAATTAATCGATGTTTGTTTATGCAGTAAAGCTAAATTTAGACGAACGAAAAAACTAATTTCTATAGTAATGTTTCCAAGAATGGTTGCTGCAGCACTAATGTTGTGCTATAAATGAAGTAACTAGCAAAACTAAAGTTTTAAAGAACGATGAGTCCAATACTCTTTATAATATAAATTTTAGCTACTAAAGTACGATAATCCCCATTTTTTGTGTTTATATTTTGATTTCTTTGCGAAAATAAATATTTATTTACTCGATGTTTGTTTATGCAGTAAAGCTAAAATGAGACTAAAGACAAAACTATTGTGTATAGTAATGTTTCTAAAAATTGTTGCTGAAGCACTAATATAGTGCTATAAAAGAAGTAACTTGCAGAAGTAAAGCTTAAAGGAACGAAGAGTCCAATACTCTTTATAATATAAATTTTAGCTACTAAAGTACGTTAATCCCCATTTTTTGTGTTTATAATTTTTTTTTCTTCGAGAAAATAAACTTTAAATTAATCGACGTTTGTTTACGCAGTAAAGATAAAATGAGACCAAAGAAAAAACTAATGTCCTAAGTAATTTTTTCAAGAATGGCTGCTGCGGCACTACTATAGTGCTATAAAAGAAGTTACTGGTAGAACTAAAGTTTTGAAGAACGATGATTGCAATACTCTTTATAATATAAATTGTAGCTACTAAAGTACGTTAATTTACAATTTTTTGTTTTTATATTATGTTTTTTTTGAGAAAATAAATATTTAATTGCTCGATGTTTGTTCATGCAGTGAAGGTAAAATAAGACTAATGAAAAAACTATTGTCTATAGTAATGTTTCCAAGAATGGTTGCTGCAGCACTAATATAGTGCTATGAAAGAAGTAACTGGTAGATCTAAAGATTAAAAGAACGATGAGTGCAATACTCTTTATAATATAAATTGTAGCTATTAAAGTACGTTAATCAACCCTTTTTGTGTTTTACTATTGTTTTCTTTGAGAAAATAAACATTTATTTAATCGATGTTTGTTCATGCAGTGAAGGTAAAATGAGACAAAAGAAAAACTATTGTGTATGTCAATGTTTCCAAAAAAGGTTGCTGAAGCACTGATATAGTACTAGAAAGAAGTTACTGGTAGGACTAAAGTTTTAAAGCTTGATGAGTGCAATACTCTTGATAATATAAATTGTCGCTATTAAAGTACGTTAATCCACACATTTTTTGTTTATACTTTGTTTTCTTTAAGAAAATAAACATTTAATTAACCGATGTTTGTTTATGCAGTAAAGCTAAATTTAGACGAACGAAAAAACTAATGTCTATAGTAATGTTTCCAAGAATGGTTGCTGAAGCACTAATATAGTGCTATAAAAGAAGTAACTGGCAGAACTAAAGTTGTAAGGAACGATGAGTGCAATACTCTTTATAATATAAATTTTTGCTACTAAAGTACGTTAATCCACACTTTTTGTGTTTATAATTTGTTTTCTTAGAGAAAATAAACTTTTAATTACTCGATGTTTGCTTATGCAGTAAAGCTAAATTCAGACGAACGAAAAAACTAATGTCTATAGTAATGTTTCCAAGAATGGTTGCTGCAGCACTAATATAGTGCCATAAAAGAACTAAAGTTTTAAAGAACGATGAGTCCAATGCTCTTTATAATATACATTTTAGCTACTAAAGTACGTTAATCCCCATTTTTTGTGTTTATATTTTGTTTTCTAGGCGAAAATAAATATTTAATTGCTCGATGTTTGTTTATGCAGTAAAGCTAAATTTAGACGAACGAAAAAACTAATGTCTATAGTAATGTTTCCAAGAATGGTTGCTGCAGCACTAATATAGTGCTATGAAAGAAGTAACTGGTAGATCTAAAGTTTAAAAGAACGATGAGTGCAATACTCTTTATAATATAAATTTTAGCAACTAAAGTACATTATTCCATACTTTTTGTTTTTATTGTTTGTTTTCTTTGAGAAAATAAACGTTTAATTAATTGATGTTTGTTTATGCAGTAAAGCTAAATTTAGACGAACGAAAAAACTAATGTCTATAGCGATGTTTTCAAGAACGATTGCTGCATCACTAATATAGTGCCTTAAAAGAAATAACTGACAGAACTAAAGGTTAAAAGAACGATGAGTGCAATACTCTTCATAATATAAATTGTAGCTATTAAAGTACGTTAATCAACCCTTTTTGTGTTTTACTATTGTTTTTTTTGAGAAAATAAACATTTATTTAATCGATGTTTGTTCATGCAGTGAAGGTAAAATGAGACAAAAGAAAAACTATTGTGTATGGTAATGTTTCCAAAAAAGGTTGCTGAAGCATTAATATAGTACTAGAAAGAAGTTACTGGTAGAACTAAAGTTTTAAAGCTTGATGAGTGCAACACTGTTTATAATATAAATTTTAGCTACTAAAGTACGTTAATCCACCCTTTTTGTGTTTATAATTTGTTTTCTTTGAGAAATAAACTTTTAATTAATTGATGTTTGTTTATGCAGTAAAGCTAAAGTTAGACGAACAAAAAAACTAATGTCTATAGTAATTTTACAAAGAATGGTTGCTGCAGGACTAATATAGTGCTATGAAAGAAGTAACTGGCAAAACTAAAGTTTTAAAGAACGATGAGTGCAATACTCTTTATATTATAAATTTTAGCTACTAAAGTACGTTAATCCCCATTTTTTGTGTTTATATTTTGTCTTCTTTGAGAAAATAAACATTTATTTAATCGATGTTTGTTCATGCAGTGAAGGTAAAATGAGAGTAATGAAAAAACTATTGTGTATGGTAATGTTTCCAACAAAGGTTGCTGAAGCACTAATATTGTACTAGAAAGAAGTTACTGGTAGAACTAAAGTTTTAAAGCTTGATGAGTGCAATACTGTTTATAATATAAATTTTAGCTACTAGAGTACGTTAATTCACACTTTTTGAGTTTATTATTTGTTTTCTTTGAGAAAATAAACTTTTAATTAATCGATGTTTGTTTATGCAGTAAATCTAAATTTAGACGAACGAAAAAACTAATTTCTATAGTAATGTTTCCAAGAATGGTTGCTGCAGCACTAATGTAGTGCTATAAAAGAAGTAACTGGTAGAACTAAAGTTTCACAGAACGATGAGTGCAATACTCTTTAGAATATAAATTTTAGCTACAAAAGTACGTTAATCCCTACTTTCGGTTTTTATATCTCGTTTCCTTTGGGAAAATAAACATTTAATTAATCGATGTCAGTTTATGCAGTAAAGCTAAAATGAGACTAAAGAAAAAGCTAATTTCTATAGAAATGTTTCCAAGAATTGTTGCTGCAGCACTAATATAGTGCTATAAAAGAAGTAACTGGCAGAACTAAAGTTTAAAGGAACGAAGAGTGCAATAATCTTTATAATATAAATTGTAGCTATTAAAGGACGTTAATCAACCCTTTCTGTGTTTTAATTTTGTTTTCTTTGAGAAAATAAACTTTTAATTAATCGATGTTTGTTTATGCCGTAAAGCTAAATTTAGACGAACAAAAATACTATTGTGTATAGTAATGTTTCCAAAAATGGTTGCTGAAGCACTAATATAGTGCTATAAAAGAAGTAACTTGCAGAACTAAAGCTTAAAGGAACGAAGAGTCCAATACTCTTTATAATATAAAGTTTAGCTACTAAAGTACGTTAATCCCCATTTTTTGTGTTTATATTTTGTTTTCTTCGAGAAAATAAACATTTATTTAATCTATGTTTGTTCATGCAGTGAAGGTAAAATGAGACTAAAGAAAAAACTATTGTGTATGGTAATGTTTCCAAAAAAGGTTGCTGAAGCACTAATATAGTGCTAGAAAGAAGTTACTGGTAGAACTAAAGTTTTAAAGCCTGATGAGTGCAATACTGTTTATAATATAATTTTTAGCTACAAAAGTACGTTAATCCACACTTTTTGTGTTTATAATTTGTTTTCTTTGCGAAAATAAACTTTTAATTAATCGATATTTGTTTATGCAGTAAAGCTAAATTTAGACAAACGAAAAAACTAATGTCTATAGGAATGTTTCCAAAGAATGGTTGCTGCAGAACTAATATAGTGCTATAAAAGAAGTAACTGGTAGAACTAAAGTTTTGTAGAACGATGAGTGCATTACTCTTTAGGATATAAATTTTAGCTACGAAAGTACGTTAATCCATTTTTTTTGTGTTTATGTTTTGATTTCCATCCGAAAATAAATATTTAATTGCTCGATGTTTGTTCATGCAGTGAAGGTAAAATGAGACCAATGAAAAAACTATTGTCTATAGTAATGTTTCCAAGAATGGTTGCTGCAGCACTAATATAGTGCTATGAAAGAAGTAACTGGTAGATCTAAAGTTTTTGAGAAAATAAACGTTTAATTAATTGATGTTTGTTTATGCAGTAAAGCTAAATTTAGACGAACGAAAAAACTAATGTCTATAGCAATAATTTTAAGAACGATTGCTGCATCACTAATATAGTGCCTTAAAAGAAATAACTGGCAGAACTAAAGGTTAAAAGAACGATGAGTGCAATACTCTTCATAATATAAATTGTAGCTATTAAAGTACGTTAATCAACCCTTTTTGTGTTTTACTATTGTTTTTTTTGAGAAAATAAACATTTATTTAATCGATGTTTGTTCATGCAGTGAAGGTAAAATGAGACAAATGAAAAACTATTGTGTATGGTAATGTTTCCAAAAAAGGTTGCTGAAGCATTAATATAGTACTAGAAAGAAGTTACTGGTAGAACTAAAGTTTTAAAGCTTGATGAGTGCAACACTGTTTATAATATAAATTTTAGCTACTAAAGTACGTTAATCCCCACTTTTGGATTTTATATCTCATTTCCTTTGGGAAAATAAACATTTAATTAATCGATGTCAGTTTATGCAGTAAAGCTAAAATGAGACTAAAGAAAAAACTAATTTCTATTGAAATGTTTCCAAGAATTGTTGCTGCAGCACTAGTATAGTGCTATAAAAGAAGTAACTGGCAGAACTAAAGTTTAAAAGAACGAAGAGTGCAATAATCTTTAAAATATAAATTGTAGCTATTAAAGTACGTTAATCAACCCTTTCTGTGTTTTAATTTTGTTTTCTTTGAAAAAATAAACATTTAATTAATCGATGTTTGTTTATGCAGTAAAGCTAAATTTAGACGAACGAAAAAACTAATGTCTATAGTAATGTTTCCAAGAATGGTTGCTGAAGCACTAATATAGTGCTATAAAAGAAGTAACTGGCAGAACTAAAGTTGTAAGGAACGATGAGTGCAATACTCTTTATAATATAAATTTTAGCTACTAAAGTACGTTAATCCACCCTTTTTGTGTTTATAATTTGTTTTCTTTGAGAAAATAAACTTTTAATTAATTGATGTTTGTTTATGCAGTAAAGCTAAAGTTAGACGAACAAAAAAACTAATGTCTATAGTAATTTTAAGAAGAATGGTTGCTGCAGCACTAATATAGTGCTATAAAAGAAGTAACTGGCAGAACTAAAGTTTAAAGGAACGATGAGTGCAATACTCTTTATAATATAAATTGTAGCTATTAAAGGACGTTAATCAACCCTTTCTGTGTTTTAATTTTGTTTTCTCTGAGAAAATAAACATTTATTTAATCGATGTTTGTTCATGCAGTGAAGGTAAAATGAGAGTAATGAAAAAACTATTGTGTATGGTAATGTTTCCAAAAAGGTTGCTGAAGCACTAATATTGTACTAGAAAGAAGTTACTGGTAGAACTAAAGTTTTAAAGCTTGATGAGTGCAAGACTGTTTATAATATAAATTTTAGCTACTAAAGTACGTTAATCCACCTTTTTGTGTTTATAATTTGTTTTCTTTGAGAAAATAAACTTTTAATTAATCGATGTTTGTTTATGCAGTAAAGCTAAATTTAGACGAACGAAAAAACTAATGTCTATAGTAATGTTTCCAAAAATGGTTGCTAAAGCACTAATATAGTGCTATAAAAGAAGTAACTGGCAAAACTAAAGTTTAAAAGAACGATGAGTGCAATACTCTTTATAATATAAATTTTAGCTACTAAAGTACGTTAATCCCCATTTTTTGTGTTTATATTTTGTTTTCTTTGAGAAAATAAACATTTATTTAATCGATGTTTGTTCATGCAGTGAAGGTAAAATGAGACTAAAGAAAAAACTATTGTGTATGGTAATGTTTCCAAAAAAGGTTGCTGAAGCACTAATATAGTACTAGAAAGAAGTTACTGGTAGAACTAAAGTTTTAAAGCTTGATGAGTGCAATACTGTTTATAATATAAATTTTAGCTACTAAAGTACGTTAATCCACACTTTTTGTGTTTATTATTTGTTTTCTTTGAGAAAATAAACTTTTAATTAATCGATGTTTGTTTATGCAGTAAAGCTAAATTTAGACGAACGAAAAAACTAATGTCTATAGTAATGTTTCCAAGAATGGTTGCTGCAGCACTAATATAGTGCTATAAAAGAAGTAACTGGCAAAACTAAAGTTTTAAAGAACGATGAGTCCAATACTCTTTATAATATAAATTTTAGCTACTAAGGTACGTTAATCCCCATTTTTTGTGTTTATCTTTTTTTTTCTTTTCGAGAATAAATATTTAATTACTCGATGTTTGTTTATGCAGAAAAGCTAAAATGAGACTGAAGAAAAAACTATTGTATATAGTAATGTTTCCAAAAATGGTTGCAGAAGCACTAATATAGTACTAGAAAGAAGTTACGGGTAGAACTAAAGTTTTAAAGCTTGATGAGTGCAATACTGTTTATAATATGAGTTTTAGCTACTAAAGTATGTTAATCTAGAATTTTTGTTTTTATAATTCTTTTTCTTTGAGAAAATAAACTTTTAATTAATCGACGTTTGTTTACCCAGTAAAGATAAAATGAGACCAAAGAAAAAACTAATGTCTTAAGTAATTTTTTCAAGAATGGCTGCTGCGGCACTACTATAGTGCTATAAAAGAAGTTACTGGTAGAACTAAAGTTTTGAAGAACGATAAGTGCAATACTCTTTATGATATAAATTGTAGCTACTAAAGTACGTTAATCTACAATTTTTTGTTTTTATATTATGTTTTTTTTGAGAAAATAAACTTTTAGTTAATCGATGTTTGTTTATGCAGTAAAAGTAAAATGATACTATAAGAAAACTAATATCTATAATAATGTTTCCAAGAATGGTTGTTGCAGAACTAAAATAGTGCTATAAAAGAAGTTAAAGGCAGAACTAAAGTTCCAAGAACGATGAGTGCAATACTGTTTATAATATAAATTGTAGCTACTAAAGTAAGTTAATGAACAATTTTTGTGTTTTTATTTTGTTTTCGTTGAGAAAATAAACATAATAATTAATCAATGTTTGCTGATGCAGTAAAGCTAAAATGCAATTAAAAATAAGGTTGCTGCAGCACTAATATAGTGCTATAAAAGAAGTAACTGGCGGAACTAAAGTTGTAAGGAACGATGAGTGCAATACTCATTATAATATAAATTTTAGCTACTAAAGTACGTTAATCCACACTTTTTGTGTTTTAATATTATTTTCTTTGAGAAAATAAACATTTATTTAATCGATGTTTGTTCATGCAGTGAAGGTAAAATGGAACTAAAGAAAAAATTGTTGTGTATAGTAATGTTTCCAAAAATGGTTGCTGAAGCACTGATATAGTACTAGAAAGAAGTTACTGGTAGAACTAAAGTTTTAAAGCTTGATGAGTGCAATACTCTTGATAATATAAATTGTCGCTATTAAAGTATGATAATCCACACATTTTTTGTTTATAATTTGTTTTCTTTAAGAAAATAAACATTTAATTAATCGATGTTTGTTTATGCAGTAAAGCTAAATTTAGACGAACGAAAAAACTAATGTCTATAGTAATGTTTCCAAGAATGGTTGCTGAAGCACTAATATAGTGCTATAAAAGAAGTAACTGGCAGAACCAAAGTTGTAAGGAACGATGAGTGCAATACTCTTTATAATATAAATTTTTGCTACTAAAGTACGTTAATCCACACTTTTTGTGTTTATAATTTGTTTTCTTTGAGAAAATAAACTTTTAATTACTCGATGTTTTTTTATGCAGTAAAGCTAAATTTAGACGAACGAAAAAACTAATGTCTATAGTAATGTTTCCAAGAATGGTTGCTGCAGCACTAATATAGTGCCATAAAAGAACTAAAGTTTGAAAGAACGATGAGTCAAATGCTCTTTATAATATACATTTTTGCTACTAAAGTACGTTAATCCCCATTTTTTGTGTTTATATTTTGTTTTCTAGGCGGAAATAAATATTTAATTGCTGGATGTTTGTTCATGCAGTGAAGGTAAAATAAGACTAATGAAAAAACTAATGTCTATAGCAATGTTTTCAAGAACGATTGCTGCAGCACTAATATAGTGCCTTAAAAGAAGTAACTGGCAGAACTAAAGGTTAAAAGAACGATGAGTGCAATACTCTTTATAATATAAATTGTAGCTATTAAAGTACGTTAATCAACCCTTTTTGTGTTTTACTATTGTTTTCTTTGAGAAAATAAACATTTATTTAATCGATGTTTGTTCATGCAGTGAAGGTAAAATGAGACAAAAGAAAAACTATTGTGTATGGTAATGTTTCCAAAAAAGGTTGCTGAAGCATTAATATAGTACTATAAAGAAGTTACCGGTAGAACTAAAGTTTTAAAGCTTGATGAGTGCAATACTGTTTATATTATAAATTTTAGCTACTAAAGTACGTTAATCCACCCTTTTTGTGATTATAATTTGTTTTGTATTCGAAAATAAATATTTAATTACTCGATGTTTGTTTATGCAGTAAAGCTAAAATGAGACTGAAGAAAAAACTATTGTCTATAGTAATGTTTCCAAGAATGGTTGCTGCAGCACTAATATAGTGTTATAAAAGAAGTAACTGGCAAAACTAAAGTTTTAAAGAACGATGAGTCCAATACTGTTTATAATATAAATTTTAGCTACTAAAGTACGTTAATCCACCTTTTTTGTGTTTATAATTTGTTTTCTTTGAGAAAATAAACTTTTAATTACTCGACGTTTGTTTATGCAGTAAAGCTAAATTTAGACGAACGAAAAAACTAATGTCTATCGCAATGTTTTCAAGAACGATTGCTGCAGCACTAATATAGTGCCTTAAAAGAAGTAACTGGCAGAACTAAAGGTTGAAAGAACGATGAGTGCAATACTCTTTATAATCGAATTGTAGCTATTAAAGTACGTTAATCAACCCTTTTTGTGTTTTACTATTGTTTTCTTTGAGAAAATAAACATTTATTTAATCGATGTTTGTTCATGCAGTGAAGGTAAAATGAGACAAAAGAAAAACTATTGTGTATGGTAATGTTTCCAAAAAAGGTTGCTGAAGCATTAATATAGTACTAGAAAGAAGTTACTGGTAGAACTAAAGTTTTAAAGCTTGATGAGTGCAACACTGTTTATAATATAAATTTTAGCTACTAAAGTACGTTAATCTACCCTTTTTGTGTTTATAATTTGTTTTCTTTGAGAAATAAACTTTTAATTAATTGATGTTTGTTTATGCAGTAAAGCTAAAGTTAGACGAACGAAAAAACTAAGGTCTATAGTAATTTTACAAAGAATGGTTGCTGCAGCACTAATATAGTGCCTTAAAAGAAGTAACTGGCAGAACTAAAGGTTGAAAGAACGATGAGTGCATTACTCTTTATAATCGAATTGTAGCTATTAAAGTACGTTAATCAACCCTTTTTGTGTTTTACTATTGTTTTCTTTGAGAAAATAAACATTTATTTAATCGATGTTTGTTCATGCAGTGAAGGTAAAATGAGACAAAAGAAAAAATATTGTGTATGGTAATGTTTCCAAAAAAGGTTGCTGAAGCACTAATATAGTACTAGAAAGAAGTTACTGGTAGAACTAAAGTTTTAAAGCTTGATGAGTGCAACACTGTTTATAATATAAATTTTAGCTACTAAAGTACGTTAATCTACCCTTTTTGTGTTTATAATTTGTTTTCTTTGAGAAATAAACTTTTAATTAATTGATGTTTGTTTATGCAGCAAAGCTAAAGTTAGACGAACGAAAAAACTAAGGTCTATAGTAATTTTACAAAGAATGGTTGCTGCAGCACTAATATAGTGCTATGAAAGAAGTAATTGGCAAAACTAAAGTTTTAAAGAACGATGAGTGCAATTCTCTTTATAATATAAATTTTAGCTACTAAAGTACGTTAATCCCCATTTTTTGTGTTTATATTTTGTTTTCTCTGAGAAAATAAACATTTATTTAATCGATGTTTGTTCATGCAGTGAAGGTAAAATGAGACTAAAGAAAAAACTATTGTGTATAGTAATGTTTCCAACAAAGGTTGCTGAAGCACTAATATTGTACTAGAAAGAAGTTACTGGTAGAACTAAAGTTTTAAAGCTTGATGAGTGCAATACTGTTTATAATATAAATTTTAGCTACAAAAGTACGTTAATTCACACTTTTTGTGTTTATTATTTGTTTTCTTTGAGAAAATAAACTTTTAATTAATCGATGTTTGTTTATGCAGTAAAGCTAAATTTAAGACTAATGAAAAAACTATTGTCTATAGAAATGTTTCCAAGAATGGTTGCTGCAGCACTAATATAGTGCTATGAAAGAAGTAACTAGCAAAACTAAAGTTTTAAAGAACGATGAGTCCAATACTCTTTATAATATAAATTTTAGCTACTAAAGTACGTTAATCCCCATTTTTTGTGTTTATATTTTGATTTCTTTGCGAAAATAAATATTTATTTACTCGATGTTTGTTTATGCAGTAAAGCTAAAATGAGACTAAAGAAAAAACTATTGTGTATAGTAATGTTTCTAAAAATTGTTGCTGAAGCACTAATATAGTGCTATAAAAGAAGTAACTTGCAGAAGTAAAGCTTAAAGGAACGAAGAGTCCAATACTCTTTATAATATAAATTTTAGCTACTAAAGTACGTTAATCCCCATTTTTTGTGTTTATAATTTTTTTTTCTTCGAGAAAATAAACTTTTAATTAATCGACGTTTGTTTACGCAGTAAAGATAAAATGAGACCAAAGAAAAAACTAATGTCCTAAGTAATTTTTTCAAGAATGGCTGCTGCGGCACTACTATAGTGCTATAAAAGAAGTTACTGGTAGAACTAAAGTTTTGAAGAACGATGAGTGCAATACTCTTTATAATATAAATTGTAGCTACTAAAGTACGTTAATTTACAATTTTTTGTTTTTATATTATGTTTTTTTTTGAGAAAATAAACTTTTAGTTAATCGATGTTTGTTTATGCAGTAAAAGTAAAATGATACTAAAAGAAAAAACTAATATCTATAATAATGTTTCCAAGAATGGTTGTTGCAGCCCTAAAATAGTGCTATAAAAGAAGTTAAAGGCAGAACTAAAGTTCCAAGAACGATGAGTGCAATACTGTTTATAATATAAATTGTAGCTATTAAAGTACGTTAATCAATACTTTTTGTGTTTTATTATTGTTTTCTTTGAGAAAATGAACATTTATTTAATCGATGTTTTGTTTTTGCAGTGAAGGTAAAATGGAACTAAAGAAAAAATTGTTGTGTATAGTAATGTTTCCAAAAATGGTTGCTGAAGCACTGATACTGTACTAGAAAGAAGTTACTGGTAGAACTAAAGTTTTAAAGCTTGCTGAGTGCAATACTGTTTATAATATAAATTTTAGCTACTAAAGTATGTTTATCCAGCCTTTTTGTGCTTATAATTTGTTTTCTTTGAGGAAATAAACTTTTAATTAATCGATGTTTGTTTATGCAGTAAAGCTAAATTTAGACGAACGAAAAAACTAATGTCTATAGTAATGTTTCCAAGAATGGTTGCTGAAGCACTAATATAGTGCTATAAAAGAAGTAACTGGCAGAACTAAAGTTGTAAGGAACGATGAGTGCAATACTCTTTATAATATAAATTATAGCTATTAAAGTACCTTAATCAACCCTTTTTGTGTTTTAATATTATTTTCTTTGAGAAAATAAACATTTATTTAATCGATGTTTGTTCATGCAGTGAAGGTAAAATGGAACTAAAGAAAAAATTGTTGTGTATAGTAATGTTTCCAAAAATGGTTGCTAAAGCACTGATACTGTACTAGAAAGAAGTTACTGGTAGAACTAAAGTTTTAAAGCTTGATGAGTGCAATACTGTTTATAATATAAATTTTAGCAACTAAAGTATGTTAATCCACCCTATTTGTGCTTATAATTTGTTTTCTTTGAGGAAATAAACTTTTAATTAATCGATGTTTGTTTATGCAGTAAAGCTAAATTTAGACGAACGAAAAAACTAATGTCTATAGTAATGTTTCCAAGAATGGTTGCTGAAGCACTAATATAGTGCTATAAAAGAAGTAACTGGCAGAACTAAAGTTGTAAGGAACGATGAGTGCAATACTCTTCATAATATAAATTTTTGCTACTAAAGTACGTTAATCCACACTTTTTGTGTTTATAATTTGTTTTCTTAGAGAAAATAAACTTTTAATTACTCGATGTTTGCTTATGCAGTAAAGCTAAATTTAGACGAACGAAAAAACTAATGTCTATAGTAATGTTTCCAAGAATGGTTGCTGCAGCACTAATATAATGCCATAAAAGAACTAAAGTTTTAAAGAACGATGAGTCCAATGCTCTTTATAATATACATTTTAGCTACTAAAGTACGTTAATCCCAATTTTTTGTGTTTATATTTTGTTTTCTAGGCGAAAATAAATATTTAATTGCTCGCTGTTTGTTCATGCAGTGAAGGTAAAATAAGACTAATGAAAAAACTATTGTCTATAGTAATGTTTCCAAGAATGGTTGCTGCAGCACTAATATAGTGCTATGAAAGAAGTAACTGGTAGATCTAAAGATTAAAAGAACGATGAGTGCAATACTCTTTATAATATAAATTGTAGCTATTAAAGTACGTTAATCAACCCTTTTTGTGTTTTACTATTGTTTTCTTTGAGAAAATAAACATTTATTTAATCGATGTTTGTTCATGCAGTGAAGGTAAAATGAGACAAAAGAAAAACTATTGTGTATGGCAATGTCTCCAAAAAAGGTTGCTGAAGCACTGATATAGTACTAGAAAGAAGTTACTGGTAGGACTAAAGTTTTAAAGCTTGATGAGTGCAATACTCTTGATAATATAAATTGTCGCTATTAAAGTACGTTAATCCACACATTTTTTGTTTATAATTTGTTTTCTTTAAGAAAATAAACATTTAATTAATCGATGTTTGTTTATGCAGTAAAGCTAAATTTAGACGAACGAAAAAACTAATGTCTATAGTAATGTTTCCAAGAATGGTTGCTGAAGCACTAATATAGTGCTATAAAAGAAGTAACTGGCAGAACTAAAGTTGTAAGGAACGATGAGTGCAATACTCTTTATAATATAAATTTTTGCTACTAAAGTACGTTAATCCACACTTTTTGTGTTTATAATTTGTTTTCTTAGAGAAAATAAACTTTTAATTACTCGATGTTTGCTTATAAAGTAAAGCTAAATTCAGACGAACGAAAAAACTAATGTCTATAGTAATGTTTCCAAGAATGGTTGCTGCAGCACTAATATAGTGCCATAAAAGAACTAAAGTTTTAAAGAACGATGAGTCCAATGCTCTTTATAATATACATTTTAGCTACTAAAGTACGTTAATCCCCATTTTTTGTGTTTATATTTTGTTTTCTAGGCGAAAATAAATATTTAATTGCTCGATGTTTGTTCATGCAGTGAAGGTAAAATAAGACTAATGAAAAAACTATTGTCTATAGTAATGTTTCCAAGAATGGTTGCTGCAGCACTAATATAGTGCTATGAAAGAAGTAACTGGTAGATCTAAAGGTTAAAAGAACGATGAGTGCAATACTCTTTATAATATAAATTGTAGCTATTAAAGTACGTTAATCAACCCTTTTTGTGTTTTACTATTGTTTTCTTTGAGAAAATAAACATTTATTTAATCGATGTTTGTTCATGCAGTGAAGGTAAAATGAGACAAAAGAAAAACTATTGTGTATGGTAATGTTTCCAAAAAAGGTTGCTGAAGCATTAATATAGTACTATAAAGAAGTTACCGGTAGAACTAAAGTTTTAAAGCTTGATGAGTGCAGCACTGTTTATAATATAAATTTTAGCTACTAAAGTACGTTAATCCACCCTTTTTGTGTTTATAATTTGTTTTGTATGCGAAAATAAATATTTAATTACTCGATGTTTGTTTATGCAGTAAAGCTAAAATGAGACTGAAGAAAAAACTATTGTGTGTAGTAATGTTTCCATAAATGGTTGCTGAAGCACTAATATAGTACTAGAAAGAAGTTACTGGTAGAACTAAAGTTTTAAAGCTTGATGAGTGCAATACTGTTTATATTATAAATTTTAGCTACTGAAGTACGTTAATCCACCTTTTTTGTGTTTATAATTTGTTTTCTTTGAGAAAATAAACTTTTAATTACTCGATGTTTGTTCATGCAGTGAAGGTAAAATAAGACTAATGAAAAAACTATTGTCTATAGTAATGTTTCCAAGAATGGTTGCTGCAGCACTAATATAGTGTTATAAAAGAAGTAACTGGCAAAACTAAAGTTTTAAAGAACGATGAGTCCAATACTGTTTATGATATAAATTTTAGCTACTAAAGTACGTTAATCCACCTTTTTTGTGTTTATAATTTGTTTTCTTTGAGAAAATAAACTTTTAATTACTCGATGTTTGTTTATGCAGTAAAGCTAAATTTAGACGAACGAAAAAACTAATGTCTATAGCAATGTTTTCAAGAACGATTGCTGCAGCACTAATATAGTGCCTTAAAAGAAGTAACTGGCAGAGCTAAAGGTTAAAAGAACGATGAGTGCAATACTCTTTATAATACAAATTGTAGCTATTAAAGTACGTTAATCAACCCTTTTTGTGTTTTACTATTGTTTTCTTTGAGAACATAAACATTTATTTAATCGATGTTTGTTCATGCAGTGAAGGTAAAATGAGACAAAAGAAAAACTATTGTGTATGGTAATGTTTCCAAAAAAGGTTGCTGAAGCATTAATATAGTACTAGAAAGAAGTTACTGGTAGAACTAAAGTTTTAAAGCTTGATGAGTGCAACACTGTTTATAATATAAATTTTAGCTACTAAAGTACGTTAATCCACCCTTATTGTGTTTATAGTTTGTTTTCTTTGAGAAATAAACTTTTAATTAATTGATGTTTGTTTATGCAGTAAAGTTAAAGTTAGACGAACGAAAAAACTAATGTCTATAGTAATTTTACAAAGAATGGTTGCTGCAGCACTAATATAGTGCTATGAAAGAAGAAACTGGCAAAACTAAAGTTTTAAAGAACGATGAGTGCAATTCTCTTTATTTTATAAATTTTCGCTACTAAAGTACGTTAATCCCCATTTTTTGTGTTTATATTTTGTTTTCTTTGAGAAAATAAACATTTATTTAATCGATGTTTGTTCATGCAGTGAAGGTAAGATGAGACTAATGAAAAAACTATTGTGTATGGTAATGTTTCCAACAAAGGTTGCTGAAGCACTAATATTGTACTAGAAAGAAGTTACTGGTAGAACTAAAGTTTTAAAGCTTGATGAGTGCAATACTGTTTATAATATAAATTTTAGCTACAAAAGTACGTTAATTCACACTTTTTGTGTTTATTATTTGTTTTCTTTGAGAAAATAAACTTTTAATTAATCGATGTTTGTTTATGCAGTAAAGCTAAATTTAGACGAACGAAAAAACTAATTTCTATAGTAATGTTTCCAAGAATGGTTGCTGCAGCACTAATGTTGTGCTATAAATGAAGTAACTGGTAGAACTAAAGTTTCATAGAACGATGAGTGCAATACTCTTTAGAATATAAATTTTAGCTACTAAAGTACGTTAATCCCCACTTTTTGTTTTTATATCTCGTTTCCTTTGGGAAAATAAACATTTAATTAATCGATGTCAGTTTATGCAGTAAAGCTAAAATGAGACTAAAGAAAAAACTAATTTCTATTGAAATGTTTCCAAGAATTGTTGCTGCAGCACTAATATAGTGCTATAAAAGAAGTAACTGGCAGAACTAAAGTTTAAAAGAACGAAGAGTGCAATAATCTTTATATTAACGCCCCGCGGCGGGAATCACTGGAACAGAGACGGCCATATTGGATCTTTCCAAACAAAGCAACTCGCCCCGGCAGAAGGACATTGAAGAAAACACAACGGAAAGTGTGGCAGCTTATTGGGGTCGTATCTTTGGAGAACAACAGATTTCCAAATGTAAAATACTACAATCTAATATCACTTCTCACACATACATTTCCATAAGCTTTTTCAACTTTCTGAAACATGAACGAAACAACATTTTGCCAAAATGTGAAATACTGTAGGAAATATCATTTCTCACACATTCATTTCCATTAACTCTATCAACTTTCTGAAACATGAACGAAACAACAGTTTGCCAAATGTAAAATACTGTAAGAAATATCACTTCTCACACATTCATTTCCTTTAACTCTTTCAACTTCTGATACATTCTTGCATTCTGTAAACATATTATATATAAGGAACAACAATAAACAGAACCGCCGCGCTACATAGAGCGGCCTAACTGCCAAAGTACGCCCAAGCTACCACACTGAGCCCTTGATCGGACCAACGCCCCACCATTTCCGCAAGGAACTGGTTGGGGTCCCTAAACACTGCTGTGCTGATAAGGGAATTCTAAGTATTGGTGACAAGTGTAATTTGACCAATGATCCAATGCATTACGAGGAATGATTTGCCGCATCAGAATTTCTACTTGTATGGTTGTTTGTTGGCTCCATTATAGGTTGTAGACTCTTGTGACACTACAGTTTCTGTTCAGGGTGCCGCTATGGTGGTCTTTGTCTTACTGTTGCCGCCCTCATGTTAGCAGAGAGGAGAAAGTTGTTCATGGGACCTGGATACCTGACACAAGCAGCAAGGTTAGAGCATTGGCGGTTCCGTGAATACTGGTACTTTAGAGGAAAGTAATTTGGCTAACTCAGAAACGGTTTGCATGAAAAAACAACACCAACAATAATCCAACCTGGAAACCGTGAACCAAAGATGGGTTTCCACTTGGATATTATACCACACAATGCTTAGGTTTGCCCTTGGATATTTAACAAACCAACTCTAAACTGTGAACTGAAGATGGGCTTACACTAGGAAACTGTGAACCAAAGATGGGTTTCCCCTTGGATACCTAGGAACACCACTCAATACCCATACCATGATCCAAGGGAATTATTAGGTTTCATCTAACAAACCAATTCTAAACTGTGAACTGAGGATGGGCTTACCCCAGGAAACCGTGAACCAAAGATGGATTTCCTTATGGATACCTAAGAACACAACTTTACAACGTAATCCAAGGATATATTTCACCTTGGATATCTAAAAAGACCTCTTTACATTTCATTTATTTCACGTCTATTTTTAAGTTCATTTCCATCTTAACTGTGATCCAAGGATAGGTTTCCCCTTGGATATCTAACAACACAACTCATTTCAATTTCATTTTTCGGTTATTTCGCATATATTTTCATATCACAACAGATCTCTTTTTAATTTCATTTTTCGGTTATTTCGCATATATTTTCATATCATAACACAACTCTTTTCAATTTCATTTTTCGGTTATATCGCATATATTTCCATGACCATTCTCATCTCAACCGTGGTCCAAGGATAGGTTTCCCCTTGGATGTCTAACAACACAACTCATTTCAATTTCATTTTTTGGTTATTTCGCATATATTTACATATCACAACACAACTCTTTTCAATTTCATTTTTCCGTTATATCGCTTATATTTTTATGACCGTTTTCATCTCAACCGTGGTCCAAGGATAGGTTTCCCCTTGGATATCTAACAATACAACTCATTTCAATTTCATTTTTCGGTTATTTCGCATATATTTTCATATCACAACACAACTCTTTTCAATTTCAGTTTTCGGTTATATCGCATATATTTTCATAACCATTTTCATCTCAACCGTGGTCCAAGGATAGGTTTCCCCTTGCATATCTAACAACACAACTCATTTCAATTTCATTTTTCCGTTATATCGCATATATTTTTATGACCGTTTTCATCTCAACCGTGGTCCAAGGATAGGTTTCCCCTTTGATATCTAACAATACATCTCATTTCAATTTCATTTTTTGGTTATTTCGCATATATTTTCATATCACAACACAACTCTTTTCAATTTCAGTTTTCGGTTATATCGCATATATTTTCATGACCATTTTCATCTCAACCGTGGTCCAAGGATAGGTTTCCCCTTGGATATCTAACAACACAACTCATTTCAATTTCATTTTTCCGTTATATCGCATATATTTTTATGACCGTTTTCGTCTCAACCGTGGTCCAAGGATAGGTTTCCCCTTGGATATCTAACAATACAACTCATTTCAATTTCATTTTTCGGTTATTTCGCATATATTTTCATATCACAACACAACTCTTTTCCATTTCATTTTTCGGTTATATCGCATATATTTTCATGACCATTTTCATCTCAACCGTGGTCCAAGGATAGGTTTCCCCTTGGATATCTAACAACACAACTCATTTCAATTTCATTTTTCGGTTATTTCGCATATATTTACATATCACAACACAACTCTTTTCAATTTCATTTTTCGGTTATATCGCATATATTTCCATGACCATTTTCATCTCAACCGTGGTCCAAGGATAGGTTTCCCCTTGGATATCTAACAACACAACTCATTCCAATTTCATTTTTCGGTTATTTCGCATATATTTTCATATCACAACACAACTCTTTTCAATTTCATTTTTCGGTTATAACGCATATATTTTCATGACCATTTTCATCTCAACCGTGGTCCAAGGATAGGTTTCCCCTTGGATATCTAACAATACAACTCATTTCAATTTCATTTTTCGGTTATTTCGCATATATTTTCATATCACAACACAACTCTTTTCAATTGCATTTTTTGGTTATATCGCATATATTTCCATGACCATTTTCATCTCAACCGTGGTCCAAGGATAGGTTTCCCCTTGGATAACTAACAACACAACTCATTTTTCGGTTATTTCGCATATATTTTCATATCACAACACAACTCTTTTCAATTTCATTTTACGGTTATATCGCACATATTTTCCTGACCATTTTCATCTCAACCGTGGTCCAAGGATAGGTTTCCCCTTGGATATCTAACAACACAACTCTTTTCAATTTCATTTTTCGGTTATTTTGCATATATTTTCATATCACTGCACAACTATTTTTAATCTTATTTTTCTGTTATTTCGCATATAATTTCATGGCCATTTTCATCTCAACCGTGGTGAACCCTTGGATATCACAATACAACTCATTTCAATTTCATTTTTCAGTTATCTCACATATATTTTCATGCCCATTCTCATCTCAACCATGATCCAAGGATATGTTTTCCCTTGGATATTACAAACAACTCTTTCAATGAAACAGTTCGAAACCTTGGACCATGGGGGGTTCCCCTTGGATAAATAAAACCAACAGTGAGAACTGCCCCACTCATAACAAGTTACATATGTTCTTCACCATCGGCATGCTGTACTGACAATGATCCAAACTCCCAGTAATTAGCACCTGATCAGCTGCTGTCTGTATTTCCTTCTTTCTGCTTGATAAATGGATCTAATGTTTGGATGTTCCAACTTGCTTTCAGCTCCATTGAATGTTAGTGATTCGCAACATTTTGTATCTTGTCTTGTTTTCCCCAATTCGATAATGAAATGCAGACTACCAGCACAGCAAGACAATAAACTGCAATGCCATCCAATTCCCCTGTGTATAAGATGGTGGGCAGCTACAGTTGAAAGTATCTTTGGTCCGGAATACCACTCCTTGTCTGCTTGTTGCCTGGGAGTGAAGCTACAGGACCTGTTGGCTTGTGATTGAGCTTCAAATTGTGAGCTACAACTTGGTGAAACTGTGCTCGTGCAACTGACCTTTTCTGCCACAAATACATGCTAGCAGAATACTCCAAGCAAACTTTAGATTTGATTCAGTCTTATTTTCTTCTTGTACCTTGTAGACACACTCACTAAATAGTCTGCTACGACGCAATTATGAAGACACGATTACTTCCCTTCTCCGTTCTTAGGCCATATCCGATCGCTTCGCCTTTGAATATTAGTTTATCACATGCCAGTAAATCCTCTCTTCAAGTTCACAGTTCTTGCCATGGACTTTGTTCTGGTCGACAACTTTATCAAGTGGAAATAAGATGACACGGCTGGAGAATTGCTCAACTTGAAAGAAACCTTGTAACTGGAATTTAGCTTCTGAACGGAAGACTTCTTGAGAGGGAGAGCACGCTTTGTGACAGGATGGAGGCATGGGCACGAGAGGGGGCTAGAAAATCATAATGTAAGCCTTGGCGCTAACATCCCTTTACTAACGTAAAGGGGTGTAATATAAATTGTAGCTATTAAAGTACGTCAATCAACCCTTTCTGTGTTTTAATTTTGTTTTCTTTGAGAAAATAAACATTTATTTAATTGATTTTTGTTCATGCATTGAAGGTAAAATGAGAGTAAAGAAAAAACTATTGTGTATGGTAATGTTTCCAAAAATGGTTGCTGAAGCACTAATATAGTACTAGAAAGAAGTTACTGGTAGAACTAAAGTTTTAAAGCTTGATGAGTGCAATACTGTTTATAATATGAATTTTAGCTACTAAAGTACGTTAATCCACACTTTTTGTGTTTATAATTTGTTTTCTTTGAGAAAATAAACTTTTAATTAATCGATGTTTGTTTATTCAGTAAAGCTAAATTGAGACTAACGAAAAAACTAATGTCTATAGTAATGTCTCCAAGAATGGTTGCTGCAGCACTAATATAGTGCTATAAAAGAAGTAACTGGCAGAACTAAAGTTTTAAAGAACGATGAGTGCAATACTCTTTATAATATAAATTTTAGCTACTAAAGTACGTTAATCCACATTTTTTGTGTTTATAATTTGTTTTCTTTGAGAAAATAAACTATTTAATTACTCGATGTTTGTTTATGCAGTAAAGCTAAAATGAGACTAAAGAAAAAACTATTGTCTATAACTAAAACTATTCTTTAAAAACTATTGTAATTTATCCAAAAATTGTTGCTGCAGCACTAATATAGTGCTATAAAAGAAGTAACTGGCAGAACTAAAGTTTTAAAGAACGATGAGTGCAATACTCTTTATAATATAAATTTTAGCTACTAAAGTACGTTAATCCCCATTTTTTGTGTTTATAATTTGTTTTCTTTGAGAAAATAAACTTTTAATTAATCGATGTTTGTTTATGCAGTAAAGCTAAAGTGAGACCAAAAAAAAACTAATGTCTATAGTAATTGCTTCAGCACTAATATAGTGCTATAAAAGAAATTACTGGCAGAACTAAAGTTTTAAAGAACGATGAGTGCAATTCTCTTTATAATATAAATTGTAGCTACTAAAGTACGTTAATTTACAATTTTTTGTGTTTATATTATGTTTTTTCTTTGAGAAAATAAACATTTAATTAATCGATGTTTGTTTATGCAGTAAAGTAAAATGAGACTAAAAGAAAACTAATATCTATAATAATGTTTCCAAGAATGGTTGCTGCAGCACTAATATAGTGCTATAAAAGAAGTTAACTGGCAGAACTAAAGTTTTAAGAACGATGAGTGCAATACTGTTTATAATATAAATTGTAGCTATTAAAGTACGTTAATCAACCCTTTTTGTGTTTTAATATTGTTTTCTTTGAGAAAATAAACATTTATTTCATCGATGTTTGTTCATGCAGTGAAGGTAAAATGAGACTAAAGAAAAAATTATTGTGTATAGTAATGTTTCCAAAAATGGTTGCTGAAGCACTAATATAGTACTAGAAAGAAGTTAGTGGTAGAACTAAAGTTTTAAAGCTTGATGAGTGCAATACTGTTTATAATATAAATTTTAGCTACTAAAGTACGTTAATCCCCTTTTTGTGCTTATAATTTGTTTTCTTTGAGAAATAAACTTTTAATTAATCGATGTTTGTTTATGCAGTAAAGCTAAATTTAGACGAACGAAAAAACTAATGTCTATAGTAATGTTTCCAAGAATGGTTGCTGCAGCACTAATATAGTGCTATAAAAGAAGTAACTGGCAGAACTAAAGTTTTAAAGAACGATGAGTGCAATACTCTTTATAACATAAATTATAGCTATTAAAGTACCTTAATCAACCCTATTTGTGTTTTAATATTATTTTCTTTGAGAAAATAAACATTTATTTAATCGATGTTTGTTCATGCAGTGAAGGTAAAATGGAACTAAAGAAAAAATTGTTGTGTATAGTAATGTTTCCAAAAATGGTTGCTGAAGCACTGATATAGTACTAGAAAGAAGTTACTGGTAGAACTAAAGCTTTAAAGCTTGATGAGTGCAATACTGTTTATAATATAAATTTTAGCTACTAAAGTATGTTAATCCAGCCTTTTTGTGCTCATAATTTGTTTTCTTTGAGGAAATAAACTTTTAATTAATCGATGTTTATTTATGCAGTAAAGCTAAAATGAGACTAGAGGAAAAACTAAAGTCTATAGTAATTTTTCCAAGAATGGTTGCTGAAGCACTAATATAGTGCTATAAAAGAAGTAACTGGCAGAACTAAAGTTGTAAGGAACGATGAGTGCAATACTCTTTATAATATAAATTTTAGCTACTAAAGTACGTTAATCCACACTTTTTGTGTTTATAATATTATTTTCTTTGAGAAAATAAACATTTATTTAATCGATGTTTGTTCATGCAGTGAAGGTAGATTGGAGACTAAAGAAAAAATTAATTGTGTATAGTAATGTTTCCAAAAATGGTTGCTGAAGCACTAATATAGTGCTATAAAAGAAGTAACTTGCAGAACTAAAGTTTAAAGAACGATGAGTGCAATACTCTTTATAATATAAATTTTAGCTACTAAAGTACGTTAATCCCCATTTTTTGTGTTTATAATTTGTTTTCTTTGAGAAAATAAACTTTTAATTAATCGATGTTTGTTTATGCAGTAAAGCTAAAATGAGACTAATGAAAAAACTAATGTCTATAGTAATGTTTTCAAGAATGGTTGCTGCAGCACTAATATAGTGCTATAAAAGAAGTAACTGGTAGAACTAAAGTTTTAAAGAACGATGAGTGCAATACTCTTTATAATATAAATTTTAGCTACAAAAGTACGTTAATTCACACTTTTTGTGTTTATTATTTGTTTTCTTTGAGAAAATAAACTTTTAATTAATCGATGTTTGTTTATGCAGTAAAGCTCAATTTAGACGAACGAAAAAACTAATGTCTATAGTAATGTTTCCAAGAATGGTTGCTGCAGCACTAATATAGTGCTATAAAAGAAGTAACTGGAAGAACTAAAGTTTTAAAGAACGATGAGTGCAATACTCTTTATAATATAAATTTTAGCTACTAAAGTACGTTAATCCCCATTTTTTGTGTTTATATTTTGTTTTCTTTGAGAAAATAAACATTTAATTAATCGATGTTTGTTTATGCAGTAAAGCTAAAATGAGACTAAAGAAAAAACTAATGTGTATAGTAATGTTTCCAAGAATAGTTGCTGAAGCACTAATATAGTGCTATAAAAGAAGTAACTGGCAGAACTAAAGTTTTAAAGAACGATGAGTGCAATACTCTTTATAATATAAATTTTAGCTACTAAAGTACGTTAATCCACACTTTTTGTGTTTATAATTTTTTTTCTTTGAGAAAATAAACTTTTAATTAATCGATGTTTGTTTATGCAGTAAAGCTAAAATGAGACTAAAAAAAAACTAATGTCTATAGTAATGTTTCCAAGAATGGTTGCTGCAGCACTAATATAGTGCTATAAAAGAAGTTACTGGTAGAACTAAAGTTTTAAAGAACGATGAGTGCAATACTCTTTATAATATAAATTTTAGCTACTAAAGTACGTTAATTTACACCTTTTTGTTTTTATAATTTGTTTTCTTTGAGAAAATAAACTTTTAATTAATCGATGTTTGTTTATGCAGTAAAGCTAAATTGAGACTAAAAGAAAAAACTAATGTCTATAGTAATATTTCTAAGAATGGTTGCTGCAGCACTAATATAGTGCTATAAAAGAAGTAACTGGCAGAACTAAAGTTTTAAAGAACGATGAGTGCAATGCTCTTTATAATATAAATTGTAGCTATTAAAGTACGTTAATCAATACTTTTTGTGTTTTATTATTGTTTTCTTTGAGAAAATGAACATTTATTTAATCGATGTTTGTTCATGCAGTGAAGGTAAAATGGAACTAAAGAAAAAATTGTTGTGTATAGTAATGTTTCCAAAAATGGTTGCTGAAGCACTGATACTGTACTAGAAAGAAGTTACTGGTAGAACTAAAGTTTTAAAGCTTGATGAGTGCAATACTGTTTATAATATAAATTTTAGCTACTAAAGTACGTTAATCCACCTTTTTGTGTTTATAATTTGTTTTCTTTGAGGAAATAAACTTTTAATTAATCGATGTTTGTTTATGCAGTAAAGCTAAATTTAGACGAACGAAAAAACTAATGTCTATAGTAATGTTTCCAAGAATGGTTGCTGAAGCACTAATATAGTGCTATAAAAGAAGTACCTGGCAGAACTAAAGTTGTAAGGAACGATGAGTGCAATACTCTTTATAATATAAATTATAGCTACTAAAGTACCTTAATCAACACTTTTTGTGTTTTAATATTGTTTTCTTTGAGAAAATAAACATTTATTTAATCGATGTTTGTTTATGCAGTAAAGCTAAATTGGAGACTAAAGAAAAAACTAATGTCTATAGTAATGTTTCCAAGAATGGTTGCTGCAGCACTAATATAGTACTATAAAGAAGTTACTGGTAGAACTAAAGTTTTAAAGAACTTGATGAGTGCAATACTGTTTATAATATAAATTTTAGCTACTAAAGTATGTTAATCCAGCCTTTTTGTGCTTATAATTTGTTTTCTTTGAGGAAATAAACTTTTAATTAATCGATGTTTATTTATGCAGTAAAGCTAAAATGAGACTAAGGAAAAACTAAAGTCTATAGTAATTTTTCCAAGAATGGTTGCTGAGCACTAATATAGTGCTATAAAAGAAGTAACTGGCAGAACTAAAGTTTTAAGGAACGATGAGTGCAATACTCTTTATAATATAAATTTTAGCTACTAAAGTACGTTAATCCACACTTTTTGTGTTTTAATTTATTTTCTTTGAGAAAATAAACATTTATTTAATCGATGTTTGTTCATGCAGTGAAGGTAGATTGGAACTAAAGAAAAAATTGTTGTGTATAGTAATGTTTCCAAAAATGGTTGCTGAAGCACTAATATAGTACTAGAAAGAAGTTACTGGTAGAACTAAAGTTTTAAAGCTTGATGAGTGCAATACTCTTGATAATATAAATTGTCGCTATTAAAGTACGTTAATCCACACATTTTTTGTTTATAATTTGTTTTCTTTAAGAAAATAAACATTTAATTAATCGATGTTTGTTTATGCAGTAAAGCTAAATTTAGACGAACGAAAAAACTAATGTCTATAGTAATGTTTCCAAGAATGGTTGCTGAAGCACTAATATAGTGCTATAAAAGAAGTAACTGGCAGAACTAAAGTTGTAAGGAACGATGAGTGCAATACTCTTTATAATATAAATTTTTGCTACTAAAGTACGTTAATCCACACTTTTTGTGTTTATAATTTGTTTTCTTTGAGAAAATAAACTTTTAATTACTCGATGTTTGTTTATGCAGTAAAGCTAAATTTAGACGAACGAAAAAACTAATGTCTATAGTAATGTTTCCAAGAATGGTTGCTGCAGCACTAATATAGTGCCATAAAAGAACTAAAGTTTTAAAGAACGATGAGTCCAATGCTCTTTATAATATAAATTTTAGCTACTAAAGTACGTTAATCCCCATTTTTTGTGTTTATATTTTGTTTTCTAGGCGAAAATAAACATTTAATTGCTCGATGTTTGTTCATGCAGTGAAGCTAAAATAAGACTAATGAAAAAACTATTGTCTATAGTAATGTTTCCAAGAATGGTTGCTGCAGCACTAATATAGTGCTATGAAAGAAGTAACTGGTAGAACTAAAGTTTAAAAGAACGATGAGTGCAATACCCTTTATAATATAAATTTTAGCTACTAAAGTACGTTAATCCACACTTTTTGTGTTTATAATTTGTTTTCTTTGAGAAAATAAACTTTTAATTAATCGATGTTTGTTTATGCAGTAAAGCTAAATTTAGACGAACGAAAAAACTAATGTCTATAGTAATGTTTCCAAGAATGGTTGCTGCAGCACTAATATAGTGCCATAAAAGAACTAAAGTTTTAAAGAACGATGAGTCCAATGCTCTTTATAATATAAATTTTAGCTACTAAAGTACGTTAATCCCCATTTTTTGTGTTTATATTTTGTTTTCTAGGCGAAAATAAATATTTAATTAATCGATGTTTGTTCATGCAGTGAAGGTAAAATAAGACTAATGAAAAAACTATTGTCTATAGTAATGTTTCCAAGAATGGTTGCTGCAGCACTAATATAGTGCTATAAAAGAAGTAACTGGTAGAACTAAAGTTTAAAAGAACGATGAGTGCAATACTCTTTATAATATAAATTTTAGCAACTAAAGTACGTTAATCCACACTTTTTGTGTTTATTATTTGTTTTCTTTGAGAAAATAAACGTTTAATTAATTGATGTTTGTTTATGCAGTAAAGCTAAATTTAGACGAACAAAAAACTAATGTCTATAGCAATGTTTTCAAGAACGATTGCTGCAGCACTAATATAGTGCCTTAAAAGAAGTAACTGGCAGAACTAAAGGTTAAAAGAACGATGAGTGCAATACTCTTTATAATATAAATTGTAGCTATTAAAGTACGTTAATCAACCCTTTTTGTGTTTTACTATTGTTTTCTTTGAGAAAATAAACATTTATTTAATCGATGTTTGTTCATGCAGTGAAGGTAAAATGAGACAAAAGAAAAACTATTGTGTATGGTAATGTTTCCAAAAAAGGTTGCTGAAGCACTAATATAGTACTATAAAGAAGTTACCGGTAGAACTAAAGTTTTAAAGCTTGATGAGTGCAGCACTGTTTATAATATAAATTTTAGCTACTAAAGTACGTTAATCCACCCTTTTTGTGTTTATAATTTGTTTTGTATGCGAAAATAAACATTTAATTACTCGATGTTTGTTTATGCAGTAAAGCTAAAATGAGACTGAAGAAAAAACTATTGTGTGTAGTAATGTTTCCATAAATGGTTGCTGAAGCACTAATATAGTACTAGAAGGAAGTTACTGGTAGAACTAAAGTTTTAAAGCTTGATGAGTGCAATACTGTTTATATTATAAATTTTAGCTACTAAAGTACGTTAATCCACCTTTTTTGTGTTTATAATTTGTTTTCTTTGAGAAAATAAACTTTTAATTACTCGATGTTTGTTCATGCAGTGAAGGTAAAATAAGACTAATGAAAAAACTATTGTCTATAGTAATGTTTCCAAGAATGGTTGCTGCAGCACTAATATAGTGTTATAAAAGAAGTAACTGGCAAAACTAATGTTTTAAAGAACGATGAGTCCAATACTGTTTATAATATAAATTTTAGCTACTAAAGTACGTTAATCCACCTTTTTGTGTTTATAATTTGTTTTCTTTGAGAAAATAAACTTTTAATTACTCGACGTTTGTTTATGCAGTAAAGCTAAATTTAGACGAACGAAAAAACTAATGTCTATCGCAATGTTTTCAAGAACGATTGCTGCAGCACTAATATAGTGCCTTAAAAGAAGTAACTGGCAGAACTAAAGGTTAAAAGAACGATGAGTGCAATACTCTTTATAATACAAATTGTAGCTATTAAAGTACGTTAATCAACCCTTTTTGTGTTTTACTATTGTTTTCTTTGAGAAAATAAACATTTATTTAATCGATGTTTGTTCATGCAGTGAAGGTACAATGAGACAAAAGAAAAACTATTGTGTATGGTAATGTTTCCAAAAAAGGTTGCTAAAGCATTAATATAGTACTAGAAAGAAGTTACTGGTAGAACTAAAGTTTTAAAGCTTGATGAGTGCAACACTGTTTATATTATAAATTTTAGCTACTAAAGTACGTTAATCCACCCTTTTTGTGTTTATAATTTGTTTTCTTTGAGAAAATAAACTTTTAATTAATCGATGTTTGTTTATGCAGTAAAGCTAAAGTTAGACGAACGAAAAAACTAATGTCTATAGTAATTTTACAAAGAATGGTTGCTGCAGCACTAATATAGTGCTATAAAAGAAGTAACTGGCAAAACTAAAGTTTTAAAGAACGATGAGTGCAATACTATTTATAATATAAATTTTAGCTACTAAAGTACGTTAATCCACACTTTTTGTGTTTATAATTTGTTTTCTTTGAGAAAATAAACTTTTAATTAATCGATGTTTGTTTATGCAGTAAAGCTAAATTTAGACGAACGAAAAAACTAATTTCTATAGTAATGTTTCCAAGAATGGTTGCTGCAGCACTAATGTTGCGCTATAAATGAAGTAACTGGTAGAACTAAAGTTTCATAGAACGATGAGTGCAATACTTTTTAGAATATAAATTTTAGCTACTAAAGTACGTTAATCCCCACTTTTGGATTTTATATCTCATTTCCTTTGGGAAAATAAACATTTAATTAATCGATGTCAGTTTATGCAGTAAAGCTAAAATGGAACTAAAGAAAAAATTGTTGTGTATAGTAATGTTTCCAAAAATGGTTGCTGAAGCACTGATATAGTACTAGAAAGAAGTTACTGGTAGAACTAAAGCTTTAAAGCTTGATGAGTGCAATACTGTTTATAATATAAATTTTAGCTACTAAAGTATGTTAATCCAGCCTTTTTGTGCTCATAATTTGTTTTCTTTGAGGAAATAAACTTTTAATTAATCGATGTTTATTTATGCAGTAAAGCTAAAATGAGACTAGAGGAAAAACTAAAGTCTATAGTAATTTTTCCAAGAATGGTTGCTGAAGCACTAATATAGTGCTATAAAAGAAGTAACTGGCAGAACTAAAGTTGTAAGGAACGATGAGTGCAATACTCTTTATAATATAAATTTTAGCTACTAAAGTACGTTAATCCACACTTTTTGTGTTTTAATATTATTTTCTTCGAGAAAATAAACATTTAGTTAATCGATGTTTGCTCATGCAGTGAAGGTAGATTGGAACTAAAGAAAAAATTGTTGTGTATAGTAATGTTTCCAAAAATGGTTGCTGAAGCACTGATATAGTACTAGAAAGAAGTTACTGGTAGAACTAAAGTTTTAAAGCTTGATGAGTGCAATACTCTTGATAATATAAATTGTCGCTATTAAAGTACGTTAATCCACACATTTTTTGTTTATAATTTGTTTTCTTTAAGAAAATAAACATTTAATTAATCGATGTTTGTTTATGCAGTAAAGCTAAATTTAGACGAACGAAAAAACTAATGTCTATAGTAATGTTTCCAAGAATGGTTGCTGAAGCACTAATATAGTGCTATAAAAGAAGTAACTGGCAGAACTAAAGTTGTAAGGAACGATGAGTGCAATACTCTTTATAATATAAATTGTTGCTACTAAAGTACGTTAATCCACACTTTTTGTGTTTATAATTTGTTTTCTTTGAGAAAATAAACTTTTAATTACTCGATGTTTGTTTATGCAGTAAAGCTAAATTTAGACGAACGAAAAAACTAATGTCTATAGTAATGTTTCCAAGAATGGTTGCTGCAGCACTAATATAGTGCCATAAAAGAACTAAAGTTTTAAAGAACGATGAGTCCAATGCTCTTTATAATATACATTTTAGCTACTAAAGTACGTTAATCCCCATTTTTTGTGTTTATATTTTGTTTTCTAGGCGAACATAAATATTTAATTGCTCGATGTTTGTTCATGCAGTGAAGGTAAAATAAGACTAATGAAAAAACTATTGTCTATAGTAATGTTTCCAAGAATGGTTGCTGCAGCACTAATATAGTGCTATGAAAGAAGTAACTGGTAGATCTAAAGTTTAAAAGAACGATGAGTGCAATACTCTTTATAATATAAATTTTAGCAACTAAAGTACGTTAATCCACACTTTTTTAGTTTATTATTTGTTTTCTTTGAGAAAATAAACATTTAATTAATTGATGTTTGTTTATGCAGTAAAGCTAAATTTAGACGAACAAAAAAACTAATGTCTATAGTAATGTTTCCAAGAATGGTTGCTGAAGCACTAATATAGTGCTATAAAAGAAGTAACTGGGAGAACTAAAGGTTAAAAGAACGATGAGTGCAATACTCTTTATAATATAAATTGTAGCTATTAAAGTACGTTAATCAACCCTTTTTGTGTTTTACTATTGTTTTCTTTGAGAAAATAAACATTTATTTAATCGATGTTTGTTCATGCAATGAAGGTAAAATGAGACAAAAGAAAAACTATTGTGTATGGTAATGTTTCCAAAAAAGGTTGCTGAAGCATTAATATAGTACTATAAAGAAGTTACCGGTAGAACTAAAGTTTTAAAGCTTGATGAGTGCAGCACTGTTTATAATATAAATTTTAGCTACTAAAGTACGTTAATCCACCCTTTTTGTGTTTATAATTTGTTTTGTATGCGAAAATAAACATTTAATTACTCGATGTTTGTTTATGCAGTAAAGCTAAAATGAGACTGAAGAAAAAACTATTGTGTGTAGTAATGTTTCCATAAATGGTTGCTGAAGCACTAATATAGTACTAGAAGAAAGTTACTGGTAGAACTAAAGTTTTAAAGCTTGATGAGTGCAATACTGTTTATATTATAAATTTTAGCTACTAAGGTACGTTAATCCACCTTTTTTGTGTTTATAATTTGTTTTCTTTGAGAAAATAAACTTTTAATTACTCGATGTTTGTTCATGCAGTGAAGGTAAAATAAGACTAATGAAAAAACTATTGTCTATAGTAATGTTTCCAAGAATGGTTGCTGCAGCACTAATATAGTGTTATAAAAGAAGTAACTGGCAAAACTAATGTTTTAAAGAACGATGAGTCCAATACTGTTTATAATATAAATTTTAGCTACTAAAGTACGTTAATCCACCTTTTTTGTGTTTATAATTTGTTTTCTTTGAGAAAATAAACTTTTAATTACTCGATGTTTGTTTATGCAGTAAAGCTAAATTTAGACGAACGAAAAAACTAATGTCTATAGCAATGTTTTCAAGAACGATTGCTGCAGCACTAATATAGTGCCTTAAAAGAAGTAACTGGCAGAACTAAAGGTTAAAAGAACGATGAGTGCAATACTCTTTATAATACAAATTGTAGCTATTAAAGTACGTTAATCAACCCTTTTTGTGTTTTACTATTGTTTTCTTTGAGAAAATAAACATTTATTTAATCGATGTTTGTTCATGCAGTGAAGGTAAAATGAGACAAAAGAAAAACTATTGTGTATGGTAATGTTTCCAAAAAAGGTTGCTAAAGCATTAATATAGTACTAGAAAGAAGTTACTGGTAGAACTAAAGTTTTAAAGCTTGATGAGTGCAACACTGTTTATAATATAAATTTTAGCTACTAAAGTACGTTAATCTACCCTTTTTGTGTTTATAATTTGTTTTCTTTGAGAAATAAACTTTTAATTAATTGATGTTTGTTTATGCAGTAAAGCTAAAGTTAGACGAACGAAAAAACTAAGGTCGATAGTAATTTTACAAAGAATGGTTGCTGCAGCACTAATATAGTGCTATGAAAGAAGTAATTGGCAAAACTAAAGTTTTAAAGAACGATGAGTGCAATTCTCTTTATTTTATAAATTTTCGCTACTAAAGTACGTTAATCCCCATTTTTTGTGTTTATAATTTGTTTTCTTTGAGAAAATAAACTTTTAATTAATCGATGTTGGTTTATGCAGTAAAGCTAAATTTAGACGAACGAAAAAACTAATTTCTATAGTAATGTTTCCAAGAATGGTTGCTGCAGCACTAATGTTGCGCTATAAATGAAGTAACTGGTAGAACTAAAGTTTCATAGAACGATGAGTGCAATACTTTTTAGAATATAATTTTAGCTATGTTTAATCCCCACTTTTGGATTTTATGCAGTTTATGGAAGCTAAATTGAGACTAAAGAAAAAACTAATTTCTATAGTAATGTTTCCAAGTATGGTTGCTGGCAGCACTGCAATAATCTTTAAAGTATAAATTGTAGCTATTAAAGTACGAAGTCAACTGGTAGAACTAAAGTTTTTGTTCATGCAGTGAGGTAAAATGAGACTAAAGATGATGGTGCAATACTTTTATAGTACTAATATAAATTAAAGTTTTAAAGCTATGAGTGCAATACTAAAGTACGTTAATCCACACTTTTTGTGTTTATAATTTGTTTCCTTTGAGAAAATAAACTTTTAATTAATCGATGTTTGTTTATTCAGTAACGCTAAATTTAGACGAACGAAAAAACTAATGTCTATTGTAATGTCTCCAAGAATGGTTGCTGCAGCACTAATATTGTGCTATAAAAGAACTAACTAGCAAAACTAAAGTTTTAAAGAACGATAAGTCCAATACTCTTTATAATATAAATTTTAGCTACTAAAGTACGTTAATCCCCATTTTTTGTGTTTATATTTTGATTTCTTGGCGAAAATAAATATTTAATTACTCTATGTTTTTTAATGCAGTAAAGCTAAAATGAGACTGAAGAAAAAACTATTGTGTATAGTAATGTTTCCAAAAATTGTTGCTGAAGCACTAATATAGTGCTATAAACGAAGTAACTTGCAGAACTAAAGTTTTGAAGAACGATGAGTGCAATACTCTTTATAATATAAATTGTAGCTACTAAAGTACGTTAATTTACAATTTTTTGTTTTTATACTATGTTTTTTTTTGAGAAAATAAACTTTTAGTTAATCGATGTTTGTTTATGCAGTAAAGTAAAATGAGACTAAAGAAAACTAATGTCTATAATAATGTTTCCAAGAATGGTTGTTGCAGCACTAAAATAGTGCTATAAAAGAAGTTAAAGGCAGAACTAAAGTTCCAAGAACGATGAGTGCAATACTGTTTATAATATAAATTGTAGCTACTAAAGTAAGTTAATCAACAATTTTTGTGTTTTTATTTTGTTTTCGTCGAGAAAATAAACATAATAATTAATCAATGTTTGCTGATGCAGTAAAGCTAAAATGCAATTAAAAATAAGGTTGCTGCAGCACTAATATAGTGCTATAAAAGAAGTAACTGGCAGAACTAAAGTTTAAAGGAACGAAGAGTCCAATACTCTTTATAAAATAAATTTTAGCGTGTAAAGTACGTTAATCCCAATTTTTTGTGTTTATATTTTGTTTTCTTTGAGAAAATAAACATTTATATAATCGATGTTTGCTCATGCAGTGAAGGTAAAATTAGACTAAAGACTAAACTATTGTGTAGGGTAATGTTTCCAAAAAAGGTTGCTGAAGCACTAATATAGTACTAGAAAGAAGTTACTGGTAGAAGAAAAGTTTTAAAGCTTGATGAGTGCAATACTGTTTATAATATGAGTTTTAGTATGTTAATCTAGAATTTTTGTTTTTATAATTTTTTTTCTTTGAGAAAATAAACTTTTTATTAATCGACGTTTGTTTACGCAGTAAAGGTAAAATGAGACCAAAGAAAAAACTAATGTCTTAAGTAATTTTTTCAAGAATGGCTGCTGCGGCACTACTATAGTGCTATAAAAGAAGTTACTGGTAGAACTAAAGTTTTGAAGAACGACGAGTGCAATACTCTTTATAATATAAATTGTAGCTACTAAAGTACGTTAATCTACAATTTTTTGTTTTTATATTATGTTTTTTTTTGAGAAATAAACATTTAGTTAATCGATGTTTGTTGATGCAGTAAAAGTAAAATGATACTAAAAGAAAACTAATGTCTATAATAATGTTTCCAAGAATGGTTGTTGCAGCACTAAAATAGTGCTATAAAAGAAGTAAAAGGCAGCACTAAAGTTCGAAGAACGATGAGTGCAATGCTCTTTATAATATAAATTGTAGCTACTAAAGTAAGTTAATGAACAATTTTTGTGTTTTTATTTTGTTTTCGTTGAGAAAATAAACATGAGTGAGTGAGTGAGTGAGTGAGTATTTGTATTTAACGTGCCTAGCCTGCGAAAGTCTCGAGATGACTTGTTTCCAGCAGGGGACACGGGTTATACATAACCTTTCACTTTTTAGGCACATACTCTTGCTATTCTCGCAAGGTATGGGTTTCTGCGCTTGGCGCAGGGGGGGCCCATCAGGGCGACCCCGGTCCTTCCTCTCGATGTGACCACACCTCGTGATTCCTTTTGCCTTTGGCTGGAATTACAGAGAGTTAGTAGCTCTCCTCACACTTTCGCAGCAAGTATGACCCTGGTGGGATTCGAACCCACGACCTTGCGGTTGTGAGTCCGGCGCCTTAACCTCTGAGCCAACCTCGCTATCATAATTAATCAATGTTTGCTGATGCAGTAAAGCTAAATTGCAATTAAAAATAAGGTTGCTGCAGCACTAATATAGTGCTATAAAAGAAGTAACTGGCAGAACTAAAGTTGTAAGGAACGATGAGTGCAATACTCTTTATAATATAAATTATAGCTACTAAAGTAAGTTTTTCCACACTTTTTGTGTTTATATTTTTATTTCTTTGAGAAAATAAACTTTTAATTAACCAATGTTTGCTTTTGAGTAAAGCTAAATCGAAACTAAAGAAAAAACTAATGTCTTAAGTAATTTTTCCAAGAATGGCTGCAGCGGCACTAATATAAATCTATGAAAGAAGTAACTGGTAGAATTAAAGTTTTAAAGAACGATGAGTGCAATACTATTTATAATATAAATTGTAGCTATTAAAGTACGTTAATCAATACTTTTTGTGTTTTAATATTGTTTTTTTTGAGAAAATGAACATTTATTTAATCGATGTTTGTTCATGCAGTGAAGGTAAAATGGAACTAAAGAAAAAATTGTTGTGTATAGTAATCTTTCCAAAAATGGTTGCTGAAGCACTGATATAGTACTAGAAAGAAGTTACTGGTAGAACTAAAGTTTTAAAGCTTGATGAGAGCAATTCTGTTTATAATATAAATTTTAGCCACTAAAAGACCTTAATCCACCCTTTTTGTGTTTATATTTTGTTTTCTTTGAGGAAATAAACTTTTAATTAATCGATGTTTGTTTATGCAGTAAAGCTAAATTTAGACGAACGAAAAAACTAATGTCTATAGTAATGTTTCCAAGAATGGTTGCTGCAGGACTAATATAGTGCTATAAAAGAAGTAACTGGCAAAACTAAAATTTTAAAGAACGATGAGTCCAATACTCTTTATAATATAAATTTTAGCTACTAAAGTATGTTAATCCCCTTTTTTTGTGTCTATATTATGTTTTCTTTGAGAAAATTAAAATTTATTTAATCGATTTTTGTTCATGCAGTGAAGGTAAAATGAGACTAAAGAGAAAACTATTGTGTATGGTAATGTTTCCAAAAAAGGTTGCTGAAGCATTAATATAGTACTAGAAAGAAGTTACAGGTAGAACTAAAGTTTTGAAGAACGATGAGTGCAATACTCTTTATAATATAAATTGTAGCTACTATAGTACGTTAATTTACAATTTTTTGTTTTTATATTATGTTTTTTTTTGAGAAAATAAACTTTTAGTTAATCGATGTTTGTTTATGCAGTAAAAGTAAAATGATACTAAAAGAAAACTAATATCTATAATAATGTTTCCAAGAATGGTTGTTGCAGCACTAAAATAGTGCTATAAAAGAAGTTAAAGACAGAACTAAAGTTCCAAGAACGATGAGTGCAATACTGTTTATAATATAAATTGTAGCTATTAAAGTTACGTTAATCAAATCTTTTTGTGTTTTATTATTGTTTTCTTTGAGAAAATGAACATTTATTTAATCGATGTTTGTTCATGCAGTGAAGGTAAAATGGAACTAAAGAAAACATTGTTGTGTATAGTAATGTTTCCAAAAATGGTTGCTGAAGCACTGATACTGTACTAGAAAGAAGTTACTGGTAGAACTAAAGTTTTAAAGCTTGATGAGTGCAATACTGTTTATAATATGAATTTTAGCTACTAAAGTACGTTAATCCCCACTTTTGGATTTTATATCTCATTTCCTTTGGGAAAATAAACATTTAATTAATCGATGTCAGTTTATGCAGTAAAGCTAAAATGAGACTAAAGAAAAAACTAATTTCTATTGAAATGTTTCCAAGAATTGTTGCTGCAGCACTAGTATAGTGCTATAAAAGAAGTAACTGGCAGAACTAAAGTTTAAAAGAACGAAGAGTGCAATAATCTTTAAAATATAAATTGTAGCTATTAAAGTACGTTAATCAACCCTTTCTGTGTTTTAATTTTGTTTTCTTTGAAAAAATAAACATTTATTTAATTGATTTTTGTTCATGCAGTGAAGGTAAAATGAGACTAAAGAAAAAACTACTGTGTATGGTAATGTTTCTAAAAATGGGGGCTGAAGCACTAATATAGTACTAGATAGAAGTTACTGGTAGAACTAAAGTTTTAAAGCTTGATGAGTGCAATACTGTTTATAATATGAATTTTAGCTACTAAAGTACGTTAATCCACACTTTTTGTGTTTATAATTTGTTTCCTTTGAGAAAATAAACTTTTAATTAATCGATGTTTGTTTATTCAGTAAAAGTAAAATGATACTATAAGAAAACTAATATCTATAATAATGTTTCCAAGAATGGTTGTTGCAGCACTAAAATAGTGCTATAAAAGAAGTTAAAGGCAGAACTAAAGTTCCAAGAACGATGAGTGCAATACTGTTTATAATATAAATTGTAGCTACTAAAGTAAGTTAATTTACAATTTTTTGTTTTTATACTATGTTTTTTTTGAGAAAATAAACTTTTAATTAATCGATGTTTGTTTATGCAGTAAAAGTAAAATGATACTATAAGAAAACTAATATCTATAATAATGTTTCCAAGAATGGTTGCTGCACCGCACTAAAATAGTGCTATAAAAGAAGTTAAAGGCAGAACTAAAGTTCCAAGAACGATGAGTGCAATACTGTTTATAATATAAATTGTAGCTACTAAAGTAAGTTAATCAACAATTTTTGTGTTTTTATTTTGTTTTCGTCGAGAAAATAAACATAATAATTAATCAATGTTTGCTGATGCAGTAAAGCTAAAATGCAATTAAAAATAAGGTTGCTGCAGCACTAATATTGTGCTATAAAAGAACTAACTGGCAAAACTAAAGTTTTAAAGAACGATGAGTCCAATACTCTTTATAATATAAATTTTAGCTACTAAAGTACGTTAATATCCATTTTTTGTGTTTATATTTTGATTTCTTTGCGAAAATAAATATTTAATTACTCTATGTTTTTTAATGCAGTAAAGCTAAAATGAGACTGAAGAAAAAACTATTGTGTATAGTAATGTTTCCAAAAATTGTTGCTGAAGCACTAATATAGTGCTATAAACGAAGTAACTTGCAGAACTAAAGTTTTGAAGAACGATGAGTGCAATACTCTTTATAATATAAATTGTAGCTACTAAAGTACGTTAATCTACAATTTTTTGTTTTTATACTATGTTTTTTTTGAGAAAATAAACTTTTAGTTAATCGATGTTTGTTTATGCAGTAAAAGTAAAATGATACTATAAGAAAACTAATATCTATAATAATGTTTCCAAGAATGGTTGTTGCAGCACTAAAATAGTGCTATAAAAGAAGTTAAAGGCAGAACTAAAGTTCCAAGAACGATGAGTGCAATACTGTTTATAATATAAATTGTAGCTACTAAAGTAAGTTAATCAACAATTTTTGTGTTTTTATTTTGTTTTCGTCGAGAAAATAAACATAATAATTAATCAATGTTTGCTGATGCAGTAAAGCTAAAATGCAATTAAAAATAAGGTTGCTGCAGCACTAATATAGTGCTATAAAAGAAGTAACTGGCAGAACTAAAGTTTAAAGGAACGAAGAGTCCAATACTCTTTATAAAAGAAAATTTTAGCGTGTAAAGTACGTTAATCCCAATTTTTTGTGTTTATATTTTGTTTTCTTTGAGAAAATAAATATTTATATAATCGATGTTTGCTCATGCAGTGAAGGTAAAATTAGACTAAAGACTAAACTATTGTGTAGGGTAATGTTTCCAAAAAAGGTTGCTGAAGCACTAATATAGTACTAGAAAGAAGTTACTGGTAGAAGAAAAGTTTTAAAGCTTGATGAGTGCAATACTGTTTATAATATGAGTTTTAGTATGTTAATCTAGAATTTTTGTTTTTATAATTTTTTCTCTTTGAGAAAATAAACTTTTTATTAATCGACGTTTGTTTACGCAGTAAAGGTAAAATGAGACCAAAGAAAAAACTAATGTCTTAAGTAATTTTTTCAAGAATGGCTGCTGCGGCACTACTATAGTGCTATAAAAGAAGTTACTGGTAGAACTAAAGTTTTGAAGAACGACGAGTGCAATACTCTTTATAATATAAATTGTAGCTACTAAAGTACGTTAATCTACAATTTTTTGTTTTTATACTATGTTTTTTTTGAGAAAATAAACTTTTAGTTAATCGATGTTTGTTTATGCAGTAAAAGTAAAATGATACTATTAGAAAACTAATATCTATAATAATGTTTCCAAGAATGGTTGTTGCAGCACTAAAATAGTGCTATAAAAGAAGTTAAAGGCAGAACTAAAGTTCCAAGAACGATGAGTGCAATACTGTTTATAATATAAATTGTAGCTACTAAAGTAAGTTAATCAACAATTTTTGTGTTTTTATTTTGTTTTCGTCGAGAAAATAAACATAATAATTAATCAATGTTTGCTGATGCAGTAAAGCTAAAATGCAATTAAAAATAAGGTTGCTGCAGCACTAATATTGTGCTATAAAAGAACTAACTGCTAAAGTATGTTAATCCCCTTTTTTTGTGTCTATATTTTGTTTTCTTTGAGAAAATGAACATTTATTTAATCGATGTTTGTTCATGCAGTGAAGGTAAAATGGAACTAAAGAAAACATTGTTGTGTATAGTAATGTTTCCAAAAATGGTTGCTGAAGCACTGATACTGTACTAGAAAGAAGTTACTGGTAGAACTAAAGTTTTAAAGCTTGATGAGTGCAATACTGTTTATAATATGAATTTTAGCTACTAAAGTACGTTAATCCCCACTTTTGGATTTTATATCTCATTTCCTTTGGGAAAATAAACATTTAATTAATCGATGTCAGTTTATGCAGTAAAGCTAAAATGAGACTAAAGAAAAAACTAATTTCTATTGAAATGTTTCCAAGAATTGTTGCTGCAGCACTAGTATAGTGCTATAAAAGAAGTAACTGGCAGAACTAAAGTTTAAAAGAACGAAGAGTGCAATAATCTTTAAAATATAAATTGTAGCTATTAAAGTACGTTAATCAACCCTTTCTGTGTTTTAATTTTGTTTTCTTTGAGAAAATAAACATTTATTTAATTGATTTTTGTTCATGCATTGAAGGTAAAATGAGAGTAAAGAAAAAACTATTGTGTATGGTAATGTTTCCAAAAATGGTGGCTGAAGCACTAATATAGTACTAGATAGAAGTTACTGGTAGAACTAAAGTTTTAAAGCTTGATGAGTGCAATACTGTTTATAATATGAATTTTAGCTACTAAAGTACGTTAATCCACACTTTTTGTGTTTATAATTTGTTTCCTTTGAGAAAATAAACTTTTAATTAATCGATGTTTGTTTATTCAGTAAAAGTAAAATGATACTATAAGAAAACTAATATCTATAATAATGTTTCCAAGAATGGTTGTTGCAGCACTAAAATAGTGCTATAAAAGAAGTTAAAGGCAGAACTAAAGTTCCAAGAACGATGAGTGCAATACTGTTTATAATATAAATTGTAGCTACTAAAGTAAGTTAATTTACAATTTTTTGTTTTTATACTATGTTTTTTTTGAGAAAATAAACTTTTAGTTAATCGATGTTTGTTTATGCAGTAAAAGTAAAATGATACTATTAGAAAACTAATATCTATAATAATGTTTCCAAGAATGGTTGTTGCAGCACTAAAATAGTGCTATAAAAGAAGTTAAAGGCAGAACTAAAGTTCCAAGAACGATGAGTGCAATACTGTTTATAATATAAATTGTAGCTACTAAAGTAAGTTAATCAACAATTTTTGTGTTTTTATTTTGTTTTCGTCGAGAAAATAAACATAATAATTAATCAATGTTTGCTGATGCAGTAAAGCTAAAATGCAATTAAAAATAAGGTTGCTGCAGCACTAATATTGTGCTATAAAAGAACTAACTGGCAAAACTAAAGTTTTAAAGAACGATGAGTCCAATACTCTTTATAATATAAATTTTAGCTACTAAAGTACGTTAATATCCATTTTTTGTGTTTATATTTTGATTTCTTTGCGAAAATAAATATTTAATTACTCTATGTTTTTTAATGCAGTAAAGCTAAAATGAGACTGAAGAAAAAACTATTGTGTATAGTAATGTTTCCAAAAATTGTTGCTGAAGCACTAATATAGTGCTATAAACGAAGTAACTTGCAGAACTAAAGTTTTGAAGAACGATGAGTGCAATACTCTTTATAATATAAATTGTAGCTACTAAAGTACGTTAATCTACAATTTTTTGTTTTTATACTATGTTTTTTTTGAGAAAATAAACTTTTAGTTAATCGATGTTTGTTTATGCAGTAAAAGTAAAATGATACTATTAGAAAACTAATATCTATAATAATGTTTCCAAGAATGGTTGTTGCAGCACTAAAATAGTGCTATAAAAGAAGTTAAAGGCAGAACTAAAGTTCCAAGAACGATGAGTGCAATACTGTTTATAATATAAATTGTAGCTACTAAAGTAAGTTAATCAACAATTTTTGTGTTTTTATTTTGTTTTCGTCGAGAAAATAAACATAATAATTAATCAATGTTTGCTGATGCAGTAAAGCTAAAATGCAATTAAAAATAAGGTTGCTGCAGCACTAATATTGTGCTATAAAAGAACTAACTGGCAAAACTAAAGTTTTAAAGAACGATGAGTCCAATACTCTTTATAATATAAATTTTAGCTACTAAAGTACGTTAATATCCATTTTTTGTGTTTATATTTTGATTTCTTTGCGAAAATAAATATTTAATTACTCTATGTTTTTTAATGCAGTAAAGCTAAAATGAGACTGAAGAAAAAACTATTGTGTATAGTAATGTTTCCAAAAATTGTTGCTGAAGCACTAATATAGTGCTATAAACGAAGTAACTTGCAGAACTAAAGTTCCAAGAACGATGAGTGCAATACTGTTTATAATATAAATTGTAGCTACTAAAGTAAGTTAATCAACAATTTTTGTGTTTTTATTTTGTTTTCGTCGAGAAAATAAACATAATAATTAATCAATGTTTGCTGATGCAGTAAAGCTAAAATGCAATTAAAAATAAGGTTGCTGCAGCACTAATATAGTGCTATAAAAGAAGTAACTGGCAGAACTAAAGTTTAAAGGAACGAAGAGTCCAATACTCTTTATAAAAGAAAATTTTAGCGTGTAAAGTACGTTAATCCCAATTTTTTGTGTTTATATTTTGTTTTCTTTGAGAAAATAAATATTTATATAATCGATGTTTGCTCATGCAGTGAAGGTAAAATTAGACTAAAGACTAAACTATTGTGTAGGGTAATGTTTCCAAAAAAGGTTGCTGAAGCACTAATATAGTACTAGAAAGAAGTTACTGGTAGAAGAAAAGTTTTAAAGCTTGATGAGTGCTATACTGTTTATAATATGAGTTTTAGTATGTTAATCTAGAATTTTTGTTTTTATAATTTTTTTTCTTTGAGAAAATAAACTTTTTATTAATCGACGTTTGTTTACGCAGTAAAGGTAAAATGAGACCAAAGAAAAAACTAATGTCTTAAGTAACTTTTTCAAGAATGGCTGCTGCGGCACTACTATAGTGCTATAAAGAAGTTACTGGTAGAACTAAAGTTTTGAAGAACGACGAGTGCAATACTCTTTATAATATAAATTGTAGCTACTAAAGTACGTTAATCTACAATTTTTTGTTTTTATACTATGTTTTTTTTGAGAAAATAAACTTTTAGTTAATCGATGTTTGTTTATGCAGTAAAAGTAAAATGATACTATAAGAAAACTAATATCTATAATAATGTTTCCAAGAATGGTTGTTGCAGCACTAAAATAGTGCTATAAAAGAAGTTAAAGGCAGAACTAAAGTTCCAAGAACGATGAGTGCAATACTGTTTATAATATAAATTGTAGCTACTAAAGTAAGTTAATCAACAATTTTTGTGTTTTTATTTTGTTTTCGTCGAGAAAATAAACATAATAATTAATCAATGTTTGCTGATGCAGTAAAGCTAAAATGCAATTAAAAATAAGGTTGCTGCAGCACTAATATTGTGCTATAAAAGAACTAACTGGCAAAACTAAAGTTTTAAAGAACGATGAGTCCAATACTCTTTATAATATAAATTTTAGCTACTAAAGTACGTTAATATCCATTTTTTGTGTTTATATTTTGATTTCTTTGCGAAAATAAATATTTAATTACTCTATGTTTTTTAATGCAGTAAAGCTAAAATGAGACTGAAGAAAAAACTAGTGTGTATTGTAATGTTTCCAAAAATGTTTACTGAAGCACTAATATCGTACTAGAAAGAAGTAACTGGCAGAACTAAAGTTTAGAAGAACGAAGAGTGCAATACTCTTTATAATATAAATTGTAGCTACTAAAGTACGTTAATTTACAATTTTTTGTTTTTATACTATGTTTTTTTTGAGAAAATAAACTTTTAGTTAATCGATGTTTGTTTATGCAGTAAAAGTAAAATGATACTATAAGAAAACTAATATCTATAATAATGTTTCCAAGAATGGTTGTTGCAGCACTAAAATAGTGCTATAAAAAAAGTTAAAGGCAGAACTAAAGTTCCAAGAACGATGAGTGCAATACTGTTTATAATATAAATTGTAGCTACTAAAGTAAGTTAATCAACAATTTTTGTGTTTTTATTTTGTTTTCGTCGAGAAAATAAACATAATAATTAATCAATGTTTGCTGATGCAGTAAAGCTAAAATGCAATTAAAAATAAGGTTGCTGCAGCACTAATATAGTGCTATAAAAGAAGTAACTGGCAGAACTAAAGTTTAAAGGAACGAAGAGTCCAATACTCTTTATAAAAGAAAATTTTAGCGTGTAAAGTACGTTAATCCCAATTTTTTGTGTTTATATTTTGTTTTCTTTGAGAAAATAAACATTTATATAATCGATGTTTGCTCATGCAGTGAAGGTAAAATTAGACTAAAGACTAAACTATTGTGTAGGGTAATGTTTCCAAAAAAGGTTGCTGAAGCACTAATATAGTACTAGAAAGAAGTTACTGGTAGAACAAAAGTTTTAAAGCTTGATGAGTGCAATACTGTTTATAATATGAGTTTTAGTATGTTAATCTAGAATTTTTGTTTTTATAATTTTTTTTCTTTGAGAAAATAAACTTTTTATTAATCGACGTTTGTTTACGCAGTAAAGGTAAAATGAGACCAAAGAAAAAACTAATGTCTTAAGTAATTTTTTCAAGAATGGCTGCTGCGGCACTACTATAGTGCTATAAAAGAAGTTACTGGTAGAACTAAAGTTTTGAAGAACGACGAGTGCAATACTCTTTATAATATAAATTGTAGCTACTAAAGTACGTTAATCTACAATTTTTTGTTTTTATATTATGTTTTTTTTTGAGAAATAAACATTTAGTTAATCGATGTTTGTTGATGCAGTAAAAGTAAAATGATACTAAAAGAAAACTAATGTCTATAATAATGTTTCCAAGAATGGTTGTTGCAGCACTAAAATAGTGCTATAAAAGAAGTAAAAGGCAGCACTAAAGTTCGAAGAACGATGAGTGCAATGCTCTTTATAATATAAATTGTAGCTACTAAAGTAAGTTAATGAACAATTTTTGTGTTTTTATTTTGTTTTCGTTGAGAAAATAAACATGAGTGAGTGAGTGAGTGAGTGAGTATTTGTATTTAACGTGCCTAGCCTGCGAAAGTCTCGAGATGACTTGTTTCCAGCAGGGGACACGGGTTATACATAACCTTTCACTTTTTAGGCACATACACTTGCTATTCTCGCAAGGTATGGGTTTCTGCGCTTGGCGCAGGGGGGGGCCCATCAGGGCGACCCCGGTCCTTCCTCTCGATGTGACCACACCTCGTGATTCCTATTGCCTTTGGCTGGAATTACAGAGAGTTAGCAGCTCTCCTCACACTTTCGCAGCAAGTATGACCCTGGTGGGATTCGAACCCACGACCTTGCGGTTGTGAGTCCGACGCCTTAACCACTGAGCCAACCTCGCTATCATAATTAATCAATATTTGCTGATGCAGTAAAGCTAAAATGCAATTAAAAATAAGGTTGCTGCAGCACTAATATAGTGCTATAAAAGAAGTAAATGGCAGAACTAAAGTTGTAAGGAACGATGAGTGCAATACTCTTTATAATATAAATTATAGCTACTAAAGTAAGTTTTTCCACACTTTTTGTGTTTATATTTTTATTTCTTTGAGAAAATAAACTTTTAATTAACCAATGTTTGCTTTTGAGTAAAGCTAAATCGAAACTAAAGAAAAAACTAATGTCTTAAGTAATTTTTCCAAGAATGGCTGCAGCGGCACTAATATAAATCTATGAAAGAAGTAACTGGTAGAATTAAAGTTTTAAAGAACGATGAGTGCAATACTATTTATAATATAAATTGTAGCTATTAAAGTACGTTAATCAATACTTTTTGTGTTTTAATATTGTTTTTTTTGAGAAAATGAACATTTATTTAATCGATGTTTGTTCATGCAGTGAAGGTAAAATGGAACTAAAGAAAAAATTGTTGTGTATAGTAATCTTTCCAAAAATGGTTGCTGAAGCACTGATATAGTACTAGAAAGAAGTTACTGGTAGAACTAAAGTTTTAAAGCTTGATGAGAGCAATTCTGTTTATAATATAAATTTTAGCCACTAAAAGACCTTAATCCACCCTTTTTGTGTTTATATTTTGTTTTCTTTGAGGAAATAAACTTTTAATTAATCGATGTTTGTTTATGCAGTAAAGCTAAATTTAGACGAACGAAAAAACTAATGTCTATAGTAATGTTTCCAAGAATGGTTGCTGCAGGACTAATATAGTGCTATAAAAGAAGTAACTGGCAAAACTAAAATTTTAAAGAACGATGAGTCCAATACTCTTTATAATATAAATTTTAGCTACTAAAGTATGTTAATCCCCTTTTTTTGTGTCTATATTTTGTTTTCTTTGAGAAAATTAAAATTTATTTAATCGATTTTTGTTCATGCAGTGAAGGTAAAATGAGACTAAAGAAAAAACTATTGTGTATGGTAATGTTTCCAAAAAAGGTTGCTGAAGCATTAATATAGTACTAGAAAGAAGTTACTGGTAGAACTAAAGTTTTGAAGAACGATGAGTGCAATACTCTTTATAATATAAATTGTAGCTACTATAGTACGTTAATTTACAATTTTTTGTTTTTATATTATGTTTTTTTTTGAGAAAATAAACTTTTAGTTAATCGATGTTTGTTTATGCAGTAAAAGTAAAATGATACTAAAAGAAAACTAATATCTATAATAATGTTTCCAAGAATGGTTGTTGCAGCACTAAAATAGTGCTATAAAAGAAGTTAAAGACAGAACTAAAGTTCCAAGAACGATGAGTGCAATACTGTTTATAATATAAATTGTAGCTATTAAAGTTACGTTAATCAATACTTTTTGTGTTTTATTATTGTTTTCTTTGAGAAAATGAACATTTATTTAATCGATGTTTGTTCATGCAGTGAAGGTAAAATGGAACTAAAGAAAACATTGTTGTGTATAGTAATGTTTCCAAAAATGGTTGCTGAAGCACTGATACTGTACTAGAAAGAAGTTACTGGTAGAACTAAAGTTTTAAAGCTTGATGAGTGCAATACTGTTTATAATATGAATTTTAGCTACTAAAGTACGTTAATCCCCACTTTTGGATTTTATATCTCATTTCCTTTGGGAAAATAAACATTTAATTAATCGATGTCAGTTTATGCAGTAAAGCTAAAATGAGACTAAAGAAAAAACTAATTTCTATTGAAATGTTTCCAAGAATTGTTGCTGCAGCACTAGTATAGTGCTATAAAAGAAGTAACTGGCAGAACTAAAGTTTAAAAGAACGAAGAGTGCAATAATCTTTAAAATATAAATTTTAGCTACTAAAGTACGTTAATATCCATTTTTTGTGTTTATATTTTGATTTCTTTGCGAAAATAAATATTTAATTACTCTATGTTTTTTAATGCAGTAAAGCTAAAATGAGACTGAAGAAAAAACTATTGTGTATAGTAATGTTTCCAAAAATTGTTGCTGAAGCACTAATATAGTGCTATAAACGAAGTAACTTGCAGAACTAAAGTTTTGAAGAACGATGAGTGCAATACTCTTTATAATATAAATTTTAGCAACTAAAGTACGTTAATCCACACTTTTTGTGTTTATTATTTGTTTTCTTTGAGAAAATAAACGTTTAATTAATTGATGTTTGTTTATGCAGTAAAGCTAAATTTAGACGAACAAAAAAACTAATGTCTATAGCAATGTTTTCAAGAACGATTGCTGCAGCACTAATATAGTGCCTTAAAAGAAGTAACTGGGAGAACTAAAGGTTAAAAGAACGATGAGTGCAATACTCTTTATAATATAAATTGTAGCTATTAAAGTACGTTAATCAACCCTTTTTGTGTTTTACTATTGTTTTCTTTGAGAAAATAAACATTTATTTAATCGATGTTTGTTCATGCAATGAAGGTAAAATGAGACAAAAGAAAAACTATTGTGTATGGTAATGTTTCCAAAAAAGGTTGCTGAAGCATTAATATAGTACTATAAAGAAGTTACCGGTAGAACTAAAGTTTTAAAGCTTGATGAGTGCAGCACTGTTTATAATATAAATTTTAGCTACTAAAGTACGTTAATCCACCCTTTTTGTGTTTATAATTTGTTTTGTATGCGAAAATAAACATTTAATTACTCGATGTTTGTTTATGCAGTAAAGCTAAAATGAGACTGAAGAAAAAACTATTGTGTGTAGTAATGTTTCCATAAATGGTTGCTGAAGCACTAATATAGTACTAGAAGAAAGTTACTGGTAGAACTAAAGTTTTAAAGCTTGATGAGTGCAATACTGTTTATATTATAAATTTTAGCTACTAAGGTACGTTAATCCACCTTTTTTGTGTTTATAATTTGTTTTCTTTGAGAAAATAAACTTTTAATTACTCGATGTTTGTTCATGCAGTGAAGGTAAAATAAGACTAATGAAAAAACTATTGTCTATAGTAATGTTTCCAAGAATGGTTGCTGCAGCACTAATATAGTGTTATAAAAGAAGTAACTGGCAAAACTAATGTTTTAAAGAACGATGAGTCCAATACTGTTTATAATATAAATTTTAGCTACTAAAGTACGTTAATCCACCTTTTTTGTGTTTATAATTTGTTTTCTTTGAGAAAATAAACTTTTAATTACTCGATGTTTGTTTATGCAGTAAAGCTAAATTCAGACGAACGAAAAAACTAATGTCTATAGCAATGTTTTCAAGAACGATTGCTGCAGCACTAATATAGTGCCTTAAAAGAAGTAACTGGCAGAACTAAAGGTTAAAAGAACGATGAGTGCAATACTCTTTATAATACAAATTGTAGCTATTAAAGTACGTTAATCAACCCTTTTTGTGTTTTACTATTGTTTTCTTTGAGAAAATAAACATTTATTTAATCGATGTTTGTTCATGCAGTGAAGGTAAAATGAGACAAAAGAAAAACTATTGTGTATGGTAATGTTTCCAAAAAAGGTTGCTAAAGCATTAATATAGTACTAGAAAGAAGTTACTGGTAGAACTAAAGTTTTAAAGCTTGATGAGTGCAACACTGTTTATAATATAAATTTTAGCTACTAAAGTACGTTAATCCACCCTTATTGTGTTTATAATTTGTTTTCTTTGAGAAATAAACTTTTGATTAATTGATGTTTGTTTATGCAGTAAAGCTAAAGTTAGACGAACGAAAAAACTAATGTCTATAGTAATTTTACAAAGAATGGTTGCTGCAGCACTAATATAGTGCTATGAAAGAAGTAACTGGCAAAACTAAAGTTTTAAAGAACGATGAGTGCAATTCTCTTTATTTTATAAATTTTCGCTACTATAGTACGTTAATCCCCATTTTTTGTGTTTATAATTTGTTTTCTTTGAGAAAATAAACTTTTAATTAATCGATGTTTATTTATGCAGTAAAGCTAAATTTAGACGAACGAAAAAACTAATTTCTATAGTAATGTTTCCAAGAATGGTTGCTGCAGCACTAATGTTGCGCTATAAATGAAGTAACTGGTAGAACTAAAGTTTCATAGAACGATGAGTACAATACTTTTTAGAATATAAATTTTAGCTACTAAAGTACGTTAATCCCCACTTTTGGATTTTATATCTCATTTCCTTTGAGAAAATAAACTTTTAATTAATCGATGTTTGTTTATTCAGTAAAGCTAAATTTAGACGAACGAAAAAACTAATGTATATAGTAATGTTTCCAAGAATGGTTGCTGCAGCACTAATATTGTGCTATAAAAGAACTAACTGGCAAAACTAAAGTTTTAAAGAACGATGAGTCCAATACTCTTTATAATATAAATTTTAGCTACTAAAGTACGTTAATATCCATTTTTTGTGTTTATATTTTGATTTCTTTGCGAAAATAAATATTTAATTACTCTATGTTTTTTAATGCAGTAAAGCTAAAATGAGACTGAAGAAAAAACTATTGTGTATAGTAATGTTTCCAAAAATTGTTGCTGAAGCACTAATATAGTGCTATAAACGAAGTAACTTGCAGAACTAAAGTTTTGAAGAACGATGAGTGCAATACTCTTTATAATATAAATTGTAGCTACTAAAGTACGTTAATTTACAATTTTTTGTTTTTATACTATGTTTTTTTTTGAGAAAATAAACTTTTAGTTAATCGATGTTTGTTTATGCAGTAAAAGTAAAATGATACTATAAGAAAACTAATATCTATAATAATGTTTCCAAGAATGGTTGTTGCAGCACTAAAATAGTGCTATAAAAGAAGTTAAAGGCAGAACTAAAGTTCCAAGAACGATGAGTGCAATACTGTTTATAATATAAATTGTAGCTACTAAAGTAAGTTAATCAACAATTTTTGTGTTTTTATTTTGTTTTCGTCGAGAAAATAAACATAATAATTAATCAATGTTTGCTGATGCAGTAAAGCTAAAATGCAACAAAAAAACTAAAAATAAGGTTGCTGCAGCACTAATATAGTGCTATAAAAGAAGTAACTGGCAGAACTAAAGTTTAAAGGAACGAAGAGTCCAATACTCTTTATAAAATAAATTTTAGCGTGTAAAGTACGTTAATCCCAATTTTTTGTGTTTATATTTTGTTTTCTTTGAGAAAATAAACATTTATATAATCGATGTTTGCTCATGCAGTGAAGGTAAAATTAGACTAAAGACTAAACTATTGTGTAGGGTAATGTTTCCAAAAAAGGTTGCTGAAGCACTAATATAGTACTAGAAAGAAGTTACTGGTAGAACAAAAGTTTTAAAGCTTGATGAGTGCAATACTGTTTATAATATGAGTTTTAGTATGTTAATCTAGAATTTTTGTTTTTATTATTTTTTTTTCTTTGAGAAAATAAACTTTTTATTAATCGACGTTTGTTTACGCAGTAAAGGTAAAATGAGACCAAAGAAAAAACTAATGTCTTAAGTAATTTTTTCAAGAATGGCTGCTGCGGCACTACTATAGTGCTATAAAAGAAGTTACTGGTAGAACTAAAGTTTTGAAGAACGACGAGTGCAATACTCTTTATAATATAAATTGTAGCTACTAAAGTACGTTAATCTACAATTTTTTGTTTTTATATTATGTTTTTTTTTGAGAAATAAACATTTAGTTAATCGATGTTTGTTGATGCAGTAAAAGTAAAATGATACTAAAAGAAAACTAATGTCTATAATAATGTTTCCAAGAATGGTTGTTGCAGCACTAAAATAGTGCTATAAAAGAAGTAAAAGGCAGCACTAAAGTTCGAAGAACGATGAGTGCAATGCTCTTTATAATATAAATTGTAGCTACTAAAGTAAGTTAATGAACAATTTTTGTGTTTTTATTTTGTTTTCGTTGAGAAAATAAACATGAGTGAGTGAGTGAGTGAGTGAGTATTTGTATTTAACGTGCCTAGCCTGCGAAAGTCTCGAGATGACTTGTTTCCAGCAGGGGACACGGGTTATACATAACCTTTCACTTTTTAGGCACATACACTTGCTATTCTCGCAAGGTATGGGTTTCTGCGCTTGGCGCAGGGGGGGCCCATCAGGGCGACCCCGGTCCTTCCTCTCGATGTGACCACACCTCGTGATTCCTATTGCCTTTGGCTGGAATTACAGAGAGTTAGCAGCTCTCCTCACACTTTCGCAGCAAGTATGACCCTGGTGGGATTCGAACCCACGACCTTGCGGTTGTGAGTCCGGCGCCTTAACCACTGAGCCAACCTCGCTATCATAATTAATCAATGTTTGCTGATGCAGTAAAGCTAAATTGCAATTAAAAATAAGGTTGCTGCAGCACTAATATAGTGCTATAAAAGAAGTAACTGGCAGAACTAAAGTTGTAAGGAACGATGAGTGCAATACTCTTTATAATATAAATTATAGCTACTAAAGTAAGTTTTTCCACACTTTTTGTGTTTATATTTTTATTTCTTTGAGAAAATAAACTTTTAATTAACCAATGTTTGCTTTTGAGTAAAGCTAAATCGAAACTAAAGAAAAAACTAATGTCTTAAGTAATTTTTCCAAGAATGGCTGCAGCGGCACTAATATAAATCTATGAAAGAAGTAACTGGTAGAATTAAAGTTTTAAAGAACGATGAGTGCAATACTATTTATAATATAAATTGTAGCTATTAAAGTACGTTAATCAATACTTTTTGTGTTTTAATATTGTTTTTTTTGAGAAAATGAACATTTATTTAATCGATGTTTGTTCATGCAGTGAAGGTAAAATGGAACTAAAGAAAAAATTGTTGTGTATAGTAATCTTTCCAAAAATGGTTGCTGAAGCACTGATATAGTACTAGAAAGAAGTTACTGGTAGAACTAAAGTTTTAAAGCTTGATGAGAGCAATTCTGTTTATAATATAAATTTTAGCCACTAAAAGACCTTAATCCACCCTTTTTGTGTTTATATTTTGTTTTCTTTGAGGAAATAAACTTTTAATTAAACGATGTTTGTTTATGCAGTAAAGCTAAATTTAGACGAACGAAAAAACAAATGTCTATAGTAATGTTTCCAAGAATGGTTGCTGCAGCACTAATATAGTGCTATAAAAGAAGTAACTGGCAAAACTAAAATTTTAAAGAACGATGAGTCCAATACTCTTTATAATATAAATTTTAGCTACTAAAGTATGTTAATCCCCTTTTTTTGTGTCTATATTTTGTTTTCTTTGAGAAAATTAAAATTTATTTAATCGATTTTTGTTTATGCAGTGAAGGTAAAATGAGACTAAAGAAAGAACTATTGTGTATGGTAATGTTTCCAAAAAAGGTTGCTGAAGCATTAATATAGTACTAGAAAGAAGTTACTGGTAGAACTAAAGTTTTGAAGAACGATGAGTGCAATACTCTTTATAATATAAATTGTAGCTACTATAGTACGTTAATTTACAATTTTTTGTTTTTATATTATGTTTTTTTTTGAGAAAATAAACTTTTAGTTAATCGATGTTTGTTTATGCAGTAAAAGTAAAATGATACTAAAAGAAAACTAATATCTATAATAATGTTTCCAAGAATGGTTGTTGCAGCACTAAAATAGTGCTATAAAAGAAGTTAAAGACAGAACTAAAGTTCCAAGAACGATGAGTGCAATACTGTTTATAATATAAATTGTAGCTATTAAAGTTACGTTAATCAATACTTTTTGTGTTTTATTATTGTTTTCTTTGAGAAAATGAACATTTATTTAATCGATGTTTGTTCATGCAGTGAAGGTAAAATGGAACTAAAGAAAACATTGTTGTGTATAGTAATGTTTCCAAAAATGGTTGCTGAAGCACTGATACTGTACTAGAAAGAAGTTACTGGTAGAACTAAAGTTTTAAAGCTTGATGAGTGCAATACTGTTTATAATATGAATTTTAGCTACTAAAGTACGTTAATCCCCACTTTTGGATTTTATATCTCATTTCCTTTGGGAAAATAAACATTTAATTAATCGATGTCAGTTTATGCAGTAAAGCTAAAATGAGACTAAAGAAAAAACTAATTTCTATTGAAATGTTTCCAAGAATTGTTGCTGCAGCACTAGTATAGTGCTATAAAAGAAGTAACTGGCAGAACTAAAGTTTAAAAGAACGAAGAGTGCAATAATCTTTAAAATATAAATTTTAGCTACTAAAGTACGTTAATATCCATTTTTTGTGTTTATATTTTGATTTCTTTGCGAAAATAAATATTTAATTACTCTATGTTTTTTAATGCAGTAAAGCTAAAATGAGACTAAAGAAAAAACTATTGTGTATAGTAATGTTTCCAAAAATTGTTGCTGAAGCACTAATATAGTGCTATAAACGAAGTAACTTGCAGAACTAAAGTTTTGAAGAACGATGAGTGCAATACTCTTTATAATATAAATTGTAGCTACTAAAGTACGTTAATTTACAATTTTTTGTTTTTATACTATGTTTTTTTTTGAGAAAATAAACTTTTAGTTAATCGATGTTTGTTTATGCAGTAAAAGTAAAATGATACTATAAGAAAACTAATATCTATAATAATGTTTCCAAGAATGGTTGTTGCAGCACTAATATTGTGCTATAAAAGAACTAACTGGCAAAACTAAAGTTTTAAAGAACGATGAGTCCAATACTCTTTATAATATAAATTTTAGCTACTAAAGTACGTTAATATCCATTTTTTGTGTTTATATTTTGATTTCTTTGCGAAAATAAATATTTAATTGCTCTATGTTTTCTAATGCAGTAAAGCTAAAATGAGACTGAAGAAAAAACTATTGTGTATAGTAATGTTTCCAAAAATTGTTGCTGAAGCACTAATATAGTGCTATAAACGAAGTAACTTGCAGAACTAAAGTTTTGAAGAACGATGAGTGCAATACTCTTTATAATATAAATTGTAGCTACTAAAGTACGTTAATTTACAATTTTTTGTTTTTATACTATGTTTTTTTTTGAGAAAATAAACTTTTAGTTAATCGATGTTTGTTTATGCAGTAAAAGTAAAATGATACTATAAGAAAACTAATATCTATAATAATGTTTCCAAGAATGGTTGTTGCAGCACTAAAATAGTGCTATAAAAGAAGTTAAAGGCAGAACTAAAGTTCCAAGAACGATGAGTGCAATACTGTTTATAATATAAATTGTAGCTACTAAAGTAAGTTAATCAACAATTTTTGTGTTTTTATTTTGTTTTCGTCGAGAAAATAAACATAATAATTAATCAATGTTTGCTGATGCAGTAAAGCTAAAATGCAATTAAAAATAAGGTTGCTGCAGCACTAATATAGTGCTATAAAAGAAGTAACTGGCAGAACTAAAGTTTAAAGGAACGAAGAGTCCAATACTCTTTATAAAAGAAAATTTTAGCGTGTAAAGTACGTTAATCCCAATTTTTTGTGTTTATATTTTGTTTTCTTTGAGAAAATAAACATTTATATAATCGATGTTTGCTCATGCAGTGAAGGTAAAATTAGACTAAAGACTAAACTATTGTGTAGGGTAATGTTTCCAAAAAAGGTTGCTGAAGCACTAATATAGTACTAGAAAGAAGTTACTGGTAGAAGAAAAGTTTTAAAGCTTGATGAGTGCAATACTGTTTATAATATGAGTTTTAGTATGTTAATCTAGAATTTTTGTTTTTATAATTTTTTTTCTTTGAGAAAATAAACTTTTTATTAATCGACGTTTGTTTACGCAGTAAAGGTAAAATGAGACCAAAGAAAAAACTAATGTCTTAAGTAATTTTTTCAAGAATGGCTGCTGCGGCACTACTATAGTGCTATAAAAGAAGTTACTGGTAGAACTAAAGTTTTGAAGAACGACGAGTGCAATACTCTTTATAATATAAATTGTAGCTACTAAAGTACGTTAATCTACAATTTTTTGTTTTTATATTATGTTTTTTTTTGAGAAATAAACATTTAGTTAATCGATGTTTGTTGATGCAGTAAAAGTAAAATGATACTAAAAGAAAACTAATGTCTATAATAATGTTTCCAAGAATGGTTGTTGCAGCACTAAAATAGTGCTATAAAAGAAGTAAAAGGCAGCACTAAAGTTCGAAGAACGATGAGTGCAATGCTCTTTATAATATAAATTGTAGCTACTAAAGTAAGTTAATGAACAATTTTTGTGTTTTATTATTGTTTTCTTTGAGAAAATGAACATTTATTTAATCGATGTTTTGTTTTTGCAGTGAAGGTAAAATGGAACTGAAGAAAACATTGTTGTGTATAGTAATGTTTCCAAAAATGGTTGCTGAAGCACTGATACTGTACTAGAAAGAAGTTACTGGTAGAACTAAAGTTTTAAAGCTTGATGAGTGCAATACTGTTTATAATATAAATTTTAGCTACTAAAGTATGTTAATCCACCCTATTTGTGCTTATAATTTGTTTTCTTTGAGGAAATAAACTTTTAATTAATCGATGTTTGTTTATGCAGTAAAGCTAAATTTAGACGAACGAAAAAACTAATGTCTATAGTAATGTTTCCAAGAATGGTTGCTGAAGCACTAATATAGTGCTATAAAAGAAGTAACTGGCAGAACTAAAGTTGTAAGGAACGATGAGTGCAATACTCTTTATAATATAAATTATAGCTATTAAAGTACCTTAATCAACCCTTTTTGTGTTTTAATATTATTTTCTTTGAGAAAATAAACATTTATTTAATCGATGTTTGTTCATGCAGTGAAGGTAAAATGGAACTAAAGAAAAAATTGTTGTGTATAGTAATGTTTCCAAAAATGGTTGCTGAAGCACTGATATAGTACTAGAAAGAAGTTACTTGTAGAACAAAAGCTTTAAAGCTTGATGAGTGCAATACTGTTTATAATATAAATTTTAGCTACTAAAGTATGTTAATCGAGCCTTTTTGTGCTTATAATTTGTTTTCTTTGAGGAAATAAACCTTTAATTAATCGATGTTTGTTTATGCAGTAAAGCTAAAATGAGACTAGAGGAAAAACTAATGTCTATAGTAATGTTTCCAAGAATGGTTGCTGAAGCACTAATATAGTGCTATAAAAGAAGTAACTGGCAGAACTAAAGTTGTAAGGAACGATGAGTGCAATACTCTTTATAATATAAATTTTTGCTACTAAAGTACGTTAATCCACACTTTTTGTGTTTATAATTTGTTTTCTTTGAGAAAATAAACTTTTAATTACTCGATGTTTGTTCATGCAGTGAAGGTAAAATGGAACTAAAGAAAAAATTGTTGTGTATAGTAATGTTTTCAAAAATGGTTGCTGAAGCACTGATATAGTACTAAAAAGAAGTTACTGGTAGAACTAAAGTTTTAAAGCTTGATGAGTGCAATACTCTTGATAATATAAATTGTCGCTATTAAAGTACGTTAATCCACACATTTTTTGTTTATAATTTGGTTTCTTTAAGAAAATAAACATTTAATTAATCGATGTTTGTTTATGCAGTAAAGCTAAATTTAGACGAACGAAAAAACTAATGTCTATAGTAATGTTTCCAAGAATGGTTGCTGAAGCACTAATATAGTGCTATAAAAGAAGTAACTGGCAGAACTAAAGTTGTAAGGAACGATGAGTGCAATACTCTTTATAATATAAATTTTTGCTACTAAAGTACGTTAATCCACACTTTTTGTGTTTATAATTTGTTTTCTTTGAGAAAATAAACTTTTAATTACTCGATGTTTGTTTATGCAGTAAAGCTAAATTTAGACGAACGAAAAAACTAATGTCTATAGTAATGTTTCCAAGAATGGTTGCTGCAGCACTAATATAGTGCCATAAAAGAACTAAAGTTTTAAAGAACGATGAGTCCAATGCTCTTTATAATATACATTTTAGCTACTAAAGTACGTTAATCCCCATTTGTTGTGTTTATATTTTGTTTTCTAGGCGAAAATAAATATTTAATTGCTCGATGTTTGTTCATGCAGTGAAGGTAAAATAAGACTAATGAAAAAACTATTGTCTATAGTAATGTTTCCAAGAATGGTTGCTGCAGCACTAATGTAGTGCTATGAAAGAAGTTACTGGTAGAACTAAAGTTTTGAAGAACGATGAGTGCAATGCTCTTTATAATATAAATTGTAGCTACCAAAGTACGTTAATCTACAATTTTTTGTTTTTATATTATGTTTTTTTTTTGAGAAAATAAACTTTTAGTTAATCGATGTTTGTTGATGCAGTAAAAGTAAAATGATACTATAAGAAAACTAATGTCTATAATAATGTTTCCAAGAATGGTTGTTGCAGCACTAAAATAGTGCTATAAAAGAAGTAAAAGGCAGCACTAAAGTTCCAAGAACGATGAGTGCAATACTGTTTATAATATAAATTATAAATACTGAAGTACGTTTTTCCACACTTTTTGTGTTTATATTTTTATTTCTTTGAGAAAATAAACTTTTAATTAACCAATGTTTGTTTATGAGTAAAGCTAAATTGAAACTAAAGAAAAAACTAATGTCTTAAGTAATTTTTCCAAGAATGGCTGCTGCGGCACTAAAATAGTGCTATGAAAGAAGTAACTGGTAGAACTAAAGTTTAAAGGAACGAAGAGTCCAATACTCTTTATAATATAAATTGTAGCTATTAAAGTACGTTATTCAATACTTTTTGTGTTTTAATATTGTTTTCTTTGAGAAAATGAACATTTATTTAATCGATGTTTGTTTATGCAGTAAAGCTAAAATAAGACCTAATATCTATAGTAATTTTTTCAAGAATGGCTGCTGCGGCACTACTATAGTGCTATAAAAGAAGTTACTGGTAGAACTAAAGTTTTGAAGAACGATGAGTGCAATGCTCTTTATAATATAAATTGTAGCTACTAAAGTACGTTAATCTACAATTTTTTTGTTTTTATATTATGTTTTTTTTTGAGAAAATAAACGTTTAATTAATTGATGTTTGTTCATGCAGTGAAGGTAAAATAAGACTAATGAAAAAACTATTGTCTATAGTAATGTTTCCAAGAATGGTTGCTGCAGCACTAATATAGTTTTATAAAAGAAGTAACTGGCAAAACTAAAGTTTTAAAGACCGATGAGTCCAATACTGTTTATAATATAAATTTTAGCCACTAAAGTACGTTAATCCACCTTTTTTGTGTTTATAATTTGTTTTCTTTGAGGAAATAAACTTTTAATTAATCGATGTTTGTTTATGCAGTAAAGCTAAATTTAGACGAACGAAAAAACTAATGTCTATAGTAATGTTTCCAAGAATGGTTGCTGCAGGACTAATATAGTGCTATAAAAGAAGTAACTGGCAGAACTAAAGTTTAAAGGAACGAAGAGTCCAATACTCTTTATAATATAAATTTTAGCTTGTAAAGTACGTTAATCCCCATTTTTTGTGTTTATATTTTGTTTTCTTTGAGAAAATAAACATTTATATAATAGATGTTTGCTCATGCAGTGAAGGTAAAATAAGACTAATGAAAAAACTATTGTCTATAGAAATGTTTCCAAGAATGGTTGCTGCAGCACTAATATAGTGCTATGAAAGAAGTAACTGGTAGATCTAAAGTTTAAAAGAACGATGAGTGCAATACTCTTTATAATATAAATTTTAGCAACTAAAGTACGTTAATCCACACTTTTTGTGTTTATTATTTGTTTTCTTTGAGAAAATAAACGTTTAATTAATTGATGTTTGTTTACGCAGTAAAGATAAAATGAGACCAAAGAAAAAACTAATGTCTTAAGTAATTTTTTCAAGAATGGCTGCTGCGGCACTACTATAGTGCTATAAAAGAAGTTACTGGTAGAACTAAAGTTTTGAAGAACGATGAGTGCAATGCTCTTTATAATATAAATTGTAGCTACTAAAGTACGTTAATCTACAATTTTTTGTGTTTATATTATGTTTTTTTTTTGAGAAAATAAACTTTTAGTTAATCGATGTTTGTTGATGCAGTAAAAGTAAAATGATACTAAAAGAAAACTAATGTCTATAATAATGTTTCCAAGAATGGTTGTTGCAGCACTAAAATAGTGATATAAAAGAAGTAAAAGGCAGCACTAAAGTTCCAAGAACGATGAGTGCAATACTGTTTATAATATAAAATATAAATACTAAAGTACGTTTTTCCACACTTTTTGTGTTTATATTTTTATTTCTTTGAGAAAATAAACTTTTAATTAACCAATGTTTGTTTATGAGTAAAGCTAAATTGAAACTAAAGAAAAAACTAATGTCTTAAGTAATTTTTCCAAGAATGGCTGCTGCGGCACTAAAATAGTGCTATGAAAGAAGTAACTGGTAGAACTAAAGTTTAAAGGAACGAAGAGTCCAATACTCTTTATAATATAAATTGTAGCTATTAAAGTACGTTATTCAAACTTTTTGTGTTTTAATATTGTTTTCTTTGTGAAAATGAACATTTATTTAATCGATGTTTGTTTATGCAGTAAAGCTAAAATAAGACCTAATGTCTATAGTAATGTTTCCAAGAATGGTTGCTGCAGCACTAATATAGTACTAGAAAGAAGTTACTGGTAGAACTAAAGTTTTAAAGCTTGATGAGCGCAACACTGTTTATAATATAAATTTTAGCTACTAAAGTACGTTAATCCACACTTTTTGTGTTTATAATTTGTTTTCTTTGAGAAAATAAACTTTTAATTAATCGATGTTTGTTTATGCAGTAAAGCTAAATTTAGACGAACGAAAAACTAATGTCTATAGTAATGTTTCCAAAGAATGGTTGCTGCAGAACTAATATAGTGCTATATAAGAAGTAACTGGTAGAACTAAAGTTTTGTAGAACGATGAGTGCAATACTCTTTATAATATAAATTGTAGCTATTAAAGTATGTTAATCAACCCTTTTTGTGTTTTAATATTGTTTTCTTTGAGAAAATAAACTTTCAATTAATCGATGTTCGTTTATGCAGTAAAGCTAAAATGAGACTGAAGAAAAAGCTATTGTGTATAGTAATGTTTCCAAAAATGGTTGCTGAAGCACTAATATAGTGCTATAAAAGAAGTAAATGGCAAAACTAAAGTTTTAAAGAACAATGAGTCCAATACTGTTTATAATATAAATTTTAGCTACTAAAGTACGTTAATCCACACTTTTTGTGTTTATAATTTGTTTTCTTTGAGAAAATAAACTTTTAATTAATCGATGTTTGTTTATGCAGTAAAGCTCAATTTAGACGAACGAAAAAACTAATGTCTATAGTAATATTTCAAAAACGATTACTGCAGCACTAATATAGTGCTTTAAAAGAAGTAACTGGGAGAACTTAATTTTAAAAGAACGATTAGTGCAATATTCTTTATAATATAAATTGTAGCTATTAAAGTATGTTAATCAACCCTTTTTGTGTTTTAATATTGTTTTCTTTGAGAAAATAAACATTTATTTAATCGATGTTTGTTCATGCAGTAAGACTAACGAAAAAACTATTGTCTATAGTAATGTTTCCAAGAATGGTTGCTGCAGCACTAATATAGTGCTATGAAAGAAGTCACTGGTAGAACTAAAGTTTTAAAGCTTGATGAGTGCAATACTCTTGATAATATAAATTGTCGCTATTAAAGTACGTTAATCCACACATTCTTTGTTTATAATTTGTTTTCTTTAAGAAAATAAACATTTAATTAATCGATGTTTGTTTATGCAGTAAAGCTAAATTTAGACGAACGAAAAAACTAATGTCTATAGTAATGTTTCAAGAATGGTTGCTGCAGCACTAATCTAGTGCCATAAAAGAACTAAAGTTTTAAAGAACGATGAGTCCAATGCTCTTTATAATATACATTTTAGCTACTAAAGTACGTTAATCCATATTTGTTGTGTTTATATTTTGTTTTCTAGGCGAAAATAAATATTCAATTGCTCGATGTTTGTTCATGCAGTGAAGGTAAAATAAGACTAATGAAAAAACTATTGTCTATAGTAATGTTTCCAAGAATGGTTGCTGCAGCACTAATATAGTGCTATGAAAGAAGTAACTGGTAGATCTAAAGTTTAAAAGAACGATGAGTGCAATACTCTTTATAATATAAATTTTAGCAACTAAAGTACGTTAATCTACACTTTTTGTGTTTATTATTTGTTTTCTTTGAGAAAATAAACATTTATATAATAGATGTTTGCTCATGCAGTGAAGGTAAAATAAGACTAATGAAAAAACTATTGTCTATAGAAATGTTTCCAAGAATGGTTGCTGCAGCACTAATATAGTGCTATGAAAGAATTAACTGGTAGATCTAAAGTTTAAAAGAACGATGAGTGCAATACTCTTTATAATATAAATTTTAGCTACTAAAGTACGTTAATCCACACTTTTTGTGTTTATTATTTGTTTTCTTTGAGAAAATAAACGTTTAATTAATTGATGTTTGTTTACGCAGTAAAGATAAAATGAGACCAAAGAAAAAACTAATGTCTTAAGTAATTTTTTCAAGAATGGCTGCTGCAGCACTAATATAGTGCTATGAAAGAAGTAACTGGTAGATCTAAAGTTTAAAAGAACGATGAGTGCAATACTCTTTATAATATAAATTTTAGCAACTAAAGTACGTTAATCCACACTTTTTTAGTTTATTATTTGTTTTCTTTGAGAAAATAAACATTTAATTAATTGATGTTTGTTTATGCAGTAAAGCTAAATTTAGACGAACAAAAAAACTAATGTCTATAGCAATGTTTTCAAGAACGATTGCTGCAGCACTAATATAGTGCCTTAAAAGAAGTAACTGGCAGAACTAAAGGTTAAAAGAACGATGAGTGCAATACTCTTTATAATATAAATTGTAGCTATTAAAGTACGTTAATCAACCCTTTTTGTGATTTACTATTGTTTTCTTTGAGAAAATAAACATTTATTTAATCGATGTTTGTTCATGCAGTGAAGGTAAAATGAGACAAAAGAAAAACTATTGTGTATGGTAATGTTTCCAAAAAAGGTTGCTGAAGCATTAATATAGTACTATAAAGAAGTTACCGGTAGAACTAAAGTTTTAAAGCTTGATGAGTGCAATACTGTTTATATTATAAATTTTAGCTACTAAAGTACGTTAATCCACCTTTTTTGTGTTTATAATTTGTTTTGTATGCGAAAATAAATATTTAATTACTCGATGTTTGTTTATGCAGTAAAGCTAAAATGAGACTGAAGAAAAAACTATTGTGTGTAGTAATGTTTCCATAAATGGTTGCTGAAGCATTAATATAGTACTATAAAGAAGTTACCGGTAGAACTAAAGTTTTAAAGCTTGATGAGTGCAATACTGTTTATATTATAAATTTTAGCTACTAAAGTACGTTAATCCACCTTTTTTGTGTTTATAATTTGTTTTCTTTGAGAAAATAAACTTTTAATTACTCGATGTTTGTTCATGCAGTGAAGGTAAAATAAGACTAATGAAAAAACTATTGTCTATAGTAATGTTTCCAAGAATGGTTGCTGCAGCACTAATATAGTGTTATAAAAGAAGTAACTGGCAAAACTAAAGTTTTAAAGACCGATGAGTCCAATACTGTTTATAATATAAATTTTAGCCACTAAAGTACGTTAATCCACCTTTTTTGTGTTTATAATTTGTTTTCTTTGAGGAAATAAACTTTTAATAAATCGATGTTTGTTTATGCAGTAAAGCTAAATTTAGACGAACGAAAAAACTATAGTAATGTTTCCAAGAATGGTTGCTGCAGGTCTAATATAGTGCTATAAAAGAAGTAACTGGCAGAACTAAAGTTTAAAGGAACGAAGAGTCCAATACTCTTTATAATATAAATTTTAGCTTGTAAAGTACGTTAATCCACACTTTTTGTGTTTATTATTTGTTTTCTTTGAGAAAATAAACTTTTAATTAATACATGTTTGTTTATGCAGTAAAGTTAAATTTAGACGAACGAAAAAACTAATGTCTATAGTAATGTTTCCAAGAATGGTTGCTGCAGCACTAATGTAGTTCTATTAGAGAAGTAACTGGCAAAACGAAAGTTTTAAAGAACGATGAGTCCAATACTCTTTATAATATAAATTTTAGCTACTAAAGTACGTTAATCCCCATTTTTGGTGTTTATATTTTTTAATTTCTTTGCGAAAATAAATATTGAATTACTCGATGTTTGTTTATGCAGTAAAGCTAAAATGAGACTGAAGAAAAAACTATTGTGTATAAAAATGTTTCCAAAAATGGTTGCTGCAGCACTAATATAGTGCTATAAAAGAAGTAAGTGGCAAAACTAAAGTTTTAAAGAACGATGAGTGCAATACTGTTTATAATATAAGTTTTAGCTACTAAAGTACGTTAATCCCCATTTTTTGTGTTTATATTTTGTTTATTTGAGAAAATAAACATTTATTTAATCGATGTTTGTTCATGCAGTGAAATAAAATGAGACTCAAGAAAAAACTATTGTGTATGGTAATGTTTTCACAAAAGTTTGCTGAAGCACTAATATAGTACTAGAAAGAAGTTACTGGTAGAACTAAAGTTTTATAGGTTTGTGTTTATCAAAATTTTTTCAAAGTTTTGATGAGTGCAATACCGTTTATAATATAAATTTTAGCTACTAAAGTACGTTAATCCCCATTTTTGGTGTTTATATTTTTTAATTTCTTTGTGAAAATAAACTTTTAATTAAGCGATGTTTGTTTATGCAGTAAAGCTAAATTTATACGAACGAAAAAACTAATGTCTATAGTAATGTTTTCAAGAATGGTTGCTGCAGCACTAACGTAGTTCTATAAAAGAAATAACTGGCAAAACGAAAGTTTTAAAGAACGATGAGTCCAATACTCTTTATAATATAAATTTTAGCTACTAAAGTACGTTAATCCCATTTTTGTGTGTTTATATTTTGTTTTCTTTGAGAAAATAAACATTTATTTAATCGATGTTTGTTCATGCAGTGAAATAAAATGAGACTCAAGAAAAAACTATTGTGTACCGGGTGGCTCAGAAAAAAGTACCCCCGTTTGACTGGAAAAAGGAACCAAGCCATAAGATATCATTACTTCCCGACTTCAGAGCTAAATGTATCAATGTTCAACTTAGATGCACATACCTTGCATTTAAAAATCGTACACCAAACACCGGAGATACAGGTTTGCAAAGTCAAAATTTACAGTGCACCCAAAACCAGAGGTTTTGAAAAAGGGCCTAGTCATGATTTGTATCGTGGACATTTTCCAAAGTACCTGTAGACTTTAAGTTTCCTTGTTTTGTTTTTGAAAAGAATAAAAGATGCATGGACATGGCGCTCTGATTAAACAAATATAGTAAAAATGTTGTAAGAGTGATAAAGTCGTGCCACATCTCCAAAATAAGCGTGCATGTGCTCCTTTTTCTCTTCTTTAATACAAAACACTTGGGATCAAATGCAATGCAAAGACCGTTTCTTCAAAAGAAAAGTCACTTCAAGAACAATTGATGTAATTCAAGGTATAAATCTTTTCAAACATGAAAGGAAAGGTCATAGTCGAAAATTCGTTTGCAAAATGCCTGTTTGTTTTCAAATTATGGCTAGGCCATTTCTCAAAACCTCTGGTTTCAGGTGCACTCCAAATTGTCACCTTGTGAACTCATATCTCCGGTGTTTGGTGGTCGATTTCCAAATGCAAGGTATGTGCATTTAAGTTGAAGACCAACAAATGTAGCCATGAATTCAAAAAGTCCCGAAATATTATCGTTTTGTTGCCTTGTTGAGTCAAAAGGGGGTACTTTTTTTTGAGACACCCGGTATGGTAATGTTTTCACAAAAGTTTGCTGAAGCACTAATATACTACTAGAAAGAAGTTACTGGTAGAGCTAAAAATTTAAAGGTTTGTGTTTATCAAAGTTTTTTCAAAGTTTTGATGAGTGCAATACTGTTTATAATATAAATTTTAGCTACTAAAGTACGTTAATCAACACTTTTTGTGTTTATTATTTGTTTTCTTTGAGAAAATAAACTTTTAATTAAGCGATGTTTGTTTATGCAGTAAAGCTAAATTTAGACGAACGAAAAAACTAATGTCTATAGTAACGTTTCCAAGAATGGTTACTGCAGCACTAATGTAGTTCTATAAAAGAAGTAACTGGCAAAACGACAGTTTTAAAGAACGATGAGTCCAATACTCTTTATAATATAAATTTTAGCTACTAAAGTACGTTAATCCCCATTTTTGGTGTTTATATTTTTTATTTTCTTTGCGAAAATAAATATTTAATTACTCGATGTTTTTTATGCAGTAAAGCTAAAATGAGACTGAAGAAAAAACTATTGTGTATAATAATGTTTCCAAAAATGGTTGCTGCAGCACTAATATAGTGCTATAAAAGAAGTAACTGGCAAAACTAAAGTTTTAAAGAACGATGAGTCCAATACTCTTTATAATATAAATTTTAGCTACTAAAGTACGTTAATCCCCATTTTTTGTTATTTATATTTTGTTTTCTTTGAGAAAATAAACATTTATTTAATCGATGTTTGTTCATGCAGTGAAATAAAAAGAGACTCAAGAAAAAACTATTGTGTATGGTAATGTTTTTACAAAAGTTTGCGGAAGCACTTATATAGTACTAGAAAGAAGTTACTGGTAGAACTAAAGTTTTAAAGGTTTGTGTTTATCAAAGTTTTTTCAAAGTTTTGATGAGTGCAATACTGTTTATAATATAAATTTTAGCTACTAAAGTACGTTAATCCACACTTTTTGTGTTTATTATTTGTTTTCTTTGAGAAAATAAACTTTTAATTAAGCGATGTTTGTTTATGCAGTAAAGCTAAATTTAGACGAACGAAAAAACTAATGTATATAGTAATGTTTCCAAGAATGGTTGCTGCAGCACTAATGTAGTGCTATAAAAGAAGTAACTGGCAAAACGAAAGTTTTAAAGAACGAAGAGTCCAATACTCTTTATAATATAAATTTTAGCTACTAAAGTACGTTAATCCCCATTTTTGGTGTTTATATTTTGTTTTCTTTGCGAAAATAAATATTTAATTACTCAATGTTTGTTTGTGCAGTAAAGCTAAAATGAGACTGATGAAAAAACTATTGTGTATAGTAATGTTTCCAAAAATGGTTGCTGCAGCACTAATATAGTGCTATAAAAGAAGTAACTGGCAAAACTAAAATTTTAAAGAACGATGAGTCCAATACTCTTTATAATATATATTTTAGCTACTAAAGTATGTTAATCCCCTTTTTTGGTGTTTATATTTTGTTTTCTTTGCGAAAATAAATATTTAATTACTCAATGTTTGTTTGTGCAGTAAAGCTAAAATGAGACTGATGAAAAAACTATTGTGTATAGTAATGTTTCCAAAAATGGTTGCTGCAGCACTAATATAGTGCTATAAAGGAAGTAACTGGCAAAACTAAAATTTTAAAGAACGATGAGTCCAATACTCTTTATAATATGAATTTTAGCTACTAAAGTACGATAATCCACAATTTTTGTGTTTATTGTTTGTTTTCTTTGAGAAAATAAACATTTATTTAATCGATGTTTGTTCATGCAGTGAAGGTAAAGATGAGACTAATGAAAAAACTATTGTGTATAGTAATGTTTCCAACAATGGTTGCTGCAGCACTAATATAGTGTATAAAAGAAGTTACTGGTAGAACTAAAGTTTTAAAGAACGATGAGTCCAATACTGTTTATAATATAAATTTTAGCTACTAAAGTACGTTAATCCACACTTTTTGTGTTTATAATTTGTTAACTTTGAGAAAATAAACTTTTAATTAATCGATGTTTGTTTATGCAGTAAAGCTAAATTTAGACGAACAAAAAAACTAATGTCTATAGTAATGTTTCCAAGAATGGTTGCTGCAGCACTGATATAGTGCTATAAAAGAAGTAACTGGCAAAACTAAAGTTTTTAAAGAACGATGAGTCCAATACTCTTCATAATAAAATGTGTAGCTATTTAAGTAAGTTAATCAACCCTTTTTGTGTTTTAATATTGTTTTTTTTGAGAAAATAAACATTTATTCAATCCATGTTTGTTCATGCAGTGAAAGTAAAATGAGACTAAAAAAAAACTATTGTGTATGGTAATGTTTCCAAAAAGGTTGCTGAAGCACTAATATAGTACTAGAAAGAAGTTACTGGTAGAACTAAAGTTTTAAAGCTTGATGAGTGCAATACTGTTTATAATATGAATTTTAGCTACTAAAGTACGATAATCCACAATCTTTGTGTTTATTGTTTGTTTTCTTTGAGAAAATAAACTTTTAATTAATCGATGTTTGTTTATGCAGTAAAGCTAAATTTAGACGAACAAAAAAACTAATGTCTATAGTAATGTTTCCAAGAATGGTTGCTGCAGCACTGATATAGTGCTATAAAAGAAGTAACTGGCAAAACAAAAGTTTTAAAGAACGTGAGTCCAATACTCTTTATAATATAAATTTTAGCTACTAAAGTATGTTAATACCCATTTTTTGTGCTTATATTTTGTTTTCTTTGAGAAAATAAACATTTATTTAATCGATGTTTGTTCATGCAGTGAAGGTAAAATGAGACTAAAGAAAAAACTATTGTGTATGGTAATGCTTCCAAAAAAGGTTGCTGAAGCACTAATATAGTACTAGAAAGAAGTTACTGGTAGAACTAAAGTTTTAAAGCTTGATGAGTGCAATACTGTTGATAATATAAATTTTAGCTACTAAAGTACGTTAATCAACACTTTTTGTGTTTATATTTTGCTTTATTTGAGAAAATAAACTTTTAATTAATCGATGTTTGTTTATGCAGTAAAGCTAAATTTAGACGAACGAAAAAACTAATGTCTATAGTAATGTTTCCAAGAATGATTGCTGCAGCACTAATGTAGTTCTATAAAAGAAGTAACTGGCAAAACGAAAGTTTGAAAGAACGATGAGTCCAATACTCTTTATAATATAGATTTTAGCTACTAAAGTACGTTAATCCCCATTTTTGGTGTTTACATTTTTTATTTTCTTTGCAAAAATAAATATTTAATTACTCGATGTTTTTTATGCAGTAAAGCTAAAATGAGACTGAAGAAAAAACTATTGTGTATAATAATGTTTCCAAAAATGGTTGCTGCAGCACTAATATAGTGCTATAAAAGAAGTAACTGGCAAAACTAAAGTTTTAAAGAACGATGAGTCCAATACTCTTTATAATATAAAATTTTAGCTACTAAAGTACGTTAATCCCCATTTTTTGTTATTTATATTTTGTTTTCTTTGAGAAAATAAACATTTATTTAATCGATGTTTGTTCATGCAGTGAAATAAAAAGAGACTCAAGAAAAAACTATTGTGTATGGTAATGTTTTTACAAAAGTTTGCGGAAGCACTTATATAGTACTAGAAAGAAGTTACTGGTAGAACTAAAGTTTTAAAGGTTTGTGTTTATCAAAGTTTTTTCAAAGTTTTGATGAGTGCAATACTGTTTATAATATAAATTTTAGCTACTAAAGTAAGTTAATCCACACTTTTTGTGTTTATTATTTGTTTTCTTTGAGAAAATAAACTTTTAATTAAGCGATGTTTGTTTATGCAGTAAAGCTAAATTTAGACGAACGAAAAAACTAATGTATATAGTAATGTTTCCAAGAATGGTTGCTGCAGCACTAATGTAGTGCTATAAAAGAAGTAACTGGCAAAACGAAAGTTTTAAAGAACGATGAGTCCAATACTCTTTATAATATAAATTTTAGCTACTAAAGTACGTTAATCCCCATTTTTGGTGTTTATATTTTGTTTTCTTTGCGAAAATAAATATTTAATTACTCAATGTTTGTTTGTGCAGTAAAGCTAAACTGAGACTGATGAAAAAACTATTGTGTATAGTAATGTTTCCAAAAATGGTTGCTGCAGCACTAATATAGTGCTATAAAAGAAGTAACTGGCAAAACTAAAATCTTAAAGAACGATGAGTCCAATACTCTTTATAATATAAATTTTAGCTACTAAAGTATGTTAATCCCCTTTTTTGGTGTTTATATTTTGTTTTCTTTGTGAAAATAAATATTTAATTACTCAATGTTTGTTTGTGCAGTAAAGCTAAAATGAGACTGATGACAAAACTATTGTGTATAGTAATGTTTCCAAAAAAGGTTGCTGAAGCATTAATATAGTTCTAGAAAGAAGTTACTGGTAGAACTAAAATTTTAAAGAACGATGAGTCCAATACTCTTTATAATATAAATTTTAGCTACTAAAGTACGTTAATCCCCATTTTTGGTGTTTATATTTTGTTTTCTTTGCGAAAATAAATATTTAATTACTCAATGTTTGTTTGTGCAGTAAAGCTAAAATGAGACTGATGAAAAAACTATTGTGTATAGTAATGTTTCCAAAAATGGTTGCTGCAGCACTAATATAGTGCTATAAAAGAAGTAACTGGCAAAACTAAAATTTTAAAGAACGATGAGTCCAATACTCTTTATAATATAAATTTTAGGTACTTAAGTATGTTAATTCCCCTTTTTTGTGTTTATATTTTGTTTTCTTTGAGAAAATAAACATTTATTTAATCGATGTTTGTTCATGCAGTGAAGGTAAAATGAGACTAAAGAAAAAACTATTGTGTATGGTAATGCTTCCAAAAAAGGTTGCTGAAGCAATAATATAGTACTAGAAATAAGTTACTGGTAGAACTAAAGTTTTAAAGCTTGATGAGTGCAACACTGTTTATAATATAAATTTTAGCTACTAAAGTACGTTAATCCACAATTTTTGTGTTTATAATTTGTTTTCTTTGAGAAAATAAACTTTTAATTAATCGATGTTTGTTTATGCAGTAAAGCTAAATTTAGACGAACGAAAAAACTAATGTCTATAGTAATGTTTACAAGAATGGTTGCTGCAGCACTAATATAGTGCTATAAAAGAAGTAACTGGCAAAACTAAAGTTTTTAAAGAACGATGAGTCCAATACTCTTTATAATAAAATGTGTAGCTATTTAAGTAAGTTAATCAACCCTTTTTGTGTTTTAATATTGTTTTTTTTGAGAAAATAAACATTTATTCAATCCATGTTTGTTCATGCAGTGAAAGTAAAATGAGACTAAAAAAAAACTATTGTGTATGGTAATGTTTCCAAAAAGGTTGCTGAAGCACTAATATAGTACTAGAAAGAAGTTACTGGTAGAACTAAAGTTTTAAAGCTTGATGAGTGCAATACTGTTTATAATATAAATTTTAGCTACTAAAGTACGTTAATCCACAATTTTTGTGTTTATTGTTTGTTTTCTTTGAGAAAATAAACTTTTAATTAATCGATGTTTGTTTATGCAGTAAAGCTAAATTTAGACGAACGAAAAAACTAATGTCTATAGTAATGTTTCCAAGAATGGTTGCTGCAGCACTAATGTAGTTCTATAAAAGAAGTAACTGGCAAAACGAAAGTTTTAAAGAACGATGAGTCCAATACTCTTTATAATAAAATGTGTAGCTATTTAAGTAAGTTAATCAACCCTTTTTGTGTTTTAATATTGTTTTTTTTGAGAAAATAAACATTTATTCAATCCATGTTTGTTCATGCAGTGAAAGTAAAATGAGACTAAAAAAACTATTGTGTATGGTAATGTTTCCAAAAAGGTTGCTGAAGCACTAATATAGTACTAGAAAGAAGTTACTGGTAGAACTAAAGTTTTAAAGCTTGATGAGTGCAATACTGTTGATAATATAAATTTTAGCTACTAAAGTATGTTAATCAACAATTTTTGTGTTTATAATTTGCTTTATTTGAGAAAATAAACTTTTAATTAATCGATGTTTGTTTATGCAGTAAAGCTAAATTTAGACGAACGAAAAAACTAATGTCTATAGTAATGTTTCCAAGAATGGTTGCTGCAGCACTAATGTAGTTCTATAAAAGAAGTAACTGGCAAAACGAAAGTTTTAAAGAACGATGAGTCCAATACTCTTTATAATATAAATTTTAGCTACTAAAGTACGTTAATCCCCATTTTTGGTGTTTATATCTTGTTTTCTTTGCGAAAATAAATATTTAATTACTCAATGTTTGTTTGTGCAGTAAAGCTAAAATGAGACTGATGAAAAAACTATTGTGTATAGTAATGTTTCCAAAAATAGTTGCTGAAGCACTAATAAAGTGCTATAAAAGAAGTTACTGGTAGAACTAAAGTTTTAAAGAACGATGAGTCCAATACTGTTTATAATATAAATTTTAGCTACTAAAGTACGTTAATCCCCATTTTCTGTGTTTATATTTTGTTTTCTTTGAGAAAATAAACATTTATTTAATCGATGTTTGTTCATGCAATGAAATAAAATGAGACTCAAGAAAAAACTATTGTGTATGGTAATGTTTCCACAAAAGTTTGCTGAGGCACTAATATAGTACTAGAAAGAAGTTACTGGTAGAACTAAAGTTTTAAAGGTTTTTGTTTATCAAAGTTTTTTCAAAGTTTTGATGAGTGCAATACTGTTTATAATATATATTTTAGCTACTAAAGTACGTTAATCCACACTTTTTGTGTTTATTATTTGTTTTCTTTGAGAAAATAAACATTTATTTAATCGATGTTTGTTCATGGAGTGAAGGTAAAATGAGAATAAAGAAAAAACTATTGTGTATGGTAATGCTTCCAAAAAAGGTTGCTGAAGCACTAATATAGTACTAGAAATAAGTTACTGGTAGAACTAAAGTTTTAAAGCTTGATGAGTGCAATACTGTTTATAATATGAATTTTAGCTACTAAAGTACGATAATCCACAATTTTTGTGTTTATTGTTTGTTTTCTTTGAGAAAATAAACTTTTAATTAATCGATGTTTGTTTATGCAGTAAAGCTAAATTTAGACGAACAAAAAAACTAATGTCTATAGTAATGTTTCCAAGAATGGTTGCTGCAGCACTGATATAGTGCTATTAAAGAAGTAACTTGCAAAACTAAAGTTTTTAAAGAACGATGAGTCCAATACTCTATATAATAAAATGTGTAGCTATTTAAGTAAGTTAATCAACCCTTTTTGTGTTTTAATATTGTTTTTTTTGAGAAAATAAACATTTATTCAATCCATGTTTGTTCATGCAGTGAAAGTAAAATGAGACTAAAAAAAACTATTGTGTATGGTAATGTTTCCAAAAAGGTTGCTGAAGCACTAATATAGTACTAGAAAGAAGTTACTGGTAGAACTAAAGTTTTAAAGCTTGATGAGTGCAATACTGTTGATAATATAAATTTTAGCTACTAAAGTACGTTAATCAACACCTTTTGTGTTTATAATTTGCTTTATTTGAGAAAATAAACTTTTAATTAATCGATGTTTGTTTATGCAGTAAAGCTAAATTTAGACGAACGAAAAAATTAATGTCTATAGTAATGTTTCCAAGAATGGTTGCTGCAGCACTAATGTAGTTCTATAAAAGAAGTAACTGGCAAAACGAAAGTTTTAAAGAACGATGAGTCCAATACTCTTTATAATATAAACTTTAGCTACTAAAGTACGTTAATCCCCATATTTGGTGTTTATATTTTGTTTTCTTTGCGAAAATAAATATTTAATTACTCGATGTTTGTTTATGCAGTAAAGCTAAAATGAGACTGAAGAAAAAACTATTGTGTATAGTAATGTTTCCAAAAATGGTTGCTGCAGCACTAATATAGTGCTATAAAAGAAGTAACTGGCAAAACTAAAATTTTAAAGAACGATGAGTCCAATACTCTTTATAATATAAATTTTAGATACTTAAGTATGTTAATCCCCTTTTTTGTGTTTATATTTTGTTTTCTTTGAGAAAATAAACATTTATTTAATCGATGTTTGTTCATGCAGTGAAGGTAAAATGAGACTAAAGAAAAAACTATTGTGTATGGTAATGCTTCCAAAAAAGGTTGCTGAAGCATTAATATAGTACTAGAAATAAGTTACTGGTAGAACTAAAGTTTTAAAGCTTGATGAGTGCAATACTGTTTATAATATGAATTTTAGCTACTAAAGTACGATAATCCACAATTTTTGTGTTTATTGTTTGTTTTCTTTGAGAAAATAAACTTTTAATTAATCGATGTTTGTTTATGCAGTAAAGCTAAATTCAGACGAACAAAAAAACTAATGTCTATAGTAATGTTTCCAAGAATGGTTGCTGCAGCACTGATATAGTGCTATAAAAGAAGTAACTGGCAAAACTAAAGTTTTTAAAGAACGATGAGTCCAATACTCTTTATAATAAAATGTGTAGCTATTTAAGTAAGTTAATCAACCCTTTTTGTGTTTTAATATTGTTTTTTTTGAGAAAATAAACATTTATTCAATCCATGTTTGTTCATGCAGTGAAAGTAAAATGAGACTAAAAAAAACTATTGTGTATGGTAATGTTTCCAAAAAGGTTGCTGAAGCACTAATATAGTACTAGAAAGAAGTTACTGGTAGAACTAAAGTTTTAAAGCTTGATGAGTGCAATACTGTTTATAATATAAATTTTAGCTACTAAAGTACGTTAATCCACACTTTTTGTGTTTATTATTTGTTTTCTTTGAGAAAATAAACTTTTAATTAATCGATGTTTGTTTTCATGCAGTAAAGCTAAATTTAGAGGAACGAAAAAACTAATGTCTATAGTAATGTTTCAAGGAATGGTTGCTGCAGCACTAATATAGTGCTATAAAAGAAGTTACTGGCAAAACTAAAGTTTTAAAGAACGATGAGTCCAATACTCTTTATAATATAATTTTAGCTACTAAAGTATGTTAATCCCCCTTTTTGTGTTTAATATTTTTTTTCTTTGAGAAAATAAACATTTATTTAATCGATGTTTGTTCATGCAGTGAAGGTAAAATGAGAATAAAGAAAAAACTATTGTGTATGGTAATGCTTCCAAAAAAGGTTGCTGAAGCACTAATATAGTACTAGAAATAAGTTACTGGTAGAACTAAAGTTTTAAAGCTTGATGAGTGCAATACTGTTTATAATATGAATTTTAGCTACTAAAGTACGATAATCCACAATTTTTGTGTTTATTGTTTGTTTTCTTTGAGAAAATAAACTTTTAATTAATCGATGTTTGTTTATGCAGTAAAGCTAAATTTAGACGAACAAAAAAACTAATGTCTATAGTAATGTTTCCAAGAATGGTTGCTGCAGCACTGATATAGTGCTATAAAAGAAGTAACTGGCAAAACTAAAGTTTTTAAAGAACGATGAGTCCAATACTCTATATAATAAAATGTGTAGCTATTTAAGTAAGTTAATCAACCCTTTTTGTGTTTTAATATTGTTTTTTTTGAGAAAATAAACATTTATTCAATCCATGTTTGTTCATGCAGTGAAAGTAAAATGAGACTAAAAAAAACTATTGTGTATGGTAATGTTTCCAAAAAGGTTGCTGAAGCACTAATATAGTACTAGAAAGAAGTTACTGGTAGAACTAGAGTTTTAAAGCTTGATGAGTGCAATACTGTTGATAATATAAATTTTAGCTACTAAAGTACGTTAATCAACACTTTTTGTGTTTATAATTTGCTTTATTTGAGAAAATAAACTTTTAATTAATCGATGTTTGTTTATGCAGTAAAGCTAAATTTAGACGAACGAAAAAACTAATGTCTATAGTAATGTTTCCAAGAATGGTTGCTGCAGCACTAATGTAGTTCTATAAAAGAAGTAACTGGCAAAACGAAAGTTTTAAAGAACGATGAGTCCAATACTCTTTATAATATAAATTTTAGCTACTAAAGTACGTTAATCCCCATATTTGGTGTTTATATTTTGTTTTCTTTGCGAAAATAAATATTTAATTACTCGATGTTTGTTTATGCAGTAAAGCTAAAATGAGACTGAAGAAAAAACTATTGTGTATAGTAATGTTTCCAAAAATGGTTGCTGCAGCACTAATATAGTGCTATAAAAGAAGTAACTGGCAAAACTAAAGTTTTAAAGAACGATGAGTCCAATACTCTTTATAATATAAATTTTAGCTACTAAAGTATGTTAATCCCCATTTTTTGTGTTTATATTTTGTTTTCTTTGAGAAAATAAACATTTATTTAATCGATGTTTGTTCATGCAGTGAAGGTAAAATGAGACTAAAGAAAAAACTATTGTGTATGGTAATGTTTCCAAAAAAGGTTGCTGAAGCATTAATATAGTACTAGAAAGAAGTTAGTGGTAGAACTAAAGTTTTAAAGCATGATGAGTGCAATACTGTTTATAATATAAATTTTAGCTACTAAAGTACGTTAATCCACACTTTTTGTGTTTATTATTTGTTTTCTTTGAGAAAATAAACTTTTAATTAATCGATGTTTGTTTTCATGCAGTAAAGCTAAATTTAGACGAACAAAAAAACTAATGTCTATAGTAATGTTTCAAAGAATGGTTGCTGCAGCACTAATATAGTGCTATAAAAGAAGTAACTGGCAAAACTAAAGTTTTAAAGAACGATGAGTCCAATACTCTTTATAATATAAATTTTAGCTATTAAAGTATGTTAATCAACCCTTTTTGTGTTTTACTATTGTTTTTTTTTGAGAAAATAAACATTTATTCAATCCATGTTTGTTCATGCAGTGAAAGTAAAATGAGACTGAAGAAAAAACTGTTGTGTATAGTAATATTTCCAAAAATAGTTGCTGAAGCACTAATAAAGTGCTATAAAAGAAGTTACTGGTAGAACTAAAGTTTTAAAGAACGATGAGTGCAATACTGTTTATAATATAAATTTTAGCTACTAAAGTACGTTAATCCCCATTTTCTGTGTTTATATTTTGTTTTCTTTGAGAAAATAAACATTTATTTAATCGATGTTTGTTCATGCAGTGAAATAAAATGAGACTCAAGAAAAAACTATTGTGTATGGTAATGTTTCCACAAAAGGTTGCTGAGGCACTAATATAGTACTAGAAAGAAGTTACTGGTAGAACTAAAGTTTTAAAGTTTTTTCAAAGTTTTGATGAGTGCAATACTGTTTATAATATAATTTTAGCTACTAAAGTACGTTAATCCACACTTTTTGTGTTTATTGTTTGTTTTCTTTGAGAAAATAAACTTTTAATTAATCGATGTTTGTTTATGCAGTAAAGCTAAATTTAGACGAACAAAAAAACTAATGTCTATAGTAATGTTTCCAAGAATGGTTGCTGCAGCACTAATATAGTGCTATAAAAGAAGTAACTGGCAAAACTAAAGTTTTAAAGAACGATGAGTCCAATACTCTTTATAATATAAATTTTAGCTACTAATGTAAGTTAATCCCCTTTTTTGTGTTTTATATTTTGATTTCTTTAGAAAATAAACATTTATTAATCGATGTTTGTTCATGCAGTGAAAGTAAAATGAGACTAAAAAAAAACTATTGTGTATGGTAATGTTTCCAAAAAGGTTGCTGAAGCACTAATATAGTACTAGAAAGAAGTTACTGGTAGAACTAAAGTTTTAAAGCTTGATGAGTGCAATACTGTTGATAATATAAATTTTAGCTACTAAAGTACGTTAATCAACACCTTTTGTGTTTATAATTTGCTTTATTTGAGAAAATAAACTTTTAATTAATCGATGTTTGTTTATGCAGTAAAGCTAAATTTAGACGAACGAAAAAATTAATGTCTATAGTAATGTTTCCAAGAATGGTTGCTGCAGCACTAATGTAGTTCTATAAAAGAAGTAACTGGCAAAACGAAAGTTTTAAAGAACGATGAGTCCAATACTCTTTATAATATAAACTTTAGCTACTAAAGTACGTTAATCCCCATATTTGGTGTTTATATTTTGTTTTCTTTGCGAAAATAAATATTTAATTACTCGATGTTTGTTTATGCAGTAAAGCTAAAATGAGACTGAAGAAAAAACTATTGTGTATAGTAATGTTTCCAAAAATGGTTGCTGCAGCACTAATATAGTGCTATAAAAGAAGTAACTGGCAAAACTAAAATTTTAAAGAACGATGAGTCCAATACTCTTTATAATATAAATTTTAGCTCCTAAAGTATGTTAATCCCCTTTTTTTGTGTTTATATTTTGTTTTCTTTGAGAAAAGAAACATTTATTTAATCGATGTTTGTTCATGCAGTGAAGGTAAAATGAGACTAAAGAAAAAACTATTGTGTATGGTAATGCTTCCAAAAAAGGTTGCTGAAGCACTAATATAGTACTAGAAATAAGTTACTGGTAGAACTAATGTTTTAAAGCTTGATGAGTGCAATACTGTTTATAATATAAATTTTAGCTACTAAAGTACGTTAATCCACACTTTTTGTGTTTATTATTTGTTTTCTTTGAGAAAATAAACTTTTAATTAATCGATGTTTGTTTTCAGGCAGTAAAGCTAAATTTAAAGGAACGAAAAAACGAATGTCTATAGTAATGTTTCAAAGAATGGTTGCTGCAGCACTAATATAGTGCTATAAAAGAAGTAACTGGCAAAACTAAAGTTTTAAAGAACGATGAGTCCAATACACTTTAAAATATAATTTGTAGCTATTAAAGTATGTTAATCAACCCTTTTTGTGTTTTAATATTGTTTTTTTTTTGAGAAAATAAACATTTATTTAATCCATGTTTGTTCATGCAGTGAAAGTAAAATGAGACTGAAGAAAAAACTGTTGTGTATAGTAATATTTCCAAACATAGTTGCTGAAGCACTAATAAAGTGCTATAAAAGAAGTTACTGGTAGAACTAAAGTTTTAAAGAACGATGAGTCCAATACTGTTTATAATATAAATTTTAGCTACTAAAGTACGTTAATCCCCATTTTCTGTGTTTATATTTTGTTTTCTTTGAGAAAATAAACATTTATTTAATCGATGTTTGTTCATGCAATGAAATAAAATGAGACTCAAGAAAAAACTATTGTGTATGGTAATGTTTCCACAAAAGTTTGCTGAGGCACTAATATAGTACTAGAAAGAAGTTACTGGTAGAACTAAAGTTTTAAAGGTTTGTGTTTATCAAAGTTTTTTCAAAGTTTTGATGAGTGCAATACTGTTTATAATATATATTTTAGCTACTAAAGTACGTTAATCCACACTTTTTGTGTTTATTATTTGTTTTCTTTGAGAAAATAAACATTTATTTAATCGATGTTTGTTCATGCAGTGAAGGTAAAATGAGAATAAAGAAAAAACTATTGTGTATGGTAATGCTTCCAAAATAGGTTGCTGAAGCACTAATATAGTACTAGAAATAAGTTACTGGTAGAACTAAAGTTTTAAAGCTTGATGAGTGCAATACTGTTTATAATATGAATTTTAGCTACTAAAGTACGATAATCCACAATTTTTGTGTTTATTGTTTGTTTTCTTTGAGAAAATAAACTTTTAATTAATCGATGTTTGTTTATGCAGTAAAGCTAAATTTAGACGAACAAAAAAACTAATGTCTATAGTAATGTTTCCAAGAATGGTTGCTGCAGCACTGATATAGTGCTATTAAAGAAGTAACTTGCAAAACTAAAGTTTTTAAAGAACGATGAGTCCAATACTCTATATAATAAAATGTGTAGCTATTTAAGTAAGTTAATCAACCCTTTTTGTGTTTTAATATTGTTTTTTTTTGAGAAAATAAACATTTATTCAATCCATGTTTGTTCATGCAGTGAAAGTAAAATGAGACTAAAAAAAACTATTGTGTATGGTAATGTTTCCAAAAAGGTTGCTGAAGCACTAATATAGTACTAGAAAGAAGTTACTGGTAGAACTAAAGTTTTAAAGCTTGATGAGTGCAATACTGTTGATAATATAAATTTTAGCTACTAAAGTACGTTAATCAACACCTTTTGTGTTTATAATTTGCTTTATTTGAGAAAATAAACTTTTAATTAATCGATGTTTGTTTATGCAGTAAAGCTAAATTTAGACGAACGAAAAAATTAATGTCTATAGTAATGTTTCCAAGAATGGTTGCTGCAGCACTAATGTAGTTCTATAAAAGAAGTAACTGGCAAAACGAAAGTTTTAAAGAACGATGAGTCCAATACTCTTTATAATATAAACTTTAGCTACTAAAGTACGTTAATCCCCATATTTGGTGTTTATATTTTGTTTTCTTTGCGAAAATAAATATTTAATTACTCGATGTTTGTTTATGCAGTAAAGCTAAAATGAGACTGAAGAAAAAACTATTGTGTATGGTAATGTTTCCAAAAATGGTTGCTGCAGCACTAATATAGTGCTATAAAAGAAGTAACTGGCAAAACTAAAATTTTAAAGAACGATGAGTCCAATACTCTTTATAATATAAATTTTAGCTCCTAAAGTATGTTAATCCCCTTTTTTTGTGTTTATATTTTGTTTTCTTTGAGAAAAGAAACATTTATTTAATCGATGTTTGTTCATGCAGTGAAGGTAAAATGAGACTAAAGAAAAAACTATTGTGTATGGTAATGCTTCCAAAAAAGGTTGCTGAAGCACTAATATAGTACTAGAAATAAGTTACTGGTAGAACTAATGTTTTAAAGCTTGATGAGTGCAATACTGTTTATAATATGAATCTTAGCTACTAAAGTACGATCATCCACAATTTTTGTGTTTATTGTTTGTTTTCTTTGAGAAAATAAAGTTTTAATTAATCGATGTTTGTTTATGCAGTAAAGCTAAATTTAGACGAACAAAAAAACTAATGTCTATAGTAATGTTTCCAAGAATGGTTGCTGCAGCACTGATATAGTGCTATAAAAGAAGTAACTGGCAAAACTAAAGTTTTTAAAGAACGATGAGTCCAATACTCTATATAATAAAATGTATAGCTATTTAAGTAAGTTAATCAACCCTTTTTGTGTTTTAATATTGTTTTTTTTGAGAAAATAAACATTTATTCAATCCATGTTTGTTCATGCAGTGAAAGTAAAATGAGACTAAAAAAAACTATTGTGTATGGTAATGTTTCCAAAAAGGTTGCTGAAGCACTAATATAGTACTAGAAAGAAGTTACTGGTAGAACTAAAGTTTTAAAGCTTGATGAGTGCAATACTGTTTATAATATAAATTTTAGCTACTAAAGTACGTTAATCCACACTTTTTGTGTTTATTATTTGTTTTCTTTGAGAAAATAAACTTTTAATTAATCGATGTTCGTTTTCATGCAGTAAAGCTAAATTTAAAGGAACGAAAAAACTAATGTCTATAGTAATGTTTCAAGGAATGGTTGCTGCAGCACTAATATAGTGCTATAAAAGAAGTTACTGGCAAAACTAAAGTTTTAAAGAACGATGAGTCCAATACACTTTAAAATATAATTTGTAGCTATTAAAGTATGTTAATCAACCCTTTTTGTGTTTTAATATTGTTTTTTTTTTTGAGAAAATAAACATTTATTTAATCCATGTTTGTTCATGCAGTGAAAGTAAAATGAGACTGAAGAAAAAACTGTTGTGTATAGTAATATTTCCAAAAATAGTTGCTGAAGCACTAATAAAGTGCTATAAAAGAAGTTACTGGTAGAACTAAAGTTTTAAAGAACGATGAGTCCAATACTGTTTATAATATAAATTTTAGCTACTAAAGTACGTTAATCCCCATTTTCTGTGTTTATATTTTGTTTTCTTTGAGAAAATAAACATTTATTTAATCGATGTTTGTTCATGCAATGAAATAAAATGAGACTCAAGAAAAAACTATTGTGTATGGTAATGTTTCCACAAAAGTTTGCTGAGGCACTAATATAGTACTAGAAAGAAGTTACTGGTAGAACTAAAGTTTTAAAGGTTTGTGTTTATCAAAGTTTTTTCAAAGTTTTGATGAGTGCAATACTGTTTATAATATATATTTTAGCTACTAAAGTACGTTAATCCACACTTTTTGTGTTTATTATTTGTTTTCTTTGAGAAAATAAACATTTATTTAATCGATGTTTGTTCATGCAGTGAAGGTAAAATGAGACTAAAGAAAAAACTATTGTGTATGGTAATGCTTCCAAAAAAGGTTGCTGAAGCACTAATATAGTACTAGAAATAAGTTACTGGTAGAACTAAAGTTTTAAAGCTTGATGAGTGCAATACTGTTTATAATATGAATTTTAGCTACTAAAGTACGATAATCCACAATTTTTGTGTTTATTGTTTGTTTTCTTTGAGAAAATAAACTTTTAATTAATCGATGTTTGTTTATGCAGTAAAGCTAAATTTAGACGAACAAAAAAACTAATGTCTATAGTAATGTTTCCAAGAATGGTTGCTGCAGCACTGATATAGTGCTATAAAAGAAGTAACTGGCAAAACTAAAGTTTTTAAAGAACGATGAGTCCAATACTCTATATAATAAAATGTGTAGCTATTTAAGTAAGTTAATCAACCCTTTTTGTGTTTTAATATTGTTTTTTTTGAGAAAATAAACATTTATTCAATCCATGTTTGTTCATGCAGTGAAAGTAAAATGAGACTAAAAAAAACTATTGTGTATGGTAATGTTTCCAAAAAGGTTGCTGAAGCACTAATATAGTACTAGAAAGAAGTTACTGGTAGAACTAGAGTTTTAAAGCTTGATGAGTGCAATACTGTTGATAATATAAATTTTAGCTACTAAAGTACGTTAATCAACACTTTTTGTGTTTATAATTTGCTTTATTTGAGAAAATAAACTTTTAATTAATCGATGTTTGTTTATGCAGTAAAGCTAAATTTAGACGAACAAAAAAACTAATGTCTATAGTAATGTTTCCAAGAATGGTTGCTGCAGCACTAATGTAGTTCTATAAAAGAAGTAACTGGCAAAACGAAAGTTTTAAAGAACGATGAGTCCAATACTCTTTATAATATAAATTTTAGCTACTAAAGTACGTTAATCTCCATATTTGGTGTTTATATTTTGTTTTCTTTGCGAAAATAAATATTTAATTACTCGATGTTTGTTTATGCAGTAAAGCTAAAATGAGACTGAAGAAAAAACTATTGTGTATAGTAATGTTTCCAAAAATGGTTGCTGCAGCACTAATATAGTGCTATAAAAGAAGTAACTGGCAAAACTAAAATTTTAAAGAACGATGAGTCCAATACTCTTTATAATATAAATTTTAGCTCCTAAAGTATGTTAATCCCCTTTTTTTGTGTTTATATTTTGTTTTCTTTGAGAAAATAAACATTTATTTAATCGATGTTTGTTCATGTAGTGAAGGTAAAATGAGACTAAAGAAAAAACTATTGTGTATGGTAATGTTTCCAAAAAAGGTTGCTGAAGCACTAATTTAGTACTAGAAAGAAGTTACTGGTAGAACTAAAGTTTTAAAGCATGATGAGTGCAATACTGTTTATAATATAAATTTTAGCTACTAAAGTACGTTAATCCACACTTTTTGTGTTTATTATTTGTTTTCTTTGAGAAAATAAACTTTTAATTAATCGATGTTTGTTTTCATGCAGTAAAGCTAAATTTAAAGGAACGAAAAAACTAATGTCTATAGTAATGTTTCAAAGAATGGTTGCTGCAGCACTAATATAGTGCTATAAAAGAGGTAACTGGCAAAACGAAAGTTTTAAAGAACGATGAGTCCAATACTCTTTATAATATAAATTTTAGCTCCTAAAGTATGTTAATCCCCTTTTTTTGTGTTTATATTTTGTTTTCTTTGAGAAAATAAACATTTATTTAATCGATGTTTGTTCATGCAATGAAATAAAATGAGACTAAAGAAAAAACTATTGTGTATGGTAATGTTTCCACAAAAGTTTGCTGAGGCACAAATATAGTACTAGAAAGAAGTTACTGGTAGAACTAAAGTTTTAAAGGTTTGTGTTTATCAAAGTTTTTTCAAAGTTTTGATGAGTGCAATACTGTTTATAATATATATTTTAGCTACTAAAGTACGTTAATCCACACTTTTTGTGTTTATTATTTGTTTTCTTTGAGAAAATAAACATTTATTTAATCGATGTTTGTTCATGCAGTGAAGGTAAAATGAGAATAAAGAAAAAACTATTGTGTATGGTAATGCTTCCAAAAAAGGTTGCTGAAGCACTAATATAGTACTAGAAATAAGTTACTGGTAGAACTAAAGTTTTAAAGCTTGATGAGTGCAATACTGTTTATAATATGAATTTTAGCTACTAAAGTACGATAATCCACAATTTTTGTGTTTATTGTTTGTTTTCTTTGAGAAAATAAACTTTTAATTAATCGATGTTTGTTTATGCAGTAAAGCTAAATTTAGACGAACAAAAAAACTAATGTCTATAGTAATGTTTCCAAGAATGGTTGCTGCAGCACTGATATAGTGCTATTAAAGAAGTAACTTGCAAAACTAAAGTTTTTAAAGAACGATGAGTCCAATACTCTATATAATAAAATGTGTAGCTATTTAAAAAAGTTAATCAACCCTTTTTGTGTTTTAAAATTGTTTTTTTTGAGAAAATAAACATTTATTCAATCCATGTTTGTTCATGCAGTGAAAGTAAAATGAGACTTAAAAAAACTATTGTGTATGGTAATGTTTCCAAAAAGGTTGCTGAAGCACTAATATAGTACTAGAAAGAAGTTACTGGTAGAACTAAAGTTTTAAAGAATGATGAGTGCAATACTGTTGATAATATAAATTTTAGCTACTAAAGTACGTTAATCAACACTTTTTGTGTTTATTATTTGTTTTCTTTGAGAAAATAAACTTTTAATTAATCGATGATTGTTTATGCAGTAAAGCTAAATTTAGACGAACGAAAAAACTAATGTCTATAGTAATGTTTCCAAGAATGGTTGCTGCAGCACTAATGTAGTTCTATAAAAGAAGTAACTGGCAAAACGAAAGTTTTAAAGAACGATGAGTCCAATACTCTTTATAATATAAACTTTAGCTACTAAAGTACGTTAATCCCCATATTTGGTGTTTATATTTTGTTTTCTTTGCGAAAATAAATATTTTATTACTCGATGTTTGTTTATGCAGTAAAGCTAAAATGAGACTGAAGAAAAAACTATTGTGTATAGTAATGTTTCCAAAAATGGTTGCTGCAGCACTAATATAGTAACTGGCAAAACTAAAATAAAAGAAGTAACTGGCAAAACTAAAATTTTAAAGAACGATGAGTCCAATACTCTTTATAATATAAATTTTAGCTCCTAAAGTATGTTAATCCCCTTTTTTTGTGTTTATATTTTGTTTTCTTTGAGAAAATAAACATTTATTTAATCGATGTTTGTTCATGCAGTGAAGGTAAAATGAGACTAAAGAAAAAACTATTGTGTATGGTAATGTTTCCAAAAAAGGTTGCTGAAGCACTAATTTAGTACTAGAAAGAAGTTACTGGTAGAACTAAAGTTTTAAAGCTTGATGAGTGCAATACTGTTTATAATATAAATTTTAGCTACTAAAGTACGTTAATCCACACTTTTTGTGTTTATTATTTGTTTTCTTTGAGAAAATAAACTTTTAATTAATCGATGTTTGTTTTCATGCAGTAAAGCCAAATTTAAAGGAACGAAAAAACTAATGTCTATAGTAATGTTTCAAAGAATGGTTGCTGCAGCACTAATATAGTGCTATAAAAGAAGTAACTGGCAAAACTAAAGTTTTAAAGAACGATGAGTCCAATACACTTTAAAATATAATTTGTAGCTATTAAAGTATGTTAATCAACCCTTTTTGTGTTTTAATATTGTTTTTTTTTGAGAAAATAAACATTTATTCAATCCATGTTTGTTCATGCAGTGAAAGTAAAATGAGACTGAAGAAAAAACTGTTGTGTATAGTAATATTTCCAAAAATAGTTGCTGAAGCACTAATAAAGTGCTATAAAAGAAGTTACTGGTAGAGCTAAAGTTTTAAAGAACGATGAGTCCAATACTGTTTATAATATAAATTTTAGCTACTAAAGTACGTTAATCCCCATTTTCTGTGTTTATATTTTGTTTTCTTTGAGAAAATAAACATTTATTTAATCGATGTTTGTTCATGCAATGAAATAAAATGAGACTCAAGAAAAAACTATTGTGTATGGTAATGTTTCCACAAAAGTTTGCTGAGGCACTAATATAGTACTAGAAAGAAGTTACTGGTAGAACTAAAGTTTTAAAGGTTTGTGTTTATCAAAGTTTTTTCAAAGTTTTGATGAGTGCAATACTGTTTATAATATATATCTTAGCTACTAAAGTACGTTAATCCACACTTTTTCTGTTTATTATTTGTTTTCTTTGAGAAAATAAACTTTTAATTAATCGATGTTTGTTTATGCAGTAAAGCTAAATTTAGACGAACAAAAAAACTTATGTCTATAGTAATGTTTCCAAGAATGGTTGCTGCAGCACTAATATAGTGCTATAAAAGAAGTAGACTGTTTTAAAGCTTGATGAAATACTGTTTAAAGTTTTAAAGTGCGTTAATCCCCATGAGTTTAATTTTGATTTCTTTACGAAAATAAATATTTAATTACTCGATTTTTTTAGCTACTAAAGTACGTTAATCCACACTTTTTGTGTTTATTATTTGTTTTCTTTGAGAAAATAAACTTTTAATTAATCGATGATTGTTTATGCAGTAAAGCTAAATTTAGACGAACGAAAAAACTAATGTCTATAGTAATGTTTCCAAGAATGGTTGCTGCAGCACTAATATAGTGCTATAAAGGAAGTAACTGGCAAGACGAAAGTTTTAAAGAACGATGAGTCCAATACTCTTTATAATATAATTTGTAGCTATTAAAGTAAGTTAATCAACCCTTTTTGTGTTTTAATATTGTTTTTTTTTGAGAAAATAAACATTTATTTAATCCATGTTTGTTCATGCAGTGAAAGTAAAATGAGACTAAAAAAAAACTATTGTGTATGGTAATGTTTCCAAAAAGGTTGCTGAAGTACTAATATAGTACTAGAAAGAAGTTACTGGTAGAACTAAAGTTTTAAAGCTTGATGAGTGCAATACTGTTTATGATATAAATTTTAGCTACTTAAGTACGTTAATCCACACTTTTTGTGTTTATCATTTGTTTTCTTTGAGAAAATAAACTTTTAATTAATCGATGTTTGTTTTTGCAGTAAAGCTAAATTTAGACGAACGAATAAACTAATGTCTATAGTAATGTTTCAAAGACAGGTTGCTACAGCACTAATATAGTGCTATAAAAGAAGTTACTGGTAGAACTAAAGTTTTAAAGCTTGATGAGTGCAATACCGTTTATGATATAAATTTTAGCTACTAAAGTGCGTTAATCCCCATTTTTTGTGTTGATATTTTGATTTCTTTACGAAAATAAATATTTAATTACTCGATGTTTGTTTATGCAGTAAAGCTAAAATGAGACTGAAGAAAAAACTATTGTGTATAGTAATATTTCCAAAAATGGTTGCTGAAGCACTAATAAAGTGCTATAAAAGAAGTAACTGGCAAAACTAAAATTTTAAAGAACGATGAGTCCAATACTCTTTATAATATAAATTGTAGCTATCAAAGTAAGTTAATCAACCCTTTTTGTGTTTTAATATTGTTTTCTTTGAGAAAATAAACATTTATTTAATCGATGTTTGTTCATGCAGTGAAATAAAATGTGCTGTAGCACTAATATTGTGCGATAAAAGAAGGAACTGGCATAACTAAAGTTTTAAAGGTTGTTGAGTGCAATATTTTTTTCTAATATAAATTTTAGCTACTAAAGTACGTTAATCCATACTTTTGTGTTTATAATTTGTTTTCTTTAAGAAAATAAACATTTGATTAATCAATGTTTGTTTATGCAGTAAAGCTAAATTTAGACGAAAGAAAAAACTAATGTCTATAGTAATTTTTCCAAGAATGGCTGCTGCGGCAATAATATAGTGCTATAAAAGAAGTTACGGAAAGAACTAAAGTTTTAAAGGTTGATGAGTGCAATACTGTTTATAACATAAATTTTAGCTACTAAAGTACGTTAATCCACATTTTTTCCGTTTATAATTTGTTTTCTTTGCAAAAATACACTTTTAAGTAATCGATGTTTGTTTATGCAGTAAAGCTAAATTTAGACGAAAGAAAAAACTAATGTCGATAGTAATGTTTCCAAGAATGGTTTCTGAGGCACTAATATAGTGCTATAAAAGAAGTTACGGAAAGAACAATTGTTTTAAAGAACGATGAGTGCAATACTCTTTATAATATAGATTTTAGCTACTAAAGTACGTTAATTCACAATTTTTCTTTTTATAATTTGTTTTCTTTGAAAAGATACACTTTTAATTAATCGACGTTTGTTTATGCAGTAAAGCTAAATTTAGAAAAAAGAAAAAACTAATGTCTATAGTAATGTTTCATAGAATGGATGCTGAGGCACTAATATAGTGCTATAAAAGAAGCTACGGAAAGTACTATTTTTTTAAAGAACGATGAGTGCAATACTCTTTATAATATAAATTGTAGCTACTAAAGTACGTTAATCCACACTTTTTTTGTTTATAATTTGTTTTCTTTAAGAAAATAAACTTTTAATTAATCGATGGTTATTTATGCAGTAAAGCTAAAATGAGACTAAAGAAAAAACAAATGTCTATAGTAATTTTTCCAAGAATGGCTGCTACGGCAATAATGTAGTGCTATAAAAGAAGTTACTGGTAGGACTAAAGTTTTGAAGAACGATGTGTGCAATACTCTTTATAATATAAATTGTAGCCACTATAGTACGGTAATCTACACTTTTTGTGTTTATAATTTGCTTAATTTGAGGAAATAAAGTTTTAATTAACCGAAGTTTGTTTATGCAGTAAAGCTAAATTTAGACGAAAGAAAAAACTAATGTCTATAGTAATGTTTCCAAGAATGGTTGCTGAGGCACTAATATAGTGCTATAAAAGAAGTTACGCAAAGAACTAATGTTTTTAAGAGCGATGAGTGCAACACTGTTTATAACATAAATTTTAGCTACTAAAGTACGTTCATCCACATTTTTTCTGTTTATAATTTGTTTTCTTTGAAAAATAAATATTTAATTAATTGATGTTTGTTTATGCAGTAAAGCTAAATGGGACTAAAGAAAAAACTAATGTCTATTGTGACGCACAAATGTACTCTAGGGACACGGGACCTGTTGTCCCCTGTGTATTAAATTTGGTTGTTTTTCATCTGTTAAGTTTTTTACGTCGTATAGTTGTTTTGTTCATTTGGTTCAGTAATATAGTGACACGTAGCGTAGTTGTAATCCTCGGTTCGATGCTCGTAGCTATAAAAGCGAAGCGCGCCTTGCTTTCGGGGCTTCTAGAGACAGTGAAGGTGAACATGATAGAAGACCGGGACACGAAGAAACTTTGGCAGCACGCGGTGGCATTTGCTTTGGATTTTGCTGAGCCTTTATAGCTACGAGGAAATAAAGTTTGTAAGTATAATTGACCCTGTTGTATTGTATTAATTTCTTCGTATTCTGTATTCTTCGTTATTTCTTGTGTGTGCATTATTCGTTAGTTTCTTATTCGTTTTGATTATGCTTCGTTTATGCGTATTTTTGGTCTATTTGAAGTTGATTTGAGTTTAATTTATTTTAGCAAACCGCATCATTTTAAGCCTAAAGCCAGTGGTTATTATTGCTTTGGTTCTTGGGTTTTGGGCTTTGGATGTGAGTTGGAAAATTCCCCTGTGGCGATGCTGTAGAGATTCGTGGCTACATCAGTTTGAAACTTTCATGATGGATGAGCAAGAAAACTTTGGAATATCAGATGAGTATTTGTTGATGTCAGATTCAGAGTCCCGTAATAGAAGACGAATAGATGCCGAAGAACGAAGAAGGCTGAAACAGACGAGAGCAAATGCGAAGCGTGGGTTTACGAGAGCACTGAACCGAGTGGCAGAAACCATGCTTGCCGAATCGTCCCTCTCTGAAGTGATCACGAGTGAAGTCAACTTGAAAAAAGCCTTTGACGAATTCTATCGTGCATGTGAGCTCTATCGCGATTCTCTTGTCGAAGAAGACGATTTGGATGAAAGCCGTGCATATTTTCACGAAGCCGAAGTGAGATTTCTGGCGATGAAAGACCGTATAGCCCTACGTTTTGAGCAAATTCAGCAGCCTGGTCAAGCAGACAGAAAGCATGATATTACCCCTGAAGACTCGGTAAGCCAAATTCATTCTAATACTGATTCTTGTAAGTCTTCTAGATCATCGATGCGTTCCAGTTAGCGACTTCTACAGGAAACACGATTGAAAAATGCTACAAGAAGGGCATCGTTGATGGCAGAGGCATCATTTTTGAAGATGAAACAGTCACTTGCAAATCGAGAGATACAGTTGCAACAACAAAGAGAGGATTTGGAAATGGAGATACAGTTGAGGAAACTTGAAGCAGAGGATGAAGTTTGCAATGATTTTGAGACCGTGATATCACATGCTCAGTCTGCAACTCCGTATGTTGGACGTGGACCAGTGAACCCACATGTACACTCTGCTCCTCCACAGTTGCCCATGCCTGGTGTGTCACGCAGTGTCATCTCATGCAGTGGCGTTCAAGGTCATGTGATTGGTGCTCCTCCTCAGTTGTCAATGAGTCAGTCCTTTGGTGAGCCAGCGAATCCCCATGTCCAGTCCGCTCCTCCACAGTTGCCCATGCCTGGTGAGTCGCGCAGTGTCATCTCACGCAGTGGCGTTCAAGGTCATGTGATTGGTGCTCCTCCTCAGTTGTCAGTGTGTCAGTCCTTTGGTGAGCCATTGAATCCCCATGTCCAGTCCGCTCCTCCACAGTTGCAAATGCCTGTTGTGTCACGCAGTGTCATCTCACGCAGTGGCGTTCAAGGTCATGTGATTGGTGCTCCACCTCAGTTGTCAGTGTGTCAGTCCTTTGGTGAGCCATTGAATCCCCATGTCCAGTCCGCTCCTCCACAGTTGCAAATGCCTGGTGTGTCGCGCAGTGTCATCTCACGCAGTGGCGTTCAAGGTCATGTGATTGGTGCTCCTCCTCAGTTGTCAGTGAGTCAGTCCTTTGGTGAAACAGTGAACCCCCAAGTACACTCTGCTCCTCCACAGTTGCAAATGCCTGGTGTGTTGCGCAGTGGTGAACCAGATCCTGTTGTTGGTGCTCCTTCACAGTTACCATTTCCTTGCATGCAACAAGAATCCCTGCAGCACTATGACATGAATGTTTCCCCCGAAGAAAGCATCTCCACGCAAAATGAAATAAAGGACTCAGGTATTGAATATCTTGAAACTATGCGTAAATTAGCTGCTGCAACATTGCTACCAAAATCTGAACTGATGACATTTGATGGTGATCCTTTAAAATATTTCTCTTTCATAAAATCCTTTGAAAATAATGTGGAAAAAGATCTTTGTGATTCTAGCAGGCAGCTTCAACTTCTCATTCAATACTGTACTGGAAAGGCAAAGAAGGTGATAGAAAATTGCATTTTGCTGAGCCCATCAGAAGGATACAAGGAGGCCAAGAAGTTGCTGGCAGAAAGATTTGGAAATGTGTACAAAGTGACTAATTCTTGGATATGCAAAGTGACGAATGGACCAATGATAAAACCTGGTGATCGAGAAGCATTGATTGATCTGGCAGATGATTTACACAATTGTGAACTTGCACTCAAGGAAACAGGGAGACTGAATCAAGTCAACAATGAAGACTGCTTAGTGAAGATTCTGAAGAGATGTCCTGCTTTCGTCAAATCTCGCTGGCAATCAAGGGTTTATGAATTCCGAGAGCGTGGACACAACCCAAACATCGAAGATGTTAGAAAATTGGTGAGAATGGTAGCTGTTGAAAAGAACGACCCTGTATTTGGTGCACTCATGGAAAGGGATGGCAATAAGCAGGCAATAAGGGACAAACGCATGAGACGACCTGGACATGTTGCTGATAAGTCAAGCCACAGCAGGCACGTGAACTTCAACATCCAGAAAAATGCTGACCAGAAACCAAATGACAATGAAGGCAATGGAAGATGCTATCTTTGTGAAGGCAAGCATAAACTAGAAGTATGTGAAGATTTCAAAGGCAAAACTGGCTTGGAACAAGTCCAATTCATTCGTTCTCGCAAACTGTGTGACAACTGTTTGTCTTCGAGTCACTTCTCAGCTGGCTGCAAGCGTCGAAACGAATGCAAAGTGCCTGGTTGTCCTTTGAGAAGAAAACACATGACATCGTTACATGAAGCAGTTATGGCTTTCGAGAAGAAACGTCGAGAGACGACAATATCTGAAGCAGCTACAGATCAGCAGCATTCTAGAAGAACAAATCAAAGTCAGTTTGTTGGATCGAATATGCACACTGGGGCCGGATGTAGCAAAGGATTAACAATTGTGCCAGTAAAGATCAAAGGAAATGGACAGAGCAAGGTGATATGTACATATGCTATGCTAGATACTGGCTCAACTGCTTCATTCTGCACAGAGGACATCTTGAAGAAGCTTGGAATCTCTGGAACAAGATGCAAAATGTCTTTGGCTACAGTTAACAATGAAGAGCAACATGAATGTGTCATGGTCAACTTGGATGTCATGGATCTGGACGAGAATGTCATGATTGAAGTCCCAAATGCCTTCTCTGTGAAGAAACTGAATGTGTCATTGGAATCAATCACAGAGCAAGATGATGTAACATGGTGTAACAGTCCCAAGGGGACTTGCGAATCAAGATGTTGGTCTCCTTATTGGTGTGGATGTGCCAGAGGCGTTGCAACCAGAAGAGATTAGAAAAGCACAAAATGGTGGACCTTATGCAGTGAAGACGAAATTCGGTTGGACGCTTAATGGACCACTTTGGAGATATGGTAAAAACCGTAAGCAATGCTATCTCATTTCTTCCTGCGAAAATGATGACACGTTAGAGAAACAATTCAAGCAGTACATCAATCGTGACTTTTGTGAATCAACTGCTGACAACAACTGCAAAGCGATGTCGATGGAAGATAAGAAGGCACTAGCAGTACTCGATGACACAGCCAAACTTGTTGATGGGCATTATCAACTTGCTATACCGTGGAGAGACATCCAACCATATCTGCCAAACAACAAATCAGTGGCGGAACACGGACTGAAATACCTGAAGAGATAGTTGTCAAGGGATGTTGGCCTCTGTGAGAAGTATACCAACTTTATTGATGATCTCATGGTGAAAGACCACGCAAGAAAGGTTCCTCAAGATCAGATCAGTAGAAATGATGGAGCGGTATGGTATCTACCACATCACAATGTGCTCAATCCGAAGAAGCCAGAGAAAGTCAGAATAGTTTTCGACTGTGCAGCAACATACCGTGGGAAATCACTGAATGACAATGTACTGCAAGGCCCTTGCTTCACGAATTCACTTGTTGGCGTTTTACTCCGATTCCGTCAAGAATCAGTGGCACTGATGGCAGATGTTGAATCCTTGTTCCATCAGGTACGTGTTCACCCAAATGATGTTGATGCATTGCGCTTCCTTTGGTTTCCCCATGGTGATTTAAGCAAAGATCCAGAAGATTATCAGATGCTCGTCCATTTGTTTGGTGGTGTATGGTCGCCATGCTGTGCAAGCTATGCTCTGAGGAAGACAGCTGTCGACGATGCAGACCGATATGCCTTTGAAGTCACTGAAACTGTGCGCAGAAATTTCTACGTGGATGACCTGTTGAAGTCAGTCAAGGATACACAATCTGCAATCAAAATGTACAAAGAAGTTACTGAGCTGCTATCTCATGGAGGATTCCATCTGACGAAGAGGACAAGTAACAAGTGAGAAGTATTGGAGGTCATTCCAGACTCTGAGTCATCAAAGGAACTGAAGAATGTAGATTTTGAAAAGGACACGCTCCCAACTGAAAGAGCCTTGGGTCTCCAATGGAATACAGAAAAAGATAAATTTCAATACAGCATTGGTTTCAAGGACAAACCCGACACAAGACGAGGTATATTGAGCATCGTATCATCAGTGTATGACCCCCTTGGATTTGTCTCACCGTTTATCCTTCGAGCAAAGATGATTCTACATCAGTTATGTCGGAAGAAGCTTGCATGGGATGATCCTGCCCCAGAAGAAGAACTTCAATGTTGGAAGCAATGGCTTGCAGAACTACAAACACTTCAAGAATTTTCTGTTGACAGATGCTTCAAGCCAGAAACATTTGGTGAACCAAACATGACCGAGCTACACCATTTCTCAGATGCTTCTGAAGCAGGTTATGGAGCAGTCTCATACATCAAAATGACTAACAACAAAGGCGCGGTTCACTGTGCATTCGTAACTGGAAAGTCACGACTATCCCCTTTGAAGTATATGGCAATTCCACGTCTTGAGTTATCAGCAGCTACAGTGGCAGTGCAATTGGGCCAAATGATCAGAAAGGAGCTCGACTGTGAAATCAACAAATCAATCTTTTGGACTGATAGCCAAGCAGTTTTGAGGTACATATACAATGAAAACAGAAGATTCCAGACATTCGTTGCAAACAGGCTGGCAATCATACATGATGGCTCTGACCCAGGACAATGGAGGTACATCGACACGGCTTCGAATCCTGCAGACGACGCTTCAAGAGGCTTGCATGCTCACCAGTTGTCAAGTAGCTCCAGATGGATTCAGGGTTCCCAATTTCTATGGCAGAGTGAAAGATCATGGCTAGTGAAGCCGGAAATTGATGAAATCCCTGATGATGACGTTGAGCTGAAAAAGAAAGTGCAGTCATTTGCAGTCAACGACGAGAAAGAAGCAAGCATCATTTCTCTAATGTTTCTGAAATTTTCTGACTGGATGCGACTGAAGAAAGCTGATGCATGGATTCTCCGTTTTAAACAATGGTTGCGAAGTAACATACGCGATGCAGCGAATCAGTTGGTTAGCACTGGTCAACTGACAGTCGAAGAGATACAACAAACTGAAAAATGCATTTTATGGCACGTACAAAGAGAAGCATATCAAGATGAAATGAACAAGCTGAGATCAAGAGTTGTTGTGTCCAAATCTAGCTCTTTGCGAAGACTGGATCCAGTGCTGTTTGGAGAACTGCTTTGCGTTGGTGGCCGTCTAAAGCACGCAGCATTATCTGACGAAGCGAAACATCCCGTTATACTTCCGAAGCAGCACCACGTTGTTAATCTGATAGTCAGGCACTACCATCACAAGTCTGGGCATTCTGGCGTTGAGCATGTTCTCTCACTGATCAGGGAAAGATTTTGGATGGTGAAGGCAAGAGTTCCAGTTCGTAAGATAATCAATGAATGCTTTGATTGCAAGAAGAGATTACAGAAGCCTGGACTGCAAAAGATGGCAGATTTACCACCAGATCGAGTCAATCCTGGTATGCCTCCATTTACGTTTGTTGGATATGACTGTTTTGGACCGTTCATGGTGAAAAGAAGACGTTGTCAAGAAAAAAGGTATGGTGTACTTTTCACATGCTTGGCAGTTCGTGCTATGCATATCGAAGTAATTCATGGTATGGATACAGATTCCTTCATTCATGCATTAAGACGCTTCATGTCAAGAAGAGGTCGACCGCAAGAAATGAGATCTGACAATGGAACAAACTTTGTTGGTGGCAATCGTGAACTCAAGGAAGCAATAGATCTATGGAATAAAGACAAACTACATCAGCACTTTCTGCAGCAGGAAATCAAATGGATTCCAAACCCCCCAAGAGCTTACGAAGGACTTCAGACCCTCTTCTGCGAGATTGAGTCAATCATCAATGGAAGACCATTGACCAAAGTGTCCAATGACCCAAAAGATGCCAATGCCCTGACACCAAACCATCTTTTGCTTCTGAAATCAAATGAATGTTTTTCAACTGGCATTTTCGTGAAATCTGATAGCTATTCAAGAAGAAGATGGAGACAAGTGCAACATCTTGCTGACATTTTTTGGAGAAGATGGACGAGAGAGTACTTACCTATATTGCAGATGAGACAAAAATGGCAAACTGTCAAACGAAACTTAGCCGTCGATGACATTGTTTTGGTGATGGATGAATCATTACCAAGAGGTTCTTGGCCTTTGGGAAGAGTGACTGAGGTGAAAAAGGGAAGAGACGGTCTGGTTCGTTCTGTGAAGGTGAAGTTAAGCAAATCAGAACTTTTGCAACCTATAGACAAGCTATGCCTTCTGGAGGCAGCGGAAGATAGAGAAAATAGATGAGAAGGATATTTGTGCTTGAGATCAAGAAAAGGAAACAGTTACTGTCTGGTCCACTGTTTGGGGCCGGATTTGACGCACAAATGTACTCTAGGGACACGGGACCTGTTGTCCCCTGTGTATTAAATTTGGTTGTTTTTCATCTGTTAAGTTGTTTACGTCGTATAGTTGTTTTGTTCATTTGGTTCAGTAATATAGTGACACGTATCGTAGTTGTAAGCCTCGGTTCGATGCTCGTAGCTATAAAAGCGAAGCGCGCCTTGCTTTCGGGGCTTCTAGAGCCAGTGAAGGTGAACATGATAGAAGACCGGGACACGAAGAAACTTTGGCAGCACGCGGTGGCATTTGCTTTGGATTTTGCTGAGCCTTTATAGCTAAGAGGAAATATAGTTTGTAAGTATAATTGACCCTGTTGTATTGTACTAATTTCTTCGTATTCTGTATTCTTCGTTATTTCTTGTGTATGCATTATTCGTTAGTTTCTTATTCGTTTTGATTATGCTTCGTTTATGCGTATTTTTGGTCTATTTGAAGTGCATTTGAGTTTAATTTATTTTAGCAAACCGCATCATTTCAAGCCTAAAGCCAGTGGCTATTATTGCTTTGGTTCTTGGGTTTTGGGCTTTGGATGTGAGTTGGAAAATTCCCCTGTAGCGATGCTGTAGAGATTCGTGGCTACATCTATAGTAATGTTTCCAAGAATGGTTGCTGCAGCACTAATATAGGGCTATAAAAGAAATAACTGGCAGAACTAAAGTTTTAAAGAACAACGAGTGCAATACTCTTTATAATCTAAATTGTAGCTACTAAAGTACGTTAATCCACACTTTTTGTGTTTTAATATTGTTATCTTTGAGAAAATAAACATTTAATCAATTGATGTTTGTTTCTGCTTTTAAGCTAAATGGAGACAAAAAAAACTAAAGTCTATAGTAATGTTTCCAAGAATGGTTGCTGAAGCACTAATATAGTGCTATGAAAGAAGTAACTTATAGAACTAAAGTTTTAAAGAACGATGAGTGCAATACTCTTTATAATATAAATTTTAGCTACTAAAGTACGTTAATCCCCACTTTTGGTGTTTATATTTTGTATTCTTTGAGAAAATAAACATTTAATTAATCGATGTTTGTTTATGCAGTAAAGCTAAAATGGGACTAAAGGAAAAACTAATGTCTATAGTTATTTTTCCAAGAATGGTTGCTGCAGCACTAATATATTGCTATAAAAGAAGTTACTGGTAGAACTATAGTTTTAAAGAACGACGAGTACAATATTCTTTATAATATAAATTGTAGCTACTAAAGTACGTTAATCCCCATTTTTTGTGTTTCTATTTTGTTTTCTTTGAGAAAATAAACAATTAATTAATCGATGTTTATTTATGCAGTAAAGCTAAATTGAGATTAAAGAAAAAACTAATGTCTCTAGTAATGTTTCCAAGAATGGATGCTGAGGCACTAATATAGTGCTATAAAAGAAGTTACGGAAAGAACTATTGTTTTAAAGAACGATGAGTGCAATACTCTTTATAATATAAATTTTAGCTACTAAAGTACGTTAATCTACACTTTTTTTGTTTATAATTTGTTTTCTTTAAGCAAATAAACTTTTAATTAATCGATGTTTGTTTATGCAGTAAAGCTAAAATGAGACTAAAGAAAAAACTAATGTCTAAAGTAATGTTTCCAAGAATGGCTGCTGCGGCACTAATATACTGCTATAAAAGAAGGAACTGGCAGAACTAAACTTTTAAAGGTTGATGAGTGCAATACTGTTTATAGCATAAATTGTAGCTACTAAAGAACGGTAATCTACACTTTTTGTGTTTATAATTTGTTTAATTTGAGGAAATAAACTTTTAATTAACCGATGTTTGTTTATGCAGTAAAGCTAAATTTAGACCAAAGAAAAAACTAATGTCTATAGTAATGTTTCCAAGAATGGTTGCTGAGGCACTAATATAGTGCTATAAAAGAAGTTAGGAAAGAACTAATGTTTTCAAGAACGATTAGTGCAATACTCTTTATAATATAAATTGTAGCTACTAAAGTACGTTAATCCACACTTCTTTTGTTTATAATTTAATTTCTTTAAGAAAATAAACATTTAATTAATCGATGTTTGTTTATGCAGTAAAGCTAAATTTAGACGAAAGTAAAAACTATTGTCTATAGTAATGCTTCCAAGAATAGTTGCTGAGGCGCTAATATAGTGCTATAAAAGAAGTTATTGGCAGAACTAAACTTTTAAAGGTTGATGAGTGCAATAATGTTTACAACATAAATTTTAGCTACTAAAGTACGTTAATCCACACTTTTTCAGTTTATAATTTGTTTTCTTTGAAAAAATAAACTTTTAATTAATCGATGTTTGTTTATGCAGTAAAGCTAAATTTAGACGAAAGAAAAAACTAATGTCTATTGTAATGTTTTCAAGAATGGTTGCTGAGGCACTAATATAGTGCTATAAAAGAAGTTACGGAACGAACTAATGTTTAAAAGAACGATGAGTGCAATACTCTTTATAATATAAATTGTAGCTACTAAAGTACGTTAATCAACACATTTTTTGTTTATAATTTGTTTTCTTTAAGAAAATAAACATTTAATTAATCGATGTTTGTTTATGCAGTAAAGCTAAATTTAGACGAAAGTAAAAACTATTGTCTATAGTAATGCTTCCAAGAATGGTTGCTGAGGCTCTAATATAGTGCTATAAAAGAAGTTACGGAAAGAACTATTGTTTAAAAAAAGGATGAGTGCAATTCTCTTTATAATATAAATTGTAGCTCCTAAAGTACGTTAATCCCCACTTTTGGTGTTTATATTTTGTTTTCTTTGGGAAAATAAACATTTAATTAATCAATGTCGGTTTATGCAGTAAAGCTGAATTGAGACTAAAGAAAAAACTATTGTCTATAGTAATGTTTTCAAGAATTGTTGCTGCAGAACAAATACAGTGCTATAAAAGAAGTAACTGGCAGAACTAAATTTTAAAAGAACGATGAGTGCAATACTCTTTATAATATAAATTGTAGCTATTAAAGTAGGTTAATCAACCCTTTTTGTGTTTTAATATTGTTTTCTTTGAGAAAATAAACATTTATTTAATCGATGTTTGTTTATGCAGTGAAGCTAAAATGAGACTAAAGAAAAACTAATGTCTATAATAATGTTTCCAAGAATGGTTGCTGCAGCACTAATATAGTGCTATAAAAGAAGTTACAGAGAGAACTATAGGTTTAAATAACGACGAGTGCAATACTCTTTTTAATATAAATTGTAGCTACTGAAGTAAGCTAATCCCCATTTTTTGTGTTTATATTTTGTTTTCTTTGAGAAAATAAACATTTAATTAATCGATGTTTATTTATGCAGTAAAGCTAAATTTAGACGAAAGAAAAAACTAATGTCTCTAGTAATGTTTCCAAGAATGGATGCTGAGGCACTAATATAGTGCTATAAAAGAAGTTACGGAAAGAACTATTGTTTTAAAGAACGATGAGTGCAATACTCTTTATAATATAAATTTTAGCTACTAAAGTACGTTAATCTACACTTTTTTTGTTTATAATTTGTTTTCTTTAAGCAAATAAACTTTTAATTAATCGATGTTTGTTTATGCAGTAAAGCTAAAATGAGACTAAAGAAAAAACTAATGTCTAAAGTAATGTTTCCAAGAATGGCTGCTGCGGCACTAATATACTGCTATAAAAGAAGGAACTGGCAGAACTAAACTTTTAAAGGTTGATGAGTGCAATACTGTTTATAGCATAAATTGTAGCTACTAAAGAACGGTAATCTACACTTTTTGTGTTTATAATTTGTTTAATTTGAGGAAATAAACTTTTAATTAACCGATGTTTGTTTATGCAGTAAAGCTAAATTTAGACCAAAGAAAAAACTAATGTCTATAGTAATGTTTCCAAGAATGGTTGCTGAGGCACTAATATAGTGCTATAAAAGAAGTTAGGAAAGAACTAATGTTTTCAAGAACGATTAGTGCAATACTCTTTATAATATAAATTGTAGCTACTAAAGTACGTTAATCCACACTTCTTTTGTTTATAATTTAATTTCTTTAAGAAAATAAACATTTAATTAATCGATGTTTGTTTATGCAGTAAAGCTAAATTTAGACGAAAGTAAAAACTATTGTCTATAGTAATGCTTCCAAGAATAGTTGCTGAGGCGCTAATATAGTGCTATAAAAGAAGTTATTGGCAGAACTAAACTTTTAAAGGTTGATGAGTGCAATACTGTTTATAACATAAATTTTAGCTACTAAAGTACGTTAATCCACACTTTTTCAGTTTATAATTTGTTTTCTTTGAAAAAATAAACTTTTAATTAATCGATGTTTTTTTATGCAGTAAAGCTAAATTTAGACGAAAGAAGAAACTAATGTCTATAGTAATGTTTCCAAGAATGGTTGCTGAGGCACTAATATAGTGCTATAAAAGAAGTTACGGAAAGAACAATTGTTTTAAAGAACGATGAGTGCAATACTCTTTATAATATAAATTTTAGCTACTAAAGTACGTTAATCTACACTTTTTTTGTCTATAATTTGTTTTCTTTAAGAAAATAAACATTTAATTAATCGATGCTTGTTTATGCAGTAAAGCTAAATTTAGACGAAAGTAAGAACTATTGTCTATAGTAATGCTTCCAAAAATGGTTGCTGAGGCACTAATATAGTGCTATAAAAGAAGTTATTGGCAGAACTAAAGTTTTAAAGGTTGATGAGTGCAATACTGTTTATAACATAAATTTTAGCTACTAAAGTACTTTAATCCACACTTTTTCAGTTTATAATTTGTTTTCTTTGAAAAAATAAACTTTTAATTAATCGATGTTTGTTTATGCAGTAAAGCTAAATTTAGACGAAAGAAAAAACTAATGTCTATTGTAATGTTTTCAAGAATGGTTGCTGAGGCACTAATATAGTGCTATAAAAGAAGTTACGGAAAGAACTAATGTTTTAAAGAACGATGAGTGCAATACTCTTTATAATATAAATTGTAGCTACTAAAGTACGTTAATCCACACTTTTTTGCTTATAATTTGTTTTCTTTAAGAAAATAAACATTTAATTAATCGATGTTTGTTTATGCAGTAAAGCTAAATTTAAAGGAAAGTAAAAACTATTGTCTATAGTAATGCTTCCAAGAATGGTTGCTGAGGCTCTAATCTAGTGCTATAAAAGAAGTTACGGAAAGAACTATTGTTTTCAAAAAGGATGAGTGCAATTCTCTTTATAATATAAATTGTAGCTCCTAAAGTACGTTAATCCCCACTTTTGGTGTTTATATTTTGTTTTCTTTTGGAAAATAAACATTTAATTAATCAATGTCGGTTTATGCAGTAAAGCTAAATTGAGACTAAAGAAAAAACTATTGTCTATAGTAATGTTTTCAAGAATTGTTGCTGCAGAACAAATATAGTGCTATAAAAGAAGTAACTGGCAGAACTAGAGTTTAAAAGAACGATGAGTGCAATACTCTTTATAATATAAATTGTAGCTCTTAAAGTAGGTTAATCAACCCTTTTTGTGTTTTAATATTGTTTTCTTTGAGAAAATAAACATTTATTTAATCGATGTTTGTTCATGCAGTGAAGCTAAAATGAGACTAAAGAAAATTTAATGTCTATAATAATGTTTCCAAGAATGGTTGCTGCAGCACTAATATAGTGCTATAAAAGAAGTTACAGAGAGAACTATAGGTTTAAATAACGACGAGTGCAATACTGTTTATAACATAAATTTTAGCTACTAAAGTAAGCTAATCCCCACTTCTTTTGTTTATAATTTGTTTTCTTTAAGAAAATAAACATTTAATTAATCGATGTTTGTTTATGCAGTAAAGCTAAATTTAGACGAAAGTAAAAACTATTGTCTATAGTAATGCTTCCAAGAATAGTTGCTGAGGCGCTAATATAGTGCTATAAAAGAAGTTATTGGCAGAACTAAACTTTTAAAGGTTGATGAGTGCAATACTGTTTATAACATAAATTTTAGCTACTAAAGTACGTTAATCCACACTTTTTCAGTTTATAATTTGTTTTCTTTGAAAAAATAAACTTTTAATTAATCGATGTTTTTTTATGCAGTAAAGCTAAATTTAGACGAAAGAAAAAACTAATGTCTATAGTAATGTTTCCAAGAATGGTTGCTGAGGCACTAATATAGTGCTATAAAAGAAGTTACGGAAAGAACAATTGTTTTAAAGAACGATGAGTGCAATACTCTTTATAATATAAATTTTAGCTACTAAAGTACGTTAATCTACACTTTTTTTGTCTATAATTTGTTTTCTTTAAGAAAATAAACATTTAATTAATCGATGCTTGTTTATGCAGTAAAGCTAAATTTAGACGAAAGTAAGAACTATTGTCTATAGTAATGCTTCCAAAAATGGTTGCTGAGGCACTAATATAGTGCTATAAAAGAAGTTATTGGCAGAACTAAAGTTTTAGAGGTTGATGAGTGCAATACTGTTTATAACATAAATTTTAGCTACTAAAGTACTTTAATCCACACTTTTTCAGTTTATAATTTGTTTTCTTTGAAAAAATAAACTTTTAATTAATCGATGTTTGTTTATGCAGTAAAGCTAAATTTAGACGAAAGAAAAAACTAATGTCTATTGTAATGTTTTCAAGAATGGTTGCTGAGGCACTAATATAGTGCTATAAAAGAAGTTACGGAAAGAACTAATGTTTTAAAGAACGATGAGTGCAATACTCTTTATAATATAAATTGTAGCTACTAAAGTACGTTAATCCACACTTTTTTGCTTATAATTTGTTTTCTTTAAGAAAATAAACATTTAATTAATCGATGTTTGTTTATGCAGTAAAGCTAAATTTAAAGGAAAGTAAAAACTATTGTCTATAGTAATGCTTCCAAGAAAGGTTGCTGAGGCTCTAATCTAGTGCTATAAAAGAAGTTACGGAAAGAACTATTGTTTTCAAAAAGGATGAGTGCAATTCTCTTTATAATATAAATTGTAGCTCCTAAAGTACGTTAATCCCCACTTTTGGTGTTTATATTTTGTTTTCTTTGGGAAAATAAACATTTAATTAATCAATGTCGGTTTATGCAGTAAAGCTAAATTGAGACTAAAGAAAAAACTATTGTCTATAGTAATGTTTTCAAGAATTGTTGCTGCAGAACAAATATAGTGCTATAAAAGAAGTAACTGGCAGAACTAGAGTTTAAAAGAACGATGAGTGCAATACTCTTTATAATATAAATTGTAGCTCTTAAAGTAGGTTAATCAACCCTTTTTGTGTTTTAATATTGTTTTCTTTGAGAAAATAAACATTTATTTAATCGATGTTTGTTCATGCAGTGAAGCTAAAATGAGACTAAAGAAAAATTAATGTCTATAATAATGTTTCCAAGAATGGTTGCTGCAGCACTAATATAGTGCTATAAAAGAAGTTACAGAGAGAACTATAGGTTTAAATAACGACGAGTGCAATACTCTTTTTAATATAAATTGTAGCTACTAAAGTAAGCTAATCCCCACTTTTGGTGTTTATATTTTGTTTTCTTTGGGAAAATAAACATTTAATTAATCAATGTCGGTTTATGCAGTAAAGCTAAATTGAGACTAAAGAAAAAACTATTGTCTATAGTAATGTTTTCAAGAATTGTTGCTGCAGAACAAATATAGTGCTATAAAAGAAGTAACTGGCAGAACTAAAGTTTAAAAGAACGATGAGTGCAATACTCTTTATAATATAAATTGTAGCTCTTAAAGTAGGTTAATCAACCCTTTTTGTGTTTTAATATTGTTTTCTTTGTTAATCGATGTTTGTTCATGCAGTGAAGCTTGAGACTTTAATGTTTAATAATGTTTCCAAGAATGGTTGTTTTAGTGCTTTTACAGAGAGAACTAAAAATAACGACGAGTTTATAAGCTAATTTTTGTTTTCTTTGAGAAAATAAACATCGATGTTTGTTTATGCAGTAAAGCTAAATTGAGACGAAAGAAAAAACTAATGTCTATAGTAATGTTTCCAAGAATGGTTGCTGCAGCACTAATATAGTGCAATAAAAGAAGTTACAGAGAGAACTATAGGTTTAAATAACGACGAGTGCAATACTGTTTATAACATAAATTTTAGCTACTAAAGTACGTTAATCAACACTTTTTCAGTTTATAATTTGTTTTCTTTGAAAAAATAAACTTTTAATTAATCGATGTTTGTTTATGCAGTAAAGTTAAATTTAGACGAAAGAAAAAAATAATGTCTATAGTAATGTTTCCAATAATGGTTGCTGAGGCACTAATATAGTGCTATAAAAGAAGTTACGGAAAGAACTATTGTTTTAAAGAACGATGAGTGCAATACTCTTTATAATAGAAATTGTATCTACTAAAGTACGTTAATCCACACATTTTTTGTTTATAATTTGTTTTCTTTAAGAAAATAAACATTTAATTAATCGATGTAGGTTTATGCAGTAAAGCTAAAATGAGACTAAAGAAAAAACTATGGTCTATAGTAATGTTTCCAAGAATGGTTGCTGAGGCACTAATATAGTACTATAAAAGAAGTTACTGGCAGAACTAAAATTTTAAAGGATGATGAGTGCAATACTGTTTATAACATATATTTTAGCTACTAAAGTACGTTAATCTCCATTTTTTGTGTTTCTATTTTGTTTTCTTTGAGAAAGTAAACATTTAATTAACTTATGTTTGTTTATGCAGTAAAGCTAAAGTGAGAGTAAAGCAAAAGGAAATGCATAAAGTAATGTTTCCAAGAATGGTTCCTGGAGCACTTATATAGTACGATAAAAGAGGGAACTGGCAGAACTAAAGTTTTGAAGAACGACTAGTGCAATTCTCTTTATGATATAAATTTTAGCTACTAAAGTACGTTAATCTCCATTTTTGTGTTCATATTTTGTCTACTTTGAGAAAATACACTTTTAATTAATCGATGTTTGTTTATTCACTAAAGCTAAAAAGAAACTAAAGAAAAAACTAATGTCTTAAGTAATTTTTCCAAGAATTGCTGCAACGGCACTAATATAGTGCTATAAAAGAAGGAACTGGCAGAACTAAAGTTTTAAAGGTTGATGAGTGCAATACTGTTTATAATATAAATTTTAGCTACTAAAGTATGTTAATCAACACTTTTTCTATTTATAATTTGTTTTCTTTGAAAAAATAAACATTTAATTAATCGATGTTTGTTTATGCAGTAAAGCTAAATTTATAGGAAAGAAAAAACTAATGTCTATAGTAATGTTTCCAAGAATGGTTGCTGAGGCACTAATATAGTGCTATAAAAGAAGTTACTGGTAGAACTATAGTTTTAAAGAACGATGAGTGCAATTCTCTTTATAATATAATTTGTAGCTACTAAAGTACGTTAATCTCCATTTTTTGTGTTTCTATTTTGTTTTCTTTGAGAAAGTAAACATTAAATTAACTTATGTTTGTATATGCAGTAAAGCTAAAGTGAGAGTAAAGAAAAAGGAAATGTATAAAGTAATGTTTCCAAGAATGGTTCCTAGAGCATTTATATAGTGCGATAAAAGAACGAACTGGCAGAACTAAAGTTTTGAAGAACGACTAGTTGAATTCTCTTTATAATTCTAATTTTAGCTACTAAAGTACGTTAATCTCCATTTTTTGTGTTCATATTTTGTCTTCTTTGAGAAAATAAACTTTTAATTAATCGATGTTTGTTTATTCAGTAAAGCTTAAAAGAAACTAAAGAAAAAATTAATGTCTTAAGTAATTTTTCCAAGAATGGCTTGCTGCATAAAAGCACTAATATAGTGCTATAAAAGAAGTATACCAGACTATTTCTGTTTCAGAACTAATTAGTTTGTTTATGCAGTAAAGCTAAATTTAGACGAAACTAATGCTTTAGAACGATGGGTGCAATACTCTTTATAATGTAAATTTTAGCTAAACGTATAATCTCCATTTTTTGTGTTTTTATTTTGTTTTCTACTTTAAAGTATGCGTTAATCGAAAGAAAAAACACTTTTTTTCCAAGTTTATAATTTGTTTTCTTTGAGCTACTAAAATAAACTTTTAATTTGTTTTCTTTATCGATGTTTGTTTATGCAGTAAAGCTAAATTTAGACGAAAGAAAAAACTAATATCTATAGTAATTTTTCCAAGAATGGCTGCTGCAGCAATAATATAGTGCTATAAAAGAAGTTACGGAAAGAACTAAAGTTTTAAAGGTTGATGAGTGCAATACTGTTTATAACATAAAATTTAGCTACAAAAGTACGTTAATCCACACTATATCTGTTTATAATTTGTTTTCTTTGAAAAAATACACTTTTAATTAATCGATCTTTGTTTATGCAGTAAAGCTAAATTTAGACGAAAGAAAAAACTAAAGTCTATAGTAATGTTTCCAAGAATGGTTGCTGAGGCACTAATATAGTGCTATAAAAGAAGTTACTGGTAGAACTATAGAAAGAACGATGAGTGCAATTCTCTTTAAATATAATTTGTAGCTACTAAATTAAATCTCCATTTTTTGTGTTTCTATTTTGTTTTCTTTGAGAAAGTAAACATTAAATTAACTTATGTTTGTATATGTAGTAAAGCTAAAGTGAGAGTAAAGAAAAAGGAAATGTATAAAGTAATGTTTCCAAGAATGGTTCCTTTTATAAGTGCGATAAAAGAAGGAACTGGCAGAACTAAAGTTTTGAAGAACGACTAGTTGAATTCTCTTTATAATTCTAATTTTAGCTACTAAAGTACGTTAATCTCCATTTTTTGTGTTCATATTTTGTCTTCTTTGAGAAAATAAACTTTTAATTAATCGATGTTTGTTTATTCAGTAAAGCTTAAAAGAAACTAAAGAAAAAATTAATGTCTTAAGTAATTTTTCCAAGAATTGCTGCTGCGGCACTAATATAGTGCTATAAAAGAAGGAACTGGCAGAGCTAAAGTTTTAAAGGTTGATGAGTGCAATACTGTTTATAATATAAATTTTAGCTACTAAAGTATGCTAATCCACACTTTTTCTGTTTATAATTTGTTTTCTTTGAAAAAATACACTTTCAATTAATCGATGTTTGTTTATGCAGTAAAGCTAAATTTAGACGAAAGAAAAAACCAATGTCTATAGCAATGTTTCCAAGAATGGCTGCTGCGGCACTAATATAGTGCTATAAAAGAAGGAACTGGCAGAACTAAACTTTTAAAGGTTGATGAGTGCAATACTGTTTATAGCATAAATTGTAGCTACTAAAGAACGGTAATCTACACTTTTTCTGTTTATAATTTGTTTAATTTGAGGAAATAAACTTTTAATTAACCGATGTTTTTTTATGCAGTAAAGCTAAATTTAGACGAAAGAAAAAACTAATGTCTATAGTAATGTTTCCAAGAATGGTTGCTGAGGCACTAATATAGTGCTATAAAAGAAGTTACGGAAAGAACTATTGTTTTAAAAAAGGATGAGTGCAATACTCTTTATAATATAAATTGTAGCTACTAAAGTACGTTAATCCACACTTATTTTTGTTTATAATTTCTTTTCCATATGAAAATAGACTTTTAATTAATCGATGTTTGTTTATGCAGTAAAGCTAAAATGAGACTAAAGAAAAAACTAATGTCTATAGTAATTTTTCCAAGAATGGTTGCTGCAGCACTAATATATTGCTATAAAAGAAGTTACTGGTAGAACAATAGTTTTAAAGAACGATGAGTGCAATTCTCTTTATAATATAAATTGTAGCTACTAAAGTACGTTAATCTCCATTTTTTGTGTTTCTATTTTGTTTTCTTTGAGAAAGTAAACATTTAATTAACTTATATTTGTTTATGCAGTAAAGCTAAAGTGAGAGTAAAGAAAAAGGAAATGTATATAGTAATGTTTCCAAGAATGGTTCCTGGAGCACTTATATAGTGCTATAAAAGAAGTTACGGAAAGAACTATTGTTTTAAGGAACGATGAGTGCAATATTCTTTATAATATTAATTGTAGCTACTAAAGTACGTCAATCCACACATTTTTTGTTGATAATTTGTTTTCTTTAAGAAAATAAATATTTAATTAATCGATGTTTCTTTATGCAATAAAGCTAAATTTAAAGGAAAGTAAAAACTAATGTCTATAGTAATGTTTCCAAGAATGGTTGCTGAGGCACTAATATAGTGCTATAAAAGAAGTTACGGAAAAAACTAAAGTTTTAAAGGTTGATGAGTGCAATACTGTTTATAACATAAATTTTAGCTACAAAAGTACGTTAATCCACACTTTTTCTGTTTATAATTTGTTTTCTTTGAAAAAATACACTTTTAATTATTCGATCTTTGTTTATGCAGTAAAGCTAAATTTAGACGAAAGAAAAAACTAATGTCTATAGTAATGTTTCCAAGAATGGTTGCTGAGGCACTAATATAGTGCTATAAAAGAAGTTACGGAAAGAACTAATGTTTTAAAGAACGATGAGTGCAATAAATACTCTTTATAATATAAATTGTAATTACTAAAGTACGTTAATCTCCATTTTTTGTGTTCATATTTTGTCTTCTTTGAGAAAATAAACTTTTCATTAATCGTAAAATGAGACTAAAGAAAAAACTAATGTCATAAGTAATATTTCCAAGAATGGCTGCTGCGGCACTAATATAAAGCTATAAATTAAGTTACTGACAGAACTAAAGTTTTAAAGGTTGATGAGTTTAATACTGTTTATAATATCAATTTTAGCTACTAAAGTATGTTAATCCACACTTTTTCTAATTAAATTTTGTTTTCTTTGAGAAAATAAACTTTAATTAGTCGATGTTTGTTGATGAAGTAAAGCTAAATTTAGACCAAAGAAAAAACTATTATCTATAGTAATGTTTCCAAGAATGGTTGTTGAGGCAATTATGTAGTGCTATAAAAGAAGTTACAGAAAGAACTATGGTTTTAAAGAACGATAAGTGCAATATTCTTTATAATATTAATTGTAGCTACTAAAGTACGTTAATTCACACATTTTTTGTTTATAATTTGTTTTCTTTAAGAAAATAAACATTTGATTAATCGATGTTTCTTTATGCAATAAAGCTAAATTTAAAAAAAAGAAAAAACTAATGTCTATAGTAATGTTTCCAAGAATGGTTGCTGAGGCACCAATATAGTGCTATAAAAGAAGTTACGGAAAAAACTAATGCTTTAAAGAACGATGGGTGCAATACTCTTTATAATGTAAATTTTAGCTACTAAAGTACGTTAATCCATACTTTTTTTATTTGTAATTTGTTTTCTTTAAGAAACTAAACATTTAATTATTCGATGTTTGTTTATGCAGTAAAGCTAAATTTAGACTGAAGAAAAAACTAATATCTATAGTAATTTTTCCAAGAATGGCTGCTGCAGCAATAATATAGTGCTATAAAAGAAGTTACGGAAATAACTAAAGTTTTAAAGTTTGATGAGTGCAATACTGTTTATAACATAAATTCTAGCTACAAAAGTACGTTAATCCACACTTTTTCTGTTTATAATTTGTTTTCTTTGAAAAAATACACTTTTAATTAATCGATCTTTGTTTATGCAGTAAAGCTAAATTTAGACGAAAGAAAAAACGAATGTCTATAGTAATGTTCCCAAGAATTGTTGCTGAGGCACTAATATAGTGCTATAAAAGAAGTTACGGAAAGAACTAATGTTTTAAAGAACGATGAGTGCAATAAATACTCTTTATAATATAAATTGTAATTACTAAAGTACGTTAATCTCCATTTTTTGTGTTCATATTTTGTCTTCTTTGAGAAAATAAACTTTTAATTAATCGTAAAATGAGACTAAAGAAAAAACTAATGTCATAAGTAATATTTCCAAGAATGGCTGCTGCGGCACTAATATAAAGCTATAAATTAAGTTACTGACAGAACTAAAGTTTTAAAGGTTGATGAGTGCAATACTGTTTATAATATCAATTTTAGCTACTAAAGTATGTTAATCCACACTTTTTCTGTTTAAATTTTGTTTTCTTTGAGAAAATAAACTTTAATTAATCGATGTTTGTTGATGAAGTAAAGCTAAATTTAGACCAAAGAAAAAACTAACATCTATAGTAATGTTTCCAAAAATGGTTGTTGAGGCACTTATATAGTGCTATAAAAGAACTATGGTTTTAAAGAACGATAAGTCCAATACTCTTTATAATATAAATTGTCGCTACTAAAGTACGTTAATCTCCACTTTTTGTGTTTCTATTTTGTTTTCTTTGAGAAAGTAAACATTTAATTAACTTATGTTTGTTTATGCAGTAAAGCTAAAGTTAGAGTAAAGAAAAGGGAAATGTATAAAGTAATGTTTCCAAGAATGGTTCCTGGAGCACTTATATAGTGCTATAAAATAAGTTACGGAAAGAACTATTGTTTTAAAGAACGATAAGTGCAATATTCTTTATAATATTAATTGTAATTACTAAAGTACGTTAATCCACACATTTTTTGTTTATAATTTGTTTTCTTTAAGAAAATAAACATTTAATTAATCGATGTTTGTTTATGCAGTAAAGCTAAATTTAGACGAACGAAAAAACTAATGTCTATAGTAATGTTTCCAAGAATGGTTGTTGAGGCACTGAGGCACTATGGTTTTAAAGAACGATATATAGTGCTATAAAAGAAGTTACTTTGAGAAAGTAAACTAATTAACTGATGTTTGTTGATGAAGTAAAGCTTTTAAAGAACGATGTTTCCAAGAATGGTTGTTGAGGCAATAGTCTTTATAATAAGTGCAAATTTTATAATATAAATTGTCGCTACTAAAGTACGTTAATCCACACATTTTTTGTTTATAATTTGTTTTCTTTAAGAAAATAAACATTTAATTAATCGATGTTTCTTTATGCAATAAAGCTAAATTTAAAGGAAAGAAAAAGCTAATGTCTATAGTAATGTTTCCAAGAATGGTTGCTGAGGCACTAATATAGTGCTATAAAAGAAGTTACGGAAAAAACTAAAGTTTTAAAGGTTGATGAGTGCAATACTGTTTATAACATAAATTTTAGCTAATCGAAAAGTACGTTAATCCACACTTTTTCTGTTTATAATTTGTTTTCTTTGAAAAAATACACTTTTAATTAATCGATCTTTGTTTATGCATTAAAGCTAAAGCTAAATTTAAGAATGGTTGCTGAAAGAAAAAGAAGTTACTAATGTCTATAGTAATGTTTCCCAAGAATAAACTTTTTAATTAATCGTTGCTGAGGCACTAATATAGTGCTATAAAAGAAGTTAATACTGGCTACTAAAGTAACTAATTAAATTTTGTTTTAAAGTCGATGTTTGTTGATGAGTGCAATACTCTATAGTTTATAACTTATGTAAATTTTAGCTACAAAAGTACGTTAATCTTTTTTGTTTATAATTTGTTTCCTTTAAGAAAATAAACATTTTTAATCGATGTTTGTTTATAGTAAAGCTTTGTTTTCTTTGAAAATAATTGCTACAGAACTTTTTAATTATGAGTCGATAATATAAATTTTAGCTTTGTTTATGCAGTAAAGCTAAATTTAGACGAAAGAAAAAACTAATGTCTATAGTAATGGTTGCTGAGGCACTAAGAATGGAAAGAACTGCTGAGGCACTAATATAGTGCTATAAAAGAAGTTACGGAAAGAACTAATGTTTTAAAGAACTGATGAGTGGAAAAAACTAATACTCTTTATACTATAAATTGTAGCTACTAAAGTACGTTAATCCATACTTTTTTTTCGTGGTTGTAATTTAGTGTTTCTTTAAGAAACTAAACTATTTAATTATTCGATGTTTGTTTATGCAGTAAAGCTAAATTTAGACGAAAGAAAAAACTAATATCTATAGTAATTTTTCCAAGAATGGCTGCTGCAGCAATAATATAGTGCTATAAAAGAAGTTACGGAAAGAACTAAAGTTTTAAAGTTTGATGAGTGCAATACTGTTTATAACATAAATTTTAGCTACAAAAGTACGTTAATCTACACTTTTTCTGTTTATAATTTGTTTTCTTTGAAAAAATACACTTTTAATTAATCGATCTTTGTTTATGCAGTAAAGCTAAATTTAGACGAAAGAAAAAACTAATGTCTATAGTAATGTTCCCAAGAATGGCTGCTGAGGCACTAATATAGTGCTATAAAAGAAGTTACGGAAAGAACTAATGTTTTAAAGAACGATGAGTGCAATAAATACTCTTTATAATATAAATTGTAATTACTAAAGTACGTTAATCTCCATTTTTTGTGTTCATATTTTGTCTTCTTTGAGAAAATAAACTTTTAATTAATCGTAAAATGAGACTAAAGAAAAAACTAATGTCATAAGTAATATTTCCAAGAATGGCTGCTGCGGCACTAATATAAAGCTATAAATTAAGTTACTGACAGAACTAAAGTTTTAAAGGTTGATGAGTGCAATACTGTTTATAATATCAATTTTAGCTACTAAAGTATGTTAATCCACACTTTTTCTGTTTAAATTTTGTTTTCTTTGAGAAAATAAACTTTAATTAATCGATGTTTGTTGATGAAGTAAAGCTAAATTTAGACCAAAGAAAAAACTAACATCTATAGTAATGTTTCCAAGAATGGTTGTTGAGGCACTTATATAGTGCTATAAAAGAAGTTACGGAAAGAACTATTGTTTTAAAGAACGATGAGTGCAATATTCTTTATAATATTAATTGTAGCTACTAAAGTACGTTAATCCACGCATTTTTTGTTTATAATTTGTTTTCTTTAAGAAAATAAACATTTAATTAATCGATGTTTCTTTATGCAATAAAGCTAAATTTAAAGGAAAGAAAAAACTAATGTCTATAGTAATGTTTCCAAGAATGGTTGCTGAGGCACTAATATAGTGCTATAAAAGAAGTTACGGAAAAAACTAATGCTTTAAAGAACGATGGGTGCAATACTCTTTATAATGTAAATTTTAGCTACTAAAGTACGTTAATCTCCATTTTTTGTGTTTTTATTTTGTTTTCTTTCAGAAAATAAACATTTAATTAATCGATGTTTGTTTATGCAGTAAAGCTAAATTTAGACGAAAGAAAAAACTAATATCTATAGTAATTTTTCGAAGAATGGTTGCTGAGGCACTAATATAGTGCTATAAAAGAAGTTACGGAAAGAACTAATGTTTTAAAGAACAATGAGTGCAATACTCTTTATACTATAAATTGTAGCTACTAAAGTACGTTAATCCATACTTTTTTGTTTGTAATTTGGTTTCTTTAAGAAACTAAACATTTAATTATTCGATGTTTGTTTATGCAGTAAAGCTAAATTTAGACGAAAGAAAAAACTAATATCTATAGTAATTTTTCCAAGAATGGCTGCTGCAGCAATAATATAGTGCTATAAAAGAAGTTACGGAAAGAACTAAAGTTTTAAAGTTTGATGAGTGCAATACTGTTTATAACATAAATTTTAGCTACAAAAGTACGTTAATCTACACTTTTTCTGTTTATAATTTGTTTTCTTTGAAAAAATACACTTTTAATTAATCGATCTTTGTTTATGCAGTAAAGCTAAATTTAGACGAAAGAAAAAACTAATGTCTATAGTAATGTTCCCAAGAATGGCTGCTGAGGCACTAATATAGTGCTATAAAAGAAGTTACGGAAAGAACTAATGTTTTAAAGAACGATGAGTGCAATACTCTTTATACTATAAATTGTAGCTACTAAAGTACGTTAATCCATACTTTTTTTGTTTGTAATTTGGTTTCTTTAAGAAACTAAACATTTAATTATTCGATGTTTGTTTATGCAGTAAAGCTAAATTTAGACGAAAGAAAAAACTAATATCTATAGTAATTTTTCCAAGAATGGCTGCTGCAGCAATAATATAGTGCTATAAAAGAAGTTACGGAAAGAACTAAAGTTTTAAAGTTTGATGAGTGCAATACAGTTTATAACATAAATTTTAGCTACAAAAGTACGTTAATCTACACTTTTTGTGTTCATATTTTGTCTTCTTTGAGAAAATAAACTTTTAATTAATCGATCTTTGTTTATGCAGTAAAGCTAAATTTAGACGAAAGAAAAAACTAATGTCTATAGTAATGTTCCCAAGAATGGCTGCTGAGGCACTAATATAGTGCTATAAAAGAAGTTACGGAAAGAACTAATGTTTTAAAGAACGATGAGTGCAATAAATACTCTTTATAATATAAATTGTAATTACTAAAGTACGTTAATCTCCATTTTTTGTGTTCATATTTTGTCTTCTTTGAGAAAATAAACTTTTAATTAATCGTAAAATGAGACTAAAGAAAAAACTAATGTCATAAGTAATATTTCCAAGAATGGCTGCTGCGGCACTAATATAAAGCTATAAATTAAGTTACTGACAGAACTAAAGTTTTAAAGGTTGATGAGTGCAATACTGTTTATAATATCAATTTTAGCTACTAAAGTATGTTAATCCACACTTTTTCTGTTTAAATTTTGTTTTCTTTGAGAAAATAAACTTTAATTAATCGATGTTTGTTGATGAAGTAAAGCTAAATTTAGACCAAAGAAAAAACTAACATCTATAGTAATGTTTCCAAGAATGGTTGTTGAGGCACTTATATAGTGCTATAAAAGAAGTTACAGAAAGAACTATGGTTTTAAAGAACGATAAGTGCAATACTCTTTATAATATAAATTGTCGCTACTAAAGTACGTTAATCCACACATTTTTTGTTTATAATTTGTTTTCTTTAAGAAAATAAACATTTAATTAATCGATGTTTGTTTATGCAGTAAAGCTAAATTTAGACGAAAGAAAAAACTAATGTCTATAGTAATGTTTCCAAGAATGGTTGCTGAGGCACTAATATAGTGCTATAAAAGAAGTTACGGAAAGAACTATTGTTTTAAAGAACGATGAGTGCAATACTCTTTATAATATAAATTTTAGCTACTAAAGTACGTTAATCTACACTTTTTTTGTTTATAATTTGTTTAATTTGAGGAAATAAACTTTTAATTAACCGATGTTTGTTTATGCAGTAAAGCTAAATTTAGACGAAAGAAAATACTTATGTCTATAGTAATGTTTCCAATAATGGTTGCTGCAGCACTAATATATTGCAATAAAAGAAGTTACTGGTAGAACTATAGTTTTAAAGAACGATGAGTGCAATTCTCTTTATAATATAAATTGTAGCTACTAAAGTACGTTAATCTCCATTTTTTGTGTTTCTATTTTGTTTTCTTTGAGAAAGTAAACATTTAATTAACTTATGTTTGTTTATGCAGTAAAGCTAAAGTGAGAGTAAAGAAAAAGGAAATGTATAAAGTAATGTTTCCAAGAATGGTTCCTGGAGCACTAATATAGTGCGATAAAAGAAGGAACTGGCAGAACTAAAGTTTTAAAGAACGACGAGTGCAATTCTCTTTATAATATAAATTTTAGCTACTAAAGTACGTTAATCTCCATTTTTTGTGTTCATATTTTGTCTTCTTTGAGAAAATAAACTTTTAATTAATCGATGTTTGTTTATTCAGTAAAGCTAGAAAGAAACTAAAGGAAAAACTAATGTCTTAAGTAATTTTTCCAAGGATGGCTGCTGCGGCACTAATATAGTGCTATAAAAGAAGTTAACGCCAGCGGTTCCTGCACTATCAAGTAGAATATCAAAACAGATTAACTATGAATAAGAGGCGCTGAGTGGCAGTATTTGGGTCGTATCGACTAATTAACTTTAAATACAACAATGAAGGAAACGCAATTCCTTTTCATTAATTTGAATGCTACAAATAACTTCATTGTTCTGAAAATGGTTGACTTTCAATGAGTGGTATTTTTAGAGTCATGTTTGGTAATTCACAGTTTGAACTCTGGACTTGAAGATGAAATGGGTGATAAGATGGGGCTTTTGTTGTTTTCAACCTCTGAATTGTTACTATTAATCTGCCACCATCTTGTATGGTGGCCTTACCGCTACTTCTTGACACTTTCACACACTGCTTTGACAAGACAAACACTGCGGTTGGCTTACTGACGCCCCAGACACTGGACTTTGTTTGGTAGTGATTATTGTAGAACTTCACCTCCTTTTGACTTTATGATTTGCTGGTCAGACAATTTATTTCTTCAATGGATAGCACAGCAACAAGATTGGCGATTCTCCTAAAAGGAACTACCAACCCAGTAACGTCTTAATCTACGACATAAACCACGATAATATACGATATTGTAAATCCTATACGACTTTCAACGATTTTTTCGATAGCTGTCTCTTTTCGGACACCCTTCCCCGCTTGGGGATACTTTGGAGGCTTCTCCAGATATTTATAAATACACCATATATCTCAACATATCAACATATCAACTTTCAATCACTTTTTGTTTTTGATTTTTGTTTTTGGACGCGCTTCGCCGCTTGGGGATTTTATTTTATTTATAAATACACCATGTATATCAACATATCAACTTTCAATCACTTTTTGTTTTGTTTTTTATTTGGACGCGCTTCGCCTCTTGGGGATTTTATTTATTTATAAATACACCATGTATATCAACGTATACTTTGGAGGCTTCTCTTATTTATTTATAAATACACCATGTATATCAACATATCAACTTTCAATCACTTTTTGTTTTGTTTTTGTTTTTGGACTTTATAAATACATAATGTATATCAACATATCAACTTTAAACCACTTTTTGTTTTTGTTTGTTTGTTTTTGTTTTTGGACGCGCTTCGCCGCTTGGGGATTTTTTGGAGGCTTCTCCTTTTATTTTATAAATATATCATGTATAACCATATAATAACTTTTCATCACTATTTTGAGGGCTTCCTCTTTTTGGATGCGCTTCCCCACTTGGGGATTTCTGGAGGCTTCCCCAGTAATTTATAATACACAATATAATCACATAATAACTTTCCATCACTTTTTTGAGGGCTTCCTCTTTTTGGACGCGCTTTGCCGCTGGGGGGGGGGGGGGGGGGGGGGGGTTATGGAGGCTTCTCCACTTATTCATAAATACACATAAATACACCATATATACTCACATAAAAAACTTTCACATACTCTTTTTCGGACACGCTTTGCTGCTGGGGGATTTTTAGGAGGCTTTTCTGGTTATTTCTAACTACACTATGTATACTCACAAGAAACTTTCAATACTTTTTTTTCTTTTTTTTGAGAGCCTTCTTGCTTTTGGGAAGTGGCCTGGTTGAGAATATCTAGGAGGGGATATACAAAGTAACCAAAACTTACTGACGAGGCATTGGTACAAAATCTGACTCATTTTGCCACAAATGGGGCCCATTTTCTATATGTTGACGTTTGTAATTCTTAAGGATAAGTTAACTGAAGGGTAATTGTACAATTACAACTAACTGCGATACGACCATGTATGGGGCAGCAACTAACCTTCCAGACTTGCTGAAAAGGCCAGATGCTGCCCAATGGTTTACTACCTACAATTTAAAACAAAAATAAAAATAATAAACAGGGGTGGGTGGGATAGGGTTGACAAGATGATATCAATTCTGTGTGGAAAATATCACTTCACTTTCACTGCTATAACAAACATATGGAGCACGCCCTAAAGGTGTAGAGGACTGGGAGCTAATGGGAGGCATTCGTGCGTCACCTTGTCGTTAAAATACATTTACGCGAGCGTAAATGTTTCATTAACGCCAGCGGTTCCTGCACTATCAAGTAGATTATCAAGACAGATTAACTATGAATAAGAGGCGCTGAGTGGCAGTATTTGGGTCGTATCGACTAATTAACTTTAAATACAACAATGAAGGAAACGCAATTCCTTTTCATTAATTTGAATGCTACAAATAACTTCATTGTTCTGAAAATGGTTGACTTTCAATGAGTGGTATTTTTAGAGTCATGTTTGGTAATTCACAGTTTGAGCTCTGGACTTGAAGATGAAATGGTTGATAAGATGGGGCTTTTGTTGTTTTCAACCTCTGAATTGTTACTATTAATCTGCAACCATCTTGTATGGTGGCCTTACCGCCAAGATACGCCCAAAACTACCACCCTGCGCTGCTTAGATTAACAAGAGAGTTAGGGGGGGGGGTGGGCATGGTTAAACCATGATTATTAACCTGCAATAAATCTGGTTAAGCCTGGAAGGAAAATGGTTAGATATGACAAAAAGGGGGGGGGGCAGGAATTTGTAAGCCTCTTAGTGGCAAAATTGAAAAGCCACCGGAAGAGAATGACATAATAAGCTGAGCTTGAACATGGTTGCGGGCATGCCTTTACAACAAATAGATTCAAGTTGGGCACCCTCATTTTTGGGAGTGCTTTAATGTGCTTAATTAATTGCTGTTTACTTTCTCATAGGGTCTAAACTTCGTAATTCTATTACTGGTAACCTTGTTTTAATACAATATAAATGGGAGTGGTGGCGCTTGTTCATTTGCGTACAAGGGCTTTGCAGGGTGGTGAACAAGCCTTATTCATTCTTGAGCAAAGTAGTGATTTTTATTCTGACACTTAACTTAATTTTACTGCATAGGGCCAAAACCTATTACAGATGTTGAACCATGGCTAGCATGTACCTTGTTACTCATACATACTTTAAATTCTAATTCTGTGTTGATGCCAGCACAGGGACCTTAGCATACTATCCGCCCTTTGATTTCTTTACCATCAAGGGACTTTTACATAATATACCTTGTTGCTAACATACGTAGTAACTACCTAATTACTAATTCTGTGCTGATGCCAGCCCAGGGACCTTAGCATACTATCTGCCCTTCGACTTCTTTACCAACAAGGGACTTTTACATAATATGCATTGTTTCTAATATACCTACTGAATTACTAATTCTGTGCTGATGCCAGCACAGGGACCTTAGCATACGATCTGCCCTTTGACTTCTTTACCATCAAGGGACTTTTACATAATATACCTTGTTTCTAATATACATAATTAACTACTAATTATGTGCTGATGCCAGCCAAGGGACCTTAACATACTATCTGCCCTCTGACAGCATACCATCAAGGGACTTTTACATACGATGTGCCCTTTGTCTGCTTAAACGCAAGCACAGGGACTTTTACATACCAACTGCTGCCCTTTGACTGCTTGTGCAATCATGCGGATGGGCCTTGGCACACGGACTGCCTGATAAGGGGCAGGTTGTCAGCTTTTTTCTTGCTAGATTAGAGGTACTAGCTCCAGCTGCACGAACTGAAAACATTACAGATGCCCTTTAGCTGCTTTTCAATTTCATCACAACATGTATGTTTGTAATAATCTTTAATACACAATAACTTTTCCACCTATTCAAGAGCTGGTTGGCAGCTTTGTTTGGAACACTTGATTTGTGTCTTGACATTGAAGGATCCTTTTCGTCAACGACTTGCATGGAATACCCATGATTATTCATTGGGCTTCCTTTACAGAGTATCAGATAAGTGTTAGCTGAATTCAAGCAACAAACCTTCCTTCCAGCGCAATAAATCCATAAGCCAAACCTTCGATCTTGTCTTGTTTGCTGGCGCCACATGTCATTTACTTTAGGCCTTCTTCTTACAACTGAATTTATCAGACGATATATTTATTGAATTTCACAATGATTGAAGTTCTACTGATGTAAGTTGGCCTGCCAGTTTGTAAGTTGGTTTATACTTCATAGTCCGCTATGGTTTGATATTGACAAGATGATATCAATTCTGTGTGGAAAATATCACTTCACTTTCACTGCTATAACAAACATGTGGAGCACGCCCTAAAGGTGTAGAGGACTAGGAGCTAATGGGAGGCATTCGTGCGTCACCTTGTCGTTAAAATACATTTACGCGAGCGTAAATGTTTCAGAACTGGCAGAACTAAAGTTTTAAAGGTTGATGAGTGCAATACTGTTTATAACATAAATTTTAGCTACTAAAGTACGTTAATCCACACTTTTTCTGTTTATAATTTGTTTTCTTTGAAAAAATACACTTTTAATTAATAGATGTTTGTTTATGGAGTAAAGCTAAATTTAGACGAAAGAAAAAACTAAGGTCTATAGTAATGTTTCCAAGAATGGTTGCTGCGGCACTAATATAGTATCATAAAAGAAGTTACTGGCAGAACTAAAGTTTTAAAGGTTGATGAGTGCAATACTGTTTATAACATATATTTTAGCTACTAAAGTACGTTAATCCACACTTTTTCTGTTTATAATTTGTTTTCTTTGAAAAATACACTTTTAATTAATCGATGTCGGTTTATGCACTAAAGCTAAAATGAGACTAAAGAAAAAACTATTGTCTATAGTAATGTTTCCAAGAATGGTTGCTGAGGCACTAATATAGTGCTATAAAAGAAGTTACGGAAAGAACTAATGTTTTAAAGAACGATGAGTGCAATACTCTTTATAATATAACTTGTAGCTACTAAAGTACGTTAATCCACCCTTTTTTTGTTTATAATTCGTTTTCTTTGAAAAAATACACTTTTAATTAATAGATGTTTGTTTATGGAGTAAAGCTAAATTTAGACGAAAGAAAAAACTAATGTCTATAGTAATGTTTCCAAGAATGGTTGCTGAGGCACTAATATAGTATCAGAAAAGAAGTTACTGGCAGAACTAAAGTTTTGAAGAACGACCAGTGCAATTCTCTTTATAATATAAATTTTAGCTACTAAAGTACGTTAATCTCCTTTTTTTGTGTTCATATTTTGTCTTCTTTGAGAAAATACACTTTTAATTAATCGATGTTTGTTTATTCAGTAAAGCTAAAAAGAAACTAAAGAAAAAACTAATGTCTTAAGTAATTTTTCCAAGAATGGCTGCTGCGGCACTAGTATAGTGCTATAAAAGAAGGAACTGGCAGAACTAAAGTTTTAAAGGTTGATGAGTGCAATACTGTTTATAATATAAATTTTAGCTACTAAAGTATGTTAATCAACACTTTTTCTGTTTATAAATTGTTTTCTTTGAAAAAATAAACATTTAATTAATCGATGTTTGTTGATGCAGTAAAGCTAAATTTAGACGAAAGAAAAAACTAATGTCTATAGTAATGTTTCCAAGAATGGGTGCTGAGGCACTAATATACCGGGTGCGCCAAAATAAACTATGCACGTTTGGCAGGCCACAATAAATCGTACACTGGGCCGATTTTGAAAATTTATGACTTAATCTTTAGCACAAAGACTGAATTAGATTCCATAATTTTTGCAAATTTTTCCGCTCTCAGTTTTTAGAGCTAGAAGCGAGTTTCTTAAAATGTTCGTTTTCGAATACATTGAAACTGACAAAAAAACGTCGATCAAATTTTAAAAGATTCAACATGAACGAACAAAGAGAGAACGTTTTCAGGGGGATTTGGAGGTTAGTGCTATAAAAGAAGTTATGGAAAGAACTAATGTTTTAAAGAACGATGAGTGCAATCTTCTATATTATTAAAACGTGAAGCGAATTTTGTGTGGCGTAAAACTCGAGCACCGTTGCGCTGATCCTCGCGAAACTTTCCAAATATCTTCGTCTTCCCTCTACGGGGTGCAATAGAGATTTCATTTTCTCAAATTCGCCCCCAAATCAGGGTAAGGGGCGAATTCGGTGACATCAAAGGATTGGCGGAATCCCTTTCAGTTTTCTGTGTACAAAGGAATGATCTTTGACATATCATAATTGGCAGACCAATTATACATTGGAGCTGTGTCGTACTCCCACTTTTTCTTTTGAAAGGGCAAGGGCAGAGTTTCATAGATCGGCTTCTTTTTCCAGCTAAAATATTGTTCGCTCGAGAGGAGAGAACAGGGCAATTTTAATGGGGGCTTCCAATAGGAAAGGGAGATCATGCAAAGGTGCAAGGGACTGACATTCGAAGGTTCCTATTGTTCCACTGCTCCGGATTATACACCTGACATTGAAATATTAGGGCTTTCGTCGTAATGGCTTTCAAAACGGTCGTGAGTCTGTCGTTCATTCGACCATAACATTTGAGCATTGTTACATTTTGAAGCTATTAGAACGAGCTGATTGAATTTGAGTGTAGTCATTATTGTTTTCAGTATAAATTCCTTTCGAATGACGCATTGCAGAGCTTTTGTTCTGTCCCAAGACAACATCAGGCCTTTCACAGTGGACATCTGATAAGACTTATAACATCATGGCAGTTATCTCCATGGAATTGTTTTTACAGTCTTGCTTTCATCAAAGGTAACTCGGACTCATTGTAATTAGTCTGCAAACTGCTAGCCAAAAGGAACAGCTTTCCTGGCATTTATCTCTAAATGAACGCTACGCTTCGCTTCGTGCAGTTACAAAACATAGAACGAACGCAAGGAATCACGCCATAAGTCTAGACCAAGGCCCTTGAAGGCCTACAAAGAAAATATCATTGATTTCTTCCTTACCAAGGAAGGCTTCAGGGGGCGGCGGCTCAAATGGGATTGCAAATTTCTTCGCAGGGGCATAGAGCTAAAAGAAACGATCTTCTAACATTTCGTTTATTTTCAAATTGGTTCCTTTCTCCAGAGATACCGCAGGCGGAGGCAGAAGAGGGGACATAAGGGCAAAGAGAGTCATGTCTTACTCAGAGTTTCTCATTTAATTTCGCCCATCCTAGAGGAGGGGAACAGATACAGTAAGAACCCAGCAAAATAGAAACCACTCTATAAGAAACCTCAGGCTGATTTTTTGAGAAATGATGCCCTCATATGAGAAACTTCTTAGCCTGATTCTTGGAAGGTTTCCTATAGGAGGATCCCAAAACATTTTCATATTTAGTAATTTTTGTGAAAATCAGGTGCTAAATATTTTTTAGAGATTTCATGCAAAAAAGCATCTCCATCTACAGTATACTTCGCATGCATGCTATGATTGACCAAATTTGGAGAGAATGATACGTAACAAGAACATACTGTTTGATTTGATAGCGTTTGCTTTGGGGTTTCTTTAAAGATTTGAAGGTTTCTTAACCATGTGATAAGAAACATTTCAGCCTGTTTGCCGATTAATGCCCTTTAACAAGAAACCCAACAGGCTGTTTTGAAAAAACTGGTTTCTACTTTGCAGGTTCTTACTGTATGCTCGCTACCACGGAGCGCTTCGAAGGGGGTCTCCAATGAAAGGGATTTTTATTCTAAAAAGTTTGTGAATCGAACAAGGAATGGGCTTTTATGGTTGAGGGATGCGATAACGACTGATTGTTTCTTTCATTCGTTGAGTAATTAAAAACTAGAGGGGTATCGCCCTTTTGGAATGCTTTCATAAGGGGTAGTCATTTATAACTCTGGGTACCGGGGCGGGTTAGAATTGGTGGGGATATGAAAACTATTTCAAGGAAAATTGGGGGGTATGAAACTTCTTTTGGCATTTTAGAGGGGGTACGAAAATTGTAATGGTAGATTCTCCAGAAAATTACTTCAATGACACGATAAGGCCTATGAAATACCATATCCTCGCACAACTGCAACTCTAGCTAGCTTCTTAATGACGGCCTTCAAATCATCCATTGTACCCCATTTGTATAAAATTCCAGCTCACTGGCCTTCCAAGGTAGTACTTCATTAAGTTCAAATAGCATTGCCTTTCGTCTTTTTTATCTCTTTTACAAAACAGAACTTCTGTGATGTGGTTATCTGAAAATAGTTTGATAGATGGCCAGTCGTAGGGTATGAAATCTTTTCCTAATTTTCAATTGGGCTCTAAATTTTTTTGGGATAATTGGAAGGGGTTTAAAAAAACTCTTAGCTAGCTTAGCAATTCTAGCCCGCCCGGTACCCAGAGTTATAAATGACTGACCCCTAAGGGAAATAGTTTTTACAATATGAAGCAAAATTTTTGTATACTATGAGTATGATCCTCTACTCTTCCTCTCTTTTTCCTTAATCTTGGGACAAATTTTGATTTCCTCTCCCTATAATATCAATGTTAATGCAGAGAGGTCGGAGCGGCCTACATTTAAAAGCCCAATTTTTGGAATGAGGAAGGTTGGTAAAGGAGCCATTGCGATGAATTGCAATGCTTTCAAGATGCCTGATGAAAACGAGGTTCGACCATGCGACATATCTTGAGCTCATGCCGCACACAGTTGCACCATTATGGCGGCTTAGGCCCAAAGGAATGCTCTGATACTCAGGGCACCCGGTGGCAAGATCACTTACGTGACGTCAAGAATTCCTGTTGATTCGTCATCTCAAAGGTTGAAAAATCGATGAGCCATCACATTTTAATCAGTGATGCAACATTTGGGGACCTGCTTAAAATGATTGATAGGTAGGAAAGCCATTTATTGTTCCTTGCAATAGCACTCATACTTCTCCCCGGTAGCTCTGGTTGCCGTTGCTTTTCTTCTTTGAGTTCTGAGTTTCTATTTGCTTTCACAGGCCGCAGAGGAGGGAAACGGATATGTCCACTATGAAATTTATTAATGCAGAACCATTTCTTCAAGAATTCAGGAGATGCAGTATTGAAACTTTTTTAGTTTAGTTAATGAAAAGTCGTACATAAGAAGCTTCCGTGATTGTTATAATTCAAAAATTTCGTTTCGAAAGTCGGAGACGGTAAATTTAAGAACCGCCATTTTCATGGGCCATGAAAATGGTGGACAACAAAGGAACATCAACAGACGGCACGTGCAAGGCATGCTGGATGAAACAGACCCTTTAAGAACAAGAGTAGGTATGGGATCAATTTTAAGAACAAGTCCAATCAAATTGAAAGTGAGAATCTTAGCTACAACAACAAAACCCAATTAAGCTTTACCATAGCTAACAGGGCAACTATCACAACACTGAGACACTTATTGGAATCACCGTGCAACATGCTATTAATGAAAGAGCCAAGATTGCAATGCTGTTTTTACATTTGGGACTTTAAAGTGCAAGTTTTCTGGTAACCAGTGCATCAAGAAAGATGGAAGTGATGTTTGATAAATCAAAGTGCCAGTAAAGAAGAGAGAAAGACCTCTTCTACGGCTTCAGAATCGGGTCAAGAGTTTTCAATGTGACGCAGGCCCTGCTTAGGTGGCCCATCCCTCCAGAAGAGAAGAAGATCCACATTTTCCAAGAGCATAGCCCAGGCCTAAATCCGCCAGATAAACACTTGAAAGATCATTTCCCTTCACTAACATTGCAGAAACAAGGGTCTAGAGAGGGGGTTCGAATCAGATAGAAATTAAGATAGATTTGAAACTTAGAAATGAATCAAATGTTAAATGATGGATGTAAAAAGTTTGCCTAAATGTTCTCCCACCCAGATTACTCATCTGTTTTGCGTGGTGTGGTTATATGGAAGAAAAATTGACTTGCTGGTTGCTGGTTATATGCCACAAAGAGTTTGCCGTGGCAACACTGACATGAAAAGGAAATTTGAAGTCAACAAGACTGTTTCATATTGATGTTTGTTGCAGTTTTCGGTCGAAGATTTCCAAGGGCAGGGAATATCTACTTTATGAAACTGCGTTTCTACAAACAACAATTAATCTAATTATGAAGCAGAGAGTAATTCTTCAAAGCTGCAGTATTTTTGAAGCTAATTTGGAAGTGACAAAGTGTTCTCCGCGAAAGGATATAAAATCAAATTCCAGGATTATTTGGGATAGATTTCAAAATCTACTTTTACTGGAAAATTTATGTTTCAGTTGGTGTTTATGATGTTATTGCAAACTTTGATATGACTGTTGACGCAGTGAAAAAATCCCTTAGAAATTGTGAAGTAGCACAAAAACATTTCACATAAAAACATTGGTTTACTTTGACAGCACCAGAATATAGTTGCAGAAAATAACAAGAAATGAGCCTCAAAACTTTCAACAAACAAATTTAGGAGTAAAGGGCAGTCCAACAATGACAAGAAAATGATTTTAGAGGCTGAAAGTTATTGGCCTAGCAAATTTCAACTATTTGATTACTATCATTTTCATGAACTTTGAAGTCAATTTCCTGGAAATGCGATTTTCGCTAAATCTGTGTAATGGATATATTTTTAATTTCCAAACCATAAGAGATATTTAAATGAAATTTTGTCAAAATGTTTGCCGAAGATGGAGCTTCAAAATGAACCTCTGCTTTTACATTGGCTAAGCACAAGGGGATTAAGATCCTTATGTCTACATTTTTTGCCATCAAAATTTGATCATACAAAATTGGTGATGGCAGGACGATTCGCGACTCTAATGGAGTGCTAGGACAATAACCTTGCAAATCAACATTGTTTCGGGGGTGCGGGCGTGTTTACACCTAAGCGCTATGGTTAGAGCTGCGGATTGTCAAGAAATGGTTCCAAGGACTTTTGGCAGACGTTGTACATACTTGCATGAAGTCCAGCTAATTTATTGAGATAACTTTAATCAGTAGAGAATGAAAGTACTTTTCCGTGTACCATTTTTTGCAAAATTTGGTCTATTTTTGGTTGCTATGGCAACATGAAAGGTGCAATTTTGAACTTTTCAGTCCAAAAAGCTTACAATCATGCCTATCCACCATCTCAACTTGGTTATATACCCATATTCATAGTAATTCTATGACCGGGATGATGCTACCTTAAGCACCCAGGAGGCTTATTTAATTTCGGGCCCCCCACAGGGGGCATATTAGAGAGGGGGCTTATTATACCCTAACCCTAACCCTAACCCTAACCCTAACCCTAACCCTAACCCTAACCCTAGGTTTATTCACAAAATCAAATGACGGGGATACAGATGACAGCTTTTTAGATCATTTACACCGTATTTTGCGGATACAATATACAATTTTACGAGTCAAATACATAAATTCGACACAGTTTTATCTCAAACCACATCAGAATTAACATGCAAGCTGATCTAGGTCAATAAATGGGAAATTTTTGGTAGCCACTACAATTTGATATAACAGGGGGGGGGGGCTTAATACAGAGAGGGCTTATTCAAATTTTGGCTCAGAGGGGAGGGGCTTATTAGAGAGGAGGGCTTAATAGAGGGGGGGGCTTAATAGAGCTTTTACGGTAAGTATACAGTTAATTTTTCATGGTAATAGTTTATAAAGAGTGGAAAGAGCAATGCAAAATGAAAAGAGAAAAGGAAAAATAGATGCCGTGTAGAGGGTGTGTACTACGTTTGCAAAATAGAAAGCACAGCAGGGATATAATTCAAAGCAAAACAACTGTTGTTCGTTCTCGCATCGGCTCCCTCTTGCTTTCAATTTTCAAATAAATACAACAGAGCCCCTTGGAGAGTGGAATACGCCACAAACTGACTGCATTGATTTGTAACGCTAAATAGCTCTTCTTAACAAAGTATCAACATTTGGCCTCGGTGTTCAAAGATACTCCCAAATTATACTTATGTCCCTCTTCACACACAAGTATTCTTTTGAGACCGATGTATTATGGAATAAAAAAAAAGATGTATATATATATTTTATCCCTCTGTCACCGGTGCACTAAATTCAACTGTCCATACACCTGAATGACAAATACGACGGCGGGCCAGCGCGGCGCCATAGGCGACGCGCGGCAAGCCTAGTACTCTTTATGATATAACTTGTAGCTACTAAAGTACGTTAATCCACCCATTTTTTGTTTATAATTTGTTTTCTTTAAGAAAATAAACATTTAATTAATCGATGTTTGTTTATGCAGTAAAGCTAAAATGAGACTAAAGAAAAAACAAATGTCTATGGTAATTTTTCCAAGAATGGTTGCTGCAGCACTAATATATCGCTATTAAAGAAGTTACTGGTAGAACTATAGTTTTAAAGAACGATGAGTGCAATTCTCTTTATAATATAAATTGTAGCTACTAAAGTACGTTAATCTCCATTTTTTGTGTTTCTATTTTGTTTTCTTTGAGAAAGTAAACATTTAATTAATTTATGTTTGTTTAAGCAGTAAAGCTAAAGTGAGAGTAAAGAAAAAGGAAATGTATAAAGTAATGTTTCCAAGAATGGTTCCTGGAGCGATAAAAGAAGGAACTGGCAGAACTAAAGTTTTGAAGAGCGACTAGTGCAATTCTCTTTGTAATATAAATTTTAGCTACAAAAGTACGTTAATCTCCATAGTTTGTGTTCATATTTTGTCTTCTTTGAGAAAATAAACTTCTAATTGATCGATGTTTGTTTATTCAGTAAAGCTAAAAAGAAACTAAAGAAAAAACTAATGTCTTAAGTAATTTTTCCAAGAATGGCTGCTGCGGCACTAATATAGTGCTATAAAAGAAGGAACTGGCAGAACTAAAGTTTTAAAGGTTGATGAGTGCAATACTGTTGATAATGTGAGATTAACGCCCCAAGGCCAAATCTCAGGGTAGATCCCAGTCCCCTGGTTTGAAAAGGAATCTCACTCATACGTCAAACTGTTTCCGCTATCCCGTCAGTTGTTCTCAAGACAGTCATCAAAGTTTCTTGTGGTACTGAAGATTTTGCTGTATACTGGCTTCTAGTAACGAGATGTCGACTACTGTTTAACCGAACCATCGCACAGATAAAAGATTTGCCCGTTCAATTCGTGCACAGACACTAGAAGGATCTATCAAGATCAGAATTACTTGGCAAATCAACAAGCCAGCCAATCAATGTGTATGACAATTAGCAAACGAAAGAATAAACATCGGAATGGTGCATTTATAGCCCATTTGATATGCTTGCTGCCGATAATGAATCAATAAATTCTGGAACTGAACCACAAGCAGCAAAGCTGGACAATCGCCCGAGTTGGCAACAACATTCTTGATGCCCACCTACCCTTACTGCAGCCGTCAAACAAAGGGAATTCGCCAGTCAAATTGAGCCTAGAAGTCGTGCAAAATCGGATGACAGAAGTTTTCTCTCCAAAGCGAAGGAACACGTGAACCCAAGCATCCCCGCCCCAAGCAGATCCAGTTGCCACCCCCCTCACACAGAGCCTGAAACAGCCATGTAAGCCACAACAGCCACTGCAGTTCCATTTGTCCTTTAACCAAGGTAACATTCCTTCTTTATTTCAGTTGCCTCGTCGCCCATTGCCTCGTTGCTCATTATAGCACTTTCCCGACGTTACGCCTAAAAGATTTATATCGAATTGATCACCTCTCTGTATTCATCAGCCAAAAAAAAAAAAAACAATGTACAAAAGCCTGAACATTTTTTATATGGCGAGCAAGGAGACATAGATATGAGTTCTTGTATGGTGCATTCTTTAACCCTTTCTCGGCCCCCCCTTCTTGGTTCCTCGATTTTTTGCACACCTAGAATACCCTTGCTTGGCTAAGCCACATCAACAAATTTCAGGCGTGACATACTGTGTCAGCACTGTGAGGGTCTCAATAGCTTAGGCCTCACGAGTAGGCCTGCAACTCAAATGTCATGTGTCTGATCACTTTGTGGCATACAGCGTAAATCAAAGCTACAAGACGGGAACACCATCCCTCCCAGGGCACCATTTTTTTTCAAGGCAACTAATTCACCAGCAAGCCCCCCCTCTCTATTGCCAGTTACCCCCCTCTTATTTTTCAGGTAAAAAACGCCTACCCCATTATTGCGTCAATATTTAGTCGCCTGTTCTTTATCAATCACCAGATTCGTGTTTATCTGTGTTTTTATGAGGGTCCTTGAAGCCCGGAATCTTTTCAAATATTGCAGATAATTGTCCGTTTTCGTCCATGCGGAGTGGTGCCACATTATTAGAAAACACATCATTAAATTTACTCCCATGGTGACCGAACTGTCTTCACCAAAGGGTTTAGATGCGCTCTCTCTCTGCAGTTTCCGTGTATTTCAAAACCTGGAATTTTCGGTTTTCATTTGCGTCTAGCTTCACTCACGGCTAAATTAAACCATGACTATGATTTACGTAAGAGCACATCCGGCGATACATAATATGGTTTCATACCTCTCCAGCAAATACAAAATAGTTGAATACATTTATTTATTATTCATTTAGTTATAATTATCATATTATCATTCGATATTCCTATTTATTATCTAAATGCTTCGATTTTATTGCCATTTAATTTTGTTATTTAATTGTGTTGTTGGTCAGGGACCCGCCGTTGTTCTTCTGCGCCTTCCGCGAGGTTCTTATTGAGCGTTTTACACCATCATCCGGATACATACACCCCTATGGTTATGAAACACAACTGCAAGGTCATGGTCTGTACCATGGGTCTACGCCCATCCCTGTCTCCCCTCCAGTCTCGTTTTGTAATGCAAATAAGAAATCCTTGAAAGATCACCCTGTGTGGTTGCATTACACTAGCTCCTTACAAATCATAGGCTGAATAACACCCATCATATCTTATTCCTCGAAAAAAAAAATATATATATATGTATATATAATTGTTGAAAGCACCAGAAAACTGACCTATTGAACTGACCTACTCCTACTGAACTAGTCTGGGTCTATAGGGTCTGAAGCGTTGAATTCATAAGTTCCTCCCAAGATTGAAACAGGACAGTCAGCAAAGAATTGCGATTAAACCACAGAGTTTCGTTAACATCTGAAGCGAGCAAAGACATTCTCGATAGGCAGAATACTTTCATACCTGGAAGGAAAGTTATCAGATCGTTGAGCCTTTAACTATCCCACCAACTGCTCATTTTCACTGCTGTTTCAAGGGATGTCGGCTTTGGTTCCCACAACAACAATCAATGGGTGTGTGCACCTGTATGTGAACGAACTGAAATCGATCCACTGGAAGGAAATTTCCTTGTCTGAGTCCGTGTTGCTTGTGGAAAAATGAATTTAAATAAATTATAGGGCAAACGTTCAAACCTAAAACCGCAACAAACACACGTAACCTGTGAAACGATAAATGCAACTCAAGGAGCAACAACCAAAATGAACTCCTAACTAGTGAAAAGCTGTTATACATTCTGCAAGAGAAAACGACTTACTCAACAACCCTGAAGAAAAACAAAATAATAACTTGTAGCTACAGTAAAGAGCAACGTGTAATAACCAAACCGCGTTTTGGTCGCACATTCGTCGGTTCGGCTTGTGCGAAGAACAATCTTGTACCCCCTCTCAGCGGTAACCTCAGCTTGGACATTTGGTCAGCCCAATCTTGAAAGTCATCAGAAATCATGGCCGTCCTGCGAAGATCACTCTCCATTCCTGACAATCACAGATTCAAAATCACAAGCATATACCGGGAGTCGTCAATGTCATAGCTGATTGCAAGATAAAATAAGACAATTTCTTCAGCACATTCTTCAAACTGAAGCCTGTGGCCAGTTAGGATCTAATAGAAGTTTCAAACGAGACTTGGAAACTTTAGAGCTGACCAAGTCGCGTCCAGGATGTTTGTTTTGTTTTGATAAGTTAACTTGTTTTGTTTTTATAACAATAACTTGAGCTCGACCTACATTAGGCCCCCCCCCCCACCAGCACCAGGTTCCGTTGAGCTTTGGGGCGTATCTTGGCGGTTAGGCCACCAAATATGGTGGCGAAAATTTACAATTTATCAGTCCTTAGGCCCGATATATAACCTTATCATCTAGTTTAGGCCTAAGTCTATATTATTTGTAGTGTAGTTCTTGTGGCTCATTATGAGTCGCCATCTTCAAAGCTTATGTTTACGAAAAGAGGCATGTCTGGTACCCTCGCTGTTGGGACAGAGGACCTGAGGGCAGGAAAAATCCCTGCAGCTGGCCTCACAAGTACCCACTACGGGGGACCAAGAAAGATGCAAAGAAAAAAATCAAAGGAAAAAGAAAAAGAAAAATAATACAATCAGCTGGGGCAACTGATACCTCAGGTACTTCATGGCAGGACAAAATGTACCTCCTATGCTGACCTTGGGGATCTTAAAGTTTCTTAATTGTTTACATATCGAATGCCAGATGCGACCCCAAAAGCTGCCAAACTGTGTCTCTTTTCTTAGTCCTATCTTCAGGTTCGGTGCAAAGGGGGTTCCGAAATGGTCTCAGGGCGATAGGGGAGTTAATCTGCCGTTTACGGAGTAAATATAAATTTTAGCTACTAAAGTATGTTAATCCACAATTTTTCTGTTTATAATTTGTTTTCTTTGAAAAAATACACTTTTCATTAATCGATGTTTGTTTATGCAGTAAAGCTAAACTTAGACGAACGAAAAAACTAATGTCTATAGTAATGTTTCCAATAATGGTCGCTGAGGCACTAATATAGTGCTATAAAAGAAGTTACGGAAAGAACTAATGTTTTAAAGAACGATGAGTGCAATACTCTTTATAATATAAATTGTAGCTACTAAAGTACGTTAATCCACACTTTTTTGTTTTTAATTTGTTTTCTTTAAGAAAATAAACATTTAATAAATCGATGTTTGTTTATGCAGTAAAGCTAAATTTAGACGAAAGAAAAACTAATGTCTATAGTAATGTTTCCAAGAATGGTTGCTGCAGCACTAATATATTGCTATAAAAGAAGTTACTGGTAGAACTATTGTTTTAAAGAACGATGAGTGCAATTCTCTTTATAATATAAATTGTAGCTACTAAAGTACGTTAATCTCCATCTTTTGTGTTTCTATTTTGTTTTCTTTGAGAAAATAAACATTTAATTAATCGATGTTTTTTTTATGCAGTAAAGCTAAATGAGACTAAAAAAAACTAATGTCTATAGTAATTTTTTGAAGAATGGCTGCTGAGGCAATAATATAGTGCTATAAAAGAAGTTACTGGTGTACAATACTCTTTATAATACATATTGTAGCTAAAAAAGTACGTTAATCCACACTTTTTGTGTTTTTATTTTGTTTTCTGTGAGAAAATAAAATTTTAATTAATCGATGTTTGTTTATGCAGTAAAGCTAAAATGAGACTATAGAAAAAACTAATGTCTATAGTAATGTTTCCAAGAATGGCTGCTGCCGCACTAATATAGTGCTATAAAAGAAGGAACTGGTAGAACTAAAGTTTTTAAGAACGATGAGTGCTATACTCTTTAGAATATAGATTTTGGCTACTGAAGTAAATTAATTCTAATGTTTTGTGTTTATATATGGTTTTCTTTTTAAAAATAAACATTTAATTAATCGATTTTGGTTTATGCAGTAATACTAAAATGAGACTTTAGAAAAAACTAATGTCTATAGTAATGTTTCCAAGAATGGCTGCTGCCGCACTAATATAGTGCTATAAAAGAAGGAACTGGCAGAAATAAAGTTTTTAAGGTTGATGAGTGCAATACTGTTTATAATATAAATTTTGGCTACTGAAGTACGTTAATCCACACTTTTTCTGTTTAAATTTCGTTTTCTTTGAGAAAATAAACTTTTAATTAATCGATGTTTGTTTATGCAGTAAAGCTAAATTTAGACGAACGAAAAAATTAATGTATATAGTAATGTTTCCAATAATGGTTGCTGAGGCACTAATATAGTGCTATAAAAGAAGTTACGGAAAGAACTAATATTTTAAAGAACGATGAGTGCAATACTCTTTATAATATAAATTGTAGCTACTAAAGTACGTTAATCCACACTTTTTTTGTTTGTAATTTGTTTTCTTTAAGAAAATAAACATTTAATAAATCAATGTTTGTTTATGCAGTAAAGCTAAATTTAGACGAAAGAAAATACTTATGTCTATAGTAATGTTTCCAATAATGGTTGCTGCAGCACTAATATATTGCAATAAAAGAAGTTACTGGTAGAACTATAGTTTTAAAGAACGATGAGTGCAATTCTCTTTATAATATAAATTGTAGCTACTAAAGTACGTTAATCTCCATTTTTTGTGTTTCTATTTTGTTTTTTTGAGAAAGTAAACATTTAATTAACTTATGTTTGTTTATGCAGGAAAGCTAAAGTGAGAGTAAAGAAAAAGGAAATGTATAAAGTAATGTTTCCAAGAATGGTTCCTGGAGCACTTATATAGTGCGATAAAGGAAGGAACTGGCAGAACTAAAGTTTTGAAGAACTACTAGTGGAATTCTCTTTATAATATAAATTTTAGCTACTAAAGTACGTTAATCTCTATTTTTTGTGTTCATATTTTGTCTTCTTTGAGAAAATAAACTTTTAATTAGTCAATGTTTGTTTATTCAGTAAAGCTAAAAAGAAACTAAAGAAAAAACAAATGTCTATAGTATTTTTTCCAAGAATGGTTGCTGCAGCACTAATATATTGCTATAAAAGAAGTTACTGGTAGAACTATAGTTTTAAAGAACGAAGAGTGCAATTCTCTATATAATATAAAATGTAGCTACTAAAGTACGTTAATCCCCATTTTTTGTGTTTCTATTTTGTTTTCTTTGAGAAAGTAAACATTTAATTATTTTATGTTTGTTTATGCAGTAAAGTTTAAGTGAGATTAAAGAAAAAGGAAATTTATAAAGTAATGTTTCCAAGAATGGTTGCTGAGGCACTAATAAAGTGCTATGAAAGAAGGAACTGGCAGAACTAAAGCTTTTAAGGTTGATGAGTGCAATACTGTTTATAATATAAACTTTGGCTACTAAAGTACGTTAATCCTCACTTTTTCTGTTTAAATTTTGTTTTCTTTGAGAAAATAAACTTTTAATTAATCGATGTTTGTTTATGCAGTAAAGCTAAATTTAGAAGAAAGAAAAAACTAATGTCTATAGTAATTTTTCCAAGAATGGCTGCTGCGGCAATAATATAGTGCTATAAAAGAAGTTATTGGCAGAACTAAAGTTTTAAAGAACGATGAGTGCAATACTCTTTAGAATATAGATTTTAGCTACTGAAGTAAGTTAATTCTCATTTTTCCTTTTTATGATTTGTCTTCTTTGAAAAAATACACTTTAATTAATCGATGTTTGTTTATGCAGTAAAGCTAAATTTAGACGAAAGAAAAAACTAATGTCTTTAGTAATGTTTCCAAGAATGGTTGCTGAGGCACACATATAGCGCTATGTGAGAAGTTACGGAAAGAACTAATGTTTTAAAGGACGATGAGTGCAATTCTCTTTATAATATAAATTGTAGCTACTAAAGTACGTTAATCCAAACTTTTTCTGTTGAGAATTTGTTTAATTTGAGGAAATAAACTTTTAATTATCCGATGTTTGTTTATGCAGTAAAGCTAAATTTAGACGAAAGAAAAAACTAATGTCTATAGTAATGTTTCCAATAATGGTTGCTGAGGCATTAATATAGTGCTATAAAAGAAGTTACGGAAAGACCTAATGTTTTAAAGAACGATGAGTGCAATACTCTTTATAATATAAATTGTAGCTACTAAAGTACGTTAATCCACACTTTTTTTGTTGATAATTTGTTTTCTTTAAGAAAATAAACATTCAATAAATCGATGTTTGTTTATGCAGTAAAGCTAAATTTAGACGAAAGAAAAAAATATTGTCTATAGTAATTTTTCCAAGAATGGCTGCTGCGGCAATAATATAGTGCTATAAAAGAAGTTACTGGCAGAACTAAAGTTTTAAGGGACTAAAGTACGTTAATCCACACTTTTTCTGTTTATAATTTGTTTTCTTTGAAAAAAGACAATTTTAATTAATCGATGTTTGTTTATGCAGTAAAGCTAAATTTAGACGAAAGAAAAAACTAATGTCTATAGTAATGTTTCCAAGAATGGTTGCTGAGGCACTAATATAGTGCTATGTAAGAAGTTACGGACAGAACTAATGTTTTAAAGAACGATGAGTTCAATACTCTTTAGAATATAGATTTTAGCTACTGAAGTAAGTTAATTCTCATTTTTTGTGTTTATATATTGTTTTCTTTTGGAAAATAAACATTTAATTAATCGATGTTGGTTTATGCAGTAAAGCTAAAATGAGACTAAAGAAAAAACTAATGTCTAACTAATTTGTTTCCAAAATAACTAACTAATTTGTTTGAAAAAACTAATTTGTTTCCAAGAATGGCTGCTGCGGCAATAATATAGTGCCATAAAAGAAGTTACTGGCAGAACTAAAGTTTTAAAGGTTGATGAGTGCAATACTGTTTATAATGAAAATTTTAGCTACTAAAGTACGTTAATCCACACTTTTTCTGTTTATAATTTGTTTTCTTTAAGAAAATAAACTTTTAATTAATCGATGTTTGTTTATGCAGTAAAGCTAAAATGAGACTGAAGAAAAAACTAATGTCTAAAGTAATGTTTCCAAGAATGGCTGCTGCGGCACTAATATACTGCTATAAAAGAAGGAACTGGCAGAACTAAACTTTTAAATGTTGATGAGTGCAATACTGTTTATAGCATAAATTGTAGCTACTAAAGAACGGTAATCTACACTTTTTCTGTTTATAATTTGTTTAATTTGAGGAAATAAACTTTTAATTAATCGATGTTTGTTTATGCAGTAAAGCTAAATTTAGACGAAAGAAAAAACTAATGTCTATAGTAATGTTTCCAAGAATGGTTGCTGAGGCACTAATATAGTGCTATGTAAGAAGTTACGGAAAGAACTAATGTTTTAAAGAACGATGAGTTCAATACTCTTTAGAATATAGATTTTAGCTACTGAAGTAAGTTAATTCTCATTTTTTGTGTTTATATATTGTTTTCTTTTGGAAAATAAACATTTAATTAATCGATGTTGGTTTATGCAGTAAAGCTAAAATGAGACTAAAGAAAAAACTAATGTCTAACTAATTTGTTTCCAAAATAACTAACTAATTTGTTTGAAAAAACTAATTTGTTTCCAAGAATGGCTGCTGCGGCAATAATATAGTGCCATAAAAGAAGTTACTGGCAGAACTAAAGTTTTAAAGGTTGATGAGTGCAATACTGTTTATAATGAAAATTTTAGCTACTAAAGTACGTTAATCCACACTTTTTCTGTTTATTCGGAAATTCTACGCTCGTAAATTGAGCTTAACGCCAAGGCCACCACGCCCATTAAGCTCATCCCCAATCCTCCCGGTCGGTTGGCTAGTACCAGGTCTCACCTCGTGGTATTGCCAATGCCTGTATCTAGCATCGCGTTTATTCCTGTCAACTCTCCTTCATTGGGTCTGGTAGATCAAGATTTGTCGGTTATTCTATGTATCTGACTGCTGCAAGATTCTTATGTTAGCGTTGAAGTATCTGTGCGACAAGGTGGCAGTGGAAGATGTCTATGATATCATAGTTATGAGCAGCCATTTTGACAGGAAAGAGGAAAGAGATGCGCAAAGCTGTTGTTTACTTGCCCGCCCAACGGCCTACTCAATATATTGCAAGAACGAAGCTCGAGCAATACGTTCAATTTGTTATCCTTCTCGGGTCTGGCTTTATCTCATGAATAACACTGTCATTACTGGAACTGCGGTCGCGAATCACTGCTGGTGTATAAAGGCAGGGATCAAAAGCTGTCATTGGCGCCAAATAAGCAGCAACGAGGAGCAAATTGCTGCTCGAGCAAGGCTTCCTTCAGATTCACAAACTACGGCATCTCAACCGGTTATCTAATCCCAGTAAGGAGTTTCAACGACCATCGACTATACAGCATCAACTACATTAATCAATGGGGGTAGCAATGGTGGAAATGAAGGTATTGAAAGCTGCCAAAGCGCTTTAGTGAGCAAACAAGAAGGGACCAGAACTTGTGGGTTGTTGAAAGAAGGAACAATGTGGTATTCTGTTGTTGCCACCGTTTACAATCATTATGGGCTGAGCACAGCAATTTACGAGAAAAGAAAAGCAAAAGGGTCATCTTTGTTAATGTTAGCTGCTGGTCACCCAAGGCAAATTGGCAGCATTACAAACAAACAAGGTATCTAGTCTTCAATTATCTGTCCTCCATTTACAATCACCCCTGTTATATATATTTACTGCACAGTTTCCCTGTACAAATTCCCCACCTCTATTAGTAGGTCACTTTCTAGCTTTCCTCAATTAATGTGGTATGCAATAATCTTGCAAGAATTTAAATTTGTTGTAATGACAGGCAGATCCCTCAGCAGCATTGTAGTTGCTCATTGAGTCTTAACCACATTGATTGAGTGGCAGTGCTGACAGCATACATAACAAGGTGGCCTATGGGTGTAACACAAATATCCCAGGTTTTGTCTAGCTGTTCCATGGTCTATGCAATATAATTTTAAAGTCTACATCATTGACGGTCATACCACCAATTACACTGGTTGTGCATTGTACAAGCATCCGGCTTCATTCATAATGCCAGGAGGTAAACAACTTTCCCAGTGTACTGGTCAGGAGAAGGACACATGTTCTTCCAAATTCTCAAGTAGAGGTTAATAACTGTTCAATTCAGATCAATACAGACTAACCAGTCCATCACCCCCTTTTCCCCCTCCTTTCCTTCAATTTTTCTTGCAGGTGCAGTAATCCCACATGATCCTACCCTGTGTACCTTTTGGGCGTACCCTTTTGGGCAACGCTGCGACTTGTGCTCTTTGCAGGAAAAGAAAGTTTTCACTTGATATGCAGTATTAGATGTGAATAATAGTCCTTTAGGCCTAAAATGAGGCACAGTGAGACTAATAGGTTGACCACTGTTTGTGTTGATAAACGCACAATCCCAGGTTTACCAGGTTTTCCAAAGTGGGACCTTTCGTCTCCTAACAGATCTTGACACACAGCCTCACAATTGCACCATTTAGTTGCTCCCTGGTGTACCTAATTGTAATTAAACCCTCAGCTATTGTTAGAACAGCCAATGTGCTCGCTCTTGATTATCTTTCAACAGGTATTCAAAGTTTCATATGCAAAACAACTCAGAACCACCATCAATGTGCTTCAAAGTGTTCAACAGCATTCTCCACACAAATGGGACTTCACCGAAAGTGAATCTATGCAGAGCCCACTTGTAAAATTTGAGTGAGGTAGATAAAACATGTGTTGTCAGTTAAAGCAAAAGTAATTCATCATATGCGCAAGGAGCTTGGTTGTACGAGGATACAAAAGTCGTGAGTTTATGTTATGGTCATATAAGTTCATCCTGGTGGCTTTGGGGTTACTTTGGCGGTCTGGCCGCACGTTTGCGGCTTTTGTCTGAGATTTAGTTGTATCAGAAGAAATAAATTGAAAAAGTATCAGGTTTAGAGTATGAGATTTAGTTGTATGAGTCTCAAAAAATACGAGTCCCTAGAAGATTGTGGCTCAAGGAAAGGAAATTGAAAAGTATGAGGCGGATGTCAAAAGAATGCCGTATTAACAAGTATGAAGAAAGAAATATGGGACTTCAAAAGTATATCACTTAAGAGTATGAGATTTAATGAAGGTCTTATTATATGCCAGATATGACCCCAAAAGCTGCCAAGGATGAAGGTTGTTATCTCTGTCGTTCAGTCTGTTAGTGTGGCCGCTCGGCGTTAATCGGAAATTCTACGCTCGTAAATTGAGCTTAACGCCAAGGCCACCACGCCCATTAAGCTCATCCCCAATCCTCCCGGTCGGTTGGCTAGTACCAGGTCTCACCTCGTGGTATTGCCAATGCCTGTATCTAGCATCGCGCTTATTCCTGTCAACTCTCCTTCATTGGGTCTGGTAGATCAAGATTTGTCGCCCTCCCGCCTCCCTTAATCAGTACTTTGTCCACTGGATCCGGGTCATATCTCTGGTTTAAGTCCGTAGTTGTACATAAGCAAAGTTGGTCTGGCCACATGTTAGCGGCTTTTGTTGGGATCATCTCCTAACCCAGTTATAATTTGTTCACTTGTCGCATATCTAATCTAGTACTTGGGTTTGCTCAGGTAGTGCCTGTCTCTCCCCAAAAGTACACCCTAGCTTCGGCTCCGTATCACCTATGCGACTTACAGACATGTATGAGCTTTAAAATAGAATGAAATCTGAGATGAAAGTGAAGATGCGGCTTAAATGTATGAGATTAAATAGTCTCTGGAAAATTGAGACTTTTGAAATAGAAATTTTTGTCTCAGACTTAGTTGTATCAGAGGAATTAAATTGATAAAGTATGAGAGTTAGAGTATGAAAATAGTGTATGAGTCTTAAGGAATATGAGTCTCTGAAAGGATGAGACGTTAAAACGAAATTTAAAAAGTATATTAGTCTCGGAGATAATGAGACGTTGAAAAAGTATGAGATTGAAAATAAAATTGAAAAAATAGATTAGTCTCTGAAATGATGAGACGTTAAAAAAGTATGAAGTTGAAAAAGGAAGTGAAATTGATAAAGTATATTAGTCTCTGAAATAATGAAACGTTGTAAAAGTATGAAATTGAAAATGAAATTGAAAAAGTATATTAGTCTCTGAAATAATGAGACGTTGTAAAAGTATGAAATTGAAAAAGAAAGTGAAATTGAAAAAGTATATTAGTCTCTGAAATGATGAGACGTTGAAAAAGTATGAGATTAAAAATGAATTTTGAACAAGTATTCGATCTAGAGTATGTAATTAGATATATGCGTCTTACGAAAGATGAGTCTCTGAAATAATGAGACGTTGAAAAAGTAATGAAATTGAAAAAGAAAGTGAAATTGAAAAAGTATATTAGTCTCTGAAATAATGAGACGTTGAAAAAGTTTGTAATGAAAAAGGAAATGAAAATTGAAAAAAAGTGTATAGTCTCTGAAAGGACGAGACGGTGGTAAAAGTATGAAATTGAAAAAGAAAGTGAAAAAGTATATTAGTCTCTGAAATAATGAGACGTTGAAAAAGTATGAAATTGAAAAAGAAAGTGAAATTGAAAAAGTAGATTAGTCTCTGAAATAATGAGACGTTGAAAAAGTATGAAATTGAAAAAGAAAGTGAAATTGAAAAAGTATATTAGTCTCTGAAATGATGAGACGTTGAAAAAGTATGAGATTAAAAATGAAATTGAAAAAGTATTCGATCTAGAGTGTGTAATTAGATATATGCGTCTTACGAAAGATGAGTCTCTGAAATAATGAGACGTTGAAAAAGTATGAAATTGAAAAAGAAAGTGGAATTGAAAAAGTAGATTAGTCTCTGAAATAATGAGACGTTGAAAAAAGTATGGGATTGAAAAAGAAATTGAAAAAGTATGCGATCTAAAGTATGTAATTAGATATATGCGTCTTACGAAAGATGAGTCTCTGAAATAATGAGACGTTGAAAAAGTATGAAATTGAAAATGAAATTGAAAAAGTATATTAGTCTCTGAAATAATGAGACGTTGAAAAAGTATGAAATTGAAAATGAAATTGAAAAAGTATGCGATCTAGAGTGTGTAATTAGATATATGCGTCTTACGAAAGAAGAGTCTCTGAAAGGATGAGACGTTGAAAAGTATTAGACTGAAAAAGAAAAAGAGTATGAGATTTATTGGTATGAGTTTAAATAGTCTCTGAAGGGATGAGACTTTGAAATATAATGTAATTGAAGGCGGTCTGGCCGCACGTTTGCGGCTTTTGTCTGAGATTTAGTTGTATCAGAAGAAATAAATTGAAAAAGTATCAGGTTTAGAGTATGAGATTTAGTTGTATGAGTCTCAAAAAATACGAGTCCCTAGAAGATTGTGGCTCAAGGAAAGGAAATTGAAAAGTATGAGGCGGATGTCAAAAGAATGCCGTATTAACAAGTATGAAGAAAGAAATATGGGACTTCAAAAGTATATCACTTAAGAGTATGAGATTTAATGAAGGTCTTATTATATGCCAGATATGACCCCAAAAGCTGCCAAGGATGAAGGTTGTTATCTCTGTCGTTCAGTCTGTTAGTGTGGCCGCTCGGCGTTAAAATTTGTTTTCTTTGAAAAAATACACTTTTAATTAATCGATGTTTGTTTATGCAGTAAAGCTAAATTTAGACGAAAGAAAAAACTAATGTCTATAGAAATGTTTCCTAGAATGGTTGCTGCATCACTAATTTAGTGCTATAAAAGAAGTTACTGGTAGAACTATAGTTTTAAAGAACGATGAGTGAAATACTCTTTATAATATAAATTTTAGCTACTAAAGTACGTTAATCCCCACTTTTGGTGTTTCTATTTTGTTTTCTTTGAGAAAATAAGCATTTAATTAATCGATGTTTGTTTATGCAGTAAAGCTAAATTTAGACGAAAGAAGAAACTAATTTCTATAGTAATTTTTCCAAGAATGGCTGCTGCGGCAATAATATAGTGCGATAAAAGAAGGAACTGGCAGAACTAAAGTTTTAAAGGTTGATGAGTGCAATACTGTTTATAATATAAATTTTAGCTACTAAAGTATGTTAATCCACACTTTTTGTGTTTATAATTCGTTTTCTTTAAGAAAATAAGCTTTTAATTAATCGATGTTTGTTTCTGCAGTAAAGCTAAAATGAGACTAAAAAAAACTAATGTCTATAGTAATTTTTCCAAGAATGGCTGCTGCGGCAATAATATAGTGCTATAAAAGAAGTTACTGGCAGAACTAAAGTTTAAAGAACGATGTGTACAATACTCTTTAGAATATAGATTTTAGCTACTGAAGTAAGTTAATTCTCATTTTTTCTATTTATGATTTGTCTTCTTTGAAAAAATACACTTTAATTAATCGATGTTTGTTTATGCAGTAAAGCTAAATTTAGACGAAAGAAAAAACTAATGTCTATAGTAATGTTTCCAAGAATGTTTGCTGAGGCACTAATATAGTGCTATGTGAGAAGTTACGGAAAGAACTAATGTTTTAAAGAACGATGAGTGCAATTCTCTTTATAATATAAATTGTAGCTACAAAAGTACGTTAATCCACACTTTTTCTGTTTATAATTTGTTTAATTTGAGGAAATAAACTTTTAATTATCCGATGTTTGTTTATGCAGTAAAGCTAAATTTAGACGAAAGAAAAAACTAATGTCTATAGTAATTTTTCCAAGAATGGTTGCTGAGGCACTAATATAGTGCTATAAAAGAAGTTACTGGTAGAACTATAGTTTTAAAGAACGAAGAGTGCAATTCTCTATATAATATAAAATGTAGCTACTAAAGTACGTTAATCCCCATTTTTTGTGTTTCTATTTTGTTTTCTTTGAGAAAGTAAACATTTAATTATTTTATGTTTGTTTATGCAGTAAAGTTTAAGTGAGATTAAAGAAAAAGGAAATTTATAAAGTAATGTTTCCAAGAATGGTTGCTGAGGCACTAATAAAGTGCTACGAAAGAAGGAACTGGCCGAACTAAAGTTTTTAAGGTTGATGAGTGCAATACTGTTTATAATATAAACTTTGGCTACTAAAGTACGTTAATCCTCACTTTTTCTGTTTAAATTTTGTTTTCTTTGAGAAAATAAACTTTTAATTAATCGATGTTTGTTTATGCAGTAAAGCTAAATTTAGACGAAAGAAAAAAACTAATGTCTATAGTAATTTTTCCAAGAATGGCTGCTGCGGCAATAATATAGTGCTATAAAAGAAGTTATTGGCAGAACTAAAGTTTTAAAGAACGATGAGTGCAATACTCTTTATAATATAAATTGTAGCTACTAAAGTACGTTAATCTCCATTTTTTGTGTTTCTATTTTGTTTTTTTTTGAGAGAGTAAACATTTAATTAACTTATGTTTGTTTATGCAGTAAAGCTAAAGTGAGAGTAAAGAAAAAGGAAATGTATAAAGTAATGTTTCCAAGAATGGTTCCTGGAGCACTTATATAGTGCTATAAAAGAAGTTACTGGCAGAACTAAAGTTTTGAAGAACGACTAGTGGAATTCTCTTTATAATATAAATTTTAGCTACTAAAGTACGTTAATCTCTATTTTTTGTGTTCATATTTTGTCTTCTTTGAGAAAATAAACTTTTAATTAGTCAATGTTTGTTTATTCAGTAAAGCTAAAAAGAAACTAAAGAAAAAACTAATGTCTATAGTATTTTTTCCAAGAATGGCTGCTGCGGCAATAATATAGTGCTATAAAAGAAGTTATTGGCAGAACTAAAGTTTTAAAGAACGATGAGTGCAATACTCTTTAGAATATAGATTTTAGCTACTGAAGTAAGTTAATTCTCATTTTTCCTTTTTATGATTTGTCTTCTTTGAAAAAATACACTTTAATTAATCGATGTTTGTTTATGCAGTAAAGCTAAATTTAGACGAAAGAAAAAACTAATGTCTTTAGTAATGTTTCCAAGAATGGTTGCTGAGGCACTCATATAGCGCTATGTGAGAAGTTACGGAAAGAACTAATGTTTTAAAGAACGATGAGTGCAATTCTCTTTATAATATAAATTGTAGCTACTAAAGTACGTTAATCCAAACTTTTTCTGTTTATAATTTGTTTAATTTGAGGAAATAAACTTTTAATTATCCGATGTTTGTTTATGCAGTAAAGCTAAATTTAGACGAAAGAAAAAAATAATGTCTATAGTAATTTTTCCAAGAATGGCTGCTGCGGCAATAATATAGTGCTATAAAAGAAGTTACTGGCAGAACTAAAGTTTTAAGGGACTAAAGTACGTTAATCCACACTTTTTCTGTTTATAATTTGTTTTCTTTGAAAAAAGACAATTTTAATTAATCGATGTTTGTTTATGCAGTAAAGCTAAATTTAGACGAAAGAAAAAACTAATGTCTATAGTAATGTTTCCAAGAATGGTTGCTGAGGCACTAATATAGTGCTATGTAAGAAGTTACGGACAGAACTAATGTTTTAAAGAACGATGAGTTCAATACTCTTTAGAATATAGATTTTAGCTACTGAAGTAAGTTAATTCTCATTTTTTGTGTTTATATATTGTTTTCTTTTGGAAAATAAACATTTAATTAATCGATGTTGGTTTATGCAGTAAAGCTAAAATGAGACTAAAGAAAAAACTAATGTCTAACTAATTTGTTTCCAAAATAACTAACTAATTTGTTTGAAAAAACTAATTTGTTTCCAAGAATGGCTGCTGCGGCAATAATATAGTGCCATAAAAGAAGTTACTGGCAGAACTAAAGTTTTAAAGGTTGATGAGTGCAATACTGTTTATAGTAAAAATTTTAGCTAATAAAGTACGTTAATCCACACTTTTTCTGTTTATAATTTGTTTTCTTTGAAAAAATACACTTTTAATTAATCGTTGTTTGTTTATGCAGTAAAGCTAAATTTAGACGAAAGAAAAAACGAGTCTATAGTAATGTTTCCTAGAATGGTTGCTGCATCACTATTTTAGTGCTATAAAAGAAGTTACTGGTAGAACTATAGTTTTAAAGAACGATGAGTGAAATACTCTTTATGATATAAATTTTAGCTACTAAAGTACGTTAATCCCCACTTTTGGTGTTTCTATTTTGTTTTCTTTGAGAAAATAAGCATTTAATTAATCGATGTCTGTTTATGCAGCAAAGCTAAATTTAGACGAAAGAAGAAACTAATTTCTATAGTAATTTTTCCAAGAATGGCTGCTGCGGCAATAATATAGTGCGATAAAAGAAGGAACTGGCAGAACTAAAGTTTTAAAGAACGATGTATACAATACTCTTTAGAATGTAGATTTTAGCTACTGAAGTAAGTTAATTCTCATTTTTTCTATTTATGATTTGTCTTCTTTGAAAAAATACACTTTAACTAATCGATGTTTGTTTATGCAGTAAAGCTAAGTTTAGACGAAAGAAAAAACTAATGTCTATAGTAATGTTTCCAAGAATGTTTGCTGAGGCACTAATATAGTGCTATGTGAGAAGTTACGGAAAGAACTAATGTTTTAAAGAACGATGAGTGCAATTCTCTTTATAATATAAATTGTAGCTACAAAAGTAAGTTAATCCACACTTTTTTTGTTGATAATTTGTTTTCTTTAAGAAAATAAACATTTAATAAATTGATGTTTGTTTATGCAGTAAAGCTAAATTTAGACGAAAGAAAAAAATAATGTCTATAGTAATTTTTCCAAGAATGGCTGCTGCGGCAATAATATAGTGCTATAAAAGAAGTTACTGGCAGAACTAAAGTTTTAAGGGACTAAAGTACGTTAATCCACACTTTTTCTGTTTATAATTTGTTTTCTTTGAAAAAATACACTTTTAATTAATCGATGTTTGTTTATGCAGTAAAGCTAAATTTAGACGAAAGAAAAAACTATTGTCTATAGTAATGTTTCCAAGAATGGTTGCTGAGGCACTAATATAGTGCTATGTAAGAAGTTACGGAAAGAACTAATGTTTTAAAGAACGATGAGTTCAATACTCTTTAGAATCTAGATTTTAGCTACTGAAGTAAGTTAATTCTCATTTTTTGTGTTTATATATTGTTTTCTTTTGGAAAATAAACATTTAATTAATCGATGTTGGTTTATGCAGTAAAGCTAAAATGAGACTAAAGAAAAAACTAATGTCTAACTAATTTGTTTCCAAAATAACTAACTAATTTGTTTGAAAAAACTAATTTGTTTCCAAGAATGGCTGTTGCGGCAATAATATAGTGCCATAAAAGAAGTTACTGGCAGAACTAAAGTTTTAACGGTTGATGAGTGCAATACTGTTTATAATAAAAATTTTAGCTACTAAAGTACGTTAATCCACACTTTTTCTGTTTATAATTTGTTTTCTATGAAAAAATACACTTTTAATTAATCGATGTTTGTTTATACAGTAAAGCTAAATTTAGACGAAAGAAAAAACTAATGTCTATAGTAATGTTTCCTAGAATGGTGGCTGCATCACTAATTTAGTGCTATAAAAGAAGTTACTGGTAGAACTATAGTTTTAAAGGACGATGAGTGAAATACTCTTTATAATATAAATTTTAGCTACTAAAGTACGTTAATCCACACTTTTTGTGTTTATAATTCGTTTTCTTTAAGAAAATAAGCTTTTAATTAATCGATGTTTGTTTCTGCAGTAAAGCTAAAATGAGACTAAAAAAAACTAATGTCTATAGTAATTTTTTGAAGAATGGCTGCTGAGGCAATAATATAGTGCTATAAAAGAAGGTACTGGCAGAAATAAATTTTTAAAGAACGATGTGTACAATACTCTTTATAATAGATATTGTAGCTACTAAAGTACGTTAATCCACACTTTTTGTGTTTATATATTGTTTTCTTTGAGAAAATAAAATTTCAATTAATCGATGTTTGTTTATGCAGTAAAGCTAAATTTAGACGAAAGAAAACACTAATGTCTATAGTAATGTTTCCAAGAATGCTTGCTGAAGCACTAATATAGTGCTATAAAAGAAGTTACGGAAAGAACTAATGTTTTAAAGAACGATGAGTGCAATACGCTTTATAATATAAATTATAGCTACTAAAGTACGTTAATCCACACTTTCTTTGTTTATAATTTGTTTTCTTTAAGAAAATAAACATTTAATAAATTGATGTTTGTTTATGCAGTAAAGCTAAATTTAGACGAAAGAAAAAAATAATGTCTATAGTAATTTTTCCAAGAATGGCTGCTGCGGCAATAATATAGTGCTATAAAAGAAGTTACTGGCAGAACTAAAGTTTTAAGGGACTAAAGTACGTTAATCCACACTTTTTCTGTTTATAATTTGTTTTCTTTGAAAAAATACACTTTTAATTAATCGATGTTTGTTTATGCAGTAAAGCTAAATTTAGACGAAAGAAAAAACTATTGTCTATAGTAATGTTTCCAAGAATGGTTGCTGAGGCACTAATATAGTGCTATGTAAGAAGTTACGGAAAGAACTAATGTTTTAAAGAACGATGAGTTCAATACTCTTTAGAATCTAGATTTTAGCTACTGAAGTAAGTTAATTCTCATTTTTTGTGTTTATATATTGTTTTCTTTTGGAAAATAAACATTTAATTAATCGATGTTGGTTTATGCAGTAAAGCTAAAATGAGACTAAAGAAAAAACTAATGTCTAACTAATTTGTTTCCAAAATAACTAACTAATTTGTTTGAAAAAACTAATTTGTTTCCAAGAATGGCTGTTGCGGCAATAATATAGTGCCATAAAAGAAGTTACTGGCAGAACTAAAGTTTTAACGGTTGATGAGTGCAATACTGTTTATAATAAAAATTTTAGCTACTAAAGTACGTTAATCCACACTTTTTCTGTTTATAATTTGTTTTCTATGAAAAAATACACTTTTAATTAATCGATGTTTGTTTATACAGTAAAGCTAAATGAATACTTTGTCGAGAGCATTGCTTAAGATTTACTTGATATTTGATTTACAAAAGTCATCACACAATTTTCATGGCATCTTACGAAAGCCATGTCATGGCCAGAGTAAATTAAATGGGCGGAATTGAAATGAGGGGATCTGGGGGAAGCCCCCAGGAAAATTTTTGGGGCCAGGCCTTTTACTTTGGCTTAGAATGCATCTCCCAATATCATGCTTGCCATTAGCGACAATGAATCTTTGATAGCGTTGTGACAGTTCTCTTATGAGTTGAAGCATGAGGAAAATTTTTGAAGAAACATCCTTTACTTTGGCTAAGAATGCATCCCCTGATTCCATATTTGCCAATGCTAGAATGGAAGATTTGACATTTCTTGGAAAATTCTTTCCCAGCTATACCCAGCTTTTTTCTCTACGGTTTTCGAGGATCTCGAGGACCACGCCACTGCTCATTAGTTTAGATATGAATATTGATTCTTGAAGTCTGGGTACTTTTCGCCTCTCTTGACGAAGTGCTTCTGATGTCAAAAGAGTTGAGCTGTCCAAAGTTAAATTTCCTTGCATTGGAATCTATGAAAAATTCGTTTACGATGCTGACAAGGTTGAATTTATCAACTCTGTCGTTGTGCACATGTTTCACCATCAGGTGGTCGAGGCGGTAGTTTGCTGTTGTTGAACTTAGATAGGTTTCGATTCGCTTCAGTGCCAAGGGCCTGTCACTGATGATCAGTTCTCTATGTTATTATGAAGAATAAAAAATTCAACTTCTGGAAATTATTGGGGGGGCCCGGGCCCGACCGGCCCCAATAGGTGCTACGGGCCTGGCTAAATTTAGACGAAAGAAAAAACTAATGTCTATAGTAATGTTTCCTAGAATGGTGGCTGCATCACTAATTTAGTGCTATAAAAGAAGTTACTTGTAGAACTATAGTTTTAAAGGACGATGAGTGAAATACTCTTTATAATATAAATTTTAGCTACTAAAGTACGTTAATCCACACTTTTTGTGTTTATAATTCGTTTTCTTTAAGAAAATAAGCTTTTAATTAATCGATGTTTGTTTCTGCAGTAAAGCTAAAATGAGACTAAAAAAAACTAATGTCTATAGTAATTTTTTGAAGAATGGCTGCTGAGGCAATAATATAGTGCTATAAAAGAAGGTACTGGCAGAAATAAATTTTTAAAGAACGATGTGTACAATACTCTTTATAATAGATATTGTAGCTAAAAAAGTACGTTAATCCACACTTTTTGTGTTTTTATATTGTTTTCTGTGAGAAAATAAAATTTCAATTAGTCGATGTTTGTTTATGCTGTAAAGCTAAATTTAGACGAACGAAAACATTAATGTCTATAGTAATGTTTCCAATAATGCTTGCTGAAGCACTAATATAGTGCTATAAAAGAAGTTACGGAAAGAACTAATGTTTTAAAGAACGATGAGTGCAATACGCTTTATAATATAAATTATAGCTACTAAAGTACGTTAATCCACACTTTCTTTGTTTATAATTTGTTTTCTTTAAGAAAATAAACATTTAATAAATCAATGTTTGTTTATTCAGTAAAACTAAAAAGAAACTAAAGAAAAAACTAATGTCTATAGTATTTTTTCCAAGAATGGTTGCTGCAGCACTAATATATTGCTATAAAAGAAGTTACTGTTAGAACTATAGTTTTAAAGAACGAAGAGTGCAATTCTCTATAAAATGTAAATTGTAGCTACTAAAGTACGTTAATCCCCATTTTTTGTGTTTCTATTTTGTTTTCTTTGAGAAAGTAAACATTTAATTATTTTATGTTTGTTTATGCAGGAAAGTTTAAGTGAGAGCAAAGAAAAAGGAAATTTATAAAGTAATGTTTCCAGGAATGGTTGCTGAGGCACTAATATAGTGCTATAAAAGAAGTTACTGGCAGAACTAAAGTTTTAAAGAACGATGAGTGCAATACTCTTTAGAATATAGATTTTAGCTACTGAAGTAAGTTAATTCTCATTTTTTCTTTTTATGATTTGTCTTCTTTGAAAAAATACACTTTAATTAATCGATGTTTGTTTATGCAGTAAAGCTAAATTTAGACGAAAGAAAAAACTAATGTCTATATTAATGTTTCCAAGAATGGTTGCTGAGGCACTAATATAGTGCTATGTGAGAAGTTACGGAAAGAACTAATGTTTTAAAGAACGACATTGTTTTTTTTTGTTCATTTTAGCTAGGACATTGTTTACTCCTGGTATATGTTTTATGTGGACCGTGAATTCATGCTGTGCTGCGATGTAGAAAAGTTTTCTCAGTACAGCCATAATTTCTGGAGACTTGCAAGACTGGGCGGACCAAATGTTCACAACAGCGAGGTTATCGCAGTGAAAAAGTAAACGCTTTCCTTGAAATTCTTTACCCCATAAATAACAACAAACGTAAACAGGAAAAATTTCTTTCCGTTGGATGGATTTTTGTTTATGTTCTTTGGGCCATGTTTTAGACACCCATTTCCCATTGTTGTAGATACCCAGCCCTATTTCCCCTGATGCATCAGTGAAGATATGCAATTGGTGGCAGGGGGTAGTCAACGAGTCAAGAATTTTATACCGCCCATTCCAGGCAGGCAGATAATTCGCCCACCACGAGATGTCCTTTCTTGCTTCAGAATTGAGAGAGATTCGATGAGACAGTCTTTCGACCGTCATCGATAAGTCTATGAGGCGTCTTACAAACATTCGACCGGATTGGATTACTTTTGAGGCAAACGAAAGTTTTCCTATCAGTGAAAGGAGTTCTCTCTTCGTGCACCTTCGCATTTCCGACCATTTCTGCAGAAGGGAAATGAGGGCAGATAGCTTTTCTTCTGGTAACCTTATTGACATTGTTTGAGAGTCTATCTCTATGCCCAGGAATGTTAGATTTGTTACTGGGCCTTCGATTTTCTCAGGAGCTAGTGGTACGCCCAGGTTTTTAAACAAGGCAATTGTTTTTTGCATATCATCTTCACACTGGGGGGAAGACGGGGGTCCTGCCAAGTAAAAATCGTCCAGGTAATGAGTGCAGTTCGCTATTTTACAGTTGTTTTTCATTATCCAAAGGAGCGTGTCCGATAACTGTGTGAAACGCTTCACGGATGAGCGAAGGCCAAATGGAAGGCATAAATCGACGAAATAGAAACCAAGGAATGAAAAACCTAAGTAATGCCAATCCTCTTGCCTTACTGGGCAGATACGAAATGCGCTCTTTATGTCTAATTTAGCCATGAGTGCCCCCCTTCCCAGGCTGGACACTATGGAAACGGCTGAATCGAAATTGTTGAATGATACGGAAGCTTTTGAGTCATTTATGAAGTCGTTAATTGAAATACTCTTTGGTGAGGATAGGTCGGTGATCATACGAAATTTATTGCTGTCTTTCTTTGGGATTACGCCAATTGGTGACGTACGAAAATTCTGTAATGGCGGGCCAGTAAAGGCGCCCGACATCCGTTTCTGTTTTAACTCTTCGTATATACAATTGAAAATAGCCGTTGAATTTAACGATGCAGACTGCAAATTAGGTGCAATATTGCAGAATTCCGGACCTGAGTAGCCAATAGAAAAACCGTGCTGGAAACTATGAATCAAATTGTCAACGAATACTTGGTCAGGATATGAGATTAATTCCTTACGTAAATGTTTTGTGTTGACAGGAGTTTTTGAATAAACTGGTAATGGATTAAAGTTATTGTTTAGCTCTTGGGCAATTTGTTGCTGGGTGAAAGCCGCGGCATCGGTTGCAGATGTGGGGCCATCGGCAGTTTTGGTCGCGGCAATAGTTGGCATTGAAATGTCGGCAGGGGGCTTGATAAAAGGGCTGTTTAGCACGAAAGGGCGGCTGGCTGGTAAATGAATAGGCTTGGGGCGACAAGCTCTGCCCAGGGCGTGCGTCACCGTCCCGTTGCTTAAGAGATGGGCATTCTGCCGCAAAATGGCCAGACATACGACATCTGAAACATGATAGGGGCTGGGAGGGCAGTGCTCTACGTAAAAAACGGTTGAAGGCGTACTCATCAAGCCGCGACCAAGGGAGATACTGGTTTCTTGCCACATTCATCCTAAAGGCTATGTCATATTTGTAGCAAGATTGGAAATTGTAATTGCGGTTTAGTGCAGTGAACGATTCTTGGTACGCTAACAAATCGGGGGCAAGGTGGGGATGAAAGTGCACCATGCCTCTTATAAAAACATTCCATGCTTCCAGCCATGTGAGAAAACTCGTAATTTTTTGGGCGGTGCGTCGGGTTTGCGTCAATGACACAGTTTCGTCCCCACCTACCCCTGGTTGGACTTGAAGGCTATAGGATTGGTCCGAGGTGGTGTCGTAGAGAGAATTTGGTAGTAGTGTGTTCAAATCGATGTATTCTTTTGCTTTCATGCATTTTATTAACTTTGGGGAGAATGGGGGCAATGAACTGAGAGGTGAATGAAACAAAGAATCAATGTTACCTTGGTGTAATGCAGCGACGGCGGTGGCTGTGGCGGTTATTGGAGGCTCTGGAATGGCAGCTGGGGGTGGTTGGGGCTGGGCAGCTTGCTGGGGGCATCTGTGGCCGGTGGTGCAGAAATTGTGGATGTCGGTGAGAGTTGGAGGACACCAGAGTAGGAAGGATTCCCTGCATCTTGCTGGTTGGACTTCTCGGTTACTTCTTGCATTAATTTTTTCAAATCATCTAAGCTGAAGGTAACCAACGAAGTCCCCGCCTCCGAAGTGCGAGGCTGGTTGGGCACGTGAACATCTCTTTCGCCAGTAATTGAGGTTCTTGGAGCTGGGTCTGCTTCCGAGGCACTCGATTCGTTGTCAGACGCCAGGACGTCGAATAGACTGTAGAGACGCAACGCGATCGTTTCCTTCTTTCCTATCTGCTCTACACCACACAGAGCAGCCTTGTTTCTTAATTCAGTCTTCGTAAGGTTCTTCCAGCCTGCTAGAGTACGACGGGCATCCCTTCGATCTCTTGGACGAACAGTAGATGACTTTTTGCTTTGCGATTCCATAGTTCAAGCTCAATAAAGATTGTAGATCAAGAGAAAAAACTTTTATGACTGACTGTGAGCAGAAATGCGAACGAATGATCAGTGAGGGAAAGAGTGGGCAGATATTACGACACGCCCATTCTAACTGACAAAGGAAAGGAGACTGGGGCTGGTAAGCTATAGGGTCCTGGGGCGTTAATCTTTTATTTTTGTGTTTATATTTTGTTTTCTTTGAGAAAATAAACTTTTAATTAACCAATGTTTGTTTATGCAGTAAAGCTAAAATAAGACTGAAGAAAAACCCATTGTCTATAGTAATGTTTCTAAGAATGGATGCTTCGGCACTAATATAGTGCTATAAAAAGAGATACTGGTAGAACTAAAGTTTTGAAGAACAATGAGTGCAATACTCTATATGATATAAGTTGTAGCTACTAAAGTACGTTAATCCACACTTTTTTTGTTTATATTTTGTTTTCTTCGAGATAATAAACTTTTAATTAATCGATGTTTGTTTATGCAGTAAAGCAAAATTGAGACTAAAGATAAAACTAATGTCTATAGTATTGCTTCCAAAAATGGTTGCTGCGGCACTAATATTGTGCTATAAAAGGAGTTACTGGTAGAACTAAAGTTTTGAAGAACAATGAGTGCAATACTCTATATGATATAAATTGTAGCTACTAAAGTACGTTAATCCACACTTTTTGTGTTTATATATTGTTTTCTTCGAGAAAATAAACATTTAATTAATCGATGTTTGTTTATGCAGTAAAGCAAAATTGAGACTAAAGAAAAAACTAATGTCTATAGTATTGCTTCCAAAAATGGTTGCTGCGGCACTTATATAGTCCTATAAAAGAAGTCACTGGCAGAACTAAAGTTTTAAAGGACGACTTATACAATTCTCTTTATAATATAAATTGTAGCTAATAAAGTACGTTAATCCACACTTTTTGTGTTTATATTTTATTTTCTTTGAGAAAATAAACATTTAATTAATCGATGTTTGTTTATGCAGTAAAGCTAAAATGAGACTAAAGAAAAAACTATTTTCTATAGTAATTTTTCTAAAAATGATTGCTGCGGCACTAATATAGTGCTATAAAAGAAGTTACTGGCAGAACTAAAGTTTTAAAGAACGACGATTGCAATACTCTTTATAAAATAAATTGTAGCTACTAAAAGTACGTTAATCTACTTTTTATGTGTTTATAAATTGTTTTCTTCGAGATAATAAACTTTTAATTAATCGATGTTTGTTTATGCAGTAAAGTAAAATTGAGACAACAGAACAAACTAATGTCTATAGTATTGCTTCCAAAAATGGTTGCTGCGGCACTAATATAGTGCTATAAAAGGAGTTACTGGTAGAACTAAAGTTTTGAAGAACAATGAGTGCAATACTCTATATGATATAAATTGTAGCAACTAATGTACGTTAATCCATTCTTTTTGTGTTTATATTTTGTTTTCTTCGAGAAAATAAACATTTAATTAATCGATGTTTGTTTATGCAGTAAAGCTAAAATGAGACTAATTAAAAAACTATTTTTTATAGTAATTTTTCTGAACATGATTGATTCGGCACTAATATAGTCCTATAAAAGAAGTAACTGCCAGAACTAAAGTTTTAAAGAACGATTTGTACAATACTCTTTATAATATAAATTGTAGCTAATAAAGTACGTTAATCCACACTTTAACGCCCCTCGGCTGTAAAACCTCCTACTGTAGACTGACAACAATAAAGACAACATTTTTGCTTTGGCAGATTTTGGGGTCGTATCTGGCTAAATCATTGAGTATTATCTTCAAACTTGTACTACTGTACTCTATATTGAGCTATGTTCCCTGGACCTACACAACAGGTACTAGCGTTGCTCTTTGACAGTGGACTGTCCTGCTGCGCAGTGCCCAGGGATGACCTTGTAGTAAAGACCCCAGATTTTGAGTGCGAGAAGGGGGACGGCCCAGCGAAACCATATTGACCGCCCCACGCACAAGAACAAGAACTAATCTAACATAGGTTGACTATTAAATTCTTTCTATTAGGCAAATTATGGGACATTATTGCTTGAGCCACCTTTGGGTGGCCTAACCGCCTAACCGACTACATCTATAATACTGGATATGAGATCAAATGAATAAGAGACCCCTGTATACAATAAGGGGGGGAGGGGGTGATAGGTTTGTTACAAACGAAAGCACATAGATCTTTTAACCAATGAAGGAGTAAAATGGCCAGAACGACCCAGTTGACTAGGGGGGGGGGGTGGGCCATATACCTTGCAGGGATGGGAGGGTGGGAAATTAAACTAGAGAATTCTCTTGTAAATTAGCGATGGACCTGCGAAGCGAATCACATGCGAAGTGATGTTGGTAATTCGATATACATTGCACTGGATAGGCAAAGGGCCTGGGGTGAGCATACATTAGGATAGGTGTCATGTTCCCCGTCTATCGACTAAATGCTGGAGCCTCAGCGTTAAACTACATTTACTAGCGTAGAATGTTCGATTAACGCCCCTCGGCTGTAAAACCTCCTACTGTAGACTGACAACAATAAAGACAACATTTTTGCTTTGGCAGATTTTGGGGTCGTATCTGGCTAAATCATTGAGTATTATCTTCAAACTTGTACTACTGTACTCTATATTGAGCTATGTTCCCTGGACCTACACAACAGGTACTAGCGTTGCTCTTTGACAGTGGACTGTCCTGCTGCGCAGTGCCCAGGGATGACCTTGTAGTAAAGACCCCAGATTTTGAGTGCGAGAAGGGGGACGGCCCAGCGAAACCATATTGACCGCCCCACGCACAAGAACAAGAACTAATCTAACATAGGTTGACTATTAAATTCTTTCTATTAGGCAAATTATGGGACATTATTGCTTGAGCCACCTTTGGGTGGCCTAACCGCCAAGATACACACCCAAAGTAGACCAATCTGCCAAAGCTACCGTACTTATAGGTTCCAGTACTGTTTTTAAAACTTAGTGGCCGATAGTTTACCTGGAACTGAGTCAATCACCTTGATGGGCGTGCGAATATACTGTTCAAAACAATTACTAGACCAACGGCCTAAGGCCTTAATCAGCCAGTCTGGTAGGTCAGCAGCTGCAGCTGTTGTACCTGCTCCAATGCGAAAACTGTGTGAGGAATATCCTTTCACATCTCCAAAAACTGGTTGCAGGAGAGATTTCATAGTGCTTGAAAGTATCTGGCGAGTTAGAAACGTACCATCTGAGAACTGAAATAGGGGCAAGCTTGGTTTGTGATCAAAGCATAAATACTTTTGCAATGCACGAAATGGACAGACGGAGGAGGACGATGCTGCGAGGCGTACCTGGCTGCCGTTACGGAAAGGATCGGCTTTTGAGACTTTGATGGACAATATTGCAACGCTCTCCGACAGGCATACATCGTTTACTAACAGAGTGGATTCCGGATGAAATGTAAATTTTTTCGGGGAGCAAAACTCCGAGGAGCGTAGAAAACCAAAGAAGGCTGTTGTGAAGGAAGCCCATATCATTAGTTTGTCTTGCTCAACAAAAGAGGATTCCCGTAGTTGGCTTTTGAGTACTCTCATCGCGTCGGGTGTAATTGGGCTGCGTTTTGGCCGGACAGACTTGCCGTTAACTCGCTTTATCCCTCGCATTAACATGTTCAGTTGTTGCATGTGTTCAAAATTTATCGAGAAGCCTAATTCAATGTTACGAAACCGAACCGCCGCTAGGTATGTTCTGATTGATGCGTAGCCAAGGGACCTTGCCAAGCTAGTCACAAATAAGCAAAGAGTACGCTCTTTAACTGGAAATGCTGGATAGCCCACCTGGTTACAAAACGAAATGTAACAATTCCATCCGTGCTGGTATGTTTTACGTGAACCTGAGGCGATTGACATGAACTGGAAGAAACACAAATCATTGTTTCGACTTGCCATGCCTGAGGTGGAATCCGGGTTGATGCTTCTGAGCGTCTGGAACTAGGCGAGAAAACTTGTCGAGCTGTAAACGAGAAAGGCAATCTGCTATAGTGTTATCGAGGCCTGCAATATGCTTTATATTGACTGTAAATTCGAAACGAGCAGCAATAAAGAACAGTTTTCTCAACAGAGACTGTATATTCGGGCATTTCGAGGACTGGGATGACCATATGTTTACCACTGCTAGATTATCACAATGAAATAGGAGCCGTTTCCCCCGAAAGTCAGGTGCCCATAAAAGACAAGCTATGTAAATTGGGAACAATTCTTTCCATTGGATCGAGAATGTTTTTACTGATTCAGACCATCGTTCGGAAACCCATCTGCCCTTGTAAAATATGCCTAGGCCTATTTCTCCAGACGCGTCGGTGAAGATATCGAGCGCATGGCATGGAGTAGTTGACGGATCGAGAATTTTATACCTCCCGTTCCAGCTAGGTAAATAATCCGCCCACCATTGAATATCCTGTCTTGCTTGATCATTTAGAGAAATGTGGTGTGACAGCTTAACCACGGATTTTGACAAATCGATTAAGCGTCGAATGAATGTCCGACCAGAAGGCACCACTTTCCCCGCGAAAGACAATTTACCGATCAACGATAGAAGTTCTCTTTTTGTGCATTTTTTCTTAGTCGACCATTGTTTTATTAAGGCTTGAATTTCTTTGCACTTGGGTTGCGGCAAGCTGAGTGTCATATTATCCGAATTAATTGCGATCCCTAAAAATGTGATGCATGAAGTGGGGCCCACGAGTTTTTCATCTGCAAGGGGAATCTCGAGCGACTTAAAGAGGGTAATTGTTCGATTCATCTCATCTTGACACTGGTTTGAAGCTGGGGGTGCAGCTAAAAAAAAATCGTCCAAATAATTAGTTGAATTTTTTAAATCGTAATTGTTTTGCATAATCCAAAGGATTGAGTCTGATACTTGCGTAAAGCGATTTACAGAGGAACGCAGCCCAAATGGCAAACAAAGGTCTACAAAGAACATATCCATAAAGGTAAAACCAAGCAAATGCCAGTCTGATTTGTTTACGGGGCATATTCGAAAGGCGCTTTTAACGTCAAGTTTTGCCATTAGAGCACCCCGTCCTATTTTTGCAACGATATTAACAGCAGAATCGAAATTGTTAAAGGTTACAGCGGCTTCCTCATCAGGAATGAAATCGTTTATTGACAGTCCTCTCGGGGAGGATAAATCTGTTATCATGCGATATTTATTAGGTTCTTTCTTTGGAACAACGCCGATCGGGGAAGTACGAAAATGATTAAATGGTGGTGCAGTAAAAGGACCTGCCATGCGCTTAAGTTTCAATTCATCGAGCAAAGATTGAGCAATGGTTGACCGATGTAATGCGGTTGAACTTAAATTACGTGCTATATTTGACAGATCAGGACCAGAGTAACCAATGCTAAAACCATTATTTACTTCGTAAACGGCGATTAACGCCCTTATGGCCTAGCGCCACTTAAAACTACTCAGTCTTCTACAGTCCATTCAAGGTGTTCACACAGAAACAACAACGTCATTTTTTGGCAGCTTTTGGGGTCGTATCTGGCATTCAAATTTATTCTTCTTTCTATTTTGCCCTTGGGTCTGCACGACAGGTACCAGGGTGGCCAGCTGCAGGGTTTACCTGCCCTCAGGCCTTGGTGTGGTCCTGCCATGAAGTACCCAGGGTTTTCATCACTTTAATCTATTTCTTTGAATTTTTTTCTGGGCCAACAAGACAAGACATTTTGGTTGGTCAGCTGCAGGGATTTCCTGCCCTCAGACCCTTCTTGTTTGCCTTGCCATGAAGTACCCAGGGTAGGACCACAACTTTTAACAGGGTGGCTCATAATGAGCCACGTAAACAAATGAAACTACTAAATAGATACTATATTAAGTAATATCAGGGCCTAGCTAATAATACTTTGTTAGGCCTAATGTAAATAGCCACCATTTTGTGGTGGCCTAATCGCCAAAATACGCCCAAAAGCCGCGTGACTCGACTAATAGTTAAAACGCCTTCCACTTCTTTACTGACTTTGATTTTGTCTATTTGACTTGTGCGGGTCGTCGAGATTTCATCAACAGTGAACGAGTCGGGACGAGTTCGAGCGATGTTTGGAGTCTGATTTTTCAAAATCTAACACTGCCAAATTGTGTCAGGTACCTCGATGGGGGTTTTTTTGGCATTGGGCATCAGCTGGAAAAACGTTTTCAGTTGCAAACGAGATAAGCAGTCTGCTACTATGTTGTTGACCCCCGGAATATGTCTAATATTAACGGTAAATTCGTTCTTTGCTGATATAAAAAACAGTTTTCTGAGAATTGCCATAATCTCTGGGCATTTAGAAGAATGAGCCGACCAAATGTTTACGATTGCTAGATTGTCACAATGAAATAACAGGCGCTTGCCACGAAAGCTAGAAGCCCAGAGAAGGCAACACAAATAGACAGGAAAAAGTTCTTTCCATTGAATTGATTTTGCTTTGACTGCTTCTGGCCATTTTTGTGAAACCCATTCCCCGTCGTTATAAATCCCATAACCGATTTCTCCGGAGGCGTCCGTGAAAATATTCAAGTCGTGACAGGGGGTCGTAGCTGGGTTGAGTATCTTATAACGGCCGTTCCAAGATGGTAGATATTCAGCCCACCACAAAATGTCTTTCCTGGCCTCAGAATTCAGTGAAATACGGTGACTCAGCTGTTTGACTGTTGTTGACAAAATTATCAGACGTCTAAGGAAAATACGGCCTGATGGGATAACTTTTGACGCGAAGGATAGCTTCCCAACTAGGGAAAGAAGGTCCCTCTTCGTGCATTTTTTCTTTGTTTTCCATTCTGCGATGAGAGAAACAAGTTCTGCGAACTTTTCTTCTGGCAGTTTCAATGACATTAATGTGGTATCTATTTCTATCCCCAAGAAAGTCAAGCACGAAATTGGGCCTACCATTTTTTCAGGGGCAAGAGGAACACCCAACTTTTGAATAGAGATATTGTTTTACCCATGTCGTGTAGGCATTGACTTGATGACGGGGGTCCAGCTAAGAAAAAATCGTCCAAATAATGAGTCGAATTCTTGATGTTATAATTTGATTTCATGATCCAAAGCAGACTATCTGATAATTGCGTAAATCTTTCTACTGAGGAACGAAGGCCAAATGGAAGGCGCAAATCTACGAAGAAATATCCAAGGAACGAGAACCCAAGGTAATGCCAGTCACTCTCCTGAACGGGGCAGATACGAAAGGCACTTTTTACATCTAGTTTCGCCATGAGAGCCCCCCGTCCTAAGCTTGCAACAAGTTCTACCGCGTTGTCAAAGCTGTTGAAGGATACAGACGCTTCATCGTCGCTTATAAAGTCATTGATGGATAAACCTTTAGGTGACGACAAGTCTGTGATCATGCGGAATCTGTTAGGTTCTTTTTTAGGCACGACTCCAATCGGTGACGTACGAAAGTTAGGCAAAGGCTGGATGTCAAAGGGGCCCGCCATGCGGTGTTGTTTGAGCTCTTCCACTACACAGTTGAAAATTGCAGGAATGTTGGTCGAGGCAGACTGAAGATTATGAGCAACATTTGAAAGTTCCGGACCGGAATAGCCAATTGAAAACCCTGCATCAAAACTTCTAATTAAATTCTCTACAAATACGCGGTCAGGATGACTGTCAAGTTCGATTGAAAGGTTAGTTACGTCAATAGGCGTGACAGCTTTAGGCGGAATAGCGTGAAAGTTAGTTTTTAATTCTCGGACAATCTGTTGCTGGGTGAGGCCCTCTGCATCTTGCACAAACATGTTGCCAACGGCAATTGGGTTCCCTGCAGTTGTTGTAGTTGTTGTAATGGCGGCAGGGGGTTTGAATTTGTCCTTGTTTGGCTCGAAAACTGTGTTGGGATGGTGTTGGTTGGGCCCGAAAAAATCTGTTTTCATCGGTTTGTAAACCAAAACTTTCTGACTTTGGGCAATCTGCCGCAAAGTGCCCAGTTGTGTGGCAACGAAAACAGGTCAAAGATTGGTTTGGTGGGGTGCATCGGAGGAAACGGTTGAAGGCATATTCGTCTAATCTTGACCAAAGCAAAAAATGATTGCGTGCTATGTTCATTCGAAAGGCTATGTCGTATTTATAACATGCCTGAAAATTATAACTCCGACACAAAGCCCCAAAAGATTCTTGATAGGCCAAAAGGTCGGGGGCTAACACAGGGTGGAAATGTACCATTGCTCTTATAAAAACGTTCCAGGCCTCCATCCAAGACACAAACTTGGTGATTTTTTGCATTGATTTGCGTGTTTGTGTCAAAGATACGGTTTCATCGCCGGAGCCACCAGGCTGAACCTGAAGGCTGTAAGATTGATTTGATGTCGTATCGTATAGAGAATTTGGTAATAACGTGTTCAAGTCAATGTACTCTTTTGCTTTCATAGCTTTGATTAATTTTGGAGAAAGCGGAGGCAAAGAACTTAAAGGAGAATGGAATAAAGAATTAATGTTACCTCTGTGCAGAAGGTTGTCGGCGGCTGGCGGCATTTGATATTCTGCTGGCGAAGGTTCGGCGGCGGGCAAGGATGATGAAAGGTTTCCGGCTGGCTGAACGTTGACTGCTGAAGGAATGGGAGCATGGGTAGGGTGGGAAATCGTTGAAGCTGGGGAAAGCTGTAGGGTACTAGGTTGTGGGACGAGAGGGTGGTTGATGCTAGCTTGATGGTTTGATTTTGAAGACACGTCTTTCATCAGAGCTTTTAAATCGTCAAGGCTCATCGATACCATGTTTTTCGGCGCTTCGGGTGGTGGCATGCTGTGGGTGGTGCTGGCGATGCTCAATTGTGGCGACATTGGCTCGGCTATCTCCTGTTCCTCATTTGATTCATATGCAGGTGAATTCGGCATGTTCGGGTGAAGAAGAGAGTGTATTCTCAATGCTAATGTCTCCTTGGTCCCTTGCTGTTCAAGGCCAAATTCAGCTGCTTTGGCACGAAGAAATGTCTTCGTCTTCTTTTTCCATTGTAAAAATGATCTTCGCATGTCTTTTCGATCTCTCACAACTCCACTTGTTGAGGCATTGGAGGCCATAATCGATATGATAGAACGAATTTCAGTAGAAAAATACACGTGGACGAAAGAAACAAAGACTTGTCTTCGACTTGCTTCGAACGCTTCAGGAAACAACTGAATGTTTAACTGCATGTGTAAGGGTATCGGCAACCTCACCTGGATATGACGCACCTGGATTTAGTTTGAGGATTGGGTCCTAACAACGACTAAGTCTGAATTTAGTTTGAGGATTGGGTCCTAACAACGAAAGACGGGGGTTAAACCAATTCTAGGCCTTTTGTCGTTAATCTTACACTAAGGCTACGAATTAAATGGTCAACAAAACTTCTGTCCGGGTGAAACCGCAGTTCTCTTTCAAAGGTAGCAACGTTAATAGGGGTGCCTGCACACACGGGAAGAGCATTAAAATTGTCTTTTAAGAGTTGGGCAACTCGATCCTGGGTGTTGGCCTCCGCAGCGGTTGCAAATATGTTGCCAAGGGCAATTTTGATCCCTGCAGGATTGGCTGTTGTTAAAATGGCGGCAGGGGGCTTGATTGGGTCCTTGTGAGGGACGAAAATTCTGTTTTGGGGCCGAGTTTAGCTGGTATGGGCAATTTGCAGCGAAATGGCCAGTAGAACGACATCTGTAGCAATGGTACTGGGATGTCGCTGGTGCGGGGGGAGAACAGCGTAGGAATTTATTGAAAGCATATTCGTCCAACCTGGCCCAAGAGAGAAAGTGGTTTCGAGCAATGTTCATACGAAAGGCAATATCGTAGCGATAACAGGCTTGGAAGGCATATGAAAGATTAAGAGAGCAAAATGACTCTTGATAAGCTAATAACTCAGCAGCTAAATGAGGGTGGAAATTAACCATGCTTCTAAAAAAGATGTTCCACGCCTCTAGCCAATTATCAAACGTGCTTATTTTTTGAAGAGAGCGGCGTGTTTGGGTTAATGAGACAGATTCATCCCCATGTGACCCAGGTTGAAGTTTTAAACTAAAGGACGGGCTCGCCAATGTGTCGTAGAGCGAGGTCGGAAGCAACGTATTTAAATCTACATACTCCTTTTCTTTCATACTCTTCATCAGCTTTGGTGAGAGAGGAGGCAAATTGCTAACAGGGGAGGAAAACAGAGATGCAAAGTTACCTTGATGTCTTGGGATGGCGGTTGTGGTAGCTGAATCTGCCGGGATCGGAACTGAGGAGTGGATTGTGGGTGGCAAAGGCGGATCAGCTGTGGGGGTAACGCCAGGGACTGGGCTTTGACTCTGTTGAGGGGCCAGCTGGAGATTTGGTTGGGCATAGGGAACTTGTGGCACGGTGGTCGAAGCAGGGGACAGTTGCAGGGTGCTGTAGGCGGCTGATGAAGGCTGTAGGGGTGTAGATGGGTTGACTTCCCGGAACAGGGCCTTTAGGTCACCAAGGCTGAGGGTGACGAGGCTAGACGACGTGTTGGTACTAGCAGGGGCTGCATTCATTGGTTCTCTGGTTCGCAAGGACAGTAAAGGTGCTTCGTCGTCCGAATCTGATGACTCTCCTGAAATTGACACTCCTGTCACTTCTTCAGTGCTATGAAGATGGCGGTAAATTCTATTTGCAAGTGGCTCTTTCTTTCCGGTTTGCGAAAGGCCATAAGATGCAGCTTTGGCACGAAGAGTAACTTTTGGCAATTTCTTCAAAGCTGCCAACGATAAACGCTCATCATTGACGACACTTGTTGCTCTTTGTTTGCCAGATGACATTTTAAAGTATGTAATAATTCTACGAAGCTTCGAGCTACAAAATTAAACTAGAGAATTCTCTTGTAAATTAGCGATGGACCTGCGAAGCGAATCACATGCGAAGTGATGTTGGTAATTCGATATACATTGCACTGGATAGGCAAAGGGCCTGGGGTGAGCATACATTAGGATAGGTGTCATGTTCCCCGTCTATCGACTAAATGCTGGAGCCTCAGCGTTAAACTACATTTACTAGCGTAGAATGTTCGATTTTGTGTTTATATTTTGTTTTCTTTGAGAAAATAAACTTTTAATTAACCAATGTTTGTTTATGCAGTAAAGCTAAAATAAGACTGAAGAAAAACCCATTGTGTATAGTAATGTTTCTAAGAATGGTTGCTGCGGCACTAATATAGTGCTATAAAAGAAGATACTGGCAGAACTAAAGTTTTAAAGAACGATTTGTACAATACTCTTTATAATATAAATTGTAGCTAATAAAGTGCGTTAATCCACACTTTTTGTGTTTATATTTAGTTTTCTTTGAGAAAATAAACATTTAATTAATCGATGTTTGTTTATGCAGTTAAGCTAAAATGAGACTAAAGAAAAAACTATTTTCTATAGTAATTTTTCTAAAAATGATTGCTGCGGCACCAATATAGTGCTATAAAAGAAGTTACTGGCAGAACTAAAGTTTTAAAGAACGACGATTGCAATACTCTTGATAAAATTAATTGTAGCTACTAAAGTACGTTAATCTACTTTTTATGTGTTTATAAACTCTTTTCTTCGAGATAATAAACTTTTAATTAATCGATGTTTGTTTATGCAGTAAAGTAAAATTGAGACAAAAGAAAAAACTAATGTCTATAGTATTGCTTCCAAAAATGGTTGCTGCGGCACTAATATAGTGCTATAAAAGGAGTAGAACTAAAAATTTGAAGAACAATGAGTGCAATACTCTATATGATATAAATTGTAGCTACTAAAGTACGTTAATCCACTCTTTTTGTGTTTATATTTTGTTTTCTTCGAGAAAATAAACATTTAATTAATCGATGTTTGTTTATGCAGTAAAGCTAAAATGAGACTAAAGAAAAAACTATTTTTTATAGTAATTTTTCTAAACATGATTGATGCGGCACTAATATAGTGCTATAAAAGGAGTTACTGGTAGAACTAAAGTTTTGAAGAACAATGAGTGCAATACTCTATATGATATAAGTTGTAGCTACTAAAGTACGTTAATCCACACTTTTTTTGTTTATATTTTGTTTTCTTCGAGAAAATAAACATTTAATTAATCGATGTTTGTTTATGCAGTAAAGCTAAAATGAGACTAAAGAAAAAACTATCTTCTATAGTAATTTTTCTAAAAATGATTGATGCGGCACTAATATAGTGCTATTAAAGAAGTTACTGGCAGAACTAAAGTTCTAAAGAACGACGATTGCAATACTCTTTATAAAATATATTGTAGCTACTAAAAGTACGTTAATCTACTTTTTATGTGTTTATAAATTGTTTTCTTCGAGATAATAAACTTTTAATTAATCGATGTTTGTTTATGCAGTAAAGCAAAATTGAGACTAAAGAAAAAACTAATGTCTATAGTATTGCTTCCAGAAATGGTTGCTGCGGCACTTATATAGTCCTATAAAAGAAGTCACTGGCAGAACTAAAGTTTTAAAGGACGATTTATACAATTCTCTTTATAATATAAATTGTAGCTAATAAAGTGCGTTAATCCACACTTTTTGTGTTTATATTTTATTTTCTTTGAGAAAATAAACATTTAATTAATCGATGTTTGTTTATGCAGTAAAGCTAAAATGAGACTAAAGAAAAAACTATTTTCTATAGTAATTTTTCTAAAAATGATTGCTGCGGCACCAATATAGTGCTATAAAAGAAGTTACTGGCAGAATTAAAGTTTTAAAGAACGACGATTGCAATACTCTTGATAAAATTAATTGTAGCTACTAAAGTACGTTAATCTACTTTTTATGTGTTTATAAATTGTTTTCTTCGAGATAATAAACTTTTAATTAATCGATGTTTGTTTATGCAGTAAAGTAAAATTGAGACAAAAGAAAAAACTAATGTCTATAGTATTGCTTCCAAAAATGGTTGCTGCGGCACTAATATAGTGCTATAAAAGGAGTAGGACTAAAAATTTGAAGAACAATGAGTGCAATACTCTATATGATATAAATTGTAGCTACTAAAGTACGTTAATCCACTCTTTTTGTGTTTATATTTTGTTTTCTTCGAGAAAATAAACATTTAATTAATCGATGTTTGTTTATGCAGTAAAGCTAAAATGAGACTAAAGAAAAAACTATTTTTTATAGTAATTTTTCTAAACATGATTGATGCGGCACTAATATAGTGCTATAAAAGGAGTTACTGGTAGAACTAAAGTTTTGAAGAACAATGAGTGCAATACTCTATATGATATAAGTTGTAGCTACTAAAGTACGTTAATCCACACTTTTTTTGTTTATATTTTGTTTTCTTCGAGAAAATAAACATTTAATTAATCGATGTTTGTTTATGCAGTAAAGCTAAAATGAGACTAAAGAAAAAACTATTTTCTATAGTATATTTTCTAAAAATGATTGATAAGGAACTAATATAGTGCTATAAAAGAAGTAACTGGTAGAACTAAAGTTTTGAAAAACAATGAGTGCAATACTCTATATGATATAAATTGTAGCTACTAAAGTATGTTAATCCACACTTTTTGTGTTTATATTTTGTTTTCTTTGAGAAAATAAACATTTAATTAATCGATGTTTGTTTATGCAGTAAAGCTAAAATGAGACTAAAGAAAAAACTATTTTCTATAGTAAGTTTTCAAAAAATGATTGCTGTGGCACTAATATAGTGGTATAAAAGAAGTTACTGGCAGAACTAAAGTTTTAAAGAACGACGATTGCAATACTCTTTATAAAATAAATTGTAGCTACTAAAGTACGTTAATCTACTTTTTATGTGTTTATAAATTGTTTTCTTCGAGATAATAAACTTTTGATTAATGGATGTTTGTTTATGCAGTAAAGTAAAATTGAGACAAAAGAAAAAACTAATGTCTACAGTATTGCTTCCAAAAATGGTTGCTGCGGCACTAATATAGTGCTATAAAAGGAGTTACTGGTAGAACTAAAGTTTTGAAGAACAATGAGTGCAATACTCTATGTGATATAAATTGTAGCTACTAAAGTACGTTAATCTACTTTTTGTGTGTTTATATTTTGTTTTCTTCGAGAAAATAAACATTTAATTAATCGATGTTTGTTTATGCAGTAAAGCTAAAATGAGACTAAAGAAAAAACTATTTTTTATAGTAATTTTTCTAAACATGATTGATGCGGCACTAATATAGTCCTATAAAAGATGTCACTGGCAGAACTAATGTTTTAAAGAACGATTTATACAATTCTCTTTATAATATAAATTGTAGCTAATAAAGTACGTTAATCCACACTTTTTGTGCTTATTTTATATTTTGTTTTCTTTGAGAAAATAAACATTTAATCAATCGATGTTTGTTTATGCAGTAAAGCTAAAATGAGACTAAAGAAAAAACTATTTTCTATAGTAATTTTTCTAAAAATGATTGCTGCGGCACTAATATAGTGCTATAAAAGAAGTTACTGGCAGAACTAAAGTTTTAAAGAACGACGATTGCAATACTCTTTATAAAATAAATTGTAGCTACTAAAAGTACGTTAATCTACTTTTTATGTGTATATAAATTGTTTTCTTCGAGATAATAAACTTTTAATCAATCGATAATTGTTTATGCAGTAAAGTAAAATTGAGAGAAAAGAAAAAACTAATGTCGATAGTATTGCTTCCAAAAATGGTTGCTGCGGCACTAATATAGTGCTATAAAAGGATTTACTGGTAGAACTAAAGATTTGAAGAACAATGATTGCAATACACTATTTGATATAAATTGTAGCAACTAAAGTACGTTAATCCACTCTTTTTGTGTTTATATTTTGTTTTCTTCGAGGAAACAAACATTTAAATAATCGATGTTTGTTTATACAGTAAAGCTAAAATGAGACTAATTAAAAAACATTTTTTTATAGTAATTTTTCAGAACATGATTGATGTGGCACTAATATTGTCCTATAAAAGAAGTAACTGGCAGAACTAAAGTTTTAAAGAACGATTTGTACAATACTCTTTATAATATAGATTGTAGCTAATAAAGTACGTTAATCCACACTTTTTGTGTTTATATATTGTTTTCTTTGAGAAAATAAACTTTTAATTAACCAATGTTTGTTGATGCAGTAAAGCTAAAATAAGACTGAAGAAAAACCCATTGTGTATAGTAATGTTTCTAAGAATGGTTGCTGCGGCACTAATATAGTGCTATAAAAGAAGATACTGGCAGAACTAAAGTTTTAAAGAACGATTTGTACAATACTCTTTATAATATAAATTGTAGCTAATAAAGTGCGTTAATCCACACTTTTTGTGTTTATATTTTGTTTTCTTTGAGAAAATAAACATTTAATTAATCGATGTTTGTTTATGCAGTAAAGCTAAAATGAGACTAAAGAAAAAACTATTTTCTATAGTAATTTTTCTAAAAATGATTGCTGCGGCACCAATAGAGTGCTATAAAAGAAGTTACTGGCAGAACTAAAGTTTTAAAGAATGACGATTGCAATACTCTTGATAAAATTAATTGTAGCTACTAAAGTACGTTAATCTACTTTTTATGTGTTTATAAATTGTTTTCTTCGAGATAATAAACTTTTAATTAATCGATGTTTGTTTATGCAGTAAAGTAAAATTGAGACAAAAGAAAAAACTAATGTCTATAGTATTGCTTCCAAAAATGGTTGCTGCGGCACTAATATAGTGCTATAAAAGGAGTAGAACTAAAAATTTGAAGAACAATGAGTGCAATACTCTATATGATATAAATTGTAGCTACTAAAGTACGTTAATCCACTCTTTTTGTGTTTATATTTTGTTTTCTTCGAAAAAATAAACATTTAATTAATCGATGTTTGTTTATGCAGTAAAGCTAAAATGAGACTAAAGAAAAAACTATTTTCTATAGTATATTTTCTAAAAATGATTGATAAGGAACTAATATAGTGCTATAAAAGAAATAAATGGTAGAACTAAAGTTTTGAAGAACAATGAGTGCAATACTCTATATGATATAAATTGTAGCTACTAAAGTACGTTAATCCACACTTTTTGTGTTTATATTTTGTTTTCTTTGAGAAAATAAACATTTAATTAATCGATGTTTGTTTATGCAGTAAAGCTAAAATGAGACTAAAGAAAAAACTATTTTCTATAGTAAGTTTTCAAAAAATGATTGCTGCGGCACTAATATAGTGCTATAAAAGAAGTAACTGGCAGAACTAAAGTTTTAAAGAACGATGATTGCAATACTCTTTATAAAATAAATTGTAGCTACTAAAGTACGTTAATCTACTTTTTATGTGTTTATAAATTGTTTTCTTCGAGATAATAAACTTTTAATTAATCGATGTTTGTTTATGCAGTAAAGTAAAATTGAGACAAAAGAAAAAACTAATGTCTACAGTATTGCTTCCAAAAATGGTTGCTGCGGCACTAATATAGTGCTATAAAAGGAGTTACTGGTAGAACTAAAGTTTTGAAGAACAATGAGTGCAAAACTCTATGTGATATAAATTGTAGCTACTAAAGTACGTTAATCCACTTTTTTGCGTTTATATTTTGTTTTCTTCGAGAAAATAAACATTTAATTAATCGATGTTTGTTTATGCAGTAAAGCTAAAATGAGACTAAAGAAAAAACTATTTTTTATAGTAATTTTTCTAAACATGATTGATGCGGCACTAATATAGTCCTATAAAAGAAGTCACTGGCAGAACTAAAGTTTTAAAGAACGATTTATACAATTCTCTTTATAATATAAATTGTAGCTAATAAAGTACGTTAATCCACACTTTTTGTGCTTATATTTTGTTTTCTTTGAGAAAATAAACTTTTAATTAATCGATGTTTGTTTATGCAGTAAAGTAAAATTGAGACTAAAGAAAAAACTAATGTCTATAGTATTGCTTCTAAAAATGGTTGCTGCGGCACTAATATAGTGCTATAAAAGGAGTTACTGGTAGAACTAAAGTTTTGAAGAACAATGAGTGCAATACTCTATGTGATATAAATTGTAGCTACTAAAGTACGTTAATCCACTCTTTTTGTGTTTATATTTTGTTTTCTTCGAATAAATAAACATTTAATTAATCGATGTTTGTTTATGCAGTAAAGCTAAAATGAGACTAAAGAAAAAACTATTTTCTATAGTAATTTTTCTAAAAATGATTGATAAGGCACTAATATAGTGCTATAAAAGAAGTAACTGGTAGAACTAAAGTTTTGAAGAACAATGAGTGCAATACTCTATATGATATAAATTGTAGCTACTAAAGTACGTTAATCCACACTTTTTGTGTTTATATTTTGTTTTCTTTGAGAAAATAAACATTTAATTAATCGATGTTTGTTTATGCAGTAAAGCTAAAATGAGACTAAAGAAAAAACTATTTTCTATAGTAATTTTCAAAAAATGATTGCTGCGGCACTAATATAGTGCTATAAAAGAAGTTACTGGCAGAACTAAAGTTTTAAAGAACGACGATTGCAATACTCTTTATAAAATAAATTGTAGCTACTAAAGTACGTTAATCTACTTTTTATGTGTTTATAAATTGTTTTCTTCGAGATAATAAACTTTTAATTAATCGATGTTTGTTTATGCAGTAAAGTAAAATTGAGACAAAAGAAAAAACTAATGTCTACAGTATTGCTTCCAAAAATGGTTGCTGCGGCACTAATATAGTGCTATAAAAGGAGTTACTGGTAGAACTAAAGTTTTGAAGAACAATGAGTGCAAAACTCTATGTGATATAAATTGTAGCTACTAAAGTACGTTAATCCACTTTTTTGCGTTTATATTTTGTTTTCTTCGAGAAAATAAACATTTAATTAATCGATGTTTGTTTATGCAGTAAAGCTAAAATGAGACTAAAGAAAAAACTATTTTTTATAGTAATTTTTCTAAACATGATTGATGCGGCACTAATATAGTCCTATAAAAGAAGTCACTGGCAGAACTAAAGTTTTAAAGAACGATTTATACAATTCTCTTTATAATATAAATTGTAGCTAATAAAGTACGTTAATCCACACTTTTTGTGCTTATATTTTGTTTTCTTTGAGAAAATAAACTTTTAATTAATCGATGTTTGTTTATGCAGTAAAGTAAAATTGAGACAAAAGAAAAAACTAATGTCTATAGTATTGCTTCTAAAAATGGTTGCTGCGGCACTAATATAGTGCTATAAAAGGAGTTGAACTAAAACTTTGAAGAACAATGAGTGCAATACTCTATATGATATAAATTGTAGCTACTAAAGTACGTTAATCCACTCTTTTTGTGTTTATATTTTGTTTTCTTCGAATAAATAAACATTTAATTAATCGATGTTTGTTTATGCAGTAAAGCTAAAATGAGACTAAAGAAAAAACTATTTTCTATAGTAATTTTTCTAAAAATGATTGATAAGGCACTAATATAGTGCTATAAAAGAAGTAACTGGTAAAACTAAAGTTTTGAAGAACAATGAGTGCAATACTCTATATGATATAAATTGTAGCTACTTAAGTACGTTAATCCACACTTTTTGTGTTTATATTTTGTTTTCTTTGAGAAAATAAACATTTAATTAATCGATGTTTGTTTATGCAGTAAAGCTAAAATGAGACTAAAGAAAAAACTATTTTCTATAGTAAGTTTTCAAAAAATGATTGCTGCGGCACTAATATAGTGCTATAAAAGAAGTTACTGGCAGAACTAAAGTTTTAAAGAACGACGATTGCAATACTCTTTATAAAATAAATTGTAGCTACTAAAGTACGTTAATCTACTTTTTATGTGTTTATAAATTGTTTTCTTCGAGATAATAAACTTTTAATTAATCGATGTTTGTTTATGCAGTAAAGTAAAATTGAGACAAAAGAAAAAACTAATGTCTACGGTATTGCTTCCAAAAATGGTTGCTGCGGCACTAATATAGTGCTATAAAAGGAGTTACTGGTAGAACTAAAGTTTTGAAGAACAATGAGTGCAATACTCTATGTGATATAAATTGTAGCTACTAAAGTACGTTAATCCACTTTTTTTGTGTTTATATTTTGTTTTCTTCGAGAAAATAAACATTTAATTAATCGATGTTTGTTTATGCAGTAAAGCTAAAATGAGACTAAAGAAAAAACTATTTTTTATAGTAATTTTTCTAAACATGATTGATGCGGCACTAATATAGTCCTATAAAAGAAGTCACTGGCAGAACTAAAGTTTTAAAGAACGATTTATACAATTCTCTTTATAATATAAATTGTAGCTAATAAAGTACGTTAATCCACACTTTTTGTGCTTATATATTGTTTTCTTTGAGAAAATAAACTTTTTATTAATCGATGTTTGTTTATGCAGTAAAGTAAAATTGAGACAAAAGAAAAAACTAATGCCTATAGTATTGCTTCTAAAAATGGTTGCTGTGGCACTAATATAGTGCTATAAAAGAAGTTGAACGAAAAATTTGAAGAACAATGAGTGCAATACTCTATATGATATAAATTGTAGCTACTAAAGTACGTTAATCCACTCTTTTTGTGTTTATATTTTGTTTTCTTCGAATAAATAAACATTTAATTAATCGATGTTTGTTTATGCAGTAAAGCTAAAATGAGACTAAAGAAAAAACTATTTTCTATAGTAATTTTTCTAAAAATGATTGATAAGGCACTAATATAGTGCTATAAAAGAAGTAACTGGTAGAACTAAAGTTTTGAAGAACAATGAGTGCAATACTCTATATGATATAAATTGTAGCTACTTAAGTACGTTAATCCACACTTTTTGTGTTTATATTTTGTTTTCTTTGAGAAAATAAACGTTTAATTAATCGATGTTTGTTTATGCAGTAAAGCTAAAATGAGACTAAAGAAAAAACTATTTCTATAGTAAGTTTTCAAAAAATTATTGCTGCGGCACTAATATAGTGCTATAAAAGAAGTTAACGCCCTTCTGCGAACACTGTACTCTTTATGCGTACTACCGACCTAACAATTGAGCCAGACCACGACAATAGGAATACACTAATAATACACGAGAAGTGTGGCAGCTTTATGGGGTCGTATCTCATAAAAACCAGGTCAACAGAACTTCAAGAACTACTTTTCTCATGCAAACACTTGCACACTGAATCCAAGGATGGGTTTCCCCTTGGATATTTAACAAAACAAACTTTAACAAAAGAATTCTAATCAGCCAATGATCCAAGGATGGTTTTCCCCTTGGAACATTATCTCAAAACACACGCACACTGTGATCCAAGGATATGTTTCCCCTTGGATTATCAATTTTTAAATCAAGTGTAAACTGTGATCCAAGGATAGGTTTCCCCTTGGATATTTAACAAAAAATTATAACCCATGATCGAAGGATGGGTTTCCCCTTGGATAATCATCTCAACTGTGATAAAACGCAACTCATTCTTTCCTAAAGGGTGTACTTCCCCCCTGGGTGAAACTTCTGAAGTACCATTGGAACAGACCTACAATGGGCAAAAACTGCCGCGCTACATAGAGCGGCCTAACTGCCAAAAATACGCCCAAGCTGCCACACCGATACCTGGCCGAAGCTACACCTAGATAGTTACTCTACATACTGGCTAATAGGGACGGAACCTTGGATACTGCTTCAGATGAAGTCCTAATGTATCGCTGGTATGTGTCACTAGACCAACGGCCCAGTGTTTTGATAAGCCGATCAGGAACGTTAGCAGCAGCAGCAGTTGTGGCTGCTCCAATCCGGAAACAGTGCGAGGAAAGTCTTGTTCGGTTACTCTCATTACCAATTAACTGCTTCATGATGCTTGACACGGACCGACGAGTGAGATATTTACCATCTTCAAATATGAAAACTGGCCTATCTGATGACTTGCAGTTCTGCAAATGTTTTGTAAGTGCTCGAACAGGGCAGACACTCTTTCCCGATGGTGCAAGAATGACTTCTTGTCCCTTGCGAAATGGATCACATTTGGAAACCTTGATATGCACAACGATTTTGTCCTTTGACACCGTAATATCTCGTACCAGCAACGTAGATGATGGTTCAAAGGAGTGCCTTGTTGGGGCGCAGTACTCTGATGCCCGGAGGAATGCAAAGAATGCTAACGTAAATGCAGCCCACAACATACATTGATCTTGGTGTGAAAAGTCAGACTCCCTGAGCTTCACTTTGAGGAGCTTCATGTAATTTGTGGTAACAGGGATCCGTGGGGGCTTGGCAATGGTTCCTTTGATACGTTTGATAGCCCTGAGCAGCAGATGAAGCTGGTGCATTTGTTCATATGGTGGTGGGAAACCAAGCTCGATGTGATGATGGCGGATGCCGGCAAGGTAAGTCTGGATTGTGGCGTGGCTTGCAGTACGGGCAAGGAAAGTTGTGAATAAGCGCAAAGTTAATTGTTGTAATGGGTATGGCTGGAGAAGATGCTTGCGGCAGAATGTGAGGAATATCTGTTGGGCTTGTTTGTATGTTTTGCGTGAAGAGTTTGACAAGCACATGAACTGGATGGCTTGAAGATCAGAGTTCAGCACTGCCAGGCGTCTGCTGGAACTGGAATTGGTTGCAGATCTGCATTGGGAACCAACTTGTAGAATGTCTGAATCTGAAGGCGAGAAAGAGAGTCAGCGATGCGGTTATCAATTCCTGGGATGTGGGTAACGTTGACAGTGAACTGATCGGTAGCTTTCAGAAAAAACAGTTTCCGCAGGAGGTGCATAACTTGGGGGCATTTTGATGAACGAGTCGACCAAATGTTGACTACCGACATGTTATCACAATGAAATAACAAGCGCTTTCCTGTAAATTTCTTGGACCATATGAGACAGGCAACCCATATTGGAAACAATTCCTTCCATTGGATAAAGTGATCTAATTTGTCGGCAGGCCATCTCTGTGAGACCCATTTACCATCAAAATAGATTCCAAACCCCAGGGATCCTGAGGCATCTGTAAAAAGATTGATTTTGTGTACTAGAGTCGAGTTTGGGTCCAAAATCTTATGTTTACCGTGCCATGACGGCAGGAATTTCTGCCACCAATCAATATCAGCTCTTGCGTCCAAATTTAATGATATATGATGATTCAGCTTCCGCACTGATGTAGATAGGTCGATAAGATGACGGAGGAATGTTCGCCCTGAAGGGACTACTTTACAGGCGAAAGAAAGACTGCCGACAAGAGAGAGAAGTTCTCGCTTTGTGCATTTCTTCTTTTGGGACCAGTCCTTGAGCATGGACAAAAGCGAAATCATTTTTTCCTGCGGTAAGCTGAGTTCCATAGACTTAGAGTTAATTTCTATGCCAAGAAATGATAATACCTCGGTAGGCTGAACAATCTTTTCCGGTGCTAGAGGGACCCCAAGGTTCTGAAAAACTGCCAGGGCTTTGTGCAAGTCCTCGTGGCACTTTTTGGAGTTACCTCGTGCTGCTATAAAGAAATCATCGAGGTAATTAGTGCTATTTGATATACCGTGATTGTTTTGTAGTATCCACAAAATGGTGTCAGCTACTTGTGTGAATCTATTGACTGAAGAACGCAAACCAAATGGTAGGCAAAGGTCCACGAAGAAAAGGTCTTGAAATGTAAAACCTAATAAGTTCCAGTCACTTGGGTGCACAGGGCAAATGCGAAAGGCCCTCTTGACATCAAGTTTGGACATCAAGGCACCCTGGCCTAAGCGAGCTACAATGTCTACCGCTACGTCAAAATTATTAAAATGAACTGCCGCTTCCTGGTCAGCAATAAAATCATTTATAGATGAACCGTGTGGAGACGAGAGGTCCGTGATCATTCGAAATTTTGATGTTCCCTTTTTTGGGACAACTCCAATGGGTGATGTGCGAAAGTTTTGCAACGGCGGTTGCTCAAATGGACCAGCTATTCTCTTTTCTTTCAATTCAGTCAGTAAGTTGTTACATATTGCCTCTGGGTTAGATGAGGCCGACGACATGTTATTCGAAATAAATGTGAATTGGGGGCCTGCATAGCCAATATTAAAGCCAAACTTCAAACTGTTAATCAAACTGTCTACAAAATGTTTATCTGGATAAGTAATCAGTTCTTGTAACAATGAAACAGTGTTAATAGGAGTTGCTGACAACAATGGTAAAGGGTTAAATTCATTGTGCAGTTTTGTTACAAATTCTGGCTGAATGTTGTCCTTGACACCTGTTGCATTTGTGTGGGAAGGAACAATACTTGTTTTGGCATCCATCAGAGTTGAAATATCTGCATGTTTCTGGTGGGTTTGGGTGGAAAAAACTTTTGAGGGTTGTGGAACTGGAGTGGGGCTCTGCACCTCGGCTGCTTGACAAGTGTTGGGGGCGAAATGAATAGGGACGAAAAGTTTCATTTGGACAGTTGGATGCCACATGACCAACATTTGAACATTTGAAGCATGTAATCCCTTTTGGGGTTTGGATTGGCATGGCTGGTGGGGAGCGGATAAACTTGGCAAATGCATACTCATCAATGCGCGCCCAGGATAGAGATTTATTCATCTGCATAGCTAAACGAAAAGCATTGTCATATTTGGACCAGTATCTGTATGGGTAAAGCCGGGCAAAATTTGAAATACATTCCTGATACATTAGAATATCAAGTGCCAAATCAGGGTGGTAAAAAACCATTGCCCTGACAAATACATTCCACGCCTCAAGCCATGCAGTGAAATCAGATATTCTAGGGGTTTGGCGACGATTGGATGACCAAGAAACTGAGCCCTCACCCATTTGGTTTGGATTGAGCTGCAGGTTGAGATTTTGATTTAGGCTGGCTGGATCATATAGTGAATTAGGCAGTAATAGGTTAAAATCCACATATTCTTTCTCTTGAATTGCTTTCAAAATTTTTGTAGAAAGTGGGGGTAGCACTGACATGTTAGCTGAAAATAAAGTTTGTAAGTTACCTTCAGCTACATTGTTTGATGCTCCAGGCAGAACATGAGGAAGATGAGAAAATGAAGGTGGGGGGTTGCTGGAGGCAGTTGGGATGGCTGGCAAGATGGACGACTGACGATTTGGGAAATCATTCTGCATGGAGGCTGGCGATAGCTGATTTTGCGTTTCCACTACTGGCCTTGGTGAGGTTGAGTTTGTTGCTATTTCTTCTCGGATTAGGGCACGAAGCTCCTCCTTTGCGATCGTAACTAAATTCTGGTTCTGTTGAGGCGGTTGAGACACAGCTGTAGCAGTGCGAAATACCCTTCGTACGGGAAGAACTTCCGGCTCACTTTCTTCTGATTCTCCAGCGGTCGAGGGAGCCTCAGGAGAAGAAACTGCGGCGGGAGTCGAGTGAAGATAGCTGTAAATCCTCGCTGACAAGGTCTTCTTATTCCCAGATATTCGTAGGCCGTATTCCGCAGCTTTCGTTTGCAGCGTTCTTTTTCCCATACCAGACCAATCTTCCAGTGAAATGCTTTCATCAAGCTCGCGTCTATTTGCAGGTCTCCTTGTTCTGGACGGCATCTTTCTCAGGAGACGATAAATGATAAGAAACGCTGGAAGAACGCACAACTTGAACACAAAATGGCACCCAAGAATCAATTCTAAATAGGAAGACTTCCTATGAAGGAGGGGCACCATGTGACCTGCATGAGGCCTGAGAACGAGGGAGGGCCTGGGCCATAATAAAAGGAGGCAGGGGTCAAATTAATAAACGCCTCGGCGTTAACATCCCTTTACTGGCGTAAAGGGGTGTGTTACTGGCAGAACTAAAGTTTTAAAGAACGACGATTGCAATACTCTTTATAAAATAAATTGTAGCTACTAAAGTACGTTAATCTACTTTTTATGTGTTTATAAATTGTTTTCTTCGAGATAATAAACTTTTAATTAATCGATGTTTGTTTATGCAGTAAAGTAAAATTGAGACAAAAGAAAAAACTAATGTCTACAGTATTGCTTCCAAAAATGGTTGCTGCGGCACTAATATAGTGCTATAAAATGAGTTACTGGTAGAACTAAAGTTTTGAAGAACAATGAGTGCAATACTCTATGTGATATAAACTTTAGCTACTAAAGTACGTTAATCCACTCTTTTTGTGTTTATATTTTGTTTTCTTCGAGAAAATAAACATATAATTAATCGATGTTTGTTTATGCAGTAAAGCTAAAATGAGACTAAAGAAAAAAATATTTTTTATAGTAATTTTTCTAAACATGATTGATGCGGCACTAATATAGTCCTATAAAAGAAGTCACTGGCAGAACTAAAGTTTTAAAGAACGATTTATACAATTCTCTTTATAATATAAACTGTAGCTAATAAAGTACGTTAACCCACACTTTTTGTGCTTATATTATATTTTGTTTTCTTTGAGAAAATAAACATTTAATTAATCGATGTTTGTTTATGCTGTAAAGCTAAAATGAGACTGAAGAAAAACCCATTGTGTATAGTAATGTTTCTAAGAATGGTTGCTGCGGCACTAATATAGTGCTATAAAAGAAGATACTGGCAGAACTAAAGTTTTAAAGAATTATTTGTACAATATTCTTTATAATATAAATTGTAGCTAATAAAGTACTATAATCCACACTTTTTGTGTTTATATTTTGTTTTCTTTGAGAAAATAAACATTTAATTAATCGATGTTTGTTTATGCTTTAATTAATCGATGTTTGTTTATGCTGTAAAGCTAAAATGAGACTAAAGAAAAAACTATTTTCTATAGTAATTTTTCTAAAAATGATTGCTGCGGCACTAATATAGTGCTATAAAAGAAGATACTGGCAGAACTAAAGTTTTAAAGAACGATTTGTACAATACTCTTTATAATATAAATTGTAGCTAATAAAGTACGTTAATCCACACTTTTTGTGTTTATATTTTGTTTTCTTTGAGAAAATAAACATTTAATTAATCGATGTTTGTTTATGCAGTAAAGCTAAAATGAGACAAAAGAAAAAAATATTTTCTATAGTAATTTTTCTAAAAATAATTGCTGCGGCACTAATATAGTGCTATAAAAGAAGTTACTGGCCTGAACTAAAGTTTTAAAGAACGACGATTGCAATACTCTTTATAAAATAAATTGTAGCTACTAAAAGTACGTTAATCTACTTTTTATGTGTTTATAAATTGTTTTCTTCGAGATAATAAAATTTTAATCAATCGATGTTTGTTTATGCAGTAAAGTAAAATTGAGAGAAAAGAAAAAACTAATGTCTATAGTATTGCTTCCAAAAATGGTTGCTGCGGCACTAATATAGTGCTATAAAAGGAGTTACTGGTAGAACTAAAGATTTGAAGAACAATGAGTGCAATACTCTATATGATATAAATGGTAGCAACTAAAGTACGTTTATCCACTCTTTTTGTGTTTATATTTTGTTTTCTTCGAGAAAATAAACATTTAATTAATCGATGATTGTTTATGCAGTAAAGTAAAATTGAGACAAAAGAAAAAACTAATGTCTATAGTATTGCTTCCAAAAATGGTTGTTGCGGCACTAATATAGGGCTATAAAAGGAGTAGAACTAAAAATTTGAAGAACAATGAGTGCAATACTCTATATGATATAAATTGTAGCTACTAAAGTACGTTAATCCACTCTTTTTGTGTTACTATTTTGTTTTCTTCGAAAAAATAAACGCTTAATTAGTCAATGTTTTTTTATGCAGTAAAGCTAAAATGAGACTAAAGAAAAAACGATTTTCTATAGTATATTTTTCTAAAAATGATTGATGCGGCACTAATATAGTGCTATAAAAGAAATAAATGGCGGAACTAAAGTTTTAAAGAACGATGAGTGCAATACTCTTTATAATATAAATTGTAGCTAATAAATTACGTTAATCCACACTTTTTGTGTTTATATTTTGTTTTCTTTGAGAAAATAAACATTTAATTAATCGATGTTTGTTTATGCAATAAAGCTAAAATGAGACTAAAGAAAAAAATATTTTCTATAGTAATGTTTTCAAGAATGGTTGCTGCGGCACTAATATAGTGCTATAAAAGAAGTACTGGCAGAACTAAAGTTTTAAAGAACGACGATTGCAATACTCTTTATAAAATAAATTGTAGCTACTAAAAGTACGTTAATCTACTTTTTATGTGTTTATAAATTGTTTTCTTCGAGATAATAAAATTTTAATCAATCGATGTTTGTTTATGCAGTAAAGTAAAATTGAGAGAAAAGAAAAAACTAATGTCTATAGTATTGCTTCCAAAAATGGTTGCTGCGGCACTAATATAGTGCTATAAAAGGAGTTACTGGTAGAACTAAAGATTTGAAGAACAATGAGTGCAATACTCTATATGATATAAATTGTAGCAACTAAAGTACGTTTATCCACTCTTTTTGTGTTTATATTTTGTTTTCTTCGAGAAAATAAACATTTAATTAATCGATGTTTGTTTATGCAGTAAAGCTAAAATGAGACTAATTAGAAAAGAATTTTTTATAGTAATTTTTCTGAACATGATTGATGCGGCACTAATATAGTCCTATAAAAGAAGTAACTGGCGGAACTAAAGTTTTAAAGAACGATTTGTACAATACTCTTTATAATATAAATTGTAGCTAATAAAGTACGTTGATCCACACTTTTTGTGTTTATATTTTGTTTTCTTTGAGAAAATAAACTTTTAATTAATCGATGTTTGTTTATGCAGTAAAGCTAAAATAAGACTGAAGAAAAAACTATTGTCTATAGTAATGTTTCTAAAAATGGTTGCTGCGGCACTAATATAGTGCTATAAAAGAAGATACTGGCAGAACTAAAGTTTTAAAGAACGATTTGTACAATACTCTTTATAATATAAATTGTAGCTAATAAAGTACTATAATCCACACTTTTTGTGTTTATATTTTGTTTTCTTTGAGAAAATAAACATTTAATTAATCGATGTTTGTTTATGCAGTAAAGCTAAAATGAGACTTAAGAAAAAACTATTTTCTATAGTAATTTTTCTAAAAATGATTGCTGCGGCACTAATATAGTGCTATAAAAGAAGTTACTGGCAGAACTAAAGTTTTAAAGAACGACGATTGCAATACTCTTTATAAAATAAATTGTAGCTACTAAAGTACGTTAATCTACTTTTTATGTGTTTATAAATTATTTTCTTCGAGATAATAAACATTTAATTAATCGATGTTTGTTTATGCAGTAAAGTAAAATTGAGACAAAAGAAAAAACTAATGTCTATAGTATTGCTTCCAAAAATGGTTGCTGCGGCACTAATATAGTGCTATAAAAGGAGTAGAACTAAAAATTTGAAGAACAATGAGTGCAATACTCTATATGATATAAATTGTAGCTACTAAAGTACGTTAATCCACTCTTTTTGTGTTTATATTTTGTTTTCTTCGAGAAAATAAACATTTAAATAATCGATGTTTGTTTATGCACTAAAGCTAAAATGATACTAAAGTAAAAACTATTTTTTATAGTAATTTTTCTGAACATGATTGATGCGGCACTAATATAGTCCCATAAAAGAAGTAACTGGCAGAACTAAAGTTTTAAAGAACGATTTGTACAATACTCTTTATAATATAAATTGTAGCTAATTAAGTACGTTAATCCACACTTTTTGTGTTTATATTTTGTATTCTTTGAGAAAATAAACTTTTAATTAACCAATGTTTGTTTATGCAGTAAAGCTAAAATAAGACTGAAGAAAAGCCCATTGTGTATAGTAATGTTTCTAAGAATGGTTGCTGCGGCACTAATATAGTGCTATAAAAGAAGATACTGGCAGAACTAAAGTTTTAAAGAACGATGAGTGCAATACTCTTTATAATATAAATTGTAGCTACTAAAGTACGTTAATCCACACTTTTTGTGTTTATATTTTGTTTTCTTTGAGAAAATAAACATTTAATTAATCAATGTTTGTTTATGCAGTAAAGCTAAAATAAGACTAAAGAAAAAACTAATGTCTATAGTAATTTTTCCAAGAATCGTTGCTGCAGCACTAATATTGTGCTATAAAAGAAGTAGCTGGTAGAACTAAAGTTTTAAAGAACGATGAGTGCAATACTCTTTATAATAAAAATTGTAGCTACTAAAGTACGTTAATCCACACTTTTTGTGTTTATATATTGTTTTCTTCGAGAAAATAAACATTTAATTAATCGATGTTTGTTGATGCAGTAAAGCTAAAATGAGACAAAAGAAAAAACTATTCTCTATAGTAATTTTTCTAAAAATGATTGATGCAGCACTAATATAGTGCTATAAAAGAAGTAACTGGTAGAACTAAAGTTTTGAAGAACAATGAGTGCAATACTCTATATGATATAAATTGTAGCTACTAAAGTACGTTAATCCACTCTTTTTGTGTTTATATTTTGTTATCTTTGAGAAAATAAACATTTAATTAATCGATGTTTGTTGATGCAGTAAAGCTAAAATGAGACTAAAGAAAAAACTATTTTCTATAGTAATTTTTCTAAAAATGATTGCTGCGGCACTAATATAGTGCTATAAAAGAAGTTACTGGCAGAACTAAAGTTTTAAAGAGCGATGATTGCAATACTCTTTATAAAATAAATTGTAGCTAGTAAAGTACGTTAATCTACTTTTTTGTGTTTATAAATTGTTTTCTTTGAGATAATAAACTTTTAATTAATCAATGTTTGTTTATGCAGTAAAGCAAAATTGAGACTAAATAAAAAACTAATGTCTATAGTATTTCTTCCAAAAATTTGTTGTTACGGCACTAATATAGTCCTATAAAAGAAGTAACTGGCAGAACTAAAGTTTTAAAGAACGATTTGTACAATACTCTTTATAATATAAATTGTAGCTAATAAAGTACGTTGATCCACACTTTTTGTGTTTATATTTTGTTTTCTTTGAGAAAATAAACTTTTAATTAATCAATGTTTGTTTATGCAGTAAAGCTAAAATGAGACTAAAGAAAAAACTATTTTTTATAGTAATTTTTCTAAGAATGGTTGCTGCGGCACTAATATAGTGCTATAAAAGAAGTACTGGCAGAACTAAAGTTTTATAGAACGATGATTGCAATACTCTTTATAATATAAATTGTAGCTACTAAAGTACGTTAATCCACACTTTATGTGTTTATATTTTGTTTTCTTTGAGAAAATAAACTTTTAATTAATCGATGTTTGTTTATGCAGTAAAGCTAAAATAAGACTGAAAGAAAAACCCATTGTCTATAGTAATTTTTCCAAGAATGGTTGCTGCAGCACTAATATAGTGCTATAAAAGAAGTTACTGGTAGAACTAAAGTTTTAAAGAACGATGAGTGCAATACTCTTTATAATATAAATTGTAGCTACTAAAGTACGTTAATCCACACTTTTTGTGTTTATATTTTGTTTTCTTCGAGAAAATAAACATTTAATTAGTCGATGTTTGTTGATGCAGTAAAGCTAAAATGAGACTAAAGAAAAAACTATTGTCTATAGTAATTTTTCTAAAAATGGTTGCTGCAGCACTAATACAGTGCTATGAAAAGAAGTTACTGGTAGAACTAAAGTTTTAAGATCAATGAGTGCAATACTCTCTATAATATAAATTGTAGCTACTAAAGTACGTTAATCTACACTTTTTGTGTTTATATTTTGTTTTCTTTGAGAAAATAAACATTTAATTAATCGATGTTTGTTGATGCAGTAAAGCTAAAATGAGACTAAAGAAAAAACTATTTTCTATAGTAATTTTTCTAAAAATGATTGCTGCGGCACTAATATAGTGCTATAAAAGAAGTACTGGCAGAACTAAAGTTTTAAAGAACGATGAGCGCAATACTCTTTATAAAATAAATTGTAGCTAGTAAAGTACGTTAATCTACTTTTTATGTGTTTATAAATTGTTTTCTTTGAGATAATAAACTTTTAATTAATGTGAGATTAACGCCCCAAGCCCGAATCTCAGGGTAGATCCCAGTCCCCTGGTTTGATAAAGGAATCTCACTCATACGTCAAACTGTTTCCGCTATCCCGTCAGTTGTTCTCGTATATGGTTCAAGACAGTCATCAAAGTTTCTTGTGGTACTGAAGATTTTGCTGTATACTGGCTTCTAGTAACGAGATGTCGACTACTGTTTAACCGAACCATCGCACAGATAAAAGATTTGCCCGTTCAATTCGTGCACAGACACTAGAAGGATCTATCAAGATCAGAATTACTTGGCAAATCAACAAGCCAGCCAATCAATGTGTATGACAATTAGCAAACGAAAGAGTAAACATCGGAATGGTGCATTTATAGCCCATTTGATATGCTTGCTGCCGATAATGAATCAATAAATTCTGAAACTGAACCACAAGCAGCAAAGCTGGACAATCGCCCGAGTTGGCAACAACATTCTTGATGCCCACCTACCCTTACTGCAGCCGTCAAACAAAGGGAATTCGCCAGTCAAATTGAGCCTAGAAGTCGTGCAAAATCGGATGACAGAAGTTTTCTCTCCAAAGCGAAGGAACACGTGAACCCAAGCATCCCCGCCCCAAGCAGATCCAGTTGCCACCCCCCTCACACAGAGCCTGAAACAGCCATGTAAGCCACAACAGCCACTGCAGTTCCATTTGTCCTTTAACCAAGGTAACATTCCTTCTTTATTTCAGTTGCCTCGTCGCCCATTGCCTCGTTGCTCATTATAGCACTTTCCCGACGTTACGCCTAAAAGATTTATATCGAATTGATCACCTCTCTGTATTCATCAGCCAAAAAAAAAAACAATGTATAAAAGCCTGAACATTTTTTATATGGCGAGCAAGGAGACATAGATATGAGTTCTTGTATGGTGCATTCTTTAACCCTTTCTCGGCCCCCCCCCCTTCTTGGCTCCTCGATTTTTTGCACACCTAGAATACCCTTGCTTGGCTAAGCCACATCAACAAATTTCAGGCGTGACATACTGTGTCAGCACTGTGAGGGTCCCAATAGCTTAGGCCTCACGAGTAGGCCTGCAACTCAAATGTCATGTGTCTGATCACTTTGTGGCATACAGCGTAAATCAAAGCTACAAGACGGGAACACCATCCCTCCCAGGGCACCATTTTTTTTTTCAAGGCAACTAATTCACCAGCAAGCCCCCCCCCTCTCTATTGCCAGTAACCCCCCTCTTATTTTTCAGGTAAAAAACGCCTACCCCATTATTGCGTCAATATTTAGTCGCCTGTTCTTTATCAATCACCAGATTCGTGTTTATCTGTGTTTTTATGAGGGTCATTGAAGCCCGGAATCTTTTCAAATATTGCAGATAATTGTCCGTCTTCGTCCATGCGGAGTGGTGCCACATTATTAGAAAACACATCATTAAATTTACTCCCATGGTGACCGAACTGTCTTCACCAAAGGGTTTAGATGCGCTCTCTCTCTGCAGTTTCCGTGTATTTCAAAACCTGGAATTTTCGGTCTTCATTTGCGTCTAGCTTCACTCACGGCTAAATTAAACCATGACTATGATTTACGTAAGAGCACATCCGGCGATACATAATATGGTTTCTTACCTCTCCAGCAAATACAAAATAGTTGAATACATTTATTTATTATTCATTTAGTTATAATTATCATATTATCATTCGATATTCCTATTTATTACCTAAATGTTTCGATTTTATTACCATTTAATTTTGTTATTTAATTGTGTTGTTGGTCAGGGACCCGCCGTTGTTCTTCTGCGCCTTCCGCGAGGTTCTTATTGAGCGTTTTACACAGTCATCCGGATACATACACCCCTATGGTTATGAAACACAACTGCAAGGTCATGGTCTGTACCATGGGTCTACGCCCATCCCTGTCTCCCCTCCAGTCTCGTTTTGTAATGCAAATAAGAAATCCTTGAAAGATCACCCTGTGTGGTTGCATTACACTATCTCCTTACAAATCGTAGGCTGAATAACACCCATCATATCTTATTCCTCGAAAAAAAATATATATATATATATGTATATATAATTTTTGAAAGCACCAGAAAACTGACCTACTGAACTGACCTACTCCTACTGAACTAGTCTGGGTCTATAGGGTCTGAAGCGTTGAATTCATAAGTTCCTCCCAAGATTGAAACAGGACAGTCAGCAAAGAATTGCGATTAAACCACAGAGTTTCGTTCACATCTGAAGCGAGCAAAGACATTCCCGGTAGGCAGAATACTTTCATACCTGGAAGGAAAGTTATCAGATCGTTGAGCCTTTAACTATCCCACCAACTGCTCATTTTCACTGCTGTTTCAAGGGATGTCGGCTTTGGTTCCCACAACAACAATCAATGGGTGTGTGCACCTGTATGTGAACGAACTGAAATCGATCCACTGGAAGGAAATTTCCTTGTCTGAGTCCGTGTTGCTTGTGGAAAAATGAATTTAAATAAATTATAGGGCAAACGTTCAAACCTAAAACCGCAACAAACACACGTAACCTGTGAAACGATAAATGCAACTCAAGGAGCAACAACCAAAATGAACTCCTAACTAGTGAAAAGCTGTTATACATTCTGCAAGAGAAAACGACTTACTCAACAACCCTGAAGAAAAACAAAATAATAACTTGTAGCTACAGTAAAGAGCAACGTGTAATAACCAAAACGCGTTTTGGTCGCACATTCGTCGGTTCGGCTTGTGCGAAGAACAATCTTGTACCCCCTCTCAGCGGTAACCTCAGCTTGGACATTTGGTCAGCCCAATCTTGAAAATCATCAGAAATCATGGCCGTCCTGCGAAGATCACTCTCCATTCCTGACAATCACAGATTCAAAATCACAAGCATATACCGGGAGTCGTCAATGTCATAGCTGATTGCAAGACAAAATAAGACAATTTCTTCAGCACATTCTTCAAACTGAAGCCTGTGGCCAGTTAGGATCTAATAGAAGTTTCAAACGAGACTTGGAAACTTTAGAGCTGACCAAGTCGCGTCCAGGATGTTTGTTTTGTTTTGATAACTTAACTTGTTTTGTTTTTATAACAATAACTTGAGCTCGACCTACATTAGGCCCCCCCCCCCCACCAGCACCAGGTTCCGTTGAGCTTTGGGGCGTATCTTGGCGTATCTTGGCGGTTAGGCCACCAAATATGGTGGCGAAAATTTACAATTTATCAGTCCTTAGGCCCGATATATAACCTTATCATCTAGTTTAGGCCTAAGTCTATATTATTTGTAGTGTAGTTCTTGTGGCTCATTATGAGTCGCCATCTTTAAAGCTTATGTTTACGAAAAGAGGCATGTCTGGTACCCTCGCTGTTGGGACAGAGGACCTGAGGGCAGGAAAAATCCCTGCAGCTGGCCTCACAAGTACCCACTACGGGGGACCAAGAAAGATGCAAAGAAAAAAATCAAAGGAAAAAGAAAAAGAAAAATAACACAATCAGCTGGGGCAACTGATACCTCAGGTACTTCATGGCAGGACAAAATGTACCTCCTATGCTGACCTAGGGGATCTTAAAGTTTCTTAATTGTTTACATATCGAATGCCAGATGCGACCCCAAAAGCTGCCAAACTGTGTCTCTTTTCTTAGTCCTATCTTCAGGTTCGGTGCAAAGGGGGTTCCGAAATGGTCTCAGGGCGATAGGGGAGTTAATCTGCCGTTTACGGAGTAAATCAATGTTTGTTTATGCAGTAAAGCAAAATTGAGACTAAATAAAAAACTAATGTCTATAGTATTGCTTCCAAAAATGTGTTGTTACGGCACTAATATAGTGCTATAAAAGGAGTTACTGGTAGAATTAAAGATTTGAAGAACAATGAGTGCAATACTCTATATGATATAAATTGTAGCAACTAAAGTACGTTTATCCACTCTTTTTGTGTTTATATTTTGTTTTCTTCGAGAAAATAAACATTTGATTAATCGATGTTTGTTTATGCAGTAAAGCTAAAATGAGACTAAAGAAAAAACTATTTTTTATAGTAATTTTTCTGAACATGATTGATGCGGCACTAATATAGTCCTATAAAAGAAGTAACTGGCAGAACTAAAGTTTTAAAGAACGATTTGTACAATACTCTTTATAATATAAATTGTAGCTAATAAAGTACGTTGATCCACACTTTTTGTGTTTATATTTTGTTTTCTTTGAGAAAATAAACTTTTAATTAACCAATGGTTGTTTATGCAGTAAAGCTAAAATAAGACTGAAGAAAAACCCATTGTGTATAGTAATGTTTCTAAGAATGGTTGCTGCGGCACTAATATAGTGCTATAAAAGAAGATACTGGCAGAACTAAAGTTTTAAAGAACGACGATTGCAATACTCTTTATAAAATAAATTGTAGCTACCAAAGTACGTTAATCTACTTTTTATGTGTTTATAAATTGTTTTCTTCGAGATAATAAACTTTTAATTAATCGATGTTTGTTTATGCAGTAAAGTAAAATTGAGACAAAAGAAAAAACTAATGTCTATAGTATTGCTTCCAAAAATGGTTGCTGCGGCACTAATATAGTGCTATAAAAGGAGTAGAACTAAAAATTTGAAGAACAATGAGTGCAATACTCTATATGATATAAATTGTAGCTACTAAAGTACGTTAATCCACTCTTTTTGTGTTTATATTTTGTTTTCTTCGAGAAAATAAACATTTAATTAATCGATGTTTGTTTATGCACTAAAGCTAAAATGATACTAAAGAAAAAACTATTTTTTATAGTAATTTTTCTGAACATGATTGATGCAGCACTAATATAGTCCTATAAAAGAAGTAACTGGCAGAACTAAAGTTTTAAAGAACGATTTGTACAATACTCTTTATAATATAAATTGTAGCTAATTAAGTACGTTAATCCACACTTTTTGTGTATATTTTGTTTTCTTTGAGAAAATAAACTTTTAATTAATCGATGTTTGTTTATGCAGTAAAGCTAAAATAAGACTGAAGAAAAAACCATTGTGTATAGTAATGTTTCTAAGAATGGTTGCTGCGGCACTAATATAGTGCTATAAAAGAAGTAGCTGGCAGAACTAAAGTTTTAAAGAACGACGATTGCAATACTCTTTATAAAATAAATTGTAGCTACTAAAGTACGTTAATCTACTTTTTATGTGTTTATAAATTGTTTTCTTCGAGATAATAAACTTTTAATTAATCGATGTTTGTTTATGCAGTAAAGCAAAATTGAGACAAAAGAAAAAACTAATGTCTACAGTATTGCTTCCAAAAATGGTTGCTGCGGCACTAATATAGTGCTATAAAAGGAGTTACTGGTAGAACTAAAGTTTTGAAGAACAATGAGTGCAATACTCTATGTGATATAAATTGTAGCTACTAAAGTACGTTAATCCACTTTTTTTGTGTTTATATTTTGTTTTCTTCGAGAAAATAAACATTTAATTAATCGATGTTTGTTTATGCAGTAAAGCTAAAATGAGACTAAAGAAAAAACTATTTTTTATAGTAATTTTTCTAAAAATGATTGATGCGGCACTAATATAGTCCTATAAAAGAAGTCACTGGCAGAACTAAAGTTTTAAAGAACGATTTATACAATACTCTTTATAATATAAATTGTAGCTAATAAAGTACGTTAATCCACACTTTTTGTGCTTATATTTTGTTTTCTTTGAGAAAATAAACTTTTAATTAATCGATGTTTGTTTATGCAGTAAAGCTAAAATAAGACTAAAGAAAAAACTAATGTCTATAGTATTGCTTCTAAGAATGGTTGCTGCGGCACTAATATAGTGCTATAAAAGGAGTAGAACTAAAACTTTGAAGAACAATGAGTGCAATACTCTATATGATATAAATTGTAGCTACTAAAGTACGTTAATCCACTCTTTTTGTGTTTATATTTTGTTTTCTTCGAGAAAATAAACATTTAATTAATCGATGTTTGTTTATGCAGTAAAGCTAAAATGAGACTAAAGAAAAAACTATTTTCTATAGTAATTTTTCAAAAAATGATTGCTGCAGGCACTAATATAGTGCTATAAAAGAAGTAACTGGTAGAACTAAAGTTTTGAAGAACAATGAGTGCAATACTCTATATGATATAAATTGTAGCTACTTAAAGTACGTTAATCTACACTTTTTGTGTTTATATTTTGTTTTCTTTGAGAAAATAAACATTTAATTAATCGATGTTTGTTTATGCAGTAAAGCTAAAATGAGACTAAAGAAAAAACTATTTTCTATAGTAATGTTTTCAAAAAATGATTGCTGCGGCACTAATATAGTGCTATAAAAGAAGTTACTGGCAGAACTAAAGTTTTAAAGAACGACGATTGCAATACTCTTTATAAAATAAATTGTAGCTACTAAAGTACGTTAATCTACTTTTTATGTGTTTATAAATTGTTTTCTTCGAGATAATAAACTTTTAATTAATCGATGTTTGTTTATGCAGTAAAGTAAAATTGAGACAAAAGAAAAAACTAATGTCTATAGTATTGCTTCCAAAAATGGTTGCTGCGGCACTAATATAGTGCTATAAAAGGAGTAGAACTAAAGTTTTAAGAACAATGAGTGCAATACTCTATATGATATAAATTGTAGCTACTAAAGTACGTTAATCCACTCTTTTTGTGTTTATATTTTGTTTTCTTCGAGAAAATAAACATTTAATTAATCGATGTTTGTTTATGCAGTAAAGCTAAAATGAGACTAAAGAAAAAACTATTTTTTATAGTAATTTTTCTGAACATGATTGATGCGGCACTAATATAGTCCCATAAAAGAAGTAACTGGCAGAACTAAAGTTTTAAAGAACGATTTGTACAATACTCTTTATAATATAAATTGTAGCTACTAAAATACGTTAATCCACACTTTTTGTGTTTATATTTTGTTTTCTTTGAGAAAATAAACTTTTAATTAATCAATGTTTGTTTATGCAGTAAAGCTAAAATGAGACTGAAGAAAAAACCCATTGTCTATAGTAATGTTTCTAAGAATGGTTGCTGCGGCACTAATATAGTGCTATAAAAGAAGTACTGGCAGAACTAAAGTTTTAAAGAACGATGAGTGCAATACTCTTTATAATATAAATTGTAGCTACTAAAGTACGTTAATCCACACTTTTTGTGTTTATATTTTGTTTTCTTTGAGAAAATAAACTTTTAATTAACCAATGTTTGTTTATGCAGTAAAGCTAAAATAAGACTGAAGAAAAACCCATTGTTTATAGTAATGTTTCTAAGAATGGTTGCTGCGGCACTAATATAGTGCTATAAAAGAAGTTACTGGCAGAACTAAAGTTTTAAAGAACGATGATTGCAATACTCTTTATAATATAAATTGTACCTACTAAAGTACGTTAATCAACATTTTTATGTGTTTATATTTTGCTTTCTTTGAGAAAATAAACTTTTAATTAACCAATGTTTGTTTATGCAGTAAAGCTAAAATAAGACTGAAGAAAAACCCATTGTCTATAGTAATTTTTCCAAGAATCGTTGCTGCAGCACTAATATAGTGCTATAAATGAAGTTACTGGTAGAACTAAAGTTTTAAAGAACGATGAGTGCAATACTCTTTATAATATAAATTGTAGCTACTAAAGTACGTTAATCCACACTTTTTGTGTTTATATTTTGTTTTCTTTGAGAAAATAAACATTTAATTAATCCATGTTTGTTTATGCAGTAAAGCTAAAATGAGACTGAAGAAAAAACTATTGTCTATAGTAATTTTTCCAAGAATGGTTGCTGCAGCACTAATATAGTGCTATAAAAGAAGTAACTGGTAGAACTAAAGTTTTGAAGAACAATGAGTGCAATACTCTATATGATATAAATTGTAGCTACTAAAGTACGTTAATCCACTCTTTTTGTGTTTATATTTTGTTATCTTTGAGAAAATAAACATTTAATTAATCGATGTTTGTTGATGCAGTAAAGCTAAAATGAGACTAAAGAAAAAACTATTTTCTATAGTAATTTTTCTAAAAATGATTGCTGCGGCACTAATATAGTGCTATAAAAGAAGTTACTGGCAGAACTAAAGTTTTAAAGAGCGATGATTGCAATACTCTTTATAAAATAAATTGTAGCTAGTAAAGTACGTTAATCTACTTTTTATGTGTTTATAAATTGTTTTCTTTGAGATAATAAACTTTTAATTAATCAATGTTTGTTTATGCAGTAAAGCAAAATTGAGACTAAATAAAAAACTAATGTCTATAGTATTGCTTCCAAAAATTTGTTGTTACGGCACTAATATAGTGCTATAAAAGGAGTTACTGGTAGAACTAAAGATTTGAAGAACAATGAGTGCAATACTCTATATGATATAAATTGTAGCAACTAAAGTACGTTTATCCACTCTTTTTGTGTTTATATTTTGTTTTCTTCGAGAAAATAAACATTTAATTAATCGATGTTTGTTTATGCAGTAAAGCTAAAATGAGACTAATTAAAAAACTATTTTTTATAGTAATTTTTCTGAACATGATTGATGCGGCACTAATATAGTCCTATAAAAGAAGTAACTGGCAGAACTAAAGTTTTACAGAACGATTTGTACAATACTCTTTATAATATAAATTGTAGCTAATAAAGTACGTTGATCCACACTTTTTGTGTTTATATTTTGTTTTCTTTGAGAAAATAAACTTTTAATTAACCAATGTTTGTTTATGCAGTAAAGCTAAAATAAGACTGAAGAAAAACCCATTGTGTATAGTAATATTTCTAAGAATGGTTGCTGCGGCACTAATATAGTGCTATAAAAGAAGATACTGGCAGAACTAAAGTTTTAAAGAACGACGATTGCAATACTCTTTATAAAATAAATTGTAGCTACCAAAGTACGTTAATCTACTTTTTATGTGTTTATAAATTGTTTTCTTCGAGATAATAAACTTTTAATTAATCGATGTTTGTTTATGCAGTAAAGTAAAATTGAGACAAAAGAAAAAACTAATGTCTATAGTATTGCTTCCAAAAATGGTTGCTGCGGCACTAATATAGTGCTATAAAAGGAGTAGAACTAAAAATTTGAAGAACAATGAGTGAAATACTCTATATGATATAAATTGTAGCTACTAAAGTACGTTAATCCACTCTTTTTGTGTTTATATTTTGTTTTCTTCGAGAAAATAAACATTTAATTAATCGATGTTTGTTTATGCACTAAAGCTAAAATGATACTAAAGAAAAAACTATTTTTTATAGTAATTTTTCTGAACATGATTGATGCGGCACTAATATAGTCCCATAAAAGAAGTAACTGGCAGAACTAAAGTTTTAAAGAACGATTTGTACAATACTCTTTATAATATAAATTGTAGCTAATTAAGTACGTTAATCCACACTTTTTGTGTTTATATTTTGTATTCTTTGAGAAAATAAACTTTTAATTAACCAATGTTTGTTTATGCAGTAAAGCTAAAATAAGACTGAAGAAAAGCCCATTGTGTATAGTAATGTTTCTAAGAATGGTTGCTGCGGCACTAATATAGTGCTATAAAAGAAGATACTGGCAGAACTAAAGTTTTAAAGAACGATGAGTGCAATACTCTTTATAATATAAATTGTAGCTACTAAAGTACGTTAATCTAGACTTTATGTGTTTATATTTTGCTTTCTTTGAGAAAATAAACTTTTAATTAACCAATGTTTGTTTATGCAGTAAAGCTAAAATAAGACTGAAGAAAAGCCCATTGTGTATAGTAATGTTTCTAAGAATGGTTGCTGCGGCACTAATATAGTGCTATAAATGAAGTTACTGGCAGAACTAAAGTTTTAAAGAACGATGAGTGCAATACTCTTTATAATATAAATTGTAGCTACTAAAGTACGTTAATCTAGATTTTTATGTGTTTATATTTTGCTTTCTTTGAGAAAATAAACTTTTAATTAACCAATGTTTGTTTATGCAGTAAAGCTAAAATAAGACTGAAGAAAAACCCATTGTCTATAGTAATTTTTCCAAGAATCGTTGCTGCAGCACTAATATAGTGCTATAAATGAAGTTACTGGTAGAACTATAGTTTTAAAGAACGATGAGTGCAATACTCTTTATAATAAAAATTGTAGCTACTAAAGTACGTTAATCCACACTTTTTGTGTTTATATATTGTTTTCTTCGAGAAAATAAACATTTAATTAATCGATGTTTGTTGATGCAGTAAAGCAAAATTGAGACTAAATAAAAAACTAATGTCTATAGTATTGCTTCCAAAAATGGTTGCTACGGCACTAATAAAGTGCTATAAAAGGAGTTACTGGTAGAACTAAAGTTTTGAAGAACAATGAGTGCAATACTCTATATGATATAAATTGTAGCTACTAAAGTACGTTAATCCACACTTTTTGTGTTTATATTTTGTTTTCTTCGAGAAAATAAACATTTAATTAATCGATGTTTGTTTATGCAGTAAAGCTAAAATGAGACTAAAGAAAAAACTATCTTCTATAGTAATTTTTCTAAAAATGATTGATGCGGCACTAATATAGTGCTATAAAAGAAGTTACTGGCAGAACTAAAGTTTTAAAGAACGACGATTGCAATACTCTTTATAAAATAAATTGTAGCTACTAAAGTACGTTAATCTACTTTTTATGTGTTTATAAATTGTTTTCTTCGAGATAATAAACTTTTAATTAATCGATGTTTGTTTATGCAGTAAAGCAAAATTGAGACTAAAGAAAAAACTAATGTCTATAGTATTGCTTCCAAAATGGTTGCTGCGGCACTAATATAGTGCTATAAAAGAAGTCACTGGCAGAACTAAAGTTTTAAAGAACGACGATTGCAATACTCTATATGATATAAATTGTAGCTACTAAAGTACGTTAATCCACTCTTTTTGTGTTTATATTTTGTTTTCTTCGAGAAAATAAACATTTAATTAATCGATGTTTGTTTATGCAGTAAAGCTAAAATGAGACTAAAGAAAAAACTATTTTCTATAGTATTTTTCTAAAAATGATTGATGCGGCACTAATATAGTGCTATAAAAGAAGTAACTGGTAGAACTAAAGTTTTGAAGAACAATGAGTGCAATACTCTATATGATATAAATTGTAGCTACTAAAGTACGTTAATCCACACTTTTTGTGTTTATATTTTGTTTTCTTTGAGAAAATAAACATTTAAATAATCGATGTTTGTTTATGCAGTAAAGCTAAAATGAGACTAATTAAAAAACATTTTTTTATAGTAATTTTTCAGAACATGATTGATGCGGCACTAATATAGTCCTATAAAAGAAGTAACTGGCAGAACTAAAGTTTTAAAGAACGATTTGTACAATACTCTTTATAATATAAATTGTAGCTAATAAAGTACGTTAATCCACACTTTTTGTGTTTATATTTTGTTTTCTTTGAGAAAATAAACTTTTAATTAACCAATGTTTGTTTATGCAGTAAAGCTAAAATAAGACTGAAGAAAAACCCATTGTGTATAGTAATGTTTCTAAGAATGGTTGCTGCGGCACTAATATAGTGCTATAAAAGAAGATACTGGCAGAACTAAAGTTTTAAAGAACGATGAGTGCAATACTCTTTATAATATAAATTGTAGCTACTAAAGTACGTTAATCCACACTTTTTGTGTTTTTATTTTGTTTTCTTTGAGAAAATAAACTTTTAATTAATCGATGTTTGTTTATGCAGTAAAGCTAAAATTGAGACTGAAGAAAAAACTGATGTCTATAGTAATTGCTTCCAAAAATGGTTGCTGCGGCACTAATATAGTGCTATAAAAGAAGTTACTGGTAGAACTAAAGTTTTGAAGAACAATGAGTGCAATACTCTTTATGATATAAATTGTAGCTACTAAAGTACGTTAATCCACACTTTTTTTGTTTATATTTTGTTTTCTTCGAGAAAATAAACATTTAATTAATCGATGTTTGTTTATGCAGTAAAGCTAAAATGAGACTAAAGAAAAAACTATTTTCTATAGTAATTTTTCTAAAAATGATTGATGCGGCACTAATATAGTGCTATAAAAGAAGTTACTGGCAGAACTAAAGTTTTAAAGAACGACGATTGCAATACTCTTTATAAAATAAATTGTAGCTACTAAAGTACGTTAATCTACTTTTTATGTGTTTATAAATTGTTTTCTTCGAGATAATAAACTTTTAATTAATCGATGTTTGTTTATGCAGTAAAGCAAAATTGAGACTAAAGAAAAAACTAATGTCTATAGTATTGCTTCCAAAAATGGTTGCTGCGGCACTAATATAGTGCTATAAAAGAAGTACTGGCAGAACTAAAGTTTTAAAGGACGATGTATACAATACTCTATATGATATAAATTGTAGCTACTAAAGTACGTTAATCCACTCTTTTTGTGTTTATATTTTGTTTTCTTCGAAAAAATAAACATTTAATTAATCGATGTTTGTTTATGCAGTAAAGCTAAAATGAGACTAAAGAAAAAACTATTTTCTATAGTATATTTTCTAAAAATGATTGATAAGGAACTAATATAGTGCTATAAAAGAAATAAATGGTAGAACTAAAGTTTTGAAGAACAATGAGTGCAATACTCTATATGATATAAATTGTAGCTACTAAAGTACGTTAATCCACACTTTTTGTGTTTATATTTTGTTTTCTTTGAGAAAATAAACATTTAAATAATCGATGTTTGTTTATGCAGTAAAGCTAAAATGAGACTAATTAAAAAACATTTTTTTATAGTAATTTTTCAGAACATGATTGATGCGGCACTAATATAGTCCTATAAAAGAAGTAACTGGCAGAACTAAAGTTTTAAAGAACGATTTGTACAATACTCTTTATAATATAAATTGTAGCTAATAAAGTACGTTGATCCACACTTTTTGTGTTTATATTTTGTTTTCTTTGAGAAAATAAACTTTTAATTAACCAATGTTTGTTTATGCAGTAAAGCTAAAATAAGACTGAAGAAAAACCCATTGTGTATAGTAATGTTTCTAAGAATGGTTGCTGCGGCACTAATATAGTGCTATAAAAGAAGATACTGGCAGAACTAAAGTTTTAAAGAACGATTTGTACAATACTCTTTATAATATAAATTGTAGCTAATAAAGTACATTAATCCACACTTTTTGTGTTTATATTTTGTTTTCTTTGAGAAAATAAACATTTAATTAATCGATGTTTGTTTATGCAGTAAAGCTAAAATGAGACTAAAGAAAAAACTATTTTCTATAGTAATTTTTCTAAAAATGATTGCTGCGGCACCAATAGAGTGCTATAAAAGAAGTTACTGGCAGAACTAAAGTTTTAAAGAATGACGATTGCAATACTCTTGATAAAATAATTGTAGCTACTAAAGTACGTTAATCTACTTTTTATGTGTTTATAAATTGTTTTCTTCGAGATAATAAACTTTTAATTAATCGATGTTTGTTTATGCAGTAAAGTAAAATTGAGACAAAAGAAAAAACTAATGTCTATAGTATTGCTTCCAAAAATGGTTGCTGCGGCACTAATATAGTGCTATAAAAGGAGTAGAACTAAAAATTTGAAGAACACAGAGTGCAATACTCTATATGATAAATTGTAGCAACTAATGTACGTTAATCCACTCTTTTTGTGTTTATATTTTGTTTTCTTCGAGAAAATAAACATTTAATTAATCGATGTTTGTTTATGCAGTAAAGCTAAAATGAGACTAAAGAAAAAACTTTTTTTTATAGAAATTTTTCTAAACATGATTGATGCGGCACTAATATAGTGCTATAAAAGAAGTTACTGGTAGAACTAAAGTTTTAAAGAACAATGAGTGCAATACTCTTTATAATATAAATTGTAGCTACTAAAGTACGTTAATCCACACTTTTTTTGTTTATATTTTGTTTTCTTCGAGATGATATACTTTTAATTAATCGATGTTTGTTTATGCAGTAAAGCAAAATTGAGACTAAAGAAAGAACTAATGTCTATAGTATTGCTTCCAAAAATGGTTGCTGCGGCACTAATATAGTGCTATAAAAGGAGTTACTGGTAGAACTAAAGTTTTGAAGAACAATGAGTGCAATACTCTATATGATATAAATTGTAGCTACTAAAGTACGTTAATCAACACTTTTTGTGTTTATATTTTGTTTTCTTTGAGAAAATAAACTTTTAATTAACCAATGTTTGTTTATGCAGTAAAGCTAAAATATGACTGAAGAAAAACCCATTGTCTATAGTAATGTTTCTAAAAATGGATGCTGCGGCACTAATATAGTGCTATAAAAGAAGATACTGGCAGAACTAAAGTTTTAAAGAACAATGAGTGCAATACTGTTTATAATATGAATTGTAGCTACTAAAGTACGTTAATCAACACTTTTTGTGTTTATATTTTGTTTTCTTTGAGAAAATAAACTTTTAATTAACCAATGTTTGTTTATGCAGTAAAGCTAAAATGAGACTGAAGACAAAACTAATATCTAAAGTAATTTTTCCAAGAATCGATGCTGAAGCACTATTATAGTGCTATAAAAGAAGTTACTGGTAGAACTAAAGTTTTAAAGAACGATGAGTGCAATACTCTTTATAAAATAAATTGTAGCTACTAAAGTACGTTAATCTACTTTTTATGTGTTTATAAATTGTTTTCTTCGAGATAATAAACTTTTAATTAATCGATGTTTGTTTATGCAGTAAAGCAAAATTGAGACTAAAGAAAGAACTAATGTCTATAGTATTGCTTCCAAAAATGGTTGCTGCGGCACTAATATAGTGCTATAAAAGGAGTTACTGGTAGAACTAAAGTTTTGAAGAACAATGAGTGCAATACTCTATATGATATAAATTGTAGCTACTAAAGTACGTTAATCCACACTTTTTGTGTTTATATATTGTTTTCTTTGAGAAAATAAACTTTTAATTAATCGATGATTGTTTATGCAGTAAAGTAAAATTGAGACAAAAGAAAAAACTAATGTCTATAGTATTGCTTCCAAAAATGGTTGTTGCGGCACTAATATAGGGCTATAAAAGGAGTAGAACTAAAAATTTGAAGAACAATGAGTGCAATACTCTATATGATATAAATTGTAGCTACTAAAGTACGTTAATCCACTCTTTTTGTGTTTATAAATTGTTTTCTTCGAGATAATAAACTTTTAATTAATCGATGTTTGTTTATGCAGTAAAGCAAAATTGAGACTAAAGAAAGAACTAATGTCTATAGTATTGCTTCCAAAAATGGTTGCTGCGGCACTAATATAGTGCTATAAAAGGAGTTACTGGTAGAACTAAAGTTTTGAAGAACAATGAGTGCAATACTCTATATGATATAAATTGTAGCTACTAAAGTACGTTAATCCACTCTTTTTGTGTTTATATTTTGTTTTCTTCGAAAAAATAAACATTTAATTAATCGATGTTTGTTTATGCAGTAAAGCTAAAATGAGACTAAAGAAAAAACTATTTTCTATAGTATATTTTCTAAAAATGATTGATAAGGAACTAATATAGTGCTATAAAAGAAATAAATGGTAGAACTAAAGTTTTGAAGAACAATGAGTGCAATACTCTATATGATATAAATTGTAGCTACTAAAGTACGTTAATCCACACTTTTTGTGTTTATATTTTGTTTTCTTTGAGAAAATAAACATTTAATTAATCGATGTTTGTTTATGCAGTAAAGCTAAAATGAGACTAAAGAAAAAACTATTTTCTATAGTAAGTTTTCAAAAAATGATTGCTGCGGCACTAATATAGTGCTATAAAAGAAGTTACTGGCAGAACTAAAGTTTTAAAGAACGACGATTGCAATACTCTTTATAAAATAAATTGTAGCTACTAAAGTACGTTAATCTACTTTTTATGTGTTTATAAATTGTTTTCTTCGAGATAATAAACTTTTAATTAATCGATGTTTGTTTATGCAGTAAAGCAAAATTGAGACTAAAGAAAAAACTAATGTCTATAGTATTGCTTCCAAAAATGGTTGCTGCGGCACTAATATAGTGCTATAAAAGGAGTTACTGGTAGAACTAAAGTTTTGAAGAACAATGAGTGCAATACTCTATATGATATAAATTGTAGCTACTAAAGTACGTTAATCCACACTTTTTGTGTTTATATATTGTTTTCTTCGAGAAAATAAACTTTTAATTAATCGATGTTTGTTTATGCAGTAAAGCTAAAATTGAGACTAAAGAAAAAACTAATGTCTATAGTATTGCTTCCAAAAATGGTTGCTGCGGCACTAATATAGTGCTATAAAAGGAGTAGAACTAAAAATTTTGAAGAACAATGAGTGCAATACTCTATATGATATAAATTGTAGCTACTAAAGTACGTTCAATCCACTCTTTTTGTGTTTATAAATTGTTTTCTTCGAGATAATAAACTTTTAATTAATCGATTTTTGTTTATGCAGTAAAGCAAAATTGAGACTAAAGAAAAAACTAATGTCTATAGTATTGCTTCCAAAAATGGTTGCTGCGGCACTAATATAGTGCTATAAAAGGAGTTACTGGTAGAACTAAAGTTTTGAAGAACAATGAGTGCAATACTCTATATGATATAAATTGTAGCTACTAAAGTACGTTAATCCACTCTTTTTGTGTTTATATTTTGTTTTCTTCGAGAAAATAAACATTTAATTAATCGATGTTTGTTTATGCAGTAAAGCTAAAATGAGACTAAAGAAAAAACTATTTTCTATAGTATATTTTCTAAAAATGATTGATGCGGCACTAATATAGTGCTATAAAAGAAGTAACTGGTAGAACTAAAGTTTTGAAGAACAATGAGTGCAATACTCTTTATAATATAAATTGTAGCTACTAAAGTACGTTAATCCACACTTTTTGTGTTTATATTTTGTTTTCTTTGAGAAAATAAACATTTAATTAATCGATGTTTGTTTATGCAGTAAAGCTAAAATGAGACTAAAGAAAAAACTATTTTCTATAGTAATTTTCTAAAAATGATTGCTGCGGCACTAATATAGTGCTATAAAAGAAGTTACTGGCAGAACTAAAGTTTTAAAGAACGACGATTGCAATACTCTTTATAAAATAAATTGTAGCTACTAAAGTACGTTAATCTACTTTTTATGTGTTTATAAATTGTTTTCTTCGAGATAATAAACTTTTAATTAATCGATGTTTGTTTATGCAGTAAAGTAAAATTGAGACTAAAGAAAAAACTAATGTCTATAGTATTGCTTCCAAAAATGGTTGCTGCGGCACTAATATAGTGCTATAAAAGGAGTTACTGGTAGAACTAAAGATTTGAAGAACAATGAGTGCAATACTCTATATGATATAAATTGTAGCAACTAAAGTACGTTAATCCACTCTTTTTGTGTTTATATTTTGTTTTCTTCGAGAAAATAAACATTTAATTAATCGATGTTTGTTTATGCAGTAAAGCTAAAATGAGACTAATTAGAAAAAATTTTTTATAGTAATTTTTCAAACATGATTGATGCGGCACTAATATAGTCCTATAAAAGAAGTAACTGGCAGAACTAAAGTTTTAAAGAACGATTTGTACAATACTCTTTATAATATAAATTGTAGCTAATAAAGTACGTTAATCCACACTTTTTGTGTTTATATTTTGTTTTCTTTGAGAAAATAAACTTTTAATTAACCAATGTTTGTTTATGCAGTAAAGCTAAAATAAGACTGAAGAAAAACCCATTGTGTATAGTAATGTTTCTAAGAATGGTTGCTGCGGCACTAATATAGTGCTATAAAAGAAGATACTGGCAGAACTAAAGTTTTAAAGAACGATTTGTACAATACTCTTTATAATATAAATTGTAGCTAATAAAGTACTATAATCCACACTTTTTGTGTTTATATTTTGTTTTCTTTGAGAAAATAAACATTTAATTAATCGATGTTTGTTTATGCAGTAAAGCTAAAATGAGACTTAAGAAAAAACTATTTTCTATAGTAATTTTTCTAAAAATGATTGCTGCGGCACTAATATAGTGCTATAAAAGAAGTTACTGGCAGAACTAAAGTTTTAAAGAACGACGATTGCAATACTCTTTATAAAATAAATTGTAGCTACTAAAGTACGTTAATCTACTTTTTATGTGTTTATAAATTGTTTTCTTCGAGATAATAAACTTTTAATTAATCGATGTTTGTTTATGCAGTAAAGTAAAATTGAGACAAAAGAAAAAACTAATGTCTATAGTATTGCTTCCAAAAATGGTTGCTTCGGCACTAATATAGTGCTATAAAAGGAGTAGAACTAAAAATTTGAAGAACAATGAGTGCAATACTCTATATGATATAAATTGTAGCTACTAAAGTACGTTAATCCACTCTTTTTGTGTTTATATTTTGTTTTCTTCGAAAAAATAAACATTTAATTAATCGATGTTTGTTTATGCAGTAAAGCTAAAATGAGACTAAAGAAAAAACTATTTTCTATAGTATATTTTCTAAAAATGATTGATAAGGAACTAATATAGTGCTATAAAAGAAATAAATGGTAGAACTAAAGTTTTGAAGAACAATGAGTGCAATACTCTATATGATATAAATTGTAGCTACTAAAGTACGTTAATCCACACTTTTTGTGTTTATATTTTGTTTTCTTTGAGAAAATAAACATTTAATTAATCGATGTTTGTTTATGCAGTAAAGCTAAAATGAGACTAAAGAAAAAACTATTTTCTATAGTAGGTTTTCAAAAAATGATTGCTGCGGCACTAATATAGTGCTATAAAAGAAGTTACTGGCAGAACTAAAGTTTTAAAGAACGACGATTGCAATACTCTTTATAAAATAAATTGTAGCTACTAAAGTACGTTAATCTACTTTTTATGTGTTTATAAATTGTTTTCTTCGAGATAATAAACTTTTAATTAATCGATGTTTGTTTATGCAGTAAAGTAAAATTGAGACAAAAGAAAAAACTAATGTCTACAGTATTGCTTCCAAAAATGGTTGCTGCGGCACTAATATAGTGCTATAAAAGGAGTTACTGGTAGAACTAAAGTTTTGAAGAACAATGAGTGCAATACTCTATGTGATATAAATTGTAGCTACTAAAGTACGTTAATCCACTTTTTTTGTGTTTATATTTTGTTTTCTTTGAGAAAATAAACATTTAATTAATCGATGTTTGTTTATGCAGTAAAGCTAAAATGAGACTAAAGAAAAAACTATTTTTTATAGTAATTTTTCTAAACATGATTGATGCGGCACTAATATAGTCCTATAAAAGAAGTCACTGGCAGAACTAAAGTTTTAAAGAACGATTTATACAATTCTCTTTATAATATAAATTGTAGCTAATAAAGTACGTTAATCCACACTTTTTGTGCTTATATTTTGTTTTCTTTGAGAAAATAAACTTTTAATTAATCGATGTTTGTTTATGCAGTAAAGTAAAATTGAGACAAAAGAAAAAACTAATGTCTATAGTATTGCTTCTAAAAATGGTTGCTGCGGCACTAATATAGTGCTATAAAAGGAGTTGAACTAAAACTTTGAAGAACAATGAGTGCAATACTCTATATGATATAAATTGTAGCTACTAAAGTACGTTAATCCACTCTTTTTGTGTTTATATTTTGTTTTCTTCGAATAAATAAACATTTAATTAATCGATGTTTGTTTGTGCAGTAAAGCTAAAATGAGACTAAAGAAAAAACTATTGTTTATAGTAATGTTTCTAAGAATGATTGCTGCGGCACTAATATAGTGCTATAAAAGAAATAACTGGTAGAACTAAAGTTTTAAAGAACGATGAGTGAAATACTCTTTAAAATATAAATTGTGGCTACTAAAGTACGTTAATCCACACTTTTTGTGTTTATATTTTGTTTTCTTTGAGAAAATAAACATTTAATTAATCGATGTTTGTTTATGCAGTAAAGCTAAAATGAGACTAAAGAAAAAACCATTGTGTATAGTAATGTTTCCAAGAATGGATTGCTGCAGCACTAATATAGTGCTATAAAAGAAGTAACTGGCAGAACTAAAGTTTTAAAGGACGATGCGTACAATGCTCTTTAAAATATAAATTGTAGCTAATAAAGTACGTTAATCCACACTTTTTGTGTTTATATTTTGTTTTCTTTGAGAAAATAAACATTTAATTAATCGATGTTTGTTTATGCAGTAAAGCTAAAATGAGACTAAAGAAAAAACCATTGTGTATAGTAATGTTTCCAAGAATGGATGCTGCAGCACTAATATAGTGCTATAAAAGAAGTAACTGGCAGAACTAAAGTTTAAAAGAACGATGTGTACAATACTCTTTATAATAGAAAATTGTAGCTAATAAAGTACGTTAATCCACACTTTTTGTGTTTATATTTTGTTTTCTTTGAGAAAATAAACATTTAATTAACCAATGTTTGCTTATGCAGTAAAGCTAAAATGAGGCTGAAGAAAAAACCATTGTGTATAGTAATGTTTCCAAGAATGGATGCTGCAGCACTAATATAGTGCTATAAAAGAAGTAACTGGCAGAACTAAAGTTTAAAAGAACGAAGTGTACAATACTCTTTATAATAGAAAATTGTAGCTAATAAAGTACGTTAATCCACACTTTTTGTGTTTATATTTTGTTTTCGTTAAGAAAATAAACATTTAATTAACCAATGTTTGCTTATGCAGTAAAGCTAAAATGAGGCTGAAGAAAAAACCATTGTGTATAGTAATGTTTCCAAGAATGGATGCTGCAGCACTAATATAGTTCTATAAAAGAAGTAACTGGCAGAACTAAAGTTTAAAAGAACGATGTGTACAATACTCTTTATAATAGAAAATTGTAGCTAATAAAGTACGTTAATCCACACTTTTTGTGTTTATATTTTGTTTTCTTTGAGAAAATAAACATTTAATTAACCAATGTTTGCTTATGCAGTAAAGCTAAAATGAGGCTGAAGAAAAAACTATTGTGTATAGTAATGTTTCCAAGAATGGATGCTGCAGCACTAATATAGTGCTATAAAAGGAGTAACTGGCAGAACTAAATTTTAAAAGAACGATGCGTACAATGCTCTTTAAAATATAAATTGTAGCAAATAAAGTACGTTAATCCACACTTTTTGTGTTTATATTTTGTTTTCTTTGAGAAAATAAGCTTTTCATTAATAAATGTTTGTTTATGCAGTAAAGCTAAAATGAGACTGAAGACAAAACTAATATCTAAAGTAATTTTTCCAAGAATCGATGCTGCAGCACTAATATAGTGCTATAAAAGAAGTAACTGGCAGAACTAAAGTTTTAAAGAACGATGTGTACAATACTCTTTATAATATAAATTGTAGCTAATAAAGTACGTTAATCCACACTTTTTGTGTTTATATTTTGTTTTCTTTGAGAAAATAAACATTTAATTAATCGATGTTTGTTTATGCAGTAAAGCAAAATTGAGACTGAAGAAAAAACTAATGTCTATAGTATTGTTTCCAAAAATGTTTGCTGCGGCACTAATATAAGATGTAACTGGCAGAACTAAAGTTTTAAAGAGCGATGTGTACAATATTCTTTATAATATAAATAGTAGCTAATAAAGTACGTTAATCAACACTTTTTGTGTTTATATTTTGTTTTCTTTGAGAAAATAAACCTTTGATTAATCGATGTTTGTTTATGCAGTAATGCTAAAATGAGACTAAAGAAAAAACTATTTTCTATAGTAATGTTTCTAAGAATGTTTGCTTCGGCACTAATATAGTGCTATAAAAGAAGATACAGGCAGAACTAAAGTTTTAAACAACGATGAGTGCAATACTCTTTATAATATAAATTGTAGCTACTAAAGTATGTTAATCTACACTTTATGTGTTTATAAATTGTTTTCTTTGAGATAATAAACTTTTAATTAATAGATGTTTGTTTATGCAGTAAAGCAAAATTGAGACTAAAGAAAAAACTAATGTCTATAGTATTGTTTCCAAAAATGTTTGCTGCGGCACTAATATAAGACGTAACTGGCAGAACTGAAGTTTTAAAGAACGATGTGTACAATATTCTTTATAATATAAATTGTAGCAAATAAAGTACGTTAATCCACACTTTTTGTGTTTATATTTTGTTTTCTTTGAGAAAATAAAATTTTAATTAACCAATGTTTGTTTATGCAGTAAAGCTAAAATAAAACTGAAGACAAAACTAATGTCTATAGTATTGCTTCCAAAAATTGTTGCGGCAGCACTCATATAGTGCTATAAAGGAGTTACTAGTAGAACTAAAGTTTTGAAGAGCAATGAGTGCAATAGTCTTTATGATATAAATTATAGCTACTAAAGTACGTTAATCCACACTTTTTGTGTTAATATATTGTTTTCTTCGAGAAAATAAACATTTAATTAATCGATGTTTGTTTATGCAGTAAAGCTAAAATGATACTAAAGAAAAATCTATTTTCTATAGTAATTTTTCTAAAAATGATTGATGCGGCACTAATATAGTGCTATAAAAGAAGTAACTGGTAGAACTAAAGTTTTGAAGAACAATGAGTGCAATACTCTATATGATATTCATTGTAGCTACTAAAGTACGTTAATCCACACTTTTTGTGTTTAAATTTTGTTTTCTTTGAGAAAATAAACTTTTAATTAATCGATCTTTGTTTATGGAGTAAAGCAAAATTGAGACTAAAGAAAAAACTAATGTCTATAGTATTGCTTCCAAAAATGTTTGCTGCAGCACTAATATAGTGCTATAAAAGAAGGTACTGGTAGAACTATAGTTTTGAAGAACAAATGGTGCAATATTCTATATAATATAAATTGAGCTACACTAAATTGTAACTGTACGTTAATCTAAACTTTTTGTGTTTATAATTTGTTTTTCTTTGAGAAAATAAACTTTTAATTAACCAATGTTTGTTTATGCAGTAAAGCTAAAATGAGACTGAAGAAAAAACTATTGTGTGTAGTAATGTTTCCATGAATGGTTGCTGAGGCACTAATATAGTGCCATAAAAGAAGTCACTGGACTGGCAGAACTGAAGTTTTAAAGAACGATGAGTGCAATACTCTTTATAATAAAAGTTTTAGCTACTAAAGTACGTTAATTCCATTTTTGTGTGTTTGCATTTTGTTTTCTTTAGGAAAGTTAACAGTTATTTAATCAATGCTTGTTTATAGAATAAAGCCAAAATAGGAGTAAAGAAAAAACCATTGACTATAGTAATGTTTCCAATAATGGTTGCTGCGGCACTAATATAGTGCTATAAAAGAAGTAACTGGCAGAACTAAAGTTTTAAAGAGCGATGTGTACAATATTCTTTATAATATAAATAGTAGCTAATAAAGTACGTTAATCAACACCTTTTGTGTTTATATTTTGTTTTCTTTGAGAAAATAAACTTTTAATTAACCAATGTTTGTTTATGCAGTAAAGCTAAAATAAGACTGAAGACAAAACTAATGTCTATAGTATTGCTTCCAAAAATTGTTGCTGCAGCACTCATATAGTGCTATAAAGGAGTTACTAGTAGAACTAAAGTTTTGAAGAACAATGAGTGCAATACTCTATATGATATTCATTGTAGCTACTAAAGTACGTTAATCCACACTTTTTGTGTTTAAATTTTGTTTTCTTTGAGAAAATAAACTTTTAATTAATCGATCTTTGTTTATGGAGTAAAGCAAAATTGAGACTAAAGAAAAAACTAATGTCTATAGTATTGCTTCCAAAAATGTTTGCTGCAGCACTAATATAGTGCTATAAAAGAAGGTACTGGTAGAACTATAGTTTTGAAGAACAAATGGTGCAATATTCTATATAATATAAATTGAGCTACACTAAATTGTAACTGTACGTTAATCTAAACTTTTTGTGTTTATAATTTGTTTTTCTTTGAGAAAATAAACTTTTAATTAACCAATGTTTGTTTATGCAGTAAAGCTAAAATGAGACTGAAGAAAAAACTATTGTGTGTAGTAATGTTTCCATGAATGGTTGCTGAGGCACTAATATAGTGCCATAAAAGAAGTCACTGGACTGGCAGAACTGAAGTTTTAAAGAACGATGAGTGCAATACTCTTTATAATAAAAGTTTTAGCTACTAAAGTACGTTAATTCCATTTTTGTGTGTTTACATTTTGTTTTCTTTAGGAAAGTTAACAGTTATTTAATCAATGCTTGTTTATAGAATAAAGCCAAAATAGGAGTAAAGAAAAAACCATTGACTAGAGTAATGTTTCCAATAATGGTTGCTGCGGCACTAATATAGTGCTATAAAAGAAGTAACTGGCAGAACTAAAGTTTTAAAGAGCGATGTGTACAATATTCTTTATAATATAAATAGTAGCTAATAAAGTACGTTAATCAACACTTTTTGTGTTTATATTTTGTTTTCTTTGAGAAAATAAACTTTTAATTAACCAATGTTTGTTTATGCAGTAAAGCTAAAATAAGACTGAAGAAAAACCCATTGTCTATAGTAATGTTTCTAAGAATGGTGTCTTCGGCACTAATATAATGCTATAAAAGAAGATACTGGCAGAACTAAAGTTTTAAAGAACGATGAGTGCAATACTCTTTATAATATAATTTGTAGCTACTAAAGTACGTTAATCTACACTTTATGTGTTTATAAATTGTTTTCTTTGAGATAATAAACTTTTAATTAATCGATGTTTGTTTATGCAGTAAAGCAAAATTGAGACTAAAGAAAAAACTAATGTCTTAAGTAATTTTTCCATGAATGGCTGCTTCGGGACTAATATAGTGCTATAAAAGAAGTTACTGGCAGAACTAAAGTTTTAAAGAACGACTATTGCAATACTCTTTATGAAATAAATTGTAGCTACTAAAGTACGTTAATCCACGCTTTTTGTGTTTATAATTTGTTTTCTTTGTGAAAATAAACATTTAATTAATCGATGTTTGTTTATGCAGTAAAGCAAAATTGAGACTAAAGAAAAAACTAATGTCTATAGTCATTTTCCCAAGAATGGTTGCTGCAACACTAATATAGTGCTTTAAAAGGAGTTACTGGTAGAACTAAAGTTTTGTAGAACAAATAGTGCAATACTCTATATAATATAAATAGTAGCTACACTTAAATTGTAACTGTTCGTTAATCTACACTTTTTGTGTTTATCATTTGTTTTTCTTTGAGAAAATAAACTTTTAATTAATCGATGTTTGTTTATGCAGTAAAGCAAAATTGAGACTACAGAAAAAACTAATGTCTATACTAATGATTTCAAGAATGTTTGCAGCGGCACTAATATAGTGCGATAGAAGAAGTAACTGGCAGAACTAAAGTGTTAAAGAACGACGAGTGCAATACTCTTTATAAAAAAGATTGTAGCTACTAAAGTACGTTAATCCACAAGTTTTGTGTTTATAGTTTGTTTTCTTTGAGAAAATAAACATTTAATTAATCGATGTTTGTTTATGCATTAAAGCTAAAATGAAACTAAAGAAATAATTAATGTCTGTAGTAATGTTTTCAAGAATAGTTGCTGCAGCACTAGTTTAGTGCTATAGAAGAAGTAACTGGCAGAACTAAAGTGTTAAAGAACGACGAGTGCAATACTCTTTATGATATAAATTGTAGCTACTAAAGTACGTAAATCCACACTTTTTGTGTTTTAATATTGTTTTCTTTGTGAAAATAAACATTTATTTAATCGATGTTTGTTCATGCAGTGAAGGTAAAATGAGACCAAAGAAAAAACTTTTGTGTATAGTAATGTTTCCAAAAATGGTTGCTGAAGCACTAATATAGTACTAGAAAGAGGTTACTGGTAGAACTAAAGTTTTAAAGCTTGATGATTGCAATACTGTTTATAATATAAATTTTAGCTACTAAAATTAATCCACACTTTTTCTGTTTATATTTTGTTTTCTTTGGGAAAATAAATATTTAATTACTCGATGTTTGTTTATGCAGGAAAGCTAAATTTAGACGAACGAAAAAGCTAATGTCTATAGTAATGTTCCCAAGAATGGTTGCTGCAGCACTAATATAGTGCTATAAAAGAAGTAACTGGCAGAACTAAAGTGTTAAAGAACGACGAGTGCAATACTCTTTATGATATAAATTGTAGCTACTAAAGTACGTAAATCCACACTTTTTGCGTTTTAATATTGTTATCTTTGAGAAAATAAACATTTAATCAATCGATGTTTGTTTATGCAGTAAAGCAAAATTGAGACTAAAAAAACTAATGTCTATACTAATGTTTCCAACATTAGTTGCTGCAGCACTAAATAGTGCTTTAAAAGAAGTTACTTGTAAAACTAAAGTTTTAAAGGACGATGAGTGCAATACTCTTTATAGTATAAATTTTAGCTACTAAAGTACGTTAATCCCCACTTATTGTGTTTATATTTTGTTTTTTTTGAGAAAATGAACATTTAATTAATCGATGTTTGTTTATGCAGTAAAGCTAAAATGAGACTAAAGAAACAACTAATAATCTATAGCAATGTTTTCAAGAATGGTTCCTGCAGCACTAATATAGTGCTATAAAAGTAGTTACTTGTAGAACTAAAGTTTTAAAGGACGATGAGTGCAATACTCTTTATAGTATAAATTTTAGCTACTAAAGTAGGTTAATCCCCACTTATTGTGTTTATATTTTGTTTTCTTTGAGAAAATGAACATTTAATTAATCGATGTTTGTTTATGCAGTAAAGCAAAAATGAGACTTTAGAAAAAACTAACTTCTATAGCAATTTTTCCAAGAATGGTTGCTTCAGCACTAATATAGTGCTATAGAAGAAGTAACTGGCAGAACTAAAGTGTTAAAGAACGACGAGTGCAATACTCTTTATAATATAGATTGTAGCTATTGATACACCCCTTTACGTTAGTAAAGGGATGTTAACGCCAAGGCGGACATTATGATTTTCTAGCCCCCCCCCCTCGTGCCCATGCCTCCATCCTGTCACAAAGCGTGCTCTCCCTCTCAAGAAGTCTTCCGTTCAGAAGCTAAATTCAAGTTACAAGGTTTCTTTCAAGTTGAGCAATTCTCCAGCCGTGTCATCTTATTTCCACTTGAGAAAGTTGTCGACCAGAACAAAGTCCATGGCAAGAACTGTGAACTTGAAGAGAGGATTTACTGGCATGTGATAAACTAATATTCAAAGGCGAAGCGTTCGGATATGGCCTAATAAGAACGGAGAAGGGAAGTAATCGTGTCTTCATAATTGCGTCGTAGCGGACTATTTAGTGAGTGTATCTACAAGGTACAAGAAGAAAATAAGACTGAATCAAATCTAAAGTTTGCTTGGAGTATTCTGCTAGCATGTATTTGTGGCAGAAAAGGTCAGTTGCACGAGCAAAGTTTCACCAAGTTGTAGCTCACAATTTGAAGCTCAATTACAAGCCAACAGGTCCTGTAGCTTCACTCCCAGGCAACAAGCAGACAAGGAGTGGTATTCCAGACCACAGATACTTTCAACTGTAGCTGCCCACCATCTTATACACAGGGGAATTGGATGGCATTGCAGTTTATTGTCTTGCTGTGCTGGTAGTCTGCATTTCATTATCGAATTGGGGAAAACAAGACAAGATACAAAATGTTGCGAATCACTAACATTCAATGGAGCTGAAAGCAAGTTAGAACATCCAAACATTAGATCCATTTATCAAGCAGAAAGAAGGAAATACAGACAGCAGCTGATCAGGTGCTAATTACTGGTAGTTTGGATCATTGTCAGTACAGCATGCCGATGGTAAAGAACATATGTAACTTGTTATGAGTGGGGCAGTTCTCACTGTTGGTTTTATTTATCCAAGGGGAACCCCCCATGGTCCATGGTTTCGAGCTGTTTCATTGAAAAGAGTTGTTTGTAATATCCAAGGGAAAACCTATCCTTGGATCATGGTTGAGATGAGAATGGGCATGAAAATATATGTGAGATAACCGAAAAATGAATTTGAAATGAGTTGTATTGTGATATCCAAGGGTTCACCACGGTTGAGATGAAAATGGCCATGAAATTATATGCGAAATAACCGACAAAATAAAATTAAAAATAGTTGTGCTGTGATATGAAAATATATGCAAAATAACCGAAAAATGAAATTGAAAAGAGTTGTGTTGTTAGATATCCAAGGGGAAACCTATCCTTGGACCACGGTTGAGATGAAAATGGTCAAGAAAATATGTGCGATATAACCGTAAAATGAAATTGAAAAGAGTTGTGTTGTAATATGAAAATATATGCGAAATAACCGAAAAATGAAATTGAAATGAGTTGTGTTGTTAGTTATCCAAGGGGAAACCTATCCTTGGACCACGGTTGAGATGAAAATGGTCATGGAAATATATGCGATATAACCAAAAAAAAATGCAATTGAAAAGAGTTGTGTTGTGATATGAAAATATATGCGAAATAACCGAAAAATGAAATTGAAATGAGTTGTGTTGTTAGATATCCAAGGGGAAACCTATCCTTGGACCACGGTTGAGATGAAAATGGTCATGGAAATATATGCGATATAACCGAAAAATGAAATTGAAAAGAGTTGTGTTGTGATATGTAAATATGTGCGAAATAACCGAAAAATGAAATTGAAATGAGTTGTGTTGTTAGATATCCAAGGGGAAACCTATCCTTGGACCACGGCTGAGATGAAAATGGTCATGAAAATATATGCGATATAACCGAAAAATGAAATTGAAAAGAGTTGTGTTGTGATATGAAAATATATGCGAAATAACCGAAAAATGAAATTGAAATGAGTTGTATTGTTAGATATCCAAGGGGAAACCTATCCTTGGACCACGGTTGAGATGAAAACGGTCATAAAAATATATGCGATATAACGGAAAAATGAAATTGAAATGAGTTGTGTTGTTAGATATCCAAGGGGAAACCTATCCTTGGACCACGGTTGAGATGAAAATGGTCATGGAAATATATGCGATATAACCGAAAAATGAAATTGAAAAGAGTTGTGTTGTGATATGAAAATATATGCGAAATAACCGAAAAATGAAATTGAAATGAGTTGTGTTGTTAGATATCCAAGGGGAAACCTATCCTTGGACCACGGTTGAGATGAAAATGGTCATGAAAATATATGCGATATAACCGAAAAATGAAATTGAAAAGAGTTGTGTTGTGATATGAAAATATATGCGAAATAACCGAAAAATGAAATTGAAATGAGTTGTATTGTTAGATATCCAAGGGGAAACCTATCCTTGGACCGCGGTTGAGATGAAAACGGTCATAAAAATATATGCGATATAACGGAAAAATGAAATTGAAAAGAGTTGTGTTGTGATATGAAAATATATGCGAAATAACCAAAAAATGAAATTGAAATGAGTTGTGTTGCTAGATATCCAAGGGGAAACCTATCCTTGGACCACGGTTGAGATGAGAATGGTCATGGAAATATATGCGATATAACCGAAAAATGAAATTGAAAAGAGTTGTGTTGTGATATGAAAATATATGCGAAATAACCGTAAAATGAAATTAAAAAGAGTTCTGTTGTGATATGAAAATATATGCGAAATAACCGAAAAATGAAATTGAAATGAGTTGTGTTGTTAGATATCCAAGGGGAAACCTATCCTTGGACCACGGTTGAGATGAAAATGGTCATGGAAATATATGCGATATAACCGAAAAATGAAATTGAAAAGAGTTGTGTTGTGATATGAAAATATATGCGAAATAACCGAAAAATGAAATTGAAAAGAGTTGTGTTGTTAGTTATCCAAAGGGAAACCTATCCTTGGACCACGGTTGAGATGAAAACGGTCATAAAAATATATGCGATATAACGGAAAAATGAAATTGAAATGAGTTGTGTTGTTAGATATCCAAGGGGAAACCTATCCTTGGACCACGGTTGAGATGAAAATGGTCATGGAAATATATGCGATATAACCGTAAAATGACATTGAAAAGAGTTGTGTTGTGATATGAAAATATATGCGAAATAACCGAAAAATGAAATTGAAATGAGTTGTGTTGTTAGTTATCCAAAGGGAAACCTATCCTTGGACCACGGTTGAGATGAAAATGGTCATGGAAATATATGCGATATAACCAAAAAAAATGCAATTGAAAAGAGTTGTGTTGTGATATGAAAATATATGCGAAATAACCGAAAAATGAAATTGAAATGAGTTGTGTTGTTAGATATCCAAGGGGAAACCTATCCTTGGACCACGGTTGAGATGAAAATGGTCATGGAAATATATGCGATATAACCGAAAAATGAAATTGAAAAGAGTTGTGTTGTGATATGTAAATATGTGCGAAATAACCGAAAAATGAAATTGGAATGAGTTGTATTGTTAGATATCCAAGGGGAAACCTATCCTTGGACCACGGCTGAGATGAAAATGGTCATGAAAATATATGCGATATAACCGAAAAATGAAATTGAAAAGAGTTGTGTTGTGATATGAAAATATATGCGAAATAACCGAAAAATGAAATTGAAATGAGTTGTATTGTTAGATATCCAAGGGGAAACCTATCCTTGGACCACGGTTGAGATGAAAACGGTCATAAAAATATATGCGATATAACGGAAAAATGAAATTGAAATGAGTTGTGTTGTTAGATATCCAAGGGGAAACCTATCCTTGGACCACGGTTGAGATGAAAATGGTCATGGAAATATATGCGATATAACCGAAAAATGAAATTGAAAAGAGTTGTGTTGTGATATGAAAATATATGCGAAATAACCGAAAAATGAAATTGAAATGAGTTGTGTTGTTAGATATCCAAGGGGAAACCTATCCTTGGACCACGGTTGAGATGAAAATGGTCATGAAAATATATGCGATATAACCGAAAAATGAAATTGAAAAGAGTTGTGTTGTGATATGAAAATATATGCGAAATAACCGAAAAATGAAATTGAAATGAGTTGTATTGTTAGATATCCAAGGGGAAACCTATCCTTGGACCGCGGTTGAGATGAAAACGGTCATAAAAATATATGCGATATAACGGAAAAATGAAATTGAAAAGAGTTGTGTTGTGATATGAAAATATATGCGAAATAACCAAAAAATGAAATTGAAATGAGTTGTGTTGCTAGATATCCAAGGGGAAACCTATCCTTGGACCACGGTTGAGATGAAAATGGTCATGGAAATATATATAACCGAAAAATGAAATTGAAAAGAGTTGTGTTGTGATATGAAAATATATGCGAAATAACCGTAAAATGAAATTAAAAAGAGTTCTGTTGTGATATGAAAATATATGCGAAATAACCGAAAAATGAAATTGAAATGAGTTGTGTTGTTAGATATCCAAGGGGAAACCTATCCTTGGATCACAGTTAAGATGGAAATGAACTTAAAAATAGACGTGAAATAAATGAAATGTAAACAGGTCTTTTTAGATATCCAAGGGGAAATATATCCTTGGATTACGTTGTAAAGTTGTGTTCTTAGGTATCCATAAGGAAACCCATCTTTGGTTCACGGTTTCCTGGGGTAAGCCCATCCTCAGTTCACAGTTTAGAATTGGTTTGTTAGATGAAACCTAATAATTCCCTTGGATCATGGTATGGGTATTGAGTGGTGTTCCTAGGTATCCAAGGGGAAACCCATCTTTGGTTCACAGTTTCCTAGGGTAAGCCCATCTTCAGTTCACAGTTTAGAGTTGGTTTGTTAAATATCCAAGGGCAAACCTAAGCATTGTGTGGTATAATATCCAAGTGGAAGCCCATCTTTGGTTCACGGTTTCCAGGTTGGATTATTGTTGGGGTTGTTTTTTCATGCAAACCGTTTCTGAATTAGCCAAATTACTTTCCTCTAAAGTACCAGTATTCACGGAACCGCCAATGCTCTCACCTTGCTGCTTGTGTCAGGTATCCAGGTCCCATGAACAACTTTCTCCTCTCTGCTAACATGAGGGCGGCAACAGTAAGACAAAGACCACCATAGCGGCACCCTGAACAGAAACTGTAGTGTCACAAGAGTCTACAACCTATAATGGAGCCTACAAACAACCACACAAGTAGAAATTCTGATGCGTCAAATCATTCCTCGTAATGCATTGGATCGTTGGTCAAATTACACTTGTCACCAATACTTAGAATTCCCTTATCAGCACAGCAGTGTTTAGGGACCCCAACCAGTGGGCCAGTTCCTTGCGGAAATGGTGGGGCGTTGGTCCGATCAAGGGCTCAGTGTGGTAGCTTGGGCGTACTTTGGCAGTTAGGCCGCTCTATGTAGCGCAGCGGTTCTGTTTATTGTTGTTCCTTATATATTATATGTTTACAGAATGCAAGAATGTATCAGAAGTTGAAAGAGTTAAAGGAAATGAATGTGTGAGAAGTCATATTTCTTACAGTATTTTACATTTGGCAAACTGTTGTTTCGTTCATGTTTCAGAAAGTTGATAGAGTTAATGGAAATGAATGTGTGAGAAATGATATTTCCTACAGTATTTCACATTTTGGCAAACTGTTGTTTCGTTCATGTTTCAGAAAGTTGAAAGAGCTTATGGAAATGTATGTGTGAGAAGTGATATTGATTGTAGTATTTTACATTTGGAAATCTGTTGTTCTCCAAAGATACGACCCCAATAAGCTGCCACACTTTCCGTTGTGTTTTCTTCAATGTCCTTCTGCCGGGGCGAGTTGCTTTGTTTGGAAAGATCCTATATGGCCGTCTCTGTTCCAGTGATTCCCGCCGCGGGGCGTTAATACACCCCTTTACGTTAGTAAAGGGATGTTAACGCCAAGGCGGACATTATGATTTTCTAGCCCCCCCCCCTCGTGCCCATGCCTCCATCCTGTCACAAAGCGTGCTCTCCCTCTCAAGAAGTCTTCCGTTCAGAAGCTAAATTCAAGTTACAAGGTTTCTTTCAAGTTGAGCAATTCTCCCCTCTCCCTCCCACCCAGCGGTTTGTGGTTTTTGCCCAAAAGTCACCCAGGGTCGTATCTAAGTGTTCTGGTTTGTGCCTGGTTGCAGTTAGGCCGCTCTATGTAGCGCGGCGGTTCTGTTTATTGTTGTTCCTTATATATTATATGTTTACAGAATGCAAGAATGTATCAGAAGTTGAAAGAGTTAAAGGAAATGAATGTGTGAGAAGTCATATTTCTTACAGTATTTTACATTTGGCAAACTGTTGTTTCGTTCATGTTTCAGAAAGTTGATAGAGTTAATGGAAATGAATGTGTGAGAAATGATATTTCCTACAGTATTTCACATTTTGGCAAACTGTTGTTTCGTTCATGTTTCAGAAAGTTGAAAGAGCTTATGGAAATGTATGTGTGAGAAGTGATATTGATTGTAGTATTTTACATTTGGAAATCTGTTGTTCTCCAAAGATACGACCCCAATAAGCTGCCACACTTTCCGTTGTGTTTTCTTCAATGTCCTTCTGCCGGGGCGAGTTGCTTTGTTTGGAAAGATCCTATATGGCCGTCTCTGTTCCAGTGATTCCCGCCGCGGGGCGTTAAAGTACGTTAATCGCCATTTTTTGTGTTTATAGTTTGTTTTCTTTGAGAAAATAAACATTTAATTAATCGATGTTTGTTTATGCAGTAAAGCTAAAATGAGACTTTAGAAAAAACTAATTTCTATAGTAATTTTTCCAAGAATGGTTGCTTCAGCACTAATATAGTGCTATAGAAGAAGTAACTGGCAGAACTAAAGTGTTAAAGAACGACGAGTGCAATACTCTTTATAATATAGATTGTAGCTATTAAAGTACGTTAATGAACACTTTTTGTGTTTATATTTTGTTTTCTTTGAGAAAATAAACATTTAATTAATCGATGTTTTTTTATGCATTAATGCAAAATCGAGACTACAGGAAAAACCAATGTCTATACTAATGTTTTCAAGAATGGTTGCTGCAGCACTAATAAAGTGCTATAGAAGAAATAGCTGGCAGAACTAAAGTGTTAAAGAACGACGAGTGCAATACTCTTTATAACAAAGATTGTAGCTACTAAAGTACGTAAATCCACACTTTTTGTGTTTTAATATTGTTTTCTTTGTGAAAATAAACATTTATTTAATCGATGTTTGTTCATGCAGTGAAGGTAAAATGAGACTAAAGAAAAAACTTTTGTGTAAAGTAATGTTTTCAAAAATGGTTGCTGAACCACTAATATAGTACTAGAAAGAGGTTACTGGTAGAACTAAAGTTTTAAAGCTTGATGAGTGCAATACTGTTTATAATATAAATTTTAACTACTAAAATTAATCAACACTTTTTCTGTTTATATTTTGTTTTCTTTGGGAAAATAAATATTTAATTACTCGATGTTTGTTTATGCAGGAAAGCTAAATTTAGACGAACAAAAAAGCTAATGTCTATAGTAATGTTTCCAAGAATGGTTGCTGCAGCACTAATATAGTGCTATAAAAGAAGTAACTGGCAGAACTAAAGTGTTAAAGAACGACGAGTGCAATACTCTTTATGATATAAATTGTAGCTACTAAAGTACGTAAATCCACACTTTTTGTGTTTTAATATTGTTATCTTTGAGAAAATAAATATTTAATCAATCGATGTTTGTTTATGCAGTAAAGCAAAATTGAGACTAAAGAAAAAACTAATGTCTATACTAATGTTTCCAACATTAGTTGCTGCAGCACTAAATAGTGCTTTAAAAGAAGTTACTTGTAAAACTAAAGTTTTAAAGGACGATGAGTGCAATACTCTTTATAGTATAAATTTTAGCTACTAAAGTACGTTAATCCCCACTTATTGTGTTTATATTTTGTTTTCTTTGAGAAAATGAACATTTAGTTAATCGATGTTTATTTATGCAGTAAAGCTAAAATGAGACTAAAGAAACAACTAATTTCTATAGTAATTTTTCCAAGAATGGTTGCTTCAGCACTAATATAGTGCTATAGAAGAAGTAACTGGCAGAACTAAAGTGTTAAAGAACGACGAGTGCAATACTCTTTATAGTATAAATTTTAGCTACTAAAGTAGGTTAATCCCTACTTGTTGTGTTTATATTTTGTTTTCCTTGAGAAAATGAACATTTAATTAATCGATGTTTGTTTATGCAGTAAAGCTAAATTGAGACTTTAGAAAAAACTAATTTCTATAGTAATTTTTCCAAGAATGGTTGCTTCAGCACTAATATAATGCTATAGAAGAAGTAACTGGCAGAACTAAAGTGTTAAAGAACGACGAGTGCAATACTCTTTATAATATAGATTCTAGCTATTAAAGTACGTTAATCGCCATTTTTTGTGTTTATAGTTTGTTTTCTTTGAGAAAATAAACATTTAATTAATCGATGTTTTTTTATGCATTAATGCAAAATCGAGACTACAGGAAAAACTAATGTCTATACTAATGTTTTCAAGAATGGTTGCTGCAGCACTAATAAAGTGCTATAGAAGAAATAGCTGGCAGAACTAAAGTGTTAAAGAACGACGAGTGCAATACTCTTTATAACAAAGATTGTAGCTACTAAAGTACGTAAATCCACACTTTTTGTGTTTTAATATTGTTTTCTTTGTGAAAATAAACATTTATTTAATAGATGTTTGTTCATGCAGTGAAGGTAAAATGAGACTAAAGAAAAAAATTTTGTGTAAAGTAATGTTTTCAAAAATGGTTGCTGAACCACTAATATAGTACTAGAAAGAGGTTACTGGTAGAACTAAAGTTTTAAAGCTTGATGAGTGCAATACTGTTTATAATATAAATTTTAACTACTAAAATTAATCAACACTTTTTCTGTTTATATTTTGTTTTCTTTGGGAAAATAAATATTTAATTACTCGATGTTTGTTTATGCAGGAAAGCTAAATTTAGACGAACAAAAAAGCTAATGTCTATAGTAATGTTTCCAAGAATGGTTGCTGCAGCACTAATATAGTGCTATAAAAGAAGTAACTGGCAGAACTAAAGTGTTAAAGAACGACGAGTGCAATACTCTTTATGATATAAATTGTAGCTACTAAAGTACGTAAATCCACACTTTTTGTGTTTTAATATTGTTATCTTTGAGAAAATAAACATTTAATCAATCGATGTTTGTTTATGCAGTAAAGCAAAATTGAGACTAAAGAAAAAACTAATGTCTATACTAATGTTTCCAACATTAGTTGCTGCAGCACTAAATAGTGCTTTATAAAGAAGTTACTTGTAAAACTAAAGTTTTAAAGGACGATGAGTGCAATACTCTTTATAGTATAAATTTTAGCTACTAAAGTAGGTTAATCCCCACTTATTGTGTTTATATTTTGTTTTCTTTGAGAAAATGAACATTTAATTAATCGATGTTTGTTTATGCAGTAAAGCTAAATTGAGACTTTAGAAAAAACTAATTTCTATAGTAATTTTTCCAAGAATGGTTGCTTCAGCACTAATATAGTGCTATAGAAGAAGTAACTGGCAGAACTAAAGTGTTAAAGAACGACGAGTGCAATACTCTTTATGATATAAATTGTAGCTACTAAAGAACGTAAATCCACACTTTTTGTGTTTTAATATTGTTATCTTTGAGAAAATAAACATTTAATCAATCGATGTTTGTTTATGCAGTAAAGCTAAAATTGAGACTAAAGAAAAAACTAATGTCTATACTAATGTTTCCAACATTAGTTGCTGCAGCACTAATATAGTGCTTTAAAAGAAGTTACTTGTAAAACTAAAGTTTTAAAGGACGATGAGTGCAATACTCTTTATAGTATAAATTTTAGCTACTAAAGTACGTTAATCCCCACTTATTGTGTTTATATTTTGTTTTCTTTGAGGAAATGAACATTTAATTAATCGATGTTTGTTTATGCAGTAAAGCTAAAATGAGACTAAAGAAACAACTAATAATCTATAGCAATGTTTCCAAGAATGGTTGCTTCAGCACTAATATAGTGCTATAGAAGAAGTAACTGGCAGAACTAAAGTGTTAAAGAACGACGAGTGCAATACTCTATATAAGATAGATTGTAGCTACTAAAGTACCTTAATCCCCACTTATTGTGTTTATATTTTGTTTTCTTTGAGAAAATGAACATTTAGTTAATCGATGTTTGTTTATGCAGTAAAGCTAAAGAAAAAAATTTTGTGTAAAGTAATAAAGGTTGCTGAACCACTAATATAGTACTAAAAGAGGTTACTGGTAGAACTAAAGTTTTAAAGCTATGAGTGCAATACTGTTTATAATATAAATTTTAACCAAGACTTTAACAACAGTGTTTATATTTTGTTTTCTTTGAGAAAATAAACATTTAATTAATCGATGTTTGTTTATGCAGTAAAGCTAAAATTTAGACTAAAGAAAAAACTAATGTCTATAGCAATGTTTCCAAGAATGGTTGCTGCAGCACTAACATAGTGCTATAAAAGTAGTTACTTGTAAAACTAAAGTTTTAAAGGACGATGAGTGCAATACTCTTTATAGTATAAATTTTAGCTACTAAAGTAGGTTAATCCCCACTTATTGTGTTTATATTTTGTTTTCTTTGAGAAAATGAACATTTAATTAATCGATGTTTGTTTATGCAGTAAAGCTAAATTGAGACTTTAGAAAAAACTAATTTCTATAGTAATTTTTCCAAGAATGGTTGCTTCAGCACTAATATAGTGCTATAGAAGAAGTAACTGGCAGAACTAAAGTGTTAAAGAACGACGAGTGCAATACTCTTTATGATATAAATTGTAGCTACTAAAGAACGTAAATCCACACTTTTTGTGTTTTAATATTGTTATATTTGAGAAAATAAACATTTAATCAATCGATGTTTGTTTATGCAGTAAAGCAAAATTGAGACTAAAGAAAAAACTAATGTCTATACTAATGTTTCCAACATTAGTTGCTGCAGCACTAAATAGTGCTTTAAAAGAAGTTACTTGTAAAACTAAAGTTTTAAAGGACGATGAGTGCAATACTCTTTATAGTATAAATTTTAGCTACTAAAGTACGTTAATCCCCACTTATTGTGTTTATATTTTGTTTTCTTTGAGGAAATGAACATTTAATTAATCGATGTTTGTTTATGCAGTAAAGCTAAAATGAGACTAAAGAAACAACTAATAATCTATAGCAATGTTTCCAAGAATGGTTGCTTCAGCACTAATATAGTGCTATAGAAGAAGTAACTGGCAGAACTAAAGTGTTAAAGAACGACGAGTGCAATACTCTATATAAGATAGATTGTAGCTACTAAAGTACCTTAATCAACACTTTTTGTGTTTAGATTTTGTTTTCTTAGAGAAAAGAAACATTTAATTAATCGATGTTTTTTTAAGCATTAATGCAAAAACGAGACTACAGGAAAAACTAATGTCTATACTAATGTTTTCAAGAATGGTTGCTGCAGCACTAATAAAGTGCTATAGAAGAAATAACTGGCAGAACTATAGTGTTAAAGAACGACGAGTGCAATACTCTTTATAGTATAAATTTTAGCTACTAAAGTACGTTAATCCCCACTTATTGTGTTTATATTTTGTTTTCTTTGAGAAAATGAACATTTAATTAATCGATGTTTGTTTATGCAGTAAAGCTAAAATGAGACTTTAGAAAAAACTAATTTCTATAGTAATTTTTCCAAGAATGGTTGCTTCAGCACTAATATAGTGCTATAGAAGAAGTAACTGGCAGAACTAAAGTGTTAAAGAACGACGAGTGCAATACTCTTTATAATATAGATTGTAGCTATTAAAGTACGTTAATCGCCATTTTTTGTGTTTATAGTTTGTTTTCTTTGAGAAAATAAACATTTAATTAATCGATGTTTGTTTATGCTGTAAAGCTAAAATGAGACTTTAGAAAAAACTAATTTCTATAGTAATTTTTCCAAGAATGGTTGCTGCAGCACTAATAAAGTGCTATAGAAGAAATAACTGGCAGAACTAAAGTGTTAAAGAACGACGAGTGCAATACTCTTTATAATATAGATTATAGCTACTAAAGTACCTTAATCAACACTTTTTGTGTTTATATTTTGTTTTCGTAGAGAAAAGAAACATTTAATTAATCGATGTTTTTTTATGCATTAATGCAAAATCGAGACTACAGGAAAAACTAATGTCTATACTAATGTTTTCAAGAATGGTTGCTGCAGCACTAATAAAGTGCTATAGAAGAAATAACTGGCAGAACTAAAGTGTTAAAGAACGACGAGTGCAATACTCTTTATAATAAAGATTGTAGCTATTAAAGTACGTTAATCAACCCTTTTTGTGTGTTAATATTGTTTTCTTTGAGAAAATGAACATTTAACTAATCAAAACATTTACGCAACAGAGTAAATGTGGTTAAAATACAAGGGTTAACCCCCGTTGTTCCCCCCTCTCAATCCTAGCTTCGTCTCCACGGCCTGTTAATCCCAGCATGCATCATGGTCCTAGTCGTCTTCCTCGTGCTTTCTGCTTCGATCAAAAACAGATTTCTTGCTGAAGCTCTCACATTATTCTCAAAGAATCTGAATCAAGAACAGCTGTAATGATGAGTTCTCCTCGACAATCTGCTGCCAGTACGTTGAAGAGTTCAATTCAGAAGGATAAAGTGTACACGTTAGAAGATTGGCTGCGTAAATCGAAGGAATTCTTACGCCAGAAATGTTCCCGTTACGGCCTACGAACTTTTGGAAAGAACATACGTCTCGCACAGCGTCTCATAACTTACTTGCACCAGCCTTCCTTCAGCATGAATGGCTCATCTTCGTCCACAGTCACATCTGGTATTGATGAGGAAATCCCGTCCGTTTCTTTGGCAGCCCAAGGCCAAGCAGGCCCTTCTTCAAACGCTGACGTTGTTGCCCCCCAACAAGATCAAGAAGAACAGAACCCCCAAGAAGCAGAATTCCCCCCAGAAGCAATGGGAATCCCTCCTCAGCAAGCCCACGGCACAGAGCCTCAAGCAACAGTTGTTGCAGTTCAACTCGAAGAGCTTCGTGCTCTTATTCGTGAAGAAGTTTCTATTCAAAATGGCAGAAACAGCAGTAGCAGTCAGCAACAACAGGGAACTGGAAATCGAAATATCACCGCCTCATTTCCCCTTCAAAGGCTACCCAACCAGCAGCTTTCCCCTGCTTCAGTTCACCTTCCTTCCCAAATGGCCAGGTATCAGTCATCCTCGGATCAGAATCAGACAGCCCCAAGCCTCATCAACCCTGCCCTACTCACCACTGATGCTGTAAACCACACCAACCCTCAGCTGCAGCAACTACCATCATATCCAGAAGCGTCACAGTTACAACCAGGTAATCTTTTACAGTTATCACCTTGCAGCCAACTCCCACCACTTTCGGCAAAGGTGCAAAAAGCCCTTGAAAATAGGGAATATATAGATCTTACCAGTCTGCTGCCAAATAACCTGTACGATGCAGCAGCTTCACCAGTGAATTTTCAATTCAGCACAGGTGATGACCAAAAACCTAACGTCACCACTGTTTCTGCACCGTCAGCTCAAAAACCAAAAATTGCAACCATGGGTCAATGGTTAGAAGCTTGGAACATTTTTATTCGGGGCATGGTACATTTCCATCCCAGCCTAGCCTCACAGTTATTAGCATATCAAGAATCCATTTGTACTCTCATGCGGGCATACCAGTTCACAGCTTGCTATCGATATGATGTAGCAGCTCGTCTCAATATTGCCAGCAACCTAGGATCACGCTGGGACATATTTTATGATTATGCGTTTAATCGTTTTATTCGTTGTGCTAACGTCGCCGTATCATCAAGCCCAGTAAAATGCTATAAATGTCTAAAAGAAGGTCATTTTTCCTCAAGCTGCCCAAATGATACTTTTCGTGCCCCAGTGTCATCAACAAGTTATAAAAACCCCTTTCATTCCTATTGCCGTTCATTCAACTCCGGAAACAGGTGTGACAGCAGCTGTACCTATGCCCACCGTTGCAACAAATGTGGTCAAGGTCACCCAGGACTCGCATGCCGAAAAATTAATGGAAAATTTTAAGCCCATTCCATACACTGTTGAGACTCCAATTAACATTTTATGCTTAGAAAACGAACTTACTAACCATCCAGACCAGGCATTAGTTACAAACCTTATTGATAGTTTCCGTTTCGGGTTTCATATTGGATATTCAGGCCCAGAATTCTCTAACATGGCGCGAAATTTGAAATCAGCTGAAACTGACCCTGCCCCAATCACAAAAAACTTACTCATTGAACTCAAATCAAATCGCATGGCAGGTCCTTTTTTACAGCCTCCCCTACCAAACTTCAGGACATCGCCCATAGGTGTGGTACCAAAAAAGGAACCAAACAAGTTCCGCATAATAACCGACCTTTCATCTCCCAGAGGTGCATCAATTAATGAGTTTATCCCTGATCTGGAAGCCAGTGTACGTTTTGAAAACTTTGACAGTGCTGTGAACCTTGTTGCAAACCTAGGAAAAAATTCCCTGTTAGCAAAACTGGATATCAAAAATGCGTTTAGGATTTGCCCCGTCCACCCAGATGACTGGCACCTTCTTGGTTTCACATTTCAAGGTCTACTATTTGTTGACTTGTGCTTGCCCTTTGGCCTTCGTTCTTCGGTAAACCGCTTTACCCGATTGGCAGACATAATAAGCTGGATAATGCAAACAAATTACGGTATCGCCCACTGCACTCACTATTTAGACGATTTTCTACTAGCAGGGGCACCGTACTCTGACAATTGCCGCAGAGACTTAGGCACGACACTCCACCTATTTGCCAGGCTTGGTGTTCCGCTAGCACCAGAAAAACTAGTACCACCAACCACGTGCCTAACATACCTAGGAATTTTGATTGATTCAAACAAAATGGAGATCCGCCTTCCGTCGGATAAACTGGCAGAGGTGATGGACCTCCTTAAGTCTTGGTCAGGCACAAAAAAATGTACAAAGCGAGCCCTACTCGCTTTAATTGGCAAACTCTCCTTTTGTGCGCGGGTAATTCCATCAGGCCGTACGTTTTTGCGTCGTCTTATTGACCTTTCAACATCGGTAAAATGCCTTAATCACCATATATCTCTGAATGAGGAGGCACGCGAGGACATTAGGTGGTGGCTAACTTTCCTTCCCCAATGGAATGGCAAGCATAAAATACTTGAGCCGGGTGTCACCAGATGCCCTGACATGAAGGCTAACATGAAGCGCACACGACTAAAAAACAGTTTCAATAGAATTCGAACAAATGAAAATTGGACTGCATATAAGAGGCAAAGAAACCTGTGTGTTAAAATCCTTCGTCAAAATAAGAAGTCTTACTATGCTCAACTTGATCCTAAAGTTGTCAGTGACAACAAGAGGTTCTGGAAAGCTGTAAAACCCTTGTTTTCAAATAAGATTCAAAGTAGCTCTTGTATCACCCTTCTAGAAAATGGTGTTGTTGAATCAGATGATGGTAGAGTTGCTGAAATTTTAAATGACTATTTCTTGCAGAGCTTTTCAATAAACTTGTTGAGGAAAGCCGCTTCCCAGATGATCTAAAAAATGCTGATGTTTCTTCGCTCTTCAAAAAAGATGATAATATGAGCAAAAAGAATTATAGACCAATTAGTCTCCTTCCTACAATCACGAAAATATTTGAGCGACTAATGCATAGACAATTGTCTGAATTTACTGCACGCTTTTTTTCACCACTATTAGGAGGGTTTAGACAAGGGTACAACACGCAGCATGTTTTGTTAAACTTTTTGCAATATTGTAAGAACAGCATTGATAACAAGGGACTTGCAGGGGCAGTGTTCATGGATCTTTCAAAGGCTTTTGATTGTGTAAACCATGAGCTTTTAATAGCAAAACTGAGTGCCTATGGACTTGATATGGACGCCCTTCAACTCATAAGAAGCTATTTATCAAAAAGACAACAGAGAGTAAAGATCAACAGCTATTTTAGTGACTGGAAAGAAATTAAAGTTGGAGTACCGCAAGGGTCGGTCCTGGGGCCTTTGCTATTTAACATCTTCATAAATGATATCTTCTTTTTTGCATATCACACAAAGATATGTAACTATGCTGATGATACCACAATCTTTGCATGCCATGCGGATCTTGATACTATTGTTAGACAATTAGAAGCAGACAGCTCTGTGATAGTAAAATGGTTTTCTGACAACTTTTTGAAGCTAAATAATGATAAGTGCCACCTGATGATATTTGGTGATAAAAGCACCGAAACAACGGTCACAATTGGAAATTCAAGAATTAAGGAAAGTGATTATGAAAAGCTGCTAGGTGTGACTTTTGATAAGAAATTAAGTTTCAAAAAACATGTTGAAGATTTATATAAAAAGGCCAACCAAAAGCTTCACGCACTGGCTCGCTTGTCTAATTACATTGATCCTATCAAATCAGAAATTTTAATGAATTCCTTCATCAGGGCACAATTCAATTATTGCCCACTTGTATGGATGTTTAATGATAGGGCAACTAATTCAAAATTAAATCGCATTCACGAAAGAGCACTGCGATTGGTATGCAGAGATAGTATATCAGAGCTAGAAAAGTTGAAGAAAAAATATGTTACCATTCATCAGCACAATCTGCAATTGCTAATGCTTGAAATATTCAAAACAAAAAACAATCTAAATCCAACATTTATGAAAAACATTTTTACTGAGAGAAATATTCACTACAGTTTGAGAAGTGAGAATCATTTGCAGTTGCCGAATATAAAGACAACAACATACGGAATAGAAAATATTCAGTACAGAGGTCACCTTTTGTGGTCCTCGTTGCCAAAGGAAATTAAAGATTCCAACACATTATTTGAATTCAAGCGAAAAATAAAATTATGGCATGGAAATACTTGCATCTGCAGATTGTGCAAAGTTTTCATTAAAGATTTAGGGTTTTTGTAGGTTTTAAAGTAGAAAATTGTAAATTAAGTTTTAACTTATTTGTTGGCGTTAATTAGCTTATTAGCTATATATATTTTTTTTTATCTTGCCAACGTAAAAGAAATTGTTAATAATAATAATAATGGAAAACGTTTACTATTCCACTGCGACAACCAGTCAGTCGTAAATATCTGGTCAGCAAATAGGTCTCGATGTCCCCATATTATGCGCCTCCTCAGGAAATTGTTCTTTATAACAGCCAAGTACAATTTTACAGTCAATGTGATTCACATAGCAGGTACAAACAATTTGCTGGCCGACTCTCTTTCTCGTTTGCAGGTCAGCAAGTTTCGTCGGTTGGCACCCAAAGCAGAAGCTGCACCAACACGAATCCCACCCAAAATTTGGGACCTCTGGCACACGAACTAACAGTTTTGCAGTCGCACTCAATCGCAGCCTCTTCAAGGCGGACATATAAGCAAGGTATAACAGCTTATGCAGCATTTTGTAGAAATTACAGCCTTGTACCATACCCACTTAACGAAGACACATTACGCTTGTTTGCAACTTTCCTAGCAAGGTCATTATCATATGCATCAATTCAAACATACTTAGCTGCGATTCGTCATAACCACATTGAGCTCGGCCATAAATCGATATTTAGTTCAATGGATCGTCTGCGTCTGTTAGTACGGGCCATTAAACGAGTTAAAGGCCAGTCTGCTCTGCCTAAAAGGGCTCCAATTACAATGGACCTCATGAGATTACTGAAAAATAACCCCTGCAGATCTGACCGCCACGAGTCAGACAAGCTCATGCTTTGGGCAGCATTTACAACCGCCTTCTTTGGGTTTCTCCGTTCTTCCGAATTCTGCTCGCAAAAATCTCGTGCTTATGATCCTGATGTCACTTTGTTGGTCAAAGATGTATCGATTACAGACAGTAGGGCCTTTATTAACATCAAAATCTCAAAGACCGACCCTTTCGTGAAGGACAGGTTATTCAATTAGCAGCATCAAATTCCTCCATATGCCCAGTTCGTGCGTTAAAGAACCATTTGCTCAACTGTCATCAGCCCACCCAACCGTTGTTTACTTTTGTTGATGCATCACACCTTTCGAGGCAAGTACTTTCGAATGTTCTGAAATCGTTAATGCCAGAGGTCAGTTGCGGCCCTGTCTCAACACACAGCTTTCGCATCGGAGCAGCAACCACAGCAGCCGCAGCTGGCATTCCGGACTGGCTGATCAAGGTGCTAGGTCGCTGGTCAAGTGACTGCTACGAAAGGTACATTAAAACACCGTCGGTAGTATTAGATCGTGTTCCGCATTTACTTTGTAGATCTGTAATGTCTAGTTCGGCAGCGTGGCAACCCTGAACAGTGGGCTTGATCAGTGGGGTCGTATTTTGGCGGTAAGGGCCACCCCATTCTGGGTGGCCTTAGGGTTTAACAGTATCTTAAAACACAAGGACCAGCTACTCCCCAAGGGGGGACAGAAACATGCCGTTTTGCTACTTACTCCCTCCTTGCAGGACGGCAGAAAAAAGCAACACATGGTTGCAGTTACTTACATAGTAGGCCTAGTTAGTGATTCTACCTCCCAGGGGACAGTACCCTGCAGAGCGGTCACCAGTATTCAAATCGTCTGAAAAAACCAAACCTTAGTTTAAGTTGTTTTGTTAAATGATACGACCCCATCGATCGCCAACCCACCGTGTCTTTTATATTTGAGTCTTTGGTGTCCCGCAGTAGTTAATCGATGTTTGTTTATGCAGTGAAGCTAAAATGGGACTAAAGAAAAGACTAATATCTGTACAAATGTTTCCAAGAATGGTTGCTGCAGCACTAAATAGTGCTTTAAAAGAAGTAACTGGCAGAACTAAAGTTTTAAAGAACGATGAATGCAATACTCTTTATATTATAAATTTTAGCTACTAAAGTACGTAATCTCTATGATGGAATATTCGGTTCTTTATTTTTTTAGTGATTTTCTAGCTCGATTTCATATTTCGAGCTCGATTTCTTCAATACTTTCATCGGATCCGATTTTGAAATATCATCGGATCCGTTGCAAAATGATCGGATCCGATTATATATTCTCTATGCAAAACATCTATATTCATCAACAATGGGGCTATATATTTATAATATTCATCTAAAAGGTATTGGATTTCAATTGCAACAATTTTGGCATAAAGCATTTAAATCATTTTTATAAATCATTTAAATGAAAATTATCGGGTCCGATTTCTATAAATATACAGCAAGAAAATCGGGCCCCATTGTTGATGAATATAGATGTTTTGCATAGAGAATATATAATCGGATCCGATCATTTTGCAACGGATCCGATGATATTTCAAAATCGGATCCGATGAAAGTATTGAAGAAATCGAGCTCGAAATATGAAATCGAGCTAGAAAATCACTAAAAAAATAAAGAACCGAATATTCCATCATACTTCAGCACTAATTTAGTGCTATAGAAGAAGTAACTGGCAGAACTAAAGTGTTAAAGAACGACGAGTGCAATATTCTTTATAATATAGATTGTAGCTATTAAAGTACGTTAATCGCCATTTGTTGTGTTTATAGTTTGTATTATTTTAGAAAATAAATCGATCGTTATTCTCGTTACCCAGAGGTGGAAATCGTACGTTCAACCAAAGCTGCCTGCGTGATTCCAAAGCTCGATAAAATATTTACGGTTCATGGTATTCCATACAAGATAGTTTCAGACAATGGATCACCATTTAATGGAGATGAGTTTGATAGCATTAGGCATTGAACACGACCCGGTTACACCTTATTGGCCACAAGCGAATGGTGAGGTGGAACGTTTTAACCAGTCGTTAGAGAAAATGTTACGAGCTGCAGTTGTTGAAGGGAAAGTGTTGAGACAAGAATTGAACAGATTTTTGTTACAGTATTGTACTACCCCACATTGCACTACTAAAATAGCACCAAATGAACTACTATTTAATCAGAAAATACGCGGTAAATTACCATCAATCGAGAAGAGCTAGTCGTAAACAGAGATAAAGAACACGCGAAAATGAAAAAAAGTCAAGCATATCGCAAGGCCTACACAGATAATCGTAGAAATGCTAAAGAAAGTAGTATCAAAGTAGGAGATCATTTTCTCGTTAAACAAAAACGTCAGAACAAACTTAGGGTAAGAAGGGGTAAAGTGAACTACGGGGTAAAGTGAACTACTCAGAACATTCGCGCTTCTCTCCAAAAGTAAACATGCAATGATAAAACATGATTTATGCCCAATGCCTTGTTATATGTGCTCACAGAAAATGAAAAACTTTTTCAAAATAGTTCTTCCCGTTGTTGCAAAAAATCCCTTTACCCGAGGCAGTAAAAACAACCTCGGGAAATTATGGTTGTTAGGTTTGGGGTCCTATCTTTGGTTTTGATTTTTGACCCCAAGACGAAGAAATTCATTTCTATAATTGTTTTGATCGATTTAAAGCACATACCATGTGTTTACTTTTTCCAAAAGGAAAGGGCCCAGAAAGACTTTTTTTGTACGATAACATAATATTTTAAAAGATCTACTGTCTAGTCGATATTTTGCTTCGACCGGGGTAAAGTGAACTATCCCATAGTTTTTTATTTTCTCATGTGAACATGAAGTCAGATGAAGGAGACCTTTTCAATCTCATTTGGTTCATAATTCTGCCTTCAGAAAATCATAATTTGCAGGATAATTCTTCGCTCTGATGACACAGAAATATATTCTGATACCAGCTTCCTGAAAAACCTCCAAAAATTTGACAGCCGAAGTTTGAACTTCATTCAAAAATGCGGTTACTGATCCAAGAATTTTGTTGGGATTTGATGAAGCAAGCATACCTATCGACATGCAAAAAGGATAAATGGCCATCACTGTGAAATTACAATATTGATAATTGTTATAGATTTATAAATATTTTTGGTTCTATTTCTGGGCGGAGGTTTCAGGGCAAAGTGAACTACTTTGAAAATGTTGTTTCTCTTTGTGGTAATTTGGTATTTATATGCAATATAGTATTTTCCAAGTATATTCCCATTATTGTTCATCGAACTGTATTCAGGTCTCGCAATTTGACTCGAAATTGTGACTTTGACAATAGTTTTTGGTTAATATTTGATCTGCAAAGACCGTTCTCAACATAGGTCATCATTTAATTTTTTTAAATATCTCTCTTGTGAAATTTTTGAGTTTGTTTGGTTTTGGAATGCAAAGAGCTCCTTAGAGTTGCAAAATAAATCATTTCTTCGGGTATTACCAGCATAATTTAGGTTTTATCGAACAATTGCTGAGTAGTTCACTTTACCCCGGCCTGGGGTAAAGTGAACTAGGCAGAGCGGTCGCCAAAGAAAGCTCTTTTGTGAGACTGTCGTAAAATATCCTAATCAACACATTCGGAGGATATCTTTACGATAGAGAAAAACATTTGTGCGAGTGCAAGCCATCTTGGATCAATAAAAAACTCGAAAAACAACAAAACGTGGTCTCTAATCAAAACGAGGCTATAACATAATGGAGTCAGGGGGTCTAAGCGATAATTCAGTACACTCCCCCAAATCAAGGGTCTTTACTCTTGATTTAATAACTGTGCCTGTACTTTCAATAACTCTTCAGCTGCAAAAGCTGCTACTCTTCTTGGCTTGACTTCTTTTGTCTGAATTTGCTCTTCCTGAGTACGTTTCTCTTCTACTTTCCTTGAAGTGGTCTTTCCATTACAATCTTCTGCCCTGGGACACCGCATCTAATCTAACTGCTGGAGCTACATGATCTCTTCCTTTTATGTAACTGGAGATTTTGGCTAACTTCCAGAAACGTCGTTCAATGGTAGTGTCTATGATCAATACCAAAGTTCCAAGCTCTGGTAATGCTTCTCCTCCTTTAGTCGAGCGATGATATTCACGAAGACCTAAAAGATACTCCTTTGACCATCTATTCCATACATGCTCTAGTTTAGCTCTCAAGAACTGCATTCTCTTGTTCACGTTCTTGTCATCAAAATCTGCATCGTTGTCATGCTTGACATCTCCTATCATTGCTAGTCGATGGCCATGAATCATATGATTTAGAGTGAGGGGCTCTTCCTCTAAATTTGATGTTTGATATGTAAGTGGTCGATTATTTATCATTCCTTCAACTTCTATCAACATGTTCTCCAGCTCTCTAAAGGTTAATTTTGCATTTCCCATGGTCTTGAATAATGCTGTCTTGGTTATTACAACTAATCTTTCAAAGAAGCCGCCTTTCCACGGTGCCTTGGTTACATTGAAATGCCAATCAATGCGGTTGGCCAACAAAAAATCTTGCAATTCTCGCTCTACACATATCTTCTTCAAGTGCTTTGCAGTGGCAAGGAATGTCTTTGCATTGTCACTTATTACCGTTGCAGGTGCTCCACGTCTGCTGATGAATCTTCGAAACATTCCTTTAAATTCATAGGCTGTCATATCTTCTGTGAGCTCCAAGTGTACTGCACGGGTTATGCCGCATGTGAATAGTGCGAAATATGCCTTCTCTTCATTCTTCAGATATATTGGTCCTACAAAGTCAACTCCGGTTGCACTAAACGGGTTGCCTTGAACCACCCTCTCTGCTGGTAGCTGACCTGATTGAGGCGGTGCACATGGCTTTGCATTTCGCTTACTGCAAATCATACATTGACGCAATTGTTGCTTTACGGCCTGGCGCCCCTTTAAGACCCAAAACTTGCTTCTGACTTCAGCTTATGTTGCATTCACTCCTCCATGTCGTGTACGCTTGTGACACTCTGTGATCAGCAAACTTGTAAATCTGCTATCCTGGGGTAACAGTATTGGAAACTTGCTTTCAACTGGTAGTGCTGTGTTTTGAAAACGGCATTGGCAGTGTAAGATTCCATTTATATCTATCACCGCAAGCTGTGTCTTTATTTGTGAGTAACTCTTTCTTCCTTTCAACATCATTTGTGTGTCTTTTATCCACAATTCCTCTGCCTCCTGGATCTCTTCTACACGCAACAGCTGAGTATCTGGCTTTTTCTTCTTCTTGAGGCATCTAATAAAACGAAGCACAAGAGCTGTAACTCTCAACAGTTTGCCATATGAGCCATAGTTTTCTGCAGGCACTATATTGTTGATTGACAGACTTGGCTCTTCGTCAGCAATTGGAAGTACACTCAGTCTTTCTTCAGCCTTCATGTGAGGCTGGTGGGGATAATGTCCATCCACTATGAACTCTGGTCCATTCTACCAAAGCTTGCTTTGCTCTAATTGCTGGGGAGACAATCCTCTTGTGCCCAAATCTCCAGGATTCTCTGCTGTGGGCACATATTTCAAATTTACATCCTTTGTCAATGCTTGTATCTCATCTATTCTTCGCTGGACAAACTGTCTGTATTGACCTTGATTCTCTAGCCAATGTAGCACTGTGCTGCTGTCAGACCACAGCACTAACTCTTCTGGCTCCCGGTTCTTCAGAGTTTCTCTGACTGTTTTCAACAAATGTGCTGCGATCCTTGCTGCTGTTAGTTCCAATCTAGGTATTGTCATCTCTTTCTTCAGCGGAGGCAACCTTGTCTTTGCAGTAACAAGGTGTGCGCCTGACTGGTTTTCATTGTGCCATACAAGGTATACAGCAGCGCAGTATGCAACCTTGTTTGCATCACCAAAAACATGAAGTGAAATCTTCCTTGGTCCACCGCTTGCTGGCATAATGCATCGCGAAATCTGGAGGTCAGTCAACCTTGAAACAGCTTGCATCCATTTCTTCCATCTCATTTCAATCTCTGGACTTACTGGCTCATCCCAATCTTTGCTTTCCTTGCAGATATCTTGGAATATCAGCTTTGCAGTAACTGCAACTGGGCCCACCATACCCAGTGGGTCATATACCTTTGACAGTCTGCTTAGGACTTCTCTCTTCGTCACTTTACAATCCTCCACATCTAGCACTGCTTCCATACTAATTCCTAGTGTGTCCTCTTCTGGATTCCATTTTAATCCTAAAATTTTACTTTGTGAATCTTTGGTACCTAGGCTTTCCTTTGCATACGTCACTGCAGTTGAATATTTTTGGTCACTGTTCTCCTTTATGTGCTGTCTGACCTCCACATGGTTGGTCTTCCACTTATGGGGTTGGAAACCTCCTTTTCTCATTATCTCTGTAATTTTATCTTTCAACTCTATGGCTTGCGCACCATCAACAGCTCCACTCACAAGGTCATCGTAATACATGTTTGGTAAGACATTTTGGACAACTGCTGGTTCTTCTTCTTCGTACTTCTTGAGGTGCCTTTGCAGTGTTGCATTTAACAAATATGGACTTGGTCCACTTCCAAAATTCACTCTAGTAAACCAGTACTCTTTAACCACAAGTTTTTCATTTGCGACATCTTCCACCCACAGGAATCTCATACTGTCTCTGTCCTTCTCATCAACTAAGATCTGATGGAATGCACTCTTGATATCACCAACAAGGGCCACTGGAAACATCCGGAACCTCAACAGCACATCATGTAGCATAGGTAGTAATGATGGTCCTGTGTATAAACACTCATTTATACTCTTGTCTCCTTTTCTTTCTTTTGCTGACCCGTCATACACAACTCGGACTTTTGTGCTCTCCGCATTCTCACGTATTACTGGATGGTGTGGTAGGAAATGGATTCTTTCTCCTGTTGGATGATCTGGCACTTCCTCAATTATACCCTGTTTTATCTGATCTTTAATGACATCATCATATTTCATTAATATTTCAGGCTCCTTCTTTAGTCTTCTGAGTTGCGCATTTAGCCGCCTTTCACAAAGATTTCTGTTTGTTTGCAAAGTGACTCTATCTGATTTCCATGGCAACTGCACACTGTATCTCTCTCCATTGAAAGTTACTGTATCTTCAAATTCCTCTTCCACTGAGTTTTCTTCCCTGATCCCTACTGTCTCCAAATCCCATAGTTTGGCTATCTGATTGCTCAGGTTTTCCTTATCAGTTGTCAACAGCAGTGGACTTGAACAACTTTGATCCTCTGCTGGGTTTGTTGGTCCCATTAGAGTCCAACCCAGTGTTGTTTCTTCTGCAACAGGATCACCAGCATTTCCCCATTTCATGTTTCCTGTTTTCAGCTTGCAAAGGTCTTCCAATCCTATGATGACATCAATTTCAAGTTCTCTGTCACTTGAAATATCTGAAAATTCCAGGTTCTTCAAATGGTTGAACTTTTTCTTTAAAATCTGGGGCTTCACATTCTTGACAGATGTCAGCTTGCTGAGTGTGGACACCTCAGTTTCAAATTCCAGCTTTTCTTTCATGTCTTTTACTTCTATCTTGTACACTGAACAGATATGTTGCTTTTCTCCATGCACAGTGTCCAGGACCTTTCTTTCCTGTCTTAATGGCTGTGATTTCAGCAAATTCGCAGTTTTCTGCAACATGTATGTCTTATCACACCCTGTATCCAACAGACATCTGCAAGTTATACTTGACTTTCCCTTTACATTCACTTTGGCTAGCACAGTTTGGTAAGCTATTCCACCAGGTGTAACAACATGCATATTTGGAACACTCTCTTCTTTTTCACATATCACAGGGTGATGCTCCCCTTCATTGCACTTGCTGCAAGGCTTCTTGTTGTAGCAATCTTTGACGTGGTGACCTTTCTTCAAGCAGCAAAAGCATCTCTTATACCTCATCAAAATTGACTTCCGCTTCTTCACTTCAGTGACAACAGAACAGTCAGCACTACTGTGCTCTCCAAGACAGAAAGCACAAGTTGCATTTGGTGAAATAGCAAATGCTTTCCCTCTGTTAGGATTCCTCTCTTCTCTTGAATTCTGCACTCTTGGTGTAGCTTCATCCATACCCCTGAACAGAAGTTCCTCTCTGAGCTTGTTCAAAAATTCACTCATGGTCCACTCATGGTCTACAGACATTGTTCTTCTGATGGAAAGTTCAACATCTCTTGGTATCTTCTTCATTAAATCTGGTACAATAACTAAAGAATACTGTTCTTCAGAGGTACTTAATACAGATAATGCTTTTACATGCATATCAACAAGTTCATACAACTTTTTTAATCCATCTCAATTTTTAGAATAAGTTACAGCAACAACAGCTTTTAATGCAGACATGTGAGATCCCTTCAATACATTAGCTTTACCATATTTCTCTTTTAAAATGTCAACTGCAGGCGCATAATTGTCCCCAGTAGTTCGCAATTCCGCAATCGCATAACAAGCAGTACCCTTAAGAGAAGCCTTAAGATAAGACATCTTGTCAACATCACACAATGAAGAATTCAAATGAATATTCCTTTCAAAAGAGTCCCAGAATTCCATCCAATTCATCATATTCCCATCAAATGACTTCAATTCAAGTTTTGGTAACCTTAATTTACTACTCAAATTTTCCCCAGGGTATATTCTTCCCATACTTGGTGAATACTGAGGTTGCCAGGGAGGTTGTGGGAAATAATTTGGCATATGGGGATTAAAAGGTTGCCCCAAAGGTTGGTACATAGGATATTGTCTTTCAACCCCCCCCCACAGGATACTGGCTGTGTCCTTGTTCATTTCCAAAAACTTCCTCCATGGGGTGAATTCATTGAGAAAAATGAATTAGTAGTAGTAGGCTTACCAGCTGCTTGACGAGAAGAATCATTCTGTTTCTTCTTTGAACATTTGTTAAGTAACATACCTATTTTTGCATCATACGAACGACTTGTTGAGTACTCTCTTACCAAATCTGACTTAAAATTCAATTTCTTCATTATCCCTTGAATATCCTTCGACACTGATTTTATATCCATCAACATAGGCTCTACAATCAGCTTTAACTCCATTATTCTTGACTCGATTTGTTCATCAATACCATCATCAATTTCCGAAATATCCTTTAACTCAATAATAAAATCTTTCATTGCCACCATTATCAGTTCACGATCTTCAATAAGAATTTCTAACTGATTCTTCAAACTATCTTCTGGCCTATCAATACCATAACTATCAATTTCTTGTGACGATTCATCGCCTCCTACACCAGCGCCAGTTTCTTCGCCTTTATCACCGGTAGATCCCATTGCTTTCAGCACTCCACTTCTCAAAATCATAACACGGACATCCAATGTCCCGTCGGAGGTGCCACTGTGTCGTAAAATATCCTAATCAACACATTCGGAGGATATCTTTACGATAGAGAAAAACATTTGTGCGAGTGCAAGCCATCTTGGATTTCATTTCATTTCATTTCATTTTAATTTCTTTAAGCACGGTAACCCCGTCAATCGATAGATTGTTTTTCAGGGGGCCGTGCATAAAACGTTACAAATTAAATTAAAAATAAATACAAAGTAAAACCCTAATTTAATTACAATAATGAACAAATGAATAAATAAATAAATAAACTATTCTTTAAAGCTTCTTTAAATGCTTTCAATGAGGATGCCTGCTTGACTTCACAACCCAATAGGTTCCAAACTCCAGCACCGCGATATGAGAAAGCTCCCTGACCATTACTTGTTCTCATTAGTGGGACTTGAAGATCAGTTGCGGTGTTTCTCAAATTTTTCCTACTGCATGTCGAATTTCTAATGAACATTTCTGACAGGTAATCAGGAGCAAGGTCATTTATCGATTTGTAAACCATGCAAGCTGTCTCGGTTTTTATCATATCTGCTACAGTAGGCCAATTCAAACTTTAATCAAAGCACTAGCAGAAGAATCATAACTGCTGTTGGTCACCATTCTAGCTGCGCAGTTTTGAAGTTTTTGCAGCACCTGCAACCCTGTCCCCCCACATGCCCCCCAGACTGAACAGCAGTAGCGGAGATGCGGTTCAACGATACCACGATACATTTTAGAGAGAGTGTCTTTTGGAAGTAACTTCTTGGCATATTTAAGAAATCCAATAGCACGAGAAACCTTAGATCGTACAAAATGGATATGTTCATCCCAAGCTAAATGTTTATCAATTTGCATCCCTAAATACTTGACCTTTTCAACCATTTCAACTTCAGAGCCACCAATAGAAAATAATGGTGATCCCACTGATTTTGTCCAAATCTTCTTAAGGTTAGGCCGAGATCCAATGACCATCGCCTGTGTCTTCAGGACATTCAATGATGACTTATTGCCTTGGAGCCATTCCCTTAAAGAATCAAGTTCTTTGTTAAGCGTCACGTTCAGATCGCTGACGTTCCTTGCAGAAAAGGAGATACTGGTATCATCAGCATACATAGTCACCTGGCAGTTGTCCAGACAAAACGGAAGGTCATTGATATAAAGTATAAAAAGAAGAGGCCCAAGACAAGATCCTTGTGGAACACCACAGTGTATTTCTTCTATTCGTGACGAAACACCATTGACCTTGCATAACTGCCGTCTGTCTTGGAGATATGATGTAAACCATGCATGCTAGATACCAGAAATCCCATATTCCTGCATCTTTTTTAGCAGGATATCATGATCTACAGTATCAAACGCTTTCTTTAGGTCTATGAACACCAATGCAGTGTATTTCCCAGTATCCATGTTCTTATACCAATCGTTAGTGCAGGACAGGAGACTTGTTACAACAGAGTACAGGCGTCTAAAACCGGATTGTTTAGAAAACAAGTGTTTGTTTGTATCCAAGTACTTATAGAGTTGGTTGAAGATCATTTTTTCAAAATTCTCGAAAGAACAGGGAGGACAGATATAGGTCTGTAATTAGAACGATCATCAGTTTGACCACTTTTGAAAATAGGAGCAACCCTAGCAATTTTCCAAGAATCTGGAAAAACTCCTATGGCAATAGACAGATCAAATATATCACAGAGGGAGTCTGAAATAACTGGGAGACCGATCTCCAAAAAATGAGTTGCCATGCAGTCAGTGCCAAAACCCATAGATGTTTTGAATTTCCCCAAGACACTTGCGACCTGGTGTGAATTTACAGGTTGAAAGTGAAACCGTGTTCCTTCTGGATTTACGGAATATTTACCCTCAAAAAGCGGGTTTTGTGTGGCAGGAATTTTCTTACTAAGGTCTTCACCGACGTTACAAAAATAGGTGTTCATATGTTCTGCGATAGCTTCATGATTGAAAATTTTTTCCCCATCAACATCTAGAGTTGTAATCTGAGTGGTCTTTGACTTTTTGTTTAATACCAAATTGATAGTTTTCCACGTACTTTTAATGTCACCTTCGTTAGAAGCAATTTTGTTCGAGAAATAATCGCGCTTCAGATCAATATTGACCTTATTTACTTTATTTCTCATATTTCATATTTCATCAATAAAAAACTCGAAAAACAACAAAACGTGGTCTCTAATCAAAACGAGGCTATAACAAAATGGAGTCAGGGGGGTCTAAGCGATAATTCAGTACAAGACAATGGAAAAAGATTTGAAAAATATTTTTGCTGGATAAACTGACCCAAAGACATAATGTCAAAACAACATTAAAAAGTTTGCCCTCAGCTACAATCTCTTTAAGATATCCTTGAAAAACTTCCAAAATAGTTCACTTTACCCCGTCTTACCCTACATCTCGCTTTAACAAATCGCCTTATATCGTGGTTTTTCGCAAGGGAACACAAGTAATTGCAGAGAACAATCAGAAACATCGAATAAAAAGAAATGTTTCTCATTTCAAGCAGTTTGAGAACACCGTCGATCGTTCAGAAGAAACAGAGAGTGAATTGGAAGATAACTTATCGGAAATAATAACGAGCTCGAGAACGAACACGAACACAAACACGAACACGAACACGTGCCAGAACAAAGGGGTAATCGTTGGCCGAAAAGTGCTCGTAGAGCGCCTGTACGTTTTGGACATTTTTTTTTATCAATCTAAAACTTAAAAACAACAAGTTAATGCAAGTTACTGTGGCATTTGCAGCGACGAAAGGCGCATGGTCACCGGGTCCTCACTACAAATGCCACTTACAATTTTCATCAACAATAAATTAATAATAGAACACCAAAAAAAAAAAAAAAATAAGAGACATATGCACACTAAATCGGGACAAAGTAAAAGGCCAAGGCAAAACTGAAGTACCCCAAAACCCGCACAAACAGCCCACCACCCACCAAACCACAACCACGAGTGCACCGGCAGGGAGAATGAAACAATGGTTCAGGGATCCAACCCCGAGGAGAAAAAGACTTTCCAATTTTTCATAGACACACCCCAACCGATGCACCTGCGGCAGCAGTGCGATGAGCAGAGACAGCCCACGCAAATTCCGGGAGCACTTCAGTCAAAAAGAAAAAAAAGGGTTAGGCTGCTGTTTTTCCAGAAAGTATAATTAAACCGTCCAGAAGTTTTAATGAAAGAAATAGTTGCTTCTATGATGATTCTGTTTGCAAAGGTGCTTTCATTTGGGTTCCCATATAATAACAAATGACAAAGATCCTTTGAGTTCATGCTAGCAACATCATATCCGACATCTGAGACTTGACCAAGGAGATCTTGGCGCTGAGCTGTAAACTGGAGGCAGTGCAGGAGGTAATGCTCATTATCTTCCTTTCCTGTACCAAAAATACAAATTGGACTCAAGCAGTCAAAATTATGCCTAAATCTATGTTCATTTAAAGGACTAAAGTTAACTCGAAGCCTTGTTAATAGCTTGATACCCAAAATATCATAGATGTTATAAACCGGGTTTTTCTCGGGTCTGATGATTCGAAGCAATTTGCTCTTGAAAACTGCAAGAGAAGGAGAATCTTGTACAGTTTTGTCTAACAGGTTCCACTCACATATTGTGTTATGGAAATAAGAGCTGGAGAAGCGCATAGTTCTACCTACATTTTGCTCATAACAGCGCGGGTTTCTTAAATTATACTCAACTGAGCGCTGTTCGGGTATCTCATTGAGAAGGTAATCTGGACTTTTGGATGTGGTTAATGAAAAGAAAAGACATAATCTCCGGCACCACCTTCGGTCATAAAGTGTTTCCCATCCGAGCTCTTCAAGTAGCCTTCGCCTACTTGTACCTACCCACGCTCCAGTAACAGCTAGTGCTGCTTTATATTGAGTCTGTTCTAGTTGTTGCGTAAGGTTCAGCTGCATATCAGGGTCATATTTATGGTAAATTATGTCTCCATAGTCTAAGTGAGGTCTCATATAAAGCTTATAGGTTTGATCAAGGACCTCTCTTGGTACATATTTAGAAAGGTATTTTAACAAACCAATTCCTCTCTGTGCTTTCAAGATAGCCTCTCGAATATGACTTTTGAAATTTAGCTTTGAGTCAAGAGTAACCCCAAGGTGCTTGTGCTCCAATTTTGATGCAATGACCTCCTCTCCCAATTTAAGACCGGGGTGGATTGGCTTATTCCTTTTACAAGAAAATATGACCTCCTCTGTCTTGTCAGCGTTAAACTGCATTTTCCATTGCCATGCCCATAAGCTAATTTTTGCCAAATCTCTGTTTAAGTCAAGTGCAGCTACATTTTCATTCTGAACAGTAGTAAACAACGACGTGTCATCAGCAAATAACTTAATACCACATTTAACATTGTGGGTAATATCATTAATGTAGATCAAGAACAACAACGGTCCAAGAACTGATCCTTGTGGTACACCTGCAGAAATTGTATCCCACTTTGAACATTGCCCATTTAGCACTACCCGTTGCTTACGATCTGACAAAAAACTTTTAACAATCCGAAGAACATTTCCATGTAAGCCATTGGATTCCAACTTATAAATGAGAGCCTCATGCCAGACCCTGTCAAATGCCTTTGAAAGGTCAAGGAAGATGGCACGTGTTTCTTTACTAGGAGTTTCATCGAAGGCTCTATAAATATTTTGAGTGATGAGCAGTAACTGATTGATAGTCGAATCACCGGGACGAAACCCTGATTGACGAGGCGATATAAGACCATTTATACTGAGATGCTCGTAGATGGAATCAAATAATAGCTTTTCAAAAACTTTCCAAAAATTGGAAGTAGTTAAATTTGGCGATAGTTTTTCTTGTTCTGTTTGCAGCCCTTTTTATGCACAGGAATTATATTTGCTTTCTTCCATTGAGAAGGGTAAATTCTTGCTTCAAGGCATCTTTCAAAAATGCAACACAGAGAATCTACTATCGAATTGTCACATATTTTGTTCATGGCAACAGAAATTCCGTCACATCCATGTGTCTTTTTAGAATCTAGAGAACGAATGATTCGAAGCACCTTTTCCCTGTTTATATCTATATTTGATAAGGGTGATGGAAACTGCTTAGTAAATGTAGGGATAGTACTGCCAGTTCCTATCTCCCTGCATTGAGCAACAAAGAACTCATTGAAAACATTTGCTTTTGCTTCTACATTGGTAATAAATAAGCCATTTACAATAAGAGGGGGTAGGTTAGAAACTTTCCTTTTATTGAGAAGTCTGTTGAATAAGGTCCAATATGATTTAGCCCCAGTTACGTTATTCGATAACTTTCTGCCAAGTCCGAGATAATAATCATTTTTAGCATTGGTAATCAATTTTGATGTTATGTTTTGGACATTTTTAACAGACTTCCAGTCTTCTTGCTTTCTACCACGTCTAACAAATTTAGCATATGTTCTGTGTTTGCGCTTAATAGCAGTTTTTAATTCCTGCTTCATCCACGGTGGATCCTTATCATCAAATTTGACAACTTTATTAGGTATATACTCCGAAAAAATTTCAGCAAGAAAATTTGTAAATATTTCTACTATTTCTGTAGGATTTAGCCCATCAAAGCAAGCTGTCAAATCGATTTTGTTAATTGATTCAATAATCATTTGAACCTTGGAATAATCCCATACTGTCCTTTTATATGGAGGGGGAGATGGTAAAGAGACATTCAGTTAACCGTGGATAATTTGATGCTGACAGTGTTCGTCCAAGGAAGGGTGAACACCACAGTCAACAAACATATTTGGCTGGTCAGTAATAATTAAGTCAATGCAAGAACAGCCTTCATTTCTTATATTAGTTGGCTCCTCAATCAGTTGATACAGACCATTTATTTACATAAATTCGTCCAAAGCAGTACCCTCGGGCTGTTCAATATCCTCAGTCCACCACATTGAAGATCTACAATTGAGATCACCTGTTAAAATCATGCAGTGTGGATTTTCAGCTTTCAATTTATTGATGGTCTGTTGCAAGCTATCAATAAAGGTTTCAAATTGCTCGCTGTTTTGGCTTGGACTACGATACATTACATACATTTTGGACATTCCGTTCCATCGAATATAATTCTCTTAAGACATTATTCAAAAGGGGGAGTGATGTAGTAAAGTGTATATAGAATGTATGAACTGGATATGGACTGCCTGTGCAGCGGCCAAGACGTTTTGTTTATATTCTTTGAAGTAATTCTTAATGTTGTTGTTTGGTTGTGATGCGTAAGCAACAAGACGTGTTCTTCTTTAGCTGTTTCATTCTCCAATATGAATTTAGGGAATATAACAACTAGTGTGACCCGTGGTGTGACCCGTGGTGTGACCCGTGTATTTCTTGCAGTATCGCTATACTGGTCTTCTAATAGACGTTTATTTCATAAAATTGATGATATGTGGCTGCCAGTACATTTGTTTAGATTGATTGAAGGAGTAACTTGCATGATTTCTGAGCCATAAGCCATCTCGATTCATTTCGTGACGTCAAATTGAACGATCAACATCATTAACCACAAACCAAATCACATATCCGGAACAAGCACCATCGAATTAGTACCATTCGAGTGAAAAGTTCATATTTGAGCTCTTATAAAAATTCGAGCCCTCAGAAAATCCTCAGAAAATCCTCACCAAAACCTCTTGTCACAAACTGAGTTTTTCAGCATTTTGCAACAAAAATCACGGTGCCTACCACTTGAGCGGAAATGTCTCGTTAACCACCCTTTCCCCCCAAATCAATGTTGTTTGTTCTCACTCAGGAAACTTGCTGCATGATATTTTCCAAGTTAGAGAAATCAGCAACATTGAATTAGGGGTAATGGGGGTATTTGCTCTTCAGATCTACCTTTTCCCGATTTGTGACAAGTGTTTTGGCGAGGATTGTAGAAGCGAGTTTTCAAAAAATATTCGTTTTCGATAACACAGAAAAAAATATAAAAAACGTCGATCAAATTTCAAAAGACTCATTATGAATGAACAAAGATAAAACGTTTTCAGGGTGATTTGGGGGTTTAGTACGAACTTTTGTACAGCAGATTACAATTATTTGATTTCTAAATCCCAAATCACCATGAACAAGTTCTCTCTTTGTCCATTCATGTCGATTCTTTAGAAAACTTGATCGACTTTTTTTGTCAAGTTGTCGAAAACTAGAATGTTAGGAAGCTTGCTTCTAGCTCTAAAAACGTAAAACAAAAAAAAATTGCAAAAAGTACCAGTCTCTAATTCAGGCTTTCTGCTAATGATTGAAACATATATTTTCAAAATCGGTTCAGTGTACGATTTATTGTGGCCTGCCAAACGTGCAAAGTATATTTTGGAGTACTCTGTAGCATTGAGATTGAAATCATAACGACACGATATACCACTTGGTTGTATCAATTCATATTTGGAATGAATGAAGCCATCACAGGCGGAATATGGCATAGCTTGGCAAGCTGATGAGAACTTTTGAGATAAGAAGTTGAAATCTCCTTTTGAAACCTAAAATGTGGCAAGCATGTGCGGGTACACACTCTTCGTAATTTAGCAATTCTTATTCAAATTACATTGATAATCTTATTTACTTTAAGGTAACTCTGCTTTCCGCTCTAGTGCACAGCGAGATGCTGTTTCGCAAAACCACTCTCCTCAGAAAACATTTAATTTCTCCAATATTATTCGGCCTATCGAAGAGCGGTAAAAAGGATGTTGTTCTGTATAATCTGGGCAATTGAAAGATGTATAAATCGCAATGTTTCCGTCAACCCTGGTTTCGCAAATCCTAGTTCAAAACTTTTTGCTAATTTCAGAAAAGTGGATTTACCCCCAAAACTACTCGAAAAAGTTTCGATTTTTTTTCGCTCCATCTTTTGCTAGGTAGTTGATCTACAACTTTGCCAAGTCTGATTGAAAAAGCTAGGCTAGATTTCCTGCAATTGAATTTTACATTTCTGTTTACTTTTCGACATCGAAGGGGAAAAGCGTTGGTCAACAGTTTAGCCCATGCAGAACGATTTGAACGGGCGTAGAATGTTTTTGCAAAAAATTTAGTTCTTGATCTAATATCGACGCTCATTGTGGACTCTAAAAGAAGTTTATAATTTGTGAATGCTTTTGAATGCTTACGAAAGTCTCAAGAGACACCCAAAGCATGGTGTCGTGAAGTTGCTGGTAACAGTCTAACAGTCAGTAACTTTTAATCAATAGATGCAAATGATACTTTTACAAGCGCACTAAGGATGTCTTTTGAGACTTGGGTATGGTATTCCCAAAAAATGACGTTCATTTGTTTGCCAATGGAAAAATTTCTGAAAGTTATTTCAAGCCTGAGCTTTAGCAAGCGTGCTTCATAGCATGGCAATCTGTTGACCAAGGTTTCTCCATTTCGCTGTCGAAAAGTAAACATAAATATGAAATTCGATTGCAGGAAATGTAGCCCAGCTTTTTCAATCAGACTTGGCAAAGTTGTAGATCAACTACCTAGCTAAAGATGGATTGAAAACAAATCGAAAATTTTTCGAGTAGTTTTGGAGATAAATCCACTTTTCTGAAATTAGCAAAAAGATCTGAACTAGGATTTGCGAAGTCAGGGTTGACGGAAACATTGCGATTTATAAATATTTCGATTGCCCAGATTATACAGAACAACATCCTTTTTACCGCTTTTCGATAGGCCGAATAATATTGGAGAAATTAACTGTTTTACGAGGAGAGTGGTTTTGCGAAACGGCATCTCGCTGTGCACTAGAGCGGAAAGCAAAGTTACCTTAAAGGAGTTAATGATGATGAGGGTTTCACTGTAATACTGTTGGTCTTGGTCGAGCAAAGCGGTCCGAATGGAATGTGGAGGCACGGCGAAGCAAAGCGGCGCCAAGCACTCCTAACATCCTTGATCAAACTTGATGAATGTTGATGTACTTCAGGAATTTGCCAAAGGATACTACTGTGTTTTGGACGTGGGAGGCAAATTGGAACTTCCAAGGTTATCATTTTTGGCTCTCAAAGCACCGATACCAACAAATGAGATATCGATGTTCAAGTTAACTACAGAGGAACATTTGGAAACTGATTAACCATTAATCAAAGCTAAATTTTCATCGTTGGATCCATCCAAGACTGTATGCTTTCTTTCTGGGACACATGGTACCAGAACGCAAATCCTGTCAGTTTTAATTGGAAGTGCAATGAATGCAAGGTAAAAATACAAGCAAAAGCAAGTTATTCAAACCAATTTTGCATCCCACGATTTCACATTGTAATGAATTGAATCTCATTTGTAATATTTCAAGATCTTCAATGATAAATTAAGTATATTGTTTGATTGAAGGAAGGCATGCATTTACCAGCCGTTGAATTTGTTGTACTAGATAACTACAGGTAATGCATTGAACATATTCAAGATTATTGTGAATAGATTCTCAATCCATCAATCCAGCTTACTGTATGCTTTCTATGGACGTCAATTCTGAGAAAAGTGCATCTCCTATTGATTACACCTTAACAAAGCAGGTGCTTTTATGTTTATCTATGATCGGCATTGAATAAGATTCAACGGCTGGTAAATGCATGCCTGCCCAAACATTCATGGTTAGTCTTCTTTGACTCGCTATAATACTGTCATGAAAGAGTGTCATTCTTTAGACACCTAATTTACAGAAGCATCAATAGCGCCAGATGGGTAAGTAGTTTCGAGAGTGTAGTATATTTCTCATCGTATCTAGTTCCTGATCGGATATTAATAGCAAACGAATTTTTCAAAACCCAGGGAAGCTTGCTCAGAGTTGGTTCCTTTACACTGCCAAAATCTATTCTCATAACTCCTCCCCCGATTCGGAAAAAGCATTCGTTGTGGAACTGAACTACCCAAATAGGGAACACCATTTGCACAAAAATGACATAAACATAGTTTATGTTACATAAACTATGTTTATGTGCACATAAACTCAGTGCACGTAAACTCAGTGCACATATCCTCAGTTTATGTAACATAAACATAGTTTATGTGCACAAAAATGGACGTAAACTTTGCTTAAATTCCTCATAAAAGAGGGGAAAGACAGCACGCACCGCGTCAATCTTGCACATACCGGGTGAGTCAGAAAAAAGAATCCCCTCTTGGAAGGCCTCTGCTCTATGAATATCAAAGGAATGATGTTAAAAACTGTCTTGTTTTTTTGTCAATATGTTCAATTAGGTTCAGTAATTTACCCGGCCTTAATCGGCCATTCCTTCCCGTCGATTAGGATGATTTTCTGCAGAAAGCCCCTTCCAAAAACCTGCAAAAACGAATCAAAACAATGAGAAAATTTTCCTTCCTAAAATTGATGACATTCACATAAATTGATGTATTTTGTCCTCTTGGGAGAATGGAATCCCCTTGAATCCCCTCGATACCAGGGGGAGGACTTGTTCATCCTCCCAAGAGGATAGCAGGTGCAAAAGCGTCCACAAGTCATTGCTGTAAGGCTATTCTCACTGGGGAGATCACCCCAAATTTCCTAAGAAGGAGGATTCCAGTACTCCCATGGGAGCGTGCTGCCGTCTTAATACTCTCTGGGGACTAGGTACATAATAGGGTCACGCCTATGGTTCAGTCGTCTAGCAACGAGCTGTTCACCAAGACAGTTTCAAATCGAAGATCAAAGAAGGCATGGCATTTTGCTCGCCTCAACTGCCGTCCTCACAAGAAAATGTAATAATGCTATCAATCAGCCACTGCTAAATCGTAAGTCTTTCGAAATGCTTTTGGTACCCTCGTTGTTTTGCACTTGCCTTCGTTTGTTTCACATTTTTGGTTCCCATTTTGGCCTAGGTAGGCTAGGCCTAGGCCCATGCATGCGTTATAGTAGGTTCTTTAAACCTCAATTCTTGCGATACGCTTGTGTCGCTTTCGTTTGTTTTAGACCTATGCATGCTCTCTTGCAATGTTATTACCATTTTTTCACATTGTTTGGCTATCTTTGGTGTTGTTTGGTCACTTGCTAGGTTTTTTAACTCTGTAGGCCTCAGGCCTATTATAGCACAATATTATCGTACAACTGCAAACATTTACGCCTCAGAGTAAATGTGGTTTAACTACAAGGGTTAGCACAGTTGTTTCCTTCCCCCCTCTCGGTCCCATCTCCCCCTGTCACGCATCTCATACTTCCCAGCATGCATCATGCTGCGAGTCCTCCTCGTGCATCAAGACTCGATCAATTAAAGGGGCCCATTAGCCATGTACGAAGAACGCTGGTACAGAACAAAGTTTAAAATAGCTTAGGGAAAATGCTTCCAAATAACCATTGCAGACAGGAAAAAGCACATGGTGACCATCAGATGGGAGCAATGAGCTTCTTTGAAGCTGCGGCAATTCCGATACTTTTCTTGTTTCATATTTCTATTTTCTACTGGAGGGGGCAGTCCTTCAGCACACAAGGACTAGTTTTTAAGGGGTCCTCGCATCCCTTGTTCGACCTAAAAGGAAAACATGTTCCCGTGGATTGATGCTTGCACAGCGGCACAGAGTCAACTCGAGTCAACTGTAACATTTGCCCCAAGAAAGTAAACTTCAAACCAGACGTTCATTTACCCCATACAGTTATTGATTGAGGCCTGACGTCAACAGTCCCGTGTCAGGTTTCAAAAGCAGTTACAGCATCTGCGATCTACAATAGACCTTTTTGCTATTCTGGAAAAGTCTGAATCTACAATATTTTTATAGGTTCTCTAGAATTTTGGAATGTGTACGATAGTGAAGCTCTAACCCAACTGCAAGTATCTTCGAGATCGAACGCGGCGACCTCTGCGGTGGCACATAAAAGCAATGTAGCCATTGTGGGATTTGGCTTCGAAGCAGAAGTCCGGGTACCAATGAAGATAATTACTTCCAGTATCCAAAATTGTTGAATTGAAAATCTGCCAACACTTTTGCAAAGAGAGCAACATGCAATATGGTTAATGGGCTCATTTGTGGTCTAATTGGACATGAATCGACTGCGTCACAACGTTTCTTCTAGAATCTTCGTTGATCACATGACATCGAAAATAATTAGTGCAAATAGTTTGTTTTCCTGGTGCTCTGCCAAAAACGTCTCAGCAAATGCAGTGATCTGATGGTGCGGAGGCGCAGCAACAATACAGCAGTTGCCAACTGATTGCATTCTTGGCATTCTTAGCTGGTTCGCGGAATGCGTTCTTGGTTCGTGAGTTACGGACTTAGTTAGTTAGTGCGTTACACCACCTCACTCCTATATGTACTCGTTTTACTTCGTACATAATTAAAGGGGTCCATTAGCCATGTACGAAGAACGCTGGTACAGAACAAAGTTTAAAATAGCTTAGGGTAAATGCTTCCAAATAACCATTGCAGACAGGAAAGAGCACATGGTGACCTTCAGATGGGAGCAATGAGCTTCTTTGAAGCTGCGGCAATTCCGATACTTTTCTTGTTTCATATTTCTATTTTCTACTGGAGGGGGCAGTCCTTCAGCACACAAGAAGTAGTTTTTAAGGGGTCCTCGCATCCCTTGTTCGACCTAAAAGGGAAACATGTTCCCGTTGATTGATGCTTGCACAGCGGCACAGCGTCAACTCGAGTCAACTGTAACATTTGCCCCAAGAAAGTAAAATTTCTAAACAGACGTTCATTTACCCCATCAAGTTATTGATTGAGGCCTGACGTCAACAGTCCCGTGTCAGGTTTCAAAAGCAGTTACAGCATCTGCGATCTACAATAGACCTTTTTGCTATTCTAGAAAAATCTGTATCTACAATATTTGTATAGATTTTCTAGAATTTCGGAATGTGTACGATAGTGAAGCTCTAACCCAACTCAGCCTGCAAGTATCTTCGAGGTCGAACACGGCGACCTCTGCGGTGGCACATAAAAGCAACGTAGCCTTTGTGGGATTTGGCTTCGAAGCAGAAGTCCAGGTACCAATGAAGATATTTACTTCCAGTATCCAAAATTGTTGAATTGAAAATCTGCCAACACTTTTGTAAAGAGAGCAACATGCAATATGGTTAATGGGCTCATTTGTGGTCTAATTGGACATGAATCGACTGCGTCACAACGTTTCTTCTGGAACTTTCGATGATCACATGACATCAAAAATAATTAGTGCAAATGGTTTGTTTTCCTGGTGCTCTGCCAAAAAAGTCTCAGCAAATGCAGTGATCTGGTGGTGCGGAGGCGCAGCAACAATACAGCAGTTGGCAACTGATTGCATTCTTGGCATTCTTAGCTGGTTCGCGGAATGCGTTCTTGGTTCGTGAGTTAGTGACTTAGTGAGTTAGTGAGTTAGTGAGTTAGTGACTGAAGGCGTTACACAACTCCACTCCTATATGTACTCGTTTTACTTCGTACATAAAAACGAATTTCAAGGCGAAGCTGCAGAAGAATTTCGATGATTATTCAATCAATTGCAAAAATAGCGACAAGTTCAGCGAATAGATCTTCTATCAGTACCTTGTGGTCACTGATGTAAAAGAAAAGTCGACCATTTTGAAGGTTACCACCGGAAGATGAAGGATTGCTGTCTGCAGCAGAGCGCGCCACAGTTGGCCTAAGGAATTTGTATGAACCTTGCCCAACACCAATTCAAATTGCGTTCACTTCAGTCCAGCGTAGCACCACCATAACGCCTTATGCCTCATCTGCAAGAAGTCGCTGTAACCGAACATTGATTCGAGGTGGAACATTGTTGTATTTCAACCCGAAAGGTTAACAACGCAGCACAAGGATCAATTCAAGTTCTTCTTCCCGACACAAACACTAATAGAAGTCACAAGATACCACAAACAAAACCTTTCCTTACGAACGAGCAAAAAGGAGTAAAGAAAGAGAAAGGAAAGTCAGGTCTGTCAACAGCAGAACTAAAACTGGTAACAGTGTCAATCATCTGACAGAAAACAGTAAAAATGAAATCAAAAAAGAGAAAAGCAACAAATAGTATTTTGAACTGAAGCAAATCTCTTCGTTATTGGCTGGCAGCCAAACTCTTCAATCCTTGGTTGGCAGGTTGGATCAAACTGCATCAAGCATCACCTATCCTCTTTGCGGCTGGCGGCATTATCCACATGTAAAGATTCACAGTTACAGCCAGGTGACGTATTTCAAATTTCTCTCCGCAGTTACCGCCCAATTTTCTTAAAGAGAATCAACGGGGATAAAAGCACGGCGCGGAAGGAGTCTGCGCATTTTATTATTAGCCTATTGTATTTGATTTGTCAAGACGTTAGTGGATATTGTTTATCCAGAGGAATGATAACGTGCGTAGGAGTTTCCTTGTCCTATTTATAGACTGCCTCTACTTAGCTCCGTTGATTCACTTTGAGTTGCCTATCCATTTAAAACCAAGAACTAAACAATACAGCAAAACAACAGCAAAACTGTCACACACACACAAGGAAATTAAACACCTAGACCCCCACCCCCTCTTTTCTTCTTGCTGCCCAATAACCTTGGCACAAGTAACATCCAGCACACAAATGCGCGAACCAACATGAGCCAGCATTCAACCACCCATCAATCAAGGGCCAGGAGGGTTTTCAAAGGCCAGCTCGCGATGGGCTACACCAATATTGCTGTGTCCCCTAATATCCACATTGAGTGAGGGTCATATCTGGAAATCTGCAAAACTCGTCAGTCACCCGAGCAGTTTATTCACCTTGGGACAGGTTGCACCCAGCACAAAAACCCCATCACCCCCTGTTTTTGTGCCAATGGCCCAAGGGACTGTAAATTCACAAACATGACCCAGCATTCAACTACCCTATAAATTTTTCAAGAAGGCCTAATTACTGTGGGCTGCACAAATGTTGCTGTGTGACCTAATATCCACATATGTCATATTCATAGGGTGTGTCATGTCTGCAAAAAATTGGAAAAAGCCAACGAACTCCTCCCCCCCCCCCTTTTTGCGTCCTTCTGTGCATGGCATGTATAAGCTCTGTTCTGCGTCGCAGGCGTTTGCCTATGAATATGCACTCATATAATAACCCCTCATTGTTGTTGCACGCTGAAGTGGCACTTACACACCCAAAATCAAGGCAAAAACAAAACAAAAAACAAAAACAACAGGGTTTTTCGAAAACTACAACCATTCTGGAGGATTCCGTTCATTCAAAGTTGTTCCTTATTGTAGCTACTAACTTATTTCTTTCCTTTCAGGGTTTCAAATTATTTGATTTAACTGTTGTTGTTGTTTTTTAGAGGAACTACCAGATTTCTTTCCATAGATTAAAGCGTCTTTGTTGTGCCTCTGTTCTGCGTCGCAGGCATCTGCCCATGAATCGTTTGCGCTCATATAATAACCCCCCATTGTTGTTGCACGCTGGATTGGCACTTATACACCCAAAAACAAAAACAAAACAAAAACAACAGGGTATTCAAGAATTACAACTATCCTGGAGAATTCCGTTCATTCAAAGTTGTTCCTTATTGTAGCTACTAACTTATTTCTTTCCTTTCAGGGTTTCAAATTATTTGATTTAACTATTGTTGTTGTTTCTTACGGGGACTACCAGCTTTCTTTCACAGATTAAAGCGTCTTTGTTGTGTTTATGGGTTCATTGCAATGAGTCTGTTATTCATTACTATCAAGATTTCTATTAGCATAAAAGGACTACCTCCTCCACATAAGGGGGAATGCTGCTTTGTGCTTCCCTGGTCTACTCCCTCTTTCCAGATCAGCAAAGGTGCCCTTGACATTTGTGGTCTTAACTGGTCTCAAAACATAAATAATGTAGGCCTCATTCTACCTCCCAGGGTGCTTTCCCTGCAGAGGGATCACCGGTCCGGCCGCGTTTTTGATGAAGTGCCCACCTTACATGCATGCCAGGGTTTTGCTAAGGACAATGTCCATATTGTTTAGCCTCTGTCAGACTTGTACTGTACATTGAAGGTCTTTTAGGCGCACGTCATGCAATGCAGTCTGGGTTTGCTGATCTGTGACAGCCATTAGCACTGTTACCAACATCAACGCGCTACAAATTTGAATTGTCCAAACAGGGGAGCACATTCAAATTTTGTTTGGGGGGGTGTCAACATGCTCTGGACCGACTAAATTTTTTCGGACCGACTGAACGTATAGCAAGCAGCGGTGTGGCCAGGGTAAATTAAATGGAGGTATTGAAACGAGGGGGTCCCCAGGAAAATGTTCGGGGCTACGCCCTTTATTTTGGCTTAGAATGCACCTCCCAATATCATGCTTGCCATTAGCGACAAGGAAACCTTTTTCGTTTGTGACAGTTTTGCTATAAATCAGTGAACGGGGAAAATATTTTTGAAGAAAGATCCTTTACTTTGGCTTAGAATGTATCTCCCAATATCATGCTTGCCTTTAGCGACAAGGAAACCTTGACCGTTTAGTGACAATTATGCTATAAAGCATCGCACGAGGAAAATTTTTGAAGACAGATCCCTTACTTTGGCTTAGAATGCATCTCCCAATATCATGCTTGACTTTAGTGACAAGGAAACCTTTATCGTTTTTGACATTTATGCTATAAATCAGCGAACGAGGAAAATTTTTGAAGAAAGATCCTTTACTTTGGCTTAGAATGCATCACGGACTTGGAGTTTTAGGTATAGGCGTAATCTTAAGAACAACGACTTCTTCACCGGCAAGCCTAGCAAAAGCGACTTGTTTTAGTGTGTTTGTCCTCTAAGAAGGTTTCCCCTTATGATCATAGTGTCAGCAGTGTTAGCTTTTGGTAGAAGCGTTTACCACTTTGATGGATAATATTTGTAACCCATGTCTCCTTTCTTCTTTGGGATTCATACACAAGTGTCTGTTTTCCAACGCCACATAACTACCACCACCGGCACCCCAGTGCCAGATTAGAAATTTTGAGTATTTGTAACAGCATTGTTCCTTGGGACAATCTTTGCACAACAAACACCTTTCATTTTGTGTTAGACCGCTTTTTAAAAGCCAATGATTGCTTGCCCCTAAAAATGGAATCCTGTGCAATTTTTCTAATGCATCTAAGAAAATTTTTTAAATGCCATCTTCTGCTTTGGCTTAGAATGACTCTCCTAGTTATTGTCAAGCACTTCTTGTGAATATTCTAACTGTCGTCATGGGTCGACTTTTGCCCAAAAGATTTAAAATCGGAACAACTTTGATTCAAACTATTGTGGACCTTTCGAGCTTCGTCGTGGTTGGTAGGTCCATGAAAAATTCGGTCCACGAAGTTGGTCCATCCGATTTTGTCGTGGACCGACTTTTCCTTTTTGAGAAAATTTTTGGACCGACTCAGAAATTATTGGGGGGGTGTCTCACCCCCCCCCACACCCCCTAATGTGCGCCCCTGTGTCCAAAAGCCAGGATTCCACCACCTTTCCAGGTGTATCCATTAAGTCTTGTGTCATCAAGGGATAAAAGCAAAACACATCAAACTCAAACAAACAAACAAACCAAAGGCAAGCAGTCAAGCAAAACCAGACAAACAAACAAAACACAAACATACCAAAACAAACAAGCAAAACCATACAAACAAAACAAACACTAACATACCAAAACAAACAAGCAAAACCATACAAACAAACAAAAAACAAAAAACGAAAAAACAAAAACAAAAACAAAAGCAAAAAATAAACGAACAAGAAACAAAGCAACAAAAAATCAAAGGAAGCAAAACATACAAACAAACCAAACAAAAACATACCAAAACAAACAAGCAAAACAAAACAAACAAAAGAAACAAAACACAAACAAACAAGACACAAATCACAAGAAGTAACAAAAAACAAAAACAAAGCAAGCAAAACATACAAACAAGCCAAAACAAAAACAAAACATAGGAAAAACAAAACACAGACATCAAAACTGTTCCAGTGTCACAATAGGCACTTGTATACAGTTGGTCAATATGTATGTCTAAACAACCCAACTTACCCATTGTCTCAGGAAATTATTCATTACAAGGGCACTGGAAAAATATACTATCAGTGTCAGCTAATTACCATGTATCAACAATTTTCTGCCTGATTCTCTTTCTCCTTGACAGATAAGCAAGTTTCATGGACTTACACCCGGAGCAGAATCAGGGACCTTTCCCCTATGGAGCTAGAAGCTTTGCAGTCACAATAACAGTTTTCCCACAAAGGGCATACCAACAAGTGACAAATGCATAGGCGTAGGAGATAGGGGGCTAGGGGGGGCTGCAGCCCCCCCAACGTCAGAAAAATTTGCAAAAATCAGCCACAATCGGGCAGAAATCCGCCTCAAGTCGGGCAAAATTTTCTCAAACAATGGATTTTTTGTCGGGCAGCCCCCCCAAATTTTATCTTCCCCTACGCCGATGGACAAATGTAAATTGCTGCCTTTGTTACCAGCAGATTAAAGTCCATTCTCACGATGGTCAGAACACTCAGCAGCAGCCAGTCCCAAAGCCAAACAAGTACTCTTTATGTGTCATGTAGATTTCGGTCGGGCAGTATGGCAACCCTGGTTATGTGGTTCCGATCAGTGGGGTCCGTATTTTGGCGATCGGTAAGGGCCAACCCATTCTGGGTGGCCTTAGGGTTTGACATTATCTTAAGTCTCAGGGACTGACCTACTCCCCAAGGGGGGACGGCAGCATTGCATTTTGCTGGCCTACTCCCTCCTTGCAGGACGGCACTACAAACCGCAGTTACCAAATTGTATAATCGCTTGTTTAGTTAAATGATACGACCCCACAGATCGCCAACCCAGTGTGTTTTTTCTCTCCAAGCTCTGAGTGTCCCGCAGGAGTTAATGCAAACATTTACGCCTCAGAGTAAATGTGGTTTAACTACAAGGGTTAGCACAGTTGTTTCCTTCCCCCCTCTCGGTCCCATCTCCCCCTGTCACGCATCTCATACTTCCCAGCATGCATCATGCTGCGAGTCCTCCTCATGCATCAAGACTCGATCAAAAACGAATTTCCCCTCCCTCTCTCCCCTTAGCTATACTCTTAAATCCATTGAACAGTAAGAGGCTCTTTCATTCTTCAGGTTCCCTATCCCCATTGTACTGAAACTTCAGCAAAGGGTTGCCAAACTCAGCCACTCTTATGTTGTCATCAAATGTATTTTGTAGCACAGTAAGGGCCACCCCATTCTGGGTGGCATTAGGGTTGATATTATCTTAAGCTTGAGGGACGGCCTTGCCTACTCCCCAAGGAGGATGGCAGCAGTGCATTGTGCTGACCTACTCCCTCCTTGCAGGATGGCAGAACAAAGTAACACAAATGACGAGAATTGGTCTATTACCCAATTGGGGATGGGAGAATTGCCTTTGCTGACCTACTTTTTTCTTGCAGGATGACAGAATTAAGTGACACAAATGACAAGAAAAAAGAAAACAAAAACAAAACAAAAAATTCCAAAGGGGGACTGCAGCATTGGTTGCTGGCCTACTCTCTCTTTGCACTATGGCAGAACAAACCGCAATCCATTGAACATTTTATGGGTCGTATCATTGTAAGGGGCTGCTAAACTCGAACATTTTTTATGTTGTCATTCAATATATGTATCGTAGCGCGGTAAGGGCCACCCCATTCTGGGTGGCCTTAGGGTTTGACATTATCTTAAGTCTCAGGGACTGACCTACTCCCCAAGGGGGGACGGCAGCATTGCATTTTGCTGGCCTACTCCCTCCTTGCAGGACGGCACTACAAACCGCAGTTACCAAATTGTATAATCGCTTGTTTAGTTAAATGATACGACCCCACAGATCGCCAACCCAGTGTGTTTTTTCTCTCCAAGCTCTGAGTGTCCCGCAGGAGTTAATAGTAATATTCTCAAACTTCGTAATACATTCATTGAATGCTCATGATTTTGAAATCTATTGTAATTACGCTCTGGTAACAGTAATTTTATAAGTAACAGTATCTGTATCAGTTGTTAAAATATTCAATGCGAATATAGACACGAGATACGCTAGTGATACTCTAATTAATTACATTGCCTTTGTTAGATAGCTTTGGTAACAGTTTTAGCATCATAATTAGTTGCAAAGATTTGTATGCACTTATACATCGGGAATTTTCTAAAGACTCTTTAACATACAGAGGCATCAGTAACAGTTCCAACAGAGCAATTATATTCTATTTGAAAATGTATGGAAGATATACAATCAAGTACTTTTAGTAATGGAGTTACTTGTCAGTAGTGGTACAGAAAGTATTCAATCTGAAAATCAATAAAAGACACAGAATCTCAAATCTATAGTAATTATGCTCTGGTAGCAGTAACTTTATAAGTAACAGTATATGTATCAGTTGTTAAGATATTCAATGCGAATATAAACACGAGATACGCTTCTAATTAATTACCTTGCCTCCGTTAGATAGCATTAGTAACAGTTTTTTAGCATCTTATTTAGTTGCAAAGATTTCAGTGCATTTGTACACCAGGAATGTTTTAGGATTCTTTAATAAACAGAGGCTTCAGTAACTATACCAACAGAGCAAATACTGTATTCTATTGGAAAATGTAGAAAGATATCTAATCAAGCATTTTTGGTAATAATGGTGTGATTTTGTCAGTAGTAGTACAGAAAGTATTCAATCTAAAATCAATAAAAAGACACATGAATCTCAAATCTATAGTGATTATGCTCTGGTAGCAGTAACTTTATAAGTAACAGTATCTGTATCAGTTGTTAACCCTATTTTGGTTGGGGGGGGGCAAATTTGCCCCCCCCCCCCCCTAGTAGACTTTTTGTAATAACTCTGTCAGGATAACAATTATGGCCCGGAAACTTTCTGACTTTTTGCAAATACTTATTGTGCAATGACTCAAGAAGTTTCGTAAAAATATTTTGACAAATAAGGGGGAAGGAAACAATTTACCGGAACTGACTCTGTCAAAATCGCCAATTCTCAAATATCAATTTTCGCGAAAAAAGTAGCAAAATTGCAAAATTATGCAAAACTCTTTTGCAGAGTAGTGCTATTTGATGTATTCTATCATTATTTTCATGTTTAGATGGCACTTGTGCTCCAAATTAAATTTTATCGCATTTTTCCTGATTTTGACCAATTTTGCCATTTTTCTTGACCACACAAAGAAAAATGCTTACGCAAGCAATAATGACGGCTAATTTTAGGTTGATTTTTATATTTTCATAAAGTACATGCCTGGGGCTATTAGTACATCAAATTTGGTTGCTCTATCTATTTCCAGTGAAGAGTTAGGTAGGGGGGCTTTTTTGCCCCCCCCCCAGCCAAAATAGGACGTGTTGGATAGCCCAACCACTATAGGGTTAAGATATTCAATGCGAATATAAACACGAGATACGCTAGAGATACTCTAATTAATTACCTTGCCTTTGTTAGATAGCTTTGGTAACAGTTTTAGCATCATAATTAGGTGCAAAGATTTTCATGCTCTTATACGCCGGGAATGTTTTAAGATTCTTTAATATACAGAGGTAACAGTAACAGTATCAACAGAGCAAACATTATATTTGAAAATGTATGAAAGATATGTTATCAAGTATTTTCAATACACTATGGTATTACTTTATCACTAGCAGTAGACAAACTATTCAATCTGAAAATGAATAAAAGACACAGATATAGAAAGATACATGCATGTCAAATCTATATTAATTATGCTCTGGTAACAGTCATTATATAAGTGCAAATTTACAATTTTGATCACAAAATGGTCTATTTACTGCAGCTGTTTCACTTATTAGATATTGGCAGCATTAGTATCATCATTTAAATTGTTACTAGTATTGTGTTTTGCTTTCAATTCTAACGATCAGTTTACTGTTGTGCAAGTAAAATTTACAAGAAATGCAAACACACCGAATAGAATTATAAATGTGAACACAAAAAGAATACTTGATACAAATAGGATGATCAATCTAAAGATTCGATGGACAATCATGCAGAGGTGCAATTGCTGATTGCCTATTTTAGGAAAAGCCTTTGAGCAACGTTAATGCTTCTGTATTTCAATGATGTGATATTAATACATGTTTGTGCTTAAAATTTGTTTACTCAGAAGCATTTGCCATAGAGCAACAATTGAGATTCACCCTGTTTGGCAATGTTTTTCCTTTCCCCATTTGTCTGTTTAATTTTCTAGTATCATCTCTTGACTCAGCAAATTCTAGGGAAAATCATGTGTTGTTTTTCAAACTAGGCCATATAAACAATGATTGTTTTCATCTTTGGCAATGGCCCCTTCTCTGGTATCATAATTATCTATTTGAATATGCAGTTTTGTTAAGATTTATACATCGCTCATTCGCACAGGATCTCCTGAGATTATAAATCGTTTTGTCCCCCCAAAAAAATTGTTTTCTGCACCCTCATTATAACGTAAACCCTTTGGCCTTGTCTTGCACTGCTTTGGTTCTCTTCTTTCAATTTTGCTTAATTTTTAGTCATTCTGTTCCTATCCTCTCTTTCTGAAACTATTCTCTCTTTATTTAAGTCCTACTTTCCAATCCAGTCACTCGGGGGTTCAACTTATAACCTCCATCCGGTCCGTGGGACTGGGTTCCGGGTGACTGGGTAGGAAGGGTTCCCCTCCTTGCCTCCTTCTTGTAATTTCCTTTTTCAATATGTGGTTTCTAACAAAATAAAGGAAGCTTATCTTCTGCATTATGGTCAGAGTTTGCCCAAAAGACTATTATTTTGGTTTTCAATTTATTGGGGACCCTTTCTACCCAGCTACCCAGGAAGCCCCCTGGTTTCTAAGTACTGTGAATTAAGAATAACAGTTAAATCAAATGATATAATCTTTAAAATTCTGTCTGATAATACATTACGTTTTGTCTGTTAGGTCAAACAGAACTCTCTCTCCAACAATCAAAGGAACCTTTGGGAGACTCACAAGTCATTTTTACTTACCTGGAAGATGGTCGTAGTTGTTTTATTATTCTTGCCTTCTTTGGTGGAGATTATAATCAGATAGAAATTGTCTGGCCTCCACAAATCACAAATGCTTCAGCAATCTAGCCTCGGGTACACAGGCTACATCGAATAGCTCTTTCATGTTAGAGCACTGGACTGAATGCAAAAAATTTTATTGTTATTTGCTGGTACCGACCTCCTACATCAGATAATGATGATGCATCTTTTAATGCTCTCCATGAATTGATATCGAAACTAGATTCGGAGGGCAAAGAAATCTTCCTGATGGGTGATACTAACTGTGACTTGAAAAAGTCAAAATATGGCCCAACAAGGAAGCTCAAATCAATATACAGCGAATTTCAATTTGAGCAGCAAATCAAACATTACACAAGAATCGCTCCGACAACGAATGATCTTGGGGCAACTGAAACGACGAAAAGCCTCATTGACCATATTGCAACTAACCACCCTAACTATATCATTGAAGCTGGGACATTAGAAACCAGTTTTACTGATCATTACCTTGTTTTTGCCAGAAGGAAGATTAATGCCAGGTCTCGGCTGAATAAAAAGGTCAGTTTTGTCGAAACGAGGAGCTTGTCAAATTATGACAAAAACCTTTTCTTGGCTGATTTGCAGTCAATCGACTGGACAGATGTTTTTGATGGCTGTTCCAATGGCCCTTAGAATTTCTAAGAAATCTACTCCTTGGATTACACCACAAGTAAAGCAGCTGATGAGGGAGCGTGACCAACTCAAAACAAGAGCCACAAACGATAGCACTCTTTGGCCTCAATATAAGGTATTGCGTAATAAAGTAACGTATGAACTTCGCAATTGTGTCCAGCAATGTTATCACACAATCATTGAAGAAAACTCCAGTGACCCCAAGGAGATGTGGAGGACAATAAACAAAGTATTGAATAAGGATACTCCATCTGCTTCCTTCATTGCTGTGAATTTCCAAGGCCAAAGACTGGACCGTCCAAACGAAATAGCTGAAGCATTCAATGAGCATTTTGTAACTATAGGTCCAAAACTTGCAAGTAGTATAGAACAAAAGCCAGATGACAACCCTTTGAAATATCTGGGAGGACTTAACGAAAATTCACCTAAACTCAATTTTAAACAGGTTGACGCCAGCTATGTTAAGAAGGCTGTTATGGGATTAAAAAATTCGAAATCGCCTGGGCCAGACAAAATCCCTACAAAACTTTTGAGAGATGCAGTTGAATATATTTGCCAACCGTTGGCAATGACGTTCAACGCATCTCTCGAAAAAGGGATTTTTCCTGACATGTGGAAACTAGCACGCATTACCCCAATATACAAGTCTGGCCAAAAGTCCGACCTCTCAAATTACAGGCCGATATCAGTTTTCTCTGTTATCTCTCGGCTACTTGAGAAGCTGGCGCATGACCAGCTCTATGATTTTTGTAGGACAAATGATTCGCTCTCGAAAAATCAATTTGCCTTTCGGAAATTACACAGCACAATAACTTCGATGCTCAATATCACGGAAACTTGGTACAAAAATATTGATGAACGCAAACTAAATGTGAGCGTATTTCTGGACCTGAAAAAAGCTTTTGACACAGTCGACCATGATATTTTGCTATCGAAGTTGTCAGCACTTGGAGTTACTGGAAAGGAGCATTGCTGGTTCACATCATACCTAAAAAATAGGGAACAATTCTGCTGTATTGATGGGCAAAAGTCATCCACAAGCAAAATAGATTGTGGCATTCCTCAGGGATCGTGCTTGGGGCCCTTGCTATTTATCATATACGTTAATGATTTTGAACGTTGTCTGCAAGCGGCAACTCCCAACATGTACGCTGATGATACTAGTATAACTTGTTCTTCCACTGATAGCGATTCCCTGCTTAGGAATATGAATAATGAGATGGCCAATGTCGCGGAATGGATGAGGCTAAATAAACTAAGTTTGAACGCAGATAAAAGTGAATTTATGGTGCTTGGCCATTCGAGGCAGCAAAATAACCTGAAAGAGCTAAGGGAAATTGAGGTCAACCTTAAGAAAATAGGTAGGGTTACCAAAACAAAATATCTCGGTCTCAACATAGACGAAAACCTTAGCTGGAAAGATCAGTACAAAAAAGTTAAGGCTAAGGTTAAAAGTGGTCTCTCTGCACTTAGGAAGCTGCAGGATATCCTTCCCCAGTCAAAGCTAGCTGCAGTTTACCGAGCATTGATCGAGAGTCATCCTAGGTATGGTAACATAATATGGGGGTGCATCTCAGATACCAAGATAAGCACTCTCAAGAAACTACAGTCAAGAGCAAAAACTCTGATTGAAAAGGCAAAGTACAAGGATGGATGGATCTGTGACTGGTTGCCTGTCAAAGAATTGATCATATTCGACAGGTTAGTTATGACATATAAGATCCTTCATGGAAACTGTCCAGACAATTTGCAAAATAAGTTTACTCGGAGGTCCCAGATTTCAAGCTATTCAACGAGGAATAGCCAAAATCTGCATCTGCCTAAACCTCGATTGGAATTTACCAAAAGGAGTTTCCAATTTACAGGAGCTACAGCATGGAACGAGATCCCACAAAAGTATAGAGACTTACCCTCTTTAAACGGCTTCAAAAAGGAAGTAAAACAACTCCTTAGAAGCTGAGGTAGGTGAGTGCGTTTTGGTCTCCCTGGCCTCGCGATGTTTCGAGGACGGTGCTTTATGGGTCTTACTCAGGTCCGTTTTGGACCGGAGTGGGCCTGTGGGGTACCGTCTTTCGGGGGTGTTGCGGGGCTGTGGGGGACTTGCCGTATTCATCTACCTCAATGGCAATTAAAGCACGACCCCTAGGAAAAGCAGCCCATTAGGTTTTCAAACATCTATTTTATTAAGTAGTTTTTCCTTTTTAAATTCTCTGTAATTGGCTGATAGGACTTCGTGCCTAAATATTAATGATATGATATGATATATGATACTAAATCTCTCCCATTAGTTGCCATGAAACAAAAATAAAACATTTACGGGAATAAAACTGCAAGGAATGAATTTGTAAATACTTGGCGGATAGTGTCTCTTGACAAGCTTTTTCTCATTACTGTATGTCCATGAGTTCTACCATTGATTTTAAATGGAAGAGGACATTTTTTGGTCCATGAAGTTAAATCATAGCCATAAAAGGGTGGTGTTTTTTAAAACCGTAATGAAAAAGCTTGGTGATATTGATGAATTTCCTGCGTTTTTATTGTTTAGCCGAATTATTTCTGGTAGAGTCCACAAGACAGTTTTCAATGCGGAAGAAATTACTTGCCCTTTCTTTACCCTATTACTGATTTCAGCATTTGTCGTTATTTAGACATCTCTGAAAAATTTGCTTTGATTTTGTCTATTTCCTTTGTTCGCCCAATGAGAGTATCTTCCCGCTTGTAGCAAGAAATGTCGCTTCAAATAATTATGGCCTTATCTGTTGAAATTATTATCGACAAGTTGTAAATTTCATTTCCCAAGCACAATTAGGCCAAAGGTCTCAGGAAATCTCTTTTTTCCATACAGACTTTACTTCGGGCTTGGTGACTCCATAAATAAGAACAGGCCGAAGGTCGATGCAACAATATGAATTGGCATGGTTTTTTTCAAGATGGATTTGTAGAACCTCCATTTTCTTGTGATTTTAATATCTTCCTCTATGTATCAAAGATCTATCAATGGTCAACGTTTATTTTCGAAACTGTTGTTTGTTTGTTTGTTTGTTTGTTTGTTTGTTTGTTTGTTTGTTTGTTTGTTTGTTTGTTTGTTTGACTTACCAGGCCAACCTTTATATATTGGTTGTGTTTCAGACATGTAGAAAAAAGGCCATTTTGTGTGACAACTGAAATCGCACAAATCGACTTTTCTCAAAATAAGAGACAGATTGTGCTTTGTTACCCACAACGACGGACTTTGCAAGCTTTATTTCAACATTTCTGATCCTTGCAGCTTCGCCGAAAATAAAACAGTTTGAGCCCAACAGATAGAAAAAGTTGTACTCTTTGTAATATATTGCGAAGTTTAAGTGATAAGAGTCAAAGCTCTAAGAGGTTAAATTTCGGTAGGATCTCAGTTCTTACTACGATATACCCATATACCACGTGAGTTTTATCAAGTATCCCTTAAAAATCAGACTTGGGGAAATTACATACTTTACAAAACGTAACTTTGCATTCATAAATCAGACTTGGGGTAAAACGTACACTTCACGAAACGTAGCTTTGCACTGGGATTGGAGTGTGCTCCACTTGGTTCTTGAAACAGATACACTTTAAAAGAAGAATATTACCCAGCAAACTTTAACAGATTATGCAATCGTCGAAAAGGAAGGTTCACCTCAAAAGTGCTACTGGCCACTTACAAGTTATGGAGTTTTTGCCGTTATTACAAAGCTACCGTTGCAAAGTCAAGTTTCTCGTGGCCTTTGTGATCTATCTGTATGGTTTTATTTTTATGAACAGTTTATTGTGCACTTATTCCCTTGATATAGGTCTGATTTGCAGGGGCGAAGCTGGCTCAAAAGGGCTGGTCATGCCCTGCGCCGAAGGTGCGAAAATGGAAGCTCTTTGCGCCGCAGGGCTTTGCGCCGCAGTGCAGTGCGCCGCAGTGCATCTGCCACGGGCTTTGCGCCGCAGTGCGCCGAGCGTCAGGGGGGGCTGCGTGTTGCTTGAGTTTTCCATTTTTAAGCATAAGGAACCCCACAAGCTCATGGCAACAGTAAAACTGGGGGGTAATCAAACTGCATATTACAATTGACCATAAAAGAAAATTGGCTGTTGTGGGAGGAAGCTGTTGTGATAAGTAAAAATTATGATAACACTGCAATCACCAACAGGAAAGTTCCTTGTGAAATTTCTCATAGTCAGCAACAAATTATGATAATACTGCAATCACCAACAGGAAAATTCTCTTGTGAAATTTCTCATAGTCAGCAACAAATTATGATAATACTGCAATCACCAACAGGAAAATTCTCTTGGAAAGTTCCTTTGATCAGCAATTATATGATAATACTGCAATCATCAACAGACAACAGCAAAGTTCCTTCACCATGGTGGGCATGTGAAAGTTCTCATAGTCAGCAAAAAATTATGATAATACTGCACCAGTGCACCTAGCCAGTTTTGCAATCAGAGAGGAACACATGCCATCAATGTTGGTATAGCCTGTTTCTGTCCATGTTTGGGATACACCTGGCCTAAGTAATGTACATGGCCAACAAAAAAGCCCCTTTCATACCTTCACTCCCACACAGCCAATTTCCGCATTGGTCGCTGTTGTTGGAAGATGTGCTTCTGCTCAGCAACAGTCCTCGAAGCAAAGGACATTCTTAATAACTGAGACACAAGGTCTCGATCAGCAATAATTCCCCGAGCTTGAACTTGCGCCATAATCGGCTAGGCCTAAACACTCTTGTCAGAGTCAAACTCACGAAATGACAAAGGGTTGCCTCTCCATACGACAGTCATGCCCTGAGAACTTGACATGCCTTGATGTAAAAAATCTTTGCAATGATTTTGCAGAATAAAATATTCAGCCAATCAAAACGCACCATTCATCGAAATAGTACGACTAGGTTATGATGATTATAACGACGAGGTCGTGCTTCTCTCGTTTTGCCAGACCAAGTCTGTTCATTCCTTTTGTCTCAGAAGTGGACTCCTTTGTCGAGCATGACCAAACATAGGGTACCAACCTTATGGGCATGACCGTATTCATAGGGGGATTTCCGGTAGGTCGTGCTCAAGAATGAGGACATGACCAGATTGGATGCCCTGTTGACTTTCGTCTTGCTCTCAGTAGCGAATCTCATTGGCTGAGCCGAACTGAATACGGGGGATATCATCGGAAGCCATATTGGCCAGGGGGGGGGGGTCATTCCATCAATCGTTGTATTTATGAACTGGTTAGGCGATAAGAAACTGCGTTTTCGAGCAGAAAAACCTATTTTTGTGATTGAAAAAAATGTTATTTTTGAAAATGTTTAGTCATGCTGAGCATGACAAGCATGGCCTCTACCTTCGCCACTGCTGATTTGACAAGTGATGCCTATCCTTAACTATTATAAATAGAATGTACGTGCATGAATACTGTCCTGCATTTGATACATAGAAGTTGTCATACTCATTAAAGCTGTTTTATTAGTCACAGATTTTAATAATTTTTTTTTAACTTCTTATTTGCGTAGATCTGTGGGGAGTTGTAATCTCCAATGTTTGTGATATGGATGTCAGATGTTTTACGATGTATTCTTTCACCTGATCATGCCCTATGGATGTAAAGCGAAGCATTGTAAATTTTTATCTGTGGATGGGTGGCAAATAACACTTCGCATCTTACTTTTCCTTATTTTACACGTGTTTATCCTGAAATAAAAATGTTTTTCTTGACCACATATGAATAGAAAATATTTTCATTTCATTCATTTCATTTTTATTTATTTAGGCACGGTAGCCCCGTCAGTCCATAATAACTGCTTTTCAGGGGGCCGTGGCAAAACATTTACTAATTAAAAGATCACTACATAATAATTAACAAAATAAGAATTCTCGTCATGGCTAGTTTTTTATTCTTCTCTTAAAGGTGGCAAGGGAGGGTGCCTGTTTAGCATCAGGTTCGAGTTGATTCCAAAGCTTAGGTCCACGAAAAGATATAGCCCTCTGCCCATTGTTAGTTTTTCGTAATGGTAATGAGAGATCAGTTTCAGTGTTTCTCAGTTTTCTGAAATTTCGAGAAGAATTTTTTTCGAACAAATCTGAAAGGTACTCCGGAACCAGACCATTTAGTGACTTGTACATTGTGGTAGCTGTTTCGCTTCTAATAATATCATTTACAGTAGGCCAATTTAAACTGCGAATTAATGCCATAGCAGGGGTATCAAATCGACTTGTTGTTACTATCCTAGCTGCTCGATTTTGCAGCTTCTGCAGGGTTTGCAGTTTAGTCACCCCACAGCACCCCCACACAGAACAACAGAACCAAAAATGGGGCTCGACGATACCCCTATACATTGCACTCAACGTGTTTTGAGGTAAACATTTCCTGGAATATTTCAAAAATCCAATTGCACGAGAAACCTTGCTACGGAGATTATAAACGTGTTCTTCCCAATCCAAATTTCTATCGATTATCACACCCAGATACTTTGTTCGGTCTACATTTTCAACCTCAACATTTTCAATATAGACAATCAATAAGCTAAATATAGCGAATTGTTTTGTAGTCCTTTCTATTGTTCTTGTATTAGGTCACCTTGGTGGATTTGTCCCCTTTTTGCTCGTGTTACATATGTTTTCAGAATCTGTTGAACTGATATTTCTGTGATCCGTGTATCCTGCTAGAATCTTATGTAAGGATTTCACATGTAATCAATTTGAATGAAACTAATTCTATCCAATTCAACCAAAGTCCATTCAGGAAAGTTTTCAAAGAAGCAACACATTATTTACTGCCATTGGATGTCCCCCCTAAAGACTGTGAAACCTGGCGAGAGATAGCTCATCCGCGGTTCTATCCTACTTACCCCTGGGGTTTTTTGAGTAAGGGAGAGGATCTAAATCTACCCTTATGTATGATCCAGCCTGCTTGCCTTCCTCTAGTTTTTCTTATAATGTCATAAATTTGTAACTAGAAATCTTCGAAGCACCCCATATCTCTTCCGAATTGGAAGGAGGAAGACATCCCCAGTGAAAATAGAAAACTGTCGGAGATCAGTGATCTGCCCCACTGGATGTTTTTCCTTCCAAACAGTGAAATCTTCTTCGCACCCCATATCTCTTCCAAATTGGAAGGAGGAAGACATCCCCAGTGAAAATAGAAAACTATTTGTAAGGCAGAAATGTAAAGGAAATTTATTCATGATTTTGGGCACGTTTTGAAGATTTCTGGTAGAGGCTTTCTGGAGAAAATCCCTCATAATTTCAGAATGAAGTGGCCGATTTCAGTCAGGTAAATGTTATAGTAGATTTGAACATTTCTACTATTAAACTATATATTTGCCGATATCATTGTCTTGATTTCCAGGGAGCCGTGACCTTTCAAAATTTAGGGGGTTTAAAAGATTTAATTTCAGCCTCAAGGTTCTTATTACCCTGGGCACCAGCCTCTCTAACGTTAAAAACAGAGAGTCTGGTACAGTGCGCCCAAACCTCGTTCCGGTGCAAATCTGCTGAGCTCATTTGGAAGTAGCTTAGCCTATTCAACGGACTGGAATCTTGGAATCCTGGAATCAGACTCCACGAGAGCCTGGGCCTGCTACTCTGGCCTACTGGAATAACATCGAAGACGAAGAAAGAACTTCTTCGCCATTTGCCAAAATTATCGGGATGAGCAAGTGTTGTGAGAGGATTTTTGCAAGTAGTTTCCATCCAGCACTGTCAAAGAATCGCAACTGACTCGCATATCACACACAGTCAAGAGTCAAAGAAGTCTTCTCGTGACAGCGATGAACACCGTCAGACGTTTTTCTTCATTCGGTGCAAACATTGGGAAAATGGGCGCTTGCGCGGTCATGCAAAGAACAAACAAATATGTGCTTTTCCTTCCTATTATTATTATTGTGGTGTGAATCGATTTTAAAACTGGACAAGAACTGAAGCTTGGGAAATTGCACTGCGATCTTCATATCATCAATGGTATGAACTCTGAACTTATCAAGTGAAAAAGAAAATGACAATTTGACAACTTACAAACTTGGCTTGAGTATATTTTAAGCAACTGTGAAAGTTTTAAAGCACACACGAGTCCTTGAAATATATATTAGCAGCACCATTTAGCTCACAGTCGTCAGGAGCAGGTATGGCTGCAGAAACAATTATAAAAGGGTCTTTTTGATGAAGTTGCTTCGCCTCGCCAGCTACAAGTCAGCCCCACCACAACACCATTGTATCTTGCTATATATTATACCAGTTCTTCATGTTATCACTGAGAATAAAGGTTGTTGGATTCTTTTGTTGTGAGTGGTGGAAGAGTTTTGAAACATTTTCCATACATTCAAAACTTGTAACAGCCCATCCTATAGCACCAAAAAAAAGTTTCTTAATTTCAAGTGAAATTTTCACTTCTTTATACAAAAAGTTTCTTAATTTGTTTCTTACTTTCGGTACAAGGATTATGGCATGATCTCTACCACTCCTACTTCTGCAGATGTGTTTATAGACATAAAAGCAACATTTTGCAAGAAAAACACTGTTTGACTCAAAATATAAAATTGGAGTGGAAATTATGCAAGAATAAACGTCCAATGTCAAATTTGCCATTAATATCCTTGAATTTAACTTTTACAGTTTCTTAATGCTTCTTGTCCATAGTAGTCAAGTTTCCTAAAATATTTAGTCCATCACATTAAGTGTGGAGTTTCTTGAACAAGTTTCTTGTGAAAAACCTGCTAATTAATCCTTGAATGGTAAGAAAGGAAGGCAAGAGCAGAAAATCCACCAACCGAGAGTGTTTAATGGTAAATGTTTTCAAGGATGTTTATTAAGCCAATAATGATCATCTACTTTTATGATGAACTATGCTCCAAGTTGGCACCATATTGTTCCTTAGCTTTGAGCATGACAGTATAATGCTCCCGGCCAGCAACATATTCTTCCTTCCTAATCAGCTGTTGCAGGTTGTGTGTGAGGATTTTTGAGAAGACATTGCTGTACCTTTTATCATCCATTGGTTGCTGCTGTACATTATATAGTTCTTATAAAAACTGGTTCTTTTATGCTGGTTTCTACTGTACCATTCATATCGGTTCTTATGATTTGTACGAAGTTATCCAGTTTGTTTCCGACAGAATTTATATTGAGGTAGCCAATAATGATATTTTTAGGGTAATTTATGCGGAACATTTTCAGTTCATTTTTTTTTCATTTCATTTCATTTGATTTTCATTTTCATTTTCATTTTCATTTTCATTTTATTTTAATTTTCATAATCATTTTCATTTTCATTTTCATATTCATTTTCATTTTCATATTAATTTTCATTTTCATTTTCATATTCATTTTCATATTCATTTTCATTTTCATATTCATATTCATATTCATTTTCATTTTCATTTTAATATTCATTTTCATATTCATTTTCATTTTCATTTTCAATTTCAATTTCAATTTCAATTTCAATTTCATTTTCATTTTCATTTTCATTTTCACATTCATTTTCATTTTCATATTCATTTTCATTTTCATGTTCATTTTCACATTAATTTTCATTTTCATTTTCATTTTCATTTTCATTTTCATTTTCATTTTCATTTTCATTTTCATTTTCATTTTCATTTTCATTTTCATTTTCATTTTCATTTTCATTTTCATTTTCATTTTCATTTTCATTTTCATTTTCATTTTCATTTTCATTTTCACATTCATTTTCATTTTCATTTTCATTTTCATTTTCATATTCATTTTCATTTTCATGTTCATTTCCATTTTCATTTTCATTTTCATTTTCAATTTCATTTTCATATTCATTTTCATTTTCACATTCATTTTCATTTTCATTTTCATTTTCATTTTCATTTTCATTTTCATTTTCATGTTCATTTCCATTTTCATTTTCATTTTCATTTTCATTTTCATTTTCATTTTCATATTCATATTCATATTCATTTTCATTTTCATATTCATTTTCATTTTCATTTTCATTTTCATTTTCAATTTCAATTTCATTTTCATTTTCATTTTCATTTTGACATTCATTTTCATTTTCATTTTCATATTCATTTTCATGTTCATTTTCACATTCATTTTCATTTTCATTTTCATTTTCATTTTCATATTCATTTTCATTTTCATTTTCATTTTCATTTTCACATTCATTTTCATTTTCATTTTCATATTCATTTTCATTTTCATTTTCATTTTCATTTTCATTTTCATTTTCATTTTCATTTTCATATTCATTTTCATTTTCATTTTCATTTTCACATTCATTTTCATTTTCATTTTCATATTCATTTTCATTTTCATGTTCATTTCCATTTTCATTTTCATTTTCAATTTCATTTTCATTTTTTTCACATTCATTTTCATTTTCATTTTCATATTCATTTTCATGTTCATGTTCATTTCCATTTTCATTTTCATTTTCATATTCATATTCATATTCATTTTCATTTTCATTTTCATTTTCATTTTCAATTTCAATTTCATTTTCATTTTCATTTTCACTTTCATTTTGACATTCATTTTCATTTTCATTTTCATTTTCATTTTCATTTTCATTTTCATATTCATATTCATTTTCATGTTCATTTTCATTTTCATATTCATTTTCATGTTCATTTTCACATTCATGTTCATTTTAATTTTCATTTTCATATTCATTTTCATTTTCATTTTCATTTTCATATTCATATTCATTTTCATTTTCACATTCATTTTCATTTTCATTTTCATTTTCATATCCATTTTCATATTCATTTTCATTTTCATATTCATATTCATATTCATTTTCATTTTCATTTTCATATTCATTTTCATTTTCATTGTCATCCTCATTTTTATATTCATGTTCACTTTCACTTTCATTTTCAATTTCATTCTCATTTTTCATGTTTATGTTCATCTTCATCTTCATCTTCACTTATGTTCATTTTCATTCTCATCCTTATTCTCATTTTCATTTTGACTTTGACTTTCACTTCCATTTTCATTTTCATCCTTACTTTTATATTTATATTCACTTTCACTTTCACTATCATTTTCATTTTCATTTTTTTCATTTTCATTTTCATTTTCATTTTCATTTTCATTTTCATTTCCATTTCCATTTCCATTTTCATTTTCATTTTCATTTTCATTTTCATTTTCATTTTCATTTTCATTTTCATTTTCATTTTCATTTTCATTTCCATTTCCATTTCCATTTCCATTTTCACTTTTATTTTCATTCCAATTCTCATTTTGACTTTGACTTTCATTTTCATTTCACTCTCATTTTTATTTTCATTTTCACTTTCTTTTCATTTAATCATCATTATTATATCAAAATAGACCAGTCCAAAGTGTAAATTTGTACTTCCTCCCTAGGTTTGCGATGGCTTGCTTAGTGACCAGGTAAAAACTCACGTTGAAAGACTGCTTCCGAATATCAAAGCCTCAGTACACTATGGGGCACGTAACAGTGATCCATGGAGTATTTCTTCTACTTCTGTGCTTAATAACTAAGAAATGCTCATCACAAACAATACTTTTTGGAGTCTTCTATGACAACGCATATCAAGCAATTCTCAAGACATCGTCGAAAGAATTAAATACAACTTCCAATACATCAATAATCAGGAGAGACTTCAGTCTGAATGAATTTTTGTATCAGATTCAGAATATTGGAGAGAAGATAGCCAAAGCAGGAAGTGAGAGATCATTTTTATTCACAGATGCTTCGTCATTAGGAAAAGAAATTATGAAAGAGGTTGTAAACACGAGAAATGAGCCAGTCAGCAAAGTCAGAAGGATAATCATTGTCGATAATGCATTCAGTCGTGAAGTACAAGTGAGTAATTATATTCCTATTGTTTACAATTTACCGGACCCCACTGCGCAGGGTTCAACAGCGCAACTAAATCTGAAATGCGCAGACTTACAAACTTGGATGCCGCAGTCATCTTCTCTTGAATGGAAACACTTTGACTGAGGCTGCCTGTAGAACCAAGGAAAATGTATGGCAGTATTGAAAATTTTTCCTTTTTTATGTCCTGGCGGCCGCCTGCATCGGCAATCCTATGCTCACATGCAATCAAATGCTTTTATGTATCCAGTGACCATTCATGTGTCTCACACCATGTTCACCATATAATAATGCGATAGTTGTTGGAGTGACATCGAAACACTATGTACCACCGCCAGGCTCTTCTAGACATGAACATGATCAATTAACAAAGAATGAACCACTTGCTGTTATGTTTGTGACTCCAATTTTGAAAACATGTTGCATATATCCTTTTATATGAAAACCTCAATTTAGTGGCACAAATAAGAAACTCCAGTACTGGAAAAATATGGTTTAGGTCAAGCAATTATTAGTGTTAGTCAAGGACACCCTAGCAAATTTCTTATCTGTGTTCACCTGTCTCCTGTATCATATTGATCAGAAGTAAGATATCATGTCAGAGGGTACAAACATTGAAAAGGCTCCAAGTTGGTTTGCTGGTTTGAAAACTTCACCAGGGCATAGGAAGTAAACAAATGAAGATTGCTATGGAAGTGGGTAGGGGAGACCGGGGTCAATTGTAACGGATTTTTTGAAAATTAGACATCGTCTAAATAATGATTAATTGTGCTCTTGAAGGTAAATGATATTGTAGTTGCATCTCTTGGAATAAAGTAGACATTAGTTTCCATCACATAGAACCAATTTTTGTGACGTTATGATAGTTTCAAAATCAGTGGTCAAGTGTTACAATTGCCCCAGTAACATTGGGCAATTGTAACAGATGATTGGAGCAATTGTTAGTTGTTACATATCTTTAAAATCACCACAGATGATTATTGCATGATTCTGCTTTTTCCTTACACAAAATGTAGCAGCAGGTCGCAGACTATTCATGGCTTTCAAAAGAACAAACTAAAAATAATATGTAGCTTTTATTTCTTTGTAAATTTGGGTGCGTCAGATGAAAAAATTGAATCGATTGAGAAAAAGATTTTCTTTTTCAACAAATTTCAGTTCTGAACTCAATACTGCATAGATGCATATTATTCGACCAGAATAGAAAATGAATCAAAATGAAAGGATCATACAGCTTTCACCGTTAATATTAAGAACCTTTTGCTATGGCAGTTTTCAGTTTCTTATGAAATTTTATGCGTACAGTAGCTTACAAGCGAGGATATTGTTTCAATTTAGTCACGATCAAACTAACTGACCTGCAAGGGTGATTAATGCTGCCAGTGTAGTCCATCAATGTAAGAACGCTAATTAAAAAGGTATGTATCAATTCTTTGTTTCTAATTGTTTTCACTTTTTGCAATGTTTTTGATTTTAAAGTCCCCAATAGTCATTTTCCATGGGCATATCCAGTCACTCTAAGCAGCATGAAGTGGCTCTTTTAACTTTAAGTCTGCCATACGCAATCTGTCTGGAAGAATATTCTTGAAGAAATCTGAAAATTGAATTCTTAAAATGAAATAAAGTTGCTGTCAACTTTAGTTGCTGTCAGCTTTGGTGATTGAAACTAGTGAACAAACCAGAAAATTCCTGGTTGAAACTGGTCAACCAAGCATTTTCAAAGGACATCAGCATTGTAATGTCTGAACAAACTCAATCAGAGGAATGCAAAGTACATTCAACTTCGCAAAAGTTAAGAAATGAATCTTTATGAATATGTTCATGATACTTTGTAATCATTCATATTTTTACTGTCAAGGGAGGTAAAATGTACAACTATACATTGTAATTTTCTAAAGGATTTTATGCACATTTTCATGACTTTCTAAATCCAAGCTTTTCAAAAATTTCAAATTTTCCTGTCCAATGCAAAGAAAAGATGAAAGAACTTTAAACTTTCATTTATCAACCAAACTTTGATTCATTTCCGTCTGGGTTTGCTCAATGGAGTAAAAAATTAGTTTCCAACCAGCCAGGCTTTTACTGCCAGATGCAATGGAGTGTGGCAAAGCTGAATATACTCGGGTTGGTTTGCGAAAACTCAAATATGGCCATGTATGTATGTATTTATGTATGTATGTATGTATGTATGTATGTATGTATGTATGTATGTATGTATGTATGTATGTATGTATGTATGTATGTATGTATGTATGTATGTATGTATGTATGTATGTATGTATGTTTGTATCAGCATAAAATTCATTTTACAGAACAGACGTTGGTATCAAAATCAAGTCCTTTCATCTAACTTTCTTTGTATTTACATGCATATCGGTAGATACCTTTCAAGTACCGGGTGTTTCAAAAAAAGTACCTTGTTTGACCGAACAAGGGAACAAAACGATAAAGTTTCAGGATATTTTAAGTGCATAACTGCATTTGTCGATCTTCAACTTAAATGCACATGCCTTGCACTTTAAAATCGTCCACCAAACACCGGAGATATGAGTGTACAAGGTCAAAATTTGGAGTGCACCTGAAACCAGAGGTTTCGAGAAAGGGCAAAGCCATGATTTGACACCACATGGACATTTTGAGAAGGAATTTTCAACTTTGAACTTTTGTTTTTACTTTTGAGAAGAACTATTCATTGAATTGCTTCAATTGTTCCTGAAATGACTTTTCTTTTTAAGAATCGGTCCTTGCATTGCATTCCATCCCAAGTGTTTTTGTATCAAAGGCGATGAAAAGGAGCACATGCACACTAATTTTGGACATGTGGCACGACTTTATCATTTTTACCACGTTTTGTATTATTTTCATTGAATCAGGGCCATGTCCATGCGTTTTCTATTCTTTGGAAAATTTCCATAATACAAAGCATGGCTAGGCCCTTTTCCGAAACCTCTGCTTTTGGGTGCACTGTAAATTTGAGGTGTTTGGTGTACGATTTGTAAATGCAAGTGCAAGGTATGTCCATGGAAGCTGAAGGTTGAACAATTTAGTTGTGAACTCGGAGAGTAATGATATCTTATCGTTTTGTCCCTATTTCCAGTCAAAAGGTGGTAATTTTTTCTGAGACACCCGGTATAGATCTACATTAGTCAAACAGGTTAGCTTCTTTTCAACGAGGATATCTTAATGTAGTTATTAATGAGAGACTGCACAAACTTTGTGCTATAGCATGGGTGCATGACAAGAAGTTTTGGCATTCTATCTACAACTACATTTATTAATTATGAGGTGTCCTCCTCCCATAAAGCCTGTTGCTGTACATTCAAGATGACTTATAAGATATTTTTAAAAAGCTCTCAGCAGGAGCTAGGAATTTTGAAGCGCGAGCGAAGCGTGCGCTTAGCTTTCATGTTAGAAAGTATAGTAGGAAGCATGTAATGTAACATTTCATGAATAAAAAAAACATGCGAGCTAAAATTTTGGCTAAATCAATCGTTAAAAGTTTTGTAAGTATCAAGTATCTAGTAAGATTTGTATACGTGATGTATCTTTTCCAGATAACAAGACAGGCTCATAACGTTGATGAGCTCATGCAGCTTCTCAACAAATCTTACCCAGGAAAACAAGGTGTAACAGTTGTTGTGGATGATACTGAACAAGGGCATCATACGTTGACACGAATTGTAGAGAAGTTAACGACAACTGGGAGGCCCATTCTAGGCCTATTAGTCCTTGGAGAAAAAGTTACAGAAAAAATTATCATGGCACTAAACACAAGAGAAAGTAGCATTTTTCTAATCGACTGCCCCAAACTAAAAACCAGACAAATAATGCAAAAGTTGGAGGAAATGGGTCTTGTTGGATACAATGACATGTATGGATGGCTGATGACTAAGAGAGCTGTTTCCTCCTTCACAGAGACCTGCATCGTAGCGGCTCATTACTACTCTTACATTGATCCGAAGCCTGAATTGCTGGATAAGAAATACGTCTTCAGTATGGTAAAAGGCTGCAAGACAAATGGAGGGATGAATCTGACGATTGATTGTAGTCAAAGGTAACTACTCGTTTGAATCTTGTTGGGGTTGTTCTGGGGTATCGATATCTACTTTATGTGTCATCATCATCATCATCATCATCATCATCATCATCATCATCATCATCATCATCATCATCATCATCATCATCATCATCATCATCATCATCATCATCATCATCATCATCATCATCATCATCATCATCATCATCATCATCATCATCATCAACATTATCGATGATTTGTTGAAATGTGATTTTAGTTGTTTTTGTTTGTATTACCCTTTATTTAAGATTTGAAATCTTGGTTCAGCATAAAAAGCCTGTTGATATTCATGACCCCTCCGGTCGAAACCAGTTTTGCAATTTATTGCATTAAAATTGGTCCACCCTGAATGCTTATAGAACTCACAAGTGAATTCATAACATAGAGCCATTGTTCCGGAAAAGTGCACCATGGGCCAAACAAATATTCCAAAGTTCTATAAAAGGGGAACTGATCACCAAATACAATCATTCTCCGTCATACATATTCACAAGGGAACATGGGAACAATGCAGATGACATATGTACACATACTTCATCAATGGATTTAAGTCCAAACGTGCTGCTGTTCAAAAATTCCTTTATTCCCTGTTGTTCTTAATCATTGTGCTGGCTAATCACAATGTCACAGGAAACACCCATTATCAATGGTTGGCTTTGCGTGGGCTCATTACAATGGAAGCCAACAGTGAGCCAATGGTAGAACAATAGAGAACAAAAGAAGCCCACTTAGCCCACGGTTGTAGGGATAAAAGTAATTTTAGATACGGGGTAGCATTCCTACATTTCGTATTAACTGCGGAGGCAAATCATACGTCACTTAGGCATGCTAAAATGCCAAAGCATTTTATAAGAGAATGTATTCGATCGTGTGAATGGTCATGTCTGATTGGAAGCATTCCTATTCAATACCAACGGGAGATGAGATACTTTTGAAGTAGTATTTGTAGTATGCTCAAGGGAGCCTTTGTTTTTCAACAAGCTACTCTCGTGGGAAGGAATCAGATTCGTTTTTCATGTTCCAACATCCACGCTGTTCTAATATTCTGTACCCCTTGGGGCTGAATAATGTATAAAAGGAATGGGTTTGATCCATGTATGACCTAGTTGTGCCTAAATATCAGCGATGGCAGATGGCTGACAAGACTAAGAACTGGAAAGCCTTACAAGGCGCTGCAAAGATAAAGAGGCGATTGCACTTGAAACAGGATAAGGATGGGGTGTGTCCTTGCCCAGTCAGCGAGTGTGATCATGAAGGATTCCGTAGCGAGAGAGGATGCAGAAAACATATTCACACAATCCACCCTTGGTTCTATTACTTCGATAAATACCCAAGTGATGTGGATTGCGAAGAAGGCAAAAACCAAGAAGACAGTCTGGTAAATGGCAACTCAAGTCAGTTGAGCAGTAATGGAGCTGTCTGCGAGGATATTGCATTTTCTGAGGATTTCATACGCTGGATGTGTAGTTGCAGTGGTGGAGGACGCACCGAGGCGCATGCAAATCAGATATCATCACGTGCCCTAAAATTCCTACGTTATTGTCTGTCGGAGAATCCTACCGATAGACTTACAAGTGAAAAAAATTAACTATTATCTAGGCTCAATGGAATTTCTTGCTAACTTCTTAGATCAAGTATCGGACACGCCGGACATGTAAGCTACATAAACGCTTTACTGGAAATGGTAGAATATCGGAAATTCAAAGGTATCGACAGCAATAGCCTCAATAATTTCAGTGTGGCAGTGGCGCTGCTAAAAAGAGCTCGTAAATGTGTTGCAAAGAAAATGAGAGTTCGCTGGAGTGAAGAGCTTGATATAGATACCTTGCGGAGAAAAGGGCACTGGGCGTTGCAACAAATGATACCATTTCACATTGAACGGTACAAGAACCTATTGAAAGACTGCAAGGAGGGATCGATCAATATTACCCCGCCACAATTGACATTTGCAACGAGATTCATTGCAACCGGCCCATGACATATCAGTTCCTCACAGTATCCATGGTTACATCAGCTGCTGCAAATAGAGGTTTCGTAGATCAGGATAGATCTGTAACAATACCATCAGAAAAATGTACCATTGCTAATGACTGAAATGTTCAAAACTACTAATAATTTAAACCCCAGTTTTATGGACGAAATTTTCCTGCAAAGAAGTCTCACATATAAATTGAGAAATACCAATACATTCTTACTTCCTATGGTACATACAGTTAATCATGGTACTGAAAGAATCCGATACAGAGGGCTGAGTATTGGCACTCTCTTCCTCAGGAAATTAAGGATTCAAATTCTGTGCATCAATTTAAGATTAAAATCAAACATTGGACAAATGAAGGCTGCGACTGCAGACTTTGCAGGCAGTACATTCCTCAACTCGGCTTTCTATGATTTTACACCTTTTTTAATATGAACTTTGTAATTTGATTTGAACATTGTAATTTGATTTGAACTTTGTAATTTTATTGACTAGTTTTACTTGTATCTATATATATTTCTGTATTTAATTTGTTGGCTTGAATTAGCTTTGAATTAGTTATGTAAGTTGCCAACGTAAAAAAAATTGATAACAATAATAATAATAATAATAATAATAATAATAATAATAATAATAATAATAATAATAATCCCAGAGATCCTACACCACCGATAGAAATCACCTCACGAAATTGTTCTTTCTGGGTCAGAGTGGACGTACAGCTACTCCCGTAATCTTCAGCATGGCAAGTTCATGTAGTCGTTATTCACCGTTGATTTATTCATATTTCTGTTCATTGGAATCGGATTTTGTTCTCACTCGACGATGGCATGTTGCTGATAATTCAAGTTCTCGCCCTCATTTTTGTTGACTGTGTTATTTGCTGGTGAAACTCGCTGTAGATCGCGGCAGAAAAAGTGGATGTTTGTTATTGAATCCATCTGAGGTATGTGTATGCACTAGTTCATCTTCAGGATTTCAGTTTTCTACCCTTCTTTTTGCTAATCATAGAGTCTGTAACCGATGAATGACTGCATTGAGCTTTAAAATGCCACAATTCTGCTATTTTTAGTGATCGCAAAGCCATACGGAAAACACTTATGATCCAAAGCATGGAGAATCTTCTCCAATTGAAATTTTGACGAAATTCGATTTATCCGATCGTGCAATGATTTTTTCCGGAGAGTGGTCAAAACGGCCGAAAATGGCCTGAGTTTTGCTGCGAAACGTGGAAGTATACACAATGACGGCATCTGATTGGTCAATCATAGGAGAACATGCGATCTGATCAGAGCGTGAGTCAGAGCCCCACGGGAGCTTTGGACAAAAGAAAGATTTGACGGCTATGCTCAAATCGGGTAGTTGCTTATGGTAACCTGATCCATACGAATTCTAGAAGGGTATCCTTGACTTTTCACGTTGTTTTCACGGCGGACAAATTGTTTTGATTTTGATGTTGGTTTATACTCTGTTTGAAACAGTTTTTTCTCGTTCTTTTTCATTTTTTTGGAATTTTAATTCATCAAGAAAAGAAATACCTTTATCTTTTTTCTTCCAGCGTTTCTCATGTGTTTTCGGACAGGCTTGCACTTGCTCCATTAGAAACACGCTCTGTTTCTTTATCTGACTTCTCCAAGGGCATGGAGGAAGGTGTGGCAAGCAAATCCTGTGCAACTTCGTTTTCCAAAGTTTTGGTGCTCGTGGCTTGCAATGAAGTTTTTGTTTGTCCTTTCTTTTTAGATTTACTGGTAAGAAAATGAGAATCCTCTCCATTTTCAAATATCACATTCTCTTTCACCATCTTGTCGATTATATGATTTGCTTCCTCAAGCGTCCATGATGGGCCTAGGCCATTCTTTCGTGCTGCGATCATGACGTGTTCAGCAATTCCAGTTTTCGTTGGTTTGTGTTTCTTCACTTCTCGAATGTACAGGATAGCTTCGCTGAACAGCTTCTCCATTTTCACAGCCTACTTTAGCACCAATGCGACAAAACTTTAGATGAAATTAGAAAATATTTCGACTCAGTCTCAAAACACATCCACTCGCTACGTCAACAACAACAACGAGAAAACAAATTACAATTTCAGGGCAAGGGCAGACCATGCAAAGCCAGCATCAGCCACCCCCCTATCGACATGCCAACCCAAAGCGACTGACAACCGTCGATCTGGCCACCAGTCCCTCCAACCAGGCCTGCCAACCAGAGGAACCCGACACCCCGCCGCAAGATCCATCCCTGCCCTCATCTTTAAATAGATTTTTTAAAGCTATTCAGAGAGGATGCCTGTTTTGACTCAGCTGAGAGGCTATTCCATAGTTTTGCTCCACGAAATGAAAAACATTTTTGCACATTCGCAGTATTTTTCTTTGGTAACCTCACATCAGTGTCAGTATTACGGAGGGTACGGGCGGAGCATTGTGAGTTTTTTTGTGAAAAGGCCACACAAGTATTGCGGTGACAGCTCATTGAGTGATTTGAAGACCATTGTTTTAGACTCAATGCTGATAAGTTGTTCGATGGTCTTTCAACCCAGCTCTTCGATAAGTGGTCTGCTTGAGGTATCAAAGCAGCTATTTGTTACCATCCTGGCAGCCCTGTTCTGAAGCTTTTGTAACTGGTTCATTTCAGTAGAACCACAACAACGCCAAACAGAACAACAGTATCGAAAGTGAGGCTCAACAATACCTGTGTAGAGAGTTTTCAGAATCTCCCATGGTAGAAAATTCTTCGCATGTTTTAGAAAGCCAACAGCCCTTGAGACCGTGGCAGAAACAGCCTTTATTTGTTCTTTCCAATCCAAGGAACAGTCAATTTGTACACCAAGGTATTTCTTGTTTTGGACTACTTCCAGCTCACTTTCACGAATATCCAGTTCTAAATTAAAATTTGTATCTTTGAGAATGTTTCGTTTCTGCTTGGTGGCAATAAGCATTTTGTGTGTTTTTGCAACATTCAAGAAAAGTTTATTGCCTCGCAGCCAGGTGTCCAAATGCCTAAGATCATTGTTAATAGCCTCATTCAGCTGAGTCATATCATTAGATGGCACAGACTGGTGTCGCCAGCATACATGGACACAGTGCAACCCTGGACAGCCAGTGGGAGATCATTGATGTAAATAAGGAAAAGGAGAGAGACAAGACATCAGCCTTGTGGCACGCCGACTTCTATGTCCCCTATGTCTGAAGCAACACCATTAACCCTGCAAAATTATTTCCGGCAGGATAGGTAAGACCTAAACCATGATAGCTCCCGATGCTAAACACCATAAACTTGGAGCTTTCTGCAGAGAATTTCATGGTCTACAGTATCAAAAGCCTTTTTTAAATCAATGAATACCAGTCCCACAAGCTGACCAAGGTCCAGCCCATTGTACCAGTCATCAGTATTTTTAAGTAAACAAGTGAGTGTAGAATGAAGGCGTAAGAAGCCAGACTGGTTTTTTTTATATATATATATACCATTATAAATTTGTTTTACGAGACGAATTACTACAAGGACGATAATACCACGAGGAGCAATAGACTATGACAACCCCGCGGAAACTTATATAGAAAGAAATAAAAACTACTGGGTGAATCAGGAAAGATGTACCACCCGCCCGTAAAACCGCACCCCAAGAGCCACCCAACCGATTCGCACAATTTCATAGAGATTTAGACGACGTGTCAAAGAGGCTTCAACGAAAATTTTGTCCAGGCCTCAGTCGAGGATTTGAAATTAGAATTAGACGAATCTTATGTGTGACCCCCGCGCCACGACTCCCCGAGCAGGCAACGCACCCCTCAACCCACCCATTTCATAAAGATACACTTAATTTCTGCTAAGGAATAAATCAACCATACGGAACTTTACATACAAGACACTTTACGAAGACACACTTTGTGGTTGGATGAGGTATGACTAGATATGATGCGGTCCTAATCGAATCGACCAGTTATTTTGATGAACTCTATAGTCAATTCGAGAATATTTTTGTTAACGTCATTGGGAAGGTCTTTGTCACCATAAAATAAAAGTTGCGTTAAGACCTCGTCTGGAATAGTAACATATCCAAGTGCACAGTGGGTTAGAGGCAGACATTCCATTCGAAAATTTTAAAATTCTCTAAATCACTGGTTGTTATGCAGTTTTAGAAAGCTGAATAATTGGGCTTCCGTGTGCTTTTTAAATTTTTCATTTATCTTGTGTTATGACAGAGTAATAGATTTTTGAATCTGAGTAAATTGAACAAATCTTTGAAAATTTTACGGCTTCCAGATTGTTTCATTGGCATTACCAGAATGTAAATAGTCACTGTTTATTGAAAAGCAAGATGAAAATGTCTTTTCAAGTCTACTTTTACCACAGCAGCAATTTCTTCAGAAACTTAGTCAGATTTGTCGTGTCATTCACTTGGAAAAATTTTACTTTAATGGAGAATATCTCCAAAAGTACGAGGAGAAACATCAACACCAACACATATTCTGAAAGAGAGGCTCATGATAAGTTTATTTTTGAAGCTTTCATTTTGTTTCTCTTCGGAAAATTCAAATAAACAGGGGGAAAGGCCTTTTTTGGGACATTTTGGGTGTCCCAAGAAAAGATATTGAGTAAGGCCCATTTTTTCAGAATACTACACAATATTTGAATTAAGGAGCATCCGCTGGGTAATATGGTGGTAATATTATGTTCATAAGAACCTTCTACATAGCTTAGACTTATATTGAAATGTAACAGAAAGGAGATTTTTGGTTAGAATTCCTTAAGCTGAAATATAGGCCCCAGTCCCCTAAATGTGGAGAAATATTCAACTTCATTCATTGTTCCAACAGAATATGTTAAAAAGAGCCATCACTCACCATTGCTAATTTTCTTGAGACCAAGGAGTATGAAAGAGATTTTTGGCTCAGGGTCTAATATTAGAATATCGGGCTCCAGCCCCCCTAAATATGAAAATTAAAAATTGTTTGTGATCTATTTGATTTATCCTTCTCATAGGTTAAAAATGAGCTACCAACTGCTCCTGTAACATTTATTTCCTGGCAGATATCCACGAATGTCTGCAAAATCGCCATTTTGGCCCACTGTGAAGTGGTTGTAGCAATGCTAAGACTCGAACGAGAAGATTTCGGCGTTGAACCTCAAAGGAAGGGCAAAGCAACAAGAAGTGCTCCGTATTTCTATACCGTCGTTCGTAGGGCACATTGGGTTGATGGTATCCAAAAAATTATGCTTGAACTTGTGAAAGTTCAATTTGCTAAGACCAACCCTAAGTTGAGTAAGATAGGATAGTCCTTCTGGATCGTGAATCCCAAAGACAGATTTTGCAGGGGGGCGGATTATGGATAGTAGCCTTTTCTTAAAAATAGCAATTGTTGGTGCAAGTCTAATCTCTGAGCATAGATCATTCCATTCAGACAAGCAATTGGGATAGAAGCTAGATGGAAATCTCTCAGTCCTTGCCCGAATTCGCTCAATGACATCCTGTCTGCGAAGAGCATATTGCGACTGTTGAAGTTGCAGGATTGGATCCGTTGTATATGCGGGGGATAGGCTATTCATGATTTCGTAAAACAAAGCGAGGCGTCTACTCCACCTTCGGGAACTTAGTGACTCCCAACCGAGCTCTGCGTACAGCTTTTCCCGCGATGTTCCTCTCCATGCCCCTGTAACGGCTAGAGCTGCAGAATATTGGACGGACTCTAACTTTTCCATTGAATTTGGGAATATGGCATTGCCGCTGAATTCACATACTTTAACCGGAATATGGTAGATAACATCTCCGTAATCTAGGTGGGGTCGCACATCGAGCTTGAATAATTCGTTAAGAGTATGGCTGGGCAGATACTTGGAGAGACATTTCAGCAGACCAATGCCCTTTCTTGTTTTAGATATGAACTAGTCAGGGGAAAAGACTTCCCCAGACTGGCCAGGGGAAAAGAGACAATTTTCTTTCATATGTTTGTACAACTGGTTAAAAACAAGTTTTTCAAAGAGCCTTGAGATGACAGGTAAGACTGAAATTGGGCGATAGTCGGATTTTTCTGTTTTATCACTTTCTTTAAAAATTGGAATCACTCTGGCAACCTTCCGTGGGTCTGGGTACTGGCTTGTTTCAATCGAAGTATTAAACAAGGCAGCCAAAGAGTTTTCAATGAAAGGCAAAGCAAGTTTCAAAAAGTAGCTAGAGATATTGTCAATCCCAAAGCTCTTTGCAGTTTTAACCTTGGCAAAAGCAGTCCTGATCTCTTTAACCTCGATTGTCTTGAAGTTGAACTCAGCCTTATCTTTGTTAACTTCATAGTCACCTGACAGAAGGGGATTAGGAACAGGAGCAATTTTGCTTGCAAGAACCTTACCTACAGAGCAAAAGAAGTTGTTCATCACATTAGAAATGTCCTTTTTGTGGACAGTTTCAGTACCCAAGTTTTTGAGACACTCAATGTTACTAGATTTTGATCTCTCATTAATTGTCTTCAAAGATTCCTTCATGTTGCCTTGACAGGCTGAAATCTTGTCAGTTTAATATTGCTTCTTTAGCTTATTATTCATGGTATTGACCTTATTACGGACCTGCCTATATGACTCGATAAGAAATTGGGACTTTCTTTTAGATGCAGCCTTCTTTAGCTTATTCCTGGTCTGCATTAGGGCTCTAAGGTCTTTATCAATCCAAGGGCAATATTTCTCTGAGACACGCATTTCAGTTATTGGGGCATGTTTTTCTATGATCAGAGAAAACAAGCTGGACCAATTGTTAACAAGAACATTGATGTCATCTGTTTCAGTGAACATCTGCTCCAAGCATATGCCAGAAACATCAGCCAGGAATGCTTCCTTGTCGAAATATTTCATTTTGCGAGTCTTCATCATTTTATAGCCTTTTTCAACTGCACCATTAAATTTACGAATGCAGTACACCATATAATGATCGCTCAAGGAAACTTTATGCACTCCAGATTCAACAATGTTCCTGGCACATATTGTAGCTATATGATCAATGATAGAAGAGGTAGTCAAAGTGACCCTGGTTGGTTCCTCGATAAGCTGTTTGAAGCTGAATATCTCATATAGGCCAGTCATGTGTTTGGTGTCATTGTCAATGGGCTGTTCAGCTTGCTTTGTAGGCAGATCACAATTTGTGTCTCGTAAAAGGATAATTTCTTTTCCTTCCTTGTCCAAATAGGAAAGGACCTTTTCTAGCTTATCAAAAGAAGCAACAGGGCCACTAGGCGGCCTGTTATTATTTTAATTGTTATCAATTTATTTACAGTAGGCCTACATATATTATACATACAAGATATATATAAAATGTATACTATAAGTGCGGATGAAATACGAATGAGAAATAGACAAAAATTTGATGTTTTTTAGCACACTAAAGCCTTTAAAGTCATTACTATCATCAGAGACAAGACATATACATACATACATGACATATATACATATAGATACAATAGCTATAACTAAGAGCTAATTCAAGCCTACTATCTAAGAAAGTAAAATTTGTAAGAAAAAATTAAAAAAAGAATAAATTTCCGAATAATTAAATACAGATACATTTTACAGATTTTTACAATGCTTTTAATATTCACAATTTTTTCTTTTTTCTCGGTAAATACAGAGCAGAAAATTTAATATCAGCTCAAGAACCCAACCTGTGCCACGAAAGGTCTACATATTCTACAATTACATTCCTCTCCCCTCCAGGCTTTGATTTTCCTTTTGAAAATGGAGACAGTCTCCGACTGGTATCTGGTATCTCCATTCTTATACGACCATTTGGATATGCAGATGTTGCAAATGAAGCTCTGTTGCAAATCTTACTGTACGGCGATAAGACTTTTCCAAATGAACTGAATAGGAGTATCCTTGAGCTGACGATACGTTTTATACATAGTACTGGTCGCTTTGAATAAAGTATCTCGCCCCCATCCCCCTAGTAAGCCACCAATTATTTAATTAACTATCGTATGTAAAGTCTGTCTCAAATTATATATGAGGTGAGATTTGTGATAGCGAAAAATTTTCCATAACGGCGGCAGGCATCTTGTCTGTTGTTATCGCGGACAATTTTTCACCTTATGTCTAATTTGAGACAGAATGTAGTTTTCTTTCTTTTGCTTTCCCATGTATTATTGTCTTAGTTTTTCGTGATGCCACAGAATAGTCATGATATTTTGCATCTAGTGGCATCGTCTCGTAGTGTAGTAAAGTATTTTGTAAGTAGTGTAACTAGTAAATTTGTATTGTAAATTTTTAATGGAATGTAGAAAAAAAAAAAAAAAAAAAAAAGTCTCTGACTGTTTTAGGTCATTGTGATGTGCCTGCCATAACCTACACCCAAGAAACGATATTGTCTCTAAGCCATAGCACGTAGTGCGTGCTTGTGGCAAAGATAGGTTATGGCAGCCTCTTAACCCATAAGAAACTTGGTTTTTCAAGGAAAATGTACCAAGCAAGAACGAGAAAGGGCTTGCTCTTAGGAGGTTCAACCTCAATGCAAATGATTTCTAAATCATCAGCTGGAATATCAGAACGAGGTTTGAATTTAATAGAGTCGAGTCCCTAACATAGATTTTTTCTTATTCATATTTTTACACGATATCCCATCAATACAAAATTAAACTACAAAAGTTACAAGTTGGTTGTAAATGAATAATGAAAAACAAAATTTAAAATTGGCATTAGCTAGGATTGGGTCCAGGCTGAGATCTGATCTTCCTGGGAGTCGTGTTTTAGTTAGGGTTTATTGAGCTCTTTAAATGCGTTTTTAATTTTCTTTTAAACTGATAGAGCGAGGGGATTTCCCTTATTTTGATTGGTATTTCATTCCTAGCTTTAAGCCCGGAAAGGTGGAAACCTTTTTTGTACACTCAAGTTTAAACTTTGGGATGTCGAGATTTCTATTGTTTCTTGTGTTATACCTAGAAATTTCATTCCTCTGACTATACTTGTTCCAGAGGCTCTCAGGGCACTGCTTGTTGAATATTTTGTGTGTCATGATAGATCTATCAAAATAGATGACTTGATCAACGTTCAGCCCATTATTGATCCAGGGGTCCTTTATTCTAGCATTTTGAATAATTGAGAAGGCCCTGTTCTGTAGACGCTGAAGCGTTTGCAGCTTCGTAATGGGCAGGCTACCCCAGATAACATTCCCATATCGGAGGTAACTTTCAACCAGCGCATGGTAAACCTCACATAGCTTAGATTGCGGAAGAATGCTTCTCAGTATTTTCAGTGCAGACAAACCACTTGTTACTTTACCTTTCAAGGATTTGAAGTGTTCCTTCCATTTGGCACTCTCTTCCTCAGGAAATTAAGGACCCCTGGAAATTAGTTTTGTCACTCGTTTTATTTCTGTGCCATTAAGTTTCAATGGAGCCAGAGGTTCAATTTTATTAATTCTACGTGGATGGCCGATGAGCATAAACTCAGTCTTTTTAGGATTGGCACTTAATTCATTGACCCTCATCCACTCAGAAATGTTCTGTAGCTCCTCCTGCATCATCTCGGCAAGTTCGTTAATATCTTCAGAGGCTATCGTTGTGTGCGTATCATCTGCATACATGCTCGCCGAAGAAAACTGTAAACATTCTTCAAAGTCGTTAAGGTAGATGATGAAGAGAAGGGGGCTTAGGCAGGAACCCTTGAGAATGCCACAGGTTACCCCCAAAGGCATAGAACATTTACCATTGATTCTGCAAAACTGTTTTCTTTCAGTGAGGTAGGATCAAAACCAGCCAATCACCTTACCCTGCACGCCATACCTAGCAAGTTTTTCGAGCAGTATTTTGTGATCCACCGTATCGTAGGCCTTTTTTGAATTCAAAAACATCATCATATTGACCTTTTGAGAATCGATGTTATTGTGCCATTCATCAGTACTCTTTACTAGAGATGTGATTGTTGAGTGTAGCTTACGAAACGCATGCTGATTCTTTTTTAGCAATTTTTCTCTTTGAAATAGTCGATCAGCTGATTATGAGCAATTGCTTCAAGAATCCTTGCAAATATGGATAGAACGGATATAGGCCTGTAATTATTCATGTCACCCCTAGCACCTGACTTGAAAATTGGGGTTACCCTTGCAACCTTCCAGATATCTGGAAAAACTCCTGCGATCAGCGATGAGTTATAAATTGGAGTAAGGGGGAGAGCGATGAATTCGGATGCATCTTTGACTAGTCCGACAGGAATTCTATCTGCCCCACTGGCTTTGCCGTTTTTTAGCTGTGTTAGTGCTCTTAAGATGTATTGAGTATCTACTGTCTTGAAATTCAAAATCGTAGAGCTTTTGCAGCTTATTTGGGCAAGCGGGTCATCATTCGGTTCGGTTCTGATTTCTTTTGCTAGTTTTGGACCAACTGAGACAAAGTGCTTGTAAAACGCATTGGCAATTTTACTGTCATTAGTTAAAAGTTTGCCTTCGCAGTTTAAGCTAGTGACTGGTACCTTAGAGGAATCTCTGTCTAACACTTTGTTAATGGTTCGCCACATTTTCTTTGGGTCGGTTTTGTTTTGTTCAATTAGACCTGAATAATGGTCCTGCATTGCGATCCGGATGGCCTCTGTAACTTCGTTTCTTAGTTTCTTATACGAAGGCCAGATTTCGGGATTGCGCCTTGCGTCCTTTTTTGCTTTATCCCTACTCATCATCAGAGACCTTATGCGTGCATTGAGCCATGAAGCATATTCACTTTTCCTTTTTTGTTTTCGAATTGGAGCATGTAGGCTGAGAATTGCAACAAATAATTCTTGGAATACAGACGCCATCTTACTAGTGTCCTGAGAAAAAGGCTCCAAAAGGCTTTCCCAGTCAATGGCATCAAGGTCTTGTTGGAAAGCAGTTTTATCATAATTTTTCATTAAGTTTTCATTGTTGGTAATGAGTCTCCGCGCATTTACCTTTCTAATCGCATAAACCATGTAATGGTCTACCATAGCTGTTTCAAGAACGCCGATTCTAGAATGTATTTACGTTTGTTGGTAAAGAAATGGTCAATCAACGAATGACTTATTTGAGACTGTCCATTTGCCCCCTTACTTATTGCTACCCTCGTATAAGCTTTGATCAGCTGCTCTATTTGGTATTCAGCGTACATTGATTGTAGCTTTTTTGAATTTGCATTTAAGGGGGAACGCCTGAAATCACAATTAGTATCATCAACTAGAATAATTTCTTTTTCATCTCTGTCAAGTTTTTTGAGAAATTCACGTAGATTTTCGAACGATGCAGTATCTGTTTCCCCAGTGGGTGGTCGATACCAGCTAATCAGGTAAAAGGATTGCCCTTTGTTTGGTTTAACTTCAAGGTAGAGCAACTCAAGGGTGTCACTTTTTATAATTTGGATGGGATCAGGAATTTGTTCTTTTAGGTAGATTGCTACACCACCTCCCATTTCATCCTTGTCATGCCCAAAAAGTTAGTAACCCTCAGTTGAGACTCCACCAACATTGCAAGTCCTTTCTAGGCGCTCTTGCTGGTAGCCAGCCACATTATTCAACTCTTTTGAGTAGTCTGGGCCAAGTTTGGTCTTATTTAGGGCAAGGATATGAATACCTACGTCTGTCATCATTAACTTAACCTCATCAAGGTGACTACGAAGACCATTGACATTGAGGGTTGCAATTGCCATTCCTTTCCTGTAGCCCATATGCTGACGACACCCTGTCTCTGAGACATTATATTGACCAGCATTTTCAATAGTTTCAGGTTGAGCTGGTGCCATAATTTTGTTGGCATCCTCCCCTTCTATGGAGCTACCTAGATCTATTTCATCCAAAGCTCACGTGATTTACTATGTTCTGAGTAAAGAGTTTGATTTCCTGATCATTCAAATGTAAACCATCATGACAGAGATGGCGAAAGGTGATATTTGTGTGCTCTAAAAAGTCATACCCATGAGATGAACAGAACTTTTTCAGCAGCACATTTGTTTCCAATATTGTAATGTTCAGGGATGTCTTGTCTTTCATAAGCATAATTGATGAGATGCTTATTCTAACATCAGGGTTCTTTTCTTTGATTTTCTCTGTAATATCATCAAAGTTATCAACAATTTGTTTTGGAGTGCTAGTTGCTACATCATTAACTCCAATGTGTAGGATAACTTTTTTAGCCTTTGGCACATCCAAGGATAATTGCTGACCCTGCCGTTTTACCAATTGGTTTGATCTCAGACCACCAATTCCATATGATTTCACATTGGGCATCTTTGAATCCTCTAATCTTTTGACATGAGAATCTCCCAAGACTTTAGTGATGCTGTAGTAGTAGTAGTAAACAGTAGTTTGCAGACGAGTCCCTTTGAATAATGTTCCTCTCATGCTTCCCATTTTTGTTTCCCTGAACTTTGTTGTTTCGTATATTATTTGATCTTGCCGGGTTTGAGTACTGTCCTTTTGAAGAACCTTTTTTTGGCCTATTCTTAAGATTTTCTGGTAGCCAGGGCTCAGCTACATGTTCTTTTTCATCAAGAAACTTATTAATGAAGGTTTGCATTGTGGTGAGACGTTCTTTAAGGCTAAAGTTTTCTGATTTTAGTTTTGCCATATCAGAGTTTTGTGAACGACTGTTTTGTTGCCTTGGTTGAATCCTTTCTATGGATAAATCCTGTTTCTTGTGGCTCATTTTCCTCATCAATAGCCTGGCATTTTGTTCTGACATCTTGAAGCAACTTCTTTTTATTCACATTAGATACTGGTCTTCTATTTCCAGCCAAAAGTTTAGTCAGGTTTGCCACTTGATATTTCAGATCATCAATTTCAGTCCTAACAGCATTCATATTCTTTACACTCACTTTGCACCTTTCACAGAACCATGGAGAGATTCTTTCAATGGCAGTTTCATCACGTCCATCTAACCCAATACAAGAGAGATGCAGCCAAACGTCGCACATGTCACACCTTATCATCGGTTCAACAGAAGCGCCTCTCTGGTCAAATTTGCAGGCCACAGTGCAATGCTTTTCAAGAGCTTGTAGTGATTGAGCCCTGGGTGTTGGGGCAACGTAATGTGTTATCTTCTTCATCCCATCCACAACGTCCGGATTGGCAGAAATGGGAGGCGTACCACTTTCCTGTGTATGCTCCTGTGACTGTGTTTGTATGATTATTGTTGTTGTGCGTTTTCCAGTACGACTTCTTGTAGATCTTGCAGTAGGTTTTGACTGGCCAAAGTCCGAAGTTACTTGACTTGAGCTTCCATTGCTGACTTTCGTTTGAGGCTTTTTAGTTGTTTCTGATATATTAGCCTTCTTTGTCGTTTTCTTGACATTCTTTGTAGCTGGGACCTTGTCTAAAGCTTTGCTTTTCTTTTGATTTTGTTTAGTTTTTGCTTTACATTGTCCCGTCTGTCGTTTTCCATCTTCAATTTCGTTCGATTCATTGCTGCACGTGTCCTTTATGCCTTCACCTAGGCCCGTTAGGCCATCATTGGCCTGGTTGCAAGGAGAATCTGGAATACCATCATTTGGGGGAATCGTTCTCTTCAGCAGTAAAGGGAACTATTTCTGCAGTAATATCCAGTTTAATTGGACTCTCCAGGAGTGAAAAAGCCATAGTTTAGCTTTCAAATCGTTGCTGATATTCGCTTTTAGAATCACACATGTAAAGACGTGCTTCTACCAACCTCGACTTTCTGCTAATAACTGTACACCATCTGTATTGCATTTTTACTAAAGCCGTATGCGTTCAATTTAGCAAGCAAAAGTTCATGGTTAAGACAGTCGAAAGCCTTGGATAAGTCCATAAGGACTGCTCCTATATAACCTCGGTTGTCTAAGATTTTCTTACCAGTCTCCACCAATTTCTCGCAAATGCCTCGCATTTTGCTGGTTTACAAACATCGGCATAGGGGAAGATAAAATTTGGGGGGGCTGCCCAACAAAAAATCCATTGTTTGAGAAAATTTTGCCCGACTTGAGGCAGATTTCTGCCCGATTATGGCTGATTTTTGCAAATTTTTCTGACGTTGGGGGGGGGGCTGCTGCCCCCCTAGCCCCCTATCTCCTACGCCTATGTTTACAAAAGAATACTTTCACTGGCAACGTAGAAATAGGTTGACCAACCAAGCAGTCAATCTTTCGCAGTATGCGTTTCGTAGACAATAGGTGTGGAAATCATTAGATTTTGTTTTCGCATTCAGTTTAAAAGCCAAAGTTTTGACACGTTTGCTCTGCATTTGGATGCAGAAAGCAAAGCAGAAAGGCGTGGTAAAGATCTGGCATTTCGTTGGGCTTTGCGATTTCTTTCACCCGCCCACCCACAACCTAAAATCATACCATGCTTCTTTATTTTATGACAGGGATATCTGTCTCTGCCATGGACATCATAAGTGCACTGGTTTGTGGAGAAAAAATCTAAACCCCCAACTATTTCGGTTACTGCGGGAGTGCACATTTGGCCAGTGCATTTGGAATCCCAAACTTTGGCCCCAGTGATGAGTGAGCACTGCCATTGGCTTTGGCGAATAGCAAATTTTGTATTTGTTATTGTTCATTTCTTAGGGGCCACATTATTTTATCTGAAGCGAGAATTAATGTATGCGATATATTAAAAGAAGAGCTAAATTACAGCATCTATATCAACGATCTTCCCCAGGCTGTCCAAGATTCCTCTGTGACTATGTATGCTGATGATACCAGTCTGTGCCAACAGTCGAACAATTTGACTCAGTTGAATGAGGCTATAAACAGTGATCTTAGAAAACTGGACACTTGGCTGCAAGGCAATAAGCTGTCCTTGAATGTAGCAAAAACTCATTCAATGCTTATGTCTACAAAGCAGAAACACAACCAGGGGCGAAAATTGAGGGGGGGTATGGAGGGGTGTGACACCCCCCCAATCTCAAATATTGCGGATTTCGCAGGGCAATGGAAGATTTTGCAGGGCGCCAAGAAGAATTTTATAACAGCGCAGCAACCGCGTAACAAGTCTTGCAGTCATGCTAAGCTGTCTTGAAATTTGCAATCGGTTGTCAATTTTGGAACTGTTTCAAACGCAAATGTTACCTGGCAAAACGCAAAACCCACCAATATTAAGGGCACATAACTGCCGGTTAGTCGTAGTGACTGACATCTCCAGCTTGGTAGAGAAGGTCTTTCAAAAATGCTGTGTGCAGGACTCATTTAACTATATTAACCAATCCTTTTTATTTGGCAAGAACCCTTTCGAGGCAATCGCTGTCTTTTGTGGCAACTTTGCTCAGTTGATCAATCTAATGTCCAGGCATTGTCCTACTTTGAAGGAATGGTTCGAACACAAACGTTTGAAGCCTTAGAGCACTAAATACACCAGCGCAGGATCTCAAAACGAGTTGATGCATTTGCTTGCTGAGGATGTCAGAAGGCAGAAGCAGGATAAAAACTGAAATCGCTGCGCCAGGAATCCACTCTGTGTCTGCCAATCAGGAATCAGGAACGTAGGAAGCATCTCAAACTGGGTGGGGGGCACGACACGTCAAGGGTACTTTTTTCATTAAGCCAAAGGGGCACTTGCTGAAAACAGAAAGGGCACTAAGATAAATTGATTGTAGCCTCAAGGTTCGTTGCCAATGACGGAGCTTCACGCGAGAGAGTTGTTGAAATGAAAGAATGCATTGATAAGCATGGAAAAGACACAACCAAAGATGTTCTTGCTTCACTTGAGGACAATGGCATTGGTATTGGTGGTTAATCTCTCCAAACCTATGATTTTGCTGCGTCGATGTCTGGACGGATCAAGGGTACTCAGCGTTGTTTACAGGACATGTTAGACAGATCAGTACCTTACATTCCCTGCCAGGGGCCTCGATCCAATACCATTAACGAGTACTGCTGCCAGCGGAGCGCCGTTGTGACCCAGGACTGGAAGATATTTGCGTATTTTTAAGTGGAAGCTGTAAACGATACAAAGTTTTTGGAAATACCATGAAAAAGGTAGAGAATTCCCTGAAACTGAGAATTTTTTCAAAAAAGTTTCTCTTGCGCACAATCAATTGATTCAGTCTGGCGAAGCTATGAATGCATCTCAAGAACGATTGATGAAGTAGTGAATGCAGATGTAGTAGACTTGAAAATTAAAGTAAAAGTTAAAGCTCATTGATGCAACTGTAGAGAATCTGGAGGAAATATGAAATGATGAAACGGCAATGAATTTGCAGCTGGCTTCTATGGTTGCCTTTGCTGAAAAGCAAGAAATCAACCCGATATCAGAATACTAACGTCACTACAGAGTGAGAAGTCCACCCAGACTAATTGACGAAAATCTAGCAACAACGGCTGTGTTGTCGTGCCAAGAATTTTACCAGAAGGAAATGTGCTTGGTCTTTGATTCTCTTATTGCTGAGTATTCTGAAAATATGAAAGCTTGCCTCTGCCACCAATGAAAAAGCCAAGCAAATAAACAGTTGAAGACATTTTTGCAAGTTATTTTCCTTCTGCCCATCACTGGCGGATTTAGGGGGGGAGCAAATGGGGGCAACTGCCCTTCCCTTCACGATGAAAACTCAGCTTGGCACCTCTTTTTTGGCGAAAAAAGCGCCCCTCATCCCCTTCACCCCTCACCGCCTCTCATATATGACGCGAGATGTAAACTTTATTACAAAGCCAAATCAAAACTGACATCAAATAATTCATGTCCAGTATTGACAAATAGATATTGCACAGCAGTTAAGTTTCAAATATTTTTCTGTTGCTATTGCTTAGAGACTCATCCTTAAATGACAAATTTACATTGGTAAAGCCTTTACTAGCAACATATACAGTAGACGAACGTTTGCCTTGAGGTCTGCAGGGCACCACTCACTTTTGCAGGGCAAAAACCTTTTTCACCCCTCCGAAATTATTGGTCTAGTTACGCCCCTGAACACAACTCTCTCAAAAGTCGAAACGAAGTCTTGGAACTGAAAATACGTGACAATGAGCTCGAAGTAGTTCAAAAGACAAAGTACCTTGGAGTTCAAATCGATAGCTCTTTGGACTGGAAGGAGCAAATTAAGGCAGTTTCTACCAAGGTCTCCAGGGCAATCGGCTTTTTAAGACATGCTAAGTCTTTTCTACCTAAGGAGAGTTTGAAAACTCTTTACACAGGCATTGTTGAGCCCCATTTTCGATATTGTTGTTCTGTTTGGGGTTGTGCTGGTTCTACAGACATAAACCAGCTGCAAAAGCTTCAAAATCGTGCTGCTAGAATAATTACAAATAGCAGCTTTGAAACCCCAAGCAGACAACTCATCGAGGAGTTGGGCTGGAAGACTATCGTAGAACTCATTGATGTTGAGTCTAAAATGATGGTCTTCAAGTCGCTCAATGATTTGGCTCCACAATACCTGTGTAACCTTTTTATCAAAAACTCAACAAGTTCCTCCCGCAGTCTCAGGAATACTGAAACTGATTTAAGGTTGCCAAAGAAAAAGTCAACAAATGGGCAAAAATGCTTTTCTTTCCGGGGAGCTAAACTATGGAATAGCCTCCCAGCTGAATCTAAGACGGCATCCTCCCTGAATGGTTTTAAAAAGTCAATAAAGGGTTAATTTTTCTTTCAATTGTAAATATTGCATAATTGTAAATAGGGTTTTAAAGTTATGGTTTTTTAGTGATAGGTTATTTTAGCTGTATATTGTAATTAAGTTTTTATTGGAGGGCCCCTTGAAAAACAGCTTCTGCTGAAGGGCAACCCTCCTTAAAAGAATAAAAAAGAATGAAATATATCCTCCAGAGAAATGGCAGATACGCCGCGTGAGTTACCCCCCCCCCCCCCTCCCGAAGCATGCAGCAAACCGCGGCCACAGTGGGAGAAACCGCCCACGAAATATCCTCAAGACAATGGTAAAATTGTAAATCTTGATTTTTTTGTCAATTACTGCCTTGTTGATTTCATTTGTGTGAGGTTTCATTCACGAACTAACTTCCCCTGTGGTCAATTTCATCATTTTATCGATCAACATTTTGAAATGTAACCATATCAATTCATGCTTCTTGCAAACCCCTCCTCCTCATGCTTCATTTTCAAAAATATCCCATAAACCTCCTTATTCCTTCTCCCGGCGGGCGCTCACAGTTTAATAATCCTGCTTAGGTTTGCTGCAACAAGATAAGTTCAACCCGGTAACTGCGAAGGCGTCGTTATGAATTTAGGGTACGTCCAAAATAGACGCCAAGCCAAAGATTAGACCGTTCACACCGGCTTGCGTTTGAACTGAAAATTTACCAAGACAAACAAGAAGCTAGTCGTTACATTTAAGTTTAGCTTTCAGAAAGAGTTAATGAACATTTGTATCGTGATTTGCCCAGTCCTAGAGCGTTCCTTATTTTTAAATCAATTTTTGTTGTGAAACCTGACCATCTAGGGCGAAGCCTCTCTAGTCTTGTTTTCTCTGCGTATTATCGAATTGAAACAAGAATATTCAATCTTACGTGACGCTATAGTAATCAGGCCCGTAGGAGCATTTTTCAGATTGGAGGGGCACTAATTCACACCGAAGGGGTAAAGCTTCCGGGGGTCCGGGGCTTTTCATTGCCCTCTTTTCTTTTGGCAATGCCCTTCTGTGCATTGCTGAAAGGACATTTTATGATCGAAGGACCTGAAGAAAAATAGGAAATTTACGAATCCAAATATATCTCAAACAGGTTAGCTAAAATCAAACTACGATAGGAAAAGAATACTTTGTCGAGAGCATTGCTTAAGATTTACTTGATATTTGATTTACAAAAGTCATCACACAATTTTCATGGCATCTTACGAAAGCCATGTCATGGCCAGAGTAAATTAAATGGGCGGAATTGAAATGAGGGGATCTGGGGGAAGCCCCCAGGAAAATTTTTGGGGCCAGGCCTTTTACTTTGGCTTAGAATGCATCTCCCAATATCATGCTTGCCATTAGCGACAATGAATCTTTGATAGCGTTGTGACAGTTCTCTTATGAGTTGAAGCATGAAGAAAATTTTTGAAGAAACATCCTTTACTTTGGCTAAGAATGCATCCCCTGATTCCATATTTGCCAATGCTAGAATGGAAGATTTGACATTTCTTGGAAAATTCTTTCCCAGCTATACCCAGCTTTTTTCTCTACGGTTTTCGAGGATCTCGAGGACCACGCCACTGCTCATTAGTTTAGATATGAATATTGATTCTTGAAGTCTGGGTACTTTTCGCCTCTCTTGACGAAGTGCTTCTGATGTCAAAAGAGTTGAGCTGTCCAAAGTTAAATTTCCTTGCATTGGAATCTATGAAAAATTCGTTTACGATGCTGACAAGGTTGAATTTATCAACTCTGTCGTTGTGCACATGTTTCACCATCAGGTGGTCGAGGCGGTAGTTTGCTGTTGTTGAACTTAGATAGGTTTCGATTCGCTTCAGTGCCAAGGGCCTGTCACTGATGATCAGTTCTCTATGTTATTATGAAGAATAAAAAATTCAACTTCTGGAAATTATTGGGGGGGCCCGGGCCCGACCGGCCCCAATAGGTGCTACGGGCCTGTAGTAATAATAATAATAATGGATATTAACACATCCACATAGCAGAGCTATTCTCTGCTAAGTGCTAAATAAAATGCTTCCTTTAATTTAAGAAAGGTTGTCCATAATACGTTAAGAGCAGTGGCGTCGTGGCGGGGGGGGGGCCAGGGGGGGCCATGGCCCCCCCCTGTGAAAATGTTGTCGGAAAATTCGTCAGTTTTCCATTCTTGTCGGAAAAATCGAAAAAAATTGAATTAATCCATTTTCCTCACATAGCTACTTTATGGCAATCCAAATGTGTACATGAAACATCACGTTTTCGATCGCAAAACGTAGTTTTTGATGAAAAAGTAGGTTTTTCCGCAAAAAACTAGGTCTTTCGTTCGCCTTTCTGCAGAAAATTCCTTTTTCAATCGAAAGAAAAGTGTGTTTTCTGTTGGAAAAATAGACACATAGGCGCAAAATGTTTCGGAGGAATAAATTTCAGACAAATGCTTTCGATCATAACATTCTTGGACTTTTTCCCTGAAAATTTGGTCGTTTTACCTACATATATATATATATACGCCTAATCCCGAGAAACGGGTAAAACACAATTAACTAAAGATACAGTAAATCAATCTAATTCAGTTCCTTTCCTTCTCCTCTTGTCCCTCTGTTTTTCGTATGCCTGAACTCTTTTCTCGTTGACTTTGCCACGTTGACTTTGTCTCGTTGACTTTTCTCCATTCAGCTCGGTCCTCTACTTTTGTATTCCAATGGTCCAGAACATCACCACATTTCAACGCGCTTTTACACGTGTCTTTATATCTGAGCTTTGGACGACCAACAGGACGTTTTCCTTCAGCTAACTCTCCATATAATAAATACTTCACTGGACGATCATTCTCCATTCTGGACACATGCCCTAGCCAACGTAGTCGACTCCTTACCAACAATATTTCTATATCTTCCACGCATGCTATTGCGAGAACTTCTTCGTTGCTAATATGATCAGTCCATTTTATCTTCAGTATTTTCCTTAAATGGCGCTGTTGAATTGTACGGAGTTGCCTAACTTGTTGATATTTCAAAGTCCAACTCTCACTGCCGTACATTAGTAGCGGCATGAGGCACTGATTGTAGACCATTACTTTTGTGTGATAGGTTAGGTCATGCGAGTCAAAAACTCGATGGCGCAGTCTTCCAAAAGCACACGAAGTTGCTTGGATACGTGCTGTTAATTCTTCCTTTATTGAAAAGTCATTTGTTACGTAGCTACCAAGATATTTAAAGCTGCTGACATTCTTTAATTTGGTATGATCGATGAAAAATTCGGCTTCTGGTCCAATGCACATTGTTTCAGTTTTTGTGGTGTTGATGCATAGACCCATCTTTTTGGCTAGATCGTTGTGTAAGCAGTGAGTAGGACTTGTAAACCATCGGGTGTGTCACTGAAAATTGCTATATCATCTGCATATTGTGCCTCTCTGATATATACGGCGAGGACTTTCGTCTTACTTTTTAGTCTTCTGAGGTCAAATAAGTCACCATCATATCGAAACCTGACTTGAATGCTGTGAGTGTGCCTGATCTTCTTGTATGCAAGCCACAATAAAACAGCTGCGTATATGCCATAGAGTGTCGGAGCTGGTTTACAGCCTTGTTTAACACCACTGTTGTATTCAAAAGGATTTGTAAGTTCACCGTCCACGATGAGTCTTGCATGTACATTTGTGTATAACTTCTTAATAATTCTGATGAATTTCGCTGGACAACCGAGTTTTCCTAAGATGGCATACAGGAGGTCACGATTTACGGTGTCGAAGGCTTTTGTGAAAGGTGTCGAAGGCTTTACCTACACTTAAGTGACTAAAAACGATAAATTTACAATTTATTTTGCACGTTTCATACTTATAAAAATGTCATGCATTTATGGTTTGTGCATTAAGCTTTCAATGAGTTGAGGAAGGTGGAAATGATTACTAAGATGGGATTACTTTTAGTTTCTGTAAACGGATGCTTATAGAAATGAAGATTTATATCAAGCTATCACGTTGTTATCTAAAATTTGAAAACGATCACTTTTTCAGTGCTTTTGAGGTCCTTTTTTCGAAATTTCCCATCAAAAACAAATAGCAGATTCTTCAAAATAGGGGCGTTTTGCAACGATCTAAAGGGCGTGGTCGCAGAAAATTTTCCCGGGGGCAAGCCCCCAAACCCCCAGTTTTCCTCAATCCTTGCGCATCTAGCTTCAGCCTCACCTCCAACACCAATCACGTCTCGACAACAGCCTCACCTCCAACAAGAATCGCCTCTTAACAGGACTGCTGCGTCCCTTTGAAAAATTCTTCGCTATTATGGGACTTTTATATGACAAAAGTTCTGAGACATTTTGCCACTTTTTATACGTTATATTCCTGCTTAATTTTTGTCGGAAAAATGTCTCTTTGTCGGAAAATTCTGACCCTTGGCCCCCCCTAAAATCATGCTCCCACGACGCCACTGGTTAAGAGAGAACTCTTAGACTAACTTAATATATTGCATCTTATTAAAATCCTATTTAACAATTTTTACTCTTTAAAAAGTCGTTCAATAATGTTAGAAATTTACTGTAGATGCAACACTTCCTTATATTTTCTGGCAAAGAATTGAACAGTTTGCTGCACGATCCTGGAAAGTTTCGGTTTCCCTTGGCATCACAAGTGATCTTGAACTGCTTGATCAAAGCTCTCTGGTAAACTGTTTCTCTCCTAGTCTCAAGTATGTTGGCCAGGACTCGTAATTAATCGCTTTAAATGCTGATTTTATGGCGATTGAATGCAATCTAATCGCAATTAATGGAACGTGATGTTGGTTTCTTAGTCAATAGGGCTGTGTCTCTTGTGACCATGTTTACAACTTTATCTTTGTGACAATATCGTTGAAAGTAACTTCTTGCGTTGGGGCATGTCGGCTGCACGTGGAATGTCTGTTGTTCAAAGGAATATAAAAAGTACTACTGGCATGTTTATCAGTCGTCTATAATCAAAGCAGCACGCTGGTTTGCACCAGAGGAGCGCAGATTATTTTCCCCACCCACCCTCCACCTATTGTCTCTGCCTCTTTTCTTTCCACGGCCGTCGGTCGTGTGACAGGTGCATTGGTCCGGAAAAAGTAAGATTTTCAGTCCAATCACCGACCGTAAAAGTTGTTGTTGTATATTCGTGCTAGCAAATTCCGGGCAACTGCACTACTGCCCAATTTTCTAGCGATTATTTGTTTTAGGCCTATTTCGCTAAATCATCCAAATTTGCGCTAAAAGATGTTTTTTCGCGTTTTTCATCAGATTCGGAACCGCGCGGACAAACCCCTGTGATAGAAGATGTTTATTTGTGGCTATTTTATGTTAGTCATATTGGACATTGTAAACTTGAGGGGTTTGTCCTTATATTTCATTATAATCAAAGGAACCATTAAAGGAGGTTTAGTTCCTTTCGTTCATTTATAGGTAAGCATCCCAATTTTAAATCATTTTTGAGTCCCTTACATAGTTACCGGATACAAAAGATGCAGCAGTGAATTGTAGATTCTGCAAGCGTTTCTGCTGTGCAACAGTAAGAGGAGTATAGACTTGGTCTCCATAGTCAATCTTTGAGAGAATAAGTGACTGTGCTAGCTGCTTCCATAGATTGAAGAGAGCCAATTTCTTTGCATTTTCAATGCAAAGTCAAGGCTGAATTTCTTCTTTTTGGGAGTTCGCAAAGGATCGGGAAACAGAGTGAGACACTCGATGTAACGTAACCAGGCTCTAAAATCCTGAATACCAAACATTATGTGCCATATTCCATTTCAAATTCCCTAGTTATTTTGAGGAGCACTTCCTTCATTCTACCAAGTTCAGTCTTTAGAAAATTTGATCACTATTTTTCGATCTTTTTGGGCAGTCCGCAAGCAAAAAATTTCAAGAAATCGTAAATATATCGATAAGAAGGCATTCGAAAAATCAACAAAAAATAACCAAGAATGATATTGGATACTGACAAAGGATTAAATCAAGAATATTTCAAATTGGTCCAGTGTATGATTTATCGTGGCCTGTCAAAAGTAAGAACTTTTTTCTGGCTCATCCGGTACTGTTAGCAAAAGTAAACATTAAAAGGAGTTAAGTTCATACATTAAAAGGAGTTAAGTTCATTTGACATGAAACATTCACTTAATATGAAAGTGAACTTTGCTCCTTTTAATGTTTACATTTGCTTGCAGTATGCTTAGATCGGTTGACTTTTCTGCTGTGGTTTTGTTCTAGGTGAGGAGATTCCCCGAGATAATTGGCCAACAAATTTGGGGTACTTGGTCTACGCAAATACGGGAAAGTGCCGCTAGAAAATCTGAAAAGGCACCTTGTCCCGGAGTTAAATTCCCGATAATGATATCCTGTCCCGGGGTAAAATTTTAAAAACAAACCCTATTGAGTCTCTTCAAACAAAATTGTAGACGGTCCCGGAAATTTGATAGAAATTTATTAGAAAAAGCGGAAATTTTGCTATCCAAACGATTTAAATCAAACTCTCTTTAGTTTTCAGAAGGAGACAGTGAAAGAATTTGACCACGAGACTAAATCATGGATAGTCGCAAACACAAGTCTATTGACAAAGCCAAGAGATTTCATGAAAGAATACTTGCAAGAGAGATACCAAAATCCTCACTTGCCTGAGATCAGAGTCTCAATATCTGGTTCTGCCCCGCCTTGGGTTTACGTTAAGAAATTAGAGCAGGCAGTAAAATATGGAGTTCATTGTACTCGTGACGGAATATTTGGCAATAAGCAAGGAAATGACTCACACCAAATATGTGCTTATGGATTCGCAATTGATCTGCTGAGGATCTTGAAGAAAAAGTTAAATTTCGTTGTAAAGATTGAAGTCTCCAGGGATGGGCTATATGGAACATATCATTATGACTCGGGTCTTACAGACGGAGTTGTCAGAGAAATTTTTGAGGATCAAGCTGACATTGGTCTTGATCTAACAGAGACTAAAGGGCGAGCAAAAGCGTTGGAATTCGCCAGACCCTTTTCCGTTACATACCTAACTATGGTTTATATCAATCGAGGAAATTATGGTGGATCAGGGGTGCTGGGGCCATTCAGCAAGGAACTTTGGCTAACCATTCTTGGGTCGATCTTAGGTATCGTCATTATCGTTTGGATCTTTGAGCGCATAAGTCCTTATAGCCAATACCAAATGAACAAAAGATCGGTTGAATCTTCAGAGACTTTTGACATAGATGACAGTGCAAATTATATTTTGGGAACCTACTTCACTGGAGAGATAATTGATAAAAAGCCTCTAACTTTCAGCAGCCATGTATCTATAATCCTGGTGTCATTTGTGTCCATCCTGATAATATCTGCTTACTCTGGAAATTTGATTACGTATCTGGTTGTTTTGGACGAAACACCACTGGTCACTGGATTATACGATGAAAAGGTTTGTACCTCAATTAAAACAAACAAGCACTCAAATTCATCCTAGTTGAAGTAGTTTATTGTAGTCAACATTACATCTTTATACTGAATTTAAATGAACTAATGCAGCCCTGGCAAAATGAATGGACATTGGCACTGAACATTCATTGGAAAAATGTTCATCGTAAAACGTTGCGTCGTTTTGCCACCTTTTCCAGTCTTGTTCAGTCGTGTTCAGCGATGTTGAGCGATGCGTTGTTCAGTCGATTTTGAAGGCAAATATGTCATTCTCGGTCTGCCTCTTGCTCTTTTACCATCTATTTTCCCAGTCAGCGATAGATGCCTTATGCCTTTTCTCCGCATAACGTGTCCTAAAAATGTCATTTTCCTGTTTTTGATGGTTTGTAACAGTTCGCGCTTTACGTTAGCAATTGTTAGTGCTTGCTCATTTGATACTGTATATGTCTATGAAATCTTTAGCATTCTTCTTATAAACCACATTTCCGTTGCCTCCAAACGTTTTTGCATAACAAACGAGATACTCCATGTATAGAGCAAATGTATCAATTCAAGATTCTCTGTCTTGTTGACATGGTGATGTTGAAACTTGTTAACCCTATTCATACTGGGGGGCGTTTTTGGCCCCCCTACCGGTTTTTGCTGCGTTATGCTAAACTGACAAGAGATATAACCACCAGTTTTGGTGACTTTTACTCAAATTTCATAGGCAATTAAATTCTTAACATTTCATTGTTCTACCTTTGATCATGTGACCACAGTAATACCATATTTGGAGAGTAGTCAATAAAAAAAAGCTTAAGATGTCCGTAGTTTTCGTGTTGTTTGCTTGATCGATCTCAAACATGCACCATTCGATTGCATTTGATGAGTACTTTCATTTGATATATAAATTGTTCATATTTGCTTATGTGAGCAAAATTTAATATCTATGACGTCATTCACATTTATGACGTCAGTTCTCTAATAAAGAAGTAAAAAATATAAATTTTTTAGTCTAATTTGCTTTATCTTATTAATTTGATTCACTTTGAGCCTATATTTGCCAGATAAAAGGACAGGACTGGCAAAAACCTGCGATGAAAGTAAATGCATGCAACAAAAGGCTAATTTAAGACTAATTGTGCTAAAAATAGAAGCTAAAAAATTTTGAAAAGTATATATTTTTGAACTATGACATGTTTCCTACTATTTAAATCAAATTTGAAGAATATTGGTTGAGTGGTTGATGAAATAGAATTTTTCTGGTTAACCTTATTCGTACTGGGGGGGGCCTCCCCCCCCCCCCTCTACCAGTTTTTGCTGCATTACGCTAGAACGACAAGAGATATAACCACCAGTTTTGGTGACTTTCACTTAAATTTCATAGGCAATTAAATTCTTAACGTTTCATTGTTCTACCTTCGATCATGTGACCACAGTAATACCATATTTGGAGAGTAGTCAACAAAAAAAAGCTTAAAATGTCCGTAGTTTTCGTGTTGTTTGCTTGATCGATCTCAAACATGCACCATTCGATTGCATTTGATGAGTACTTTCATTTGATATATGTGAGCAAAATTTAATATCTATGACGTCATTCACATTTATGACGTAATTTCTCTAATAAAGAAGTGTAAAATATTAATATTTTTAGTCTAATTTGCTTTATTTTATTAATTTGATTCATTTTGAGTCTATATTTACCAGATGAAATGACAGGACTGGCAAAAACCTGCGATGAAAGTAAATGCATGCAACAAAAGGCTAGTTTAAGGCTAATTGTGCTAAAAATAGAAACTAAAAAATTTTGCAAAGTATGTATTTTTAAAATATGACATGTTTTCTATTATTTGAAACAAATTTGGAGAAAACCGGTTGAGTGGTTGATTAAATAGAATTTTTCTGGTTAAGAAGGTATTAATTTGCCAATTTTCGTCAGTTTTTCGATTGCCTACCAACGAATTACGTGACTTATTAATTGCAATTTTTATATTTGAATAGCCAATATTGTCTAAAGAACAGTAGGGGTAAGTCTCATTGTTATATCTTTTGTAGATTTGGAGAAAAAAAGGGGGGGGGCGAACCCCAGTACAAAATACCTAACAAATCGCCCAGTACAGATAGGGTTAAGAAGATATAAATTTGCCAATTTTCGTCAGTTTTTCGGTTGCCTAACAATGAATCACGTGACTTATTAATTGTCATTACTATATTTAAATAGCCAATTGTCTAAAAAACAATAGGGGTAAGTCTCATTGTTATTTCTTTTGTAGTTTTTGGAGAAAAAGAGGGGGGGGCGAACCCCAGTACAAAATACCTAACAAATCGCCCAGTACAGGTAGGGCTAAGAAGGTATAAATTTGCCAATTTTCGTCAGTTTTTCGGTTGCCTAACAACGAATCACGTAAATTATTAATTGTCATTGCTATATTTAAATAGCCAATTGTCTAAAAAACAATAGGGGTAAGTCTCATTGTTATTTCTTTTGTAGTTTTGGAGAAAAAGAGGGGGGGGCGAACCCCAGTACAAAATACCTAACAAATCGCCCAGTACAGATAGGGTTAAGAAGGTATAAATTTGCCAATTTTCGTCAGTTTTTCGGTTGCCTAACAACGAATCACGTGACTTATTAATTGTCATTGCTATATTTGAATAGCCAATTGTCTAAAAAACAATAGGGGTAAGTCTCATTGTTATTTCTTTTGTAGTTTTGGAGAAAAAGAGGGGGGGGCGAACCCCAGTACAAAAATACCTAACAAATCGCCCAGTACAGATAGGGTTAAGAAGGTATAAATTTGCCAATTTTCGTCAGTTTTTCGGTTGCCTAACAACGAATCACGTGACTTATTAATTGTCATTGCTATATTTGAATAGCCAATTGTCTAAAAAACAATAGGGGTAAGTCTCATTGTTATTTCTTTTGTAGTTTTGGAGAAAAAGAGGGGGGGGCGAACCCCAGTACAAAATACCTAACAAATCGCCCAGTACAGGTAGGGCTAAGAAGGTATAAATTTGCCAATTTTCGTCAGTTTTTCGGTTGCCTAACAACGAATCACGTGACTTATTAATTGTCATTGCTATATTTGAATAGCCAATTGTCTAAAGAAAACAATAGGGGGCAGTCATATTGTTATTTCTTTTGTAGCTTTGGAGAAAAAAAGGGGGGCGAAAAAGGCCCCCCCCAGTACAAAATACCTAAAAAATCGCCCATTACAGATAGGGTTAGAACAGATTTAATTTTGTTGAATGCCTCTTAATGCAATTCTTCGCCTTATTTCGCATTCAGATTTGCTGTCAGATGGGCTCTGCTTCTCTGATACTGTCAACGAATATGTTTTCTTTGCATTCACTGAAAAACCCACGGATTCACTCTCTTCTATAACTTTATCTAGAATATTCTGGAGATCTTCTTCTGATTTAGCGATCAACACAGTATTATCTGCATATCTGATGCTGTTTACATTACATCCATTAATAACCACTCTGTGCAGCTCTTCGACTTCCCTCAAGATTATTTCACTGTACAATGAAAACAAGTCTGGTGATAAAACACACCCTTATCGAACACCTCTCTCGATTCTAATCCAATCACTGAGTTCATTTTCCACTCTAACTGCAGCAGTCGGTTCCCAGTGTAGATTTCTTATCTATCGCAAAGTCTTTTCATCTATATCAAGTTTTTCAAGTGTGGCAAACAGTTTCTTATGTCGAACCTTGTCAAACATTTCATTAATTTCATTTCATTTTATCTTTTTTACCCATGGTAGCCTCTCAATAATAATAATAATAGATTTACAAGGGGCCATGCTAAAAACTCACAAATAACTACTAATTTACAATAAAACGAAATTTGCTATAAAACCTAAACCTAAACTAATTATAATTTGCCATAAGTAAATGAAAGAAAACAGAGAACAATTATCAACGCCTTTGAATAATCAATAAAACACAGATACAGATCCTTTTGAACCTCAATACTTCTTTCAATCACATTGCGCATGATAACCATCGCATTAATAGATCCCTTTCCTTCCGTGAATCCATATTGTACATCTGCAATATCTTCTCGTACAGGTCTTTTCATTATTTTCATTAGGATTTTCAGCATTAAGTTTGTAATTTTCCTCATTATTAGACTACTAGAGTGGTGTCGCCCATTATGCCCATGTCGTATCGAAGTTCCGAATTAGATCCAAAAAGAGCAATTGATGAAAAAACCAACTAGCCAGATTATATCACCAACTAATGGAGAAAAAGGTCACAGAGTATTGAGTTTTTACGTAAACTCTTTATACTGATTTTAGAAGATTTTAAAGAAGGGGGTAAAAACGTCGTTTTCTTCTAGCGTCGCCCATTATGGCCGGAGGAGAAACAATGAACACTACTCTACGGTAAAAAGTTTTAATAAGAAAAACAGCTTTAATTACTGTTCTTTGTTTATCATTTGGTACTTTAAACCCAAGAATATCAATAAGAATGAACCTAAACTTCGAGTTTTGGCAATTGAAGTACATGCTTCGAGTTGTTCTAAATCCTGCCTCATCTCTTGTGCATGGATGGATGAGTTTTGGCATAGTTTCTAAATTGAAAATAGACTTAATATAATGCTGTGCTTTTTGGATTTCGATGATTTTCCAAGTCAGTAAGTAAGATTTTAACCCAAATTGGTGTTTTTTTCAATAAATGTTGCATTTTAATATTTTGAATCGATTGGAAACTTCTCTGGTAAACTGATGGGCATAATGGGCGACGAAAATAGCAATTAGCAGCACTCAGACTTCATAACCTTAAATCTGAATCAGAACTCACTTTGCTTTGGTTTCATTGTAGATTTCCTCTCAAGAGACAGGACTTCTGAAAAATCAAAGCATATTTGAAAAATTTCAAACCGCAAGGTGCCGAGTGAACGAAAAAGAAAGAAGGAATGTATATAGAATCATGAAATTTGCAATACTTGCAAGAATCAATAAGAGATATGCACAAACCATCTCGTCGGGTTTCAATGCAAATGAACTGAAACTTAAGTGAAGGTCAAATCATGATAAAACAGACGTCAGCGAAGATTTTCCTCGCAATTGCAATTTTATTACTAGTCGTCAGTCCCCTGAAATTTAATTTCTCTTGCTAGCCGGCCATAATGGGCGACCGGCCATAATGGGCGACCGGCCATAATGGGCGACGCTACTCTAGTTCGATGTAGCTCGCATTCTGTGGTGCCTGCTTTTTCGGTAGTGTTATAAATATTGATCTAGACAGGCTCTTTGGGATAGTACCGGTGTTATACCGGGTGTCCCAAAAAAGTACTCCCGTTTGAAAAATTACCAAAATTTGATTACATGACCGATCTTCAATTTTTTGGCCAAGTAGATCAAGGCGTAGAATTTTCCAGACGTAGCTGACCTTGTATTTGGTTTAAAATTAACAAATTTAGCTCTTTTTAGGGCTACGTGATTGGTCCTTAGACAATAAGGACGGGGGATAAAATTCATCGCTGGAACGGAAAAATTTGAGTGGATGCGCAGACTTTACCTTTCCCTTTTCGCCTCTAACCCCTCCACAATAGTAAAGTCTGCACGCAGGCTAAATTGGAGAAAATTCTCCATGCTTTGGACCATAAGTATTTTCGGTATGGCTTTGCGATCACTAAAAATAACAGAATTGTGGCAATTTTAAGCTCAATGCAGTCATTCATCGGTTACAGATTCTATAATCAGCAAAAAGAAGAGCACAAAACTGAAAACCCGAAGAAGAACTGGTCCATACAAATACCTCAGATGGTTTTAATAACAAACATCCACTTTTTCTGCCGCGATTAGCAGCCAGTTTTATCAGCAAACAACACAGTCAACAAAAATAGATGCGAGAACTCGAATGATTACATGCCATCGTCGAATAACAACAACATTCCATTCCAATGAACAGAAATATGAATAAATCAACGGTGAATAACGAATATATGAACTTGCCACGCTGAAGAATATGGGAAGAGCTGTGCCTCCAATCTGGCCCAAAAAGAACAATTTCGTGAAGTCTTTTTCGATAAATCGTGCCATCATTCCTGGATAGGTGGAAACCGGCAATAATATTAGCCAAGACGATGTACGGATTTATCGGTTACATCCCATCTTTTAGTGCAAGAAAAATGCATGTCGTCTTGTGGTCTAGCAGCTTCATCAAACAGAGCTGAAATGCTAGGATTAATAATGTTCTTACGAATGCGAGTAACAAGAAGAAATGTACATCTTATTTTCATAACGAGTAAAATAGATTGATATTTTCGACATTTGAAATACTATTTATGGAAACTCCTCATGTCAATTTCACATTTGGTGCGGATATCATATTATCTTATCTTTTGGAAGTCCTTCATTAGAAAATCATCCCTTGAAGGTCAAGCAACACAGTTCCATCAAAGCAAAGTTGGGCAGTTTGCAAACTCATGACCCATTCATGGAAGCACAACCCTATATTTTGTAAGGTTCTACAACTTTGATCCAATACAGAAAGCTCCTCAAAATTCTCATTATCTGAGTACAAAATGTTTCGTAAGAGTTTCTTAAAAGTTCTCTCAAGTTTCTACCTGTGGTGTAGGATCTCTGGGATCTCCTGTACCTTCAATAAAACGTGCCACAGTGTACCGGGTGTCTCAAAAAAAAGGGAACAGATTTGATGGGGACTAGCGATGAGAGGATAAGTCGAATCGATCCCAAATAAGTTTTGAAGTACTCTTCGATAGTTAACTTGAAGATTAATACCTCGTTTGTTGATATTGGTGAATCTAGAGTTGAAATATTAATCTCGAAAGCCAAAATTTGCGTCCATCTACAAACCAGAGCTTTTGGGTTTTGGCCTAAACTGCTAACGCGCTTGTTATGGGAATCTCCTCAGTCAAAGACGTTTTTGGAAAAGGATCGGTCCTTTGGCTACCCGTTTGAAAAGAACGTAAAAAACTGAAAACTAACAAACAAATTAATGAATACAGTCACCAAGGAATATTTTTCTCCAGTCAAAATGCATTTACAAAAGTACCCCAAGCAAAGCACGAATGAGCCTTTTTTTATGTTCACTTGGGCATATACCGGGTGCGCCAAAATAAACTATGCACTTTTAGCAGGCCACGATAAAGCGTACACTGGACCGATTTTGAAGATATATCACTTAATCTTTAGCAGAAAGCCTGAATTAGATTCTAGGATCTTTTGCAAATTTTTCTGTTTTCAGTTTTTAGAGCTACAAGCGAGTTTCTTAAAATTTTCGTTTTCGAAAACACTGAAAACGATCAAAAAATGTTGATCAAATTTTCTAAAGACTCATCATGAATGAACAAAGAGAAAATGTTTCAGCGTGATTTGGGGATTTGGAAATTGATTATTGTAAACTTCTGCACGAGTGTTATTTCAAAGATTGGCTTGTTGCGAAATTCTGTAGTAGTTTCAATAAAGTGCCGCCCCAAAAGCCGTCACAAATAAAAATGTAACAAAACTCCATGCTTGCTGGCCCCATGACTCTTCTTCTCTTGTCTTCTTAACCCCCTTGATACAGGAACACAACCTGCACCAAAGCATAAATTCAATGACATTACAAAAGAGAAGAAATTTCTTTATATTCTTAAAAATATTATTACATTTCTCACAAGATAGTACAAACTCTCGTACAGCAGCTTACAATTAGTCGATTTCTAAATCCCAAATCACCTGCCACGAAAAAGTTTTCTCTTTGTCCATTCATGTCGATTCTTTAGAAAGCTTGATCGACGTTTTTTGATCGTTTTCAGTGTTTTCGAAAACAAAAATTTTAAGAAACTCGCTTGTAGCTCTAAAAACTGAAAACAGAAAAATTTGCAAAAGATCCTAGAATCTAATTCAGGCCTTCTGCTAAAGATCAAGTCGTAAATTTTCAAAATCGGCCTTGTGTACGATTTATCGTGGCCTGCCAAAAGTGCATAGTTTATTTTGGCGCACCCGGTACGATTGCTTGCTTCGTAATAATTTCGTGAGAGAGGATGCAAAAAAACATTTCATTCAAGCAATGATGATTGCAAGATAGTCTATGTGTTAAAACCTACGGGACTTATTTTGCTGATGAATAACTTTTCTCAGGCAGGTGTAATTTAAAGTTTTTGTAGAATCAAGAAACTTGTCTCTTCGGGGCTAAATTCTTTAATCTGATTTTAAAGTTCAGAGTCAGATTTCCACTAAAATGTTTTCCTAAGCACGAGGTTTCTTGTTTGTACTTGGCTATGAATGAGGAGATTCCACAACACAGCGAGTTAACAGCTTAGGCCAAACCCCAAAAGCTCTGGTTTGGAGTACGAGGCAAAATTGGACTTTTAAGATTAATATTTCAACTCGTGATGCACCAATATCAACAAATAAGGCATCAATCTTCAAGTTAACTATCTAAGAGTACTTCAAAACTTATCAGGGATTGATTCGACTTAAATTCTTATCGCTAGTCCAAATCAAATCTGTTACCTTTTTTTTGGGACACCCGGTAGATCACGTACGAAACGCGCCAACCTGTGTTTGGACATCAGTTGGTCACGCATGCCAGACATAACAGAGATTATTTCACCACACCAGTATGGATATATATGATCCGTGCATACATGTATTTGCGTGGTGAGGTCGTTCAATTGGTACTACGTCTGCCATGAAAGCAGAAGATTCCGAGTTCGAATCTCGGTCTCACCTCATTTTTTCCATTTTTCTCCATTCGTCGAAAATTTTAGTATCAACATTATGGTTAACCCTATCTGGACCGGGCATTTTTGAGCATCCTCAGGCCGAAGGGGGGCTAAATTAGCCCCCCCCCCTCAGAACTCCGAATTGACAAGGGCTAGAAAGATGAAATTTGGTCATAATATGTAACTTAATGTGAAACGTCCGAATATCTAATTTATTTTACTCTAATTGTTGTATTTTCGATGACGTCATCAATTTTCTTTGTTTTAGGCCAAAACAGTACTCTTACAGATTTAACTGTAAAAACTTACTCACGAGAAATATTATGCTTCTGATAACTTTAATTAACCGATAAAATATCTACGTTTTTGAAAAACATAATTTTTTGAAAAAATTATGAAATTTATAAACTTATATTTATTACCTAAATTCATTAGATATATGACGTCATGAATGACGTAATACAAAAGAAAAACCAAAAAAATTGGTTATTTCCATATTTTCTTATTGATTTATGGTTGCTCTGAAAATTTGATCCATATATCTCACTTCTGTCAAGAATTATCTTAGTTTGGAGTTATAAAGGGTTTGACCGTAAAACAAACAAGATATCAAAACTACTCTCTGAAAAAATTGTTATATTTCCAAAAATACATGACATATCTTGTAGAAATTTTGGAGAAAGATGCGAAAAGGATAGTTAGGAAAAGTCACGAAAAATAATTTGCGTAGAAATTATCATAAAAAAGATACCCAGACAAAACTGGTAGGGGGGGGCTATTTTAGCCCCCCCCCCGGTCCAGATAGGGTTGAAAGTGTAAGTATCAAAATAATATAGGTTTATGTACATAGTCATAGTTTATGTGCACATAATATAGGTTTATGTACACAATCCTAGTTTATGTCGACATAATAAGGGTTCGAGTACATAATGATAGGCTTATGTACATAAACCAATATTATGTGCACATAAACTATGATTATGTACATAAACCTATATTATGTGCACATAATATAGGTTATCACTACATAATAAGGTTTATGTCCCAAGAAACCATATTATGTGCACATAAACTAGGGTTATGTTACATAAACCTATATTATGTCGACATAATCATAGTTTATGTAACACAATCCTAGTTTATGTAACATAATCCTATATTTTGTCATTTTTGTGCAAATGGCGTTCCATACACATGACGTAACGAAACTTAATTCTATGGGCACTTATTTCAGTTTAGAATAAGATAAGAAACTGAACACTCACGGGAAAGTGGAAGCAGGTGGAGGTGAATAACCACTGAAATCATCTCTTTTAGGCCCTACCACCGTCTACAACTCAAACGAAAAAATAAATCTCAACTCGCAAATATGAAGGTGGTTAGATTGTACTTTCTTTGGCTTTTCTTCATATACATTCCGTGAATGTGAAGTCATTCCTTTCAAAGTTTACAAGTGATTTTACCGATTGTCCAAAGCGGTGCCGGACGCTCCATGAGGGGGGCTTTGGGATTTCACGGGTTGCGGGTTTGGCCAATTTTGGCCATCGGGTTTCGGGTTTTCTCTGAAAAACGTGCGGGTTTTCGGGTTTTGGATCTTGGACGGGTCTCGGGTTTTGCCATTTTTTTTAGCTCGGGTTTCGGGTATTGTAGTTAAAAAGTACGGGTTTTCCGGTTTTAGACGTCACGCGCGTTTTCAATTTCTAGAGGACAGTGCGATTATCTTTTTTCAGCAATTCATTTCGCGTGGGCTGGAATTCTTTCTAGCTACTTAAAGCAAATTTAAATCCACTATGTATGCCGCATCCAGGTATTGGAGCCCTAGTTTAACGTTCCTTCCGAAGGACAGTGAGGTGAGTTGCGGGGCCAGGCCTCCAAGAGGTCTGCCCTCTCCCTCCATCCGGTGTTTGACCTCACTCGACCGAGGCTAACTTCAATCACCGAACGGAAACTGTATAAGCCGCTAGACTCGCTGCTAGACTCGCTGCTAGGCTACTCACCAAATTGGTATGAACATGAAACTATTTTAAACATCTTGATAATAAAACTGGATATGAAATGTCAAAAGTAGACAGAATACAGTGAATTCTATTGGCACGCCACGCATTAAACGAAGAGTCGAAGGAAAATCTCCTAGCCAATCTTTTTTTTTTTTTAATTCATTTAAAAATTACAATATAGGTTTACAAGCTACACTACTTTGCAAAATTGCTATACAACTATACAATACTACTGGAACGATACCCCGAGGAGCAAAAGGCTATGACTACCCCGAAGCCATTTTGACATAGATATTAAAACTAAAGATTAAAACTAAAGTCTAAAACTAAAGCTAAAGTCTGTCTCAAATTACATGCCACAGGAAATGTCTGCGATCGAAACAAAATTTAAGTGTTTGGATGGGTAATTAGACATTGTTGCAGATATTGCGTGGCATCTAATTCGAGACAGACGTTCAACATACAGCGAAAAAAAGAACAAAATAGAAGCAAAGAAAAGAAGAACACATTTACTTTAATGAGACATGGTGGTTGTGATTGTGTGGCTTATAACGGAGTGTGAAGTTTTTTAATCAAATCGACCGGATTTGTGGATAAATTTTAAAGTTAGTAGGAGTATATTTTTATTGAGTTCGTTGGGAAAATTTTTATCACCATACAATAAAATTTGCAATAGAACGCTATTTTGGAGATTAGTATATCCAAATGGTCGTAATAAAGCAAAAACTCCAGCGAGAAGATATCTGCGTGGTACTGCAAAGGATGGGCAAAGCAACAAAAAGTGTTCTGTATCCTCGATACCATCGTTCGTAGGGCACATTGGATTTATGGTATCCCTAAAATTGTGGTTGAATTTGTGAAGGTTTAATTTGCTGAGACCAACCCTGAGTTGAGTGAGATAGGATAGGCCAATCTTAGAACGACACTGCTAGGAAGCATCAAATGCTCTCTAGGAACAAGGGCACTTTACAACAGAATTCACTGAATTAAAGGGAGAAAAATCCCTCCTCTGACATCTCCGACTTTTCGGTCATTCGACTTATCATAATTATTAGAGGCTGAACATCCACTTATGCTGCTTCTGTATGACAGAGGACGGTCAGACAAGAAACTTCAATTGCAAGCATGGCACCCTTCCTTGAATTTTGATGAATATGACGAAAGTGGCGTGACCATGGGGGATATGGGGGGCAATTGCCCCCCCCCCATTTTTGTCGAAGGATGTTTCTCGAGATTCCTTTAAAACCGAAGAGCAAATAGCTGGGTATAGGTTGGGTAAGAATTTTCCGAGAATATCAAATCTTCCATTTTAGCACTGGCAAGCATGATATTGGAAGGTGCATGCTAAACCAAATTTAACGATCTTTCTTCAAAATGTTCCTAGTGTGCTGATTTATAGCATAACTGTCACAAAACCATCAAGGCTTTCTTGTCACTAAAGGCAAGCATGATGTTGGGAGATGCATTCTAAGCCAAAGTGAAGGATCTATCTTCAAAAATGGTCCGCTGATTTAAAGCATAACTGTCACAAAATGATCAAGGTTTCCTTGGAAAGCATGATATTAGGAGATGCATTCTATGCCAAAGTAAAGGGCGTGGCCCCTAAAGATTTTCCTGGGGCTTCGCCCCCAGACCCCCTTGTTTCAATACGCCCCACTTAATCTACCCTGGCCACGCCGCTGAATGATGACAGCAGCTGAAATGAAGACGGTGCAGAGCATGTAATGGAAGGAGGAAGAAATAGCAGACGAAAAGAGTTTGACGAGAGGGTAGACGAGAGCAGTGACGAAGCGTGACGAAGACACGATTTAATAACAGACTACTGTTTGAAAAGTAAATTAGCTACGTTTTGCAAGAAGCCACTCTTGGATTTTTTTTAGATTTCGACGCAACTCTCAAGATCTCTATTGTACGGTACATTGGTAAAGGGATGAGGCCAGTAACGTGAAATAACAAAGAATGATACCAACCTCGTAACTAAATACTTTTTGTTACGAAGTGCACTTTTCGGGAGTTTTGATTTTATATTGGCGGGTTTTTGGGTTTTTCAACATTTTCGTCCGGGTTTTCGGGTTTTTCCAAATTTTCGTCCGGGTTTGCGGGTTCTGGTACCTCCCAAAGCCCCCCTCCTCCATGATGCGGCAGGGGCAGATTGCAGAATAGGCACCTTGGGGTGTCAAACTTTGCCGTTGCCAATAATCGGGAATCGTCGTTTAGGATAATGTGCTCAACATGTATTTCGACACAGGTGTCACCAGCCAAAAATTCCGGAATGGGAAGATATGAGGGGATCTGGAGCTTCCAGAAAAAATTCTCCTGGCCACGCCCTTCAGACACTCAGAGAGCACGGGAATGCCTTTTTATTATTTTGCTCTATTTCAATATTTCTGGAAAAGCAACCATCTCAAGCAGTACTTTTTGCAACTGCGGGAATTTTTCTGCAACAAAAATCGATACAGAGAAGAACATCATACATTTATTTACGAGGAAGGCAGGGGAAGGAAAAGATATGGTTAGAAATCGAAATGTAAGACCTTTCTAAAAGTCTTCAATTAAGGAATTCAGAATTCAAGAGGAAGGCCAGTTATCACAAAAGTTTCAAGTCAATCAAAATCTACCCTCTCCGATCTTTTTAACTGATTTCGAGAAATTATAACATTGACCTCTGTCAAAACTGTGGTCAACATGTCCACCCCAGACTACCCCATGACGACGCCACTGTCCTTCGAACATACTGTGATCTTGAGAGCAGAGGGAATCGTTCTATTATTGTGACTGCAGACGAGAAAAAATCCGCTTCCAATGTCTAATAATAATAATAATAATAATAATAATAATAATAATAATAATAATAATAATAATAATAATAATAATAATAATAATAATAATAATAATTAAATATATGTGATCATACGATGAAAGTCAGTTAGAAAGGTTTGAAATAATGACAGAAACCAGGAGCTGCTTGGAGCTAGCTACCTGACTGCAAAACAACCGCAGCTTTGGCCAACGTGAAGCTGCTGCATACGTTATGACTTCTATAATTTATGACACCCTCGGAGAGAGGGTGTTTTGATGGTCATGTGACCAGCCGTTCCCACCATCCCAATATGACAAAAAGGCCCTGGGGAAGAGGTTGCAAGTTCATACCGGGGGTCCCAAAAAAGTACTCCCGTTTTAAAAAAATCATCAAAAATTGATTTCACGGCCGATCTTCAATTTTCTTTTTTTGTCAAGTATATACAAAGACCACATTTTTTTTCAATATATAGCTGATCTTGTAATTGGCTTAAAAAGTAGCAAATTTAGCTCTTTTTAGGGCTACCTGGTTTTGAACCATACTGCAAAAAAGCACTCATGATTGCCAAATCAATTTCTTTTTGCATGTAAACCATCTAGTTTGGTCATAAATGACAGAAATAAATATGCAAAATCATGGCTGACCTCAATGGTGATAAAAATCTGAAAATTTTGACTCATTGGCAAGATTGACTGTTTTGCTTAAAAGCTATAGCTCAAAATAAGGTTTTTCAACGTGTAATTGTTCTACCTTGTTGCATCAAAAGCAAACATTTTATCATCACTGAATATTTCTGGGTCTTTGACAAAACAACTCAAAAAGAAAATTTATCAAAGATTTGATAATCAATTTTTGGTGATTTTGAAACAGGAGTACTTTTTATTGGGACACCCGGTAGTTCTTGCCATGGAATTTGTTCTGCTAGACACACTTTATATAATGCATATAAGATACGATGAAACGGCTGGACAATTGCTCAACTTGAATCAAACCCGGTAACCTGAAATTTGGCTTCTGCACGGAAGACTTCTTGTGAGGGAGAGCACACTTTATGACAGGATGGATGCATGGACAGGAGGGGGCCTGGAAAATCATAATGTTCGTCTTGGCTTTAACATCTCTTTGCTATCGTAAAGGGGGTGTGTTATCTGGAATCTAGAGGGGTAAACATAGCATTAATTCATTTTAAGACACCAGTGCTGAATCATAACTCAATTTTTTCTACCTGGTTTTACAACGGCAAAGCCCACCACACCACAATATTGAGACAGCAGCCTCTAAACTAGCTTCTCTATGGCACTACATTACCATTTAGAAGGACTGATGCTTTTGGATGATGTAGAGCACCACACAATTGGAAAGACAAAATTTGATGCTCCAAGGCCTTCCAATTCAGGAAGCAAAACTTAAATGCATAAAATCTCATTATATTTGCAGTACTTAACACTTTTTGATCAAATTTCCTTGTACCAGTACAGCTTTAGATCCTTGAAAAAGGTGTCATAAGATTTCCATTTACACATAATCAGTTCCTTTTTCATTCATAAATATTTTACTGAATGACAAACTCATTCATTCATTCATTCATTCATTCATTTTTATTTATTTAGGCACGGTGGCCCCATCAATCCATATGAACTGCTTTTCAGGGGGCCGTGGCAAAACATTTACTAATTTAAAAGATCACTATATAATAGTTAACAAAAAATAAAAGAATTCTCGTTAAGGCTAGTTTTTTATTCTTCTCTTAAAAGTGGCAAGGGAGGGTGCCTGTTTAGCATCAGGTTCAAGTTGATTCCAAAGCTTAGGTCCACGAAAAGATATAGCCCTCTGCCCATTGTTCGTTTTTCGTAATGGTAACAAGAGATCAGTATCGGTGTTTCTCAGTTTTCTGACATGTCGAGTAGAATTTTTTTCGAACAAATCTGAAAGGTACTCCGGGACCAGACCATTTAGCGATTTGTACATTGTGGTAGATGTTTCGCTTCTAATAATGTCATTTACAGTAGGCCAATTTAAACTGCGAATTAATGCCATTGCAGGCGTATCAAATTGACTATTAGTTACAATCCTAGCTGCTTGATTTTGCAGCTTCTGCAAGGTTTGCAGTTTAGTCACCCCACAGCACCCCCACACCGAACAACAGAACCGAAAATGGGGCTCGACGATACCCCTATACATTGCACTCAACGTGTTTTGAGGTAAAAATTTCCTGGAATATTTCAAAAATCCAATTGCACGAGAAACCTTAGTACAGCGATTGTTAACGTGTTCTTCCCAATCCAAATTCCTATCGATTATCACACCCAGATACTTTGTTCGGTCTACATTTTCAACCTGAGAGTCACCAATAAAAAATAGTTGATGATCAGTAATTTTCTTAATTTTGGGCTGGGAACCTACAATCAAAGCTTGAGTTTTAAAACATTCAAAGAAAGTATATTACCCTACGACCATCGCTTCAAATCATTCAGTTCACTATTCAGAGTTTGGTTTATATCTACTAAGCTCGAAGAATAGTAAGAAATACTGATATCGTCAGCGTACATGGTCACTTTACCTTTCTTCAGAGAAAACGGAAGATCATTGATATAAATAAGAAACAAAAGAGGACCAAGACAAGAACCCTGCGGCACACCACAGCGAATATCTTCTGTTTTGGAACCTCAAGACAAACCATGCAATATTTTCTGATTTCCTTGATGTCTTTTTCTTATTCTTATACTTCATTTGTAACGGGAAATCCCAAACCGCAAGTAGTGATATAAATCGAAAATTCTTGAATCTTGAGCAATTTGTCAAAATCTCAATAGAAAATATCCAATACGAGAATTGGCTTCAAAACTCTGATTCAATCGGATCTAAATTTGGGGCATTTTTAGTACCTGAATTTGATCAAATTTTTCTGCATGAAACTTTTATCTATTTTTTGGTTCAGTTGGTAGGAAAAGATGCAACCCTGAAGTTGGGAGCAATACAAGGCACCTTCGTGATAGGATTCTTGGAGAGTCATACAGACGAAAGGTTGAGAAATCTCCATAACAAATTGGTGACATGCAATACAGCCGAGTTGTGTTGGACATCACTTTTAAAAGGGTAAGTTAAGAATTTGAATGTTTTTTCTATTCACATAAATATTACAACAAATGTTACATACTGCTATACCTTTCTAATTACTATACAACACCACAGGGATGATGATACCATGGGGAGCGAAAGACAATAACTACCACCTTAGCAAATGTAGAAAGACACCCAATGTTTAACTCAATGCAACGACACAACACGAGAACGATTAAAAACTAATGGACCTAATGGATACTATATTAGATTCTGTCTTACATCAGATGTCACGTCTGGGTTGCAATAAATACAATGGTGTCACTTGCCCAACTCATTCGCATTGTTTAAGTGAAAAATAAAGATGTTTGATATCTGATGTGAAACAGGATTTACAGGGTGTCTCAGAAAATTGTTCGACGTTTGATTAAATGTTGAAAAATAACGATAAAAGGTACAGGCTCCTGGTTAGATATCCCTGTTCCTCAGATTTTAAATTAATTTTAGACGCCAAAATCTTGCGAATCCTCTATGAATTCACGGAGTTACAAGCTTTTGAAGTTCAAATATGTGCGAAAGCTGAAACCAGACGCCCCTAACTGACTTGTTTTCCAAAGAGACGTTCTAAAATCAAGGTAAAAGAAGGCTGTCTAATGTTTTACCTCTCGTCGATATCAGAGCAAACCATAAAAGACTTCCAAAGTTATCTAATTCTTGCAACCGTCGCCAAAATTTACTTTCAACTGCAAGTATTTAAAAACACGGAATGAAAACTTAATCAATGAGAGATGGGGCAATTCTAAATTGAGCTGAACAGGATTCCTCCAAGCATCCATAACCTTGATTCAATATTATAGAAAGCTAGTTGATCGAAAGTGATTTTCAAATTCCATTTGATTTGCTTTGAACATCCGAGATTCTACGTTCACTAAATATGCAATTTAGGGGCGTCTGGTTTCAGCTTTCGCACAAACTTGAACTTCGAACGCTCGTAATTCCGTGAATATTTAGCCGATTTGCTAGTTTCTGGTGTCTAAAATTAATTTAAAATCTCAGCAATATGGTTATGTGAACAGGGAGCCCATTCATTATTTCCTTATTTTTTTATATTTAATCAAACGTCGAAAAATTTTGTGGGACACCCTTTATAAAGAAAAAAACATATACGTTAAAGGAGTTGGTGATTGCTTAGTACATAACTACAGCCTCTAAATATCTTATATAAACCGACCAGTTTCGTGGATGAAGCGTAAAGTTCATTTGAGTATGTTTCTATTCAAGTCATTAGAAAGGTCTTGATCACCATATGATAAAACCTTTGTCAAGAATACGACGAGAATATTCTCACCGGAAAAGTCTCACGAAATTCCAAGACCCTAAGATTCTACACACCCGAGATTGCTTGAGAGGCCTGGGGAGAGCAGTGTCGTAGCCCCTAGGGAATAGGTCAGTATATTGGAAAATTCCGAGCTCATTTCAGCCTTCTTTGTGACATGAACATGAACAGCTGACATGAACTAAGGTCCACAGCTCCACAGACCTAAGGTTCTGCTCTCACAGCTCCAATACCAACACAAGAGATATCTATGTTCAGGTTAACTATCGAGGAACATTTTGAGAGTGATTGGCTATTGATTAAAGCTAAATTCACATCGCTGGAGTTAACCAAATCTGGATACTTTTTTTGGGAAACCTGGTAGACTCTTTGTTATAACTCTGCTAGGAGAACAATTATGGCCCGGAAACTCTCTGACTTTACTTATTGTGCAACGACTGAAGAAATTATATAAAAATATTTTGACAAATGAGGAAAAAATTTTCCGCAGCTGACTATGTCTAAATCGCCAATTCTCAAACATTAATTTTCGCGAAAAAGGCAGAAACATTGCAATATTTTGCAAAGATATTTTGCAGGTTAGTGCTATTTGATGCAATCTATCATACGTTTTTCGTTTGGATGGAAATTGTGCTCCACAATAAATTTCATCGCATTTTTCCTGATTCTGACCGATTTTGCCACTTTTCTTGACCACACAAAGGAAAATGCCGACGCAAGCAATAATGACGGCTAATTTTAGGTAAATTTTTATATTCTCGTCAGGTAAGGGGGCCTTTTTGCCACCTCAACCAGAATAGGACGTGTCAGATAGCCCAACCATTACAGGGTTAAGGTCATTGATGCAGGAAACTCATTACTGTTCAAGCTTGTTTTATAACATGCAAAACGCTGTTCCAGGATTTTGCACCTGCATATCTTATAGATTTCAAACCATATAGCAAAGTGTGTTTGCGTGTGAGAAGAATTACTGCAAGGACAGACACTTCCCGAAACAAAAAGGACACTTTTTTGTCATAATTGCACAATTTGGGGGGCATGTTCTCCCAGTGCCCCCATGGTTCCTCCACCTCTGCTTCAAACTCATCACATTTTTCATCAGGCACTGACTACTTCAAAGATGGCAGTGAGGAATTTTTACCATTTAATACACGGCATTCCTTGACTGAATCCTTACAAAATCATTAAAATTTTTCATTGGAATACATTGCATCTTGATAAAAAGTTCCGCCCCTCCTCCCCTCCATCTTGAGCATAATCATCTATTCTGGATCTTTGCGTTTAATGGTAGAATACAGTTTCAACAAAATTCCAAATTTCCAAGATCCTTTTGCAACAAAAATTTGCAACTTAGAGGAGTTGTATCAGGAGCAAGCATATTTGATGTTACAGTATCTGAGAAAAAATAAAGGAGAAATTAGAGATTTCTCATCAAACTGATCTTTCCAACAAGGGCCCAATTGTAAAAATCAGAGATAAAAAAACTGGCGATTGACATACAGTAATAACTGACACAACATTGTGGAATATTGCTAAATTTTTAAAACAACCGAATATGGTTTCTTGCTATGCAGCAACCAAATGTGGGCCATTCTCAGGTGAATCAATCACAACTAAATTCTGGTATTTTGTAGCAGGACCTGCTATATCTGGTAGTTATAGCAGGTCCACATCAGTTCCTTTGAGCTGCCAGACTTTTTAACCTGCTTTGTGAAATAAAAAATGTATGTATGTATGTATGTATGTATGTATGTATGTATGTATGTATGTATGTATGTATGTATGTATGTATGTATGTATGTATGTATGTATGTATGTATGTATGTATGTATGTATGTATCCCCAGAATGCATGTTTTTTTCGCGCATGTGTAACTTGTGGGGACCTATGTATCTCATGACAAATTTATAAACCCAGACATTGTGGGGACCAAATACACAAAGATACACAATAACATTTAGCATGGATTTTTTGGCATGATACAGCTAGATATTTCACCTTCAGCTGAAGATATTACATTCTTTTCACAGATTTTTAGTTTTTCCAGTATATTTTAGTTAAATTCAGCAATACTTCCTTCAAGAATATCTCATTGATGATGATACTGTAGTCAGAAATTTCAGAATATTTTTAAACTTTTCCCAGCTAGTATTTGAAATCAGTCATTCAACTGTAAATATTTGCACACCCCTCTCACTGATGTCAAACACTTCTAGTTTACCCAAGACTGTCAATAATAACTTCTTGACTACTGCTTGGATAACGTACATCACGTTCATCAGAATGATTACATAATAAACTAACATGCATCACGAAATGAAAAAAACGTGGACCACTCTGGAACATAATGGAAAATTAGCCATCTAACTAATTGTTAGCATTAAGTAAAACTAACATCTTGTATCATATTACTTAGCAATAGCGTTCTTAAATATGAAAATGTTGTGCAAATATAGATTAGTGAGCGAGGCTGATAGGACGACTTATTACGGTTCAATTCTCCAAGCTACTGAAACTGAATACCTAAATATATCGATAGCATTGAGCCGATTAATGAAATATCACAAAGCAAACTTTGAGCTTCATGACTTAAAATAAGGCTACTAGGAAAAATGCTTGAGTGTAAGAAAACATCAAGTCTTGTCCACAACAGACCTTTGAAGCTACGTGATTTTAGACGTGGCTGCAGGTTTTTTAGATTTCCTGCTCTATTTATCCTACGAACCTTACCTCTGCATGACGTGCAAAAATCCGAAAATACAGCGAGAATATAGATTTTTGGCCACATTCATATTCATTTTGACGGCTGAGTAACGCAACAGGTGCCTCATTGAGGCTCGTTTCAACACATGTCTATAAGCTGAATCTTCCTCTTTTGAAAGAGACCTTACCTTTTACTATCAAGCATAAAAATTACGGAATGGCAACCCAAAATCTTTTTACTCAATACATTTTTAGGTCATACTTTTGAATTGCTTTCTGACCAAGTGGAGGAAACTGTTGTACAAAGTGGAGAAGATATGGAATTGAAAATTTCCCAACATACAGTTAAGCCCGAAATTATCTATAGAAAATACCTATGCCAAATTCTGAGTATTTTGCATCGTTTTATTTGAAGACCAATTTTACTATGGCTGATGTTTCGTAAGAATGTGATAAAAGGCTGAAACAAGAGACACTTCAAGGAAGGAAATATCTTGTGAATTGGTTAGCAAAAATAACGATTGAAAATACTCCAAATTTGGCATAGGTAAGAATAATTTCGGGCTTAACTGTACCTGCTTTCCCCAATGAAAAATTGGTTGAATGCCTTCAACCAATGCTGTTTTTACTTAACCATTTGATTTTCAATGCAAATTTAATGAATAGTTGATGTAAATTCAAGGCATGCTGTAAACCTTCCTTTCATTACTAACTGACAGTGGGCCAAAACGATGATCTTGCACACATTCGTGGATTTCTCCAGGCAAATAAATGTTGCTAGCTTGTTTTCAACGTACAGGAATCATTAATCAAATGGTTCACAAACATTTTTTAATTTTCATATTTAGGGGGGGGCTAGGGCCCGATATTCTAATTTAAGACTCTGAACCAAAAACTTCTTTTATACTTCTCGGTCTCAAGAAAATCAGCAATGGCGACTGATGGTTCTTTTCAAGGTATTCTATCCAAACAATGAATAAAGTTTAATATTTCTCCACACTCAGGGGAGACTTGGACCCATATTCCAGTTGTAGGAATTCTAACCAAAACATCTCCTTTCTGCTACATTTCAAAATAAACAGAAGCTATGTAGGACCTGTGCACATGATACTACCACAATATTACCTAGAGGGTATTCCTTAATTAGAATATTTTGTAGTATTCTGAAATAATGGGCCTGGTCTCAGTATCTTTTCTTTGCACACGCAAATATTCCCTAAAAGCCTTTCGCCCTATTTATTTGAATTCGCTCAGGCGAAACGAATGAAACCTTGAAAAATAAACTTACAATAAGCTGCTCTTTCAGAAAATGTATTAGTGTTGTATGTTTCTCCTTGTTCTTTTCGAGATATTCTTGATTTAAGTCCTGTTCCTGTGGTATTTATGTCTCTGGAGATATGCTTGAATGTCTGCAACCTCAATATTTTAGCCAACTGTGTATATGCCCTTGGTTATCTTTGCCCGAACACCTGACCAAGTTAGTTTATTGAATATGTTCTGGGAATAAGTTGATCTTTTTTATTTTTCTTCCATATTTCTGCGCAAAATACCACTTCCACACACTTCTATACTAAACACTCAACTCAACCAAATGTTTAACTACCAGTACCAATATGCATTGCGCATTGCACTGGTGATGGTATAAACATTGGAATGTTCTATAAGTATAAATTTAATGGTCAAGTCTTTTTGCTTTTATGATCTGATTTCGGACGAAGTCCTTGATAGTCTTCCAGCTTCGTTTTCAAGCAAGCATCATTCTGGCTGATGCACCTGAAACAAAGAGCCTTGCCAGGAACCTTTCCAGCTTTGTTGTCATCCATAAAGAATGAAATCACTGCCTTTGATTCACTGACACTCCATGGTTCATAAGTGCAACCTCTGCACTTCTTTTGTGTGTCTTTCTTTCCCTGTATCTCCTTCAACTGTGTTTCTTTGTCCTCCCTAGATTCTCCATCTCCATCCCTCACCTGGACCAGGTCCTTTTGGTTCTCCTTCCGTTTGCCTGTCGAGAGAAATTTTAAAGATTCAGATTGAAACAATTTGACCATAGTTTTCCCAAAAAAGTATAAGCATGTTGAACAGCTCCTGTGAGGTAGCCTTTTTCAAAAGTGTTCATTTCAAATTTATGATACAGATGAGATCTTAGCTTGCAGTTAGCGAACTCGTATGTGTCCAAATCGTTTGTTCATTTGCTGAATTCACTTAAACAAGCGAAATTTCTGAGGCAGCCTAAGACAGATGGTTATTGAATTAAGCAGTCACTACAGTAGTGTCTGGCATATAAGAAAAAACCCCTTCAATTTCAGGTCTGACATGTTTCTTATAAAATGCAATAAAATTCCAATCAGGGTAAAGTTTCTTGTTGGTAAATTCCAAAGAACATAGTTTACTCACAAAACCATTAGAAGATGTTAACAGTTGATGTAGAGACTTTATGTCGCTTTCTGGTGCCATTTCTTGACCTGTTGACAGTGGAACAAATGGATGGAATTCATGAACAAAAATGAAGTGTAACAATTTGAATAATTCATCAAATGCATCAACGAGACATTGAATCTACGTAAGAAGCCTTATATGGGCTATCTATTTGCTTGAGATGATGTTTGCAAAATCATATACATACATTGATATGCTTCTGTGTGTTATATTTGGTTATAAATGGCAAATTAAAGCTGATGTGGATCTGCTGTTAAAATGTCTGCATGATTCAATTAAAACTTACACAACAAAAACATTGCGAACAATTTTACAGTATATGAAGACCTAGAGACAGCATGACCGAAAGAAGCAATACTATATATGAATGTTGCGCATTTGTCCTAATGAAACAAAATTATGTTTGCGTTTCAAACCATGTGTGCTTCTTTAGAATAGCTCATAAAGTAGTTTCTATCGAGTTGCATTGTGTAATTTTTCAAAATATTTTCACTGTTAACATTTTTGTTTGTTTTTTTATTTCCATCAACAACTGCTCCTCTGCACTGGATAAATTCTCTCTTATTTCTGTTCGCAAGTTGTTCCCCCACTTTGTAACCAGCTCCTTCGTAGTTCCTATTTTGTAGTTGATGTCATGAATTACTCCTATAACTTTTTCTCCAATTCACTCCAAATTTTTAGGACTTGCAAACTTTTGTTAAACATCTATTCAAATTGCGTTACCATTAATACCTTGCAAATATGATTCGAAAGTCAGATGACTTTTAACTTCTTGCTTGTTCTGCTTCTAAAACATAGGGAAATGCATTTTGTTAAAAAGAATTCAGCAATTAACTTTCCTTGGAATGCTACTATCGCATAGAGTTTATTCCTAAGATTCCTAATTTCACTTTTCTCTAAGATTAAAACCATTAACTATATTATAAACATGAAATTCTTGCCAACACAATTGTACAAACCTACATTAACTTTTTATCGAACCAATTTTTAGATATTTGTATACCGCATACCTTTCAATTGAGGACAATTTCAAGGATGTTTCCTGTATTTTACAGTAAATTTAAAGAAACTAACAATGTTGTTTCAGTTACGAAAATGCTGTTTACATAAGGGGGAAATTTGATGAGTTAGGTCTGACTTTATTTCCTGTGGAATTAATTACATAATTATGAACTCAGCACTAAATTCAATTCAATTAAACTTTGTTCATAGAATACATGGCTAAGTGCTATTACAGGTATTTATGAAAAGATCTGTATCCTATCCTTGAGCAAAACTTATCTTTCTTTGGCCGCTAAATTAAAATCCAAAAAGAAAAAACGATGGAGCAACTATCGAAAATTACGGCATTGTCAAAATAGATATTTATCGATGAAAGATCAATTGTTATTAAAAAGGTAATTCTGATTTGACATTTGAGGTTTGTGATTGTTAATATTTTTTATTTGAAGAGCTTTTAAGGCTTTTAGTATACTGTTTTATTTTGCTTATGTTCTTTATTGATTTTGGCAGATTTTTGATAAACGTGCACCATTGTTTCTAAAAGTTTTCTAAAAGTTTTATCCCCGCCCCCAAGTTTTACGCCATCTGTATATTCTATAATCTATTTATTGCCTTGCAGTATATTAGTGTAAACATTCATTTGCTATAGAATAATTTTGGAATACATCAGGCAGTTGATTTTTATTATAGTGGATGTGATGCATTAGCTTTAGGATGTTTGTTTCATGGAGGTCTCCTATTTCTAGGATCTTTATGTTATTATGAAGTAGGTTGGTGGAAAAAATATAGTCTTTGAAGTTCATGATTTAAGCATTCTGTGTTGCAATATCTGCAATCCCTTTTGATACCTACCATTTATTTCTAAAACATAGTTAATCTTAGACAATACTGAAGAATAAAGTAAAATATTTAGATAATCTATAAATACAGTAAGTCCCCGCATATAGTAAACTCAAATTTTTATATCAGGCTGGCGGATGTCTTATATGTCCATCAAGAAACTTTCTGTCACGTAATGCCTTCTTGTAAAAAAAACTATATTCAAATTCAAGGATGCAGCTGCATAGTAAACAAGCATGTTCCAAGAAATGATAATGGATGAAGCAAATATGAAATACTGCATATCTAGACATATGACAGATTTTACAAATGTTAGTACTGAAGCTACGCAGAAAAACAGCAGTATGGTTGAGTATTTTTTCAACTGTGCGTCATTCATAAGAAACTGGACGAAACCAGACTGCCTGGTTTCTTATAAAGGAGAAAATATTCTCTATGCTGGCAATCTGCAGTTTCTTATATGTCCGTTTGTTATAAGGGGGGATTTACTGTATAAATTTGTTAAGCTTTGGAACAAGAGAAGCAAATTTAACGATTTCTGTTTAGAATCTATTTTAAGTCCAAGATACTTGATATCTGAAGCTTATCCTTCTCTGATAAATATATCAAACCTAAATCTATGAAAAATAATCAGTTCAAGATCGAATGATATACGAGATTAACGCTGCAGCTGTGTCGTAATTTTTCATACAGTGGGCATAGAAATCTTTTCTGCTTCATGCCTCACAAGTTGGTGCAAAAGGTAGAACAGGCGATAGCGGTGGAGATTCCCAAAACAACAAAATGATGCATTCAACCAATTCTTCATGAGTCAAACCTTTATACCAAAGATGCTTTCTGTGACACCATATTCAACATGATGAAGCAATAAAAAAAGGGATCTGTAAATATCAAGGGATCAACCTTTTTAACTATAGGGGCTGCACCCTGAATGGTTAGGTTTCGAAACAAAATTAATTTGAAGATAAGGGGATATGCTAGGAACAGGCAAACCACAATTAGAATGTTCTCGCAAGGCCTAACTTGATTGTAACCAACACTCAATTGTTAGTTTTGATAAGTTTACAGCTAAAACGCAAAAAATATGCATGTTTCCTTGATTCATAACAAGGCATTTGCAGTTACTTTGTTCAACTTTTCACATAGTACATAATGTTATCAGGATTATGAAAGTATGAGTGCCGGGGGGGGGGGGGGGTGAGGAGGTCTTCGGACTTCTTTAAAAGTCTAACAAGCAGAGAGGGAGGTTGCAAAGAGTGAATAATAATGATGGTCTATGCTAAAACATTGATAGATAAAATCATCAAACGAACCCCAGGGTGCAGTTAGTGACTAACACCTATCCGACTGGCCTTTCGTCATATAAGGTGTTGCCCCACTAGACTTGATATAAAAATATTAAAAAACAATCATACATATTTGCAAAGGCATAAAATGGCATAGAAAACCTTAAACAAGGTGCATCAGCAAACACTTGACATTCTTATATTTTCAACCATCAAACAAATATGCCAATCAAATATACAAATGAAATAATATGCAAACTAAATGAAACAGCAACATCCATACAACATGCAAAGACATGCTGAACATGGATGTTACCTCCAAAAAAGAGACCTCCAAACCTAATACATACACCAAAGACCTCAAAAAGAAATACCTAAACAGCAACTGCCTAAAGAATTCGGACAAACACATTATAAACTATTTACCAAATGTGTTTTCGTAAATGGAACAACTGATTGAACGACTTCCTCAATTTTTCTTCCTTATATGGATGTGCTCTATTACACAGATATGCAATTTCTGACAAATACTAAGAAATAATAAATCTTGTATATAAAACTATCCAAATCACCACTAAGTACAAGGGCCTGTTTACATGGGAGCTTAAAGCCCGTTTTCAGAATGTTTACCCGATGTGAAACTCCTCAACATATAAACATGTAAAAAGTATATAATAACCAGAAGTGCTAAGTAGGACTTCGAGATAGAACATTACCTTGACCATTATAGAGTCCCCATAAAACAAGTAACTCAATATTACTCTTCAAAGACAGGGCATATTAAAGAAATATCAAGAAGAATATATCTGCCCCCATTGAGCATGTCTTACAATCATCAAGAAATAGTGTCTATATCACAACACATAGACATAAATTCCCTTTCTATGACAGGGGCAGGGGATCCAATTTCGTTTGACAAAATATAATAACAAGATAATCAATGACAAGCTAGCAAATAAATGAACAAAATAAATAACATCCAGTAGTGCTAAGAAGGACGAACATAAAAGCAAGCAACTCGATATTACTGTTCTAAGAAAGGGCATATTGAAGAAATATCAAAGACTATATTCATGTCCCCACTAAGCAAGTATCAAAATCATCAACAAATAGTGTCAGTATCACAAAACATAGACCTAGGCTGCTTTTTATATCACAGGGGCTGGAAGATCCTTTTTCGTATGAAAAAGTACAATAAAAATATAATCAATGTCAAGCAAGCAAGTTAATGTACACAATAAATTATATCCAGTAGGGCAAAGAAGGACTTCGAAATGACTATTATAGAATCCCAATAAAACAAGTAACTCAATGAGCATACAAGTCCAATCTTTCAATAGAGCACAGGGAAACCCGCAAATCTTCCAATTTCACGCTCATAAGCCAATGATATCGCCGTATTCCGATCACATGACTGAAAATAAGGCTTTCGAGATAATTTTGCGAGTACCTTCACGAAAATAAAAATGGATATTCGACTAATAAAGATACAGAGCTGGTTTACCATGAATCGATTTTAGAGGCCCCACTCCCCATTTGTTTTTCTGCAGTTGGTTAAAATCTCACGAGGGATCGGCGTTACATCGAATTTCATTCCTTCAAAAATTGGCCTATGTTCAAGAATTCTTCAAGAACGCTACAAATAAGATATAGCTTTCAAAGTTTCACATGATACGTGAATTATGTCTAGGAATAACATGAAAATATTTGTTTGTTTCATTTTTGAAATCCTTGACGAATTAAAGCTATTTGCTGCCAAGAAACTAATGGGCCTACCTTCACCCGCAGCAGAATCCCAGTAATCGGCATTAAATCAATCATTTTCACAATAATAACCAGCGGATACATTAACGAATAACTTAACCACACATCCAATTTCTTTCCACCATTTTATCATCGATAATTTCGATAAAATGTGATAAGATTCTACAGCCTTTGTCCAACTAACGTCGATTCCAAGTTTTCTTGTTGCAAACACCTTGGAAGTCTTGCAAGACTTGCATAAAACAAAAGGTATTTGCAAGACTTAAGTCTCCCATATGACACAGCAAAATGACACCTTTGAGAATAGATTGCACACTCCTGAAGGCATTCTATCGCAGCAAAATAAAGAGAAAATGATACATTTCTCAAAGATTGCAAATTCTTTTGTCACATCGGAAAAATACATGATTCGTGTCAAGAAATTTCCACTGCAATCTATTCTCAAAGGTGAACAATCCATTAGCAAAGGTATCAATTTGCTGTGTCATATGGTAGACCTGAGCCTAGCACAACCTTTTGTTTTATGCAAGCTTTCCATGTGTTTGCAACGAGAAAACTTTGAATCGACGGTAGTTGGACGGTTTGCTGCAGAGGCTGAAAAGTCTTCTCACATTTTGTCGAAATTATCGATGATAAAATGGTGGAAAGAATTTACATTGGTGATGACGTCTTTCGTAAATGTATCCGCTGGTTATTATTGCAAAAAGGAGTGATTTAATGCCGATTACTGGGATTCTTCTGCGGGTGAAGGTAGGCCCATTACCTCCTTAGCAGCAAATAGCTTTAATTCGTCAAGGATTTTCACAAATCAAACCAAACAAATATTTTCATGTTATTCCTGGATATAATTCACGTTACATATGAAATTTGAAAGCTATATCGTATTTGTAGCGTCCCTGAAAAACTCTTGAATATGGGCTAATTTTCGAAGATATGAAATTCGATGTAACGCCGATCCTTGATAAAATTTTAACCAAATGCAGAAAAACAAATGTGGAGTGGAGCCTCTCGAATCGATTCGTAATAAAGCCAATCTTTATCAGTCGAATATCCATTTTTATTTTCTTTAAGGTACTCGAAGGTACTATTTTCAGTCATGTGATCGGAATACGGCGATATTATTGGCTTATAAACGTGAACTTGGAAGATGTGCGAGTTTCCCTGTGCCCTATTGAAAGATTTGACTCGTATGCTAACTCAATGTTACTCTTCTGCGAGAGTGCAAATTGAAGAAATATCGAAGACTAGATCTATGTCCCCCCAAAGCATGTATCACAATCATCAAGAGATAGTGTCTATATCACAACACATTGACATAAAAATATCACACACCTATATTCAATGTCAAGATAGCAAATAATTGTATGCAATAATTAACATCCAATAGTGCTAAGAAAGACTTAGACTTAACTATTATGGAGTCCCCATAAAACAAGTAACTCAATACGACTCTTCCGAGACAGGAAATATGGCAGAAATATCAAAGACTATACTGATGTCCCCACAAAGCGTGTATCACAATCATCAAGAGATAGTGTCTATATCACAACATAGTGACATAAAAATATCACACAAATATATTCAATGTCAAGATAGCAAATAATTGTATGCAATAATTAACATCCAATAGTGCTAAGAAGGACTTAGACTTAACTATTATGGAGTCCCCATAAAACAAGTAACTCAATACGACTCTTCCGAGACAGGAAATATGGCAGACATATCAAAGACTATACTGATGTCCCCAAAAAGCATGTATCACAATCATCAAGAGATAGTGTCTATATCACAACATATTGACATAAAAATATCACACAAATATATTCCATGTCAAGATAGCAACTAAATATACACAATAAATGATATCCAGTAGGGCAAATAAGGTTTTTAACTTGACTAATATAAAGTCCCATTTAAACAAGTACTTTAATATGACTCTTCCGAGACAGGAAATATGGCAGAAATATCAAAGACTATACTTATGTCCCCACAAAGCATGTATCACAATCATCAAGAGATAGTGTCTATATCACAACACATTGACATAAAACCATCACACAAAGATATTCAATGTCAAGCTGGCAAATAATTGTATGCAATAATTAACATCCAATACTGCTAAGAAGGACTTAGACTTGACTATTATGGAGTCCCCATAAAACAAGTAACTCAATACGACTCTTCCGAGACAAGACATATGGCAGAAATATCAAAGACTATACTGATGTCCCCAGAAAGCGTGTATCACAATCATCAAGAGATAGTGTCTATATCACAACACCTTGACATAAAACTATCACACAAATATATTCAATGTCAAGATAGCAACTTAATGTACACAATAAATTATATCCAGTAGTGCAAACAAGGTTTTTAATTTGACTATTATAAAGTCCCCATAAAATAAGTAACTTAATATGACTCTTCCGAGACAGGACATATGGCAGAAATATCAAAGACCCCACAAAGTATAATGTCCCCACAAAGTATGTATCGCAATCATCAAGAGATAGTGTCTATATCACAATCCATTGACATAAAACTATCACACAAATATATTCAATGTCAAGATAGCAACTTAATGTACACAATAAATGATATCCAGTAGTGCAAACAAGGTTTTTAATTTGACTATTATAAAGTCCCCATAAAACAAGTAACTTAATATGACTCTTCCGAGACAGGACATCTGGCAGAAATATCAAAGACTATACTGATGTCCCCACAAAGTATGTATCGCAATCATCAAGAGATAGTGTCTATATCACAACACATTGACATACAAATATCACACAAATATATTCAATGTCAAGATAGCAACTAAATATACACAATAAATGATATCCAGCCAGGCAAACAAGTTTTTCAACTTGACTAATATAAAGTCCCATTTAAACAAGTAATTTAATATGACTCTTCCGAGACATGACCTATGGCAGAAATATCGAAGACTATATTCATGTCCCCACAAAGCATCTATCACAATCATCAAGAGATAGTGTCTATATCACAATCCATTCACATAAAAATATCACACAAATATATTCAATGTCAAGATAGCAACTATATGTACACAATAAATGATATCCAGTAGCACAAACAAGGATTTTAATTTGACTTGTATAAAGTCCCCATAAAACAAGTAACTTAATATGACTCTTCCGAGACAGGACATATGGCAGAAATATCAAAGACTATAGCGATGTCCCCACAAAGTATGTATCGCAATCAGTAAGAGATAGTGTCTATATCACAAAACATTGACATAAAAATATCACTTAAATATATTCAATGTCAAGATAGCAACTATATGTACACAATAAATGATATCCAGTAGTACAAACAAGGTTTTTAATTTGACTTGTATAAAGTCCCCATAAAACAAGTAACTTAATATGACTCTTCCGAGACATGAAATAATGAAGAAATATCGAAGACCATATTCATGTCCCCACAAAGCATGTATCACAATCATAAAGAGATAGTGTCTATATCACAACACATTGACATTAGAATATCGAACAAATATATTCAATGTCAAGATAGCAAATAATTGTATGCAATAATTAACATCCAATACTGCTAAGAAGGACTTAGACTTAACTGTTATGGAGTCCCCATAAAACAAGTAACTTAATACGACTCTTCCGAGAAAGGACATTGGTAGAAATATCAAAGACTTTACTGATGTCCCCACAAAGCATGTATCACAATCATCAAGAGATAGTGTCTATATCACAACATATTGACATAAAAATATCACACAAATATATTCCATGTCAAGATAGCAACTAAATATACACAATAAATGATATCAAGTAGGGCAAGCAAGGTTTTTAACTTGACTAATATAAAGTCCCATTTAAACAAGTAAATTAATATGACTCTTCCGAGACATGACCCATGGCAGAAATATCAAAGACTATACTTATGTCCCGACAAAGTATGTATCGCAATCATTAAGAGATAGTGTCTACATCACAACACATTGACATAAAAATACCACACAAATATATTCAATGTCAAGATAGCAAATAATTGTATGCAATAATTAACATCCAGTAGTGCAAACAAAGTTTTTAATTTGAATAATATAAAGTCCCCATAAAACAAGTAACTTGATATGACTCTTCCGAGACAGGAAATATGGCAGAAATATCAAAGACTATACTTATGTCCCAACAAAGCATGTATCACAATCATCAAGAGATAGTGTCTATATCAAAATAAAATTAACATAAAACTATCACACAAATATATTCAATGTCCAGATAGCAACTAAATATATACAATAAATGATATCCAGTAGTGCAAACAAGGTTGTTAATTTTACTATTATAAAGTCCCAATAAAACAAGTAACTTAATATGACTCTTCCGAGACAGGAAATATGGCAGAAATATCAAAGACTATACTGATATCCCCACAAACCATGTATCATAATCATCAAGAGATAGTGTCGATATCACAACACATTGACATAAAACCATCACACAAAGATATTCAATGTCAAGATATCAAATATTTGTATGCAATAATTAACATCCAATACTGCTAAGAAGGACTTAGACTTGACTATTATGGAGTCCCCATAAAACAAGTAACTCAATACGACTCTTCCGAGACAAGACATATGGCAGAAATATCAAAGACTATACTGATGTCCCCACAAAGTATGTATCACAATCATCAAGAGATAGTGTCTATATCACAACACATTGACATAAAAATATCACACAAATATATTCTATGTCAAGATAGCAACTAAATATACACAATAAATGATATCCAGTAGGGCAGGCAAGGTTTTTAACTTGACTAATATAAAGTCCCATTTAAACAAGTAAATTAATATGACTCTTCCGAGACATGACCCATGGCAGAAATATCAAAGACTATACTGATGTCCCCACAAAGTATGTATCGCAATCAGTAAGAGATAGTGTCTATATCACAAAACATTGACATAAAAATATCAATTAAATATATTCAATGTCAAGATAGCAACTAAATGTAGACAATAAATGATATCCAGTAGTGCAAACAAGTTTTTTAACTTTACTAATATAAAGTCCAATTTAAACAAATTTAATATGACTCTTCCGAGACATGACCTATGGCAGAAATATCGAAGACTATATTCATGTCCCCACAAACCATGTATCACAATCATCAAGAGATAGTGTCGATATCACAACACATTGACATAAAACCATCACACAAAGATATTCAATGTCAACATATCAAATAATTGTATGCAATAATTAACATCCAATACTGCTAAGAAGGACTTAGACTTGACTATTATGGAGTCCCCATAAAACAAGTAACTCAATACGACTCTTCCGAGACAAGACATATGGCAGAAATTACAAAGACTATACTGACGTCCCCACAAAGTATGTATCACAATCATCAAGAGATAGTGTCTATATCACAACACATTGACATAAAACTATAACAAATACATTCAATATCAAGATAGCAAAAAATTGTATGCAATAATTAACATCCAGTAGTGCAAACAAGGTTTTTAATTTGACTATTATAAAGTCCCCACAAAAACAGTAACTTAATATGACTCTTCCGAGACAGGAAATATGGCAGAAATATCGAAGACCATATTCATGTCCCCACAAAGCATGTATCACAATCATCAAAGATAGTGTCGATATTACAACATAGTGACAAAAAAATATCACACAAATATATTCAATGTCCAGATAGCAAATAATTGTACACGATAATTAACGTCCAAAAGTGCTAAGAAAGACTTAGACTGAACTATTATGGAGTCCTCATAAAGCAAGTAACTTAATACGACTCTTCCGAGACAGGACATATGGCAGAAATATAAAAGACTATACTTATGTCCCCACAAAGTATGTATCGCAATCATTAAAAGATTGTGTCTATATCACAACACATTGACATAAAAATATCACACAAATATATGCAATGTCAAGATAGCAACTACATGTACACAATAATTAACATCCAGTAGTGCAAACAAGGTTTTTAATTTGACTATTATAAAGTTCCCATAAAACAAGTAACTTAACATGACTCTTCCGAGACAGGAAATATGGCAGAAATATCAAAGACTATACTGATGTCCCCACAAAGTATGTATCGCAATCATCAAGAGATAGTGTCTATATCACAACACATTGACATTAGAATCTCGAACAAATATATTCAATGTCAAGATAGCAACTAAATGTACACAATAAATTATATCCAGTAGTGCAAACAAGGTTTTTAATTTGACTATTATACAGTCCCCATAAAATCAGTAACTTAATATGACTCTTCCGAGACAGGACATATGGCAGAAATATCAAAGACCCCACAAAGTATAATGTCCCCATAAAGTATGTATCGCAATCATCAAGAGATAGTGTCTATATCACAATCCATTCACATAAAAATATCACACAAATATATTCAATGTCAAGATAGCAACTATATGTACACAATAAATGATATCCAGTAGTGCAAACAAGGTTTTTAATTTGACTTGTATAAAGTCCCCATAAAACAAGTAACTTAATATGACTCTTCCGAGACAGGACATATGGCAGAAATATCAAAGACTATAGCGATGTCCCCACAAAGTATGTATCGCAATCAGTAAGATATAGTGTCTATATCACAAAACATTGACATAAAAATATCACACAAATATATTCAATGTCAAGATAGCAACTATATGTACACAATAAATGATATCCAGTAGTACAAACAAAGTTTTTAATTTGACTATTATAAAGTCCCCATAAAACAAGTAACTTGATATGACTCTTCCGAGACAGGAAATATGGCAGAAATATCAAAGACTATATTCATGTCCCCACAAAGCATCTATCACAATCATCAAGAGATAGTGTCTATATCACAACACAGTGACATAAAAATATCACACAAATATATTCACTGTCAAGATAGCAAATAATTGTATGCAATAATTAACATCCAATAATGTTAAGAAGGACTTAGACTTAACTGTTATGGAGTCCCCATAAAACTAGTAACTTAATACGACTCTTCCGAGACAGGACAGTGGCAGAAATATCAAAGACTATACTGATGTCCCCACAAAGCATGTATCACAATCATCAAGAGATAGTGTCTATATCACAACACATTGACATAAAACTATCACACAAATATATTCAATGTCAAGATAGCAAATAATTGTATGCAATAATTAACATCCAGTAGTGCTAAGAAAGATCTAGACTTAACTGTTATGGAGTCGCCATAAAACAAGTAACTCAATATGACTCTTCCGAGACAGGACATGTGGCAGAAATATCAAAGACTATACTGATGTCCCCACAAAGTATGTATCGCAATCAGTAAGAGACAGTGTCTATATCACAAAACATTGACAAAAAAATATCACTTAAATATATTCAATGTCAAGATAGCAACTAAATGTACACAATAAATGATATCCAGTAGTGCAAACAAGGTTTTTAATTTTACTATTATAAAGTCCCCATAAAATAAGTAACTTAATATGACTCTTCCGAGACAGGACATATGGCAGAAATATCGAAGACTATATTCATGTCCCCACAAAGCTTCTATCACAATTATCAAGAGATAGTGTCTATATCACAATACATTGACATAAAAATATCACACAAATATATTCAATGTCAAGATAGCAAATAATTGTATGCAATAATTAACATCCAGTAGTGCTAAGAAGGACCTAGACTTGACTATTATGGAGTCCCCATAAAACAAGTAACTCAATACGACTCTTCCGAGACAAGACATATGGCAGAAATATCAAACACTATACTGATGTCCCCACAAAGCATGTATCGCAATCATCAAGAGATAGTGTCTATATCACAACACATTGACATAAAAATATCACTTAAATATATTCAATGTCAAGATAGCAACTAAATGTACACAATAAATGATATCCAGTAGTGGAAACAAGGTTTTTAATTTGACTATTATAAAGTCCCCATAAAACAAGTAACTTAATATGACTCTTCCGAGACAGGACATCTGGCAGAAATATCAAAGACTATACTGATGTCCCCACAAAGTATGTATCGCAATCATTAAGAGATAGTGTCTATATCACAACACATTGACATAAAAATATCACATAAATATATTCAATGTCAAGATAGGAAATAATTGTATGCAATAATTAACATCCAGTAGTGCTAAGAAAGATTTAGACTTAACTGTTATGGAGTCGCCATAAAACAAGTAACTTAATATGACTCTTCCGAGACAGGACATGTGGCAGAAATATCAAAGACTATAGCGATGTCCCCACAAAGTATGTATCGCAATCAGTAAGAGATAGTGTCTATATCACAAAACATTGACATAAAAATATCACACAAATATATTCAATGTCAAGATAACAACTATATGTACACAATAAATGATATCCAGTAGTACAAACAAAGTTTTTAATTTGACTATTATAAATTCCCCATAAAACAAGTAACTTAATATGACTCTTCCCAGACATGAAATATGGAAGAAATATCGAAGACCATATTCATCTCCCCACAAAGTATGTATCACAATCATCAAGAGATAGTGTCTATATCACAACACATTGACATTAGAATATCGAACAAATATATTCAATGTCCAGATAGCAAATATTTGTACACAATAATTAACATCCAAAAGTGCTAAGAAGGGTTTAGACTTAACTGTTATGGAGTCCCCATAAAACAAGTAACTTAATATGACTCTTCCGAGACAGGACATATGGCAGAAATATCAAAGACTATACTGATGTCCCCACAAAGTATGTATCGCAATCATTAAGAGATAGTGTCTATATCACAACACATTGACATAAAACTATCACACAAATATATTCAATGTCAAGATAGCAAATAATTGTATGCAATAATTAACATCCAGTACTGCTAAGAAGGACTTAGACTTGACTATTGTGGAGTCCCCATAAAACAAGTAACTCAATACGACTCTTCCGAGACAGGAAATATTGCAGACATATCAAAGACTATACTGATGTCCCCACAAAGCATGTATCACAATCATCAAGAGATAGTGTCTATATCACAACACATTGACATAAAAATATCACTTAAATATATTCAATGTCAAGATAGCAACTAAATGTACACAATAAATGATATCCAGTAGTGGAAACAAGGTTTTTAATTTGACTATTATAAAGTCCCCATAAAACAAGTAACTTAATATGACTCTTCCGAGACAGGACATCTGGCAGAAATATCAAAGACTATACTGATGTCCCCACAAAGTATGTATCGCAATCATTAAGAGATAGTGTCTATATCACAACACATTGACATAAAAATATCACATAAATATATTCAATGTCAAGATAGGAAATAATTGTATGCAATAATTAACATCCAGTAGTGCTAAGAAAGATTTAGACTTAACTGTTATGGAGTCGCCATAAAACAAGTAACTTAATATGACTCTTCCGAGACAGGACATGTGGCAGAAATATCAAAGACTATAGCGATGTCCCCACAAAGTATGTATCGCAATCAGTAAGAGATAGTGTCTATATCACAAAACATTGACATAAAAATATCACACAAATATATTCAATGTCAAGATAACAACTATATGTACACAATAAATGATATCCAGTAGTACAAACAAAGTTTTTAATTTGACTATTATAAAGTCCCCATAAAACAAGTAAATTAATATGACTCTTCCCAGACATGAAATATGGAAGAAATATCGAAGACCATATTCATCTCCCCACAAAGTATGTATCACAATCATCAAGAGATAGTGTCTATATCACAACACATTGACATTAGAATATCGAACAAATATATTCAATGTCCAGATAGCAAATATTTGTACACAATAATTAACATCCAAAAGTGCTAAGAAGGGTTTAGACTTAACTGTTATGGAGTCCCCATAAAACAAGTAACTTAATATGACTCTTCCGAGACAGGACATATGGCAGAAATATCAAAGACCCCACAAAGTATAATGTCCCCACAAAGTATGTATCGCAATCATCAAGAGATAGTGTCTATATCACAATACATTGACATAAAACTATCACACAAATATATTCAATGTCAAGATAGCAAATAATTGTATGCAATAATTAACATCCAGTACTGCTAAGAAGGACTTAGACTTGACTATTGTGGAGTCCCCATAAAACAAGTAACTCAATACGACTCTTCCGAGACAGGAAATATTGCAGACATATCAAAGACTATACTGATGTCCCCACAAAGCATGTATCACAATCATCAAGAGATAGTGTCTATATCACAACACATTGACATAAAACTATCACACAAATATATTCAATGTCAAGATAGCAACTAAATATACACAATAAATGATATCCAGTAGGGCAAACAAGTTTTTTAACTTGACTAATATAAAGTCCCATTTAAACAAGTAATTTAATATGACTCTTCCGAGACATGACCTATGGCAGAAATATCGAAGACTATATTCATGTCCCCACAAAGCATCTATCACAATCATCAAGAGATAGTGTCTATATCACAACACATTGACATAAAAATATCACACAAATATATTCAATGTCAAGATAGCAAATAATTGTATGCAATAATTAACATCCAATACTGCTAAGAAGGACTTAGACTTGACTATTATGGAGTCCCCATAAAACAAGTAACTCAATACGACTTTTCCGAGACAGGACATATGGCAGAAATATCAAAGACTATACTGATGTCCCCACAAAGCATGTAGCACAATCATCAGGAGATAGTGTCTTTATCACAACACATTGGCATAAAACTATCACACAAATATATTCAATGTCAAGATAGCAACTAAATATATACAATAAACGATATCCAGTAATTCTAAGAAGGACCTAGACTTGAATATTATAGAATTCCCATAAAACAAGTAACTCAATATTATCCTTCTAAGATAGAGCATATTGAAGAAATACCAAAGACGATATTTAAGTTCCCATTAAGTATGTATCACAATCGTTAAGAAATAGCGTCTGTATATATAGACATAGACATAACTTACCTTTTCTACGGCAGGGGTGGGAGGGTCCATTTTCGTCTTCATCTTAAAAAGTATAAAAGAAGATAATCAATGGCAAGCTAACAAATTAATGCACACAATAGATAACATTCAGTAGTGCTAAGAAGGAACATAAGTGCAAAAATGGTTTGTTGTTATATGGTTAAGTGGGAATTATGAGTTACACCTACTTTGGAAGTTGTGAGCCACACCTATATTGCATCTCGCACGTGCGAGTTACCAATTGCAAGTTGCACCGGATTGCGAGCTGAACTGAAGTTGTGAGTTGAAACTCAAATGTGCTAGTTGAGACCAAATGTGGACATTGAGGCAGAATGCCTTTATGTGGGTTTAAATCAGGGGGAGATTAGAGATGGGCTCGAGTTGCCATAATATCCTTTATGCTGTAAGTATGGTATGCCTCATTCATTGATTCAGCTGACCTTTACCCTTATCTGATGATAATATAATTGCTAATTTCCTATGCATTGCATGGCATCCAGTTTTATGCCATAATTAACCCTTTGCATGCTGCAGGCCCAAATTTGGGCCCAGCAAAACTTTCACTTTCTTGCTGCGGGCCCAGATATGGGCCGAAGTACCTCCTCTACTTTATTTCCCTCTGTGGATCGATCGGATGCAAAACAGGCGGAAATATTTTGCTCAATGTTTTTAATAGGGAATTTAGTGTTGTCTGTGACAAAAATTTACCATGGTTTACAGTGAAGTTTTACGATTTATTGGCAATCCAAGTTTCTCCGACTTCATCGCGTAGTTTTTCTTTGATTTTTCTCTAACTTCTCGAAATTTTCATCTGTTTTATTTTCTCGATAAATTACGTTCTCCACTAGCAATCAGCTTGCGAAAGATCTCATTTTGATGCGCGAGGGCTGCCCTTTAGATTTAGCCTCCTTCTGGTAAGGTAGGTAGCCTCTATGTGATGCAGTGGAAGAAAAAATGGGCCTAAGAAGCAGCGGCTGTTGGAGCGGCGCTGTAAACACATCATAACTCACTCCAAAGTCATTTTCCCGCTAGATAAGGTAAAGTAAGGTATTTAGCAGTAATATAGAGACAAGAAATGAAAACTACAGTTAATTTTGAACAATATCTGTAAACTTTATTTTCGAATAAAAAGACTTCTTGCTGATGAAGAACAGGTTTGAAATTTTGAACTGCCATATTTGAATTCTTGCGGAAAATATTCAGTTGCACAGGGCAATCACCTGAAAGCAATTCAGCACGCAAAGGGTTAAAGGGAGTGCCTTGTTCATTGTTCCTTGTCCTACTGTATTTACTGTATCAGGTCATATAGCATTCACTTACTGTTTTATGCATTACTACTTTGCCCTTATTTGGTTTCTCTAAAGATGGTATCTAAATTTTGCTAAAACCTTCTCAACTCTGTCCTGGAGTTTTATCCGCAATAGAAGCAGGTTCTGCTAATTTTATTCTCCAGTTCTTAGGCCCCCTTTTGGCAATTTGGAGACCCTGTGATGATTGAACTGAAGTTGTGAGTTGAAAGTCAAAAGTGCGAGTTGAAACCAAAATTACAAGTTGCCTGTATACTTTTGAAGAAATGCTTTTATCGCTAAAGGAAAAGGCTTTTAATGTTGCAATTCAATTTGCAACTGTTTTGTAGATTTTCTTCCTATATCATAATCAAGTTTTATACTGGGTGTGCCAAAATAAATTATGCATTTTTGGCAGTCCATGATGAATCATATACTGGACCAATTTTGAAGATTCATCCCTTAATCTTTAGCAAAGGCCTGAATTAGGTCATAGGAGTTGATGCAAATTTTTTTGTTTTCATTTTTAGAATTACAAGTGTGTTTCTTAAATGTTCGATTTCAAAAACACTGAAAGAAGGTTAAAAAATGTTTATCAAATTTTCTAAAGGCCTGACATGAATGGACAAAAAGAAAATTTTTCCTGGTGATTTGGGATTTAGAAATTGATTACTTGTAGCCTGCTGCATGAGCACTGGTTCAATCCTGGAAAAAATGTGAAATTGCTTTGTTAAGGTTCTCTGTTTGTCCATTCACGCTGAGTCTAAGGAAAATTTGTTTGGCATTTTACACCGTTTTCAGCGTTTTTGAGAGTGCAAATTTTAAAAAACTTGCTTACAACCCTAAAAACGAAAACAAACAAAAATTGCAAAAAATCCTAGGATCTAATTCAGGCTCTCTTCTAAAAGAGTAAGTCATGAATCTTCAAAATTGGTCCAGTGTACCATTTTTGTGGCCTGATAAAGTGCATACTGTACTTTATTTTGGTGCACCCGGTATCAAGAAACTTTTAGTCTGCAGCTTTTATCCCCAAGCAGTTGTTAAAAAATATTACTATATAATTCTGTAAACTGAGGACTTGCTTTATAAAATTATTACAAAGACCTGTGCAAGTCCATGTTATTGCTAAACTCAGATATTGCAGTGAATTGAGTTCTAGGGGGTCTTTTTTATTCGGAAAAGCATATTTAACAATTATGTGAGAGGCATTACACCCCTGTAAAATCTGATGCTATCTATCAAAAATGCATTGCTTTTCAAGGAATTGGCAACAACTCTGTATGCACCCATTTGCTTTTGAAATATCAAATGCTGCAGGTCTTTAAACAGAGTTATACATCAGTGATATAGCTTCAGCTTTAAACTGCTGCACATAGGTCAGTCAGGGCTGATATGCAGTCATGTTTTCAAAAAAAGTACCCATTTACAAGAAACTGTACTAGTGGTCCAGAAAATTAAGAAACTGGTGATCAGAGGTCAATTTGAAGTTAATAAGCGTTGTCTATCCTTGCTAAAGAGTATCAAAGTGCTTTAGACAAAAGGCATTATCAATTCAAATGCTGTAAAATCAAGGAGAATAATATTATTTCTACAATTTAGTTCTTCACTATAATTCTCTTAGCTCAAAAGCAAAACATATATTAACGAATTATGCTAAACTCTTGAAAGTCTGTTTGATGAAAGAAACTCTTTTTTAAACCGCTGATTTTATAAGGGCTCTCCACACAATAGGATGGCTACAAGTTTTTTTTACCAAACTCACAACTTGTATTTTAAATGTTTCAGCTCACACATTTCATTATCAAAATTAACTCCCAACCCCCCAAAAGCACCAACTTGCAACTTGTATTTGACCAATCTATTGCTTTGTGGTGACCTCTAAGTTTATTTAACATGTCTGAGTGCTTTTATCCCATTTGGCTGTTGCTGATTAAGATAATCTAGGGGCTACTTCATTTTTGGAGTATTCAAAATGTGAAAACGTACCTATGTCATCATCAATAAGCTTTGCTTCCAATCAAGGAAGATCTTTGTTCAGCCAGTCAAGATGGAAGCCTCCTGGTTCCTTAATGTTCTGTGGAAACATCAAGATCTAAGTGAGAACAGAACAACAGAGAATAGATCAGAAATCCTACCAAACCATGCGTCATAGGTGGTGTTTTTCCCTAAATTTTATGGTACACTTAATTTTATTTTTGATGGCAAATATTAAATATAAATACATAAACAGAAAAACGTTTGTGGTAAATCTTACCGTCTAATTTATATGATTTACTGCTATGAAGTGATAGTAAAGGGCCATGTAGATAAGATAGTCCTTGACCAGATTTATGAACAGTACTCTTCAGTTGATACTTGCCCCAGAAAATCATGCTGTTGATTCTGTTGCGTCCAATTAATAGGTCTTTGCATGTGCTATCTAAACCATAGACATGATCTAAACACAAAGAATCATAGGATCACCTGACAGACAGACCAACATCATATCAACATATGCACTACATCCGCTTGCAAAAATTCCTATTTCTTTTTGGTACAATCTAGGAAACTCAGCCATTCTTAGGAGAATTTCCATGAAACGGTGAAACAGCAACACACAGGATATTCTTTATTGACAGCTATCAGGTCATCTCTATTAGGTCATATAAATACAGGAAATTGTAAAGGCATACCCGTGTATAGGCCTAGCTGTGTAATAGGCCTAGCCCAACATATAGGCCTGGTGGCACAACTATTCAGTTTCCCTCCTGCCCTCCAGCAAATCCTTGCAGTCATTGGGGATTATTGTTACTTCATACCCGTGTTTCCTGTGTTAGCATACAAATCCATCCACAACATGAGGAAGACTTACCCGTTTCGACATAGTCACAGCCAGTTGATCAACTCTAAAACCAAGCTGGATGCACTTCTTTCACAAGCGTCTGAGCAAAAAGCGCGCGAAACCTCGTTTCAATGAACGCATGGCCGAGGCTGAATCTAAAGTGGGAAAGTTGTTTTGCCCAAGCAAGAGGGGGTGTATGAACAATTGGGCACAGTGAAAAAATTAGAAATGCAATAATAAACCATGATTCATGCCCAATACCATGTTGTATATGCTCACAGAAAATGGAAATATTTTTGGCCAAGAGATATTTCTGTTATTACAGCAAATCCCTTAATCCGAAGCAGTAAAAATGAAAACAACCAACAGAAGTATTAGGTTTGGCAGGAGCCCAGGGGGGGCGTACTTGACTAGGGAAGTGGCGGGGGTGTGTGGAAAACCTCTCCACACCCTGCGCCCTGCCACATCACATAATATTTGCCTCTCAATTAAAGAGTAGAGAGCGATTATTGCTTGTGATACCCTTCACATAATTTTCTTATCTATTTATTATAATACCCTGTCTCATAATTTTCGCTAGAAAAGGACAACCTGTCGCATAATTTTTACCGCAAAAGGATCATCATCATCATCATCATTTATTTATTTACAAAGTAGGCTGAAACAAAACAATAGCTAAAAGTACAGCTAATTAATTAAGGCCTACTTATTTACAAAATTTACAAGTCTAATCTAGAAATAATATGTATATGTATAATTACAAGAAATTCAATAACTATCCTGTTATGAACCCTACCTGTTGTACATATGTTTTGCAAAGCCTACAGTTGCACTCATTTTTGTTATCGGAAATTAAGCTCCGGTGATGGTAGGCAGTTTCTTAATTTTTTTGGCCATTTTGCTACCATAAGTTTCTTGTGTTTTTCTGGTATTTTTAATGCCGGAAGTGTAGAGTTAACTTTGTTTTGTCTAAAGGGCTCCCAAATTACTTAGTAGGATCTCAAAACAAGTAAATAACATAATTCTCACTCAAAATAATGTCCAAACAGTTGCTGTCACTGTCAAAACATTTTTGAGTGCGATAGGAAAATTAAAGCTCCAAATTTTTAAAAGTTCCTTAGCTTTTTCAATTCAGGTAGGGTTGTTTACTTTCGGAAAATTGAGCCTACCGTTTCTTATAAGCGGTTTCTTAAAAAAAAATGAGTGTATCACCATTCCAGCACCTTATTTGCTTTTTAAAAATTTGAAGGGTGCTGGAGTCTTTTATCTCGTGTGGTAGCAGCTGCCACATTCTAATTTCTATTTCGAAGGAAAGCTACAGACTCGATTCCAAAGGACGTAGTGCGTACCTTTGGAAGCTGCGCGTCGGTCCCATGCCTTCAGTCGTAGCCAGTGTTCCGCTGCGTGAAAATATCCTTCATAAAAGTTGGATTTAGATCTGATTTTGTTTTAAAAATCTCAGTCACAAGCAACTGTAGGTTTCTTATGTGGATGGGCACCGAATTTGTTTGCTCCAGGAGAAAACCAAAATCATGTTCGTAATCTTTCTGTGCAATTGAGCAAAGCCCTTTCGTGGACGTGATTTATTCTTTGATTCAAGGTTCTATCGCAGAACATCCAAACAAGTAGACAACAGCTAAAATGGGATGATTTGAAAGCACGCATTAGTTGCTGCAGTTTCTCTGTGTCCATGTAACAGGATATTCGGTTAAGAGCATGGATTTTTGGCTGGCTTTCTTACATAGAGTTTTGACATGTTGCTTGAAGGAAAAAGATCGATCAAATTTTATGCCAAGAAGATTCTCCTCTGTAGATTCTTTCAAACAAGCGCCTCCTATTTTGATGGATACTTCATTGTCTTTTGCACCGAAAATCATTAAATGGCACTTACCCTCATTTAGCTTCACGAGGTTGTTCGGAAACCACTCAGTTAACTTAAGGGCATAATTTTCTAAATGCGCAATTACATTATTGATTTTTGGACCATACGCATAAATCGTTGTATCGTCCGCATAGTTACATATTTCGGTCTCGTCTAGGAACAGGAACAAGTCATTCAGGTATATGTTGAACAAGAGGGGGCCTAGGACAGAACCTTGCGGTACACCTAGGGTGGTCTTTGTCCACGTGCTGAATGAACCATTGACCTTTACCCTTTGTTTCCTGTCAACGAGATAGCTATGGATGAACTGCAATGCAGATCTACTGAAACCGTATGCATTCAATTTTGCAATTAATAATTTGTGATGTAGACAATCAAAGGCTTTCGAAAGGTCCGTCAGGACGGCCCCTGCGACGCCTCCGCTGTTCAACAACTTTTTGCAGGCTTCAACTAAACGTAGAAGTGCATGCTGTGTACCATAGCCCTATCGAGATCAACAGAGGAGTGGAGACAAGAAACATTGGACAAAGGGCAGCATTTTGATCTTGCATCAACCTTTCGTATATCTATGATACCGATGGCAAAACTGTGATAGGTCGGTAGTTTTCCTTCGAAAAAGCATCCTCTTTTTTGAAGAGTGAGCTTATATCTCCAGCTTTCAATTCTTTGGGAAAAGTAACCTTGGCTAAACCAGAGTTGAATAAATTTCGAATGGCAACAGAAGATACATCAGAATTTTCTTGCAGATTTTTGCAAGGATGCAATCAACTGGAGAGGCTTTACTCTGATTAAGTTGGTTGATTTTGACAGCAACCTCTTCGAGCACCCTGTTGAGCTGCATATCCAGTCAGGGTCAAGTATGAGAGTACCCCCCCCCCCCCCCACGAGGGACAGGAGATACCAATTTTCGTATTTTTTCAACCTTGTCCTATGATGATGTTAGTATTGCCCTTGGCCCTTGGGTTGACACTTCTAGCTGCTCAATGTTGTATCCCTTGTATAGACTGCAGATGTTGCAAGTTGCATTGAATGACTGAATGTGCTAGTAATGCATTGAGTGAAAGTTGCAAGTTAAAAACTCAAAATCTCTTTTGAAGTCACAATCACACCGTTTTGCAGCAATCAAAATTTTGAATGATCACATCACCATCATGCAACGATTTAGAAATATCCAAGTGCTTCTTGAATTCCGGTTCTTGAATTATGGGTCTTGAATCCTGATTCTTGAATTTAGGTGTCTGAGCCTTGCTTTTAAAACTGATTCCTTTATTGGACTTGAATCAACAATAGGGACCGATTTAGACACTCTATGAGTGTCTAAATTCGTCTCTTGAATTACGGTTCTTAAATGAACTCCCTCAGCAACACGCTCAGCAGATAGTTACAGTTGCATATCTAAGCATGGATCTTGAACCATAGTTATTAGATTAAGTTGCTTAAGTTTGATAGTTGCATTCCTGTTCTTAAAAAAGGTTGTCTTGACTTGGTTCTTGAATTTATGTTTATGAATTAGGATGCTTTGGTTCCTAGTTCTTGAATCTTGAAATAGGGAATCCCGATATCTTTCCAGGATATCATGCATCATATAAATGCCACAAGATGAGTGTGCTAGCTGTTGATACATCGAGTGGTCCTCAGAAAGTGTGTACAACCAGCGTCCACATAAAGTGCGTACATTGAGCGTCTCTAGAACGTGCGTACGCTGATTGTCCCCAGAAAGTGTGTAACTTGAATATCCCCAGAGAGTGTGTACACTGAGTGTCCCCAGAAAGTGTGTAAGTTGAATGTCCCCAGAAAGTGTGTACACTGAATGTCCCCAGAAAGTGTGTAAGTTGAATATCCCCAGAAAGTGTGTACATTGAATGTCCCCAGAAAGTGTATAAATTGAATGTCCCCAGAAAGTGTGTAAATTTAATGTCCCCAGAAAGTGTGTAAATTGAATGTCCCCAGAAAGTATGTAAATTGAATGTCTCCAGAAAGTGTGTAAATTGAATGTCTCCAGAAAGTGTGTACATTGACACTTCACATACCTTATGGGAGCAAAATTTGGGAAACTCTTCGAATAATTCATTTAAGTAGTCTTTAGTATGACATTTCTGACAAAGAATGCTAAACTGAAAATATGTCCCCATAATGTTGGTCTGAAACGAAAAGTCCCCACAATGTGGATTTACAAATTTTAATCACATGTTCAATACCATTAAAGCGAGTGCAAGGTCATGCTCTTTCATTTCCTTTGATCCGTTCTCAGCTGCTACTTTCTGTGTATGTATGTGTGTATGTATGTATGTATGTAACCACCTTTCGTATTTCCGGGTTGACTCGACCAAGTGTTATGGAGAAAGTACAAAAAGTCTATCAGTTTACACTTTTTAAAAAGATAAATTTAGACTATATCAAAGTTCATTCTGTTTTATCATAAACTGTGAAATTGTTGGAAATTTCCCCTTGATCTTGAAAGAAGCCAGTAAAAGTTTTCGTGAGTTCGAAGTATGTCAATGATGTACACCGACTGGGCACGAAATATCTGATGTTACTTTCTGTATTATGGGGAAAATGGGAATAACTTTTTGTAAACTGTGAATGTAAACTGATATTATTTCATTTGTGTAACGGGGGCGGTCTTTCCTCTGCGGAGCAGTCAGGACAGGAGGCTGAGCCTTGTTTACCATGCTATCTACCGCCACTTTTAATATACAGTATGTATAAATATTCATACTCTCCGTACATAAGGTTTCCTTAACCCTATCCAGACTAGGCTTTTTGAAACTTTGGGGAGACTAGGGGGGGGCACTTCCCCCCCCCCCCTTGTTTTTCATAGAATCATAAGTGCTAAGGACTTGAAACTTGGCACAAGTAACAAACATGATAAGGCAAACAAGATGATGTGATTTGTTTTGTTTATGTCACGTGATTAAGTGCTGACGTCAGCAAATGTTGCTAATTTGGGTGTTAAACCACATGTACTTTGTCACGTTGTATCTCCAAATTGATAAAATATATCAATGTGATATTTGAAACATAGAAGGATTATATCCTTGTAATTCTTATTTTGAAATTTTTGCTTTGTAACACTTATAGTTTTGCTGATGTCCGCATTTATTTATTTTATATGAAAGAAAGAGCGATTTTTGTCTAAAATTGATTATAAATTACTTTTAAAAATAGCAAAAAATGCTAAATGAAATCAATAAACTATATATCAAATGAAAGCTTATTTCAAGACGAGCTCAAAAATGTTTGTCTCATTGTCATAGAGCCAGTGGTTCCAAAGCTATGACTTAAACGGTACTTTTTTTGCGGAGCACTCAGTTTAAAGTCATGTGTTGACCCCCGGAATCAGTGTCAAAATTTTTGAAATAGACATTAAAAGATGTCTCATACATAGAAACTAAAAGTCACAAAAAAGCTAGACTATTGAAGAGATACTCGATGAGCTGTGTGAAAAAAGTTTATTAGGGGGGGGGGCACTTTTGTGACAGTTGTAGGTAACTGTCCTTTAATCTCCAGTCATGAGATCGATTTCAAGAAAGAAGTCGTGATGTGTTTATTCATAATTATTCACATCATAAAGCTCTAACTAATTCACACTCCAAATTAAGAGTCAAAGTAATATTTATATACTGAATCTAAAACAATAGTTACTCATAATACAAAAGGATGATTGACATAATACTACTGCGCATGACTAAGAAGGAAAAATAAGGTGTTCATTCAATCAAATAAACATGATAACGAGGCTAAAGGAAATGACATATTTGTAGGCAGTATTCCTGCTACAACCTACCCCTCCTTAACAAAAAAATTACACACATGTTTTGTAATTTTTTTTTTTTCGACGATAAGACATAAGACTACAATAAAGAAACTACAATCAACGCTTGAATGTCCAATAATGATGCAGTCCATTTTCTGTGCTACAAAAACTACAATAAATCAACGACAAATCCGTAAGAAAACCTCTTGGTTTAACGACAAAACGTATGTACCTCCATGTGAACCTCCTTCCATTTGGAGGTATGGGCACGACTTAATGAGGCCTTTAAGTCGCCCGTGACGAGCTAATACTTCGCGAGCGGCTGGAAAGTGCTCGTAGATGTACTTGCATGCTTGCGAAGAAACAGCAGATTTAGTTGGTAGTGACTCTAGATACTTACCAAACTCGAATGCGATGTTCACTAAATCTGTGTTTGCGGACTGTTGAATTACTTGTTGTACAATATCCGTATCCGGTTCAACGGTGGCATCTAAAATGTTGGAAACATTAGGGATATGATACCCATCCCCCAGGGTAACTGCATTGAGACCCCTATAATCGACCACAAAGCGGGGAGGCTGAGGTTTTCCCTTCTCTAGGGGCTTACGAACCAAAATACATGGGGCTCCCCAAGGAGAATGACTAGGCTGAATTATCTTGAGTCTGATCATGCGTTCGAGCTCCTCCTTGATGGCTGTGAGCTCTGCGGGGCTCTTACGATATGGCAGACGATAAACCGGAGGGGAATCCCCTGTGTGGATATCGTGATAAAATCCTTTGATTTCCGACAGTGGAGAATTTGGCAAGTAAAATGCATGCGGATATTTGTGCAAAAGCCCTTTGAACTTTTCCATTACCGAACTTGGCACATGAGCATAACTAGGCGTGTCTAGTTCCAAAGCTGCAATTAGCTGCTCATAAAATTCTGAAGACCTATGATCTAAGGAAGCGGTTTCAGTAGGTGGAAATGCGTGTTCGTGCTCAAAAGTATTGCTTTCCAAATACGGTGCCAAAAGTGACGATTTTAACTCTGATGCGTGAGCTGGCAGAGAATGTAAAGACTCTTTCTTACCCATTGTTCTTACAAATGAATTCAGTCCATTAGATGTGTTAGCAATAACGCATGCGTGCCAACTCTCAGACAATTTCTTGGCAGTATCGCGCACGGCATCCTGATATAGCGCACTGTCTGATTCAGAGGTGGGCCGTATTGTTCCGAGTGAGACATTGGAAGGCAAACATGCGGAACCTTTGTTTGACCTGATCAACACATTGGTGATTAAAACTGTGCCGTCCGGATCGCTGCACGCTATGACATCATCGCTTTGAGAAGCCAAAATACCAGCACATTGATTCGGAACCGGGGGTATTGGGCGACTGGGGCGACATTTTGAATACCCGGGGAAGCTGGCAGGGAGAAACGGGGGTTGTAATTCACCAGGAAAGGGTATGCGTTTTATAGACCGTAAATCGATAGGGCCACTAAGTGTCTGTAGACCTGGTGAAAACTGACTTCCCTCCAGCCATAAGGGTCCCGATAAAAGGGAGGTGCCCACAACTGAGGCGGCTACCACTAAGCAAACTGTGATGATATTTAGCCCCCTGCTCAATGAAATATACTCTGCTGTCCCACCTGCCTTAGGCATAGCGGTCAATAAGCACGTTACATTGGCAGTGGAGCTAGGGTGTGGCTTTGGGCTTCTCAAAAGCGGAAATGCGGCGATCGGATTCGAATCATAACACGAAATTTCGAAATCCATGGCGGAATCTGCAAAATACACCTTAAGCTCCTTGGAGCGAATACGTGCATCCGTTTTGCGCAAATGGTTTTGACCAAACAAAATAGGCCATGTCAAATTAGGAACCACGAGCATCGTGAAGGTTACTGATTTTCCGTTTTCCCAAACAATGGGCACTTGCATTATGCCTACTGCCCGAAGATTGGAATTTGGCCCAGCTACCGAAACAGGGATGTGCTGCTCTAATTTTGTGAATTTAAGTGCCGGATGTTGTTTGGCTACGATTTCGGCATGGTTTTGGCTCACTAAAGAAACTGAGCAGCAGCTGTCCAGGGGTAAGGGTAGGGACACACCTGCAGAGGTGACCTTAGTCCACAAAATGTTCTTTCCCGCAAGATCGACGTCCGAAAATGTTGAACTGCTAGGGAGGGCCGTTATGGCTGGCATACCATAAAGCGAATCTTGCGGCGTAGCCACGGGAGAAGGAGAAGCCTGAGAGGGGGGAAGCTGTCTTTTAACTTCCGCTTCGATGCTTGTGGTTAAATCCTTCTTTAACGTTTGAAAAGAATCACCAACTACTTGTTTCACTGTGTTAACTAACAAAGAATGAGTTTCCTCAGAGGGTGCTACATAATTTGAGTTAACGCTACTCGGAGATTGATCTGATTGAGGCGAATTGCTTTGACCATTACGCTTACTGTTACTCTGCGTGTTACGTTGAAAAGACCTTGTTTCACCTTGAACGTGAAAACGTGACTTACAATTGGGCTTGAAGCACTTAAAACATTTATGAGTAAAACCGTTAGAACATTTGTTATTTGGCAATTCGCAATGAGCATTATGATAATAATTATAATTACGGCAAATCACATTACCTCGAGAATTATTGTCCTTTTGCTTGTAAAAGTTCGGTTTTGGCTTTGTTTCGTGCTCTTCATCGGCTCTGTGTCTCTCTGGTCTGTTCTGTGAACTGAATAAAGCTTCTGGTTTCCATGCATTTCTTGCATCTTGGGATGGGGAAGGTGATGGAGTGTGGGGAACCACATTTTCGACCGATTCATGACGCTTTGCAGCCTCAATGACAGCAGTGAGGTCTTTGAAAGGCGTTTCTCGGCTCAACAGTTCTCTGGCGATTTCTGGCTTGAGTTTCATCGTGAATGCGTGGATGAGTTCAATTTCTGCGGCAGAATCTGATGAGCGATGAATGCCGGGAATAAGCTTCTCAAGGCAGTGCTGGGTCTCCAGGAATCGGTGAGAAAAGTCAGAAACGGATTCTTTTGGCTGTTGTGTCATGGCATAGTACGTGGCTAATAATTGGCGAATTTGCTCTTCTTTCGGTATTCCACGTTGACGCACAAGTAGAGCAAGACAGCGATCGTAAAACTTCCCATACTCATCAGGGGTGCTTTTTTCGGTAAGTTGTGAGGCATGAGTTCGCTCGAAAGTGCATATGATGTCAAAAGCACGCGCGTCTTTCTGGCACTGTTGCTTTAGGTATGTAAACCAAAATTTCGGTGACACACCAGAGGATATTAAAACATTGGTCAACTGTTCTGCAAAGCGGTCTAGATTCTCCTTTCCAGTAAATTCAGGCAAAGTTAGCTGCGGTAGGCGTAGTGGAGAGCTTGAATTTTCCTTTGATCGCACGGATTGTGAAAGTTCGTGTACAGCTTTCGACAGATCTTGAATTTGTTTTTGCGTTTCGGATGTGACATCCTTCGAGACGGTTTGTTGGTCTTTCACAACGGCGGCGAGACCACTGACAAGTCCGATGACTTCTTCGATTTTGGTAGACATGGTAGAGTAAGAGTGTACGTCGTAAACGGGTCCTACACCAGTTTTGTGACAGTTGTAGGTAACTGTCCTTTAATCTCCATTCATGAGATCGATTTCAAGAAAGAAGTCGTGATGTGTTTATTCATAATTATTCACATCATAAAGCTCTAACTAATTCACACTCCAAATTAAGAGTCAAAGTAATATTTATATACTGAATCTAAAACAATAGTTACTCATAATACAAAAGGATGATTGACATAATACTACTGCGCATGACTAAGAAGGAAAAATAAGGAGTTCATTCAATCAAATAAACATGATAACGAGGCTAAAGGAAATGACATATTTGTAGGCAGTATTCCTGCTACACTTTGTGCCCCCTAGTCTGGATAGGGTTAACTCACAGCATTGAACATTGTGAAAGTTCCTGACAAACATTTATTTTCCATTTCTGCGACGAGTTTCTTGTGTTTCTCGTTGTGCTTTTGCGACCTCAAAGTCAGTTCTGCGGCAGTGCTAATTAGTCGCTTAACAAAGTTTGATTGCCAATCATGACGCCATCAGCATAAAATACAGCATTTTGGTCGTCAAAATGAAATCAGGACCATTGTCGCGGAGGCGTGCGTTACTGCGAAGGACACAAGAGAACTAGACAATTGATATTATTCTGAATAACCTTTAATCTTTTTATTGTTTGTTAGACACAAAGAGCGGATCGAGTAGAACGTGCGATTGTGTGGAGAAGAGTGTGGGCGTGAGCTTCCGCTGTGGTTTTTATGTTTTCCCTGTACGTTTTTGGTTGGAAAAATAGATGGAGATGGAAAATCAAACCTTGTGAGTTTTTGTTGTCGTGCTTCAACCAGTTCGCGATACCATCGAGAATCCTAAGTTGCGTGAAGTCTGTTTTCCTGTACTACGCCTTTTATCAAAATAAAATTCAGACAATGCCTGCCAAAAGTCTTGGAACACATTTGCTATTTTTGCCTTGTTTTGCGATTTCCCACTCTCCCCCTCAGAACAATGTTGTTCTGTGATGATAACATGGCGATGGCAAGACGATTCGCGACTCTGATGGAATGCTGGGACAATATATAAACTTGCAAATCAACATTGTTTCGGGGGTGAGGGGAGGGGATACATATAAGCGCTATGGTTAGAGCTGCGTATTATCAAGAAATGGCCTAAGTGTTCCAAAGACTTTTGGCAGGCATTGTAGCATCTATTTAGGATCAAAACTAAATTAAAACTTTCAAGCTGCACAACTTATGAGCCGTGAAAATTGAAAATAACGGTAGCTGACCATGTCAGGGGCAATTGTAGACTTGCTCCAAGTCTCGTTCGTTATCGTATTCGGGCCTACTCGGTTGGCAGTGAGCTGCGAAAGTGGAGCGAGCGAAGCGAGCGGAACGGGCAGCGAACGAGACTTGTGAAAGGTGGGTGCTCATGAATAATTAATGAGATTTTTAATTGGTAGCGGTCAAGATTCTGACCGGTGCGGCAGCTTTTGAAGTTATATCTAGCCAATCAAAGATGTCAGGAGACAAAAGGAAATCGATCGTGGGAGAGAGAGCTATTTTGGAAAGGGGGGATACTTTGCGTGTGAAGCTTAAAATCGCAGCACAAGTGGCGATTCTTGGGGCGGCGAATCTTCAGAACATTGTAATTTCTATACACAAGAAGTCCATAGAAGTTGCGAAACAAGTCATGAACATCGAACAGCTGGGCTTGTTACAAGGAAGGGACGTTGTGTTGCAGCCAACTGGTCCAGGAAAGTCTGTCGTTTAGTATCCTAGAGATCTAAATTGTCCTAAGCAATGCAAATTTGAAAGACGTCCATCGTCTGAACTGTCAACTTCTCAGTCTCTACAATAAATAATGTTCTTGAACTGTTTCTCTATTTAAATCGGCTCAAACTTTTACCCAGTTGTTTTGTGACTTCAAATCGTTGTTTATACTCATTTGAGCCCGTGGGTATTCTTTAAGAATTTTGCAAAACTCATGTTTCTGTCCGTTTTGATTAAACAAACTTTGAATTCATTGACATAAAATGATCACCAAACTTCGTTCGTGCAAACTGTAAACACATAGTTTGAAAAAGCTTCCTTCTCGACAATCGACAGACTGAATATTCAATAGCCTTTTATAACATGCAAGTAATCCCCTTTGAATTTAAACTAAACTACGTCATTCGTTAAATTGTAATTCATATTTTCATTGAATAACATAATGTCAAGATTTCAATAAGAATACTCTCGTAACAATTGATGGCTAGTGCAACCCCCTGACGATCTTAGCAATTTAATCAGCCTTGGTTACATCAAGGATCTCATTAATTATTCATGAGCACCCACCTTTCACAAGTCTCGTTCGCTGCCCGTTCCGCTCGCTTCGCTCGCTCCACTTTCGCCGCTCACTGCTCAACCGAGTGGGCCCGAATACGATAACGAACGAGACTTGGAGCAAGTCTAGGGCAATTGTAACAACCGATTTCACGTACTTCCTTGCATGTAAACCGACGTCTGTCCCACATTAGTGTAAAGTGAGAAAGGCGATATATTTCTCGCTGTAGCAATGTTACTATTCATATTTTTTTCGATATGATTAGTTCTTCCTTTTCTTCCATGATTTATCCGACAATATATCAAGTAGTATCAATTATCATGAGTGGCAGGACACATTGTGTTAGATTCGAACAAATTAGGTTCTTTGCCTAGTTTGAAATGCAATAAATCTCCCTTCCTTGACATTGGCGGTCTTTCTCAGCTATATTCTCAAGTCAAAACAATAAGATCAATATAATCAATCAATAACATCAACAGAAAGGCTGCGCGTCTACGCCACGGTCTACGTCACGTCACGTCAAAACAAGTCACGTCACATCACGTCATATCGCAATACTATGCAATACAATGCAATACAATACAATACAATTAGGCACTAAATCCTAACTTGCTAACAAAATTGACACGTGATACGCTCTAAACCAATCAAATGGAACCGAAAACCAACCGGAAAATTTGAAATCTCAGATTTAGGCCTTTCTTTGACGATTTATCACCCTTCACCATAATATAAATCGACAGAAGGGGAATGAAGATTTTCAAAAAAAAATGTTTCACAGACCTGTTCCCAATACTATAATGCAGAGTTAATCATGGTCGCTACGAATTATTTCAAAATTTGGAGAAATGCCAAACTTTTAATTCTACCTCATTGTCGCTGTAGATTGTCATAGTAAACAGCTAATTGATGACTGAAACGCATAAACATGGAGACTAACTATTTTGATTCGAAGGTGTCCCTCTTTGTGCTTGAGTATCTTCAGAACTTCCTCAAAAGATACCAAACCTAGTGCACTATCTGGATCTTTTTTCAGCTTGAAACTGACATGAAATCCTCCGGAAATATTCAAGATTAGTGTTGAGGGTAGAATGAACAACGGAAAAAGTTGTACCGTACGGGGCTAAAAAGCCGCACCGCACAAAGAAGGGGGGAATTAAAAGGTACTTACATTTCTATCTTGCAAAAAAAGGACAAAAATCAAAATCGTGAAGCAGCACAAATGATAAATGTACTTCAACTGATTTTGATAGCCAAATTCCACTTTTTGAACAGCAGTCTACTGCCAGTTTCTCCAACAAATCGTTCACATTTCTTCTTCCAACAACATTGTCAACAAAAGGCCCCCAACAAAAGGAGCACGAAAACATCAATGTTCAACCACATACATGCCAGCCATCGTCAAATAACATACGATTCCAATGAACTTTGAATAAATAACAAATATATTTACTCTCCATATTCCAAAATGGCAAGAACTGTAACATCCAACGTGGCCAGAACGAACGATTTAATAATGTCCTCCTCGATAACACTTGCCTTCATGCCTTTATCCTATTCTGCTGTCATCGTTGCGAGATTACAAGTAGGAATCGTTATGGGCAATTGCATAAGCCAAAACCTCGTATAAATTAAAACGGAAGAATTGTACTTTTGTTTTAATGTGTAAAAATAGATTGACCATTTCGACAAAATCATTGAACTACTATTTTTAAAGCTCTTTCATATCAATTTCACATTTTGTGTGGATGTCATAGAAAAATATCTATCTTCGGGCTACAGTACTTGCATTTTAGAGGTCATTATTTGGAGGTCATTCCATTAGGAAATCACACGTTCACGGTCAGACAGCAACGGCGAGCAAATCTCATGAAAGCATTCACGTATTTTCTGTTTGACAGCAAAACTTTAAGCCAGTATTGAAAGTTTCTCAAAATTCTCACTATCTGAGGATCTGTGTATTCACAGTGTACAAAAAGTTTCGTAGGGGTTTGGGAGGTCTCTGTGATCTCCCGTGTCATTGTAACAATTTTCAGCAAATTTTATGCATTCATGCCATGATCTAGATCAGGCAAGGAATATTATTTCAATTTTACGATTTCAGAGCTCAATTTCTTGAAACGAGTTTCATGCAATTTAAGTGGCCCAGAATAGTTAAAATCTTTAATACTAGAGAGCTTTTTCATTTTCCATTTGGTCCATTTTTGGTTAGGATTACTTGTATGATCTAGATGGTGACATGAATGCATAAACATAGCTTTAAAATTGTTACAAAGTGTTACAAAGACACAGGAGATCCCAGAGTGGTAGGTAGGCAGTTTCTCAAATATTTGGGCCATTTTTCTACCAAAATGTTCTTGCGTGTTTCTTATAATTTTAGTGCCAGTAGAGTTAACTTGGCCTTGTCAAGAGGGCTCCTAAATTACTTAGTAAGATCTCAAAACAAGTAGATAACATAATTCGCGCTCAAAATAATGTCCAAACAGTTGCTACAACTGTACAGTGTCAAAACATTTTTTAATGCGCTGGCCGCTGGGAAAATTAAAACTGCAAATTACTAAAGTTCCTTAGCTTTATGAATTCAGGCACGGGCGGTAGGAAGCGCTGAATGTAGAAAAAGCTTTACAGGTGATTGTTGAGGATACCGAGGACTGCCACTGTTGTCTGAGCCTTTTGTTATGCTGGTAAAGTTCAAAGCAGATCAACAGCTGGGAAACCTATTACCATGCGCGAGAATCTCTTTGTCTCTTTGCTAATTCTTGTTTGGATTGTGGCCGGATTATCCGCCCACATCCTTTCCACAAAACCAAACATGCTTTGTGCGCATGATCACAGGTTTCCTTTTTGGGGGATGACCGTTGCTTTGAACTTTGACGATTCGTATCCCCAACAAGTGATACATTGAGTTATTCCTATCCTAATATGTTATTCCATTCGTCATATATCGACTAGTTCTCCTTCTGTGTCTACCTTTCCTGCGAAGGCGGCATTTTAATCCGATTGACAGGACTTCAAGGGCACTCCGTTTCATTTTACCACACTTGAGGGGCATAATTAGTCTAAGACTCTTGAGGTCATGTCAATCGGATTAAAATGGCGCCTTCGCAGGAAAGGTAGACACAGAAGGAATAAAAGTCGATATATCACGAATGGAATGATATTTTAGGATAGGAATAACTCGATGTATCACCCGTAAAGCTTTTTCCAAATTCAGCGTTTTCTACCGACCGTGATTCAGGTAGGGTTGCTTCTTAACTTTCAAAAAATTGAACCTACTGTTTCTTGTAAGCTATTTCTCATAAAAAGATACACGCACTGGCTTGCAGCTTTACCATGTTACGAAAAATACGTGCAAGCTTCCATGAGTCTACAAGTGCGATATAAATGTCCAGCTTTGGTCACTGCTGCTGTGTTGCTTGACCACAAAAGGATGATTTTCTAATGGATGACCTCTGGTCCAAGTAGCCCAAAGATAGATATTTCTCTATAAAATCCGCACAAAATTTGAAATTGATGTGAAAGAGCTTCAAAAATAGTATTTCAATGTTATTTTGTCGAAATGGTCAACTTCTTTTTTACGTTTTTTGCTATTACATTCTTACGTACATCAGCATTTCATACTATTCAATGTACCTGCTACACTGTACTGTACTGTAAGAGGAGAAACAACAGCCACTTCTTTTGTGCTGCTGAAAGCAAGGGCCGCCATTCATGAATTTATACGAGGTTTTGCTGACAACGATTCCTACTTGTAATCTTGCAACGATGACACCAGAATAGGATAAAGGCATGAAGGCAAGTGTTATCGAGGACATTATTAAATCGTTCGTTCTGGCCACGTTGGATGTTACAGTTCTTGCCATTCTGGAACATGGAGAGTAAATATATTTGTTATTTATTCAAAGTTCATTGGAATCGTATGTTATTTGACGATGGCTGGCATGCATGTGGTTGAAAATTGACGTTTTCGCGCTCCTTTTGTTGGGGGCCTTTTGCTGACAATGTTGTTGGAAGAACAAATGTGAACGATTTGTTGGAGAAACTGGCAGTAGACTGCTGTTCAAAAAGTGGAATTTGGCTATCAAAACCAGTTGAAGTACGTTTATCATTTGTGCTGCTTCACGATTTTGATTTTTGTCCTTTTTTTGCAAGATAGAAATGTAAGTACCTTTTAATTCCCCCCTTCTTTGTGCGGTGCGGGTTTTTTAGCCCCGTACAGTACAACTTTTTCCGTTGTTCATTCTACCCTCAACATTAATCTTGAATATTTCCGGAGGTTTTCATGTCAGTTTTAAGCTGAAAAAAGATCCAGATAGTGCACTAGATTTGGTATCTTTTGAAGAAGTTCTGAAGATACTCAAGCACAAAGAGGGACACCTTTATCCCCTGCCAAAGTGGACAAAAGTCAAAGAACACCATATTGTATATCAGCATTGTATATATATTATGGTGCAACGAGATCTTGTTATTTTCCTTCATTTATACACTCAAACAACATCATATATTGTGAAATTCAAAAATATACAATGTTGAATGATTCTTAAATATAAATTGAGGTTGCATGCATGTATATAAATTGTGGATTGAAAATATATATATCGAGAGTGAATATATAAATTGTGGATTGAATATATATATCGAGAGAGAATACATAAATTGTGGACTGAATATAAATAGCGAGAGTGAATATATAAATTGTGGATTGAATATATATATATCGAGTTTGAATATCGTACTTATCGTGACTATCATACTTATCGTGAATATCGTACTTGTCGTGAATATCGTACTTATCGTGAATATCGTATGTATCATACTTGCATCGGTTAGTTACATACTGGCCATAAGTGGCGGGGCCAGTACTGAGACACGGCTGCACCAGTGCTGAGACAGTGCTGTGACTTGTTCAGTTTTAACGGAAACATTTCCTTACGGTGGCTCTACCATGGCCGCGATTGTTGCTTTACCGCGTAAGCGCTGACGTAAAAGTTGAATTTGGTTCATCTTTCCTAGCCCGTATGACGCTTCTGCCACGAGAAAGATTAATGGAAACATACGTCGCAGCGCTGTCACAGCAATTGTACAGCCGTGGTGTCTCAGCACTGGCCCCACCACTTATGCCTACATGGAAACCATGCTTGTACATTTGTAGTTTGCAGATGTACTTTGGTCCCGCTCTTTAAGGTACACATTTAAGTTATGACATCACCCATGTATATTGCAAATTGCAATTGCCTCTTGAAGACATACAGTTAAAGACAGGATGCTAATCAACTATCTTCTTTCTTGTGTGAGACCAAGTTGAGGACTCAGTTCTTCGCATCTGCAAACGATGACATTCAAAACATTAAAAGCACCTTAAGTTTTCATGCTTAACTGGTCCAGAATATTTAGTTCACTGCTAAAAGCGTGTCGATGTATGTGCTTGTTCTGGTAATCACGGAAGTTCGATAAAAAACTTTTCCAAAATGGCATTTTGAAGACATTTCAGCAATCCAGGATTAGGCCACAATTCCTAGCACTGACTGCAAACGCACATGAAGTGTCTGCCAGTATGTAACTAACCGATGCAAGTATGATACATGCGATATTCACGATAAGTACGATATTCACGACAAGTACGATATTCACGATAAGTACGATATTCACGATAAGTACGATGTTCACGACAAGTACGATATTCACGATAAGTACGATATTCACGATAAGTACGATATTCAAGCTCGATATATATATTCAATCCACAATTTATATATTCACTCTCGCTATTTATATTCAGTCCACAATTTATGTATTCTCTCTCGATATATATATTCAATCCACAATTTATCTATTCACTCTCGATATATATATTTTCAATCCACAATTTATGTACATGCAAGCTTGATAAATACAATGAACACGATCTATATAATGCAACCTTAATTTATATTTAAGAATCATTCAACATTATATATTTTTGAATTTCACAATATATGATGTAGTTTGAATGTATAAATGAAGGAAAATAACAAGATCTCGTTGCACCATAATATATATACAATGCTGATATACAATATGGTGTTCTTTGACTTTTGTCCACTTTGGCAGGGGATACACCTTTGAATCAAAATATTTAATCTCCATGTTTATGCGTTTCAGTCATCAATTAGCTGTTTACTATGACAATCTACAGCGACAATGAGGTAGAATTAAAAGTTTGGCATTTCTCCAAATTTTGTAAAAAATTCGTAGCGCCCATGATTAACTCTGCATTAGAGTATTGGGAACAGGTCTGTGAAGAAATTTTTTGAAAATCTTCATTCCCCCCTCTGCCGATTTATATTTTGGTGAAGGGCGATAAATCGTCAAAAAGGACCTAAATCTGTGATTTCACATTTCCCGGTTGATTTTCGGTTTCATTTGATAGGTTTTGAAAATCTTCATTCCCCCCTCTGCCGATTTATATTTTGGTGAAGGGCGATAAATCGTCAAAAAGGACCTAAATCTGTGATTTCACATTTCCCGGTTGATTTTCGGTTTCATTTGATAGGTTTAGAGCGCATCACGTGTCAATTTTGTTAGCCAGTTAGGATTTAGTGCCTATCTTGCATTATACAATCGCTGATCAGAATTACTTTCATTTTCCTTAGGCAAATTGACCTATTAATCTTTGATCACATGACGATGCAGCATCAAGTGTCCCTAGACCATACTTGTTCTGCAAGGATGATACGTGTCGAAGGCATTGGGTATGGTTTTGGCATAATTTTTCGCAAGAATTGGTCCTGGAAAAGACGAATAAACACTGCTGTTACCCACATGATCAACAGTGGAGAAGTTGACCATGTCATATCTAAATGGTTTAGCAAACTACAATGTAAGAAGGCAAGCACTTTCTATTCTTTGGATATCAATCGCATGAAGGACATTTTCATCTTGCTTGCAATCACAGTTCTCGTGTGTTTTGTGGCTGTGTTGATTACGAATCTGCTTGGTTGGATATTTGTTGCAAAGAGAATCCAAACTTCATCGCAATCTTCACGAAAAGAACAGCATTAGGAACCGGTTCTGATCAATGATGATCAGTAGATTTTTCAGAATGAAGTTAAGCATGATCAGTTACCTTTTAAAGCATCAGTGTTGTTCCTTGTGTATCTAACTCTCGTATTAATCGTAAAACAAAGCATCATTCTAAAACCTCCGTCAGGTCTGCGGTATATTATTGTTTGTTAAATTAAATAGCATCCTTTTATTAAATTATTGTAAGCGAAGACTTTGCGTCTTTTCTCGCTATGAACTACCCTAATTATTTTCCTATTCTAGTTTAACTGTTGTTGTTACTTTGTAAATTTTAGCATTTTATGATGATATGAAAAAATCTCCCTTTCTCATTCGAAGCCCCCACTAAAATTCCCCTGTTCTCTCTTCTCGCGTCAACGATATTTTAGTTGAAAAACAAAGCCGATCTATGCAACCCTGTCCTCTCACCTTACCGTGAAGATCGAAATGCCTATGGTGGCGGTCTGCTAGTTTATGTAAAAAATTCAATCAAAAGTAAAAGAGGTAACAACTTGGAGGATAGCCAAATAGAAAATATTTGCCTTGAGATAAATTCAAAAAACCAAACATGGTTTCTTGTTGCTACTTATAACCCACCCAATTCAAGCAATGAATGTCTTCAAAATTCTCTTGTCAAAATTATTGATGAAGCTAGTTTAAACTATGAAAATGTTATCATAATTGGTGACTTAAAGGAGACCTGCAACGTTGAAACAACTTTGCTTCATTTAGTCAATAATTACCTGTAGAAATCGGATTTCGCATTAGAATTTAGATCCCGCTTACGAATTTTGAGCTACAAGCCCCCCAACTTCCCGATTTTGCCCTATTGGCGGCCATTTTGATTGAAGGACGGGGTCTCCCGCGTTTTCATTCGCGAGCTCTTTTGACGTCAGAGGTGAATATTAGGGCAAGAGGGATCACACCACTTTCACAAGGCCTACACACAACACAGACAGTTGAATGAAAAAGTAAAGATTTGGCAAAAAGCAAGCACAAGCAGCAGCGACGAACATCGAACTTGACTATGGACTCCTTGATACCGATGAAATTGAGATCCAACATTTTCAGTCTAAGCCATTACATTTGCTAGTAAGGATCAACTAACGCAAAGAGACGAAGGGAGGCCCAACCATTGCAGTCAAACAAGAACAAGGAAGTGACTGATCAGAATCAAAAATGAAAGTGAAAATGACGACGTGAATCCTGAAAGGATTGGAAACACTGACTGGGAGGTACTTTTAAACGGCTTAACATCTTGTTTCTCGTACAAGTATAAAACGAAACCGGTTATTTATATTGGCGTATTTTGGACTTTAGGTCGGCCAAGCAAGCCATCACGAACTTCGATCGAAAGTTGTTGGTTTACAAGGATGGCACTTTATTCGTTAAATTTATCTTTGTTCAAAAAATTCGCAGTGCTTTTCTTTCAGTCACATGAATACATTGGTTTCAAGTATATGCAGCTTGCATTCATTGTGTAACGCAGAATCCTTACCAAATACTTGAGGCGATATTAGGGGAAGCCCTTTGGGCATTGATGCAGCATATTTATGATTGCCTTTTCGTCATCATGCTTGCTTTTGACTATAGGCTTGACATTTCAATATCCACTCTTGTATTCAATTCTGAGTCTTTCTTCCTCCTTAGGAGTTGACTTTTGTGAGTACACACATTTTATAAAAGAAACTGGCTTACAAGAAACTAGTACTAGGATGGCAAAACCTTATAGAAACCCTGGTACCATGTTTGAGAAGTGCTAAGAAACTTCTAAAAGCAAAATCCAAGAAAATCGTGGGGAAAATGTTATTGAGCCTTTATTTTCTTGTAATATTCATGATATTTTCATGCTTTTTTCAATCTCTTGTTTCAGAAAAGACAGACGTTTTGGAATTGCTGTTTGTTACGATTGGATATCATCGCTAGAGCTAACATTTGATGCAAGTTGCAGTTTTCTCTGTATGGTCGTCTTCATCAAGCTGGACACAACCTTAACTGTGTTTAATTCTCATGATAATCTGAACAGAAGCATACACCATGAAATTACTGTTTAAATTATATGGCTTGTCTTTTTTCAGCACATTCCTTGTTCAACCTCAATGGCTGGGTTCTGTAATGGGGTAGACAAAATCTCTCTTTGACTGATAGTTGCCTCGGCAGTAGTCAACTGCTCATTTTTGGGGCTAGTACAAATTTTTATAGAGATCTTTTATAACCATGGAGTGAAAAATCATCAAATTGAGACTTTTTTGGGACGTTAATTCTAAATTATCCCTTGCATATCGAACAAAAATCTCATTCAAAACGTCACATCATATCCTTTCCAGATTCGTGAGATATAGAACAAGATTCAGTGCCATAGTTTATCATTATTGATGACATAAAATAAAAAAGAACATCTAAAAGTTATTCGAGGCCCCAATCTAAGGCGGTAGAAGTTTTGCTCCCTGCCAAATATCTCTGAGAACAATTCAAAAATGATATTTATGCGCCCTGTTTTCGCTGTCATTTTTCATATGCACCTAAATCCTTTTGAGGTTTCAGCCATCAGGGGCTTCCAAAACAGGTCTTATATTATGGCTTCATGGTTTCAAGGGGTTCGCTTTGAATAAAGCTTATCTGACCTTTAGTCTACTTCTTTCTTTCTCAGGACGTTTATTTGCTCCTAGCATTCGGAAAAATATTGCTCTTGGCAAAAGCAACTTTGTCAACAAGCAGCGCGACGTTTTGCAAACAGATTATGGATCCGATTTTCCCGAATGGATTCACCTGTGGGAAAATGTTGGAATGCAGTTTTCTTTTTCGATTGACTTTCTTGATTTTAGCGATTAGTCTGTTGCAGCTTTTGTAAAGTAATTGTGAGTAGCGCAACCAGCCATCTCCCCTTTCATCGTGTCAATGGACCCGCAATAAAAGCTTTAGAAATCATTGAGACCCGAAAATTTGTATATTCACCTCTGACGTCAGAATGCGTGGGTTTCGAAAGCGAGGCTGCAACAAGGAAGTCAGACGCGCGGGACAAATGAGGAAGTTTAAGCATTAATTACAGAGAAACGGATATTCATTTTCGAAAAATATTCTTATTTTCATCTTTATGACACTTAGAGCTTTCGATTAAGCACAAGTTGTTTCAACGTTGCAGGTCCCCTTTAAATCTCACACCAGATAACTTAAATTTAAAAACTATTTGTAGCACTTTGGCCCTTTCAAACCTCATAAAAGAACCCATCTGCTTTAAACCAAATTGTACTCCGTAACTCCGTCATCAATTGATGCTATTCTATTCTTACTAATCATAAAACTCAATTCAAACACAGTAAAGCAATTGAAACTAGCATAAGTGATTATCACAAAATGATTTTAACTGCCTGGAAATCACATCTCCCAAAGCATCATGCTAAATTTATATATTATACCGGGTGTCCCAAAAAAAAGTTCCGGCGTTTGGTTGAACGCAGACGAAAAAGTTTGTTATCTAGTAATTTATTTTATTGTCATTCTAGGTACATGCTCGACATTTCAACTTACAGTTTGGCATATCGTAGGAAAAAATCAGTAATCTGAAGATGGAGTTATTAGTTCTAACATCGCACTTTTATGTTGAAGGCAAAACCAGAGAGATTTGTTCGCCTTCCTGCATCATCATGATGGAGGGGGAATCTCCGGATGAGCGACACAAAAACTAGGTTTACACTTTCTTTCATTGCTTAGACGACACGTGGAAGAGTTCCGCTCATTCAGCATACTGTATTTGAAGTAAAAAATCGAATCTAATAGGTCTCGGGGGAAAATACTAAGTTCATACGTTGCCACTCAATTCGAACTGGACGTACACAGAAAAATGCATTATTGCATAATATGGCAGGTCGAAAAAGCAATTGAAACCATTCTTTAGTTAAGAAAAGACAGTTTATTCCATTCCGTGCCGTGAAACCGTGAAACAGTAAAATTCCCATTTGGAAGTCCCAGTTGGCACAAGACAACAATAACAGCACGAAACAGTTTTCCCGAGATCTATTTGTTTCAATTCTTCACACCTTAGGCTAATTCACACAATCAAAAATGATTTGAATCTAAATTCTATTCAATTACAAAGTAACGTTTTCTCTTGTGAATAAAACGTCTGCCCGCTCGGGATGTCAAGGTATTGAACGAATTTTCAACTCAATTTTTGTGCTGCTCATCGAGGGAGTCCCCACCATCACGAAGCAGGAAGGCGTAATAATCTCTCTGATTTTGCCTTGAACATGAAAGTGAAATGTTAGAGCTCATAACTCCAATTTCCGATTACTAATTTCTTCCTGCGATATGCCAAACTGTAAGTTGAAATATCGGGCATGCATCTAGAATGAAAAGAAATTGCCAGATGAAAAAGATCTTTCTATGTGCTCTGTCAAACGTCGGAACTTTTTTTGGGACACCCAGTAGAGATTTCAAAAATTTTAGTGAAGACTCCTTCCTCAATCATCTGCAACAAGCACCTTTCCAACTTTGTGATAACTCAAATAGTGCTGAGGACTCCTTTAAGGTCTTTGAAAAGATCTTCTGCTCTGTTGTTAATGCACATGCTCCTCTGCAAAAGAAGTTAGTCAGGGCAAACAACAACCCCCTATTAACTGTGCACCGGAAGGCAATTAAACTTAGAACAAAACTCAAGAAAAATACAACAAAAACAGTACACAAAGCAACTTTGAAAAGTACAAAAAGCAAAGAAATCATTGTGCTAATTTAAGACAAAGATTACTTCAGAAAAATTTGTCAAAATGGTACTTTAGACTCAAAATCATTTTGGAAAAAGATAAAACCATACTTGTTTGGAAAAAAATCATGGTGATTCAGACATCTGTCTGTCAGAGAATGATTCGCTAATCACTGACCCAAAAAAAATCGCTGAAATCATGAAAAAATACTTCATCAATGTTGGCCAGAACACAGATCAAATCAACACAAAAGAGGATCCCAATCCATCTCTGCACCAAATCATCAAGATGTTTGAAAAACGTACTAGCATAATCGGTATAGAAAACAACTTGAAACTCAAGATGCTTTTTGAATTCCAACCTATTACTAAAGAAAGGTTAAAAGAAATTATCCTTAATCTTGACCACAAAAAAATCTTGTGGCCATGATAAGATAAGTGCTAAATTCTTAAAGCTCTCAGTGTGATGGCGGACGACGTGTTCTGCTGTGGTAGATCGTTAAGTTGCAGCATTGGGCATCTGCTAGCGTTCATGAATATGTTTTGTTAGGCTGTTATAAATTCTTGATAAGTTCGTTATGTAAATATTCACTAAGAAGGAGGAATAAGTTTATTTTGAAGAAATGGATCCAAGAAAAGCCGAAGGTGCTCCATCAAAGCAGGACGATTTAGGCCAAGGCCAAGGCCAAGTGGATGAGGAGCAGCGAGGTATGTCGGTCCTAGCTTGTTGGGGATACGAACAGCCTAAGTTGAGAGCCTCAAGGAATCCCCCAAAAAGGGCTCCAGATCGCATGCGTAGTAACTATTTACTTCACTTATGTAATATGCAAGTTAGCTCGACCGTTGAAAACAAGGAAAGAAACAAAAGCAGCGATGCGCATGACAACGTGAGCCCCAACGTCAATTCGCTCTCAACAAAGCTAAAACACAATGTATCAAAACAATAGGGTCAGCACTTCATCTCCCCAACAATAGCGTTCAATGAGATTGGTAAGATTCTGGATGAAAAGCTTGACAAAAAGCTATCCACTTTAAAGGAAGACTTGGCTACGAAAACTTGCATTGAAAGTCTGCGAGAAACAATTATTGAGCAAAACAGCAAAATCGAAACCCTGGAAGCGAAGGTAGTTCTCCTCGAAAGCTATATAAAATGTATTGAGCGAAACGAGGAGCTGACAAAAAGGCATACAGATCAACTGGAGTCAAATGAAGAGAGAACTGAGGAGCTTGAACTTAAAGCTGACGATATGGAGCAATACCAGCGCCGTTTATGCTTGCGAATAAATGGAGTTGAGCAAGAAGCTGATGAGTCTGCGAATAAATGCCTCCAGAAAGTGAAAAAGATCTTCAAGGAAGAGTTAAAAGTTGACATTCCTGAGTCCGTTATTGACAGGGCCATAGGATTGGGAAAGTAAGGGAAGATACTGAAACTGGTAAGAAACATCGTTCAATAATAGTACGCTTCACAACATGGCGCCACAAAACGGCTGTCTACAGGGCCAGAAAGAAATGTGAAGATTACAAGTTTCGGCTAGATTTGACACGTAGAAGAGTAAAGCTTCTGGAAAAGGCAAATGAGTGGTTAAAGGACAAGCCTTCATGTTTTGCTATGGCAGATATAAACTGCAGACTTTGTCTTAAGTGGGAAGATGGAAAGTTCTATTACTTCGAAACTGAATATGACCTGATTGACCTTCTCAAATACGAGTGAATTACGAGCTGAATTAGGAGTTGTAATTAGTTAGATACGTTGAGTTTTCAGTAAATTTGCTTTGATTGAGTCGTCCATTTAGAATAATTTTGTGGTTGTACAACATGATGAATAATCAAATAATCCCATTTCAAGTTTAGGGCAGAAATTTACTTGATTTAAGGTAATTTTTGTGCACAATTACCCATCCCATTTCAAGTTTAGGGCCGAAATTTACACGATAAAGGTATTTTTGTTGTGTGTGCACAATTACCCAAATCTGTCCCAAATTAAGTGTCAGAAATGCTATTTCTTTTTTTTTGCGTCTCAGCAAAAAACAAATTTTTATAGGATATGCTGTACCCAATTTCACGATTTTTCGTGCATGACATTTATTTTTGAACCCTCGTTGGGAAACCCCACTTCCTCAGATGCTGCATTTTATTTTTCTCCCACGGATATGCTTTTGTTTTCTAACACAGGTTGTAATTGACAGTGCAGACCCACTCGATTGGAAAACTACTGTCCCCTTAGAGTTTGTTGAGGCTATTTGTGTCTTTGAAACTAATGAATTTGTTTTTCATTTGAAAAATCAGTGTGCTCACGACGATATGCGGGAATCACTTAAGTCAAAAACCTAACTCGAGTCATTTAATCAGTTCATTTTAATTCATTTCCTGGTCCATAAGTTTACTATAAAACAATTACCTATTGAAAGTAAGAACCATCCCTTGTGTATTTCTCAACCTCAATTATCAATAAGCAGTCCCTTTGCAATCGCAGAACCCATGCCGATAACTAAGCTCACCGTGCTTGTTGTTCATTTTATGTTGTTGTGTATCTGTAAGTCTGTATTATTAGATTATCCGTTTTTCTCTTTTTCGTGTATTTACAATGGTGGTTACATTGTGACTTATTGCCCCTTAGGACCAGCAAGAAGATTTCTTTGTGATGATGCCGGTTGAAATCAATCAATGGCGAGCAACAATAGGGTGCTTTTGTGTATCCATGCACAATGTGTCCCCAGTGAGCAAAAATTTCAGGCCATTTTCACTTATTTTCCAAATGTTGAAGTTATATTGGTTTTGTTGTTCCTTCATCGCAATCGCAGTTTTTGCATTACCCTTGACATTAACAATACAGTTTCTCGCAGAGCACTCCATGGTCTCAAATTTATGTTTCTTGCCGCTGTTCGCCCGTGTGCATCACTTTGCGAAGACAATAATTTATGCGACTGTGGAACTCCTAAAGCGAATCCCTCTTGGTGTCATTGGTCTAGTTCGGTATAGCATATGAGTCAAATCTTTCAATAGGGCACAGGGAAACCCGCAAATCTTCCAATTTCACTTTTATAAGCCAATGATATCGTCGTATTCCGATCACATGACTGAAAATAAGGCTTTTGAGATAAATTTTCCAGTACCTTCACGAAAATAAAAAAAGGATATTCGAGTAATAAAGATACAGAGCTGGTTTTACCACGAATCGATTCGAGAGGCCTCACTCCACATTTGTTTTTCTGCATTTGGTTGAAATTTCGTCAGGGATCGGCGTTACATCGAATTTCATTCCTTCGAAAATTGGCCTATGTTCAAGAAATCTTCAGGAACGCTACAATTAAGATATAGCTTTTAAAATTTCACATGTTACGTGAATTATATCCAGAAATAACAAGAAGATATTTGTTTGTGTGATTTTCGAAAATCCTAGACGAATTAAAGCTATTTGCTGCGGAGAAAGCTAATGGGCCTACCTTCACACGCAGCAAAATCGCAGTAATCGGCATTAAATCACTCTTTTTCACAATAATAACCAGCGGATACATTAACGAATAACTTCACCACAAATCCAATTTCTTTCCACCATTTTATCATCGATAATTTCGATAAAATATGACAAGACTTTACAGCCTCTGCAGCAAACCGTCCAACTACCGTCGATTCAAAGTTTTCTTGTTGCAAACACCAGGAAAGCTTGCATAAAACAAAAGGTTGTGCAAGGCTCAGGTCTCCCATATGACACAGCAAATTGTTACCTTTGATAATAGATTGTACACCTTTGAGAATAGATTGCATAGGAAATTTCTTTACACAAATTATGTACTTTTCCGATGTGACAAAGAAATTTGCAATCTTTGAGAAATGTTTTAATTTCTCTTTATCTTACAACGATAGAATGCCTCCAGGAGTGTGCTCAAAGGTGTCATTTTGCAGTGTCATATGGGAGACCTAAGTCTTGCAAAATCTTTTGTTTTATGCAAATCTTGCAAGACTTCCAAAGTGTTTGCAACAAGAAAACATTGAATCGACGGTAGTTGGACGGTTTGCTGCTGAGGCTGTAAAATCTTATCTCATTTTATCGAAATTATCGATGATAAATTGCTGGAAAGAAATTGGATGTGTGGTTAAGTTATTCGTTAATGTATCGGCTGGTTATTGTTGCGAAAAGGAGTGATTTAATGCCGATTACTGGGATTCTGCTGCGGGTGAAGGTAGGCCCATTAGCTTTCTTCGCAGCAAATAGCTTTAATTCGTCTAGGATTTTCGAAAATCACACAAACAAATATTTTCATGTTATTCCTGGACATAATTCACGTAACATATGAAATTTTGAAAGCTATATCCTATTTGTAGCGTTCCTGAAGAATTCTTGAATATAGGCCAATTTTCGAAGGAATAAAACTCAATGTAACGCCGATCCCTGACGAGATTTTAACCAAATGCAGAAAAACAAATGTGGAGTGGGGCCTCTCGAATCGATTCGGGGTAAAACCAGCTCTGTATCTTTATTACTCGAATATCCATTTTTATTTTCGTGAAGGTACTCGAAAAGTTATCTCGAAAGCCTTATTTTCAGTCATGTGATCGGAATACGACGATATCATTGGCTTATAAGGGTGAAATTGGAAGATTTGCGGGTTTCCCTGTGCCCTATTGAAAGATTTGACTCGTATGCTGTTCGGTATAAGCATTTCGCTATGAAGCGATTTCTTTTCGTTTATGCCTATTTTTACATAGGGTGTGTACTCTGCAATTATGGTTGGTTTTTATTACAATTCTGCTCAGTGGCGATATAGAAATGAACCCTGGTCCTGAAACACTTGACTTTTGTACTTGGAATCTAAATAGTATTACTGCGCATGATTTCTTACGAGTGTCCTTGATCGAGGCATTCAATTCAGTTTATAAACATGACCTAATTGGTATCGTTGAGACCCATCTTGATAGCACAATCGATGAAGACAGATTGGCATAAGATGGCTATACTTTTTTCAAGAGTAACCATCCACGAAACGTCAAAAGGGGTGGTGTTGGCCTCTATATCAAAGAATCCCTTCCTTCACAAAATCGTTCTGATCTTGTGACTCTCCCTGAATGTGTTGTATGTGAGATCTAACTAAACAGAAAAAATACTTTTTTGTTGTAATTTACAGAAGTCCAAGTCAGGACCAGAGTGAATTTGACGATTTCACGATAAACTTTGAGTTGTTGCTTTCTCAAATGCACAATGAAAATCCCTTCTGCGTTATTATTACTGGTGATTTCAACTGCAGATCAACTCAATGGTGGGAACATGATATCGAAAACAACGAGGGAAGAATATATGAGCCATTCGTTTCTGAACTTGGCCTTCATCAATTAATTTCAGAACCAACTCACTTCATGGGTGATTCTAAATCTTGCATTGATTTAATTTTTACTGATCAGCCCAACCTTGTTATCGATTCTGGTGTCCATCCATCGCTACATGAGCAATGTCATCATCAAATTGTTTATGGAAAATTGTCTGTATCGAATATAGCACTTCCTCCTCACACTCGAAAGGCTTGGTATTATGACAAGGCGGACATTGTCGCAATCATAAAAAGTATTGAAATGTTCCGTTGGGAGCATCTCGACAAAATTACATGCCCCAATGAACAGGTCGAATTTCTCAATGAAGTTCTTCTCAATATTTATTCCAACTTCATACCCAACAAGGTAAAAACGATCAGACCACGCCAAGCTCCCTGGGTAACTCAAACTGTTAAAAATTTTCTGAGGAAAAAGAATCATGCTTACAAAAGCTTCGTTAGGAGTGGCAGCCAGACGATAAGCTTGAAGGAATACAAAAAATGATAACTGAAGGTTCGAGGCTGATTGAAGATGCTAAGCGAAATTATTTTCTTAAAGCAGGGAACACCTTAGCAAATCCGGGAAATTCGAACAGAACCTATTGGTCCTTAATTAACACCGTTCTAAACAAGGCTAAGATCCCTATAATACCACCCCTTCTAGAGAACGGGCTATTTGTAACTGATTTTACTGAAAAGGCACAATTATTCAATGACTATTTTATACTTCAGTGTACAACGATTGACACCGGCAGTGAAGTCCCGCCATATATTCCTCCAGTAGCTACTACTCTTATAAACGACTCTTCTATTTTTTCCAACTTCTCATCTACCCTCGCCTCTAAATTTTGGAGGACAACCATGTTGCTTTCATGCAGTCAGTGGCGGACTGGCCCACCGGCCCACCGACCCGTGGCCGGTGGGCCCCCCTCAAAATCTTGCAAAAAGGACCCCTTTTTGCCGGAGAAGGGCCCTTTTGCGAAATTAGGAACTTCTTTAGTAGATCTGCATTCTTGAATAATGGACATCTCACTTCACATTTGAATCCTTCCAGGTCAGTGAATATGTTCAGAGAAATGAATACAGTCGAGAGTGAAGATATGGTAAAGGCCCCGTCCACTTATGTCAAAAGAGGGTTCTAGAGATTCTTTCAAAGAAAATAGTTGAGTTTTTGTAGTGTAGGGTAAGACTCTCTGAAAAATGCTAGAAAATGACTGGGTGAATCGTTCCAAGCCAAAATAAGGCTGTCAGTTTCAAAAATTTCCGGGAAAAGCTTTGTCAAGGACTCCACTTTGGGGACACGCAACAATTGGATTGCTGCAGCAATGTAAAAGCTTTTGCTCGAAAATTTTTATAAGAGTGTTGATTGATAGAAAACTGTTAAAATAATTTTGAAAATTTCAGCCAAAGAACAGATATTTATTCACAAAATTTCCCTGTGGATGCTAATTCATAAAACTAATGTTACACTTGCTAAACATTTAATTTAAGTACCTCCAAACATGGGATTGAAAGAAGCGTTCTGAGCCAAAGTGGAGGGAGTGTCCTTAGAGATTTTCCTGGAGACTGTGCCCCCAGACCCCTCATCTTGATACTCCATCAGTCAGTGGCGTTGCCACGGGGGTATGGGGGACAATTGCCCCCCCCCCACTTTTATCGAAAGATGGTTCTCGAGACTCCTTTAAAACCGAGGAGAAAATAACTGGGTATAAGTTGGGTAAGACGTTTCATAGAAATGTCAAATCTTCCAATTTAGCACTGGCAAGCATGATATTGGGAGATGTATTCTAAGGCAAAGTAAGGGATCTTCCTTCAAAAATTTTCATCGTTCTTTGATTCATAGGATAACTGTTACAAAACGATCAAGGCTTCCTTGTCGCTAATGGCAAGCATGATATTGGGAAATGAATTCTAAGCGAAAGTAAAGGGCGTGGCCCCAAAAATTTTCCAAGGGGCTTCGCCCCTAGACCCCCTTGTTTCGATTCCCTGGCCACTCTGCTGGGTGAGGTTCGAGAAAGGGTTGTTCAACAGTTTGTGAAACGAAAACATTATAGATCATCTGGCCCACAATACTCTCAAAAGGTCAGAGTTTCTTTTATAAAGTAGAGACTACGTAAAGATTTTAATCATGCCATAATAAGGTATAAGCCTCATTTTCAAAGAAAGTGGGTTTAGCTTTGCTATTGGTAAGAAATCGAGGAATTGCAACGAATTTTGTGTATGACCACACCCTCATGATGTAGGCCACACCCACTTAGGGCCCCCATCACTCATCCATGGCCGGTGCAAAAATCAGAGCCAGTCCGCCACTGCTTGCAGTTTCGCTGTAAGTGGGGGGGGCATTTAGTAGAAAGATTGTACGAGATTTTGTCAGAACTTTAAGATATTTGATGGATTTTTCTTGAAAACAAAAGGATTTTTGCAATAGGCGTTCGAGACTCTCTGTGGAGTGAAATGCCCTTCGGCCGTAAGGTCACAGAAAGTTATCAGTTCAGTCCTGTTTGTTCCTCGGTTTATTCTATTTCGCTCGAGTGGATAGCAAGTTTTTCCCGCGGAATTCACTATGGGTGTAAGGCCAAATTGAATTACGCGGAAAATTGATTCCGCGGAAGCTATTGTTCTCGTGAAAACAATAGTTTCCGCGTTTTCCGCGGAATTCACCTTGCCACTTCAGTATTTACTAGGGTAGGGTGGGGTAATGTGGGTCTAAAATGAGCAAAATCTCAAAATGGATAGCTGGTAAAACGAGACTAAAATGCAAAACATTTCAAAACTTTCGTTTAATTGACATTCAGTGCTTCTTCTTTCTTGGGAAAAAATCTCAGCTCTGACAAAGGCAGTTAAATATTTTTAAAAAATTTTCTCTTTTGGCAACTAAAATAGGCCCACTTTTTCCAACGAGCGGGAAAAGTGGGTCTAATTCCAAAACTTGTACAAAATCGGAATATGACAGGCTAAATGATGGAAAAAATTAATGGACTTACATTTCCCAATTATTCTCTATTCAAGAAAATCACAGTCTTTGCTTTTTATCGCAAGTAATCCCGTTCCCGCGACGAAAATAAAACTACGGTCATTTATGCTGTGATCCACCATCGTTGCGACTTGCACGTCAGTGATCGAATTTGATAATAACAGTCAAATAAAGATGTTTGCAGTATGTTTACTCCAATTTAGTGGTTACAAGACAGCAACTGCGGTAATAGGAAACCCGTTTTCGCATTTTAGACAGAAAACAACGTGGCAAGATGAATATAAGTACGAAAATTTTTAGCAATTCAATGCTTCGCTGGATTTGAATTATGGCTGAATTCTCAGTAGGCCCACATTACCCCACCTGGTAAAAAAATAAAAATAAAAAGAACAATCGCGTCAATGACTTCGAACTAAACGTTATTTCATTTGTAAAAGACCAAACTCTCACCTCATGGTCATTAAATGGACCAGAAAAGCAAAACAACAGTGGCAGGAGAAAGTTTTCTTGGGCTTTGAAATTCTTGCACAATAGGCCGTTCAGTAAAGTTATTTTGTAAAACGAGTGGAGATACATTTAAGACAAATATTTTATGTAAAAAGGCAGTTTATTATGCCGACATTAAAAGAAAAATAGCCAGCCTTTCTTCCATTTAACGAGAAAGGATATTTCTAGCGAAAAGCTCAGTAGACCCACTTTACCCCGTAGACCCACATTACCCCACCCTACCCTATTGCTTTTTAAATTTTCTCAGTACATTGTCGCTTGGTAACTAGAGGGTCCTTGTGTATGGTAGCCCATAGCTATCAAATTATATAAGTTTCATAATTTTAATTATATAAGTAAAATAAGTTTCAAAGTAGAGTTGTTTTTCAGATAAACTTTAATTCTTTTTTTTTTGCGTTAATCATATATTTTATCAATAATCATGAATAAAATTTACATTAAATAAAATTCAACTTAAATAATACTTTTAAATTTCTTATATTTCTATTTAGCACGAGGCCCAGTGCTAGACTTATTACAGTTCGTCCCTAGTTTTTGCTCGCTATTGAGTTGAATTACTTATTGAATTGAATGGAATCGCTCTCTCAAGATTGAGCGAAAGGGTTAAAATCAAAATATAAAAAACGAGCGAAATTTACGACGAATTGTAATCAGTCTAGCCCAGCGCTATCATTATCAAAATAAACGAGGCTAGCCTCATTCTCATGATTGCACTTGATTGTTATTGATTGATTGATTATCTTTGATCACACGAAGCTGTGCGATGGCTTCAAGTGCAGCTACTACATCCCAGGATCTATTCCATGCACTTAGGCCCGAAGATCTTCGGCGTAGACCTCACCTTTTGTCGGCGTAGCAGCGTCATTTTTCAATAAAATTGGTTCTTGGCGTGACGGCATACGAAAATCTGCCTACCTTGGCGTGAATGTGAAGTTGTCCTCAATCTTGTCTTGTGTGAATTAGCAGTTTCCTTTGATATGATCAAAAATATATGACGTGTATTTTCTCTCCCTGAAAATACCTGGCGTACGAAAGGTTAGGACTCGGCGTACCTTCGGCGTAGGTTTTACATGGAATGCACCCTGGACTACATCATGGTTTGATAATCATGAGCTTGAAAACACTTTGTTGACATATGTCATGTCAGTCAAAACATGAAAAGACGAGAAATACTCGACTACATGAAAAGAGATTTCCCATGTTACCCTTGGAGCATTCCTACACTGGACCGACGCCTGCGATACTTCAATATACGCTACATTGACAACACTGTTTCTATACCAACTGTTGCTGAGGTAGTGAGGAAAGAAATGGAGGGCCCTGGCAAGCTGTTGGGGTATCGAAACATGAACTTGAAGCTGAGAACAGAACATGGCATTCGAGTTCCCAGACAAGTGGTTCATGATGTAATATGGGATATCCACCCGGAAGCGTTGGATGAGAGAAATCTAAAGAAAAAAGCAAAGAAGCGTAAAACAGCCATTAGTTTCTGATGGATCTAATTGGGTCTTTTCACTTGATGGCCATGACAAGATGATGGGGTTCCAAAACTCCACTTTCCCCTTGGCTATTTATAGCTGTCTTGACACCTTTTCACGTAAGATCATATTCCTTCATCATGTGTGGAAAGGAGATTCTGATCCAGTTATTGTTGGTAACTTCTATATGCAGCGCTTGGTTGAAACTGAGATGATGCCAAACTACCTTAGGCTAGATAAAGGTACTGAAACTGGCACAATGGCCACAATTCATGTTTATTTGCATGGCAAACAAGGGGATTTGAATGAACCTTCTGATTCAGTTATTTTTGGGCCCTCTACCTCCAACAAGATTGAAAGATGGTGGAGGGACCTGCATGAAAGAATGGAGAAACATATCAAAGCCTACCTAGTTTTGTTGCTAAATTCAAGAGCTTATGATCCTCAGAATTTGAGGGATAGGAAGCTTATGTCCTATTTGTTCATTCCAGTTTTGCAAAGGGAATGTGGTGTTTTTGCCAAATTATGGAATGCCCACAGAATAAGGCACCAAGTTGGTATTGAATTACCGTCAGGAGTACCCAATCATATGCATGCTTTTCCTGAGAAATATGGTGGAAGGGAAATGGGAATCAAAGTATCCAAACATGACATTCTTGAAGTTGCGGAATTAGCTGGAGTTGGTGACTCTCCATTGGATTATATAAGCATGGATGAACGAAATGAATTAGTCACTCTCATGCCCAATCCTGAAAGAGTTGAATGCAAGGACTTAGTAGAAGCATATAGGTTTCTGAAGAATTCTGTTTGCAGCTGAAATTGGAACTTTTCAGTTTTGCAGAACTTTGTTATTGTTGCTGAATTTGTTAGTTTTAGTTAGGGCTCATAGCAAGTTATCTTCAAATTTAAAAAATAAAGACCAATTACACACCAGCAAACTCATCTAGTCATAGATATTTTGTCTGCAGTACCTAGTGCCATCATTACTCTGTTTGGCTGTCCTAAAGCTCTGTTTTTGACGACAAAATTATATGAAAGAGCTGCAAATAATATGACTGTTTTGATGATGTGCAGTTGGTCTTTTATGCATGTTTCATTTGAGGTTTTAGGTGTAACAAATTGTCTTGATACCCTTTCTGAAATGGTATTGTCCTGCATGAAGTTCCACAATATGATATTGTCCATCTTTATTCAGCTGCAATAATTAACATGTTCAAGTCATGCATACAGTGTATTTCCTGTTCCTTTTAATTTAGTTAATTAGTTTAGTTTTAATATTTGTTTGTTTGTTGCTGCCATGCATAATTCTTTTATTAGTGCAACTGTATTGTAGCATTTTGATGATGATGATATATGTATGGTAGAAAATATTGAATTTGTTGTGGATGAATAAGCTTTCATTACCAAATGATGAATAAGCTTTCATTGATCATTTAAATATGCAATAAAAGTGTCTGGGTATACCTTTATACCCCCCCCCCCCCACTGGTCTGGCTCTGCCACTGGTCACTCCCCAATGTTCTTGAATGGAATAACTATTTCTCTAAAAAAACAATCTTTAATGTATTTCTACTGAAGAACAGCCTTACCCCCAAATTTTATCAATATGTCACCCACTGGACTCAATATCTAACAACATAAAGTAATGGAAGTTCTTGAATATTCATGAAAATGGAGCTATTCTATAAATCATATTAAACTTCAACTTTTCAACCATGTGCAAATTTGTGTATTAGTGATTAATTTCTTCATGTTGTAAAATGGTTGGTTAATGTTGCAGTTTAGCAAGTCTTGATTTTCAGAAGGTTGATGAACAGTAATTTTGTAACAGCTTTTTATGTTCCAATCTATTGTTCCTGTGCCAAATCCAACACCCTGCAATAATCATTGCATGAATGTCCTGCAAGAAAGGTGGTACTTATTGCTTTGAAAGATAAATTTCCAGCACAGAAATTTAATTCTCCATCCTCCTGAAGGACAGCAGTGGCAATCTCTGGGTCACAAAGGATATATTCCACACCCTGAAGGTCTAAAACCATCATTTGCTTCTTTGTGTGCCAATATGAGTAGTGTACCAAACATTCTGCCTTTTCTATAAGGATTCTATCTTCAGCTGACTGTGCTTCTCTAATCTGCCCAGTGTTGTTTATATACTTCTGGAAATTACCAGGTATAAATTCCTCAACAGTGACGGGTTTGCCTTCAATAGTGGAAAAGTAAACCTTCTTGTACCTAAAAAATGAACCAAAGACTGAGGGTATCTTTTTATTGAAACTCCTGGTAATGCTCCTGTAACAGCATGCATCTGGACTTGCTTTCTTGTGTGCTGCGTGACGGTGATATTGAAATTTTCTGTTACTGGGGCTAGATGTTCCTCTTTGGTGACTTTGATGACCCACTTTTCTTGGGCTCTTGGGTTTACTGAAGTGGCAAGGAATGCATGCCTGAATCCCCACTCAGCAAAATGTGAATCTTCCTTGTTGACCTCAATAGATCCTGATGGCTTCCACATCTTTTCAGCAACATCATAACCACTAAGATCATGTTTCAAACGTGTGACACTGGGTGGCTCAATCAGTTTTCTTGCATCTAGAAGGTCAGCTAATGATACTGATTTTGGAAATGCTGAAGAAGGGACTGGTGGAAGATGGCTTAACTTTTCTGCAGGCTTCATTCTTGATTTTTGTGGCACATTTCCAGAGTGGGACAAGGTAGATGCACTATGTCCCCAGCTTACTGGATAACTTGTTTTGCTGTCTAATGAAACATCTCTTCCAAAGCTATGAGCTCTTGGTGTTCTACTACTACCTACTAGTATCAACAGGTATGGCAATATTATTTGGCCTACCGGGTGCGCCAAAATAAACTATGCACTTTTGGCAGGCCACGATAAATCGTATACAGGACCGATTTTGAAGATTTATGACTTAATATTTGGCAGAAAGCCTGAATTAGATTATACAATGTTTTGCAAATTTTTCTGTTTTCAGTTTTTAGAGCTACAAGCGAGTTTCTTAAAAGTTTCGTTTTCGAAAACACTAAAAACGATCAAAAAACGTCGATCAAGCTTTCTAAAGAATCGATATGAATGGATAAAAAGAAAACTTTTTCGTGGTGATTTGGGATTTAGAAATCGACCAATTGTAAGCTGCTGTATGAGAGTTCGTACTATCTTGGGAGAAATCTACTATAACTAAGGATAACAAGAGCAAGTATAAAGAAACCACACCAACGACAAAAATAACACTGAAAGTACTGATAATATGGCGCGCGAAGCGCGACAGTGGCCGCCGGAGGCGCCCAAGCCCTCCGCAGGAGCTAGGAACTCCGAACCCGCGCGCAGCGCGGGTTCTGATTCCTAGTCTACTATAACCAAGCGTCGAGACGGTCAGATCAAAGGATCCATACGCGTTTTGTACGTCACTGAGATCTCCCCCTTCCCGTCCCACTGGCCCTTGCATTTAGGTGCCAAAAAATCCGCAAAAATATGTAAGTTCCACGAATCGCCTTCTTTTCGCCAAAAAACGCCAGGCTGGGCCGCCAGGAACGGAATAAGTCTGATTTGGGGATTTTCAGGCAAAACCCTGTGGACAGAATCTATAAGATCTCTCACCCTGTGGAAACCCCATCGTCCGCAAACGGCTTTTACCAGTGATACTTCTGCTGAGAACTCGGTTTTTTAGTTCATGAACATTTATCGTTTTAGATACGAGAACATTATTCTAGATAGATGATTAACCTACAGGCATGTGGAAACAGAATTCATTTTCGCGAATTTTTCGAGAAACTAGAAGAGATCGTGCACGCTGGTCAAGCTCTTCAACGAATGAAACTGTGCTCATAACTGTTTACATTATGCGTTTTCAACCATTTAAATTTGCTTAAAATCCGTAAATAAATACAAAATCTTTAGCTGTATCATTCCTCTACATGCTTCTGAAATTTCAGTTCGAAAACAGAAGCCAAGCGGCTTCTACTGGGCATTTACATGTTTGTATCGTTGGAATTCCCTTCGAAATCATAACAATTCCTATGATAACAAAATGCTCATACACAAAGATAATTTGATACTTCCGCCCTTGGGATTTGCTCTGCTGAGACGGCATACTGGAAACATAAGATCCTTTTGGATGATTACAAAGTCCGTCCTGAGCTAAGCAAGCATAAGAAAATCTGAAAATTGATTTCTTCATAACCCCAAATGATCGTTGATGCTGTTTTTAGCTACAGTCAGAGAGATGAGTGTTGCTGCTAAAGTCGCCTTCAATAGAAAATCAAGCGCCTTGTATGCCTCAAATTAGATGTCATGTGAGATTTACGATAATGCAAAATTACTTATGTTTATGCAGAACCCTGCAGAACGTTTCTATTCGCGGGCATCTAGTTTGAGACAAGCAGTCACGAAAATAACCTCTGTGCAGATTCACATGCATGAAGATGTTTTGGTTCAGTGTGATCACGTGCCTTCCCCCAGTCAATAGGGCCATTGTTTGCTGGAATTCTGCACCTTTCCTCTCAACTTCACCTGCTACATTTGCATCCGTAGCTGTGTAGGAGGCCGGTCCTTCTACCTTCGGTGATACTGCGAATGCAAGCCTCTGTGCAGGCCGCCGGTTACATCATCCTCCAAGGTTGACTTATTTGCATAATGAGTTCTATCAATAAGTGGCTAATGATGCGTTCGTTCTAGAAAACGATTGTTTTAACATGATTAAGCTGCTAATGAAGTCAAGAACGTGCCAATTTGTTGTTGTGCCAGGGTAAACATCATGGTGATTTATCCATCTTGCGGTGTCAAATCTGTCCAACATGAAATAAGCCGACGTCAAATGTTGCTATAGGATCGCAGGAAACATCTGTCTTGTATGCGTTTTCTGTGCGCTTTCTTTATTTCAGTGCCAATTAGCAGAGATAAAACGTTAATTAATTGTTTTAACGAGCGTGACTGACTTACTTACTTTCTTTCTTTCATTCTTTCTTTCTTTCTGACTTTCTGACTGATATCGGAGCCCCTTCTTAGATTACAAAGGACTTTGTAATCAAAAACCAGACCGTATGACCTTTAGACCCTTATGACCCCTAGGACCCATATAGGACCCTAGGAAGTACTGAGTTTTGAAAGGACACTTAAGAGGGGTCATCCCCTCTGCATAAAGGCCATATGATAATGAGGATGCTAAATGCTAATCAGGTTACACTCATTTTTTTTATAAGAAACCGCTTATAAGAAACGGTAGGCTCAATTTTTCGAAAGTTAAGAAACAACCCTACCTGGAATTAAAAAGCTAAGAAACTTTTGTAACTTACAGTTTTGATTTTCCTATGGCAGTCAGAAATGTTTTGACACTGTACAGTTATTGCAACTGTTTGGACATTATTTTGAGTGCGAATTATGTTATTTAATTGTTTTGAGATCTTAGTGACTAATTTGAGAGCCCTTTAAACAAAACAAGATTAACTTTACACTACTGGCATTAAAAATATAAGAAACACCTAAGAAACTTTTGGTAGAAAAATGGCCCAAAAATTTAAGAAACTGCCTACCAGCCCCGGACCTTAGTTTCTTATAAAAAAAATGAGTGTACTTCTACCATAATTTTTCAAATTTAGTGCCAATACTGCTTATTGCAGCCTGGGGAGGGGGTTTTTTTTAATTTTTATTAATTCATATTTTTACACGATAATCCCATCAGTACAAAATTAAACTACAAAAGTTACAAGTTTGTTATAAATAAATAAATAAATAAATAAATAAATAAATAAATAATGAAAAACAAAATTTAAAATTTGGTATTAGCTAGGATTGGATCCAGGCTGAGATCTGATCTTCCTGGGAGTCGTGTTTTAGTTAGGCTACCCCAGATAACATTCCCATATCGGAGGTGACTTTCAACCAGCGCATGGTAAACCTCACATAGCTTAGATTGCGGAAGAACGTTTTTTCAATGCAGACAAACCACTTGCTATTTTACCTTTCAAGGATTTGAAGTGTTCCTTCCAACTTAGACTCTACTAAGATTCTTCCAATTTAGATTCTATTAGATTCTTAGATTCTGGGTTAATACAATTCGACAGACATAGCATCAGTACAAATAACATATGCATGTCATTCTTTAAATAGTCGACAAGGTGTGCTTGATCCCCCAGAAATGGAAGCATGTCCACCCTTTATCAGTGCTCATACTGAAGAATATTTACGGTGCATTAATATTATTGCTCTTTGTTTTACATTTCCATGAAATTCTATTTTGTGTTTTCAACTTTTCAGCATTTTTGAGTTCCACCCCAGTTTAAATTGGTATGGAAGATGCAATGTGCACTAATAAAACAAACAAGGGTAGGGCAGGGACTTTCTCTGAAAGTTACGATGGATGAAGATGTTAATGATTTAGCGGATTCTTTCATTCAGCTAAGTGAAGGCATAGTCACTATGGTTAAAGGGTCTGTTTCATCCAGCATTCCTTGCACGTTCCGTCTGTTGATGTTCCTTTGTTGTCCGCCATTTTCATGGGCCATGAAAATGACGGCAACAAAGGCCAACCAAGAGATGGCACGTGCAAGGCATGCTGGATGAAACAGACCCTTTAAGGTGCGAGTTACACAATCAGCGGCAAGTTACCATGCTTGCAGAAGAACAATGCCAGCGTCTGGATCCGCCCCTGCTTGATAGGCATTCACCCCCAGGCTGCAATCAACAGTAATGGCACCAAATTGATTAGCATGTAGCCTTTATGCAGGGGAGGATAACCCTTCTATGTTCAGGTTCCTTTCAAAATTCAGTACTTGAAGATCATAGGGGTCAGAGGGGTCCCTGGATCATAGGGTCCGGTTTTTCCAGTATGCCAGCTCAAACTGCCGTTACTAACACCTGCTATTACATTTCTATGGGCTATTACCTTGGTAATTATAACATTAAAGTAATAACATCATTCTATTATGAGGGCTACATTTGCCTAGACTGATTACATTCATCTAAGTTTAACTCCTTTGAATTGAATTGATATTTAAATGGCTCCAATGTCCTGGCAGGGGGGGGGGGGTACTCTGGTATATTTAGGATAGGGATGGGATTCTCAAGTTATTTTTTTGTGTCAAAAATTTGGGCAATAGTTATTTTTTGGTTCTATGATTAGTGCAGTTACAATCATGGACAAAATAGTTTGAGACAAATTCAAAATTTAAGATCTGACTATTGAAGATCCCCCTCCTCCTTATTCAATGTTGGTGACGTGTCGAGGGAGGTTCTTGGACTTTTCAACATTGATTATGGGGGAACGGGGGGAGGGAGAGGATGCTGAACAGTTCAAAATATCAGAAAAAGTAAATTTGTCTCATAATTTATGTCCATGATTGTAGTTTTTAGTTCCTGAAATTCTGGCTTACTCTTTTGGGTCTCCAAATATGCAGAAAGCTAAAACATTGAGGAAAATATAATTTACAAACTAAATTAATTCAAGTAACATCCAATACTTTGGTCACAGAAAGTGATAGAGAGAAAATAACGCCAATAGTCAACGCATTCTTTCCCACGCTAAATCGGTACGACGGCGGGCCAGCTCGGCGCCGCAGGCGAAAAGCGGCAAGCCTAGTCTATATACATATTCGTTGCAGTCGGATGTGGCGTCATTCCCTTTGTCCCTCTCGCGAACTTTCTCATTGTCTAGACAGTTCGATTGGCAGAACCGCAACATGGGCGAAGTCGAACCGCAGGTGAAAACGTCGCCCAACATTCCGTTCCTCCTCAAAACGTCCTCTTTTTCCAGTCAAGGCTCTGGTCGAGGGGTTATTCGCCAAATTCCTCACCCCACTTTCGGCTTGCCAAGCCCTTTGTTCCCCTTTGTGTTGAGCTCGAAGTCCTTTGTCATTCGATTGTTCTCGCGCTGCTCATGACATCAAAAAATGGGTGTACTTCAATTCCCCATTGAGGGATTTGGTACTGATGGTATTGCTAATTTCTTTCTGAAAGCTGGTCTTCCGGTCATAGCTGAGTCCCTTTGCGACATTTTCAATCTATCTCTAGCAACTGGGAGCTTTCCCAATTCATGGAAGGTTGCGAGAGTTGCCCCTATATTCAAAAGTGGGCAAAAAGATGATCGCTCTAACTACAGACCAATATCGGTGCTCCCTTTCTTGTCTAGAGTATTCGAAAAGCTGGTTTACAACCAGGTTTACGAATACTTGGATAGAAACAAGCTCCTTTTCTCGCACCAGTCTGGCTTCAGGTCTTTGCACTCTGTGGTTACTTGTTTATTAAATAGCACTGACGATTGGTATGTAAATATGGATAACGGGAAATACACTGCGATGGTATTTATCGACCTAAAAAAAGCTTTTGATACCGTTGATCATCAAATTTTACTTGCGAAACTAAAAAAATATGGCATAGATGGTCATGAGCATTCTTGGTTTAAGTCCTATCTGCAAAACCGACGTCAATTCTGCAAGGGCAATGGCACATCCTCAAGTTTACAAAAGGTTGATTGCGGAGTGCCACAGGGTTCATGTCTTGGTCCACTCCTTTTTCTAATTTATATTAACGATCTCCCTATGTCTCTCCGTAAATGCAATGTGACAATGTATGCTGATGACACAAGTATTTCACATTCTGCGAAAAATATCAACGAGTTGAATGACACACTGGATAGTGATCTCGATCGGCTAAAGGAATGGTTACAAGGGAACAAACTGTCACTAAATGTCGTAAAGACACAGGCGATGGTTGTAGGTTCTCGACCAAACCTAAAAAAGATTGCTGACAATAAAGTAGAGACCCCATCATTTGTTATTGATGGCACTGAAATTGACATCGTTAAAAATGTAAAATATTTAGGAGTCCAACTTGATGATAGCCTCGTTTGGGATCGGAACACGAAATTATTATGTAGCAAACTGTCTCGTGCTCTAGGAGTTTTGAAATATGCCAAAAAATTCGTACCTAAGGATACCTTAATCAAAATGTATCATGGCATCGTAGAGCCACATTTCCGTTATTGCTGTTCTATTTGGGGAGGCTGCAGTGAAACCAGATTGCAAACCATACAAAAATTGCAAAATCGAGCTGCAAGAATTGTCACCAATAGCAGCTATGATGTATCCGCCTCAAATTTGATCAAGGAACTAAATTGGCCAACGGTTACGGAAATGATAAAATGCGAGACAGCTACTATTACATACAAAGCATTGTCAGGTCTTGCACCCAGCTATCTTTCAAACCTTTTCAAGAAAAACTCTGCGCGTGATATCAGTATGAATTTGCGGAATGCCATTGCCGATGTCCTTGTTCCAAGGATGAAAACTTGCAATGGGCAGAAAGCGATATCTTTCCGGGGTGCAAAGACTTGGAATGAATTGCCTTTGGATGTCAAACAAGCACCCTCTCTTAGCATTTTTAAAAGTATGCTGAAAAGTAATTTGCCTCTCTCAGGCTAACTCCATTGTTTTTCATTTATTTTTTATTTTAGATTGTAAATATAGGTAATTTGTTAGTAATTTTTAGTAATATTGTAAAGTTTGGCACGGCCCCCTGTAAAGCAATCCTCTCGATTGACGGGGCCACCGTGTAAAAATAATGAAAAATGAAAATGAATGAAAAGGGGTTTTCTGATTTTTTAAAAATCCCAATGGAATCTCTATTCGCTTGATATGCATTGGGACCCATTTGGAGAGGGATTCAGGTCCGGGGATTTCCTAGGTGCTGGAGGGGGGTCGAGTGGAAATTGCACATTTCCCACCCTTCATCAAAGGCCATTTCCCCCAGTTTATTTGCTAAATGTTGTCTTTTGGCAGCCTTGCTATATTTAAGGGGTTTCTACCTCAAAAGATGAGTTATTAGGAGAGGGGTTGGCGCTCCAGGGTGCCACAATTGCAACATTTTCTAATTTGTAGATGCCTTTTTAGCCCTTTCTCGGAGACTCCCCCTTCTCTCAAGAGAAACATCCCCTTTTATGTTTTCAACTGCCATCTGAGTTGTCACGCAAAAAGGTTTTGACATTGTTGTGCAGCATGGAAAATTGCTTTCAAACTGTTGATAGTTTTTAGATTAAAATAGTACTTGAATTGTTCCTTGAGAGGATTAACATTTACGATACTCTCGACCAGCTTTTGGCAGCAAATGGCCACTAAACCTAGATTGGCTAAGTCTCTTATCAAAGAATAGGCCCTCATGAAATGTGAAGAGGGAAGGAAGAGTAAAATGGTGTGAAATATTGGACGATAACTGGAAGTAAGGGATCGGCAACGAATGCGTGCATTCTGTTTTTGACAGAAACCACATGTGCAGAAATTGAAGCTGAAGAAAATCCTTCAAAGAAGACAGGGGCCAGGTCTTGGGCCAAATCGAAATAAAGTTTAGCTATGGAAGTTTTTCAGACTCCTGTCGACTCTTGTGATTTCCCGCAGTCTTATTTTAGGAGTCTCCGTAAGTTTTATTTTTACCTGCTGTCTTTTTATGCTTTTATGAGCAATGACTAGGACTTATCTGCTATTTTACAAGGCAGTTTTACAAAGAAATCAGCGATTTGCACGTCGCCCTTTGCCCGATTAAAAACGTGAAACGAGTTGAGGGGTGCTATCACTCTTCCGAACTATCCTCGGTTGAACAGGATGGGTGATCTGAATTGAGAGGCCTAATGTTTACAAGCTATTCTGTTTTCAGAGGTCATTGAAATTGAACAACAACACATTAAACATTACATTACAATTCTATTTGTACTTTCTTCATTGGAAGGCAACACCGCTAATTGCCCTTCCATTCCAGACACATTTCTGACGTCAATACCTTTCCAACCAGAATAATTGCTGGAAAGAACAATCAGAAAGTGATTTCAGAGCCTCTGTTTGGGATGAGAGGGCTAGAAAGCAAAGGGCGAGGGGGTAACTCCTATAGGGGGTCTGGTATATATGTGTCTTTGAGAATTCAGAGTTAGGACCCGTAACCAGGGCAAAATTTTAAAATATGACCCCATAAACCGGGAAAAATCTACTACAATAATCGTAACATACAGAGTAAATTGAGAATTTATAGAGCTATATTCCTTTTTATGAAAGTTTTTTGTAGAATCTTAGGAAAAACGGGGTATTTTTCTTCAGAAAATATTCCAACCCAAAAACGGTGAAATGCTGGCTGGTGGACTCGGGGCCCTAAAATAAAAGTCAAAATTTACCTGGCCCAAGTGTCATACCCCAAGTTTTATGGAATTCTACTGTTTTCCAACAAAGAGAAGAGATATCAGTATAAGTGAATCGTAACAGTAGAAGTGCCAAAATCCCAAACCTTTCTCTTAGAAACAGTGTTTGTACTGTACATATTTCTTTAGGGCTCAGTGATAATCCTTTAAAGGGGGGATACCTTCAAAATTTGCCATGAGAAGGGGTTTTTTCATCAACTAGAATGTCAGAGAAAAGGGTATCCTATGGAATGGTACGGACGAGCGTGATGTACCTTTTACTGTTGAATTGCACCCACCGGGAGTGTGCAGTACAGTTGGGGATGTTCAGTACAGTGGGGAGGTATGTTTGAGTACAGTGGGGGCAAATTCAGTATAGTGGGGAGGCATCTGGAGCTCAGTGGGGGATACCTTGAGTGCAGTGGGGGACGGGGTGTTCAGTACAGTGGGAGGCATCTGGAGTACAGTGGGGGGGGGGGGATACCATGATGTGTGTGGTGAGGCACCATCAGTATAGTAGGGGGATATTCAGAGCAGAGAAGGGGTAGCCAGGGTAGTTACCTGGGGGCCCGGGGCCTCTGTAGGCCAGCAAGAAATAAGGTATGTATTTTTCTTTGTTACAGTTTTCTTTTCAGGAACGTGTTCAGGCCTGCAGGCCCACTGAGATTCTAAAAAAAATCTAAAAGCAGTGTCTTACCAGTGCATAGGGGGGCGTACCCAAGGATAAAAGGGCGTGGTGCCCGGCCTCTCTCTCAATGGCCCTGGGGGTAAACACTCATGTTGTGAAATGCTCCCTTGCGCAACTATGAACAGCAGCTTTGTAGAATTTAGAATAGAATCACCACACGGAACGTGTGTGCAATACAGTGGGGGGTGTGCAATACAGTGGGGGGTGTTCAGTACAGTGGGGAGGCATCCTGGGTACAGTGGGGGCATACCTTGAGTACAGTGGGGGATGTTCAGTACAGTGGGGGCATACTATGATGTGTGTGGAGAGGCATTGTCAGTACGGTGGGGGATATTCAGTACAGTGGGGAGGCACCCGGATGAGAGTGGAGGGATACCACGATGTGTGTGGGGAGACATCTTGGATTTTGATTTGATTTGATTTCACATATTTAGGGAGGGTAGCCCTTCAGCAAGTGCTGATTTTCAAGGGGCCCTCCATCTCACAGTGATCCAGAGCATGGAATAAATGCCAAAACACAAATAGTTGCAAATGCAAAAACTTTTACACCTATCATAGAGAGGACACTTTGAGGTATTCAGAACAAAAATCCGTACAGAAATCGGACCAACTACTGCAGAGAAATTGCAATTTTAAGTTGCCAAAAATTGCCAGGCCATGTTTTTGTTTACATTTCCGGTGTATCACTTTTGAAATGGGCCTAAACCAACAATTTCAAATTTTCATTTCTCCAGTTGTATTCGTCCGATTTCAATAAATTTTTTTTTTAATTGACCCTCAATGTCTGCGCAATTATACAACGTATCAGTTCTATGAGTTTACATCAATTTATTTAATTTATTTGGCACATATTTGTCAAGGGGTATTTTTAGCAGTAGAACTACTCAAGACCCCTAAATTTCTTCTTTCCTGGTGCAAACAAAAAAAGTGAGGAAAAAAGAGTCTTAAAAACTCATTTCGCACTAAACTTCAGGTATCGATGAAGGTTTCTGCCAAAGGGTTCGTTCAGGTTCGTACATGTAAAAATTTTATAGCTGATATAAAAAATCGAGTCATTTAGGCCTATGTATGCTATTTTCTGTGATTTTCAATGATAGTATGTATATTTTTGTTCTGAGTGTTTCCAATGCATAGTTTTCGTTTTAATTGCACAGCTTTAATAGCGAGGGTTTAAATTCTAAATAAAAAGAGGCATTATTTCATTACCTAACAATCACATTAACATTTAAATGACTTGAATCGTACACGGGTTTAACATGGTTTACACTAAAATCACGGCAACAAAGCATCTTATGTCTATGACTGTTAAGATACAAAGCTTGGGCTTGAGGTCCATTTTTTGATCTTGGAAACTGCACTAATAGGTTACAGGAAGGTGTGGTGTGCGGCAAAAGGATTTCTGTCATGACCCAATCCCAGAATTTAGGGAAGATTTTGATACCTAATCTTTGAATACGAGTTACGTTTTCACAAAGAAAAATTTTCGCTGCAAAACCACTGCAATATTTTTGTTTCACGTAAACAAAGCATTAGCAGGACTTTAAATTACCTAACATTAAAGTCACGGGAAACAGAACAGTTTCAGAATGTTTCGTAAATGATAAGCCCCAGTACCAGAAAATTCACAACAAGATTATGAAAGTATACCCTGTTTCTATAATTTCTGACAAAAACTGCCCTAAATGCCTATATGACCAGAAATTTGAGAACCCCCTCGCCTTGGCTTTTAGTCTTTAAAGTGCACTTCTGTTGTATAAGTCTTGAGAAACGAACTTCATCTTGGACTTCAAATTAAAGGTCTCACGAGCCTTAGCTTTTTGGTTCATTACATGTCGTGGGCAATGATAAAAACTATATAGTTATCATGAATTTTATGAACTTATAGTTACTCCATAGGCTGTATATTTATCACTTTATCTTTCTTTATTCAATACCTAATGCTGAATTTAAAAAATCCAAAGGAACTTTACATTTATTTTTGGTTAAGGTTGAAACTGATTACAGAATCGCACAGACTGAAACTATATTCTAAAAGTTATCTGCAGTTTAGAAGACTAAAACTGTCACTTCAAAGAAAACCTCTTGGTTTATAATCCAATTAGAGTTTTTGTGGAACGAGTACATCTGAAAATTTAGAGGAACTTTTGGTTGCAGACTGTGAAAAAGTTTTGTGTCAGTAAATCATGGCCCCTTTGTCCGGATGCTCATCAAATTTGCACCAGATATTCCCCATGCTAGACACGATCCATTGAAGCGACAAATTCAGGCATGTGAGAATGAGACTTTCTTTGCATCAAACCAAGAAGAGGCGCTTTTTCCAAACATGAAAAAATGAACTATAGTTAATAGATCGAATGGTAGAGTTTGGACTTAAGCCTAGTCATAGACATTGATTAGAGTTTGAGTTTATGTGATATTTTTTGGTCATGATTATGAATATTTCAAGTCTCCAAAATCATCAAAGAATTTCTTGCGATGCTTGAGGAATAATATATCATTTTGAAATACTACGTCAAATCAAAGTGTACAGCATGACTTTTTACTAGCTTGATTAAAGTCTTAAAATGACACTTGTGTTATCATTCATACACGAACACGATCAACTCATATAAACATACATAGATCATACATAGATGGATAGAAGGTCAGCTCCTTGGATGCCGTTAAAAAGGTGAACACTTGATTTAAATCTGACACATCAGCTCTCTCTCTCTGCTCCATATTCCTCAGTTCCTACCACAGTCAGTAGTCATATTCATGACCCTGTTCCGCCTTCTCTATATGCGAAACTTCTTATGATGCAATCAGAGCGTTATCCATTTCAGTGGACCCAGACAGATATTTATAGCTACACTCATCTCTATTGAAACGTCAGAAAATTGCTAAATTTAGTCTGCACTGGACCCAGCCACTGCGGAATCCGTCGCAGTGGCTGGGTCCACAGTAGGCTAAATTTGGAAGTTTTCTGACGTTGCAATAGAACGAATGTAGGTATAAATAGCTTTTATGGGTCCATGAGCACTGAACAAAGAAGGATTGACATCATATTTGAAACCATTGTAACTGGATATCCGCTTTTAGTGCCATTCACAGAACATCATCGCTAGAAATAATCACCGACAAGCAGAATTACCGGACCATTGACTCAAGAGCCCTTGGATCAAATCCAAAAGATACGAAAAGAACTTGATCTGCTTGTTTACCGCTTGAAGATAATTTACAATCTCATTTTTCAAAATCTATTTCACTCAGAAAAGATTGTGACTGCATAACCTATTGTCAAAAAGATGGTGAACTTTCTATTAATAGCCAAACTTTGATTTCTTTAAGTGGGTCCAGGGACCCAGTGGACCCACCCTGGATCCGTCACTGATAGACATAATTTAAGTCATATGACCCAAGTCATAGACATAAAATGCTTGTCGGCTAGACTATGTTTGATCCACTTAAATGCTAATATGCTTGTTAAGTAATGACATAATTCCTCTTTTTATTTAGAATTTAAACCCTAATTATTACAGCTCTGCAATCAAAACGAAAATTATGCCATGGAACCACCCAGAAACAAGAGATACATTCTAATCACGGAAAATGACAGAAAATAGCATACATGGGCCTAAATGACTCGATTTTTTATATCAGCTATAAAATTTTTACCTGTACGAACCTGAACGAACCCTTTGGCAGAAACCTTCATCGATACCTGAAGTTTAGTGCGAAATGAGTTTTTAAGACTCTTTTTTCCTCACTTTTTTTGTTTGCACCAGGAAAGAAGAAATTTAGGGGTCTTGAGTAGTTCTACTGCTAAAAATACCCCTTGGCAAATATGTGCCAAATAAATTAAATAAATTGATGTAAATTCATAGAACTGATACGTTGTATAATTGCGCAGACATTGAGGGTCAATTTAAAAAAAAGTTTATTGGAATTGGACGAATACAACTGGAGAAATGAAAATTTGAAATTGTTGGTTTAGGCCCATTTCAAAAGTGATACACCGGAAATGTAAACAAAAACATGGCCTGGCAATTTTTGTCAACTTAAAAGTGCAATTTCTCTGCAGTAGTTGGTCCGATTTCTATACGGATTTTTGTTCTGAATACCTCAAAGTGTCTTCTCTATGATAGGTTTGAAAGGTTTTGCATTTCCAACGTTTTGTGTTTTGGCATTTATTCCATAATTTTGACAATCTGGATCACTGTGCATCTAACGATACAATACAATGATAATAATATAATACAAAGGAAAGAAAAAACCTATTTACAATATGTCAATGTCTAATTAATCTATTAAAAACAATGTTAGAAATAATGATCAGTGTTGAAATGAAATCAATTTACAGGGTATCTAAAATATATTATCTACACAGCAGTCTACGCTAAATATGGCTACAAGAGTACAAGTACAAGTGATAACAGAAGTGGCATTACATGTGATAACGGAGTACAAGTGATAACAGAAAACAACGTCAAGAAGCAACAAATTCTTTCCCAAGCAATCACTCGGTACGACGGCGGGCCAGGTCGGCGCCGCTGGCGCCGACCGGCAAGCCTAGTGTGATAATATTTTCAAGGATACAAAAGAAAAGTCTTTTCTTTTGTAATGTCATTGAATTTATGCTTTGGTGCAGGTTGTGTTCCTGTGTCAAGGGGGTTAAAAAGACGGGCGAGGAAGCGTCATGGGGCCAGGAAGCATGGGGTCTTGATACATATTTGATTTTGTGACGGCTTTTGGGGCGGTACTTTATTGTAACTACTACCGAGTTTCGTAACAGGCCAATCGTTGAAATAACGCTCGTGCAGAAGTTTACAATAATCAACTTCCAAATCTCCAAATCACGCTGAAAACTTTTTCTCTTTGTCCAGTCATGTTGATTCTTTCGAAAATTTGATCAACGTTTTTTGATGGTTTTCAGTGTTTTCGAAAACGAAAATTTTAAAGTTAGTTGACGGAGCTAAAGCCAACGGCTTTCTAAAAATAACTTCAATTCAACTCAATTGAAATGAATTGACCAATCAGCGATTGCCTTTCGTCACGCCACTGAATTGAGGAAGAGGGGAAACCCCTGGATGGAAAACGCACAAGGCCGTACAACTACAATACAACAAAATAATATCATCCTCTATAATCACACTTGCCCTCTTTTCGTGGAACTTTCTTGCATACGAATATCTTCCAGCATGTGAACATATCCATCTTCCAGCTTTTCAAATTTTGTCATGCACGGACTGAGTTTCGGGGGAGTTTCGTTTCGTCTTTTGGCAACGATCGGCCTAGGCGCCTAACTCGACTGTTTCCAAAATCCATTCTCTTAGTGTTGTCTCAGCTGAAGTCTCGAAGCCTAATAACAACTGGATATCGTCGTGCTCCTCCAACAAGAACAACTCCTCTTCCTTTTCCCCGTACCCAAAAACAAAGTGTACAACTTTCCAGCTCGTTGAGTTCGCTTCTTCATCATCATCATCATCATTAATTTATTTACAAAGTAGGCTGAAAACAAAACCATAGCTAAAATTACAGCTAATTAAAGCCTACTATTTTCTGTTTCTTGCAGGAGAGCACAACTCTGAATCCGTTAGCCATTTTAAATTTGTTTGTTCTCGAGAAAACCTGATCACGTGAAAGTGGTGATCACCACAAGAGTTCTCAATTTTCATTGGCTAAGAAACAAGATCTATTTTTAGCTTGCCCAGCTCCCTGCATATGCAGGCCTGGAGGTGGCTATTTATCTCCGTCAATTAACTTTAAGAAACTCGCTTGTAGCTCTAAAAACTGAAAACGGAAAAAAAATTTGTAAAAATCCTAGAATCTAATTCAGGCTTTCTGCTAAAGATTAAGTCATAAATCTTTAAAATCGGTCCAGTGTACGATTTATCGTGGCCTGCCAAAAATGTATAGTTTATTTTGGCGCACCCGGTATTATTTGGAAGAAATCTTACAAAATCTTACAAGGTAAAACTTCTTCCCTGCTATCTGCTCTGTTAGATAACAAGATGGGCCACGGTCACTGAGAAGAACATCACATGATCCTGCAGGCATTTCATAAAACTTCTCACAGGCATCCTTTACATTTTCAATCGACAGCTCGTCGTATTTCGTAAAGTCGACAAAATCACACGTGTCGAGTGGTTCATATTTCTTTAATTTGTTCGGCTCGGCGCTCATTCTCTGCACCATAACATTTTGTGGTGATGGGCCTTTCTTCTTGGGGCTGTGTCTCCTCTTCTCTTTTTTGCAATTTGGTTACGAAAGTCATTCCAAATCTTCCTCTTATTCTTGTCAGACATATTTTTCAGGACAACGTGCAACTTGTTTAGCGTTGTTTCCCGCTCTTTTTCGTCTAGCAATGAGAATGAGGCTAGCCTCGTTTATTTTGATAGTGATAGCGCTGGGCCTCGCACAGAAATAGAAATATAAGAAATTTAAAAGTTTTATTTAAGTTGAATTTTATTTAATGTAAATTTTATTTATGATTATTGATAAAATATATGATTAACGCAAAAAAAAAGAATTAAAGTTTATCTGAAAAACAACTCTACTTTGAAACTTATTTTACTTATATAATTAAAATTATGAAACTTATATAATACCATACTTCAGGCCCGTAGCACCTATTGGGGCCGGTCGGGCCCGGGCCCCCCCCAATAATTTCCAGAAGTTGAATTTTTTATTCTTCATAATAACATAGAAAACTTATCATCAGTGACAGGCCCTTGGCACTGAAGAGAGTCAATACCTATTTAAGTTCAACAACAGCAAACTACCGCCTCAACCACCTGATGGTGAAACATGTGTACAACGACAGAGTGGATAAATTCAACCTTGTCAGCATCGTAAACGAATTTGTCATAGGTTCCAATTCAAGGAAATTTAACTTTGGAAAGCTCAACCCTTCTGACATCAGAAGCACTTCGTCAAGAGAGACGAAAAGTACCCAGACTTCAAGAATCAATAATCATAGCTAAACTAATGAGCAGTGGCGTGGTCCTCGAGATCCTCGAAAACCGAAGAGAAAAAAGCTGGGTATAGCTGGGAAAGAATTTTCCAAGAAATGTCAAATCTTCCATTTTAGCATTGGCTAATATGGAATCAGGGGATGCATTCTAAGCCAAAGTAAAGGATGTTGCTTCAAAAATTTTCCTCATGCTTCAACTCATAAGAGAACTGTCACAACGCTATCAAAGATTCCTTGTCGCTAATGGCAAGCATGATATCGGGAGATGCATTCTAAGCCAAAGTAAAGGGCGTGGCCCCAAAAATTTTCCTGGGGACTTCTGTAATAGGGATATTTCGAAGACGCAAAACAATTTATAATCAGCACGAGCGGTTGCCGATGTAGACATGTACAAATGAAATGACAAATGTATAGAGCATCAATTCTTCCATAAACATCGCATTCTGTTACTTTCTTTACACACCAAGGTTAAATCTACTCTGTGGACTCGCAAGCCACTGAATAAGTACGCATCAATACATCCAAAATGCACCAAAATCACAATACTTCACATCAAAATAATCACAGACAACAAGATCTTTCACAAGCATCCTGTGTCTCCCTTCTCGACTTAACCTAGATCGTCCATGTCTGTTCTCTTCTCCTTCTCCCCGTCAACAATTAAGGATTACTCTATTTATCATAAAGTACACAAAAGAATAACACATGTAACGTCTCAAATCAACTAACGTAAACAAATGGGAAAACATGATTCTACTTCAAAGGTGGTAGATGATTGTCAGATATCTATATTTCAAAGAAAAGTGATTTTATCGACATTTGGACTAAATCAGCTTTGCTTCTGACATGCTTCTAACGAGTAAAGAGTTGAATAGTCATTTCGCTCAGGGGCAGTTAAAATAAATAAACTTAGTCTCGAAATAACAGTGACGCAAAACAGTTATAAAATCAATGCTTTGCCTACACAATACTTATTCCTATCGGGTAGTGTAATGTGTGAAATCTACCATTCCGACGGACATCAATAAACCAAATTCGAGTAAACAACCAAAATAACGTGGGAAAATGCTAGTAAGGAAAGTTTGTTGTCGTCATCTCCTTGGCTATATCTTAGAAATAAACGGGAATCATTATTCAAAACGAGGCAACGCAAATGTCTAAGTTGACCTTTATTACATACCTCCCTTTCCTAGAAAAGAATCGTCCCCGATTCTTACCGTGATATGAATTGCATTCCTCGAAAACGTTGCAATACCTTGGGACAAAAAACAATTTAAATATAAATAAACGACAGTCCAGTGTTACACTTGTTTGCATTTGAAAGTCCGGTTTAATGTTTAATCTTTCTCTGCCATGCTGCTATACTACTTCTTTCTTTTTTTTTTTGCATCATTTCACTTATCTCCCTTTTGGATTGAATGGTTCAGTTCGATATCGTCTTCAAGTGAAGGAGGGGTTCGTGGCCTTTCACAAGCGCCAAGCATCATCGTTTCTTTTGTTTCGTCCCAATAAGAAATATTCCGCTGGTCCCAAAGCAAGTCCAATCTGTAGGTTTCTTTTCGATTTGATTTGTCCGTTCGATTCCAATTCTCTCCTCTCCAATGATGATGAATATCCCACACCTGACACCAAATGTAATAGGGATATTTCGAAGACGCAAAACAGTTATAAAATCAATGCTTTGCCTACACAATACTTATTCCTATCGGGTAGTGTAATGTGTGAAATCTACCATTCCGACGGACATCAATAAACCAAATTCGAGTAAACAACCAAAATAACGTGGGAAAATGCTAGTAAGGAAAGTTTGTTGTCGTCATCTCCTTGGCTATATCTTAGAAATAAACGGGAATCATTATTCAAAACGAGGCAACGCAAATGTCTAAGTTGACCTTTATTACACTTCCCCCAGACCCCCTCATTTCAATTCCGCCCCATACTTGTGTAGTGAGGTTATGGTTTTTCTCCATGACAACAAAATCTGTTCTTCTAATTCTATTCTTTTCTTCTTTATGATCTAGAAACCAGAACGAGGCTGTCGAAACCACAACAAAACAAAGCAGGTGCCCAAAAATGCTAAAGTCGTCAGATTGAAATTAATCTAATCGTCCGCAAAATGAAACTGCTTCGGTAGGCAGGAAGAGAAGAAAGAATGCTTAAAGAGTCATAGTTGCATCTTTAGGAGATTTGTTAGAGTTTTGAGTAAAGATGTCTCGGAACCTACGGCAGTTAACGCTTCTTTTATGGAAAAACTTCATCCTTCAGGTGAGAATTTCATCCGAACGTATCAAAATGCTGCAAATGTGTATAGGCCTAGTCAGCAAAATTTAATCGCAGGAATGTTACTGAGCAGCTATTTGCTTTTGCTGTGCACAGTTGCCCCCGTATAACGACAACTCAATTCACCATTCTGATGAGAATTCTTCTCTGTTATTCATCAAATTCGTTTTTATTTCCCGTCAGTCTTCTGTATGTGCTGACTTTCGAGTTGATAGTTACTCAATAATCGACTTGGTGACCGGAAACGTCTCACGGTAGATTGTTTGTGAGAGAATTTGAGGTCTGCAGCTACACGTATTTCTTTTTTGATACTATAAGAATTTGGGCCAATACTGAAAGTTTCTTAAAATTATCAGATTGTGAGTGCTCAGAGTTTCTTGCGAGTTTCTTAGAGGTCTTATAACAATCTTCATGTGCCCTTGTTGTGAACATTTCAAAACAAGCTTTTCAAGCCTTTTCCATGTTTAAGACATTACTCAAGTACCTTTCGAGTAATATGATACAGGAAACAAGTGAAAATAGAGTAAAAACATGTCAAGGATCTCCTTTATCAAAATATGTGTACATTGAGGCATGTTTGCCTCAATGTAAGTTTAAATCAGGATGCCAGGAGTTGGCTCTCACATTTCGTGATTCGGCCTTACTAAAGTATGCTTCATCCAAAAACGCATAAAATATATTGTTTATAATTTTTTTGCAACCACCTCTAAGGGACCATTATGGAAATAAGGTCAACTCAGTCTTTTAATGCTATCCCTGCCACTAGGATTAGGGGTGTTTTTTAACTTATGTGCATTAAAGTTGTTAGGTAAATTGTATTTTAACTATTCTATATATTTATTTGAGCCATTGTAAACATTTAATTTTATGGTGAATTTTAACATGCATACATAGAGCCCCATCGCCCCCTGTTCCGATCACTGGCTCATGTGAGCGCTTTGGTGTACAATCTCGGGATGTTTGTTTACAAGAGGAATGTGTCCTACAATTAAAAAAGCGCGCAAAAAATACTTTGCTGACGCCATGAGCTTCAACTTGAGACGTGGTTTTCTTTTTTCTGGCGTGTGAATCCAGCGATATGGAAGATGAAAGAGGCCTACCTGTGATGGAATCGCAAGTAGTCGCCATTTTTCACTTTGTGTTTTCTTGCAGCAATTATATTTCTCTTGTTTCTCTGCTACTGTTTACTAGAACCGCAGTCAAAACATTTCAAACTTTACTCCAATTCTCTAAGTGAATATTTACAAAAAAGTTTTGATCATAATATCTTCTGCTTCCCAGCCGGGGGTAAAATTCTAACTGCAGTCAGATAGGCTGGAGATTGCCCTCTTCCGATCATGGGGTTTGGCTTTGAATTTCTGGATTCTCTCTCAATGAAGAGACGAGGTTGAAGGTGAAATAAACAAAGAAACCTCACCAGGGGGTTTCATTGACTTTGAATGCGCGCGAGGTAGGTTTTGAATTAATGCCAGGGGGGCATTGAAGTATGGGAAGGGGGCTATGCTAGAGTGTTGCCAGTTATCTTGTAATAGACTGTAAATTTCAATTGTAAATTGCTTATGGTGTCAGTAAACGAATAAAGAGGCAAAGTGTTACTTATCAAACGATAACATGAGATAAATATCTTTTGTTATGTGTATGGCATCCATTTCAATTGGAAACTGCGCTTTCTTGGGCCCTCTGCGGTGGTACCATCTGAAATTCATGCATGAGCTTGCGTGATCAGAACAGGGCGATGGAATGAAGATATCGCAATATTATCGCTGTGTTTTCCGACAACGATTTTACAGAAGACAGTCGCTAAATGTACAATAACTGGATTCTATATTTTAAACTATGAAATAAGGAATAATTCATTAGCATTAACTTTTCCGATAAAATTTACTCAGGCCAAGTATAACTAAAGGTTTCTTTTTCAGTGATCGGAACAGGGCGATGGGGCTCTACATGGCTACGCCATTTTTATCCCTGTTTAAAAATCCCCTGCGCACTTTTCAAACTTTTCAATCTGGAGCAGATAATTGCATCATGGATTTAGTCATACTTGCATGGCAGTCACAAGGATGCACTCCCTCGCATACGCATGCATCATAATTGCATCCTTTGTTTCACCAGAGTCGTTTCACTCAATATCCTAGTTCCTGGCTCATATGTCGCAACATAAAGCAACACTAATGGGGAAACAGCTTTCGCCCAATCATTTGATAGCTTTCCTCATTCCATTTTTGGCTTGCCCTACTGATAATGTATGTATGTATGTATGTATGTATCATTTGCCACATTATTTAAAAATATTTTACCGTACAATACAATATATAAGGTTAAAACGTAAAGGAAAAACACCCCTAATTACAGTGGCAGGGATAGCATTAAAAGGTCAGGATGACCTTAATTCCATAATGGTCCCCTCAGAGGTGCTGGAACAACGAACAACGTTAGAAAGGAAAAATTGCAGTTGTTTTCCTTGTAAAAGATGGATTGTAAGATCATACCATAGTTGGGAGAGATAATGACGAGTCTTAATAGAAGACATAAATGTCATCTTCCTCTTTTTGTATATTTTGGAAAAAATTCTCTTTGATCTTATGTTTGAACGTGTTGATATTGTTTGCTGATTTCATCTCAGATGAAAGACAATTCCATGTTTTGGGCCCTAAATAAGATAGACAGTTTTGGCCAGCATTGGTTTTGCGAAATGGAATGTCCAATTTGAACTTGGATCTTCGTGTTGTTCGGCCCTGTTTGATTGGACGGAATATCTCAGCACTGTATTGAAAACCTTTGATCAATCACTTTCTTTCAAGCAGCATGTCAAGACTGTTTGCAAAAAGGCCAGCCAAAAACTCCATGCTCTTGCACGAATATCACGATACATGGACACTGAAAAACGGCAGCAGTTAATGAGGGCGTTTGTTTTGTCTCATTTCAGCTACTGTCCGCTTGTTTGGATGTTCTATGATAGAGCTTTGAATCATAGAATAAATCATATTCAAGAAAGGACATTACGCATTGCATGTAAAGATTACGAGAATGATTTCGGTTTTCTGCTGGAGCAATCTAAATCGGTGCCAATCCATGTAAGAGACCTACAGTTGCTCATGACTGAAATTTATAAAACAAAAGGCGGTCTGAATCCACCATTCATGAAGGATATTTTCATGCAACGCAATATTAGGTACTGTCTAAGGCATGGTGATGATGCTCAACTGCCAAAAGTACGAACTACGTCCTTTGGAGTTGAGTTGATTACTTACCTTGGAAATAAACTGTGGCAGCATTTACCGCAAGAAATAAAACAATCTAACAGCCTTCCTATGTTCAAAAAACGAATTAGATGCTGGAATGGTGGAAAATGCAACTGTAGGCTTTGCAAAGTATATATCCCACAAGTTGGGTTTCTAACATGATGATAGATTTTAAAGGGTCTGTTTCATCCAGCATTCCTTGCACGTGCCGTTTGTTGATGTTCCTTTGTTGTCCGCCATTTTCATGGCCCATGAAAATGGCGGACAACAAAGAAACATCAACAAACGGCACGTGCAAGGAATGCTGGATGAAACAGGCCCTTTAACTCTGATTTGTCCTGTAATATATATTAATAGTTTTATTGTAAATTATGTATATTGTAAATAGTAGGCCTTAATTAGCTGTAACTTAGCTAATCATTATTTTAGCCTACTTTGAATAGATGCTTTATAACAATAATAGTAATAATAATAATAATAATAATAATAATAATAATAATAATAATAATAATAATAATAATAATAATAATAATAATAATAATAATAATAATAATAATAATAATAATAATAATTTTTCAGGGTGATAGCCTCTCCCCTCTGCTCTTTGTTCTTTGCATGATCCCAATGTATTTGGTACTGAGGAAAGTTACAGCCGGGTATGAATTTAAAGGAAAAAATACTAAAATCAATCATTTATTGTTCATGGATGATCTAAAATTATTTGGTAAAACGCAAGACCAAATCGATTCATTAATGAAAACAGTGCATTTATTCAGTAGCGATATCGGAATGGTATTTGGCATAGATAAATGTGGCGTAGTGATACTGAAAAGAGGAAAGCTAGTTGAATGCAATGGAATTGAATTGCCGAATGGAGAACGTGTCAGACAAGTGGAGAAAGCTGGATATAAATATCTTGGGATGCTCGAGCTAGATAGAGTGATGGAGAATGATATGAAAGAACGGTTTAATAGAGAATATTTCAGAAGAGTTAAACTAGTCCTGAAGTCAGGGCTCAATGACAAGAATAAGATCCTAGCTGCAAATACTTGGGCTGTTTCTCTATTGAGGTATAGTGCAGGAATCATACGGTGGACCAAAGATGAACTAAAGCGAATGGATAGGAAAACGCGAAAGCTCATGACTATTCATGGAACATTGCACCCTAAAAGCGATGTAGACAGGATCTATGTCCCACGTGGAAAAGGTGGCAGAGGATTAATCAGCTGTGAAGGTTGCATCCGAGCTGAAAAAAATAGCCTAGGATGGTATATCAACCATAGCTCAGAGACACTACTTAAACTGACGAAAGAGTCGAAAGTTCTCGAGACAGAATCCTGCATAGAGCCAGATGAGTTTAAGAAGGCAGCTACGGAAGAGTTAAAGAATACGTGGAGAGAGAAGAAAATGTATGGCCAATTTATTCGAGAGATCAATGAGGATGTAGATGAGACTAAATCTTGGAATTGGGTGAGAAAGTCAGATCTCAAATCTGGGACAGTGTCATTGATTTTCTCCGCCCAAGAACAAGCTCTAAGAACCAATTATTCCAAATTCCATATCGATAAAACATCTGAATCTCCGCTCTGTAGATTGTGTGGTGCCAAAGGGGAAAGCATTTCCCACCTCGTTAGCGAATGCAGTAAACTTGCTCAAAAACAATACAAAGCAAGGCATGACAGTCATTCATTGGGAACTATGTGGTATGTATGGTTTTGAAAGAGAAAAGAAATGGTACGAGCATGTGCCACAAAGTGTGCTAGACAATGAAGAGACCAAGATATTATGGGACTTTACCATTCAATGTGATCATTTTATCCAGAGCCGAAGACCAGATATTGTCGTTGTTGAGAAGTTGAAAAAGGAGTGTAAAATCATTGACATAGCTGTTCCGAATGATGCGAGAATAGGAAATAAGGAGCAAGAAAAGGTAGAAAAATACCAAGGTCTAAGGCGAGAGATTGCATCCCTTTGGGGAATGAAGAAGACTGAAGTCATCCCGATTGTTATTAGACTTATGCCGATGAGTCTCTTGTTTCCCTGTGCTCTTTGACTTTATGATGGAGCTTCGGTCAACAGAAACTCATATTATTACTCTGAAAAACCTGACCCTATTTAGGCCTAATATGCTGGGATTCCTTGCATACCAATCAGCTTGCGAGATTTGCGAATTACCATGGTTACGGCAAATCTGCTGGAACTTTTAGCCAATCAGGCGAGGTCTGGCAGGGCAGGTAGCAAAGGGAGGCTGTTCATCTTTTAATTTTTGCCATTTAGCGATTTCGCAATCTTGATTCGCCAAACAAAATGCAAGATGGCTGACTCGGAGCTTCTGCACAAAACAGAAACACAGTCTGGAGTTGAGTTGTGCTAATTCCAGGCTGTTTATTTAAAAGTTTTGAAGGGTGGAGATATCTTCGTGTCTGGCTGCAGGAACAGGGAAAACTTATTTCTTATTTTTAGAACTTATTTTGCTTTTATGTCCGCGTCCACCCTAGCTACTTGCAGTCCTTGCAAAGAACGAGCGAAGTCTTGCTGTGGACTTTGGACTCTAGAAAGTCTCTAGGGAAACTAATCAAACGTCCTGAAATAAGCGAAAGAGTTTTATTCTTCACACAAAAAGACAAGTCCTTGAAGGTTTCGCAAAAATATTTCGCAAAATATTTGGGCTCTCTGGCAGGCAATCTGAAAGCGAGACTTTACAAAATAGGGTCAGGTTTTTAACTGTTTCATTATGAGTCCCTGTGAGCAAGGTACCGCAGGGATACAAGGGACTCATCGTCATAAGTCTAGATTGTTATTGGTGCACTAGGCATGATATCAAAAAATTTAGAAACATGGATAAAGAAAATTGGTGTTAACATCAGAACAGAGGCATTGCTAAAAAAGTACGCAGCTTGGAACTGCAAGAATATTACGAAGAACATTGGAAATGTAGACTTTCTCTTGGATTTTTAAGGAGGATAAAGATCAGTGCATAAAACCCTTAGACCTGAGGTTACTAGTTGTAACCAGATAGAAAGGACAAAACTACCAGTGTAATACTGAGCGTAATAATACGAACCATAATAATAATAATAATAATAATAATAATAACAATAATGATGATAATAATAATAATAATAATAATAATGGATGAAAACATTGATAAAGATAAGACCTGGGAATGGCTCAAAAATGGTGACTTGAAAGCTTGTACAGAAGCATTAATATGTGCTGCACAAGACCAGGCATTGAGAACAAACTATGTGAAACATCATATTGATAACACCCTGGAGTCACCTCTGTGCAGGTTATGTGGCGAAAAAGGAGAGACGATCAACCATATTGTGAGTGAATGTAAAATGCTAGCCCAGCGAGAATACAAGAGAAGGCATGATAACATTGCAAGAAATATACACTGGGAGTTGTTTTTTTTTTTTATCAATATAAAATATTACAAGATATGCTACATTCTACTATACTTTAACTACTATGCAACACTACAAGGACGATACCATGAGGAGCAAAAGACAATGTCTACCCCATGGCCAACACATAAAAACATACAACTAAGTAACTACATAAACACCTACAAAATGATATACATACGATAAGATACTGATATATACTGGAGTCTGTTTCACATTGGTTGTCAGGTCAGTGACGGAGGCGCCTGATGCTGAACAATAGAATCCCCGGCTGAGAGAACAACCAACAACAGCAACAATTGCTGTTGTTACTGACCCCCTCCAGAGTCCCTACTGCCCAAGACATAGCGCCTGTATGTTGTCTGGGTTTATTGATCACAATAACGTAGATATTTAGATGTTTGAATTTGTGTAGATAAATTGTCGAACCTCACATCCAATGTGAAACAGACTTTTGGACCGGGACTAACGAATAAAAGGAGAGAAAGAGACTTTGCGAACGGGAAGGGGGGGGGGGGTATAGCAGCTGCTTAAACCACTTCAATTGAACCGGCCTGTTTTGTGAATGAAATCTAGGGTTAACTTGAGTACGTTTCTATTAACATCAATAGAAAGGTCTTTTTCACCATAAAATAAAATTTGGACCAGTGCGTTATTTGGAAGGCTGTTTATTCGAACATATGGTCGCAATAATTCCGAAACTCCAGCGAGAAGATCTCGTCGATGAATGTCAAATGAAGGGCAGAGCAACAGAAAGTGCTCCGTATCCTCAATGCCATCGTTCGTTGGGCACATTGGGTCAATGTTATCTCGGAAATTATGATTGAATTTGTGACAATTTAATTGACTCAGACCGACCCTTATCTGGGTAAGATACGACAGGCCTATTGGGTCATGAATACCAAATACAGATTTTGCAGGGGGGCGAATTATCGACAAAATCTTTTTCTTAAAAACAGCAACCGATGGTGCAAGCCTGATTTCTGGATCAAGCTTGTTCCATTCAGATATGCAGTTAGGATAGAAGCTGGATTGAAATTGTTCGGTTCTCGCCCTTATTCGCCCAACGACATCCTGGTTACGAAGAGAGTAGTTTGACTGATGAGGCTGTGGAATTGGCTCCTTTGTGTACAGGGGTATGAGATTATTCATAATCTTATAGAACAATGTAAGGCGTCTACTCCATCTTCTGGAGCTTAGCGACTCCCAGCCAAGCTCAATGTACAGCTTATTGCGCGATGTTCCCTTCCAAGTTCCTGTTACAGCACGGGCAGCAGAATACTGAACAGATTCTAATTTTTCCATTAAATTGGATAAACTGATGTTTTGACGGAATTCACACACTTTAGCTGGGATGTGATAGATAACATCCCCGTAGTCTAGGTGTGGTCGCACGTAAAGCTTATATAGCTCGCTAAGGGTATGTCTGGGTAGATATTTGGAGAGATATTTCAGTAAACCAATGCCCTTTCTCGTTTTAGAGATAGCAGATTTTATATGAGCCGAGAAGGAAAGCTTTGAGTCTAAGATAATACCTAGATGTTTATGTTCATTTACTTTTTTTACGGGTATGTTGTTAAAGAGAATCACTGGATGATCTGTTTCATTTCTTTTTCTTGAAAATAATAATTCAACAGCTTGTTTTAGCGGATCAGGATTGAATGACATTCTCCAATCATGGGCCCACTGACTTATCAATTGAAGGTCATGGTTCATATCCCTTGCTGCTTCGTTAGCTTCTCGAACAACCGTAAACAAAGATGTATCATCGGCGAAAAGTTTTGACATTACATTTCAAGTCTGCAGTTAGATCATTTATATATACAAGAAAAAACAAGGGCCCTAAAATAGAACCCTGGGGCACTCCCGCTGAAATATCTCCCCAACTAGAACACTTTCCGTTCAGCACAGTTCGCTGTTTCCGATCCTTAAGAAAACTTTGTATAAGAGAAAGAAGTTTCCCTGAGACGCCACATCGTTTTAATTTATAAATGAGACCATCATGCCATACCCTGTCAAAGGCTTTAGAAATATCAAGATACACAGAACGAACATCAAGTGGAGGATTACAGTCAAATGCTTTGAATATCGTATGCGTTATGGAAATTAGTTGGTTGACTGTTGAGTCACCAGGACGAAAACCTGATTGATTGGGGTTAAGCAAATTACATGAAACAAGATGCGAGTATAAGGAGTCGTAAACGAGTTTTTCAAACATCTTCCCAAAAATTGGTAGAAGAGAAATATGACGGTAGTTACTCTTTACATTCTTTTCGTTTTTCTTGTGAACCGGGACTACATTTGCACAATTCCATATTTCGGGAAATACACCCTGTCTCAAACAGTTCGTGAATATTATTTTAAGAGGAGTAAGTAATGATGCATCGCTTATTTTTATCATTCTTATAGAAATTTCATCCCAGCCATGTGCCTTGTTAGGATTAAGAGATCTTATGATATTTAGAATTTTTTCCTCAGAGATGTTAAAGTCGTTTATCAAGGAAGTAGGTAATGGAATATGTTGTGGAAGTTCACTACCTGTGTCAATTGTTGTACATTGGAGTATGAAATAATCATTAAATAACTGAGCCTTTTCAGTAAAATCAGTTATAAATAACCCGTTCTCTAAAAGGGGTGGTATTATAGGAATCTTCGCTTTATTCAGAAGGGTATTGATTAAAGACCAATATGTTTTGCGAGATGTCCCTGGGTTAGCTAACGTTTGCCCTGTCTTACGGAGGTAATTTTGTTTGGCATCCTCAATCATTTTTGCACCGTCAGATACCATCTTTTGTATTCCTTCAAGCCTGTCGCCTGGCTGACCATTCCTAACAAAAGTTTTATAAGCATGGTTCTTTTTCCTGAGGAATTTTTTAACATTGTGCGTTATCCAGGGAGCTTCACGAGGCTTGATCGTCTTGACTTGGTTTGGAATATAATTAGAATAAATGTTCAAAAGGACTTCGTTGAGTAATTCTACTTGCTCGTTAGGGCATGTGATTTTGTCAAGATATTCCTGCCAACGAAACATTCCGATACTTTTCATAATGGCGACAAAATCTGCCTTGTCATAGTACCAGATTCTGCGGGTATGAGGAGGTAGTGTAACATTCGAAACAGATAATTTCCCATAGACGATTTGATGATGACATTGCTCATGTAGTGATGGATGAACACCAGAATCGATAACGAGGTTTGGTTGATCACTAAAAATCAAATCGATGCAGGATTTTGAGTCACCCATTAAGTGAGTTGGTTCCGAGATCAGCTGATGAAGACCAAGGTCAGACGTTATTGGCTCAAATAGCTTTCCTTCATTATTTTCGATATCATTTTCCCACCATTGAGTCGAGCGGCAGTTGAAATCACCGGTAATGATAACAGAGAATGGATTTTCAGCATGCAATTTTGAAAGCAACAACTCAAAATTCATTGTGAAGTTATCAAATTCACTCTGATCTTGACTTGGACTTCTATAAACAACTACGAAAAAGTACTTTTTCCTGTTTAATTGGATCTCGCACACAACGCACTCTGGAAGAGTCACCAGGTCCGAACGATTTTTGGAAGGAAGCGAATCCCTAACGTATACTCCAACACCACCTCTTTTCACATTTTGTGGATGGTTTTCTTTGATAAATGTATAGCCATCTAGTGAAAGCCTATCTTCATCAACGGTGCTGTCAATGTGAGTTTCAACAATGCCGATTAAGTCATAGTTGCACACCGAGTTGTATGCCTCAATAAGGGAAACTCTTAAAAAATCATATGCAGTAATGCTATTCAAATTCCAACAGCAAAAATCAAGTGATTCCGGACCAGGATTAGTTTCTACATCACCACTCAACAAAATGGTTCTAAGAATCAACCATCCTATATGTAGTGCGTAACAAGCTACGCATGCCAAGTGAAAGTAGGCATAATGGGAGTGAGAGTACTTCTTCCGAACAGCAAAAACAATAGCTAGCGGAATTCGCTTGACAAGTTCCACGGTAATGTACAGCACTGTCTTCACAAACTGATGCGCGCGGGCGAACATAGGCATGAAACCCAACTGTGTTGCAGTAAGATGCATTGCAAAAGACTGCAGTATCAGTACAAATGGTAGCACAAAGATTGAGATTGCGATAAAACAAGAACAAAGCCAATAGAGGTAAAAGATGTGCGAGATAATTGAAAATGGCCTAAAGGTTTTGCAAGGGGAACATACACCGTTGATTGATACATTGAAACACCCTATTGTTGCTCGCCATTGCTTCATTTCAACCGGCATCATCATAAAGAATCCTTCTCGCTGGTCCTACGGGGAAATAACCTCCAATCCGTTCAGGAAAATGATGTAACAAGAGAAGATACGTACTATTATTGACCATTTCAATAGAACCCCCACCACCACCGTTCACAAGCCTCAACAAAAATACGTACATTAAAAAGCACAATTTACAGGTACGACAAATATTAAGATAAACACAAGTTGAATGAACCGCTAAATACAAAGGCATTCTTCCTTCGAATGCATGGGCCTTGTTGGTTCTAAGTTTTTCATTGTTTTCGTATTCTCATGAGCTTATTACTTCGCATTAGCTACAATGGAGAGCAACTATTCAAAATTATTATTGTTACCTGCAAAAAAACAATTTTACTAGTAGAATTCCCGGAGGACGAAAATCATTGGTTTTGACCATACAAAAATTGACCCAAATATGCCTTAAAATAAGCATTATTTAATTTTGTTATCATCTTACCTCTTCTTATCAATAGAAGTGGGGCTAAGGGGAATCGAAAATAAAACCGCTTTTGTTGTATCAGAACAAAATAGAAACTTTCCAATTGTCATTGGCATCAAACTGTGGCAATTTTGCATAGTAAACCGAAAACAAACTGAGGTTCATAATCACGTGATACATTTTAAGTAGCTGTGTAAACAACGCAAATTTACCGTGCGAAAACGCCTCTACCGCGCGAAAAAGCTTGAATAGAAACACCGTTCCGTAAACCCTGTCCGAGGAGCCTAACACTCCCTAAAAATCGCACGACGTTTCGAGAAAACAATTTAAAGATTTATAGGGGTTATTAGGAGAAAATAAAAAGATATGAAGAAATGAGCTAGATTTCTAGGGAGTGATTTGCCCCTCGGTCCTATCAAACTGTGAAAAGATTGTTAAAAAGATTAACAATACAACAAATGTAAAGATCCACCAAGAACAAGCCTCATCAGCTCGTAAAGTTTACTCTGCTTCGCCTTCATCTTCAGAATCAGAACCTTCCTTCTCGATTTGCTCTTCATTTTGTTCTTCATTTTCATCATGTCTTCATTTTCATACTGGGAGTTGTGTGGAGAGCTTGACATCGAAAGGGCAAATAAATGGTACGAACATGGACCAGAGGGTGTTTCAAGAAAGGGAAATCCCATTCATGCCCCACATAGTGGCTACTTCTCTTTTCAAGTCTCCATACTTTTCCATCTTTTCTCGCTCTTTCGCTCTTACTCGGGAATCCCACGGCACTGCTACGTCAATGATCTTGCATTCCTTTACATCTTCCTTTACCACCACAATGTCTGTGTTACATCTTCCTTTACCACCACTTGTTTTGTTCTTGGTATTGCGGCATTTCAATATCCAGTGCGACCATGAGATTGAAGCACGAAGACCAGACATTGTGGTGGTAAAGGAAGATGTAAAGGAATGCAAGATCATTGACGTAGCAGTGCCGTGGGATTCCCGAGTAAGAGCGAAAGAGCGAGAAAAGATGGAAAAGTATGGAGACTTGAAAAGAGAAGTAGCCACTATGTGGGGCATGAAGAAAGTGACTGTCATACCTGTAGTTATTGGAGCACTGGTAGCTGTATCGAAAGAATTTGATAAATGGATAGAGAAAATTGGGATTAATTTGAGAGTAGGACAGGTGCAAAAAACAGCATTGTTAGGAACAGGAAGAATACTGAGGAAGGTGCTTGAAACCTGAAGAAGATGGACATTGACTTTGAAACCTTTAGTTGCTTGTTGCAACTTGCTTTCAAGGCATAAACCGGAAAACATCTAACCCGAGCATGTACAATTGAATAATAATAATAATAATAATAATAATAATAATGCTGACGAAGATTTTTAATCGAAACGTTCCAAGATTTTAACAGTTGTGTTTTTATTCATTTTATTTCTGTTAATTTTTGATGGTGGTTTAGTTCAATTTAATAATAATAATAATAATAATAATAATAATAAATTCTGATATGATTTGACGAACGAGAGCAAAACTAAGATATCTCAGAGTCAAATGTTTGTCCAGTATACTTATAAAAAAAACTAAAATTCATTTTGTCCGTGCATTCCTTTACATCTGTTCTGCCATATTATGTTTCCACATATCATGTTCGACACACTGCACCATTTTATCGTAGACTTCACCTCCTCACTAGAAAGTCCTAATCTCCTTAAATTCTTCCTTACATCTTCATGCACAGTTCCAAGCGATCCAAAGCACAATATTCTTATATTTGTTTTAATCCCATTTTGATCCAATATGTTTTTCAGCTGTTGGTATTTCGTTTCTTTACTCCTGTATGATTCTGACATGTACAAATCGAAGCATACAGTTACTTCTATGATCTCACATTCTTTTTTGTTTGACTTTATCTCTAATAAATCAGGTTTCCGGTTATTCATTTGCTGCAGTTCAGTTCGTAAATCTGGAAATGCTGTTTCTGCCATCCTATTTACAAAGAAAACTGATGTTTGATTGTATCGACGCGTCTTTTGATAAACAGCATCTACTATCCTATCATGTCGCTTTGAGTAGAGATCTTTGAACTTTTTGCAGGAGTTCATCAAATGAGCTACTGATTCCGTATGATGGTTACATAAAAAGCATTTTTTCTCGTGATCTTTGTTCCAAAAATGTATCAGTTGATTGCAAGGTATTTGATTCATCCTTGCTCGTAGCACGAATTTCACCAGGCTGTCTGAATGTTTCCACCCGTAGTAAATTTGATGTGATATTTTCCGATCAATCCCATCCATTCCTATAAATTTCCCTTGAAACCTGAGTTCTGAGCATTTGGCTAAGTCCAATTTTTCCATTTCTCGCTCGATCTCTTGCTTCAGGTTTCTCTGTTTAAGTTCCTTTCCGTCGACAAAAACTTTCGCCAAACTGTTTTCGTATGCGACACAACCTTTTAATTTGTTCACTTGGAATAGAAGATCTGGCCAATCTGAGCTTCCACCATATGTTTTATTCTTGACCAATCTGTCGTTATCATCTAATTGATAGCCTAAAAAGTTCTTTTCACAATTCGTTGTTCTTACTCCCCTCGATCTCATATCCAAACTTAACGATTCTCTTGCCATATTCCTTATATTTTCTTCTTCGTGGTTTAGCATTTTGATAAGATTAGAAATTCGTGTAGCTCTGTAAACAATAATGATGTGTTCTTCCTCGTGAGTCGAACAATTTTTCCTTGCTTAATGGCATCCTTGAAATAAACCTTCAACTTCTGTAGCAGTTGCATTGGCTATTTAGTGTTTCACAAGTATACTGGACAGCATTTTCGGTGGCAGTTACGACGGATTATTATTGAAAGAAGCAAGCAAAAGTAGGCGCGCTTCAAAGCACGTCCATCTTGCAGCGCAGCATCAACAACAATAATAATAATAATAATAATAACAATAATAATGATAATAATGATAATAATAATAATAATAGTAATAATACCTTGCGTCACAAAAACAACGAGTTGGAGTCTTTATAGTTTGTGGCTCGATATCACATCAGACGACGTACCACAAGGTTCAGTCCTTGGTCCTCTTTTATTCAATATTTACATAAATGACCTGATTTACTTCATTGAGAAATCAGAAATATGTAATTTTGCCGATGACAATACCTTGTTTGCCTGTGACCAGAAAATCGAACCAGTGATCTCATGTTTGGAAATTGATATACGCAAAACCTTGTAATAGTTTGAATCAAACATGATGGTTGCAAATCCATCAAATTCCAGCTTATGGGCTTAGATCAAGTCAACAAACTTTACTTGGAAATCGATCAGAGAATAATCCTATCCAGTAATCAAGTTATACTGTTATGGATAACAATTGACTCTAAATTGAAATTTGACAACCAATTTTCAAGTATCTTTGTGCAGATTAAAGGAACAATTGTCATGAGGTCCAAGAGTTTTGTTCAAATGTTGATGGACTAAAATTTGAACACCGTGGCTCCTTGTTCTCTGGAGGAACAATTTGATGACGACTTTACTATTGAGATTTTGAATTTGCATGATTTTTTTACCTTTTGAGAAATTTGGATGATAGAACACTTCGACATATAGTATGACAATAAAGTCCAAAATTCACATTCGAGTAAGCCTTCCTTTTTTTTAACGAAAGCCCCATTTTGCGTACAGTAAGGACAAGCAGTAGATTTCATCACGTACTGCACAGCCTCGACTGCACTCAAGTTAGCCCCCACTGTACTGAATAGCCCCCACTGTACTCAATGTTGTACCCCTACATTCATCACGCTAGCCCTCCACTGTACTGATGCTAGCCCTTCACCGTACTGAACAGCCTCTACTGTACTGAATGCAGCCCCCACACTCATCATGTTAGCCCTCCACTGTACTGATAGTAGCCCTCCACCGTACTGCACAGCCCCCACTGTACTTATGTTAGCCCCCACTTTACTGAATAGCCTCCACTGTGCTCAATGTTGTACCCCCACATTCATCATGCTAGCCCTCCAATGTACTCATGTTAGCCCTCCACCGTACTGAACAGCTTCCATTGTACTGATGCTAGCCCCCCACACTCATCATGCTAGCCCTCCACTGTACTCATGTTAACCCTCCATCGTACTGAACACCCTCCACTGTACCCAATTCTAGCCCTACACTGCACTAAACAACCTCCACTGTACTTAACAGCCTCCACTGTACTTAACAGCCTCCACTGTACTGAGTAGCCTCCACTGTACTACACGGACATTATCCGGGGTGACTATGACGCACCATTTGCTGACCTTCTTGTCAGAAGCAGTGAAAAAACTGTCCATTTTCTTATGGATAATGCGTTATTTGAATTGATCTAATATGTTAACATATTGTTAGAAATTGCAATGAAACAATCCAACGTCATAGAATATCCGTCTTTTTTCAGCTTCGAAGGCCAGTGGGAACGACGTTCGAATTGCTGACTCCTGTGCTATTGGCTTCCGTCCTTATAATTGCAAGGTAAGCTTTTCAGTTCGCAAAGCGTTGCTTCGATTAGATGAGATGAAATGAAATCTTGGTTTTATCCAGGAGGTTATAAGCAGATACCATAGCTACCAGAGCCAACAAAAATATAAAGTAAAAAAAAGGAACATCTTCCTTTCCTTACTTTTGACGCTCTGGTACCTAGGGTAATAAGCAAATAGAAAACAGCGAAAATCAGAATAACAAAGCAGCCATCCAATAAACAGGACGAAATTATATGTTCATGTCACTGAAACGCAGCTTATTTAATCTTGATTTCTGAATATCCTACAACTGAAACGCTTGTTTATATTGACTGAAGCAAGATGGTTCATCAAGTTTCAGTTTCCAGAAACTTAACTGAATGACACCCATTTGTCCGTTTCAGGTCAATGTACCAGTTAAAAGAAACACACGGATAATTGATGTTTCATCGCATAATGAAACCAATGTCACAAAGTTTCAGTTGCCGGAAACATTACTGAATGACACCAACTTGTTCGTTTCAGGTCCATGTTTCCAGAGGCGGATCTAGGAGAACTTCTGACCGGGGCGGGGAGAATTTTGGTCACCACGCCCTTTGGTTGTATGGAAATTAAGACTATGCCCATTGGCATTTATTGAAAAATTTTGTAAAAAAATTGCTTTCTGTTCTGAAAGAAATCATGAAAATATTCCATTATTTTCTTGATGAAAGCTGTTTGAACGCTAACAACAAACTAATTATCAAATTGCATTACGACGGAATTCCGGAAATTTGTCTGATCGTGTAGACGGGTGATCGATGCTATGAAAAAGGGCCTAAACCTACTCCATTGTAAAAGTACAAAAATATTGGCTGGAAAAACTGTAAAATTTCAAGCAAACGTCAGGTTTGATTATCAACTTAGTTGCTTGGAATGATAGTAACTTAACACAAGTCATAATCGTTGAAATGCGGTCATACCGTAAAGGCATCAGGCCTTTTGCTGTGTTTTTTTCTCAGCCTTCCTCTCCTCTTTACATCATAGGAAATTTGTATTATGCAGAAAGAAAGCAATCATTTGTTTTGGTGATTGTTTATTAACTGCTTGTCTCCTCAATTTCCTATCTGACGAGGCCGCTTCTCTAGCAGGAGCATGTTGGTGATTGACTTCCTTCGTAGTATTTCACCAAGAGCACGCGAGCAGCCAGTCAGCCATTTTGAGTTCTGAATTGTGCGTAATTTCGATCTGGCGAAAACCATGGAATAATTTCCTACAGATCGAATGATGTCATTTTGACGTCGAGCCCCGGTCAGCCCCGCTATTTGATTGGTTGATTTCATCAAGCCCCGGTCAAAATGACCAGTGAAGATAGATCTCATTGGCCACAATGCTTTATCTACGTGCATAATATACGGGTCACAGGGGCTCGGGCTTAAATGACGTATATCATTTGAAATCAACATAGCCATGCTTTGTTCTTTACGTTACTTTACCTCTGGCTCCATTGAAACTTCATGGCACAGAAATAAAACGAGTGACAAAAACTACTTGTCACTTGGGGTTATTGTCGACGAGAATCTAAGTTGGAAGGAACACTTCAAATCCTTGAAAGGTAAAGTAACAAGTGGTTTGTCTGCATTGAAAAAACTTAAAAACATTCTTCCGCAATCTAAGCTATGTGAGGTTTATCATGCGCTGGTTGAAAGTCACCTCCTCCGATATGGGAATATTATCTGGGGTAGCCTGCCCAATACGAAGCTGCAAACGCTTCAGCGTCTACAGAACAGGGCCTTCTCAATTATTCAAAATGCTAGACTAAAGGACCCCTGGATCAATAATGGGCTGAACGTTGATCAGATCATCTATTTTGATAGATTTATCATGACACACAAAATGGTCAACAGCCAGTGCCCTGAGAGCCTCTGGAACAAGTATAGTCAGAGGAATAAAATTTCTAGGTATAACACAAAAAACAATAGAATCTCGACATCCCAAAGTTTAAACTTGAGTGTACAAAAAAAGTTTCCCACCTTTCCGAGCTTACAGCTTGGAATGAAATACCAATCGAAAGAAGGGAAATCCCCTCGCTCTATCAGTTTAAAAGAAAATTAAAAACGCATTTAAAGAGTTCAGTAAACCCTAACTAAAACACGGCTCCCAGGAAGATCAGATCTCAGCCTGGATCCAATCCTAGCTAATACCAAATTTTAGATTTTGTTTTTCATTATTCATTTATAACAAACTTGTAACTTTTATAGTTTGATTTTGTACTGATGGGATATCGTGTAAAAATATGAATTAATAATAAAAAAGATAGAAGTGTCTGCAATTTACCGCAATTTGCCAGTGAAACATAGAAAGTTGCCAAGACACTGCTCGAACAAGAAACGCGTTTTAGGATGTGTCAAGACACTTAGTAGGGGAGACTGGGGTCAATTGTAACACTTTTTAGAAAATCAGCCATATAGCCTCACTAATGATTAATTGTGTTCTTGAAGGTAAATTATATTGTAGTTGCATCCCTTGGAATGAAATGGACATTAGTTTCCATCACATAGAACAAATTTTTGTAACGCTGTGATAGTTTCAAAATCAGTGGTCAAGTGTTACAATTGCCCCGTTAACACGGGGCAATTGTAACAGATGGTTGGAGCAATTGCAAGGGGGGGGGGTTTGAAATTTCCTTCGTGTTCCACACTGGTTAGGCTCGTCTCAACGCTTTGAATAGATCTCCACATAAACATAAACAAGTCTCGTTTACGGTATAGGCTCTAAATCTTCGAGGATTGTATGTTCTCTTATTCAACTTCAATGTAATAATGCATTCAATAACATTCAATTCGTATAAGTTTAGGATCGAGGTTCTAGTTCAAATACACGTTCAAATATGTGTTCCTTCAGTTTGAGTTCGGTTTCTAGAATAATACTAAGTGGGCGTGTAACTCAGTTAGGGTCTTGCAGATCACATATTGAGATAGGCATGAATGGAGATAGGATTGAGATAGAAATAAACGCCTCAAAACTGGCAATTTCAGATGACGACCGTTGAACCATTTTAGACTGCAGTTTGATAAATAACATTTTACCTGCCTTTCCGACCACTCACGAATGTGAGCTTCTGGGTATCAATTGTCTATAGGTAGTTTCATCAACATAAACAAATGCCAGACTTCCAGCTTGTGTATTCCAATGCAAACAAAATATGGAAGGAATGGTTCCTTCTGCTACTTACCTTATATGGTTCTAGAGTAATGTCCTAAAAACCTAGAATAACGTCGCAACGCAAAAAACAGTGAATAACCCACCTGATAGGTCATGTTTCTGACATCCTTGGCAAGGACTCCTGTAAAGTTCTTGATGTGGCACGGTGTAGTTTTGGAGAAATGTCCTCTTTCATCAACAGGAATCTGCGTAGGAATTAGGCCATTTTTTCATGGCCACAAGAAGTCTTCGCATAATGCTTTTTAATCAGAAAATTTCGTCGATTGATGTCTCCCAATGTTCGCCAACCTTTCTTCCATCAAAATCAAATAGTGGATTTAACTGCGAACGGATGAGCTCACGCTGGAATGCAAAAGCCGACGCCCGACCCATCTAGGCCAGTTGTCTCGCTCGCTTTGAAATCTAGCTTTGAGACTGTTGATTTTGAGTGGTCAGCGGTTTGTGAAACGAAATGTCACTGTGTTGGATTTCTCTTGTCTTCTTCGCTTTTTAGCCGTCTGATTGATCCGTGAAAATGAGGCTTTGGCGGTTTCGGCCATGGGCCACCAGTAATCGGCTATGTACCACAAATGATTCTATGCTGGCGAGATGTGCCCTCAGAATGAGATGTATCCTTCGGTGTTGTCCTTCAGAGCAATCGACAATCAAGTCAAGTGATAAGGGTCGAAATTGCAAGGTGATTGTCCGTTACCCTTTGTGTTCAGTTCCAGACAATTCTCATCAACAAGAAAGCAATTTGTGAATTTGCGGCAATTTACATGGTTCAGCTGGTCGTTTCCAATGCCTATCAATTTAAGCGCGTGAAACAATGCAGGTAGACAATGCGAGACGTTACGTTTCCAAGTCAAAACAATAGCGATAGAATCTACATGCTTCTCTGCCTCAAATTGTTTGATCCAAGTTTCCTGTAAAATTGTGCACTGAACACCTTCTGCTGTGAAGTTATTTTTATGATGAACTGCATTGAAACTGGTTTGTGTTTATCTTTGTGTGTATATCTACCAAGGAGATTGTTGGGGATACATGGTAGTATTGTTTTTCAGCTTTGTTTTTTGGTCAACTTGACAGCCAATCAGCACGGGGACTATGAACGCATGCGCTGTGGACATAATTCAATCATTTAAATATCTGCAGCCGTTGCGAAGAAAGTTGCAACAGCAAGCAGTCGGGGAAGATTCGCAGCTCGATGTGCGGGAAACTTAGCATATATTTTATCAATTATTAACTGCAGTTATGTTTAAATATGCCCACAAGAAACTGCAAACAAAGATTTCATGATGGACCTTTCTGGAAGCTTGGCACAGAAGTAAATGTTGAACGGGGTCTTGCGTTGATAAATTGGCCTAGGCAAAACAAGATAGCGCTCCGTGTATGGAAAGCCCCGTTAAATTTCAAGGAGGCCATTTGAAGCAAACCAAGCAAAGTTAAGTTGGCATATAAATATCATTTCTTAACCAGATAAATACATTTCTTTGCCAAACTTCCATGAAGCGCTATCGCAAGCGATTCTGATTAAAAACCTTTCACCCATTGTTCTCTCGTCTAAAATTGATTGTTCTGTGGCGGATGTGGTTTCGTTTCAATGTCTGACTTCCAGTTTCCTTTCAAATGACTAAAAGTTCGTGATGAAAATAGTGGCATTACGTAATCGAATCAGCAAAAATTTACACACTACGCATGCGTTCATAGTCCCCGAGGGGATATCCACGTCCTCGTCAACTTAAGCTTGCACGTATCCCCAACAAGAGAGATTGAGAATAATGAGGAATTTAAAATTCTACAAGGAAAATTTAGACAGGAAAAACTGATGTCAGCAAGGGAAGGGCCCACAGGGGTACATGACTTGTGGATGGACGGAGGGGGGGGGGGGTCTGCCACCGAGTTTTCGGAAAGCTTTCCACTTTTAGTTACAAAACTTTCCCTGCATACCTACTGTCATGATGAATTTTCGCAGAAAATTAGATCCCAACCATATGGATGGCACATACCTGTACCCTCAAAGGGCACTGGATTTTTACAAGGAGCAGACAACCTTATCAGAAATTTGAAAGATCGATGCTCAAATGAAAATGTGAGAAATCTTTGGTTTTGAATTGAAATTCAATTATCTCAAGTCATCTTCAAATAGTTAACTATCTTGTTTATTTCGAATCCTACTTTTTAAAAGTCTGCATCCCCTCGCATTCCTTTTCATGGAAAAGATTATATTCCCCTGCCTTTTCACACACGGTACAATTTGTATCACAACGAGATTAGGACTATCTAGGATGCAAAACAATCATCAAATGATATAAAAAAGTGCTTCAAGATAATGGTTAGTTGTTCTTGATCATTCAGTTAAAAAGTAAAGCAGTCGTATGGTTTAGATTTCCTCTTGTCACGAAACGTCAACAAATCTGCTGTATTTTCAGTTTTCCCGCCTTGCCAGTATCACGTGGACAAGTAGCCTCGTATCCCGGGGGGTACTCCCATTATGGCCTGACAGGGGGTCCAGTCAGGGTTAAAGAGGGCCAAAGCAAAAATGTTGAAAAATACCCCCAAATGGTAGTACCTTTTTACAGACACCCCCAAATGGTAGTTCGTGGACCTAAATTTGGGCCATTTGGTAGCATCTGGTAGCGAAATTTTTCTGCAGTTTTTCAAAATTTTCTATTGTAAAAACTGATTGAACAAAGCAAGAAAAATTCGAAATTCAATGATAATTATTGCTGCAATTACCAAATTGCCATGTGGAGGAGCCTATGTCGTGAAATGCGCCGACTGAACGCTTCACGTCTTGCTGGTTCGTGTAGAAATGACGATCAAAACAAGCAACATTCTCAATTTTACTCCATTTTCATCTCCATCCAACAAAATCTCTACGCCTCCCACCTGCTCACACCCTTCAAATTACTCAACCATACATAATATGAGTCCTCTTCTGATTGGCTCAACTTACAGTCATACGATATTACGATATTACCCTAGATCTTGGGAAATTTACTGGCAGCACAATGCTGCCTCGCAATGGTATGGTGATTCCCAGGGCAATTCCCCAACACGTCCCCCCTCCTTGACTCGCCAGAGTCAAGCAGAAGACGAGTTCGCCAGCGTGCGTCTTGCGCAGCAGCTCTGCGGGGTCGCACACTACTGACTCTTTCACCTTTTTCTCGTTCTCCGTTCTCCTCCTCACGATCTCCTAATTCTTCCTCATTTCTCACTTTTTTCAACTCCACATCTTTCAACTTTTGTTCACTTTTTTCTGTCACATTCTCGTTTGTCTCTGTCTTTTCAGGATCTCCGTCTCTAACTTCCAGAGGATATAACTTCTGAAGAGGTCTAAAGAGAAACTGAGGTTTATCACGAGAAATAATACGTACTTTAGCTCCTCTTACCTGATTGTCTTTACCCACAATTAGTCTTTCTACCATACCCATTTTCCACAACTGTCGCTTCACATTGTCTTCTTTTAACAATGCCATGTCTCCAATCTTAATTGATGATGTTCTTCCTTCCACAATTTTGTGTTGTTCTCTCAAATCAACCAAATATTCTTGATGCCACCTATTCCAAAAATGAGATATTTTAGAAACCAAATAACGATAACGTTTTGAGAAATTGACATTTCGATCAACATGTTCTGGATCTCTCTTGTCTGGCAACACTGCAAGTCTGCGTCCATACAACAAATGTGAAGGCGTTAACGGTTCTGATTCAAGTTCATCATAAACATAAGTCAGCAGACGGGAATTAACGATGCTTTCTACCTCAATCAAAATGGTTTGCAACTCATCATAGTCAAGTCTTGCTTTGCCCATAACTTTCTTCAAACATCATTTCACCGTTCCCACCATCCGCTCAAAGAGCCCGCCCCACCACGAGCTGCGCTCTAAGTTGAAACGCCAAAAATCCTTTCACCCTGCAAATAAGACAAGAAATCATCATCAATCTTCAACTGTCCTAGCAATTTTGCGGCTAACTTAAAAGTTTTCGCATTATCCGATACTACCATCGTAGGTGATCCTCGTCTTGCAACAAACCTGCGAAAAGATCTCAAAAATACATCAACTGACATGTCTTGGACAAGCTCCAAGTGAACTGCACGAGTAACTGCACAAGTAAAAAGTGCTATGTAGACTTTACTCATATTTCTCTTACCATCCTTGACAAACAAAGGGCCTGCAAAGTCCAAACCTACTCTAGCAAAAGGTGGGCTAGCCTGTGCTCTAAACTCAGGCAAAGCAGCAGTAGATGGTGCGTCGTAAGGTTTACCTTCATGGCGAATACATATCTTGCATCGATGCAGTATCTTCTTGACCAATTGACGTCCACGAGGAATCCAGTATTTTGTCCTAACCTCAGCTAAAGTTGATCTTACCTTCAAATGCTTCACTCTGTTGTGACAATCCTGAATAATTAATTCAGTTAATTTATGATCTCTAGGCATAACAATAGGGTTCCTTGTATCAAATTCAAGATCTGCATTTTCCAACCTACCTTTGCATCTGATCAATCCATTCTCCTCATAAGCACCAAGACTTTTAAGCATTTTCTTACCCTTCTCACCACTGAACAGCAATTGAACATTTCTGATCCATAGATCCTCTGCATTCTGCATTTCTTCTGATGTTATTGCTCCAAGTACTTTGTTTGCATTTCCTTTCATCCTACAGTTTTTGATGAATCTTTGTACCATGGCTGTCACTCGAATTAACCTTGTAAAAGAATTGAAACGAGAGATGTCAATAACTTGTTCAAGACTCCCTTGAGAACTTTCAACTGTAGTCAAAACAATACTTGATTTCTTCTTCTCACTCAAAACTTCATCAGATTCACTAAGAAATGTACATTTGGGCCAAAATTCTTCTCCCTGACTTAGCCACACTGGTCCCTCCCACCAAATGGGTTTCCCCACAAGGGTGCTGGCTAATTCTCCTCTACTGCCCAAATCTGCAGGGTTTTCCTTACCAGGACAATGGTTCCATGACTCTTTATCTGACAATCTCAAGATTTCATTGACGCGTTGCTGCACAAACTGCTTCCAATCACCTGCATTGTATATCCAATGTAAAGCAGTTTTACTGTCCAACCAATATCTTACCTCGCTGATCTCAATTTGTTGTGCCAATGCGTTCTTCACAGTATCCATCAAAGTTGCCAAGATTCGAGCTGACATGAGTTCTAAACGCGGAATGGTCAAACCTTTTAAGGGGGCAATACGTGTTTTGGAACAAATAAGTCGAGAGTACTTACCTGTCTCTGTTTCAGTAACAAGGTACACTACAGCGGAATATGCTTTAGTACTTGCATCCCCAAATCCATGCAAAGAATATTTGACCTTGTTTCCTTCTGGCTCATGTAATGTTCTAGGTACAGTTACTGATTTAACGGCCTGTGCATCTCTCAACAGTGTTTCCCATCTCTCTCTTTTCTTGGCAGGCAACTCTTCATCCCAGTCAGTTTTGTCGGTACATAGCTCCTGGAAGAGTATCTTTCCCATCAAAGTTACAGGGCTAACAAGACCCAATGGGTCAAGCACTTTCGCAAGGGAACTTAATAGAGAACGCTTTGTAACCTTGTTGGAATCCTCATTACTCATCTTGGTTAAGTCAATTTCTAAATCATCTTTATTGACATCCCAAATAAGGCCTAAAACTTTTGTCTTACCTTTCTCAGGTTCCTGTCCTGCATTCAATGTTTCCTTTGTGTATGATACCTCAGATTTTGCATCAGTTTCATCTGCTCCTTGGTTTTTGCTTGTACCTTCCATGTAATGTCTCAATTCTGCATCATTGCTCTTCCATTTTCTCAGTTTGAATCCAGCTTGCAGCATTCTTTCTCTTGACTTCTCAAAAAGCTCCTTCGCAGCTTCCAAGTCCTTTGCTCCTGTGCACAAATCATCTACAAAGAAATTCTGAGAAAGCCTTGTGGCGAATTCTGGGTCTGATTCCCTGAATTTCTCCACATGGTTACGAATAACTGCATTTAATAAAAACGGGCTGGAATTTACTCCAAAGACAGCACGGTTATAATGGAAGATAACAGGTGAAATCTCCTTGTCATGAATATTTTCGACCCATAAAAATCTCAGGCAATCTCTATCAACTGCATCAATTTCAACATTCAAAAAAGCTTTCTCAATATCACCAACCAAAGCAACATTATTCTCCCTGAAACGAGTCAAAATATCAAAAAGCATGAGGTTCATAGAAGGGCCTACGTGCAGGCAATCATTTAAAGAAGTACCACGCTTACCTGATTTCGAAGACGCATCGCAAACCATTCGTACTTTGGTAGTTTCTGCATGTTCTCTTACAACGATTTGATTCGGCATGTACACTCCCGTCACGAAAGTATCCGGACAGCCGAAACAAAATGGCGTCGAATTTGACCGTTGGTCCTTCGACCCCCAAACGGTTCAGCCGTTATGCGGCCATTTCAGGGAGTGGAAATAAATGATTTTACCGCCAAAATTGTGTTTATCGATCACGCAATCAAGGAAGAAATAAAAAATTGAAAAACAAAGCAAGATAAACGTGTTTTGATAATAAAACATGAAATTAGCTGCGAGGAGAAAATGTAATCGATAACAAGGGAGCCTCACAACTTAGAACTGATATTTAAGATACTCTTCCAAACAATTCGTTCACTGGAATAGCATCACTTGGTGCAGGAAAGTCTGAAATTTGCAAATATGAAAGAAAATTCAAGTAAAATCCAGATATAATGAAGTTATAAATGAAAAAAGAAACAGTTGCTGCGATCGAGGTAAGGTTTTGTAACAACAGAATTATTGCAATCAAACTCAATACCAAATTGTTGCAAAGAAAATTCGTTAGGGACTGTATAATTTTACTCAGATTGATTCCCCTATGTAAGATGTACAAAATGATACCAACTTTAGGCCAACCTTTGGCATTAATTATATTTTTGAGGCTTTGATACAAATTTAAACTTACCTTGGCAAAGATGATATCGCAACCCTACAGTCATGGGAGACTCAAATTTAATTTTGCCATTTTACAGCCAGGCGTCTTTTCGATGTCATTCATATGATTCCTAAAACTGCGATCTTTTCTGCTTCATTTGACATAAAAAACTATCTTCTCCTGTCATGTAGCAGCCTCCAAGACAGGAAATTTGTTGAACATATTGTCTTGTTTTCGATTGCTTTTCCTTCTCATAGCTAAATTCATGTTTTGCTATCAAAACACTTCATTTTGCTTTGTTTTTCAATTTTTCATTTCTTCTTTGATTGCGTGATCGATAAACAAAGTTTTGGCGGTAAAATAATTGGTTTCCAGTCCCTGAAATGGCCGCATAACGGCTGCACTGTTTTGGGGTCGAAGGGCTAACGGTCAAATTTGACGCCATTTTGTTTCAGCTGTCCGTATACTTTCGTGACGGGAGTGTAGTACACCTTTTCTGCACTCGGCAACTCACAGACTTTCTCGATAATACCGGCTTCTTCTTGTTCTCGAATGATATTGTTGCATTCTTCAAGCAGTTTTGGCTCTTTCTGCAGTTTCCCAATCTGACTTTTCAACCTCGAAACACAGTTTGCATAATTTGACGGCAATTGTCTGTGGCCTACTTTCCACGGCAAGGCTACTGAGTATCTCTCTCCTGTGAATGTTATGTTGTCAACGACGTCTGTGTACACATCATCACTTGGCCTAATCCCAACGCTGTCTAAATCCCATAATTTGGCAATTTGTTTATCAAGCTGTGCATTTTGTTTCTCTTCTGCTGCAAGACTAAACGAATTAGTTTCGGCACAAACAACAAAATACATTGAATTGTCAAATGAATGAATTTTCTTACCTTTCAGAGGCCCGGACAGCACCCAACCAAGTTTTTTACGCACCGCAACTGGTTCATTGATCCCCCCTCGTATTGTCTCATGCTCTTGAAATCGCCACAAAAAATCTGCTCCAATTAATACGTCCAATTCGAGTCTTTCCTGCTCCTTGTTTACATCTGAAAACCAAATCTTAGAGAGATGATTAAAATCTTTCTTCACAATTTCTAAATGAACATTAGGAATGTCAGAAATCTTATCAACAACAAAGGCTGTTATTTTCGTTCTTTCCCCGCCTTTCACATTCATAACATCGAACTCAACTAAATCTCTTTCAACATACTCAGCCTCATTGCTTCCGAACGCTTTAATTCCAAACATTTCCTTTCTCACGGGACGCAAACCGGCCTTCCCCACCACCCAGGGGGTTACGAAAGATCTTTGACTTCCACAGTCAAAGAGTGCGCGCACGCGAATATTTTTATCCCCGTTTACAAAGGCTTGCGCGGTTTGCAAAGCAGCGGTTTCCCTGCCTGGGCTTTCATCACCTTGAATGCAAGAGGCAATATTGGCACATTCTACATCTGGGGGTGCTGAGGGTTCTGGCCTATCCTTCCCTTTATTATCAATCCCTTCATTACACAGAGATACATGATGTCGCTTCTTACAAATTTTACATGTTGCACGAGATCTGCAGTCAAAGGCTCTGTGTCCTTTCTTAATACATAAAAAGCATCGCCCAAATTTCTTAATAATATTCTTACGTGCTTCGATGTCCACTACCTTTGTACACTGTTCTTCTTCGTGGTCTCCGTGACAATATGCACAATTCTTCTCTCCCTTTCCAGTGCTCGTATGCAGTGCTGTCGCTGTACCCTCTTTGTTTCGTTCCATTGGCCTTCGAAAGTACTGTTTCCTCTCAGTTGCTGCCGCGTTGTTTTTAAACATTGGCTCCAGAAGTTCTCTCACCTCAAGCTCCTTTTCCAAGGCTCGCAAGAAATCTGTCACGTTCCACTCCAAGTGGCGTATTTCGCTGCTTCTGACCATGTTCAGCCTGATGGCTTGCGGAATTTTCTCTTGAAGGGCTTCGACTACGATGCTGGCATAAGTTTCTTGAGGTACGTTCATCGAATCTAGGCCGCGTACGTGGATTTCGATCTTGTCTTTGAAGCTTCTTAATTTTGCAACTTGTTTCTCGTCAGAAACTCCAACAGCGTTGACCATTTCGTTGATATGTGCTCTCCTAATCAAGGCTGGCTTGGCGAAACGTTCTTTCAGTAACTCAATGGCCTCCTTGTAGCTTTCTCCAGTCACCTTAAATCCCGAAACAACTTGTTTTGCTGGTTCCAACAGCGACTTTTTGGGGTATTGGAATTTCATTGCATCTGGCAGCTCTCCGTTGTCATCGACTGCTCCACAAAAGGAGTCCCAAAACTCGAACCAATTTTGCGGTTTTCCATCGAACTTTTGCAGCTCAAGTTTTGGTAATTTGGCTCTGACTTGCTTCGTGTCCTTCGTTGATGCTGATGAAGATGCAACGCTTTCTAAAGAACGTGCGGGAGATAATCTTTGTTCCAATTTCAAATCCATGTCGTACAAAACATCGTCGAGTTCTTCCATGAATTTCGACGCTTCCTCTGCTTCTCTCATGCAATCTTGTTCTTCTAAATTCGAACTCATTACTTCGAGTATTTCGGCATCTAATTGCTGTATTTTTGCCGACAATCCAACTAATGTTTTCCTTCTCTTTTCGAGCGGTTTTCGCTCGTTCGGTTCAAACTGTTCGATCTCATCTCTTGCATTGGGTAGTGCTCGGGTCACCAGACCGCGATACGCCCCTCTTGTCTTTCTCAATTTTGTCAAATCTTCCATCCTGACGGTGGACCACTAGTGTCGTGAAATGCGCCGACTGAACGCTTCACGTCTTGCTGGTTCGTGTAGAAATGACGATCAAAACAAGCAACATTCTCAATTTTACTCCATTTTCATCTCCATCCAACAAAATCTCTACGCCTCCCACCTGCTCACACCCTTAAAATTACTCAACCATACATAATATGAGTCCTCTTCTGATTGGCTCAACTTACAGTCATACGATATTACGATATTACCCTAGATCTTGGGAAATTTACTGGCAGCACAATGCTGCCTCGCAATGGTATGGTGATTCCCAGGGCAATTCCCCAACAGCCTATTGAGTTGAAGTCTTATAACTGGCCAGGAATCTTGGACTACCCCCAATTGGAAGTATGAGTTTGACAAAAAGGGCCATTTGGTAGCCATTCCGTAAGACCCTCAAACTCACTGGACCCCCCTGTTAGGCCATAATGGGAGTACCCCGTATCCAATCAATGATTACGCAATTGTGCACGCGCTTAAAAAGCTTTTCGTCCCCTTGCTGTTAGACACGCAGACATTTCTCAGATCTGTGAACTGATCTGTTGGGAAGTCTCTCTTTGCTGAAATGACAATGTGCCAGCTTTTCACTGAGCTGAATGTTAGTTCCGTTATCATTGTGTTCTTCGTCCTAGAATGCTCGTATTTATCATTGTTGATTTGTATTCGTAGCTCCGAAATTCACAATCATACATAAACGTAAACACGTCCAAAACTGCAATTCTCGCTCTTTTGTATAACCTGATTTACTGGCTCAAAATGGGCAATGCCGAAACGGCTTAGATTCTAGTTTCCCAAGGAATACGAGTGGCACAAAGAACCGCTGGGTAGCGGGTAGGACGTTTTATCGATAAATCTCTCAGTCGTCTGGATTTTGTTGTTTTGATGTCGTGCTTCCACTCAATTCATCGTGTACTTTTAATCGAATATAAATCTCTATTTAAATATCTAAAGTCTCAAGTATCTTTCCACCATAGAGACAATTAGCTCAAATATTTTCGTCTGGATTTTGGAGAAAAGGTTATGGTGATAACTGGGACAATTTGGATAGGTGCACTCATTAGCCACTTGCTTCTCGCAATTGTATTTCATCTTTTGTTAGTGCATTTGATATATTTACGAAAGACATTATAAAAGGTGCCCACTACTTTAACATCACAATCTTCGTAACTCTTTCAGGATTGGTCTGAAGAATCAAGAATCCACGAAATGCTTTTGTAAGTCTACTGTTGATTAGTTTTTATTGCGGAACTGTAAGGATCACCCTTTTTGTCTTCACAAGGAGGGGTAGATGTTATAGTCCAATATTTTCATGCAACGCAACTGTAAGTGTAAAATCAAGACCCTTCAACCATTCTGTAGAAGTGAATCAGCCCAGAGGCACTTTAGGTGATACTGTTTGCTAGGAAACAGACTAACTTGACTCCCATGAGATACATTTATTAAGAATGCTAAAATCACGTATAAATGGCTTTCTACTGCCCTGCATCTGAAATAAGCCTTACTTACCAAAACTTCAATAAAATGATAAATAATTCAATTTATTTACTCAAGCCATATACTGTTGAAAAGAGATAAATCATCAGCCTCCCCGATGACTATATGAAATTAATAAAGATTTCTCAAAATATAGAACAGGTAGGCTCCCAATTATTGTAAGGTTAGTTCTGATGAAGTGAAGGCGAAAATGAAATGAAAGTTCTATACTATTGAAAAGAGGATAGAGTGTGCTTTATTATGGTATCCATCATAAAAGGAAGGCCAAACTTAGGGCTAAAGAAGGAAGTTCGGTATTTAATCCTAACACCTAACCAATCACACCCACGACAGTGTACCTTTAAAGGCAATCTGTCCCCTTCGATGAATGAAAATAAAATCGATAAAGATCTCTATTGTATATTCCAGAAGTTGGTGTTAATTCGCTTTATCCAAAGAAATCAGGGTCATAGAGACTCAGTGATGCATGAATTTAGCTGCAGCGTAAATAAGGTAAATAAAGCAGTAACCAAGGTCAGAACAATAGGGGACAGATTGCTTTTAAACTGATGAGTAAGGAATTATTCAATTCCCCTCAAAGATTAGTCAACTCAATGGTTTTGTGATTTATCGTTATCTTTGTTATTGTAGCTACATTTACGCCTCACACTGCTCCAAATTTTGAAGAAGAGTTAGACCTAAGAAGAATTATAAAACCACAAAAGAATGCATCGTGGTTGGCATATTACCCATCTCATCCTTGGGGTAAGTTCAATTTTAGATAAGTGCTTTATCATGAGAATGTTACATAAAGCAATACCGGGTAAGCCAGAAAAAAGTTCCCACTTTTGAAAATTCATAGCATCAAGAGTACTGGATGAATTGGAATGAATCAATATGTGCTTGACAGCCAAAAAATCGAAGTATTTTTGTGAATTTTCTTGCGTTCTTATGAGCACTGGAAAGATTGGTAAATTCAAATTTAGTTGCAAAATGACTGAAAAAGGCCTAAAATACTTGATTAAATCAAAGAGGACTCCTTGCTCAGAACAGCAGAGAAAATGCAATTTCTAATGGGTGAGAGATATTTACTGCCCATTTAGTGCCATGGGATTGAAGATCTTTAGTATCTGTTTGAGAATCTATGTCTTATTACTTGAAAGAGATAAAACGCCTGTGAGTATTGTTCCGTGTTCTAACTAACGATATATCCCAAATTTTCAAATCCACAATATTGCGAACTATGAACCTCGAACCGACAGCACATGCGCAATGTTTTTGAGCGGTGGAGACCCTGGAGGGGAAACAGCAGCGGCGGCAGTTGTTGTCGGTGGTGTTTTCTCGGTCGGGGTTCCTGCTGTTCAGCATTATTGCCTGTGCTAGCCAATGTGAAACAGATCCTAGTATGTATCCGTATTTGGTAGTTTATGTGTAGCTCTTTGTAAATGTATATTTTATAGTATTTAGTTGTATGATGTTTTTTTATGGAATGGCCAGGGAGTTGTCATGGTCTCCCTGGCATCGTCCTCGTAGTGTTGTACAGTAGCTCATATGTAATGTTTTAGGTACCTTCTGTATGTAAACGTTTTAACTGATTATATATAAAAAAAAGAAAAAAGTCCTAACGATTTGATCAAGTGTTTTAGGTCCTTTTTCACTCATTTTGCAGCCTTGAAATTTTGTAAAGTTGAATTTACCTACATTTGCAGTGCTCGTAAGAAGGCAAGAAAAATCACAAAAATACTTCGAACTTTTGGCTTGTAACTCAAACTTGAATCATTCAAATCCATCAAGTACTTGTAGTGCTACGAATTTTCGAAAATGGGAACTTTTTCTGGCTCACCCGGTAGTCTAGTTTTCGTTTTTTTTTATTTACTCATATCGTATTCTGTTTGTTGCGTCCATCATTTGAGATTTGTCAGGTGCATAGATAGAAGTTTGTTTGTATCATTATCCCTGGTGTCTTAATCCTATCTGGACCGGTTGAATTTTGACAACTCCATGGCCGTTGTAGGAGCTGCTTCGGACCCCGTTAGTAGATTAGAACTTACGGATAATAGCTTGACGATGGTCTGTTCTTATGTTCTTCTTTGTGGAGAATTCGAATACGTAAAAGACCTGGAGAGGACTACACGCCTTGGCAAATGGGGGAGGGGGTAGGGGTGAAAAGATGTTTAGAGAAAAAGGTTGATGAAATTTTATTTGAATTAAAAAAGCCAAAAAAACGAAGACACTGGGAAATCAACGACAGAAAATCAGAGTATTCACAGCTTGTTACAAATCGATCAGTTGGCCAATATAAACAAATCTTTAGAAAATGAAAATGCCGTGCTGAAAACAAACGCAGCAAGCAATGTGAAAAGTAAAGGATACCCTTCTAGAAATTCCTATGGATACGGTTACTATAAGCAACTACCCGATTTGTATACTCAGGATCCAAACAATGAGATGACAAATATCCCCAGGAGAGCACCAGGCCACATGGCACCATGGAATCAATGGACATTTCCCAAGGTAACAACAAAGAAGCCAAAACTGTTTTCAAATAATCCATTGCTGACAAGTAATCGTTACACCTGCCTGCAGGTTGATGAAGAGAACTCTGAATGTGATACTTCTCCGGCAAGGAACGTCGTCCCTGGGGATTCATCCTATTCAGAATCTGTGCGAGGCAAAAAACAGAAGGGCTCAAAATATGCGTTCGGATTCGTTTGCTTGGCCTGATGAGAACGAAGGATCAAATGAAAGAGCAGATGAAAGATTTGGATTTGGGCAAGATGGTTACACAACAAAATTCGCCAATCCACCACCAGCTGCGTATATCCGTCGACCTGCACCCGAAAATGCTAGGCTAGATTTCCTGTAATCGAATTTTATATTTCTGTTCACTTTTCGACATCGAAGGGGAAAAGCGTTGGTCAACAGAATAGTTCATGCAGAAGGAATTGAACGCTTTTGCAAGAAGTTTACTTTTCAGTACTTATCAATGCTTATTGTGGAATCTTAAAGAAATCGATGTTTCATGAATGCTCATGAAAGTCTCGAAAGACACCCAAAGCATGGTTTATGAAGTTGCTGGTAACAGTCAGTAACTTTTAATCAATAGATGCAAATGATACTTTTACGAGCGCACTAAGGATGTTTATTGAGACTTGGGTATGGTATTCCCAACAGACGACGTTCACTTTTTTGCCAATGGAAACATTTCTCAAAGTTATTTCAAGCCTGAGCTTTTGCAAGCGTGCTTCATAGCACGGTAATATGTTGACCAAGGTTTCTTCCCTTTGCTGTCGAAAAGTAAACAGAAATATAATATTCGATTACAGGAAATCTAGCCTAGCTTTTTCAATCAGACTTGGCAAAGTTGTAGATCAACTACCTAGCTAAAGATGGAGCGAAAAAAATCGAACTTTTTTCGAGTAGTTTTGGAGATAAATCCACTTTTCTAAAATCAACAAAAAGATTTGAACTAGGATTTGCGAAGCCAGCGTTGATGAAAACATTGCGATTTATGCATCTTTCGATTGCCCAGAGTACACAGAACAACATCCTTTTTACCGCCTTTCGATAGGCCGAATAATATGGGAGAAATTAACTGTTTTCTAAGGAGAGTGGTTTTGCGAAGCTGCATCTCGCTGTGCACTAGAGCGGAAAGCAGAGTTACCTTAAGAGAAGGCATTCGGTCAAATGTGACGGTGATGAGAAAGGACGTTGTGCTTCGAAATTGAATTTGACATTATTTGATGCGGTGTTGAAATCATCTTCACAAAGAGTAAAGTTTCTGGTTCTTCAATCCAATGTACGTTAAGGTATTTTGATGTTCAGCGTTTCTCAATTCATCCAAGTTTCTAGAATTCACCTGAAAGACTTGTATTTAATTTGAAATGAGTTCAGGGCATCATCAAAAATATTAATTCTGTTAATGTAAAACAACACTGGTTTCAGAAACGACCACGTGTCATTTTCAGGAAATAACCACACTTTCTAAAACAGCCATAGAATTTTTTGCAGAAGGTTCCCAAGGATATCCTTTGGCACACGCACTCGAGACATGTTCTAGTTAATTGTCACATTTTTTGCTAAGACAGCGTTAGACCACGTCTTTTAGATTTTTAACGGTTTTTACTTAAATATCAGTTTTTATCCTCAAATATAGTACTTGTAGTAGTTCGCAAAATTCGCCAAAATTTTCCACTCGTTTTCAATAACATGAAACACACATAATGCTGAGATAAATACAATCAACATGAAAAATAATTTCAAGAATGGGAGTTGTGTGAGCAGAGAAATTGAATTTTGAAGTTAGGCTAAATCGAGTGTTCATTGTCTTTTCGAATTCAAATTTGTAAACTTATGATTTCTTGAAACTTTAAAAATCTGTATCTTGGCCCTCGTAGGCTCGATTTTGATAATTCTTCTTTTATTATGACTGCGAATCATTGCTCTTTCAAATGAGCTACAGCGTGAATGATTTTGATAACTTTCATTTTTCGGCATTTATTACATTTGCTGGATCACTGTGAAATGCATTTATAGTATGAATGAATAAATTTCGTAGTTTGCCAACTTTTACAACATTTTAACGATCGTCTTGTCCATAGTTAACATCCAAGAATTTTGATTTGAGAATTTGCTCAAAGATCATGATTTTCGAAATTATTTTTTTGTAATATTTTGAATACCGAAAATTGCTGAAAGATTATTGAAGGTTGCAAAATGTGAGTCAAACAATTTTGCTGTGAGTTTATGGAAATTTTTCCTTCAAGTGTTCACAATAAATCCTGACCACAACTGGTCAAATTGCAAATGGCCGCGAGTGCAATGTTGCTGCTACTTGACTCACCTGATATATGTCATCACTGTACTAAAATGGTAAAATTTTAACTCGCGTTATTCAACGTCGTTAGTGCCTATCTCGCCATGACATCAATGTAAGAATCAAGTCTGTATTATTTGTCCTTTCCCCCAATCAAACAGAGCTTCCAGACATTTCTTACGTTTTACGTGGAAACAGGTAATTTCGCAATGCATGATCACAAGCATTGCTTGTTAAAAGAACAACACGTGAAACAATGACTGTTTGTTGAAAAACAATAAAAACATGGCCACGTAAGACAAACATTTTGCTTACTACCCGATATACTTCACGTGTACTGTACTACGTACCCATGAGTCAAAAAGTGCTTGTTCTACTGTGTAGGGAGGCTTCAGAATAGGATCATCGCTTCGTTTGAGAGAGATTTGTTCACCACCTTTTGAAGATTTTCATGTTTTCGCACATGTGCAGTAGCAGTTTGTGGCTAGAGAGGGTCTATTTTTGTCTTGAGTACTCTAGCTCTAGTTCCTAAATCATTCCATTCTGATGTTCGCTTGTGATGAAGATCGTGAGAAATGCTCATAAAAAGCCATTTTATGGTATAGAACATTCAGGTAGAAAGCGCAGTTTGACTAGAAATAGAAGGATGAGGCAAGCGACGACAATCATTGTAAATTTATTCATCCTTCATCAGAAAGACGTAAACATGTTTGACAAATCCAGTTGCAAAATATTAGACATGTTTGACAAATGCAGTTGTAAAATATTAGATAGTTTTAATTAAGACATGATCAATAGAACGTTTCGAACCATACTTGGTTCATCTTCAGCGAATAATTAAGCGTTAAACGGCAATTTATACCCTAAGACAAACAAGTAATTGAAGGTAAACAAGCGTGAGTTACATTTCCTACGCGAGAGGGAACCCGGGGCCTAAGTCCCAAGTGAATAAAATAAGGCACATAGAAAAAAAACTCAGGGGATAGATGACTGCTGGGAATTGAGTTCAGGCCGATCTCGTAAAATCAAAGGCTTTTGTGAATAAGCAAACCAAAATAATTATTGGCTCTGTCCAAAATAGAGAAATCATTAACCAACGCGGCGTGTCCTGATTGGTTAATACGATCCCCGATGGCAGAGGAACTCCCTTTTATTTTAAGACCAGCTTTGTTAATTTCCAAGTGCTCTCTGCATCGAGTAATCAAATTACGTGATGTTTTTCCATAGTACGAGGCATGGCAGCCAGGACACTGAAACTTGTAAACAACAGAAGAGTGCATGGAAACAGGAAAGCGGTCTTTAAACGGGAAAAGTGATCCAATGCGTTTTGGGGACCGAGAAATAACCCTCAGTTGGATATTAGGATAAAAAATTGCTTGAGATTTCCCGAATTTTATTTTAAAGCAATCTACTCTCCAGATGTTTGGGTGTACAAGTTTGGATGCCGGTTGCGTTTTATGAAAGTAGGTAAAATTTAGAAAAATCTTCACGGGTTTCTTATGTCTCCTTCGTTTTATCCGTCTGATTGGTCCATAGAAATGAGGCTTTGGCGGTTTCGACCATGGGCCACTAGCATTCAGCTATGTACGACGAATAATTCCTATGCTACCACGTGCCAAAATGTCCATCCTCGTTTTTCTGCCTTGCCTATTGATGTGGTTAACAATCATGAAGGATGATTTCGCATTTCGGGCACAAAAAATTTCTACGGTATCAACCCCATCGAATGCACTATATGGAATCCGACCATTAACGTCTGTAAAAAAGCGTCATTCGCAATAAGAGAAAGAAGGATTAGCTATAGTGTTGGGTATAGAAAATTTCTATTTGTTTCTTTTTGGAAATCTATTCACACTTTACACAGATCATAAAGCCTTGAGTTAATTTATAATAATGCAAAGTCAAAGCCACCAGCGAGAATAAAGAGATCGTTATTACGTTTGCAACCATATGACTTTAAAGTTATTTATAAGTCTGGAAGCAGCAATCAAGTTGACTTTTTATCACGTCATTCAGTTTATTCAAAGGAAAAGCAAGTGAATATTGCTGACAAATACATCAATTCAATTCAATCACATCAGTTGAAGCTTTATCACTGAAAGAGATGTAAGAAACAACAGAGAATGGCAGAACTCTGAGAGAAGTTAGAGCAGGACTTCAGACAGGCTTTTGGGACGCAGGGCCGTAGCACCATTGTTTTTAGAATTATGGGGGGCTTAAGCCCCCTGCCCACCCCCTTCCTACGGGCCAGGTGGTACATAGATCTTGTGAAATATTTTTGTAAAGTGAAAGATGAACGGTCAGTTGATTACACAAACAAAGTTATCTTCAGAGGGACTTTTATTGTTATTCCTGAAGAGTTACAGAGTAAGATTATCAAACTCAGTGAAGAAGGACGCCCAGGAATTTTAAGAATTAAAGCATTACTGAGAGAACATGTTTGGTTTCCAAGCATAGAAAAACAAGTCGAAGATGAAATAAGTGATTGCATGCCTTGTCAAGCAACGACACAAGGGAATCCACCAGAACCGTTACAGTCAATAGAGAGATGCCAAAGCGACCTTTGCAGACATTACATTTAGACTTTTACGGAACTTTACTAACCAATGAATATTTGTTTGTCACAATCAACCGTTATTTACGTTACCCTGAAGTAAAAGTTGTGAAGAGTAAATTGTCAAATACAATAATTCCCAAGTTTGTTGTACATGAATTGCCGAATAAAGTTGTAACAGAAAACCAATGCTAAAGCTTCAAATTTTGAAAAATGAGCAGTGTCATATGGTGCAGTGGGTCTTTTCCTCGATGTTTAGTACTTTTTGCCATTTTTTAAACCATTTTGTAACCGGTTGTAGAGAAGAATTTTCTCTTTTTTGCGAAATAAATAAATGCTGACTTCAAAAATCTATCAGAGGTACGAAGCAAAAATTTCGAAATAAGAATGACTAGGATACAATCTTTTTATGTTTCAAATCTCATATCGATATGTTTATTCAATTTGAAGATACAATTGCTGCCGTCAGCAATTAACCACGTGACAAACCAGAATGACGTTATCTTGTTGGCCTTGTCGTATTTTTTACTTCTGCCAAGTCTCAAATCTCTAGCACTTATGGTTCTGATAATAAACAGGAGGGGGGGCACAATGTTAGTCTTCCAAAGTGTCAAAAATCCTTGTTTGGATGTGGTTAAGTGTATCAAACTCCATTTCTGTCAGCAGGGCGGTGATTAATGCGGCATAATGCCAAAAAGGCAAGTGATTTAATAACCATACACAGACTTCCCAGAGAAGGTAAAATTTTCCTTTTGCAGTAAATAAAAACAATTATTACCACACGGTACATGAAGTGAAATTGTCTAATTTGGTTGAATGCACTAAGCGAAGAAAACAATGATAGACTTTGCAGGTGAACGTTTTCGTCAATAGAGGATTGCGCTAAAGATGGCGGCGAGGAATTGTTTACCAAGATGCATTGCGCTCTAATTAAGATTTTTTAACGATTCTATAGGAATTCGATTAAAGAACGCATTGCATCTTGGTAAAAAATTCCTCGCCGCCATCTTTAGCGCAATCGTCTATTGAAATTTTGTTATTCATTTCCCGGTGATTCGAAGTACCAAAGATGAAATGTGTGTCATTTTCGCTATATTAAGCCCTTTCCTGAGAAAAGTGGAGTTTAAACAATAGAGAGATATTCTACTGGCAAGGGTAGCATGAATGTTGAGATGATAAGAAAGATACAGGCAGATGATCATGTGATGGCCAATTACATGTTCTGAAATCGGAAAACGCTTCATTCAAATTTGGTGATTCCCTGTTGCTGTTTCAGTTGCTTAATTTGATCAAACCTAGTGATCATTTAACAACTGTCTTACTACCCTTTTAGAAATTCTTTATTTATTCTTTTTGTTAGGATATGCAAGTTGAGGGGTATTTGAATTTAAAACTAGAATGCTTTTTATGGGATACGAGGTAGATTTTTAAAACTACTATACAGAAAATAGCTACCGGGTGCGCCAAAATAAACTATGCACGTTTGGCAGGCCACAATAAATCGTACACTGGACCGATTTTGAAGATTTATAACTCAATCTTTAGCAGAAAGCCTGAATTAGATACTGGGATTTTTTGCAATTTTTTCCAATTTTTTTCATTTTCAGTTTTTAGAGCTACAAGCAAGTTTCTTAAAATTTTAGTTTTCGAAAACACTGAAAACGATCTAAAACATCGATCAAATTTTCTAAAGAATCGACATGAATGGACAAAGAGAGAACTTGTCGTGGTGGTTAGGGATTTAGAAATCGACTGATTGTAATCTGCTGTACGAGAGTTCGTACTAAACCCCCAAATCACCCTGAAAACGTTTTCTCTTTGTTCATTCATGTTGAGTCTGTCAAAATTTTGATCGACGTTTTTTGATCGTTTTCAGTGTTTTTCGAAAAGGAACATTTTTCGAAAATCGCTTCCAGTTCTAAAAGCTGAAAACGGAAAAACTTGCAAAAAGTCCTAGAATCCAATTCAGGCTTTCTGCTAAAGATTAAGTCATAAATCTTCAAAATCGGTCCAGTGTACAATTTATTGTGGCCTGCCGAACGTGCGTAGTTTATTTTGGCGCACCCGGTATATTTCCAAAATTAAATGAGATATATCAAATTTGGTTAAATATTGCTAATTAAAGGGAATAGACATAGCTATATCTCGTATCCGCTATAAATAGGCCAAAGAAACGCCCACAAACCCATTGTTTCTTTAGCTACACAATGAAACCGGATGCGTCAAAGTTGTCGAGTACAATAATGTGGGAGGATTTCGCAGCCCCCTTTGCTGAACTCTTAGCTAGGGGTAGCGAATGTGCTATTCACACTCGAAATTTGCAAAAATTAATGCTGGAAATATATAAATGCCTCAATTCGGAAAATCCATCTTTTATGTGGAATATCTTCCAGGCAAAAGATGTAGCCTATAACCTAAGGACTAAAAATCTTCTACGGTTACCAAGCACCAACACCTTGTCATATGGAAATGATTCATTATCTTTCAGGGGGGCCATCCTTTGGAACACTTTGTCTGACTCAATAAAAAGCCTGGCAACCAGTGCTAGCTTTAAGAGATCAATTAAAGAGTGGAAGGGTGACAGTTGCTCATGCAAAATATGTAGATAAAGAGTCCGTGGGAATTTCACCAGAAATATTTCTGTATTATAATCATGTATTTATCTATTCATTGTAATTAGTATTCCTTTTTGTGTAAATAGTTGGTCTTAATTAGTTCAATTTTGAACTATCAGTTTTTTTAACCAACTGTAAATAATGTTATAATAATAATAAAATTATATTTTTGACCTGGCCCGGGCCAGCTTTTAACTATGTCGATTCCCTTTAAACAGGAAAAGTCTCGAAATTAAACAATTCTTGACTTAGCCGAAAAAGGCAGCGGTCAAAAAACTGTCTCTCCCCGGCTCAGATAGGATTAAAAGAGAGTTTACCGATTTGATATGGTACTATCAATAACCTCTAAGGGCTTATCACGTTTTGATTTTGATTTTGGGTTATTATCACTATTCTGTTCCAAATAAAAGCCTCAAATAGTTGATCTCCTCTCGATATGTTTTAGAATGCTTGAGTTTGTTGAATGGAAATATCATGTTTTATGATCCTGTTGAGCAAACCTTGTTAGCTCTTTCGGGATGCTTTCAGATATTTTCTGACAAATGAAATCGCCCTAAGAGCATGACCAGCCTAATACGAAAGCTAAGTGCGATGTAATTTAGAGGTCTTAAATGATCTTTTTGTCTTCTTTCCTTTGAAAATTTCTTTTTCTGGTAGCAAGAGAAATTGCAGAAAATGCGTCCAAGCTACTGCAAGGAAAAGTCATGGCTACAGATCGTAACTTAAATGGAAAGGTTTTCATGTCAGAAAGCGAAGCGGCGAGTGAGGCATCTGAATTTTTCTCTCTGTATTATGGAGGTATGTTCCTTTGCCCTTTCCTATGCATTACATGTATCAAATCTTTTGAATAATTGTTTGAATGGTTATCACTTATTTATTCCAATGGGTAATCACCTGACAGCACACAAAGAAGGATAAGCATTGCACAATTACAATCAGAAATTGTTTGTGGCATATATATTTACTGGCCAACGATTTACAAGTTATGTAGATCCAATTTTAAACGCCATACAGGAGATGGGCTTCAACTTGCCGTAATGGTACCGTGGGCATGTTTGATATCATCTTTGCTTTGAATGTGATAGCGTTTTCTGTGCTTTGTTTATTGTAAAGCTATGAAAAAAGCTCGAAGCACCGTAACTTTTGAATTAGCGCAACAAACCAGTAGAATTTTCACGAAGCTAAGTTTCAAGATATAGCAATCTAAGCATGAGTTACCGTGAACTTTTTTGATATCTTGGTTATTTAAGTCATAATCTCACCTCGTTTGATGTTATACAATCATTAGATTTCTAAATCGTTTGCCTGAAAAGTTTATAGCGTGTGCTAGTACTTACCACCATATTGTAGAGCTCCATTAACTTAAAGCTTCTTGAATATTCTACCGTTTTCTGCAATTGATTTAGAAGTTACAACAGCTTAAATTTTTCATACGTCATTGCTTGTATTCTTCTCTTTAATCAACGCTTTGATTTAGGAAATAATCAAGATATTATAAAGTCAGCGATGGAATAACAGCAATTTTCCTGACTTACCTTCAAGCCATTCAATACAAAAAGGCTGTAGTAGCGATGCGTTCAACAGATACCTTGTGCTGCTGCTTGTTATTATAGATATAATGTCATTTTTAGGCTGCTTTATGTTGTCATTGATTTGAAAGAGCTTTTTTGAGGCTTTCACTGGGCATTTTCAAAATTGAAAAAATTATGAAAGTGAAAACATTTAACCTTACGATCAATTCATAGAGGAATTCATTGGTGTCAATCAAGGCCAAAATCAACCATTCATTGCATTTCCTAACATGACCAGAGATTTTATGTTGCACAAAAGCACTTCTATCCAAGGAGGCCTTTTACATGAGAAATTTCAGCTCGTGCTGATTTTCAGTTCCGTTGACGGTGTAAACCTTCATCGTGTTTAAAAGAAGAAGGCTGAGTTGCATCTCAACACTTGCTGAACTTAACTATGCCACTGAAAACAAGAAAATATTTCATCTCGGGCCTGTTGAAATCAAAGACTAGAATGTGAACAAATGAGATCGGATCCATTTCTGCCATCATTTAACTTTTTCAATGGGGCACGTATAGCTATTTCGATTGCAGGGTAAGATGGGGATTTGGGTTTGAAATGGACATTTTTCAAAATAAACAGAATACCCTTACGGACTCGTTGGAAATATTCAAGATCCACTTTTGTTGACCTACATTGTTGACCTCTTGTCGTTCTTGGGAACTTTTTCTCGTTTTTAATTTGAAGTTAATTTCTCCCCTTCCAGAACAATCAAGGTAGACAGGCCCAAAAAGGAATCTTATCTTTCACCAGTCAGATCATCACATAATTGTCAGCTAATACATTCCAAGTCTCCGTTCTACTTCCATTATAAATCTCAGTTCTACTTTCATTATAAATCTCAGTTCTACTTCCATTATAGATCTCAGTTCTACTTCCATTATAAATCTCATGCTTTGCAAATGTGTAGGGAATGGAAACGCCTCGCGACGGTGAGGTACCAGTAACCTAATAGAATAGAAACTCGAGGAATTTTGGCCTCGAGTGTGGTGTCGGGGAAGCTGGGCCCCAATAGCCACTGGTGAGCCATGGAGGGAGCTGGGCCTCGACCTAGCCTGTCAGGAGATGGGCCTACAAGTCAGGGGCTCGATCATAACCTATAAACGCGGTCCCCCTCGAGGGAGATGGGCCTCGTGATTTTTGCTGCGTGCATGTGGAGGAGATGGGCTCCGACTCGAAACACTGAATTTGGTGCGGGGGAGATGGGCCCCGACTCGAGATCTTGAATTTAAGCTCCTACTGGAAACAGGAGCACATGACAACTGTGGAGGATTTTGGCTTCCAGCTTGTCATGAGGAACCATGAACGTTATTTTGATGTTAGACCATTTTTCGAGTTTGTGTTTGAAGTGTTTTGTTTAAACAGGCACTGCACCGCTGATCGAATAGGCGGTGCAGTGCGGTGCAGTGCGTTACAATCAGTGCGTTACAATCAGTGCGTTACAATCAGTTAGTGAATAAATACAAACTACAATCAAATCTGAAATGAAAGATAATGGCTACAATGCTTGATATAACTAACACTAAATCATGTGATAGAGTTCAGTTCAAGTGTCCAACATGATTATATACTAATAAGAATACACTAACATTACATAGGTAAGCAGAACAACGGGACTGGTGAGTTGTGCTGAGCAGCTTCTCTCAAAAGGGAGGGAGGGAGGGAATTTATTTCGTGACAGTACAGTTTTCGAATATTTCTCAAAGGTGAGCGGGAAAATACAGTGCATTAGCATTTGAGATGAGAGAGACAGAGGATCATCCGTGTCGTGATTAGGCATTTGCACAAGGCTGATTTGTTGATCCAGAATCGCACAATTGGGCGGGCTAATAATTGGTTGCCTACTGCCATACGTGTTGAAAATATACTATTGCGAAAGAACTGCCCATCCTCAAATTACTGACAATAGGGGATAACTTATGATTCGCGAAGCAAATTTTTCTAAGATCTGCAGAGAATAGGAGCCAATGAAAATTATTGGTTGGCAAGGGGATCAATAGAGATTCGTCCCAGAATAGCGGTGAGAATCCGATGCGGCCTAAAGTGTCTGGAGTGGAAGGAGTAAACAGAAACCGGCGGTTGGAGGGATCACTTGCTGTGTGCTAGCGTGTTTCAGCAATAGTCAGAGAGACAAAAAAAAACTATCATTTACACGATTCTGAATGTCAAAAAGCAAGGAAAAGCAAGAACTCAGAAAGAGATAGCTAATGACTTCTCGGCAGATTTCTCCAACTGTTGGTCAGAAGGCGCTGCACTGGTGACTCTTTGGACAGGTTCATATTTTGAAGCAACGATATTGCCTGATCCTTGCCTTTGAAGTAAGCCTTCCTTTTTCGTCTCCTTTTTCCCGTTATTTTTTGGAACAATTGTTGGAACGTTGTTCATGTAAGTCTTTCGACCCCCAGTGAAAAGTTTTGAGCATACCCCGTGTCCTGGACCTGGAGTGAAATTCTGCCGAGAAATCATATGCAGCCATCTCTTTCTGAGTTCTTGTTTTCCTTAGACGCCGTGACTTGCAGATCGTAACGAGATGCATTATTAGATAAACAAGTTGAGAATTTAGTGATTTCCAGGATCGAAATTAACTGAAGTAAAAGTCTTCCTTTACTAAAATTTTGAATATTTTTTTGAATTTTTTACTTCTCTCACTTTTGCATTTAAGTTCAAACTGTCGGCGGGAAATTGGGGTCTGTTTGAGAAAATATGTCTTCATCAGTAGTATCATAAATTAAATAGAATTAAATTTTAAAATATTTTTATGGATTCAGTAAACACCCACTCATAAGAACTTAGGTTTTCTTAATTAAGGCAGCCTGCAGAAGGTTCTTGATTAACTGATATCATTATCAAATCCAGCCTGTACGGTTCTAAAGAAGGTACTTACAGTTGGTACCGTGCAAATATGGTTTTGAGGTTCTTGTTTAAAATTTTCTAATCATGGAATTTCATCCTCAAGGTTCTACTGTACATGTGATCGAATTTTCAGAGTTTCGAAGCCATAGACTTGGGAACTTGCACAGAGAATAAATAAAAACCGTACTAGCGCGATATTCCAATGCCTAGGCCGAATTCTTGAAAGCATGGAAATGTAAAAAAAGGTTTCCTTCCAAATGAATGTTAAATAAAGATAAATCCTTGCATCTTTGCGCTGAAACATGAGTAGAAGTTTTATACATTCATTTGCAATACTATTTTGCTTTTAGTTTTTTTATCAATTGTTACACAACGGAATTCGTCGAACGAAGCCAAAATTACCCCACCTTGTAAAACAATCGAAATAAAAGTACCAAATCGCAAAAAAGTTACGAACAACTTTTAACATCTTTTCAAATGACTGAACTTGAGATCCCTAATGATTTTGTGTTGACAAAATAAGTCGTACATTGGCGTAAATCGACAGTTTGCTAAGCTGTCAGATCATAATCGAAGTTTGTTCAGGCCTGAGAAAATCTGGAAATTGAAGCATTGGAAATTATCCAATAATCCTTCTAAACCACTTGAACAACTCCTAAGATTATGTACCGGCTGTCCCAAAAAAAAAAAACGCAACAGATTCAAAAAATTCTGACGGAAGATGTTTCAAATTAATAATCAAATGATTATTATCTAAATCTGCAATGATTAGATTAAATTCTGATATATTTTTCAGAATTTTTGGTGACTTGATTGAAGAGCTACAAATCAACAAACTTCAAATTTGCTGTCAGGGCAAAATCAGAGCTACCAGCATTAGTGCAAATTATGCTGTAAAGTTAAAGGATGGCAATATCCGAAACTTTACATGATTACATTAACAAGCGAACAACTTCATTAAGAAAATGTAACACAGAGATGTCTTACAGATTCATGAGTTATCCATTCTTGGGGGAGCTTTCAGGGTTCAGTTATAATTGACAGTACAAATCTAATAATGGCCTAGTCATTTAGAAAAAGCAAGCAATCATCATGGACATTTAAGAAGCATGGCAGTGTTTTGTTAGAATTCTTTATGAAAGTGTCTGCTATGTTCAATTAAATCGTGTGCTTGCGTGTTTGTCAGAAATTCTTTGCAATTGTAGGGATTGTCATGCATTACAATTTGACATTATAATTCCTCATTGTTAATGCACCAGCTCTGGTTTTGACCTGGGGGCAATTTTGAAGTTTCCTGATTTTTAACTCTGCAACCAAGTCACCAAAAATACTCAAAAATATTTCAAAATTTAATCTATTTATTGCAGATTTGAAGACAAATAATTGTTGGATAATGAGTATGAAACAGTTTGCAGTAGAATTTTTTCAAATCTGTTGCGTTTTTTTGGGACACCCGCTGAGCAATGAATCGAATTTTCAACTTCCGATCGTTTTGATATCGAAAAATGCAAATAGACGCAAATTACCCCTTGACCCGAATTACCCCCATCTTACCGTATGTTAAAGCATTCATATCACGTGACCAAATATCATTCCGTGCTGTAATTTCTTGTTTACGCAAAGCAAAATATGCAATACTTTCAAAACTCAGCCCGTATTGAGTTCCACACGGGTGGAAATTTCTCATATACAGGGTGTCCCAAAAAAATTGTGCCCCGTTTGCCTGAAGATTGCGACAAAACGGCAAAAGATTCTCGCAAAGCTTTTGCATGACATTGCTCTTCAGATATTCAATTAAAGTTTGCTACGATTCCCATAAAAATCCGTTGAAAATGATGGAGCTATGATCTTTGGGAGACGAAATTTGCCCAATGACTGAAACCAGCGGTCGGCCATTTTGTCATTCTATTTTGCAGCGATAAATGGCTGCATGGATGGAAAATGAAATAGCAGCCTCTAAATTCATAGCTCTCGTGAAAATTCCGATAATCCTTAGAAAGTTCCACTTCTTCTGACCTCACAGAAAATTATTTCTTACCTCACGTGAAGCTACTTATCACTGCAAAATAGTAAGACAAAATGGCCGACCGCTGGTTTCAGTCATCAGGCTAATTGGTTTGATATTCTGAAGGTCATGGCTCCATAATTTTTCAACGGATTATAACAGGAATGGCAGCAAACTTATTTGAACATCTGAAGAGCCATGTCTTGTTCGCACCAACCTTCAATCTTCAGATTCCCCTGGCACATTTCCTTGTAATCATCACCTCTGTCAAACTTGTACTCATATCAACCCAGCAACTGCAATCAACAACCGAAACAGATCCTTTACAATAAAATCTAAATTTACCTGTTCATCTTCAAGCATCATCTACTGTATCTCCTGCAACAAATGTAACATCATATATATCGGCGAAACTTCCCGACAACTTAATAACAGATTCGGCGAACACATGAGAAATGTCAAATACAAAATTCACCTTAACGATAACGATCAACATGAAAATGACCCTGACAGCAACATATCAAAGTATTTCAATTTGCCAAACCATTCAACTGAATACATGTCAATTCTTGATCTCCTCTTTGCCCCTACAGACAGCACTAAACGAAAAACATTGGAAAAGCGTATCATCATAGCATAGCACTTCCCTTTGACCATTGCCCTAGGTTTTTTTTATTTATAGATTTTGTTTTGTTTTTTTTTTGGGTTTTTTTTTGTCCTGCTTATACTATTTATTTATGTTGCGTCACCACAATTCGTTTTTTTTCGATCTCATCTTTCGAACCTACTCTTCCTTTTACTCCTGTTCTACTAATCTTTCTTCAGTTGATAACGGGCTAAGATCGAAACGTCGTGTTTTATCATCTCTGTTCAAGGTACAATTATTTTATTTTAAATAGTTATATTACAATAGCAACATTGTACGACACGCATACAAAAATATTGTTTCTGCATCTAAAGAGCAACATCATATAAAAGGTTGGCGAGAATCTTTTGCTGTTTTGTGGCAATCTTCAGGCAAGTGGGGCACAATTTTTTTGGGACACCCTGTAGAGGTTCTGTACCGTGCTAGTTTGTACATAAAATTTCGATATTCTAGAGAGTACTGGCTCTACTGGCTAAGTACTGCAAGAGGAAACGCCTGCGACCTATTGATTGCGTCATAAAGCAGGACCCTTAATTTGATAGCCCTATTCTTTATTAATATGCCTTTATCTATAGTATCAAAATGTTCTTAAAAACGGAGTTCTGTAATACACATCTCTAATCTAAAATAAAACGGTTGATTTTGATGCATTTCGAGGTGCTAAACATGAATAAAAAAATTTCACACCTCTAGGGGGTGCAGTTTTTTCAAAAACAAGTTTTGATGACGTCACAATAGCCTTATGCGAAAAATTTTTTGATAATTGAATTTTAATTGTTTAGCCCCAAAGAGATCAATCTGATGAAATATTTCGTATTAGAAACGTATGTTCCAGCTCTTACAATTTCTGATCTACGAGCCTTTAAAGTTTTCAAGAATTGCTGACTCAGCTTTTTTTCGTAACTTTTATTTTCGGCTACATACATCCAATTTTTACTTGCAAAATGTCATTCGATTCAGCTCAACGAGGTCTATAAGATAGCGCTAATTTTATCTGTGTATACTGTTCTGATTTTGTTTCACAGATGGAACAGATTTCCTTTGTTCCGTGTATGTTCATTCACTAAGGAAATTTGTTCCATCTGTGAAACAAAATCAGAACAGTATACACAGATAAATTAGTGCTATCTTATAGACCTCGTCAGAATCCACCGTTTTATTTTAGATCAGAGATGTGTATTACAGAGGTGACACGATAGCGCTTCACAGAGAAAGGCCTATAAGCGAGTGGTACTGTTATCAATGTTTAAACATTTGACTGATGCAAGAGGGCGAAATGCCATAAACTGATTTGAAAAATATTTCTTACCTTTCGAAATCAAGCAGTGCTTTTCTTCAATTTTCAGCAATCGTTTTTGAGCATGCAAGTGCGACAATGCCAAAATGGATCAATTACAAGATACGACTCAGCCATCAAGTTCAAGCACGGTCTGGATCAACCAGGGGGTCATGGCAAACTCTTCGCTCTTTCCCGTTTTTTCAGCAACCCGGGCCAAGGAAGTTAGACGATCCGTATGTATATTCATATATCATAGTCATCTTTAACATTTAATTTTACAAATGTTTTCGAGAGAAGCTTGATTTGAAGATTCTTTAACCAAAATCCCCTTTTTCAAGAACCCGGACCAAGAAAGTTAGAAGACAATCCGTATATATTCTTATATCATAGTCATCTTTAAGATTGAATTTTACAAATGTCAGTTTTCGAGAGAAGCTTGATTTGTAGATTCTTTATCCCTAATCCGTCCACGGGGGGGGGGGGGTGTTTTTGACCCCCACTGTCGGTTTATTGCAAAAGCTATGATACTCAAACTTTCTGAAAATTAAATCCTTATGACAATGAAATTTTTGAACAATGGATGTCACGTGACAGGTGACACTACCACATTTAAAAGAAAGTATTGGGAAAACTAATGTTTTTGATATTTTTACTCCCAGAATTAGTTTCAAACGTTGACTATTGCACTTCAAAAGAATCAACAAGCAAATAGCTTTCTATTATTATCAATAACAACGGAACTTGGTGATGTCAGCATTCTTAAATGACGACGCCACTCAGGCCGCCATTTTTAGTCATCTTGGCAAATTTAGAAGCTTTTTCCCACATATATTGTTTAAAATGCATAGAATTGCGTTATGCAATGCTCCTAAAGCATTTTGAGCCATTTATCATCTGTTTTTGGTGGAAAAAAACAATTTGTAGCTATGGCATCAGAAACTTTTGTCATTTTCTACCAAAGTAATTGTCGAAAAACGATCTATTCTAAAACACCACACAGGTGAACACTGATGAACACAGATGAACAAGGGTGAACACAGGTGAACACAGATCAGCACAGGTGAACACAGATCAGCACAGGTGAATACAGGTGAATACAGGTGAAAACAGGTGAAAACAGGCCAAGAATGAACGAATAGAATAGATACATGTAGATGTAACTTGTATTGTAATAATTCATATGAGTTTAGAAAACAAAATTGATGAACAGACGAATCGCAGAAAAGTGGACAAGCTCTTTATCTTGTTCCATGCCAAGAAACTGTATGGTATACTGTAAAAGCTCTATCTAAAGCCCCGGCACGGGGGCTTATTATTTATCCCAAACCATATCAAAAGTAACATGCAAACTTGTCTTAGCTAAATAGATGGAAAAATCTTTAGTAGTCTCTGGAATTTTATATAAGTGGGGGAGCTGCCAAGTTAATGGAGCTTATTTGAAATAATGGCTGAAAGGGGATGGGCTTATTGGAGAGGGGGCTTAATAAAGAGGGGGGCTAAATAGAGCTTCTACGGTTAATGCTATGAGATGAAGAGATGAAAATATTGGGTTCCATGTTTTTGCTGCATGTAATACCAAACAATGCAACTTTATGAGTCATTGGAATAAGCTTCCATCAATTTAATAAATAAATAATAATTTCGAATATTTAGACTGGATAGACACTTCAACTTACGAAAAGCTGTTTTCAACGTGTGTCCAGTATTATGCTCAAGTTTCTTCCAGGATAATTCGAGAAGACGACAACCGAAACTTCAATAAAAAAGAAGCAAACGTTTGAACATAATCTAATGCGAAGTCGATCCATAGTAGTCGCAATGAGTAGACGAGTTATAAGTTCATTTTTCCATTCAAAGCCATCAGCTTTACATTCAAATACGATTTTATAAATTTCATGATATCAATCGATTCAAAACTTCAGTGCTGTCATGCACTTAAATTCAACGATTCAAAATTCGAAACTCAACATTCATCAGAGCTCCGTCTTCATCGTGAAAAATCGAAAGTCTGATCTAAAGTTAGTTCAGTTTAATGTCTATTCACGAGCGTAATTAAGCAATTGGAGATATCTCCTAATTACATGGTAAATATCTCCGTGTAATGTTGGTAATATCATTCTGAATCATGATGCGTGAACAGTTTACAATAACTTTCATATGATTCATTAATTACCTTTCTGTCTCATCTCACGTCATGAATTCGAACGGAAGTTGAGCTGTGTCAAAGACATAAAAGGAAAATCGCTTTTTGAAATCTTACTTCCAATAAAAAGAAGATAAAGCTATGAATAATAGACCTTTTAGCGATTCGGAAAAGTGTCAGAATGGAACGATTTTTCGTACATTTTGTAGAATTTTTGAATATGCACAATAGTGATAGAAGCTCTGACGCCACTCGATCGAACCTCAGGTATAAAATGTATGGAAATAGTGCTCGATCCAGGCTCTTTTGTAGAATAGCTAAAAGGTCTATTATCCAATACAATATAATGTTGTGGAAAATTCCACTAATTTTCATTTACCAGCAGATTTGAGGCAATGTCATTATTTTTTTGGGTGGAAAAAATGATAACGAGGCCGGCATAGAACCGAGGTGAAGTATGCAGAGTGTGGAAGATGTTATGACGTTTTTTGCTGAATTCAAAGGCGGTTTCGCAGCTTTTCTAAAATATTTTGGCAGTTTTACGGTTTCTGAAACCCCCTTACAACAAGATTTTTGAATAGTAAATGGCAGAAGAAACTTGGGGCCCACTTGCTGAGGACTTATTCATTCAACAGTGACTTGTGTTCATTCTTGTTCTTACTACTTTCTTCATTTTGACCTGTGTTCATCTGTGCTCACCTGTGTTCACATGTGTTCATCTATGTGTGTATGTATGTATGTATGTATGTATGTATGTATGTATGTATGTATGTATGTATGTATGTATGTATGTATGTATGTATGTATGTATGTATGTATGTATGTATGTATGTATTTATGTATGTATGTATTTATGTATGTGGAGCGGCGTCACCCTAATTGCCCAATTGAGCACCCTTCAAAGAAAAGTGCTATTTACTTTCCCAAGCAGGTCATTTCAAAATGTACCTTGCAGTGTAAAGGTACAAGTGTGACAGATTGGTCTTGAAGGCGAGCATATCCCGGCTTTTTTTTTTCTTGGCCAGCGACTTAAACATGCAGCAGTCTAAACGGCCTAGTTGTCCAAAATTTGCCTTTTTTCACCACCCCCGCACAGTGGGCTATAGGAAGCCTCACTACATAAGGACCCTCTAGTTACACTCATCTAATTGAGTTGAATTGCTGTTGTTGTTATCGCTCCACTGAGGGCCTTATAACCATAGAGCTGTAAAACCGGACAAAAATGTCAATCTGCGACCAGTTTTTTTTTGCAAACTCATGTGCTGATTAGAGTATGGCTTAGGGGAAGGGGCTTTTTGCATTGATAGCTAGAATGAACATTTATCGAAGTTCTGGTAGCAAATTTTATGGTACAGGAGTTCTGGAAAACCGTTTTTGTGGCGTTTTAAGATCAGTGGTTTTGAGAAAAAAGTAGCAGATTGATTTAGGCCCAATAGATCATTTTTCTAAGATTCGAAAAAAGAATTCGAATCGAACGATAGCGTGATACATTTGTAGAATGTTCGAATGTATACAATTGTAATAGAAGCTCCAACGCCACATAATCGAACCTTGTGTAGAATTGCTAAAGAGCGAAAAGGTCTATTAGTAGAAGCAGTAAGGATATATTCCGTTTCTACAAGCGTGGGGGAATGAGTCTCTTTATTGACCGAAGCGCCATCATCAAGTCAAAGAGCACAGGGAACCGAGAGACTCATCGCCATAAGTTTAGGCTATAGGCAGACATTCAAAGTTTGGAAGTTCTCTAAATCACTAATTGTTATGCAGTTTTGGAAAGCTGAATAATGGAGCTTTTACACGCTTTTTAAAGTTTTCTTTTATCTAGCATTCTGGTGGCAAAGAATGTGGATAAATGTTTTTCGGCTAGGAAAACGGGTAGCAAAATGTCTGATCATTGATGATGATGATTCTATATTAAGATTTAATTGTAGGCCTATGAGTGTCCTTTCAGCCCTATCTGAAATCACTGAGCGCATCATTGCCAAGTAAAGACACCGTTTGCAAGTACCAGACTTTCTAGCAGGAGGGGAAATTGTCTGCGCATGCGAAAATAACCCGCGCGAGTCGAAGGCACTCGAGGTAGATCTTCAAAAATAACACACTGTGTGAAAAAAACACTGAAAAAGGACCTCTGAAAAAAACGTGGAATATCGCACAATCCCCACTTTTCCTCGCTGAATTTTTTAGGTATGAAAAAGTATTGATTTAGCTATCTTTTCAGCACAAGTAGGTAACTGTGAAATGATCCATACGCCTGATTAACTGCAGTGGATTCTCTTCGAAAACAGCTATTTGGTGTCCCAAAAATAGTTCTGACGTTTGATTGAGCACAGAGAAAAATCTTTTTAATCTGGCTATTTCTATTCATTACGTATTAGATATTTCAACTTACAGTTTGGCGTATCGTAGGAAGAAATTAGTAATCGAAAATGGAGTTATGAGCTCAAACATTTCATTTTCATGTTCAAGGCAAAATCAGAGAGGTTATTACGCCTTCCTGCTTCGTGATGGTGGGGACTCCCTCGACGAGCCACACAAAAATTCAGTTGACAATTCGTCATTACCTTGACGTCCCGAGCGGGCAGAATTTTTATTCACAAGAGGAAACGTTGCTTTGTAATTGAATGGAATTTAGATTTAAATCATTTTGATTGTGTGAATTAGCCTAAGGTGTGAAGAATTTAAACAAATAGGTCTCGGGAAAACTCTTTGCTGCTGTTATTGTTGCCTTGTACCAACTGGGAATTTTAACTAGGACTTTTTCTGTCTCACGGTTTCACGGTCGATGGAGTAATGCTAATTTGACGAGGGAGTGGTACTGTTGCCGGAAAATAGAATATTGTGACTTGAGCAAAGTAACAGGAATTTACAAATAGTTTGCAAATTTTCCCAGATATCCTACCTTGTCCACCATGTTTCTTGTTTCCTGAAGTTTTGTTCCACCAAGTTAGATCGCAGGGCCAGCACCAGTTTTCTTTTTATTTCACTTTGAATAAATTGCTGTTATTGGACAAAATTTCACCTTTTTTGTAACAGCAACTGAGGCATTTCCTGGATCTTCTTTAATAAATTTTTGGAGATCTTTTGCTCTGGCAGCTTCACCAACCTCCCACTAGACTGCTTTGATTTGAATCGGGTGCAGATTTTGGCGCGCACACGGCGATCGGGTGCCGAAACCAGAGACTGGCATCCGGCTGCTCTAATCCGGTCCGCCATTAATTTTTCTTTGCGGAAGGCTCGCTCCCAGCCTCGTTTTGCATTTCTTCGCTGTGTTGACTTTTTCAGTTCACATAGAAACCTCTCATGGGCATTGAATCTTGAACAAAAGAAAGTTTAGCGGAAAGACAATAGCAAGAACAATCGAAAACGAAGATTTTGGCGTTTTCGGGTCGTTCTTACAACAATCACTACTACAATTACTATTGTCTCTCGGTCAGAATTTCTATTGTTCAAGGCTCAGTGCCTTATTGGTTTGTTCGTGGCCATAGCTCCGCCAATCGTAGAGATATTTTAACCGGCATCCAAACTTGTACAACGAAACAAGGACAGATTTTTTGTAAGACACTAGCGTGAGTTGGTATTGTGACACCTGAATTCAAAGCGATTTGCGATCGCAGACAAAGGAAATTTCCTTAACCAGTAATTCAAAACAAACAAAGCCGCAAAAGTTTCTTTGAAACACAGGTAGCTAGCTCGCTTGTTGTGCATTCCAGAAGTTGTTTTCAAGAGCAAATAGGAGCATAGATCAAAAGAAGAAGGATATATCTACACATCTGTCACGGGCATTTAATCTATTTGGTTCAAAAGCCGATTGGGAGATGATTCAATTCCCTTATTTTTTGGGTGTTATTAAAATACTTACTGCTCAGCTTCTGAACCAAATGAATATAATACCCGAGGTAGATGTGTAGATATATTCTTCTTCTTTCGATCTATGCTCATGTTTGCTCTTAAAAACAGGATCTGAAATGCACAACGATCGCGCTAGCTACCTGGGTTTCAGAGAAACTTTAGCGGCTTTGTTTGTTTTGAATTACTGGTTGACTGAATTTCCTTTGTCTGCGATCGCAAATCGCTTTGAATTCAGTTGTCACCCAAGAAAAGCAACTCATGCTATTGTCTTACAAAATCTGTCCTTGTTGTACACCCAAACATCTGGAGAGCGGATTTCTTTAAAAAAATTCGGGAAATCTCAAACAGTTTTTTGTCCTTGTTATATTTATGAAGTTATGTAAAATTTAGAAAAATCTTCACAGGTTTCTTTCACCTTCTTCGCATATTCGCCGTCTGATTCGTCCGTGAAAATGAGGCTTTGGAGGTTTCGGCCATTTGTCTTGGGCCATTGGACCATGGACGACATTTGATTCTTGTGCTTGAAAAGTGACACGGGCGACGGGGGATGAAAATATCTCTTTTTGTCAAAGGTTCTTTTAATTTTGAAGAAGAGAGTTAGATTTGATATTTACTATTTATATTTCCTTTTAACAGTGATTACAGACTTCGATTCATGCCATTACAACATGCTATTGATACTGCAATTACGAGGATACAGACAAATAATCCGAATGCATCGATTGGGACAACTATAAATGTAAGAATCATAAATGACGTTTTGCTTTCATTACTCAAAAATAACCTCTGCAAAAACAATGGCCCGTCAACAAAACCTGAATTACAGTCAGTAATATGCAAACAACAAACTACCATTTTGGCCCACTTGATACCAATCTGTCAAAATAAGACTTGAAAACAATGGAATACTTTTGAGGAACATAGAGCAAATAAGTTTGTTGTTACATTCGTATTAACAAGTATGCTTTCATATGAGTCTTCCAACTGATAAGCCTTGACCTTAGAAAATTAGTAAAAAAGCTCACATGTGCCAAGGATGGCAACGTTGAATTACCACGTGAGCAGGGAATGAGCGTTAAAGGGACAAGAGGAATATGAGGGCCCATGTATGTGTGAAATTGGTATTATTTAAGCTGAATAATTTAAGCTTAAGCTTAGCGGTTTCGCGAGTTTCTGGCGTCAAAAATTATTTTAAAATCTTAAAAACAGGGTTATCTAACCAGGAGCCTGTACATTTTATCGTTAATTTTTTATATTTAATCAAACGTCGAAGATTTTTTTGGGATACCCTGTACTGATTTTCATTACATATTGACGAATACCAAGGTTTACAGAACGTGTTAGTAATTCATCCTCATACCGGGTGAGTCAGAAAAAAGAATCCCCGTTTGAAAGGTCACGGCTCCCTGGATATCAAGACAATGATATCGGCAAATATATAGTTTTATGGTAGAAATGTTCAAATCTACTATACTATTTACCTGACTGAAATCAGCCACTCCATTCTGAAATTATGAGGGATTTTCTCCAGAAAGCCCCTTCAAAAAGCCTTCAAAACGTGCCCAAAATCATGAACAGATTTCCCTAACATTTCTGCCTTACAATGGCCTTACAGCAATGACTTGTGAACGCTTTAGCACATGCTATCCTTTTGGGAGGATGAACAAGTCCTCCCCCTGGTATCGATGACCTATTCAGGGGGATTCCATTCTCCCAAGAGGACAAAACACATGAATTTATGTGAGTGTCATCAATTTTAGGAAGGAAAATGTGCTCATTGTTTTCATTCATTTTTGCAGGTTTTTTGAAGGGGCTTTCTGCAGAAAATCACCCATATTCATGGGAAGGAATGGCCGATTAAGGCCGGGTAAATTACTGAACCTAATTGAACATATTGACAATAAAACAAAACATTTTTCAATATTATTGCTTTGATATTCATGGAGCAGTGGCCTTCCAAGCGGGGTCCTTTTTTCTGACTCACCCTGTAGATAATTTTATTTGCCTTGGCAAATGCCAAAACGTTGATAATAATGCAATATTTCTTCTTTCTTTAGCAATTTCCATATCCTTCATATGTCCAAGACCCTTTCATAACATCAGTGCAAAGTTTAATGCCATTGCTATTTACGCTTGCATTTATATATACAGCAATAATGATGGTCAAGGTAAATTCTTGTCTATTCGATTTATTGATTTTAATGATTGACCAATTTGACCGAGTTGATAATTGGCTGAATTTTCATATGGTCGACAAATTGAGTGATCAACTAAACTTCTTGACTGGTATTTGGTTGAAAGAGCAACTGAGCTATTTGACTTATCTATTTTTGAGCAACTGAGCTATTTGACTCATCTCTGCGCTTTTTTTGCCTCATGACAAGATGACGAGAGGTCGTTTGAGGGCGATGTAACATCTCATCTCACTGCACGTGATCTGGGTTATCTTTTGAGGGTTCGTAAATGTATTAATTTTTCCATTTGAAGGAGCTTCGAAACAAATGTAACTGATTTAAGCCAGTATTTGGATTTTTTGAATGTTTTCTGAGTTTCTCCATTTTGTATGCGAAGACTTGTGCTGATGGCCTAACTTTTGACTGGTAAACAGGAGGTTTTTCGACCACGCGGAAAATGGACGAGGAAACAATGAAGAAAATCGTGACGGAAGCATTGTCACAACCTCGTTCCCAGGGTGTTCTGACGTCATACGCTGGTCACGAAGCCGAATGAACACCCTGGTACACTTGGCATCAATCTTGCCAAAATAAGGCAAGATTTGCCCCATTATGGATTTGCAGTTTGCTAGGCAACGATAATCGACGAAAAATGGTCGTTGCTCTAGCGCTAATTCTGAAGTATATAGATTGAGAAATTAAAAACAAACACTTTGAGGACCCTGTTTTAGCCCTTTTTAAGGTATTTAATCATTAATCCGGGGTTAGCAAGTGCATTTAGTAGGAAAACGAGCACGATCCATTTCGGTGGAAAAAGGGCCTAAGTTGAAATTTTCGAGAATTTCCCCCACAGCTTTGAAAATAGAATGGCTCGTTATTCGGCGAAGATTAGAGATATATTGGAGATTAAAAGTGTTTTAGTGAAAGAATACAGTTTTCCGTCGATTTTTGATATGCCGCGGCCGTTTACTCCTCGCAAAACGGAGTTACGGCGTAAAATGGGGTAGGCCGAAATTATTCCCCATTTTTGGGGGTGCGCGCTCCGCTTCTGGGGGTAATATTGAACCCCAAATTGTGTTATTAGACTCGCAGACGAATGGTCTCTTGAAAACTTTTTTCAGTTTTGAAATCGGGCTTGTAACCATGGAGCATTAACTCCAAACGTAACGTCGGGTCGGAAAATCGCAACATTTATTTTTCAACCCCTTGTTATGACGTTATAATGACCCCAAAATTCCTGAAACCCCAAAATTCGGATGCGCCCTGGTTCATTACCCCTCGTAAACTCCTCACTTGCCCCATACACCCCATTGATTTTGTGAAGTTAGCTATTCAATAGAGGCCATTTTTGAATGGGAGCCAGTAATAATCTGATTTTGCCATCGTTTTCGAATAGCCAATCAAATTGCCGAACGGCCTCTTGTATCCCAGAGTAGAGGTAGAGCAACGAACTCACTCTGGGGACAAGATTGGCATTGTCATACTTGCCCTATCAAGATATAAATATTATAAATATTACACAACAACGTGTTAGGAGATCATGCCACTGTTGTGAAGACACTACTGAATGTGAGTCAATCTGCCAGCAAAAGTCCTTGGTTTCCATCATTCATTCCAATATTATGCCTTTGGAATGAGAATTTTTGAATATAACCAGAAGTTTGAAATAGTAGGCACCTTGCCTCTAGCCACAGCCCTTTGGCCTGAAGCCTGCGTTTTACCAACCTGCAAGCCTGCGTTTTACCAACCTACAAACCTGCGTTTTACACTTGCCTGTCAGTGCTCCTCAGCGTGATGACCCCTGTCTTCCCTGGCTTCTTGCACTTATTACTTATTGCAGTGAAATTTGAGGGTTCGCGTCATCACCTTTGACTTGAGCTGCGAAAGGTGTAAATCCCAGATTCTGATTTATAATGCAACTCACTTAACGAACTTACACATCCGAAACAGGGACAAAACTTATGGAAAATTTTGTCAACAACTTGGTAGGTAAGCCCATTACATACACTAGCTGTTAACGAAGTTAAGTGAGTGCAGCTTCGACTTTTCCGACATAGTGCTTTGAGAAACGAATGTTGTGCGTTTGAAACAATTCAAAAATGACCACTGTTTGCAAATCATTAGACACTTAAGCATGACTACAGCATAGATCATCTTCAATAAAACATTGCCCTCAATTGAAGCATTAAATTGCAATTGTCAGTCAGATACAGTATCATTCATGCTCAAAATTCCATTGGACTTCACAACTTCATAATGATCCAGCTGGTACCTCGAATGATGCACTCTATTATTTGGCCAAGGATCAACCGTTCTTGTTTTTCAGATTCATTTGCTCTTTTTTTTGCTTTTTTTTACGCCATTTCGCGAGCTGTTCTTGTCGCCATATTCACATTTATATTTTCCAATTAATTGGCTAGTATTAACTGGCAAGGAAATTTCTGCGAGTCTGAAGAATTTAGATTATGAAATGTTCCAGAAAACACTTCAAAAAATGTTGTGCTGAGTGCTGTGGCTAGCAATTGCAAATAGCTTTGTAATGAAACTATCTTTCTAAACTTCGATATCATTGCCTTGCCCTTTATATTAGGCATGCCCAAATAATTTCTTGCATGAGAGTCAAATGAACAAAATCTTGAGTTAGGATTGAGAATAATTGATACCATGTAACCATCTAAAATGAATGAGAATTGCACTGTTGTTTTCTGCAAAGACATTTTCAAGTGCTTCACACAGACAAAGGAATGGGGGTGTAAATATAATCTTGTGTATCATTAAAAAAATCCTTGGTAATTATTTCCAAAAATAATCAGGTTTCCCGGTTGATTAGATTCGCCATGCAATTTGGTATTGTTTGCACCAATTTCTTTAGAAGTAGTATTGTTGCCATAAAGGGCACTTTGCAAGAAGTATTTGTGCCACAATGGGCGATTTGCAAGAATCACCACAATGGGTAATTGATTTGATCTTTCCACAAGCGGAGAGTCATCAGTATTATGAAATCTGATATTGGTTGCCTCAACGGACATTTCACAAGCATTTGAGTTACACGTTTGCGTTTGCGTTTGCGTTGAAACAAACGCTCCTCCGTGAAAGTTATCAACTTTGGAGAGCCACATAATCTACAATTTGTTATTTGACTGATCTATATGACAGCTTCCGCCATCGCTGTGCGGGGCTGCACTGCAACTAAAACCATTGCAGTTATTACCAGTATTACGATACCAGATACCTTGTTTTGGCCCAACAGCCAGGACATAAACAGAAAAGAAAGAAAGCGATTTGAACTGCAAAGATATTGGAATCTAGCTGATTTAACAGTACAAATCAGTTCTATGCAGGGCTGATAGATGAAAACTTATTGCCCAAAACCACACATACAAAAAATCACTATCAGTATTGATATATCACATGCCTCGTTCGTCAAACTGGCAAGACACAAACAAACAGAAAAGCAATTGATTTGAAGGGAAAAAATATTGGAATCTTGTTGATTTAATAATGGAAATCCAAATACATGCAAGACTGATATAGACAAATTACTGCCCGCAGAGATCAGTCTTGAAAAACAAAGAAACGCTCTAATAGAACACCCTTAGCAACAAAAACAGCAAAAAATACTGCTGCAGATGAAGGAATAATTAAATGGCTACACAGGAATGTGCAAAATTTAACCAGAAATGTCAGTGCTCCACAGTGTGACGTCTCCTGTCTTCTCCAGCTTCTTGCACTTATTACTTATTGCAGTGAAATTTGAGTGTTTGCGTCATCACCCTTGACTTGAGCTGCGAATGGTGTAAAATCCAGATTCTGATTTATAATGCAACTGATGTACGTGCATTACAGCAGTATAGTTTCATTACAAAGCTATTTGGATTTGCTAGCCACAGCACTCAGCACAACATTTTTTGAAGTGTTTTCTGGAACATTTCATAATCTAAATTCTTCAGACTCGCAGAAATTTCCTTGCCTGTTAATACTAGCCAATTGATTGGAGAATATAAATGTGAATCTGGAGACAAGAACAGCTCGCGAAATGGCGTAAAAAAAAGCAAAAAAAAGAGCAAATGAATCTGAAAAACAAGAACGGTTGATCCTTGGCCAAATAATAGAGTGCATCATTCGAGGTACCAGCTGGATCATTATGAAGTTGTGAAGTCCAATGGAATTTTGAGCATGAATGAGATTGTATCTGACTGACAATTGCAATTTAATGCTTCAATTGAGGGCAATGTTTTATTGAAGATGATCTATGCTGTAGTCATGCTAAAGTGTCTAATGATTTGCAAACAGTGGTCATTTTTGAATTGTTTCAAACGCACAACATTCGTTTCTCAAAGCACTATGTCGGAAAAGTCGAAGCTGCACTCACTTAACTTCGTTAACAGCTAGTGTATGTAATGGGCTTACCTACCAAGTTGTTGACAAAATTTTCCATAAGTTTTGTCCCTGTTTCGGATGTGTAAGTTCGTTAAGTGAGTTGCATTATAAATCAGAATCTGGGATTTACACCTTTCGCAGCTCAAGTCAAAGGTGATGACGCGAACCCTCAAATTTCACTGCAATAAGTAATAAGTGCAAGAAGCCAGGGAAGACAGGGGTCATCACGCTGTGGAGCACTGACCATTTTTGGTTACATTTTGCAGATACCTGTGTAGCCATGTAATTATTCCTTTCATCTGCAGCAGTATTTTTTGTTGTTTTTGTTGCCAATGGTGTTCGTTTGTTTGTTTACTTTCAATAGGCCGTGCCAACTGTGAAGGTGATTAAGCAGTTTGCATCAGCCTTTCTTGTTTGTTATGTAACAACTGACCATAAAGCATGTTCTTTTATCCAATATCGTATGAGTGTTGACCAGATTACTGACTTTCAATGATAAACTGAAATGCTGTGTTTTCTCCTATTACTATCATAACCCTGCATTTCATTTGTGTGCATTAGCAATTTCTTTCAACTCAGTCTGGTCAGTACCTAGTACAAAATAACAATGAATAGCAAGTGCTGCAAACTGTATCAAAGCGGCTGTCAAAATTTTTTGCGATTTTCATTGCATATGTAGTACACTTTCTTTTGACTGAATTGAGATGCCTGCCTTTGATAAATTGAGCAAGAGTAGGCTTTCACACCATTAAGCCAGGAACATAAATTTGTGCTGCGACTCGAGTTGCTTTGTCAGTCACCAAAAGACCGCCCCCTACCGCAAAGAAATGTTCAATTAAGATGGCTGGTCGGTTCATTCAGTTACGATTTGCTTTCGGTTTTCTGGTTGATTTCAAGGTCTTTGATTCAGTTCCCTTCATTAACGACAACTGCAAGTGCAGAGATATCCACTACATCAGCAGCAATTCCAGGTGCAGAGAGTTTCTTGCTGTAAATATTCGAAGCACGCCCATTTTGCTTAGTGAGTTGACCGCCATTTTTAGGCCATAATCTCAGCAAATTTGTCGAAGCCATTCTTTTCTAGCGTTGCCTGACATCCAGGCTTTTTTTCATTCAACGTCTCTCCAGCTCATTTTGCAGTAAATATTACAGATATTTGTAGCCAAACTCTTCATAATAACTTAAAAAACTAACAGATTTGCGTGATTTAAATGAGATTAAAAGCTTGATATTCCTGTCCATCGCAAACCATGCTTTCGAACTGCGGTGAAGACAGGGAACTGGGTACTAGGGTGTAACTACGGCCCTACGGAGGAGTAGAGAATATGAGTGAGTATTGGGCGTTAACATACACTTACGGGCGTAAATTGTCTTTCTTTAAGCATGACATCGTTAGCTACAGGCTAAAATATTTTACTGCATGTTCTCAAGCAGCGAAAGATTTGCCTTTTAAACATGACATCGCTAGCTTTAGGTGTTAGGCCATACTTTTTCTGTTTGTATTTGGCAGCAAAATACTGCCATGAAGCATGGTATCGCTAGCGATAGGTTCAAGGCATATTTCTATGATTCAAGGCTATAATTATATAATATTTTATTCCATCAGCAACACTGGCTTTCATGATAATGGTACCTCACTGAAACCCTCATTGCGGGAACAATCTTATGAGAAGAAAATTTTCTTATGCTTGGATCGTTGTGCCAAGAATAGATCCGTCAAGGGTTTTGAATCGAGATGATAAATCCCTGCTTGACCAAGCATTGCAATGCCTTAGGAGTTTGTCAAGAGCAATTTGAAGGATCGCTTACTCCTTCTCAACCACTCGCGGGCCTAACTAAAGACCTTAATACACGGCTCTAAGCTGCTGTTCTAAGTGGTTGAGTTGGAGGGTTCTCTTTCTCATTTGTCTTAGTTCCAAAATAATTATTGTTTGTCATCCTTCTACAACTATCTGAATGAACTATTAGGGGATTAGTGTTTAAAGAAAAATGATCTTGATGTAATTTTAAGGGGAAACCTTCCAGCCCAACCCGTCAGAGACCGATAAGTTCAACCCAAGAAGGCACATACCGGGTGTCTCAGAAAAAATTACCCCCTTTTGATTGGAAATAGGAACCAAGCAATAAGTTATCATTAATCCCCGACTTCACAGCTAAATTTATCAATGTTCAACTTAGATACGCGTACCTTGCATTTTGAAATCGTCCACCAAACACCGGAGATACAGGTTTGCAAAGTCAAAATTTACAGTGCACCCAAAACCAGAGGTTTTGAAAAAGGGTGTAGTCATGATTTGTATCGTGAACATTTTCCAAAGTACCTGTAGACTTTAAGTTTCCGTGTTTTGCTTTTGAAAAGAATAATAGATGCATAGACATGGCGCTGATTAAACAAATATATTAAAAATGTGGTAAGAGTGATAAAGTCGTGCCACATCTCCAAAATAAGCGTGCATGTGCTCCTTTTCCTCTTCTTTAATACAAAACACTTGGGGATCGAATACAATGCAAGGACCGTTTCCTCAAAAGAAAAGTCACTTCAAGAACAATTGAAATAATTCAAGGTATGAATCTTTTCAAAAATAAAAAGTAAAGGTCAAAGTCGAAAATTCGTTTGCGAAATACCTCTTTGTTGTCAAATTATGGCTAGGCCATTTCTCAAAACCTCTGGTTTCAGGTGCACTCCAAATTTTGACATTGTGAACTCATATCTCCGGTGTTTGGTGATCGATTTCCAAATGCAAGGTATGTGCATTTAAGTTGAAGCCCAACAGATGTAGTCATGAATTCAAAAAGTCCCCAAATATTATCGTTTTGTTGCCTTGTTGAGTCAAAAGAGGGTACTTTTTTTTAGACACCCGGTAGAAAATAAGATAGAAAACGAATAGTTTCACAGGTGTCTCCAAATTATGTAATTTTCCGAGTACGATTATCTTTTATAACTTGCAATGTTCATAACATTTGTGCTCCTGATCGTTTTCATTTGGCGCCGATCTTCTACGAACCTACTCTACTCGCCCGGAGAATTATTTGATTTGATTTGATTTGATTTCACATATTTAGGGAGGGTAGCCCTTCAGCAAGTGCTGATTTTCAAGGGGCCCTCCATCTAACGATACAATACAATAATAATAATATAATACAAAGGAAAGAGAAAACCTATTTACAATATGTCAAAGTCTAATTAATCTATTAAAAACAATGTTAGAAATAATGATCAGTGTTGAAATCAATTTACAGGGTATCTAAAATATATTATCTACACAGCAGTCTACGCTAAATATGGCTCTTGAAGGCATTGACCGAAGATGCCTGTTTAACCTCAGTTGAAAGGCTGTTCCAGCTTTTTGCACCCTTGAATGAAAAGCATTTTTGTCCATTAGCGGAACTTTTCAAAGGCAGCCTCAAGTCAGTGTTTGTATTTCGTAGGCTACGCTCGGTGCAATCAGCTTTTTTGGTGAAAAGATTGCAAAGATAGGTAGGAGCAAGGTCGTTGATGCATTTAAAAACCATTAGTTTCGTCTGTCTATCTATCAGCTCCTTGATCGTGTGCCAACCTAAACTTTGTATCAAGGGTTTACTTGGAGCATCGAACTGACTATTGGTCACAACACGAGCTGCTCTGTTTTGAAGTCTCTGCAATTGTAAGATGTCGGTGGAATTGCAGCAACCCCAAACAGAACAACAGTATTGGAAATGAGGCTCCACGATGCTGCTATAGAGAGTCTTCACAACTCCAGCAGGAAGATACTTTTTGGCGTATTTCAAGAAGCCGATAGCTCGGGAAGCTTTCGCAGTGACTGTTTTTATTTGCTCCTTCCATGTGAGATTTTCGTCGATTTGAACACCTAAGTACTTAGTATTACTTGCAACTTCGACTCTAGTCTCGCGAATGGAAGGTTGAAAAGTTTGATTTGAAATCTCTAGATGCTTCTTCTTATGTTTGGTGGTAATTAGCATAGAATGGGTTTTAGTTACGTTGAGGGATAGTTTGTTCCCCTTTAACCACGTATCAAGTTTCCGTAGATCTTCATTGATAGCCTCGGTCAACTGAGTAATGTCTTTCGAAAAATGATAAATACTTGTATCATCAGCATACATAGACACTTTAGAGTTCTTTATAACGCATGGAAGGTCATTTATGTACACTAAAAATAGGAGTGGACCGAGACAAGAGCCCTGTGGGACTCCCACCTCAATGCTCCCCATATTAGAATCTACACCATTTACTCGACAATATTGCTTTCTGTTAGCGAGATAGGACTTGAACCAAGATAGCTCCCTACTTAGTACACCATAGTGCGCGAGTTTTTGGCAAAGGATTTCATGATCAACCGTGTCAAAAGCTTTTTTGAGATCAATAAAGATCATGCCAGTCAAAAGTCCCTTATCCATGCCGTTATACCAATCATCTGTGCATTTCAGCAAGCAAGTTATAGTTGAGTGTAGAGCTCTGAAACCAGACTGGTCTGGTGACAGAAATCCATTCTCATTCATGTACTGGTACAACTGGTCAAAGATAAGTTTCTCAAATAGCCTAGATATGACAGGCAATACAGAAATTGGTCTATAGTTCGATTTTTCTGACTTTTCCCCTTCTTTGTAAATCGGAGTAACTCTAGCAATTTTCCAAGCATCGGGAAAGGTACTGGTTTCAATAGAAACGTTAAATATTTGCACTAAACTACTAGAAATTACTGGAAATGCAATCTTTAGAAAGTATCCAGAGACGTTGTCATTGCCAAAGCTTTTCTTTAGTTTGATCTTAGCCATTGCTTTTTGGATGTCTTCTTCGTTAATTGCCCTCATGTTAAAAGTCTTCTCACCGTCATTAATGTTATATTCTCCCGACAGAAGCGGATTAGAGGTAACATCAATATCAGCGGCTAATTTCTTCCCAACAGAACAAAAGAACTCATTCATATTGTCCGAAATTCTTTGTTTATCGAAAACAGTTTGGTTAGAATCTTTCAAACTATCTATGTTTGTCGACTTTGACTTTTTATTGAGTAGCTGATTGATAGTCTGCCATGATTCCTTCATGTTACCCTTCTGCTGTAAGATTTTATCAGAGAAATATTGCCTTTTCAGCGCAACATTCAGGGTATTTACCTGATTTCTACATTGCCTATAAGAACTCATCAAAGCCTGTGATTTGTGTTTCACTGCATATCTTTTCAGTCGATCTCTGGTCCTGATCAGTCTCTTTAGATCAGCATTCATCCACGGACAATACTTTTCTGATACTCGAATTTGACGAAGAGGGGCGTGCTTCTCTATCACAAGGGAAAACACATTCGAAAATGTCTCAACAAGTTCATTAACTTCGTCAGAAGTTCCTAAAGCTTGCTCCCAATCAATAGAAGCAATGTCTTGCAAAAAATCCTCTTCTGAAAAGTTTTTCATGTTCCGTGTTTTTATGGCTTTATGGTCTTTTTTGAAGGAGCCATTTAATTTTCGAATACAGTACACCATATAATGGTCACTCATCGAAATCTTCAAAACCCCAGATTCAACTACGTTATTGGGACATGTCGTAGCAATGTGATCTATCAGCGTAGCCGTTTCCAAAGTAACCCTAGTTGGCTCCTCAATAAGCTGAGTAAAGCTAAACAGATTGTACATGCTGTGAAGATGTCTTGCATTGTTGTCACTGAATTGCCCCGCAGATTTGCTTGCAAAGTCGCAGTTCGTATCGCCAAGGAGGATAATTTCCTTACCCTCTCTGTCTAAATAAGAGAGGATAGTCTCAAGCTTGCTGAAGGAGTCAACAGGGTCACTTGGAGGACGGTACCAAACAATAACAATGTAAGGTCTACTTTTGGGGGGCTTTATTTCTACACAAATGAGCTCAAGATCGTTTTCAGGCAGATCTATACGGCGAGTGTATTGAATTGGCTCTCTTATATACAGTGCAACTCCACCTCCATTAGCGGTTCTATCTTCACGCTCATGTTGATACCCGTCAATATTCGTAAGTTCTTTAGGGTATGAATTGACCAGTTTTGTTTCATTCAAGGCAAATATATGAATACCCTTTTCATTTATTAAGGATGAGACCTCATCAAGACGGCTTCGAAGACCATTAACATTTAGGGCCGCAAGAGAAAGACCTTTCTTGTGCCCGAGATGCTGATGATTATTAGGCCTATCAGAAACGGTAAAACATAAGATCCTTTTGGATGATTACAAAGTCCGTCCTGAGCTAAGCAAGTATAAGAAAATCTGAAAATTGATTTCTTCATAACCCTAAATGATCGCTGATGTTGTTTTTAGCTACAGTGAGTGTTGCTCCTAAAGTCGACTTCCATACAAAGTTAAGCGCCTTGTATGTCTCAAATTAGGATGTCATGTGAGATTTCCGATAATACAAAATTGCTTATGTTTATGCAGAACCCTGCAGAACGTTTCTATTTGCGGGCATCTAGTTTGAGACAAGTAGTCACGAAAATAACCTCTGTGCAGAATCATATGCATGAAGATGTTTTGGTTCAGTGTGATCACGTGCCTTCCCCCAGTTAATGGGGCCATTGTTTGCCGGGATCCTGCACCTTGCCTCTCAACTTCACCTGCGACGTTTGCATACGTAGCTGTGTAGGAGGAGGGTCCTTCTACCTTCGGTGATGCTGCGAATGCTAGCCTCTGTGCAGGCCGCCGGTTACATCATCCTCTAAACTTGACTTATTTGCATAATGAATACTATCAATAAGTGGCTAATGATGCATTCGTTCTAGAAAACGATTGTTTTAACATAATTAAGCTGCTAATGAAGTCAAGAACGTGCCAATTCTGGGTAAATTTGTTGTTGTGCCAGGGTAAACATCATGGTAATTTATCCATCTTATGGTGTCAAATCTGTCTAACATGAAATAAGCCGACGTCAAATTTTGCTATAGGATCGCGGGAAACTTCTGTCTTGTATGCGCTTTCTGTGCGCTTTCTTTATTCCAGTGCCAATTAGCAGAGATAAAACGTTAATCAATCGCTTTAACGAGCGTGACGGACTTTCTTTCTTTCTTTCTTTCTTTCTTTCTTACTTTCTTTCTTTCTGACTGACCTGGAGCCCCCTCTTAGATTACAAAGTTGGACTTTGTAATCAAAAAACAGACAACCAGACAACGAGACAACAAGACAACAAAGCTAAGGCAGATTACTGGTTAAAAAGGAAGGTTGGAACTTTTAAACTCGTAGGAAAACGAGAAAAATCAAATTTCAGTGTTTGTGCTGGTAATCTACCTCAGCAATGTGGGACGACAAAGAAAGGAAAGGAGAACACAACATAAAACTAATAGGGAACTGCTGTTGCTAATATGGCATAGCTAGATCAATCAAATCGGCCAGAATTTTTGAGAAATGAGATCGTCGCATCCAGTATTACTCTATTTTCAATAGTACATAAGGATGGATTTCCAAACAAAAGTCGATCACAAAGAGTATCATCATCTATATTATTGATACTGGCGATATCTAGTCCTGGGACATCAGAGAGTCTTGTATTTGGAGACAATGTCGTCAATGAAATAGAAAAACAGCTGAACAGAAATTTTAATTCTCTATGTGATTGGTTTGTTGATAATTCGGTCTGCGACGCAGGCTATCATTTTGGGGAGGATAAAACAAAATCGATACTTTTTGGTACCGGGTGCGCCAAAATAAACTATGCACGTTTGGCAGGCCACAATAAATTGAATACTGGACCGATTTTGAAGATTTATGACTTAATATTTAGCAGAGAGCCTGAATTAGATTCTAGGATTTTTTGCAAGTTTTTCCGTTTTCAGGTTTTAGAGCTAGAAGCGAGTTTCTTAAATGTTCGTTTTCGAAAATATTGGAAACGATAAAAAACGTCGATCAAATTTTAAAAGATCCAACATGAATAAACAAAGAGAAAATGTTTTCAGGGGGATATGGGGGTTCAGTATGAACTCTCGTCCAGCAGATTACAATTGGTCGATTTTTAGATCGCAAATCACCACGAAAAAGTTCTCTCTTTGTCCATTCATGTCGATTCTTTAGAAAACTTGATCGATGTTTTTTTATCGTTTTCGGTTTTTTCGAAAACAAAAATCTTAGGAAACTCGCTTCTAGCTCTAAAACCTTAAAATGAAAAAATTTGCAAAAATCCCAGTATCTAATTCAGGCTTTCTGCTAACGAATAAGACATAAATTTTCAAAATCGATCCAGTATACGATTTATTGTGGCTTGCCAAACGTGCATAGTTTATTTTGGCGCACCCGGTAGAAAAAATAAATGAACCGGCAGTAAAAAACAGGACATCAGAAGAGGTGACATTAAGATCAAACAACACACGTCAGTCACATACCTTGGCTGTGTCCTGGACGAGGGCTTGTCTGGTGCGTCAATGGCTACCAGGACCCTTGGTAAAATCAATTGCAGGCTCAGATTCCTTTACAGAAAGCAAAATTTTCTTGACTTTTCCCTTCGAAGATTGCTGGCAAATGCACTAATTCAACCCACTTTGACTTTGCATGCAGTGCTTGGCTTCCAATGTTGAATAAACGATGAACCAAAAAAATTCAGACGGCTCAAAATAAATGTATCAGATTCTGTTTGAATCTGAGTAACAGAGCACATATAGGAGTAGACGAATTTAAAACTGTAAACTGGCTCCCCACTAAAGAAAGGTTTGAGCAATGCACTGCTGCAAAGGTTTTCAAATAACTCGAAGTAACTCGAAGTTCTAAAACAAACTAACTCAACCTTTCCGACAAAGCAGCACAGGAAAAAATGGTCCCTCATATTTAGGACCTAAAATATGGAACAGCCTATCCTCAGAACTAAAATCTGCAACAAACATCAACAGTTTCAAACATAAGATCAAAGACCAATTCTTTAAAAATCTCCAAAGACTTAATGATAGTCCCTACATATATTATTAGAAATCTAAAACAACCAATAACAAGGATTATTCGTCATTAAAATCAAATATTTTATTTCCGGTGTAGACAAAATTCTATTTTCCATGAAACTTTTTTATGTTTTTTTCTCGAAAACTTTTCTTTCTTTTTTCCTTTTGAATAGCACTCCTTGAGGGACCATTATGGAAACAAGGTCGCATTGACCTTTTAATGCCATCCCTGCCATCTTTAACCATGGGGTGTTTTAAATTAGATTATTAGCTTAGATATGTAGCTTTTTGCCTGTAATTATTTTAATTTTATAGATATTGTAATTAGATTTATTTTCGTTTATGATTAGATATATTTTAGTTTGATGGCAAAATATTACATACATACATACATACATACATACATACATACATACATACATACAAATCAATGGTAGTTTAGCGGGACTTCGTTGTGAGGACACTTTACCGGGACGGACTCTAAATAGCTTCTCTTTGGTGAATTCATAGAATATTTGGCCTAGTGATACCTTACATTCAAGGAATAACTTGATGCCAGTTATATTTTCCTTTTTATGAGCAAACATTTCCCGTCCCGCAAAGTTGCCAAATGTCAAGCTTTACGAAAATGTCCCGGTAAGACTGCAAAACTAAATATTCATCGGTAAACTGTGTAAAGTTACTAATTGTTCACAAAAACATTTCTTTCTTCCTGAAATCAAACTGTGACACTCTAGAAAATACTGTATGTTCTAGAAAGGTTTTATTATGATTTTGCAAAATGTCCCGCTATGTCAGGTGTGTATCCTTGCAGGTACCTCCAAGTGACCAAAAACGAATATGTGTAAATTTTTGGGCGAGTTCGATTCCTGTCTGGTGGTGCGGTATTCTTACATTCTCGCGTGGAATGAAGATAATTATCTGAATCAATGCCATTTAGCCCTTCACTGTCCAAGAGATAGCATATGTGTGAAAGTTACCTTACAAGTATGCGTATTCTCATAAGAAACTGCCCACGAGAAACTCAGCTCTCAGATCGCCAAAGGATTAAGAGACTCCAGTTCTGGGAGAAGATAAGTTAAGAAACTACTTACTTTGATAAAGGAAATCCTTGATATAATTTTACTTTCACTTGTTTCCTGTATCATGTTACTGGTAAGGTACTTGAGTAATGTGTAAACATTGGAAAGACTTAAAAACAATTTTTTTGAAATGTTCACGAGGGCACAAGTAGTGCACATGAAGATTGTTATGGAACCTCTAAGAAATTCGTAAGAAACTCTGAGTACTCAAAATCTGATGATTTTAAGAAAGTTTCAGAACTGGCGCAAATTCTTAGTTTCTTATAAAAAACTACTTGTAGCTATCCTAATACTCAACTGTTATGCGTGAAACTCCATAGGTGACCTTTTCATCAAATTTTTAGTAATATCGGTTCTTTTCTCGGATAGACGCATTTTAATATTCTTTGAAACAGCTGTAGGTTCTTGATTACTTATATAAGACATTTGCTATACATCTCATATACTTTCTAATTACAATACAACATAACACAACACAATGCAACACAACAGGGACGACACCATAACATGGGGAACATAAAACAATGACATGAGCAATGTTGAACTACATACCAATAGATACTACCAGCTAAATGGATACTGAGGGTTGTGTAGTGATGCATCAAAATAATGCAGCAAGCGCAACACTTTTATGTTATATAGTGGATCTAATTTGAAAAAGAAAATTTACAAAGAGAAAGAACTTGGTGCGACAAAAGGAACATCAAGGGGCTTGGTGATTGCATGTCATGTAACTAAAGTTTCCACAAAACTTAATCAAAGCGACCGGTTTTTTTTGACGAAATGTAGAGTCAATAGACCTTTGCAGTTCTGAAAGTGAATCTGAATCGAACGATGTTTTGATACATTTTGTAAAATTTTCGAATGTTCCCAACAGTGATAGAAGCGCGAACGCCACCCAATCGAACCTCTCCTACGAACATTTACAAAAACTTGTCTCTCAATCCAGGTTCTTTTGTAGAATAGCTTAAAGGTCTATTGGAGTTTATTTCAGCTCAAGTCGTTTGAAAGGTGTTCATCATCACGGGATAAAGGATGCGTTACAGCAAACTTGAACAAATTTTAGCAAAAGTCAACAGTTCAAGCGAGACGATCTTGTCGTTGAGCCTCAAAAGAAGGGCACAGAAGCAAAAGGTGCCCCGTATCCTCAATGCCACATACGGTATATATATTTACAATTAGAGAATTAAAGAGATAGTTAACTTCCGTTTACAAGAATTAAAAAAGTGGCTTTTGAATTGCAACTATCACAACTCCTTAATTGATAAAGCATTCCACAAAGCAAAATTACAAGGTCCTGCACCGAATAAAACAAGAGATGTTATACCACTTGTTACGGCATTTTACCCAAGTTTAAATCATAGCCATGTTATCAAGACCATTTCAAACCTTTTTAAAGGCATTCAAGACAACGAACGCAAAATTTACATCCATCCCCTTTGTGAGACAAGAACCTGGAATTAAATTATGCAATAAAGCACAATGCAAATTATGCCGTTTATATCTACAACCAGTGAAGAATTTCAAAACTACAAATGGAACAATATGGGACATCAAATCAGAAATTACCTCCAATAGCAAAAAACATCATATATTTTCTCTCGTGTAATTTATGTGATGGTCAAATTAAGTACATCAGCCAGACAACGAATTTACGTCAAAGAATGAACAATCACATATCTGAGTCAAGAAGCGGAGTTTCTTCTTGCAATTTTCAAAAAGATGTACAAAACTGCGGAAAATCTATTAAAAGCCTTAAAGAACCTTTCTTCAAAATTTAAGCATTTATGAAACTTAAGGACAATAAATCACGCTTAGAATACGAAAGCAAACTTTTTAACAGAGGACACGCTATATTGAACCAATAATATGAATATGAATATTAATAATAATAATAATAATAATAATAATAATAATAATAATAATAATAATAATAATAATAAAATTAACCGGCTGTCCGGAGTTGTAAAGTAAACTGATGAAGATTTTAATCCAAACGTTTTTGACAAATAACAGTGTGTATTTTCACATATTTTATTTTCTGTTGTTTTTTGATGGTGCTTTTAGTTCAATTTAATAATAATAATAATAATAATAATAATAATAATAATAATAATAATAATAATAATAATAATAATAATAATAATAATAATAATAATAATAATAATAATAGCACCGTGGATAACGCAAATTGTCAAAAACTTTCTAAGAAACAAGAGTCGTGCTTATAAAAGCTTCGTGAGGAATGGTCAACCGGACGACAAGCCTGAGGGGATACAAAATATGATATCTGAAGGTTCAAGAATGATTGAGGATGCAAAACGGACAAATTTTCTTAAGGTTCGGTCATAACGGAAATGTTTTTTCGGAAAAGGAAATGCAGCCAGCTAAGGGCTAAACAAATCAGTGAGCCAGCCAATTAAAGGCTAAACATATAGAAGAAGAGGCGATGTGACTAAAGTGGACATTTATTGTACATTAACAGAGCCATTATTTATTGAACTTTAGATATTGCTAATTAATGAAAGACTGGTGGTTTTATATTACGCTAACGCAGGAGTGGCCATCCTTGTGGCAACGCAATTTTCCATTGCAACAGTTATAATTAATGTGTGTAGATCGACACTTGCACGCATTCATTTTTAAACACAGCTTATAAGAAACTCAGCCTCAGATAGCAGAAAAATTAAAAAACTCAGTATTGGGAAATATAGCTTTAAAAACTAGTTGTTTCGTTGTAGGAAATCCTTAACATATTCTGTATCTGAGTAATGAATAAACATCCGAAAGATTTCAGAATTCTGCACAAAACCTTAATTTAAAATGTTCACGCAGGTACAGGAAATAAACATGACCATTGTAATGCAAACTTAGAAACTCGGCAAAACTCTAAACACTGTGAATCTGGTATTCTAAAAAAACTCAGCACTGGAGTAAATTCTTGTTGGGAATATGTTCTTTCCTTTCCTTCTCGTTGATTTTTTCTGTCATAAAGGAAACGTTTTGACTTTTTAAGTCAAATCCCTCTCGCTTGTTATCGCATTCAAGTTTGAAATGTCAAAGCTCCTTTTCAGAAAGATACATTTGTTCGTAACGTTGTCTTCTCCGATCTATAGTCTTTTTCGTTAGAACGTGCAAAGACGAAACTTGTCGAATTGCAAGAAGATTGCACTCTGTTAGAGCAAACATTGATGTAAAGAAAGAGAATTTTCTTCCCCTCTTGCTTGCTTTGCCTTCTTTTCTGTTGAATATGGCAATTCAATAAAAGCTCGAACGATCTTGAAAACGTTGTTAAAATTGAGTTGACCGGCTTTGCTAGCACATGGTAGGATATCATTGAAAATAGAGTATTTCAGAACTATAATGTCAATATGTACCAGCTGTTGTAATAATTTTATTCCAATACAATGCTCTTGTATCATGTCCCGTTATTGTAGGTGTGTATCCTTGCATGTCCTTCTAAGTTACCAAAACAACATGTGTAAGAAGGACAATGGGAAGCCGTTGCCAGCAAGATAGAGCTTTTGGAGAAAGTATGCAGCTAGCTAATTGCTAAGCAAATCAGTTAGCCAGCCAATTAAAGGCCAAACATATAGGAGAAGAGGCGATGTGACTAAAGTGGACATTTATTGTACACTAACAGAGCCATAAATTTTTGAACTTTCGATATTGATAATTAATGAATGACTGGTGATTTTATATTACGCGAACGGCAGGAGTGGCCGTCCTTGTGACAACGCAATTTTCCTTTGCAACAGTTATAATTAATGTGCGTAGATCGTCACTTGCTCCTGTTCATTTTTAAACACAACTTATAAGAAACTCAGCCTCAGATAGCCGAAAAATTAACAAACTCAGTATTGGGAAATATAGCTTGAAAAACTAGTTGTTTCGTTGTAGGAAATCCTTAACATATTCTGTATCTGAGTAATGAATAAACATCCGAAAGATTTCAGAATTCTGCACAAAACCTTAATTTAAAATGTTCACGCAGGTACAGGAAATAAACATGACCATTGTAATGCAAACTTAGAAACTTGGCAGAAACTCTGAACACTGTGAATCTGGTATTCTCAAAAAAAATTAAGCACTGGAGTAAATTCTTGTTGGAAATATGTTCTTTCCTTTCCTTCTCGATGATTTTTTCTGTCATAAAGGAAACGTTTTGACTTTTTAAGTCAAATCCCTCTCGCTTGTTATCGCATTCAAGTTTGAAGCGTCAAAGCTCCTTTTCAGAAAGATACATTTGTTCGTAACGTTGTCTCCTCCGATCTATAGTCTTTTTTCGTTAGAAGGGGCAAAGAGGAAACTTATGGAATTGCAAGAAGATTCCACTCTGTTAGAGCAAAATTTGATGTAAAGAAAGGATATATTTTCTTCCCCTCTCGTTGCCTTTGCCTTCTTTTCCTGTTGAATATGACAATTCAATAAAAGCTCGATCGATCTTGAAAACGTTGTTAAAATAGAATTGACCGACTTTTCTAGGAAATTGTATGATATTACTGCAAATAGAGTATTTTTGAACTATAATGTCATTATATACCAGCTGTTGTAGTAAATTTTATTCCAATACAATGCTCTTGTATCATGTCCCGTTATGGTAGGTGTGTATCCTTGAATGTCCCTCTTAGCTACCAAAACAACATGTGTAAGAAGGACAATGGGAAGCAGTTGCCAGCAAGATAGAGCTTTTGGAGAAAGTTTGCAGTCAGCTGCTATAAGTAAAGACTTTAAAAATAGGAGAATAGGCGATGTGACTAAAGTGGACATTTATTTTACACTAGCAGAACCCTAAGTTTTTGATCTTTAGATATTTCTAATGAATCAAAGACTGGTGATTTAATATTACGCGAATGGCAGGAGTGGCCGTCCTTGTTGCAACGCAATTTTCCATTACAAAAGTTATAAGTAATGTGTGAAGATCGCAACTTACATGTTTTTTTTTTAGATAGCAGCTTCTAGAAAACACAACCCTTAGATCGCTGAGAACTTAAGAAACTCCAGTACTGGGAAAATATAGCAAAAGAAACTAGTTGTTTTGTTGCAGGAAATACTTAACATATTCTGAATCTGGGTAATGCATAATCATCGGAAGGTCTTATGAATCCTGCAGAAAACCATAATTTAAAATGTTCGTGAAATAAACACGAAGATTGTAATGCAAACTTAGAAACTCGGCAGAAACTCTGAACACTGTGAATCTGATATTCTAAAATAACTCAGCACTGGAGTAAATTCTTGTTGGAAATATGTTCTTTCATTTCCTTCTCGTTGACTTTTTCGGTCATAACGGAAACGTTTTTACTCCTTAAGTCACATCCCTCTCACTCTTTATCGCTTTCAAGCCTGAAGCATCCTTGCTCCTTTTCAGAAAGATACATTTCTTCGTAATGTTGTCTCCTCCGATCTATAGTCCTTTTCGTTAAAACGTGCAAAGACGAAACTTATCGAATTGCCAAAATATTCCACTCTGTTAGTGCAAAAATTGATGGAAAGAAAGGACACAATTTTCTTTCCATCTCGTTGGCTTTGACTTCTTTTCCTGTTGAACATGACAATTCAATAAAAGCTCGATCGGTCTTGAAAACGTTGTTAAAATTGAATTGACCGACTTTGCTAGGACATTGTATGATATTATTGCAAGTAGAGTATTTCTGAACTATAATGTCAATATATACCAGCTGTTGCAGTAAATTTTATTCTAATACAATGCTCTTGTATCATGTCCCGTTATGGTAGGTGTGTATCCTTGAATGTCGCTCTTAGTTACCAAAACAACATGTATAAGAAGGACAATGGGAAGCGGTTGCCAGAAAGATAGAGCTTTTGGAGAAAGTTTGCAGTCAGCCGTTAAAACTAAAGGCTATAAAAAAGGAGAATAGGAGATGTGATAAAAGTGGACCTTTTATTTATACAAACAGACGTATTCATTTTAAAAAATAGCTTCTAAAATCTCAACCCTCAGATCGCCGAGAAATTAAGAAACTCCATTATTGGAAAATTATAGCATAAGAAACTAGTTGTTTTGTTGCAGGAAATACTTAACATATTCCGAATCTGGGTAATGCATAATCATCGGAAGGTCTTATGAATCCTGCAGAAAACCATAATTTAAAATGTTCGTGAAATAAACACGAAGATTGTAATGCAAACTTAGAAACTCGGCAAAACTCTGAACACTGTGAATCTGGTATTCTCAAAAAAACTCAGCACTGGAGTAAATTCTTGTTGGAAATATGTTCTTTCCTTTCCTTCTCTTTGATTTTTTCTGTCATAAAGGAAACGTTTTGACTTTTTAAGTCAAATCCCTCTCGCTTGTTATCGCATTCAAGTTTGAAGCGTCAAAGCTCCTTTTCAGAAAGATACATTTCTTCGTAACGTTGTCTCCTCCGATCTATAGTCTTTTTCGTTAGAAAGTGCAAAGACGATACTTATGGAATTGCAAGAAGATTGCACTCTGTTAGAGCAAAAATTGATGTAAAGAAAAGATATATTTTCTTCCCCTCTCGTTGGCTTTGCCTACTTTTCCTGTTGAATTTGACAATTCAATAAAAGCTCGATCGCTCTTGAAACGTTGTTAAAATTGAGTTGACCGACTTTGCTAGGACATTGTATGATATTATTGCAAATAGAGTATTTCAGAACTATAATGTCAATATATACCAGTTGTTGCTGTAAATTTTATTCCAATACAATGCTCTTGTATCATGTCCCGTTATTGTAGGTGTGTATCCTTGCATGTCCTTCTAAGTTACCAAAACAACATGTGTAAGAAGGACAATGGGAAGCTGTTGCCAGCAAGATAGAGATTCTGGAGAAAGTAGGCAGCTAGCTAATTGCTAAACAAATCAGTTAGCCAGCTAATTAATAGGAGAAGAGGCGATGTGACAAAAGTGGACATTTATTGTACACTAACAGAGCCATAAATTTTTGAACTTTAGATATTGATAATTAATGAATGACTGGTGATTTTATGTTACGCGAACGGCAGGAGTGGCCGTCCTTGTGACAACGCAATTTTCCTTTGCAACAGTTATAATTAATGTGCGTAGATCGTCACTTGCTCGTGTCTATTTCAAAAACACAACTTATAAAAAACTCAGCCTCAGATACCAGAAAAATTAGCAAACTCAGTATTGGGAAATATAGCTTGAAAAACTAGTTGTTTCGTTGTAGGAAATCCTTAACATATTCTGTATCTGAGTAATGAATAAACATCCGAAAGATTTCAGAATTCTGCACAAAACCTTAATTTAAAATGTTGGCGAAGGTACAGGAAATAAACACGATGATTGTAATGTAAACTTAGAAACTCGGCAAAACTCTTTACACTGAGAATCTGATCTTCTCAAAAAAACTCAGCACTGGAGTAAATTCTTGTTGGAAATATGTTCTTTCCTTTCCTTCTCTTTGATTTTTTCTGTCATAAAGGAAACGTTTTGACTTTTAAAGTCAAATCCCTCTGGCTTGTTATCGCATTCAAGTTTGAAGCGTCAAAGCTCCTTTTCAAAAAGATACATTTGTTCGTAACGTTGTCTCCTCCGATCTATAGTCCTTTTCGTTAAAACGTGCAAAGACGAAACTTATCGAATTGCAAAAATATTTCACTCTGTTAGTGCAAAAATTGATGGAAAGAAAGGACACAATTTTCTTTCCATCTCGTTGGCTTTGACTTCTTTTCCTGTTGAACATGACAATTCAATAAAAGCTCGATCGGTCTTGAAAACGTTGTTAAAATTGAGTTGACCGACTTTGCTAGGACATTGTATGATATTATTGCAAATAGATTATTTCTGAACTATAATGTCAATATATACCAGCTGTTGTAGTAAATTTTATTCTAATACAATGCTCTTGTGTCATGTCCCGTTATGGTAGGTGTGTATCCTTGAATGTCCCTCTTAGTTACCAAAACAACATGTGTAAGAAGGACAATGGGAAGCGGTTGCCAGAAAGATAGAGCTTTTGGAGAAAGTTTGCAGTCAGCCGTTAAAACTAACGGCTATCAAAAAAGGAGAATAGGTGATGTGACAAAAGTGGACCTTTTATTTACACAAACAGACATATTCATTTTAAAAACAGCTTCTAAAATCTCAACCCTCAGATCGCCGAGAAATTAAGAAACTCCATTATTGTGAAATTATAGCATAAGAAACTAGTTGTTTTGTTGCAGGAAATCCTTAACATATTACGAATCTGGGTAATGCATAATCATCTGGAAGTCTTATGAATCCTGCAGAAAACCTTAATTTAGAATGTTCGCGAAGGTACAGAAAATAAACCCGTAGATTGTAATGCAAACTTACAAACTCGGCAAAGTTCTGTACACTGAGAATCTGATCTTCTCAAAAAAACTCAGCACTGGAGTAAATTCTTGTTGGAAATATGTTCTTTCCTTTCCTTATCGTTGATTTTTTCTGTCATAAAGGAAATGTTTTGACTTTTTAAGTCAAATCCCTCTCGCTTGTTATCGCATTCAAGTTTGAAGCGTCCTAGCTCCTTTTCAGAAAGATACATTTCTTCGTAACGTTGTCTCCTCCGATCTAAAGTCTTTTTCGATAAAACGTGCAAAGACGAAACTTATGGAATTGCAAGAAGATTGCACTCTGTAAGAGCAAAAATTGATGTAAAGAAAAGATATATTTTCTTCCCCTCTCGTTGGCTTTGCCTTCTTTTCCTGTTGAATTTGACAATTCAATAAAAGCTCGATCGCTCTTGAAACGTTGTTAAAATTGAGTTGACCGACTTTGCTAGGACATTGTATGATATTATTGCAAATAGAGTATTTCAGAACTATAATGTCAATATATACCAGTTGTTGCTGTAAATTTTATTCCAATACAATGCTCTTGTATCATGTCCCGTTATTGTAGGTGTGTATCCTTGCATGTCCTTCTAAGTTACCAAAACAACATGTGTAAGAAGGACAATGGGAAGCTGTTGCCAGCAAGATAGAGATTCTGGAGAAAGTAGGCAGCTAGCTAATTGCTAAACAAATCAGTTAGCCAGCTAATTAATAGGAGAAGAGGCGATGTGACAAAAGTGGACATTTATTGTACACTAACAGAGCCATAAATTTTTGAACTTTAGATATTGATAATTAATGAATGACTGGTGATTTTATGTTACGCGAACGGCAGGAGTGGCCGTCCTTGTGACAACGCAATTTTCCTTTGCAACAGTTATAATTAATGTGCGTAGATCGTCACTTGCTCGTGTTTATTTCTAAACACAACTTATAAAAAACTCAGCCTCAGATAGCAGAAAAATTAACAAACTCAGTATTGGGAAATATAGCTTGAAAAACTAGTTGTTTCGTTGTAGGAAATCCTTAACATATTCTGTATCTGAGAAATGAATAAACATCCGAAAGATTTCAGAATTCTGCACAAAACCTTAATTTAAAATGTTGGCGAAGGTACAGGAAATAAACACGATGATTGTAATGTAAACTTAGAAACTCGGCAAAACTCTTTACACTGAGAATCTGATCTTCTCAAAAAAACTCAGCACTGGAGTAAATTCTTGTTGGAAATATGTTCTTTCCTTTCCTTCTCTTTGATTTTTTCTGTCATAAAGGAAACGTTTTGACTTTTAAAGTCAAATCCCTCTGGCTTGTTATCGCATTGAAGTTTGAAGCGTCAAAGCTCCTTTTCAAAAAGATACATTTGTTCGTAACGTTGTCTCCTCCGATCTATAGTCTTTTTCGTTAGAACGTGCAAAGACGAAACTTATGGAATTGCAAGAAGATTCCACTCTGTTAGAGCAAAAATTGATGGAAAGAAAGGATACAATTTTCTGTCCATCTCGTTGGCTTTGACTTCTTTTCCTGTTGAACATGACAATTCAATAAAAGCTCGATCGGTCTTGAAAACGTTGTTAAAATTGAGTTGACCGACTTTGCTAGGACATTGTATGATATTATAGCAAATAGAGTATTTCTGAACTATAATGTCAATATATACCAGCTGTTGTAGTAAATTTTATTCTAATACAATGCTCTTGTATCATGTCCCGTTATGGTAGGTGTGTATCCTTGAATGTCGCTCTTAGTTACCAAAACAACACGTGTAAGAAGGACAATGGGAAGCGGTTGCCAGAAAGATAGAGCTTTTGGAGAAAGTTTGCAGTCAGCCGTTAATACTAAAGGCTATAAAAAAAGGAGAATAGGAGATGTGATAAAAGTGGACCTTTTATTTATACAAACAGACGTATTCATTTTAAAAAACAGCTTCGAAAATGTCAACCCTCAGATCGCCGAGAAATTAAGAAACTCCATTATTGGGAAATTATAGCATAAGAAACTAGTTGTTTTGTTGCAGGAAATCCTTAACATATTTCGAATCTGGGTAATGCATAATCATCGGAAAGTCTTATGAATCCTGCAGAAAACCTTAATTTAAAATGTTGGCGAAGGTACAGGAAATAAACACGAAGATTGTAATGCAAACTTAGAAACTCGGCAGAAACTCTGTACACTGAGAATCTGATCTTCTCAAAAAAACTCAGCACTGGAGTAAATTCTTGTTGGAAATGTGTTCTTTCCTTTCCTTCTCTTTGATTTTTCCTGTCATAAAGGAAACGTTTTGACTTTTTAAGTCAAATCCCTCTCGCTTGTTATCACATTCAAGTTTGAAGCGTCAAAGCTCCTTTTCAGAAAGATACATTTCTTCGTAACGTTGTCTCCTCCGATCTATAGTCTTTTTCGTTAGAAAGTGCAAAGACGAAACTTATGGAATTGCAAGAAGATTCCACTCTGTTAGAGCAAAAATTGATGTAAAGAAAAGATATATTTTCTTCCCCTCTCGTTGGCTTTTCCTTCTTTTCTGTTGAATATGGCAATTCAATAAAAGCTCGATCGATCTTGAAAACGTTGTTAACATAGAATTTACAGACTTTACTAGGACATTGTATGATATTATTGCAAATAGAGTGTTTCTGAACTATAATGTCAATATATACCAGCTGTTGTAGTAAATTTTATTCCAATACAATGCTCTTGTATCATGTCCCATTATGGTAGGTGTGTATCCTTGAATGTCCCTCTTAGTTACCAAAACAACATGTGTAAGAAGGACAATAGGAAATGTTGCCAGCAAGACAGAGCTTTTGGAGGAAATTTGCAGTCAGCCGCTATAACTAAAGGCTTTAAAAATAGAAGAATAGGCGATGTGACTAAATTGGACATTTATTTTACGCTAACAGAACCCTAAGATTTTGATCTTTAGATATTTCGAATGGCAGGAGTGGCCGTCTTTGTTGTAACGCAATTTTCCATTGCAAAAGTTATAAGTAATGTGTGAAGATCGCAACTTACATGTTTTTTATTTTAGAAAGCAGTTTCTAAAAAACACAACCCTCAGATCGCTGAGAACTTAAGAAACTCCAGTACTGGTAAAATATAGCAAAAGAAACTAGTTGTTTTGTTGCAGGAAATACTTAACATATTCTGAATCTGGGAAATGCATAATCATCGGAAGGTCTTATGAATCCTGCAGAAAACCTTAATTTAAAATGTTGGCGAAGGAACAGGAAATAAACACGATGATTGTAATACAAACTTAGAAACTCGGCAAACTCTGTACACTGAGAATCTGATCTTCTCAAAAAACTCAGCACTGGAGTAAATTGTTGTTGGAAATATGTTCTTTCCTTTCCTTATCGTTGATTTTTTCTGTCATAAAGGAAACGTTTTGACATTTTAAGTCAAATCCCTCTCGCTAGTTATCGCATTCAAGTTTGAAGCGTCAAAGCTCCTTTTCAGAAAGATACATTTTTTCGTAACGTTGTCTTCTCCGATCTATAGTCTTTTTGGTTAGAACGTGCAAAGACGAAACTTATCGAATTGCAAGAAGATTGCACTCTGTTAGAGCAAAAATTAATATAAAAAAAAGATAATTTTCTTCCCCTCTTGCTTGCTTTGCCTTCTTTTCTGTTGAATATGGCAATTCAATAAAAGCTCGATGGATCTTGAAGCGTTGTTAAAATTGAGTTGACCGGCTTTGCTAGCACATGGTAGGAGATTATTGAAAATAGAGTATTTCAGAACTATAATGTCAATATATACATGCTGTTGTAGTAAATTTTATTCCAATACAATGCTCTTGTATCATGTCCCGTTATGGTAGGTGTGTATCCTTGCATGTCCTTCTAAGTTACCAAAACAACATGTGTAAGAAGGAAAATGGGAAGCTGTTGCCAGCAAGATAGAGCTTTTGGAGAAAGTTTGCAGTCAGCTGCTTAAGTAAAGGCTTTAAAAATAGGAGAATAGGCGATGTGACTAAAGTGGACATTTATTTTACATTAACAGAACCCTAAGTTTTTGATCTTTAGATATTTCTAATGAATCAAAGACTGGTGAATTAATATTACGCGAATGGCAGGAGTGGCCGTCTTTGTTGCAACGCAATTTTCCATTGCAAAAGTTATAAGTAATGTGTGAAGATCGCAACTTACATGTTTTTTATTTTAGATAGCAGCTTCTAAAAATCACAACCCTCAGATCGCTGAGAACTTAAGAAACTCCACTACTGGTAAAATATAGCAAAATAAACTAGTTGTTTTGTTGCAGGAAATACTTAACATATTCTGAATCTGGGTAATGCATAATCATCGGAAAGTCTGATGAATCCTGCAGAAAACCTTAATTTTAAAATGTTCGCGAAATAAACACGAAGATTGTAATGCAAACTTAGAAACTCGGCAGAAACTCTGAACACTGTGAATCTTGTATTCTAAAATAACTCAGCACTGGAGTAAATTCTTGTTGGAAATATGTTCTTTCCTTTCCTTCTCGTTAACTTTTCCGGTCATAACGGAAACGTTTTTACTCTTTAAGTCACATCCCTCTCGCCCTTTATCGCTTTCAAGCCTGAAGCGTCCTAGCTCCTTGTCAGAAAGATACATTTCTTCGTAATGTTGTCTCCTCCGATCTATAGTCTTTTTCGTTAAAACGTGCAAAGACGAAACTTATGGAATTGCAAGAAGATTCCACTCTGTTAGAGCAAAAATTGATGTAAAGAAAAGATATATTTTCTTCCCCTCTCGTTGGCTTTGCCTTCTTTTCCTGTTGAATTTGACAATTCAATAAAAGCTCGATCGATCTTGAAAACGTTGTTAACATAGAATTTACAGACTTTACTAGGACATTGTATGATATTATTGCAAATAGAGTGTTTCTGAACTATAATGTCAATATATACCAGCTGTTGTAGTAAATTTTATTCCAATACAATGCTCTTGTATCATGTCCCATTATGGTAGGTGTGTATCCTTGAATGTCCCTCTTAGTTACCAAAACAACATGTGTAAGAAGGACAATAGGAAGCGGTTGCCAGCAAGACAGAGCTTTTGGAGGAAATTTGCAGTCAGCCGCTTTAACTACAGGCTTTAGAAATAGAAGAATAGGCGATGTGACTAAATTGGACATTTATTTTACGCCAACAGAACCCTAAGATTTTGATCTTTAGATATTTCGAATGGCAGGAGTGGCCGTCTTTGTTGCAACGCAATTTTCCATTGCAAAAGTTATAAGTAATGTGTGAAGATCGCAACTTACATGTTTTTCATTTTAGAAAGCAGTTTCTAAAAAACACAACCCTCAGATCGCTGAGAACTTAAGAAACTCCAGTACTGGTAAAATATAGCAAAAGAAACTAGTTGTTTTGTTGCAGGAAATACTTAACATATTCTGAATCTGGGAAATTCATAATCATCGGAAGGTCTTATGAATCCTGCAGAAAACCTTAATTTAAAATGTTGGCGAAGGTACAGGAAATGAACGCGAAGATTGTAATGCAAACTTAGAAACTCGGCAAAACTCTGTACACTGAGAATCTGATCTTCTCAAAAAACTCAGCACTGCAGTAATTTGTTGTTGGAAATATGTTCTTTCTTTTCCTTCTCTTTGACTTTTTCGGTCATAAAGGAAACTTTTTGACTTTTTAAGTCAAATCCCTCTCGCTTGTTATCGCATTCAAGTTTGAAGCGTCAAAGCTCCTTTTCAGAAAGATACATTTGTTCGTAACGTTGTCTCCTCCGATCTATAGTCTTTTTTTCATGAAAACGTGCCAAGGCAGGACTTTCGGAATTGCAAGAAGATTAAACTCTCTGAGAGCAAAAATCGTTGGAAAGACAGGACACATTTTTCCCCTCTCGTTGGCTTTGCCTACTTTTCTTGTTGAATATGACAATTCAATAGAAGCTCGATCGATGTTGAAAACGTTGTTAAAATTGCAACACCGTCTTTTTGTAAGCGTGTCGTACAATGTTTCTATTGTAATATAACTACTTAATATAAAATATATTGCACATGAAACAGAGTATGATTAAAATACGACGTTTCGAGCTTAGCGCGTTATCAAGTCAAAATTGTTAAAATTGAGTTGCCCAACTTTGCTAGGACAGTTTATGATATTATTGCAAAAGAATGTATTTCTGAACTATAAACAATGCAATAACATGAACCAAGATTTATAAAGTTTGATCTCAGAGTAAACAGCTCTTTCTTTGGAGATCCATTACATTCTATCCATTTTTGGGGAATTATATTAACATCAAGAAAAACTGTTTAAACCTTGAATGATTGACAGAAAGTATCCCTAAGAGATTCCATATTACGGAAAGAAGATACGCTGTGATGTTATGTCAATATATACCAGCTGTTGTAGCAATTTTTATTTTAATACAATGTTCTTGTATTATGTCCCGTTATGGTAGGTGTGTATCCTTGAATGTCCCTCTTAGTTACCAAAACAACATGTGTAAGAAGGACAATGGGAAGCGGTTGCCAGCAAGATAGAGCTTTTAGAGAATGTATGTAGCCAGCCGCTCTAACTAAAGGCTAAACACATAGGAGAATGGGCGATGTGACTAAAGTGGACATTTATCTTACACTAACGGAACATTAAATTTTTGAACTTTAGATGTTTCTAATAAATCAAAAACTGGTGATTTTATATTACGCGAATGGCAGGAATGACCGTCCTTGTAGCAACGCAATTTTCCATTGCAAAAGTTATAAGTAATGTGTGTAGAGCGTCACTTACGCGTATTTATTTTTAAGAACAGCTTATAAGAAACTCAACCCTCAGATTGCCGAGAAATTGATAAACTCCAGTATTGGGAAAATATTCCAAAAGAAACTAGTTGTTTTGTTGCAAGAAATCCTTAACATATTCTGAATCTGGGTAAAAACATCGGATAGTCTTCAGAATTCTGCAGAAAACCTTAATTTAAAATGTTCACGAAGGTACAGGAAATGAACGCGAAGATTGTCTTGCAAACTTAGAAACTCGGCAAAAGCTCTGCACACTGGTAATCTGATATTCTCAAAAAACTCTCAGTATTGGCGTAAATTCTTGGTGGAAAGATATTCTTTCCTTTCTTTCTTGTTGATTTTTTCTGTCATAACGGAAACATTTTGGCTTTTTTTAAGTCACATCCCTCTCGCTCGTTATCGCTTTCAACTTCGAAGCGTCCCATCTCCTTGTTGTTTATTGTCCCTTCTCGTTTGCTATTCCTTTCTTTTCCTGTCGTTAGTATTTCACTGCGTCAATTTTGCTGGACCAACCGGACAGCTTAACAGGTCAATCGCTATTTAAAAAAAGTTATTAAAAATGCAGTAGGGCTGATTTTGGTAAAAAGTCTACGATATTTTTCAAATTGAGTATTTTTGAATAATATATTGAATTTCATACCGTAATCCAAGATAGATTTTAACATAAACATAAAATACGACTCTGAATGATTGATTAAACCACATTACTAACAAATGTCGGTATTTTCAGCAAAATTAACGCTGCAATTATATCAATCTAATTTTCTTGTATAATGTCCCGTTATGTTTAGTGTGTTTCCTTGCAAGTTCCTCCAAGTGACCCAAAAACAAATATGTGTATGGACAAGATTGGGAATCTAGTTTTACCAACTCATTTGTGCTTTATTAAACGTTTCAAAGAGTAACCAAAAATGCAAAGAGGAAACTGTTCAGGCCCTATGTTTTGAAGTCTAAGATATGCTCCATGAATCAAGACTGATGTTTTCATAGGACACAAATATTTTTCGCTCCCAAGTTTGAAGCGTCGTTCCCTTACAAATCAACATGTTTGATTTGACTGCCTAAATTTTGCTAGAACAAGCTGACTCAACAATGCAATTGCTATTGAAGGGATTTTGTTAAAAGTGCATTAGAGCTGACTTTGCTGCGAATTTTTACGCGATGTTATTGAAATTAATATTTTTCTGATGGATAGAGATCCTAATAACATGAACCAAGCTTGAAGTTGGTTCTCAAAGGAAGCAGTTTTTCTACATTTTTTGGGGAGCGATAAGCATCAATCGTCATCAAAAGAAAAAGTGCTGCAATTCCATGACAAAATACCAGGTGTACAGGTGTTGCAGAAATGCTGTACTCTAAGCTAATGTTCTTGTAAAATGTCCCTCTTATACTTTTCTGAAAGATTGTATGATGCTGTGCCTGACTATTCTTCTAAACATTATTCTCACAAAAAGTGTCAGCTCGTCAAGATAAGGCAAAGCAAAGGCGCGCAAGCCATAAAAATACTTTTCAAAGGCTTGCCCAAAATTTTCCAACTTATCGTCAGCAAAGGGTGAAGTTAAGAGACGTGGTTTTTTGCCCCAAGCACTGGGATCGCAGGAGTAGAAAAGACTGCATTGAGTCCGCAACCCTTTTCGTGACGCTTGCGTGCTGGGCTTCAAAATTGCTCGAATCCTGTCCTTCCGTCAGATCCGGGCGTCTTCCCTTCAATAAAAATATTTAGATTTATTAAAAAAGCTTGTATACAGTGCACAGTAATAGCATCAGATTAGAAATTGCTCATTTTGATAGATTTTCTTATTACCGTCACGACTTGGCTCAGGATAACAAGCAGTAGCAACATACGATTCTCCAGTTGCTTCAACAAATGAGGTATGTTGCTCATTAAGATCGAAAACATTCTAGGACGCTTTCTAGACCAAACTTAAGCAATGTTTTCCCAGTATTGGAGTTTGTTAATTTTTTGGCATAAACATTTCTTATGAAAAATATGTGTATTCCATTAGGAGGGGAACTTCGGGGTCTGCGGTATTGCTGTTTGCGGTATTTCGGTATCGAACTTTCACAGTGCGGTATGCGGTATGCGGTATGCGGTATGCGGTATGCGGTATGCGGTATGCGGTATTGAAAATTAACGTCCAAACATCATGTAATGCCATTTTCCTGTTGAGGAATAAAGCATCTTCGAGACGAATTGACAGGAAAGAAAAACGAAGGAGAGGGGAGTCCCTTATCTTTCTCTCTCTCTCTCTCTCTCTCTCTCTCTCTCTCTCTCTCTCTCTGCCTGCACCACCTGCTCAACCTTGAAAGAGGTACCTGCGGAGGAGAGCACGCAACATTTTTTATCTGAAGAAAAAGAATCAAAATATTTGCACGAATCAAAACTTTGAATGTGGGAAAATCACCCATATTTTCAAATCAGGCAATCCGACAATCTGGACAGCTTTTTGCCTGTCACGTTAAAGCCTGCTCTATCGAATGTTATCGAGAAGATCATTAATAATCACGGCCTCAGTACCATGAATCGAATGGCCTGTTGTGCCCAGCCCAGATTGGGTTTAGAAAAGGGAGATCTACGCAAGATGCAGTTACCTTACTGTCAAAAAAGGTTAGATAGAACATTGATAAAGGGCTATGTAGCGTTCTGTCTATATTGACCTCCGTAAACCCTTCAACACATAATGTCATGCAACCTTGCTGGAAAAATTGCAAAGTTATGGTATAGATTATGTGGAATTACAATGGATACGTAATTATCTCATTAATAAGAAACAAAAAGTAATTTTTGACTAAACCAACTAATGCGAAGAAAACGTTACATGTGGTGTCCCACAAGGATCCGTCCTGGGGCCCCTTCTCTTTGGGCTAATAATTAATGACATCCATATTCCGTTCATTGATGCTGGCATTATACTATATGCCGACGATACTGCTTTATATCATGCAAGAAAGAACTCAAATGAAATAGAACATTTACTTTACAGTCAAATGCAAAAAGTTTGTGCTATATGGATCACATCAACAGTTGTCCAAACAGCCAAACGTATACATAAAAATCTACAGTCAAACTATTCATGAGACAAAATCGCACAAGTACCTTCGTGTAGATTTGGATAACCATCTGAGCCTACATCAACATTTTGAACAAATGTATATAATATAGCGACAGCCAGAGTAAAGCTTTTTTCTAGTATTTTCGAAAAAGTCAGCCCTTATGCAGTAGAATCGATATATAAAACAATGATACGGCCACTACTGTTGTACCCACTACAGCATTCTATACCCCAAGAAACTGTAAACATACAAAATAGAGTAGCCAGAAATTTCAACCCAAGAGCAAAGATAACGTCATGGGACAGTATTGAAAAAGCTTGAAACACAAGGGTAGCCATTGACGTGTGTAAATCATTGCAGAATCTACTACCCAAAGACATGAATGGTTACTTCAAAAAATCTCAGCATGAAATAAACATTGAAGGCAATGGCTCTTGTGTTGTTTTACCGAAAATGCGCACTGAAACTGGAAAAGAGTGGTTTGCCAACCAGGGAGCCCACATTTTTCGATTTGAAAAAGCAACCCACGACGAAATATCCATCTTGCTATTCAAAAAGAAACAAAACCATCGAAGTCTTTGTAAATGTCCAAAAAAACGTCTTCGACTCCAATAAAATTCTCATCCTTTAATTTTATATTAAACTATTTTCACTTCATTCTACTTTTTGCCTCACGTCTGAACAAGTCAACCTGCCAAAATATTAGTTGTTATGATTATTACTCTATTACTACTTCTCGTTTTGAAAAGTTTCCTTTCAAACCATTTCACATTCGAATACATGTACACCTTTGAGCCGAATATTAAAACAGTTGAGATCAATGGTATGACAATGATATAAGATCTGTTCCATATATTCATATTTTCTGCTTCAATGCAGTTTTCCTGAAAGTGCATTAATGAAACTTTTCCCATCGTTCTCGCATCATTCTTTTGTCTGTTAACTATCTAAAACTACGAAAACGATCTAATAGATCAAACTACAAATTGTGATAGAGGAAGGTGTATGTAGGTCGCAATCAAACTGCTACAGTTTTTAGTTTCCTAGCGTTAGCGCTATTTTGCAATTTTTTGGTCCAGTATTTGGTTTCATTTTTGTGAAACCAAATACCCTCCATTAGAATTATTGGGAAAAAAATTACAGATTAATCTACCTTCAATTCAAACCAAATTACTTTCAGTACTAGAAGGAAGATACGTTGAGGAGCAAAAAGATTTTGACTACCCACATGGCCAATAAATGAAACATTTTAAACTGCATACAGTTACAGATAGCCCAACACGCGAATAGAAACTTATGAAAAATGTACTAGAGTCTGTTTGACATTAGATGTCTGATCCGGACTGCTAAACTACAAAATGATGTCAAGAGCAATAGCATAATAGAGCAATAGCATGATGCCTTTTTCTTACTTTTTAATTTGTTAGATGTCAGGTTAGATACGCCTAACATCTAACGAGATACAGAATTTACAAGCAAAAAAAACAACTTATGAAACTTGACGTGGTGGTTGCTTGATACAATATCAAATGCAAAGAGTCGATCATGTAGATGGGAACATATGTGTTGGGTTGTCATAAGCAAAACTGAATTGCCAAAAAGTGTTTGATATCATATTGTTATCAAAGTTTTACGGGAGAGAGTATATAGTTTTGGGACATTTTCTGGGGCAGGTGTGTAAATGCGTTTCCATATATGACCTTCATTTACCTAGTCCAGTACCCCTTCTCCCTGGGATTTCAGCGATAATTCACATTGCCTTCAGAAGTAACAGGAGAACATTCCTTTCTATTAGATCTCAAAATAGACCTTTCCCTATTTCATGAAATTCTGAATTGAATGATAGTTTGTACATTTTGTAAAATGTTCAAGTGTGAAGAGAGGTTTTTGAAGCTCTAACGTCACTCAGCATTGGTAACAAAATGTAAAAGACTCACTCGATCCAAAAAAATTGTAGTATAACTAAAAGGTCTACTGCCGAAAATTTTCCGTGACTTTTGGCACCAATATCTTGGCCTACACTTCTGTCCAATTAGACATTCCACAGCACTGAATAGATAACGGTTATGGTTCGTTTGATGTCCTTGAGCAACTCAAGCATCGCAGCTCACTGACTCCTGGTATTCTCATTTTCGAATGGGTAGTATTTGTTCGTAATATTACACACTTGCCGGGACCAGCAGCTTCAAATGTTTACACACCCAACTTATCGGGACATGGTGTGTAAGCGTTCCGGAGTGTTTTTCAGAAGTACAACTCATGTAATACAACACTAGGCACATTTACATTGCATTTCCCACTCTGTTGAGACGGAATTGCCATGGGAACACACAAAAAAACTTTGGTCCCGCTAAGTTGGCATTTTAACTTTTTTTAGTGTAAGTTTTCCACCAACTTCACGGGACCTAACAAAGATGCATTTTTTGACGTTTCTACATGGTAAGGACATCGAAAATTGACAGAAAATTAGCGGGACCCTGGGTAAGTCCCGCCAATCACCAATGTCCCGCTAAGGTAGGTGTGTAACACAATGGATGTCCCGCTAATGTAGCAGATATAAGAACATACATACATACATACATACATACATACATACATACATACATACATACATACATACATACATACATACATACATACATACATACATACATACATACATACATACATACATACATACATACATACATACATACATACATACATACATACTTGAGTAATGGAGGGGGCTCTATATTATGAATGATGTTTGGAAAATTATTTATTTATTTCTGTCTCCATTTCTCGTTAAGTCCAGATCTGCGGCCCTCGAACTTCTCTCCATATCCTAGTGGTCTGGAAGAAAGGGGGACGGATCCGATGAGAATACCTCACGAAATTCCAAGACTCTAATGTTCTACACACCCGAGACTGCTTGAGAGGTCTGTGGAGAGCAGTTTCGTAGCCCCTAGGGAATAGGTCAGTATATAGGAAAATTCCGAGCTCATTTCAGCCTTCAGTGCACGGTTCGCACCATGATCCTACTTTCCTTCCAGACAGCGAAGCCCCCTTCGCTCTCTCCATATCCTAGTGGTCTGGAAGGAAGGGGGACGGATCCGATGAGAATACGTTGGTATTTCCTGTTTTGTGTTGCCATGAGGTAGACATTGTTTTTCGCTCCTAATGGTATTGTGTTAATAGCAGGGTATAGTATATTGTAAGTAATGCAATTAGTAATTCAATTTGTAAGTTTTTAATGGATGTAAAAAAAACTTATCTCTGATTTTATGATCAACTAAGCTGTTTGACTGATCTCTGATTAAATGATTAAGTTAAAGAGAATCTAAGCATATAGAAATGTATCAAACCAGTTGTGGTAAGATTCTAGCCTATCACATATCAGTATTGGTGATTTCAATGAAGGCGTTGTGGCGCAGTGCTGGTGCAATCCTCTGACTTTGCAGCTAGAACAGTCGGGTGGACGCCCAGGGAGGGGGGAGTACTAAACCAGAGATCCATACAGTGGTGTGCGCCGCCAGGATTTCTGTTATGACCCAATCCCATAATTTTGGTCAGATATTGATGCCCTGTCATAGAATATAGGTCAGATATTGATATCCAATCACATAATTTTGAAGAAATAGCAAAAACAATTCAACGTTAAAGGGACATTGAATTTCAAGGCGAAAGATAGGATATCCTCTCAGATCGGGCCCCAAGCAGAACAAATCTGTTCTGAGCTAATGGGGACATCGAACACCCATTACCAGAACTTTTAGTATAACAGTCAACCCCAATCCCAGAGAGTTCCAAGTGAAAGTATATCCCAATCACAGAAATTTTCCAGTAAAAGTATGCCCCAATCCCAGAGTTGTCAGGGCAATAACTACCCAAACCTGGTGCACATCCCCGTCTGATCCGATAGTGAAGTATCCCCCCCCCCAACCCGGAGGCGGACGAGGCTCTATACCTGGTAGAGCCCCACCACTTGAACGTCGTGACAAGGAGTCGCGGATTCGATTAGCGCTGAACTTCTTCTGTGATTCCAACGCTTGGCGCTAAAAACCGCAACTATACTTTCATCTTCACTTATTTCCTTTCAAGATAGATCAGAAACCCGAATTCGGTTTGCCACGTGTCACGGGCATTTGTCTTTGCACAGCTATTTGTATCGAAGGGAATGATCTCTGATTGGATGATCAACTGAGCTTACTGACTGATCTCTGATTGAATGATAAATTGAGCTTGTTGAATGATCTACCCTCCTCGATGGGGATTACAAATTCCCGGTGTGGGGAGTTTCTGGTATCAATGCTATCAATAGATTGCAAAAACTCCAAAATCGGGCGGCAAGAATCGTCACAAACAGTGCTTACGATGCTTCTTTTCTACCCATAATCGGAAAACTTGGTTGGCCCGACATCTATGATCTTATCAAATAAAAAACCTTAAAAATGGTTTTTAAGTCGGTAAACGACAAAGCTCCCACCTACTTTACAGAAATGTTCATCAGCCTGTCCAACTTATGTCAGAGAGAACTTCATGCTACCAAAACAGATTTGGCCGTTCCTCGTCGCAAATCGGCTTTCTGCTAGAAGCGCTTCTCGTGCAATGGTGCTAAATTGTGGAACGATCTTCCAAAGGAAGTCAAATCATCCAAAATTTATGAAATATTCAAGAAACGTACCAGCAATGCCAACAGCGAATACTGATTCTTTCTTTCATGCTATGGTTAGCATTACTTTAATTGACTTATTAGATTGTTTGCAATCTAATTGTTTGTATTATTGTTGTTGTTGTATATTACTGTTTGCATATGCACGGCCCACTGCAAATCAGTCCTTTGACGGACGTGGCCACCGTGCCTAAAGAATTTAAAATCAAATCAAAGCAAATTAAGGATCATTTATTGTCAGATTTAAATGCCTGTGGTAAAATTGTAACTTTTTTTGATGAAATTTCTGGTTGTTCTTCAAACAGTAATCGAGTCATGAAGTTACGGGCAATTTAGTTCAAAAGGGGTAGCGATTGGATGGTCAGAAACCGAAATCTTATGCCGCAGCTTGATGGCATGCATCAAAGTGCTTTTGATCACAAAGTGCTATGCTCTCTTGTTTTAAATTAAATTCTTTGTCCAATGTCTCAAAGTTTAATCTTTCATTCAATGGTTTGCAAGAAATACGAAATTGCTTTATATTATTAGTTGTTTTAAACAGAATTTGCTTCTTGCGTCGAAGTAATCCAGACGTTTGTTCGTCAAGAAATTTCTTTGCTTGGACACCTTGTGAAAATTAAGTCCAAATTGTTTTAAACTATCTCATTTAAGGCAGCCCGTTCTATTTGAACTATCCTTCTGTTTAGCTGGGATGGGGCCACCTGCAGATGCAATGTATGCCTTCGAAATTTATCCTGTATATAATTTCTTCAAAATATTTATTAATTTAAATTATTTAAATAATCGAATTAGACTAGTTGCTTTTGCAGCTAACAATGTTTCGATTTAAAATAAAAGACGCACACACAGTTTCTGTTTTCTTGCAGGAGCTCGTTATGGAGAAGCAGTACCGTTTAAAAGAATCCATGAAAATGATGGGATTAGCCAATTGGATTCACTGGCTTGCCTGGTTTCTGAAAAACTTCTTTTTCTTGCTAATTTCATCAGTTTTACTCTCGATATTGCTCAAGGTAACTGCTTTATTGTCTTCTAATTGACCTTTTATTTGATGAAGTGACGAAATGTGGTTAAACTTAAAGGTAGACTTGATAGCCAGAACCACAGAACCAGAATTTACCCACGCTTACACTTCAATAAACCCTTGCCTTATCTCTTGTTCATGAACACATTTAACGCTGCCGATTTGCTTGAAGATACGAATTTATCTTTCAGGTTGCTCGAATTTTTGATTTTTCCGATGGCACTATTATCTTCGTGTTCCTTATGGTCTACTGCATATCAGCGATTTTCTTCTGCTTCTTGATAAGGTAAGCGGTTTATTCTAGAGAAATTTTAGCTAAATTTTTTTGTTTCAAATTGTTATTTTCTTCGTGTGTCTCAAGTTTCCAGATCACAGAATTCTTTCCTTGGTTTCTCACTGCATCTTCTTTCTCACTACTTTTTCTTTGCAAAAATATGCATGAATTTGAACTCTTTCTCTCTTCGATCAGCCTAGCTACCGAGACAGCTCCCTGCTAAGAAATTCCGCTGCATATGATTACCCATCATCATATAAATTATATTTCAATTTCTGTTATTTTTCTGATGCAACTTTATTCTTGATATCACATAACATAATTAATTCCGGATATCTCTGTAAATCATTCTACTGTTCACTGAGAAAGAGCCTTGTTTACGCTTTTATTTTTACATAAAAAATTCAATAGATTTATACATGGGGATTATATATACAAATATATACTTCTGAACATAACAGATCAAACCTACACTCCATGCTTTTTCCACTGCCTCCGATTCTCAGTGGAAAGGGGTAAACAGTTTGGACTATGACCCCAATTAATTCAAATGACCCTAGTGATCTTAAATTGGAAGTAGAACTTAGTTTTCCTCCCCGTAAGGAACTAAAATGCAGGGAACTACTTGTTCCCTAGATCACTATGATTGGTCGAGAAGGTCCTCTGGCATTACTTTGATCATTTTGATCACATGGAATGCTGTGTTCCTCGTACGATGTTCCAGATGATTAGTCTTGATGCTCTGTTGCTACAGAGTCCCCTTGCGATTTGTAAAAGTGCACCTCCTGTAGCTTTCCTAATGTTAGACAGGCCACAGTATAGTAAGCATCGTTTTTCTTTTTTAGTTGTTTGTAGCATTTATGTAAAATTGTATATAGATTAGCGTTTTTAAACAATGCCATGGGGTAGTCATAGTCTTTTGCTCCTCGTGGCATCGTTTATGTAGTATTGTAAAGTAGTTCGTGGTAGAGTAGTCCGTAACATTGTATTGTAAATTTTTAATGGAATATAAAAAAATTCCTTTCTATTCTCTTCTTAGCTCTTTCTCTTTCAGCATAGGAATCAAATGTCGTCTTGGGCTGCATGCTCGTGGCCCTTGGCTGAAACCTCCAAAGCCTCATTTTCACAGACCAATCAGACGGCTAATAAGCGAAGAAGACAAAAGAAACTCGTGAAATTTGTCTAAATTTTACCTACTTTCATAAAATGCAACTAGGACGAAAAATTGCTTGAAATCTCCGGAATTTATTAAAAAATATCTACTCTCCAGATATTTGGGTATACAAGTTTGAAAGCCGGTTAAAGATCCCCAGGTTTGGCGGACTTATTGCCGCTCCAATAGACAAAATCCGACAAAATCGGTGAAAGCTTGTCGAGGCCTGTTTACGCCACTTCAAGTCAGGTTATGAAATCTCTTGACGAAACCTCTTGTAAATTTTATAACATAAAAAGATCCCCAGGTTTGGCGGAGTTATTGCCTCTCCAATAGACAAAATCGGCGAAGGCTTGTCGAGGCCTGTTTACGCCACTTCAAGTCAGGTGATGAAATCTCTTGATGAAACCTCTTGTAAATTTTATAACCTATTTCGCAACATGAAAGCTTGTGCCATGAATGCAAAAAGTATTACAGTACAGAAACTTCCCTAGAGTATAGCCACATGACTTGAAATGCGAAAACGAGCCTTTGCAGGCTTTTTCGATTCACATAGAAACCGTAGGGGCATTGAATCTTGAACAAAAGAACATTTAGCGGAAAGACAATAGCAAGAACAATTGAGAACTTAAATTTTGGCGTTTTCGGGTCGTTCTTACAAAAGTCACTATTGCTATTACTATTGTCTCTTGGCCAGAATTGCTATTGTTCAAGGTTCAGTGCCTTATCACACGCCCGACAACTCCTCATTCGACTTTCGTATCCTCGTTCTGATGGTAACAGTATTTCTATAGGAGCAGCATATTTTCTCGAACTTTGGCCTGATTTTGCGAAAGAAGAATACAATCTGTGTCAACATACCTGAGCCACACTTGTAGAAAATTTATCAGAGATTTTTCTTACTAAAAATTTGTATTCATTACAAAATTTTAAAAGATCGGGTATCAAGTGTTTTCGAACACCGGTCATAATTTTTTCTGGTGAACCCCAGGTCGAAAAGCCGTTTCGGGAAGAGAGATTTCTTGTCACAAGACTGAATTGTCCAAAAATATGACCCGAGGAGTTACAAAATTTAGGATTTTAGTATCTTATTTTCAGCTATGAGGTGAATGATGATATATACATGAATGACAGACCAAGAAGACACCTCTGAGCAATGAGAGAGCATTAAAAGTTATAGCGGAAACTGTCTGGCCTAACCAAAATGAAGGGGGCGAGAGATGAACCTGTCCCGCGCCTAGTTAATAGGCTCACCATCTCCTATGATAAGCATATCAAATTTTACATCAAAAGAAAGGCAGATCATTTTTACGTGGCTTAGAAGGTTTCACTATTCTACATCCCTTCATTTCTGCAAGAAAAGTACACTCCTAATGAAGCAGTTCAATTTCCGTAAAATTTGTCGAAATGATCGGGGAATGTATGGCGTGCAAGTTGAATGAAACCCTAGAAACAACAAAACGCTAAAATTTCATGGGAGTGGTGATTTTTGCATGAAGATATGAATATGCTAATAGAAAATCGAGAAATTTTGGATGGCAAGGCAGCCAAGAGCCGTGAAAAGGTTGAAAAATGGAAGTAGAGACTTATTGGCCTAACCAAAATAATGGGTGCAAAATTCATAGTTTGCCTGCGCCTTTTTTAAAAGCTTTGTAATGACCACAAAAAATATACCAAACTTAAGCTCAAAAGAAAGAGAAAGTAATTTTGCGTGCCATAGAGGGGTGTCGCACTGATTGAAGGTAAACGCGTTTTGACCGGTTTTCACTATGTTGTGGTTTGTTGCAGAATAACGTGAGTTGTGCTGAGCTAGAATCAAAACGTTCATGAAATATCTCATTGACAAGATTTGCTAAATCTTTGCTCGTGTTTGTTAAATAAAATTCTGTCCACAGACAGAGAGAAAGTGTTCAAAGAAGCTCACCTGAGAACTGAGCTGTAAGTATCCGCCATTTTTCATTTCAAATTTTGTTGCAGTGTTTTGGTTTTTGCTTGTTTTCTTGACGTTATTTGAACTTTCCCAACAAAAAATAGCCGCAAAGCAAGCCAAGCGTGTCTAGAAGAAGTACTTCACGTAACATATGCAAAATCCGTTTCCGCAACGATGGTTTTCTCTTTGTAAGCCGTCTGATTGGCCTAAAGTCGCCCTGATTGAGGGCCTTGTGGTATCTTCCGGTTTTCGAACATAATCTGCGCTACCAAAGCACCACAGGCGACCTATATTTAAGGTAAAAGGACAATTTACGGTACAAAAACAGGTTGATTCTATTGAAAGACTAGCAAAATATTTTTTTATATTAGAAATTGATCTATATATTGTGCAGGTCATAGAAGGAGGGAGAATTGAGGCCAGCTTACTGAAAAATCTTCGAACGTATGTGCAGTAACAAAGATTAATGGTTACAGCAACAAAACGCAGCAAACACAATCAGAAAACATTTAATAGCAACCAAAACTCTTTAATCGTTGATATTCTTGTAATTTTCGCATCAAATTGTCTTAAATTTACATGAAACGAAGTGAAAGCTTGGATACCCTCAATAAGGTCGACGTCGGAAATTTAGGACGTCCTCACCGCAGTGTGCTTGAGCAGCTCACTCCAAAAGACGATGTCACCAATGACAAATATTTTATAACAGCAACAGGGAAGAGTTTAGGAAGGTATTCATGGTACGTTCCTTTCTACCGCTAAGTGCCAGAAAGATTGAATCTAGAATTCTTTTTAGACGATTTTTAGAAACTCATTTTATTTGATGTAAAACTATTTTATCTTTGGATTGGACTGTATTGGACTCTTGTAATTAGTTTTTAGATCTTTTACCATTAATTTATTAAGTATCAGGACCCTAATGATAACAGTATGTATTGTACTGATAGGTTATCCTGTTAAAACATTCGATTATTATTATTATTATTATTATTATTATTATTATTATTATTATTTCTGAAAATTCTTTAACTCAGCAGGAATTTTTGGCCAAATGTGAAATACCCTCAATCAGGGCGACACCCCTCTAGGAGGGTTTTCTTTTTCACAAGACGTTGCTTTTTGAAGAAAATTGGCCCTGGATGTCATAGTGAAATTTGGTAAAATTCAACAAACGGATCTGCGTTAATTCAACGTGCAGGTTGAACACAACTCTGAATTCACAAAAAAGTTAAAAGATCCCAATATGATTGACTTTTGAAAGAAAATATTAATATCGTTCCGAAAAATGCCAATTTATCGACGAAATTGAGAACTTTTGACTAAGAAAGGGACAACAAGTCTAGGCGGAGACTGGTTGGCCTAACAAAAATAATGGAGTTGCAAAGCGAAGTTGATCTGCGCCTCACTCAAAGGCTCTGAAACGGAAGCCAAAAACATACAAAGTGCCATATCAGAAGAAAGAAAAATTAATTTTTCATGACATAGGATTGTTCGCCTCTCAAGCAAAGTCGTCACTTCTCGAGAAAACACCCCTGAATGGAAAATATATATTTTCGTCGTATCAAGCGCAAGAAAAATCTGAAGGGAACCATCAAAGTAAACGCTGTGTGAAAATGGGTAATTTTATCACAAGATATACCGGGTGAGCCAGAAAAAAGTTCCCACTTTCGAACATTCGTAGCACTACAAGTACTTAATGGATTTGAGTGATTCCAATTCTAATTGAAAGCCAAAAGATCAAAGTATTTTCGTGATTTGTCTTGTCTTCTTACGAGCACTGCAAATATAGGTAAATTCAACTTTACAAAAATGGCATGGTTACAAAATAACTGGAAAGGGGCCTTAAACACTTGATCAAATCGTTAGAACTCTCCTCACACAGAACAATACTCACGGGCGTTTCACCTCTCTCAAGAGTAATAACACATAGATTCTCAAAGAGATACTAAAGATTTTCAATCCCATGGCAATAAAAGTGCAGACGATATCTCTCGCCCATGAGAAATAGCATTTTCTCTGTTGTTCTGAGCGAGGAGTCCCTTATGATTTGACCAAATATTTTAGGCCTTTTTCAGTCATTTTGCAACTACCAAATTTTTGTAAACTTGAATTTACCATTTTTTCCAATGCTCGTAAGAAGATGAGAAAAATCTGAAAAATACTTAGATCTTTTGGCTCTCAAGCAAACATTTATTCATTCCAATCCACCCAGTACTCTTGATGCTATGAATTTTCAAAAGTGGGAACTTTTTTCTGGTTCACCCGGTATAATAATGATGCCAAATAATAAACAATTTATTTAAAGTTAGCAAAGACAATGGCGTTAAGCTAATTAAGGCCAACTATACAGAATATATACAAAAGTCTAATTACAAAAAAGCTGAATTTGATACAAAAATTTTACACAATTTACAGCTGCAGTCAAAGTTTTGATGGACTTAATATTTCTTTTAGAAATCTCCAATGATTGGGACTCTTTGATTTCTCTTGGCAGAGTCTGCCATAGTTTTTGACCAACAAAAGCTGATATTATCAATGCCATATTGATTCGTCCTAGCTGTAGTCAAAACAAGATTATTATTTCCACGAAGGTTATATGGCACATCTTTGCTAACAAATACTCCTGCCATAAAAGCCGAATTCAAGTTGTTTGCGGTTTTATAAATCTCAGTCTAGAGCAGCTGTAAATTCCTCTGGTGAACAGATACTGAGTTACTTTTTATCCACAGTTTCTCAGAATTGGAAGTACCATCTTTGTGTAGGATTCCCAGGGCTCTTTCGTGGATCTTATTGATCTTGTTATTCGATTTCCTATGATGAAACATCCCCACAAGTGGACAGTAACTGAAATGGGACAATAGAAAAGAGGTCATTGTTATTTCCAACCGTTGCTTTTCCATATATCTCGACATTCGTGCCAGTGCATGCAGTTTTTGGCTTGTTTTCTTACAAAGATTATTAACATGAGTTTTGAAACTCGGTTTTTCGTCGGGTGTCACTCCTAGAAGTTTCTCTTCGTCACTTTCCTTTATCAAAGATCCAGAAATATTTACATTTACCTCACCATCTTTATTTCCGAAGACAAGAAAATGGCTTTTATCCTCATTCATTTTCATATAGTTATTTTCAAACCAGAGAGATAACAAAGCGGCATCCCTTTCAATTGATTCTAAGATTGAATCCAGATCTGAACCACATGCAAAGATAGTAGTATCATCTGCGTAATTAAAAATCTCAGTATCTTTCACCAGGTAGAAAAAGTCATTAATATATAAGTTAAAGAGAAGGGGTCCCAAAACTGAACCTTGGGGAACGCCTAAGGAAGTCTGTTTCGAAGTGCTGAATGAAGCATTGACCTTCACTCGTTGCTGCCTTTCATTTAAATAACTATGAATCAATTTTAGAGCTGATCGGCTAAAGCCATAAGCAGATAGTCTGGCAATTAGCATTTCATGATTTATGCAATCAAACGCCTTGGAGAGATCCATCAAGATTGCTCCTGCAAATCCTTTTTTGTCCAAAACTCATTTGCATTTCTCAAGGGATCTCACAAGCGCCTGTTGTGTATTGTAACGTATTGTGTATTGTAAGACATCCCGAACAAAAAGAAATGTAGTTTGTGAAGCATGTTCTTCCTAACAAAATCAAAACTCCTCGAAATATCACAGAACATGAATGAGAAATTCAAAGAATTGTGTTGAGTTGAAATCCCGGGCCTACTGGATTTGAGTTAAATCGACGAAGATGCACTTACCTGCAAGCTGCCACAAAATGTGTTTCTTTTCTTGAAATTCATCGTTTTTATCAATAAACATTCACAGTTTTTATCAATAAGCAAGCTGAACATATAATTTTGCAAAAAATTGAATGTTTTCTTGCGTGTACGCGTGATAAAATGTAAGAAATGGTGCGCAAAAATCACATGACCTCCACCTGCCTCCACAGCTTCAAGGTTTCAATGTGACGTCATACGTCAGTAGGGGTTGTCGGGCGTGTTATCAGTTTGTGTTGAACTGGAGGGGCCATAACTCCGCCAAACCTGAAGTTATTTTAACCCGCATCCAAAGTTGTATGCCCAATCATTTGGAGACTAGATTTCTTCAAAAGAATTCGTGAAATTTCAAGCAGTTTTTTGTCCTGGTTGCGTTTTATGAAGGTAGGTAAATTTGATAGAAGCACGGTTTTGTTTTGTCTTCCTTTTTATTCGCCGTCTGATTAGTCCGTAAAATGAGGCTTTGGAGGTTTCTGACCAGGGCCACGAGCATGCGGCTAAGACGACATTTAATTCCTATGCTTTCTCTCTCTTTTACGTCAGGAAAGTAAGATAACTTTTTGTCACATTAACATTGTTCCAGTTACTTTCAATTCAATTTCAAAATTCAATAGACGATTACGTTAAAGATGGCGGTGAGGAGCTTTTTACCAAGATGCTTTGTGTTCGAACTACGAATCTTTAGCGATCATATAGGAATTCGATTTAAGAACGCAATGCATCTTGGTAAAAAGTTCCTCGCCGCCATCCTTAGCGTAATCGTTTATTCTGTTTGCTTTTAATGGATTGTATTGTAGCAAGACTGAATTATTTTTTATGCGCGCGCAGATATCCTTGAAACCGAGGCAATGGTGAAATCAACATTATTACAAACGCTCCTTTCCTCGATTCTAGAACTGAGTACAGCTGAAACCATAACAGCAACAACAACGAGCATAGGTGAAGGTCAAACGGAAAGAGCTTACACTCATTTTTTTTTATAAGAAACCGCTTATAAGAAACGGTAGACTCAATTTTTCAAAAGTTAAGAAACAACCCTACCTGAATTGAAAAATCTAAGAAACTTTTGTAAGATGTACACAAAAATAAAGACGATTTGAAGTTCTTTGATTCTTTTATTCCATTCTTCTACTGTCGACGCGTTTCGACTCTGTGGTCATCGTCATGAGAATGAATTTTGACAACTGTGCATGCCTCTTTATAGCTGTTTTAGTGGTCACATGACAAAAACGTGGTCACGTGGCCTTAAAAGGGTCACGTGACGCCAGAATAAGGCGTCATATGAATGTTAAATATTACGTTGTATTTGTAGAAATTGATAGGCCACAGAGGAACAAAGTATTGCATAATCTTGTGAACGGAAAAAGTGGCCTAACCATGGATTATTTTAGGGAATTTTTATGATCTTTATTTGTCAGGGTGGTTAAGTTTATTGTTCAGGCCTTGAGAGGAAAGAGTCTGCAGTCGGTTAAAAGCAATCTGTCCCCTATTGTTCTGACCTTGGTTACTGCTTTATTTACCTTATTTACGCTACAACATTCATGCATCACTGAGTCTCTATGACCCTGATTTCTTTGGATAAAGCGAATTAACACCAACTTCTCAAGTATACAATAGAGATCTTTATCGATTTTATTTTCATTCATGGAAGGGGACAGATTGCCTTTAATCCAGTTGTCTTCATGTGTTTCATTTTCATTTCATTTCATTTTTAATTCTTTTAAGGAGGGTTGCCCTTCAACAAGTTGATTTTCAAGGGGCCCTCCGATAAAAACTTTAATTACAATCTAAGGTACAACGGTACAAAATGAAAGCTATCAATTAAATAAAACTAGAAAACCTTATTTACAATATCTTTAATCTATGTACAATAATGGTCAAAATTACAATAAACATAAGATCCTTTTGGATGATTACAAAGTCCGTCCTGAGCTAAGCAAGCATAAGAAAATCTGAATGAAAACTGAACTGAACTGAATATCGAGTTCTTCATAACCCCAAATGATCGTTGTGATGCTGTTTTTAGCTACAGTCAGAGGGATGAATGTTGCTGCTAAAGTCGCCTTCAATAGCAAATCAAGCGCCTTGCAAAACGACAAGAATCGCCCGAAAAGCAATATTTTGATCTTTATGTCAAAAGAAGATGATACGCAACAAATAAAAAATCATTACCCCTTATTATTATTATTATTGTTATTATTATTATTATTATTATTATTATTATTATTATTATTATTATTATTATTATTATCAATTTATTCAAAGTAGGCATTACATATAAAAATAGCTATAAAATAAGAGCTAATTCAAGCCTACTATCTAAGTAAAATTTGTGCAAAAGAAATAAAATACAGAATAATTAGCTACAAATACATTAATTTACAGATTTTTACAATGTTTTTATTATTTACAATGCTTTCTTTTTCCAGAAAAATAATATCAGTTCAAGAACCCAACCTGAGCCACAAAAGGTCTACATATTCTACAACTGCATTGTTCTCCTCTCCAGATTTTGATTTTCCTTTTAAAGCTGGAGAGGGTTTCTGACTGCTTTATATCTTTGGGAAGTGCCTGCCATAGTCTACACCCACGAAACGATACCGTCTCCAAGCCATTGCACACAGTGCGCGCTTGTGGCAATAGTAGACCATGGCAGCCTCTTAACCCATAAGGACTGTGTTTTTCAACAAAGATCTCCTTCATGAAACTAGGATTAAGCTCCCATTTTGTTTTATAGATCTCAGTCATCAACAATTGTAAAAACCCCTAGTTGGCTTGGTTCGTGCATGAAACTATTGGTGCATCTGTCTAAAATTAGATGTCATGTGAGATTAATGATAACCCAAAATTACTTATGTAGAACTCTGCAGAACGTTTCTATTCGCGGGCATCTAATTTGAGACAAGCAGTCACGAAGATAACATCTGTGTAGAATCGTATGCATGAAGATGTTTTGGTTCAGTGTGATCATAAGCCTTCCCTCAGTGAATGGCGCCATTGTTTGATGGGATTCTGCACCTTTCCTCTCAACTTCACCTGCGACGTTTGCATATTTGCATCTGTAGCTGTGCAGGAGGGGGTCCTTCTACCTTCGGTGATGCTGCGAATGCTAGCCTCTGTGCAGGCCGCCGGTTACATCATCCTCTAAAGTTGACTTATTTGCATAATGAGTACTATCAACATGTGGCTAATGATGCGTTCGTTCTAGAAAACGATTGTTTTAGCGTAATTAAGCTGCTAATGAAGTCAAGAACGTGCCAATTCTGGGGGAATTTGTTGCTGTGCCAGGGTAAACATCATGGTGATTTAGTAGAGGTAAAACGTTAATCAATTGCTTTAACGAGCGTGACGGACTTTCTTTCTTTCTTTCTTTCTGACTTTCTGACTGACCCGGAGCCCCCTCTTAGATTACAAAGTTGGACTTTGTAATAAAAAACGAAAGAAAGAAAAGTGCCTGTTTCTAAATAGTTTTCTTAAAACTATACCGAAAGGTTGCCTGCTTTGACTCGGCTGACAGGCTATTCCATAGTTTTTGCACCTCTGTAAGAGAAACATCTCTGGCCATTTGCTGACCTTTTCATCGGCAACTTCAGGTCGGTCCCCGTATTGCGAAGGCTATATGATGAGCAGAGCGAATTTCTGGCGAAGAGATCACACAGGTTTTATGGAGCAAGCTCATTCAGGGACTTGAAGACCATTGTCTTAGATTCTCCAGTAACCAGCTGGTCAACGGTCTTCCATCCCAGCCCTTCAATAAGAGGTTTGCCTGGGGCATCGAAGTTGCTATTCGTTGCTACTCGATAGTTGTAGAGGGTTTGCAATGTTTCTTTCAGGAGAATAGACTTAGCATGTCTTAAAAAGCCAACTGCCCTTGAGACCTTGCTAGAAACTGCCCTGATTTGCTCTTTCCAATCCAAGGAGCAGTCGATTTGCACACCAAGGTATTTTGTCTTTTTCACTACTTCAAGCTCATTATCGCGAATTTTCAGATCCAAGTGTTCATTTTGATTTTTGAGGATCTTGTGCTTCTGCTTTGTAGAAATAAGCATAGAATGAGTTGTTGCAACATTCAGGGAAAGCTTGTTGCCTTGCAGCCAAGTGTCCAATTTCCTAAGGTCGCTATTAATAGCCTCACTCAGCCGAGTCAAATCGTGAGACTGGTAGCACAAACTGGTGTCATCAGCATACATGGACACGGTAGAATCTTTGACAGCTTGTGGGAGGTCATTGATATAGATGAGGAAGAGAAGAGGGCCAAGACATGAGCCCTGTGGAACACCAACTTCTATGTCCCAAATTTTGGAATCTACCCCATCAACCCTACAAAATTGCTTCCGGTTCATTAGGTAGGATTTAAACCAAGAGAGCTCACGTTGTTGTACACCGTAAAGCTCAAGCTTTTTGCAGAGAATGTTATGATCGACGGTATCGAATGCCTTTTTAAGGTCAATGAACACTAGACCCACAAGCTTTCCAAGATCCATTCCATTATACCAGTCGTCAGTATTTTTCAGTAAGCATGTTACTGTTGAATGAAGGCGCAAAAAGCCGGATTGGCCAGATGAAAAGTGACCGTTATCATTCATAAACTGGTACAGTTGATTTGTTACTATTTTTCCAAGAGCCTTGAGATGACGGGCAAGACTGATATTGGTCGATAGTTAGACTTTTCAGTCTTATCTCCATCCTTGAAAATTGGAGTAACTCTAGTAACTTTCCATGAGTCGGGAAAACGACTTGTTTCAATGGATGTATTGAACATGAAAGCGAGCGAGTTTTCAATAAAAGGCAGCGCAAGCTTCAGAAAGTAGCTAGAGATGTTGTCAGTCCCAAAGCTCTTTGCTGTCCTAACCGCGGAAAATGCATCCCTGATCTCCTGCACTTCAATAGTCCTGAAGTGGAATGTTGCCTTATGTTTGTTAATTTCATAGTCACCTGCAAGAAGGGGATTTGGGCTGGAACTATTTTGTCAGCAAGATCCTTACCCACTGAGCAAAAGAAACTGTTCATTGCGTTAGAAATATCTTTTTTATGAACAGTTTCAGAACCAGACTCTTTAAGACAATCAATATTGCTGGACTTTGATCTCTTATTGAGGAGTTCATTGATTGCCTTCCAAGATTCTTTCATCTTACTTTGACATGCAGAGATCTTATTAGTATAGTACTGCTTCTTTAGTTAGATGTTTATGACATTGACCTTGTTACGGACCTGTCTATTCGAGTCCATAAGGAATTGGGACTTTCTTTTGCCTGCAGCCTTTTTTAGTTTATCCCTGGTCTGCATAAGTTTTCTAAGGTCCTTGTCAATCCAGGGGCAGTATTTCTCTGAGACATGCATTTCCGTCATTGGGGCATGTTTCTCTATGATCAAAGAAAATAGGTTTGACCAATTGCTTACAAGAACATCTATGTCATCTGTTTCAGTAAGCATTTGCTCCCAACACAAGCCAGAAACATCAGCCAGGAATGCTTCTTTGTTAAAATTTTTCATCTTCGGAGTTTTGATAAGTTTATGGCCTTTTTCTACTGCTCCATTAAATTTACGAATGCAGTAGACCATATAATGGTCACTCAAGGAAACTTCATACACTCAGAATTTTACAATGTTTCTGGCATGAAAATGCCGACAGTGCATAGAAATTGTCAAAAATTCAAGTGCTGATGGGGGGGGCTCAATGAAATTTTGGGGGGCTCCTGCCCCCCCCCTAGCACCCCTGCTGGCGCCATCCCTGAATGTTGATTGTCAAAAATTATGGATAATGAACTGCTCAATCAACATCCAACTCTTCAAGGAGGGTAGTTGTAGCACATAGAGAATGTCTGTTCATTGATATTTTTCAAAAAAGTTCATATTTAGTGCCATACCCATTTTACCCCTATAGACCCTATATTAGAAAATTGTTAGTTATTTCATTTGAATATAGCTGATAAAGCATGATGAAGAAAGACTGTCATTGTTCACTGTCGTTCCTCTGAATCTTTGTAACCAGTTTTCTGGTTATTCGATGAGTAAAGCTCCCTCACAAAATTGTAAATGCAAGCTGGTAGTGGGTGAGTGTTATCCCAGCCAAGATAGCCAAAGATCCATCTGACCAGCCATCGGTATGCAACAGCACGGAGATATCTGAATAATAAAGATATCATCATTGTGTGTTTGTGTGTAAACGTATTTTTATAAGAAACTGCAGATAACAAACTTTATTCTCAGATCACCAAAAAATTAAGAAACTCTAGTACTGGGAAAATAGCAGTTAAGAAACTAGTGATTTTGAGAAAGGAAATTCTTGACATCTGTATCACATTACTCGTAAGGTTCTGTACTTGAGTAATGTCTAAAGATTGGAAAGGCTTAGAAAACCTTATTTTGAGATTTTTACGAGAGCACAGGTAGTGAACATGAAGATTTGTTATGAAACCTCTAAGAAACTCATAAGAAACTCTGAGTACTCAAAATCTGATAATTCAAGAAACTTTCAGTACTGGCCCAAATCCTCAGTTTCTTATAAAAATAAATACATGTAAATATAGCAAGTTTTTGACAGACTAGTTGATGTGTTAGTATCCATAACATTGAGGTAACTGAGAAAAATATATACATCCAGAAGTTATCATCTCTTTTCTAACAAAGTAAACCTTCTAAGAAATCGGTTGAACAGTATGGAAATAGTGCCAAAGAATCATACTTGTTAATAATTCTTAGTTATCTCTCTGCCAAACTATCTGAGACATAAATGATTGGTGTTTACATGCTATTATTTATAAGAAACTTAGGCAGATGAAGAACCGAGCACGGGTTTAAAGTGACAATCACTATAAAATGTTAGAGACATTGCACCAAATAGGACAATTTGCCAAGTGTGACATGTCAAGGAAACACATCGACACATAACATAACAGTTGAAGAAACTGTATGACAACCTTCACCAAAGATGTGGAAATGTGCTCAGCTCTCAATAACTTCAGAAGAAATACACTCAGATATAGATTTTACTCACTCATTCTCACTAACTCCAGCTTTTCGTCTGTATGCTTTCCCATTCTTCGCTTTCAAGAGTGGACCAGCAAGCAAAAGGACTTCCTTGTTTGTTACGGCCTTGAAATCTTCGTGCTCGGTTACGCAACTGTATCTGTCCGTAGAACCATCGAATACCAATTTGCCGTAAGCTGCATGTACTTCCCTGCAGCAACGATATTCTCGTGCACTTGCCAAGGATTCCGTTGCACATTTTGTACAAGAGCACCTGTGGAGTTAGAGCAAAGTCAACATTATTACACGTCCACGTCCGTTGAGTTGTTTTGGTTGCTTGCTGGCAGCCTTGTGGAAATATTGGCCTAACTGCCTAACACCTCCATTGGGTACAAGGTACACAGTGTTTCAACCGAGAGGAGCCTAAAAACTTTGATTAAACAATTACAAAATAAAGCGAAAGCCTACACTCACCATTGGTTCAGGCCAATTTCTCCCTCGAACCTATCCCGCAACTGAGAAGGTCGAATTCCATCTTCATCCTCAGGCCGATCATCGTCATGGCGGTCTTGTTCACCTCCTTCCTCATCAGATTCATCAGTCGACGATGCTAGCGGTTCGTGTTGGTAGGGCTGAAAAACTCCTCCATAAACTGCCATGGGCTCATCTTCATGGCTTGATGAGCTCATTGAATCATCTAGACCAGATCCATTATTATATTGATGGGTGTTTTGTATTGAGTTGCTCAGCGAACGTCTTGAATTCTCTTTTGCTGCCTTTATAGATTAAAAGGATGTCATCTATGTACCTGCTATAGTATAGGCAATCTTTACCTATTGATGGGGTGAATTTTTGGTAGTAGATAGAATCTAGCCGGTTTAACTTCTTTAGGAACCTTAAAAATCTCTAATGCTTCTGCGTCAGTTTTATCTTGAGAATACATTTCATCTAACGAGTTGTTTATTATTCTTATGTACCCATGAAATGGGTCAAATGCCAATTTTTATAGAATGCTGTGTTATTTAGTTGGTTGTTGGCTTCCGCGAGATATTCTTCAATATCCCAGATAAGAAACTTTTGTAATTTACAGTTTTGATTTTCCTATCGCACTTAAAAATGTTTTGACACTGTACAGTTATAGCAACTGTTTGGACATTATTTTGAGTACGAATTATGTTATTTACTGGCTTTGAGACTTACTAAGTAATTTGGGAGCCCTTTAGACAAAGACAAAATTAACTCTGCACTTCTGCCATTAAAAATTGAAGAAACACGTAAGAAATTTTTGGTAGCAAAATGGCCCAAAAATTTAAGAAACTGCCTACCAGCCCGGACCTTAGTTTCTCATAAAAAAATGAGTGTACATTGAATTACGGAGAACAAAGCAAAACAAAAACAAGACGGTTATACACACAAGGAACATGCGGCGTTTTACCCAGTTTATTAATCGCAAACCACTGTTGTAAAGAAATCAAACTGTTTAATTCTTGGCAATGAAAATCTCTTGCAAAGCCTGGAGTTTCTGCTCTCTCAACTAACCCTTCGATGGACTAAAAACTTCTCGCCCGACGTGCGTCACTGCGAGTAACATCGACGCGCGAGTAATATTTTCTGAACGCAGTCATGGTGACCTTGAAGTAAGACATTATTCTTTAAAATGTAAAATTTGCTTTGCTCAATGATAAATTTGCCATAAAGGAAATACAAACGTGAAATCAACGTCACAAGAAATTTGCGACATACTTCAAAACAACGAGAATTTTGCCCCAATCTATCATAAACTGACCCCCTGGTACATCAAACCAAACATCAAGTAATCAATACTAGCATAGGCTAAGGACGTGGGTATAATTTTGACTTCGCCTTGAGCTGTTGTCGTTGCTCTCCATTGTTTGCTGCTGCTAGACTGTAAATAACAAAGATGGCGGGCTGGGAAATCGGGAAATCAGCATAAAACCAACACGTAGATATCTAATTTTTATGATGTCATCCCCTATTTTCCCGGTAGTACCGATACGATTTTTTGACAGCCAAATAGAATTTCGATCAATAAAAAAAGTTTCCTTAAAAGGCTGCGGCCAGATTTTTGCAAATTACATAGAAATTCGATCAATTGTTCCTCTCTATTTTTGAACCAAAATCTATAAACCTTGAAATTTCTTGGCTTGTGTGGCTCAGACGAGTCAAATAGGCCTGCAATTCAATGAAATAAACAACAAAGTATCTACCTCTTCAAAGATAATTTGGCTGCTTGTTTATTTCAAAGAATTTGAACGCTAGGAGGGTTTACTTTGGCAGACCAAGATACTTAGGCCGATAACCATGTGAAGATGACCTGTACTTCGATAAAAAAATTTAAGTATGATCCCCTATTTTCCCGAATAGCTCACCTGGTTCAAAATGTTGCTCAGACCTTGGAGACGGATTTCAGAAATGATGGTGACAAGGCTGCGGCCAGTTTTGGAGCTTTTTCCAAAACATTAAATCCTTGAATTCCTCGTCTTTTGTGACAATCACCACGATATCTATTCAACGTTCTTGGAGCCTTTCAAAATGTTTGATTAACTTCAGCCCTTGTCCAAGTAATCTTCAACTTCCAGCCTGTGCATTTGGCCAAGTACGGAAGACAATAGACCAATTCCCAGGGGTCGGGAATCTTTGAAAATCTATTGTTTGTTTTTCCTGGCAGCTTTCCAGATTCACAGATTCCAACTAAATGCGGGGGCGCAAGGTCCTGTCGGTCAGCGGCAAAATTATAATTCAGTCTTGCTTTGTATTGTACGTTACTGGAACAATTCAGAACCATTTTGAATGATGTTATTGTTGTTGTTGGCTTTGTTGTTGTCGGTACTGATAGACATTGAAACCAAACTCAGCAATAATTTGAAATTGAAACTTATTTATAGGAACCTGCTCGTATATTTGTTTGTGCTATAGCGATAATCTACGAGCCTGTAAAGATCATTCTGAAAAAAAGTTAGTAACAAATACATGCAGAGAAGAATATGGTGTATTGAGTTTAGTCATTGTTATATTAAAGTAAATTGTTGTTAGCTCGATTTTCTTCCATTTTACAAATTCCAACTTTGTGATCTAAGAAGGGGCTTCAGGTCAGTCAGAGAGAAAGAAAGAACGAAAGTCAGAAAGAAAGTAAGGTAGTGACGCTCGTTAAAGCGATTGATTAACGTTTTACCTCTGCTAATTGGCATTACAATAAAGAAAGCGCACAGAAAGCGCACACAAGACAGAAGTTTCCCGCGATCCTATAGCAACATTTGACTTCGGCTTTTTTCATGTTAGATTTGACACCATAAAGATGGATAAATTCCCATGATGTTTACCCTTGCACAACAACAATTTTTCCCAGAATTGGCACGTTCTTGACTTATTAGCAGCTTAATTATGCTAAAACAATCGTTTTTTAGAACGGACGCATCATTATTTGTATTTAGTTTTGCTACTAGGCCTGCTTAGTTAGTTCGAGATTTATTCTATGCAGTGGGTGCTGACATATTCCGATATCATTTGAGAACAGCCAGGAAATCTACCGGGTGTCCCAAAAATGTACTCCCGTTTGAAAAATCGCCAAAATTTGATTACATGACCGATCATCGATTTTCTTTTTTGTCAAGTAGATCAAGAACCAAAGTATTTCCCCAGAAGTAGCTAATTTTGTAACTGGTGTAAATATTTGCAAATTTAGCTCTTTTTAGGACTACCGGGTTTTGAATCATACTGCAAAAAGCATTGATGATTGCCAGATTTCATTTTTGCATGTATAGCCTCTAGTTTAGTCATAAATGACAGAAAGGAAGTCTTATTATCATGGGAGACTTCAATGCTGATAAAAAATCTGAAAGTTTTGACTCTTAGGCAAGATTGAATATTTTGCTTGAAAACTATAGCTAAAAATATGGTTTTCAACGTGCAATTGTTCTACGTTGCTGTATTAAAAGCAAGCATTTTATCATCTATAAATAATGCTAGGTTCTTGACAAAGCAACTAAAAAAGAACATGTTATCAAAGGTTTGATGATTGATGTTTGGTGATTTTTTAAACAGGAGTACTTTTTTGGGACAGCCGGTATATTCCAGAACTTATTCAAGATACCCAGGGGGGGGGGTCACTATGACATATACCAGTACGGGACGTGCCATTTTTTGGGGTAACTTTTTTCAGGCTGAAAATAAATTGTAGGATGTAATTTTTGGTAAGATCACAAATAAACATAAATGTTGGGGTGTCATTTTGGAAGAACAACGCTTCGGGGAATTAAATTTGATCTAATTTCAGATACTTGGTTAGAACTTTGATTTTTTTTCACAGTGTTAGAGTATCTATTTTGAATGGCCCGTAAATTTTTTTGGGTTATGGTTTTACAATTCAAAATGGCACACCCCCGTTATCCGCCTATTGAAGTTACCCCCCCCCCCCCCGGGTCAAGATAAAGCCATCTTACCTGCATTGCTTTGGGCCTTGCCTTCCGGTGCTTCCTTACAGGGAACGAAGTTTTGTGTTATAGACCACCTGGCCCAAATACAACAGACCATTCCCATGATTACGTCATCACCAGTGCGGCGCGCAATGCATGCTGGCACTTGTAGTTAAACATCTGGCCGAGTTAGTGTGTTTTGTATAGGAAGTGTATGATAAGTTGTGTATTGCGTTGGAAATATCGAAGAAAATTTCGAAAAATCAACTACATTTACCGAAGAACATGTCCCTAGATGTTTCAGAAACTCCAGTCCTGGATTCAGTTTGACTAGAGCGCAGACGAAGAAATTTTCAGGGGGAAGAGTTGACGAAAGTGCAGCCGAAATGCAGCCATTTGACTTAAGTGATTTTCATCGCGTTCAGTACGTAAAGGGGGAAAGTTCTCCCTTCATACGATTGCTGTTGAAAGCCAAAAAATTAAAAGCGTCAAAATCCCAATGGCTCCGTCTCTACACAAGATAATAAACTCAAATTTTAGATTTTGGTCTAATTTAGAGAAAGAGTACAGCCCTTTGTCTCCTCCTTTTCTGGCCTCCTCAAATCACTGGCAATGTTTACGTTAGGCCGCATTCCTTTTTTATTGACTTGCGAATATTTCCTTCATATCCGCTTCATCTGCACTTTAGTAGCACTTAAACCCGTGACTAGAGTTTCTAAAACATCTAGGGACATGCTGTTCGGGGAATTTGGGTGATTTCTCAAATTTTTCTTCGATATTTCCAACGCAAAACACAACTTACCATATGCTCACAATGTTTTCATTAGGCCACACTGCACTTTCGTCGATCCTTCCCCATAAAAATTCCTTCATCTGCGCTCTAGTCAAATGGAATCCAGGACTTGAGTTTCCTAAACATCTAGGGACATGTTCTACAATAAAAATTTAGTTGATTTTTCGAGTTTTTCTTCGATATTTCCAACGCAATACACAACTTATCATACACTTCCTATACAAAACACACTAACTCGGCCAGGTGTTTAACTACAAGTACCAGCATGCATTGTGCGCCGTACTGGCGGTGACGTAATCATGGGAATGGTCTATTGGTGTTCATGGTTTTATAGAAAGCCTTCTTTTCTTGATCTCGCTTTGGATTCAAAAACAAAAGAAAACAAGGTTGTTGCAAACAGGCGAATGGAACGCAGATTATTGCAATCGAACATCGATTTGGTGAAATCAGGCTTGCTTTCATCGCCAAAAGAACGCACTAGCAATCCTGTTGTCGTGAACTACCGGGTGACCCAGAAAAAAGTCAACCAACGCAATCTGTTATAGAAAGAAAAGTGAGTGGCCGATTGAAATATTTCAAACGTTGTTCTGTTGCTAAAATACTAACCTAAATTATGAGTGTTTTTTGCGAATTTTTTGGGCACAGTAAAGTTCCCAAATTAAGGATTTTGAGGAAAAGGGCAGGTTTGAAATGCTCAAAAAGTTGTCAAAAACAGGGGATCGATTTAAAGCCATTTCAGATCTTCAAAACAACGAAAAGCTTGTTTCATTCTGCCTGAGAATATCTTAAAGTACCTAGCGACTATAAACTTGCTCTGAAGACTTCCGAGAGGGCTGCCTATTCCCAGGTTGAAATGAAACACGTTCCTCATTGTTTTGAAGATTGGAAATTGCTGTAAATCGATCCCCAATTTTTTATGACTTTTTGAGGATTTTAGAAATGCCTTTTTCCTCGAAATCCTTAATTTTGGAAATTTACCGTATCGAAAAACATTGCGAAAAATATTCGTAGCATAGACTAGTCTTTTAGCGACAGAAGAACGTTTGAAGCATTTCAATTTGCTACTTACTTAATTTTCTGTGACAGATTGCGTTGGGTCATTTTTTACTGTGTCACCCGGTATGCTTTTCTAGCATTTAATGTTATTGATTTTTACATGCGAAACTTCGCTATTTTTATTCAATATATAGTGCAACCAGTGTAATAAAGACATTAATTCATCCCTGTATTCGATATTAAGCGAGGTTCATTTTCGCATTCATTAAGTGGGGCAGCCCATTAATAGGATAAAGAAATATACTTTGTGTGAGCACTAGTAAACATCTTTGATTTTGATGAGGATATTATTCGCTCTTGAGCTCTCATCTTGTACTCTCCTTTTACATCCATTGATTCTCTTTGATATTCTCATTTGTGAGTTTAGTCAGATTTTTTTCGACTGCTGCCCTTTGATCTCCTAATGCTTTAAGTTCGCAACTATATATGTTCCTTCGCAGTGTGTTTTTCTCGAATGCAGTACGTGGAATGTTATTTGGAGCTGTGTTATGGTTTGGAACATATGCACCTTATACAACTTTCGCAAGTCAAAGCACATACGAAACACTCACAAAGTGAGTAGATCTCATTTTTATCATCATTTCCTATCATTCAACTCTTCAAATTTCTTCATATATTCATTATTTCACGTTGGTTTATATGATATCATTAATATATACTGATTTAGACCAACCTACGGGGTCTCCCAACAACGTTGTTCGACTTTTGATTATATATTGAAAAGTAAGGATGTAATGAAGAGACGTCACGATGAGATTACCCGAGTCCTAAGATTTTTAATAAATTTTAGGCACCAAAATCTTGCAAATCCGCTGAATATTCACGAAGCTATGAACTTTTGAATTTCAACTTTGTGCGAAAGCTGAGATCAGAGGCATCTAAATGGAATTTGTGGTAAAAGTCGCATGGGCTGTACTTTCTTTTTTTCTCGTTTATTTGAGAGCAAACCAAATAGAATTTGAAAAGAATTTCGACAACCTAACTTTCAAAAATATGAATGCTTTGGGGAATTCTATAGAGCAAAGTTCGAAAAGGATTCAGTCTCTCGTCAATTGATGTTTTTGGATACATGAATTCTTAAGCAAAGCTGGAATATTATTTTCAAAGCTCTATTTGTTTTGCACTGACATTAACGAAATGTATGACATTGGATAACCTTGTTTTACTTCGATCTTGAAATTTTTCGCATTACAAGTAATCTAGGTGTCTCTGGTTTCAGCATTCGCATATTTTGATCTTTGAAAGGTCACAAACCTGTGAATTTTCAAGGGATTTGCAAGATTCTAGTTTGTAAAATCATTACAAAATCTTAAGGACAGGTTATCTTCCCATGAGCCTGTTCATTTTATCGTTATTTTTAAATATTTAACCCTATTCCACCCCTACCACTCAAACTTTTGACAATAAAACAGACAGTAATGAGGTTAGAGAGCTGAAATTCAATGACTTTTCCTAATTTTTGATTGGCAATTAAATTGAAGGCTTTCATTGTAATGATTTAAGTAACGTGACCAGTGGATGCCTATATTTGGAGAGTGGTCAGAAAAAATCACAATAACAACTAGATATAATGTCTTTGTTTTAACTTTGATTAAGTCGTGCTAACCGATTGCCCTTGCAAAATACTTTCGTTTGATATATAGATTATTTATATTTGCTGACATCAGCAAATTATAGAATCCATTACGTCATTCAAATTTATTACGTCATATTTACCACTATATTCTATAATTAGACTACTATTAGATGTAATTACTCTTTTACGAAGTTACAATTGCAAACTAATTATGGTTCTGGAGATGATCAGGGGGCATTTTTGTCCCCCCCCCCCTCGGGCAGAGCTGTAACCCAAATAGCCAGGGTTGAATAGGGTTTTTCAAACATGGAACAATTTTTTTGGAGATGCCTTTTTTCAGTAATTCACTTTGAGCTTTTCTTACTACTTAAAGCTAATTTAAGCCCACAATGCATGCCGCATCTAGGCATGGAAACCCCTAGTTTAACGTCCCTTCCGAAGGACGGCGAGTTGAGTTGTGAGGTCAAGCCTCTGAGTGTATCGACTACGCCCTGAAGGACCTTTCGAAAGCCTTCGATTGTCTAAATCACGAACTATTGATTGCAAAATTGAATGAATACGGTTTCAGTAGATCTGCATTGTCGTTCATCCATAGCTATCATAACGATAGGAATTATTATTATTATTATTATTATCAATTTATTTAAAGTAGGCCTACATATATATATATATATATATACATACATGACATATATACATATAGATACAATAGCTATAACTAAGAGCTAATTCAAGCCTACTATCTAAAAAAGTAAAATTTGTAAGAAAAAAGTAAAAAATAAATAAAATTCCGAATGATTAAATACAGATACATTTTACAGATTTTTACAATGCTTTTAATATTTACAAGGAAGCAGAGGGTAGGTTAATGGTTCATTCAGCACGTGGACAAAAACCGTCCTGGGAGTACCACAAGGTTCAATCTTTGGACCCCTTTTGTTTAACATATACCTGAATGACTTATTCATGTTCTTGGAGGAAACCAGAGTCTGTAACTATGCGGACGATGCAACAATTTATGCTTGTGGTCCTACGTTCGAAACCGTTATAACGCATTTAGAATATGATGGCTTTAGAATAACTGAGTGGTTTCCAAACAATTGTATGAAGCTACATGAAGACAAATGCCATTTAATGATTTTTAGTGCGAAGGGAGATAATGAGATAACCATCAAAATTGGCGAGGCCTGTGTAAAAGAAAGTACAGAGGAAAATGTTCTCGGTATAACTTTCGATCAATCACTATCTTTTAAAGGACATGTGAAGACCCTATGTAGAAAGGCTGTCCAAAAACTCCATGCTCTTGCCCGTATATCCTGCTACATGACGCTGAATATTGCAGCAGCTAATGCGAGCATTTGTGTTGTCTCACTTTAGCTACCGCCGACTTGTTTGGATATTTTATGACAGAACTTTAAACCATAGAATATATCATGTTCACGAAAGTGCACTGCGCATTGCGCACAAGGATCAGCATACAAGTCAAATCTTTCAATTGGGCACAGGGAAACCCACACATCTTCCAATTTCACGCTTATCAGCCAATCATATCGTCGTATTGCGATCGCATGACTGAGAATAAGGTTTTTGAGACAACTTTTCGAGTACCTTCACAAAATGGATATTCGACTAATAAAGATACAGAGCTGATTTGAGCACGAATCGATTCTACAGGTCCAACTCTACATTTGTTTTTCTGCATTTGGTTAAAATCTCATCAGGGATCGGCGTTACATCGAATTTCATTCCTTCGAAAATTGACCTATGTTCAAGAATTCTTCAGGAACGCTACAAATAAGATATAGCTTTCAAAATTTCACATGTTACTTGAATTATGTCCAGGAATAACAATAAAGTATTTTTTTGCGTGATTTTCGAAAATCCTTGACGAATTAAAGCTATTTGCTACAAGTAATCTAACCGGCCTACCTGAACCCTCAGCAGAATCCCAGTAATCGGCATTATTTAAGTCTCTTTCGCAGGAATAACCAGCGGATACATTTGCGAATAAGGTCACTACAAAACTAATTTCTTTCCCAACAATTCATCATCGATAATTTCGATAAAATGTGATTAATTCTTGCTTCAGAGAAAAAATAACGTGGCCCCTCAGAGCTGAGAACAATCACAAATATAAAATTTGCCAGTTGCCAGATACCAATGGCAGTGTTCTCTCATCACCGGGGCCAAAGTTTGGGATTTCAATTGCACTGGTCAAATGTGCACTCCCGCAGCAACCGAAATAGTTGGGGGTTAGAGAAAAATGTTTAGATTTTTTCTCCACCACAGAACACATGTGTTCCCCCAACCCCCAAATATCCGAGAAAAAGAATTTAGCCTCCCGGACCCCTACCGAAGATGAGAGAACACCCCATGCTGGCATTTCTTGTTTGGCTCGGCCAGCTCGGCTTAACCTCTTTAGATAAAATTTGCTTTTAGTTTTTATGCACAAAGTAAACTGAGTGAGATTTCTTTGTTTTATTGCCCTGCGAGAAGTGAAAAAACATTCGCAAGGCAACATCTAAACTCACACGATTGCCAAAATACGGCTATAAACGAAGTAAACTGGGTAAGATTTCTTTGTTTTATCGTCCTGCGAGAGGTGAAAAAACATTTGCAAGGCAACATCTAAACTCACACGATTGCCAAAATACGGCTATAAACAAAGTAAACTGAGTAAGATTTCTTTGTTTTATCGTCCTGCGAGAAGTGAAAAAACATTTGCAAGGCAACATCTAAACTCACACGATTGCCAAAATACTGCTATAAACTAGGTAAACTGATTAAGATTTCTTTGTTTTATCGTCCTGCGAGAAGTGAAAAAACATTTGCAAGGCAACATCTAAACTCACACGATTGCCAAAATACTGCTATAAACTAGGTAAACTGATTAAGATTTCTTTGTTTTATCGTCCTGCGAGAAGTGAAAAAACATTTGCAAGGCACATCTAAACTCACACGATTGCCAAAATACTGCTATAAACTAGGTAAACTGATTAAGATTTCTTTGTTTTATCGTCCTGCGAGAAGTGAAAAAACATTCGCAAGGCAACATCTAAACTCACACGATTGCCAAAATACGGCTATAAACGAAGTAAACTGGGTAAGATTTCTTTGTTTTATCGTCCTGCGAGAGGTGAAAAAACATTTGCAAGGCAACATCTAAACTCACACGATTGCCAAAATACCGCTATAAACAAAGTAAACTGAGTAAGATTTCTTTGTTTTATCGTCCTGCGAGAAGTGAAAAAACATTTGCAAGGCAACATCTAAACTCACACGATTGCCAAAATACTGCTATAAACTAGGTAAACTGATTAAGATTTCTTTGTTTTATCGTCCTGCGAGAAGTGAAAAAACATTTGCAAGGCAACATCTAAACTCACACGATTGCCAAAATACTGCTATAAACTAGGTAAACTGATTAAGATTTCTTTGTTTTATCGTCCTGCGAGAAGTGAAAAAACATTCGCAAGGCAACATCTAAACTCACACGATTGCCAAAATACTGCTATAAACTAGGTAAACTGATTAAGATTTCTTTGTTTTATCGTCCTGCGAGAAGTGAAAAAACATTTGCAAGGCACATCTAAACTCACACGATTGCCAAAATACTGCTATAAACTAGGTAAACTGATTAAGATTTCTTTGTTTTATCGTCCTGCGAGAGGTGAAAAAACATTTGCAAGGCAACATCTAAACTCACACGATTGCCAAAATACTGCTATAAACTAGGTAAACTGATTAAGATTTCTTTGTTTTATCGTCCTGCGAGAAGTGAAAAAACATTTGCAAGGCACATCTAAACTCACACGATTGCCAAAATACCGCTATAAACTAGGTAAACTGATTAAGATTTCTTTGTTTTATTGCCCTGCGAGAAGTGAAAAAACATTTGCAAGGCAACATCTAAACTCACACGATTGCCAAAATACTGCTATAAACTAGGTAAACTGATTAAGATTTCTTTGTTTTATTGCCCTGCGAGAAGTGAAAAAACATTTGCAAGGCAACATCTAAACTCACACGATTGCCAAAATACTGCTATAAACTAGGTAAACTGATTAAGATTTCTTTGTTTTATCGTCCTGCGAGAAGTGAAAAAACATTTGCAAGGCAACATCTAAACTCACACGATTGCCAAAATACTGCTATAAACTAGGTAAACTGATTAAGATTTCTTTGTTTTATTGCCCTGCGAGAAGTGAAAAAACATTTGCAAGGCACATCTAAACTCACACGATTGCCAAAATACTGCTATAAACTAGGTAAACTGATTAAGATTTCTTTGTTTTATCGTCCTGCGAGAAGTGAAAAAACATTTTCAAGGCAACATCTAAACTCACACGATTGCCAAAATACTGCTATAAACTAGGTAAACTGATTAAGATTTCTTTGTTTTATCGTCCTGCGAGAGGTGAAAAAACATTTGCAAGGCAACATCTAAACTCACACCATTGCCAAAATACTGCTATAAACAAAGTAAACTGAGTAAGATTTCTTTGTTTTATCGTCCTGCGAGAGGTGAAAAAACATTTGCAAGGCAACATCTAAACTCACACCATTGCCAAAATACTGCTATAAACTAGGTAAACTGAGTAAGATTTCTTTGTTTTATCGTCCTGCGAGACGTGAAAAAACAATCGCAAGGCAACATCTAAACTCACACGATTGCCAAAATACTGCTATAAACTAGGTAAACTGATTAAGATTTCTTTGTTTTATCGTCCTGCGAGAAGTGAAAAAACATTTTCAAGGCAACATCTAAACTCACACGATTGCCAAAATACCGCTATAAACAAAGTAAACTGAGTAAGATTTCTTTGTTTTATCGTCCTGCGAGAAGTGAAAAAACATTCGCAAGGCAACATCTAAACTCACACCATTGCCAAAATACTGCTATAAACTAGGTAAACTGATTAAGATTTCTTTGTTTTATTGCCCTGCGAGAAGTGAAAAAACATTCGCAAGGCAACATCTAAACTCACACGATTGCCAAAATACGGCTATAAACGAAGTAAACTGGGTAAGATTTCTTTGTTTTATCGTCCTGCGAGAGGTGAAAAAACATTCGCAAGGCAACATCTAAACTCACACGATTGCCAAAATACGGCTATAAACGAAGTAAACTGGGTAAGATTTCTTTGTTTTATCGTCCTGCGAGAAGTGAAAAAACATTTTCAAGGCAACATCTAAACTCACACGATTGCCAAAATACCGCTATAAACAGGGAACCACCTCATCTCGATGGCCATTCCAACATGATTCCAATTTGATTTGATTTGATTTAATTTCTTTAGGCATGGTGGCCACGTCAGTCAAAGGACTGATTTACAATAGGCCGTGCAATCATCTTCCATTGCTGTTGTTGTAAATTTATTTTTGTAGATTTATTTGAATTTGATATTTCCACCGTAAACAGAGATGGTAAAGGGGGTGAAGATCACGAATCACGAAAATTAAATGTTCAATTTCACAAAGAATATAGCGTTTACTCGTTTAAAGTCAATAAACACTGGCTTTTCGCGTTTCACGAGAAGAAAATATGGCCAAAAAATATTGCAGATCGCGTTTCACGAAATACCCTTTACAACCCTCTAAACAGGGACTCACCTCATCTTGATGGTCATTTCAATTATCTTCCGCCATGAAAAACATGCAACCATACCTCAAGGATCGCTATTTCATTAACTTAACTTAAGGTAAACATCTCATCTCAATGCTTACCAGGCAACCATATCATCTCAACGGATGCCTAATTCGCTTTGGGCTACAACCAACTTAATGGCACCCAATTAACTTTATTAACTTTGGGCAACAACCAACTCAATGGCACCCAATCAACTTTATTAACTTTGGGCAACAACCAACTCAATGGCACCCAATCAACTTTATTAACTTTGGGCAACAACCAACTCAATGGCACCCACTTAACTTTTCAACTTTCTCAGGGCAACAACCAACTCAATGGCACCCTATGAACTTTGGATATACATCTAATGTCGATGATTAGCCTTCTTCTCGATAATCAGCCATTAAATTAGCATGATTGCAACTAGTCTTCAATAGATTAGAGCACAGAAGACATGCACAGTAGTCTTTACTTATCTTAACAAAAACATAAGTTTCATAAGCAACCCAACACATAAGTGTAGTATCAATGTCACATTAACGCGGACAATAGCCACAAAAAGAACACAAATAATAAATCGGTTTTTTTTCTTTTTAAAAAAACTAAGGTCCGGTTCTGGTAGGCAATTTCTTAAAGTTTTGCGCCATTTTGATAGCAACATTTTATGTGTTTCATATACTCTCAATGCTGGAAGTGTAGAACCAATTCAGCCCTGCCAAGAGGGCTCCCACATCACTTAGCAAGACCCCAAAAACCAGCAAATAACACAATTCGCACTCAAAATAATTTCCAAAGAATTGCTATAACTGTACACTGACAAAACATTTTGCAAATTACAAAAGTTTCTTAGCTTTTTCAATTCAGATAGGGATGTTTTCTAACTTTCGAAAAAATTGAGCCCTCCGTTTCTTATAAGTGGTCTCCTATAAAAATAGAACGTGTAGTAACCTAAAGCGTTGCAGTGGTTAGTGCCTTTTGAAGTCTATGGTTTAACACTTTCTTAGACAAGGGTCTTGAGTCTTTTCAAATAAACAGTGCGCCTTGAGAAGGACCGTGAAGACCTGTTCCCCCTTTAAAGCTTCAGGAAGCGTAGTAAATTCACCACTTCTTAATAACCAAAGAATGCTGTACCACAAACAGCCCATAACATACAACCATTAAATTTTCCCATAAACAGCTCATAACGTACAGAGCTTATAAATTCTTCCCAATTTACGTGAACCTTTTCGCATAAAGAACTTTCTGATACCAGGCTTCGAGTTTCACAGCCTGCACGAAGTTGGGTTACAGCCGAAGCCCTAAAAACTAGGGAAATACTCAAACAACCCAAACATGGATCTTCAGCTCCATTTATCTCCATTTTCAACGATCTTACTTTGAGGGATGAACTCCAAAACCCGAAGCTTGAAAAGCGTTACTTAAACTACCAATAAATCTTAGCCAAGACAATTCTGACGTAGGGAAAACCGAACCACCGCCGTTCAGCTGACGAACTATTTTACAAAACTAAGGAAGGACGTTTCGCTCTTCATTTACAACATTTTAATTTTGTGTGCTGATGGGCACTTTTGCTTTTGTTTTTATTTTATTTGCTTTGCGGCTACTGGCGATTGCTGAGCAGTTGCTTCCAGTTAATATCAAAGACTATAGTTTTGTCGATGGTGCATCCCTATGAAAGACCTGCAAATGAAGCAAGAAACGCATCAGCTCTACTGTTTCACAATAACCCAGAATATGAAATGTAGTAAACAGTAAACCTTTTCCTACGGTTTAAAAGTTATCTCAAAGGCAATGCGTCCATACAAGCACCACAGCACCGCGGGGGCATGTCAATTTTACGTGATATTTCTTGTGAACACCTTGGTAATGAAGCTTACTACGGGCAAAGAGTGATCTAAGTGATGACCTACTTGCCGTTGCACTTCCGAAGCTGAAACCTTAGCCTGCATGTGGTCTGTCAAATTCTGCCAATCACCGCATCCCTCAAGGCTCTTCGTCAGCATCATGTCAGCATAATTTCGACAAGAGTGTTTACGCGGCTGAACTCAAACGGAGACATTGCCTTTAAGAGAAAAGAAACTAAGATATTTTGGGCATTTCATACAACAAAATAACATTTACAGAACACTGTTAGAAGGATATATAGATGGAAGGAGAGGCAGAGGTCGCCCAAGGATTAACTGGTATGACAACATCAAGGAGTGGACTGGTATGCAGTATGAACGGGCAACACGAATAACAATGGACAGAAGCAAGTGGAGGGCTACTGTGTCATCCAACGTCGAAAGATACGGAACATGAAGAAGAAGAAGAAGTATGTAGAAAAGAAATTTGCAAAATACTGCAATTTTGCTACTTTTCTCACGAATATTGTGATTGGAGAATTTGTGATTTTATTAGGGTCAATCACAGAAAATTGCCTCCCCTCATTTGTCAAAATATTTCAATGAACCCTAAATACGTAGCTGCAGATGGTAATAACATTTCATTGCCATAGACTTCCTCACAGCAGGGTTACCAGATAAATTCTACTAGGGGGGTAGCCTCCCCCCCCCCCCGACCAAAAAAGGGTTCAACAAACTTCATACAGACCGACATTCGAACTGTCAACAGACATCATTTACTTGATATTCCTTACTGATAATTACGCAATTTTTGGAATCTAACTCGTTTAGAATTTATTTGGCTGTGATCGAGATCTATCAAGCTATTTGTGCCTGCAATTTTGAAAGCGAAAACATTTTACATAACTACTCGTCAGTGCCCTTCCTCACGCGAACAATTTGACTGGTTTTCAGTCATTGAAATTATATTGTAAACGAGAGAAAATGTTGCTCTGAGACTGAATTAGAAGGCTGTGGCTAATTTAGCTTGGAAAATTCCACTTATTTTTAAGGCTTTAAAACTTACACATGCATAACTTTGCTTTCTTTTATTTGAATCAAGCAAAGAAGACTAACGTTCTGGATATTGAACAGAGATATTCAGGGACGTAGGAAGCATCTTCAACTTGAAGGGGCACGGCATTTCAAAGGCACTTTTTCATGAAATGGGCACTTTAATATATATCGGATTTTAACGATAAGAATGTGATACATGGCAGAAAATAGTGCCATGAGATTACTTGAGATTCCTTACTGATAATTACCTTAATTTTTGGAATTGTACTTTAACTCGAATTTAATGCCATTTTAAAGGACAGGTCCGGGGTTGGTGTGATTGATGGTGGGATGCGGGATGGTGCTGCTGTGGGTGATGTGTCTTCAGCGTCGTCTGATAGATCTTCAGCGTCTACAAACTAGAGCACGATCGCTAATAGAAGGCTCTAGATTAAAGGATGGGTGGAGCTCTAGATTAAAGGATGGGTGGAGTTGCAACTGGCTTTCAGTCTTAAACTTAATCAAATTTGACAGGGCCGTGATGATTTACAAAATAATGAATGGTCTCTGCCCGGACAACTTAAGAGGGAGGCTTGTTACCAGATCTCAATTATCTAACCATCGAACGAGAAATCAGTTAGATCTGGACACCCCAAGACAGAACCTAGAATTCTCCAAAAGCAGTTTTTTCTACTCTGGTGCTAAAACGTGGAATGAAATCCCATTAGAAATCAGAATGAGTTCCACAATTAGCACATTCAAAAGGAAACTGAAGGAATTCCTAAACAATTAGCATCCTTCCCGAAGCACGATCCCTAGGAAGATCAGCAAATTTGTATTATTTTATTTGTAAATAGATGTTTATTTTGTATAGGAATAGTTCTTTTTTAGCTGATAGGGTTTTTGTGTTTAAATATGATAAAATGAAATGAAAATGTGGTGCTTTTTTCTGCTGTTTTTCGCCTTCTCCTTGTGGGGTTGCGTGTTCGGATGGGCGTTGCTTATTTGGGTGCGTGATTTCGCGGGGAGAGGGCGGTCAGTGAGGGGATGTGTCGTGCGTCATTCGTGGCGGTTTTGTCTTGTGTTTTGTCGTCGGTCGTACCGGCTCCGGACTTGTCCTTCTAAGTCTTTTTCATATGTTTATGATATTAATTTTGTAAAACTTTTCTTTGTGTAGTATTATAGCGGAAGGAATTTCTAGTATAAATAATTTAAAATGAAAATGAATCTTCCCTTGCAAAAGCCGCCCTTATGGGAGGGGCAGATTACTGCTTATGCATGGTCAGGGGCGGATCTAGCCTAAAATCTGACCGTGGCTCCTGGGAGCGCGGAGCGCGACCGAAAGAAGGAAGGATATGATATGATATGATATGATATGATATGATATAATTTTTTATACACGAAACTACCCTTCAGCTTAAATACAATAAATAAATTGGTTATTAACAAAAGATCAAATTACCTAAGATGCTGTTCTTCCAGGGGGTCGTGTTTTAAACTGATATTTTCAGTCAGCTCTTCAAATACTCCTTTAGTTCTTTTTTAAAGCGACTAATAGTCGGGAGTTCTCTAATATCAACTGGGATATTGTTCCAAACTTTCATAGCAGAATAGTAATAACTCTTTTTCGCATATTCTGTATTTAGTCTAGGAATTTGTAGATCTCTACAGTATCTTGTTGCATAGTTTGACTGCGACGATCTTTGCTGAAATTTATCCCAGAGGCTTTCAGGGCTTAATTTGTTCATAATCTTATATGTCATGACCGATCTATCAAATCGAATAATATTTTCAACGCTCAGCCAGTCACATGACCAGTTATCCTTGAATCTGGCGCTTTCGATTATTGACCGGGCCCTGTCCTGCAGACGTTGGAGGGTATCAAGTTTTGTTTTTGGAAGGCTGCCCCATATTTCATTAGCATAACGTAGATGGCTCTCGACAATAGCATAGTAGACACTACACAGCTTTGTTTGGGGAATAATATTTCTTAATTTCTTTAATGACGCAAGTCCTCCAAAAACTTTACCCTTCACATTTTTGTATTGCTCTTCCCACTTTAGGTTCTCGTCGACAGTTACACCTAGCGATTTCGTCTTCGTAACACGCTTAATATCTGAGCCATTTAACGTGAGTGCATTCGAGATATTCAGCGCATTTACTTTACGAGAATGGCCTATTATCATATATTCTGTCTTTGCGGGGTTAGGACTTAACTTATTTATTCTCATCCACTGCGAGAGGTTGAGCAATTCCTGTTGTGCCTCGAAGACCAGGATAGCGAGCGCGAAGCGCGAGCTACACGGGGGTCCGGGGGCGGAGCCCCCGGAAAAATTTTTGGGGGCCACGCCCTTTACATCGTCGGAAACGCCCTATCTGACATTCTGTTGTCAAAAAGTGAGAGTGTAACTGAAGTAAGTGAGTGCCATAAAACAGAGAGAAAAAATCAAGAGGGAAAAGGGCCGATGTATGAATCACCCGGGGGGTGGGGGGTGGGGTACTTAGTACACTTTGCTGAGGGGATGTGCACTTCTTTCCGGGTATCGTTTTCGCCTCTTTTTACAAACGCCGGTTATCAAAAGAGGGCAATTTTTCTAAAGCCGTTTGTCAAAAGTGTGATTTCATTATTTTTGACAAATTTTTACGTTTTGGAGTATTCTTTTCGCCAATTTTTCTAATGCCGGCTATCATTTAGAGGGAAAATTCTGAAGCAGGGGGAAAAAATTTTCCTGGAGGAGTGCACACCCCGTACAATTGAAAGTCAAGTACCCTCCTCCCATGGTATGAATCATTGAGACTATTACAGAATCCCAGTCGTTCTCGTATGGGCGTCTGGGTAAACTATTTTATCCCAGATCAAATAGCAATGTTCTATATTTCTCAAAATTAATTGCAGTTTCGTGCACAGTAGCTTCCCTTCCTCAAAATATTGAAGGTGATTTTCCTTCCTCGATGGAAGATTTGATCTTATTATCTTTCTCAAAATTAAAGAAAATCTTCTAATCGAGAGATAATTCAATAATTGATGTCTTGAAACTTTTTCTTGTTACTAAAGATGTTTGTTTTGGGCATAGAAATTAAATTCTATAAGGACGTATAGAATTCTCGAATGTAGAAAACAATACAGAGATACCTGCTGACTGATTTTGACAAGCTCGTGCCTGGATTGTTCCGAAATATTTATCTTTTTAAAACCATAAAGCTCACACATAGGAAGTCCCAAGCTCTGATCAAAGATCAAACGTGTCAAATGAAATGCAGTTCTAACCGCAATTTTTGCCCTTGATGATATTTGATAATATACCAACCTACTGCACCCGGGACTGAACTAGGCCATAGATAGCGTCCAACACCGTCCAGCTTTGAGCCATTAGAAATGGCATTTTACTAAACTGGTACATTTTCAGGCAGCTGTTAGCATCATCCATGGTCCGCGGGCATTGTCGATGTAAACGTTCGAGCTCTCCTTGCGACTTCCTTGTGCCTTTCTTCTAAGATACTCAGCAACTTTTGGCAAGACACCTTCACTGTGAGCCGCCATTATGCAGGACACGAGAGATCATAATTCTATCAGATTGCGCAGAACAAGTGAAGACTGGGAGACAGTTTCACTTGATTGGTAGATGGTTGGCTCATCTTAATTTCTATTGGCCTGCTCTACTTTTCAAAATGAAGAGTGGCTGTCCGTGGCTCCCGCCATTTTTCACTTGATTTTGCTGCACGATGATTGGTTGAATCCTGAAGACCGTGGCTCAGATCTGCCAAGTGTGGCTCCCGCCAATATTCAAATCTTTAAAAAGTCATTCAGTGATTGGCTGTAAGGATCTTGCAGCTGCCGTATGATTAGTTACGATTTTAGACTTTGTGACCCTCATTCATTGATTTGGATGTGAAAAGTGCTTTCTTTTGAGTGCTGCCGAGACAATTCTAACGGCGATTTTGTTTTAGAATTTTTTTTTAGTTATTTGATAGAATGTTGGAGAATAATTAAATCCTTGAAAATCTGACCGTGGCTTGAGCAACCCTCGCCACCCCCTGGATCCGCCCCTGATGGTAGTGAGTAACCGCCCCCCTCTAACGTTGGCAGACTATTCTTCTGAGCTGGACTCACTAAACTTCTTTAACAGCTAGTTGGAAGTTTTGGTTTGACGTACGAGCTCAAAGAAATTGGGATTCCTTGCATGTCCGACAGGATAGATGAAATCTGGAAGAACTGTTGTTTGCACAAATAGAATCAATCGAAACAAAAGCCATTTCAAAGCATAACTGTTCAGGGGAACTCAGGCCTTACTCTCAGTTCTCATTAATGGGGCTCCGTCGTCAAAATGTAAGCAAAACGATGATTTTTGCAGTTTTTGAAAGGTGATATCACACAGGATTTTCGTATTTTTTTTCAAAATGAAAGTTGCTGTTTGGGCATTAATCCTTGTACTTCACTAAGGAACAAACCAAACATTCATATCTTCTACGATTGCTCGGATATAAGTGGATTTTTAACGGTCACTCTTTTGTGGCTTGGGTGAAGCCACCAACAAACTGCAGAGAACAATGGATGAACAATGGATAATCCCCGACACGTGCGAGTTTACGGATTTTTTTACTGTTTGACGACTGAGTCCCTTTAAGAATAAATGGATGTGCTTTACTTGCCTTCTCTGGTTTACTGTCTGTGTACACAGGGCACGCATTGATACAACAGCAGTTTTTAACCCTAGACTGGGGGGGGGGGTCATTCAGCCCCCTCTCTAAAATCGCCATTCCTTCACTTATGAAGACGAAGATCACCATGCAGGTAGCCGTGCTTATGATCTATCATTTTTCACGAAACTAATTTTAAAAATAGATATGACGTCATGATTATTCAAGACCAACTGGTTTTCCGTTGATTTTTGACATTTCGTGGCCGTTTACCCCTCGCAAAACGGAGTTACGGCGTAAAATGGGGGTAAGCCAAAATTGGTCCCTATTTTTGGGGGGCGCGCGCTCCGCTCCTGGGTGCAATATTGAACCATAAATTACGTTTTTTCGACTCGCAGACGAATGGTCTCTTGAAAACTTTTCTCTGTGTTGAAATCTTCCATTTGTAAAAGATAGAATGAGACGCTTTTATCTAAATGTAATTTAGTCCCAGAAAAGGACCTTAGATACTAAGCTCTTGGCTCTTCTGAAGATCTCTATCTATGGTGATGCGAAAAGTCTATTCTAAAGTTTAGGGGTTCCTTCCAGAGTTAAACCATTGTAAATTATTTCTGCTTTTCCGTTTCCGCTCCATCACTTTAACATCCAACTTACGAGCATATCGTAACATGTCTGGCCAGTCTGACTGGCACCCGAATCGCGTTGTCGTATTCAAAATCCATTAAAATTCAAGTCATAGCCAAGAAAGTTATCGCCACTCTCTGACGGTGGTACGCCCCTTTTGTCCATATCTAGCCTCAAAGACGCACGAGCCGTATTTCTGAACTGTGGCACATCATGATTTAGCATCTTGACTAAAAATGTCAATCTTGTAGTCCGATAAACATCGGACACTCTTTTCACTCCAATACCACCATACTCCCGAGGTAAATAAATCACAAGGTTGGTTGTAGTAGTGTACAATGCATACATGTCTCTGAAAGTCTTAGTAACTGACTTGTCAATATCAACTAGTTGTTTTTCTGTTAATCGCGTATTATAAAAATGATGTAGGACTTTGGCTATGGCCATGTTATTTAATGCGCTTGCTTTAAGTGCCAATGGTAAACTGGAATCCGAGATTTTCTTTATTTAATCGAGATATGTGGCAATATATTCCTCAACTTGAGCACCGTCTTCACCTGACAACGACAAGGATTTTCCTAAACACTTTTACGAATAATTTCGATCATGCGTCTTTAGAACATTCCCCTGAACGGTAATGACTGGAGTGACGTCATTTTTTCCTTTGTACCAATTATTACCAGATCGTCGTGTGTAGAGAACAGCACATTTCTCAGGTTTAACTTCGAGTCCTGACTGAATACTCACTTCTTCGCTGACATCGAACATCTTTTTGACAAGCTTAGCATCGAGATGGGTAGTGTTAATATCGTCTGCAAATGCCTGTACTGGTAACGGATTAATTATCTCGTCGTTGAAAATGTTCATTTCATCTAACGCTCTTCTATACATAGGGCGACACACAACATCAATCACCAGAATGGAGATGAGGGCACTGAGAGGGTCCCCAGTTTTGGTACTGCGTATTATATAAAACAACTCACTGAGTTCGCATCCACAAATCACCGAGAAGGACGAGTAACGGTAAATGTCCTCAAATCAATGCACAATATGTCAAGGGTATGTCGAATGACTCAAGGGTTTCAAAGATGAAACTATTCTTAGATTGAAACAACCAAAGGAGGACACACGGATACCATTGGTCTTAACATATCATCCAGCTTTGCATAAGGTGTACTAAGTTTTACGCCAATTTCAGAATATCCTTTTTGCGGATGCGGAACACAGGAATTTTTTCAAATACAAAATTTTTGTATCTTTTAGGAAAGCAAAAAGTCTCAAGGATAATTTGGTTGGGGCAAAACTGCAACCATTAGCGGAGGAGTTGGTTGAAAGGGGGACATTTAAATGTAACGGTTACGGTAGAAGAAATTGTCAAATATGTCCTTTTATTACGAGGGGGGGGGATACTTTTTCCAATGCAAATGACTCTAGTACATTCAAAATATATTCGGGAGCCTATCATTGCAATACAGAAAGTGTAATCTATATGTTGCACTGTGACTGCTGCAATAAAGAAATACATTGGCAGCATCCAAAACAAGTTTCGACAAAGGTTTAATGTCTACAAATCGCATTTGCAGCACAGCATAGATCAGTCAAATAGCCAATTTTGGGATTTCTATCAAGGCCTCCGCAGCGAACAAAACTGCAAACTGCAATGCGTCATTCGAAAGGTTGAACAATACCTGCAGCGTTCCTTGGCAATGAAAACAATAATGACTACACTCAAACGCAATCAGCTTGTTCTAATAGCTTCAAAATCAAACAATGCTCATATGTTGAACGACCGTCTCACGATTGTTTTGAATGCCAAAGGAACACAAACACAAGGATTGCTACTTGACTTTAAGTTGTAAGGGGGTGTTTCGGGGGGGGGGGGCGTACAAGGACGTGCCGCTGAACAGGGTATCATTTACAGGATTTCTACTCCGGGACAGGGTATCATTTTTGTACAGTTGGCTCCATGACAGGATCCATATTTTCTATAACTGACTCTGTAACGTCGTTGTAACTTGTAAGCCATTTGCACCCCGCTTAGTGTGATTTAAATCGTTTGGATGGCAACATTTCCGCATTTTCTGATGAAAATGGCTGAACAATTGAAGAAGCTGCCTACCAGCCCCGGACCTTATCTTTCTTATGAAAAAAATACACGTAACAGCGGCTGTTAACCAATCAAACAATTGCAGCCACGCATCTACATTCGGGATACAGGACAGGTACAACGTTGCCGCACGTCTACAGTCGGAGCGCAAGAGTTAAATATTTCTGTTTTAACTGAGAGTGGTATCATAAATTTGGGTCATGCTAATATGGCTTTAAAAATTCAAACAGTTGCCTATTTTTGGAAGTTCTGTTCAACTCAAATCTTCCCTTGCAAAACCCAACCTTCTAGGGGCACTTACAGTAACTGCTATTGAATGGTAGTGTGCACCCCCCCCCCTCTCCCTCAACGTTGGTGGACAAAGCACAACTGTCTTGTGCTACTCTTCTGAGCTGCACTCACTTGACTTTGTTAACAGCTAGTATAGGACATATGCACGCAAACATAACGAGGGCAGTCTGGCGACGGGAAAGCCCGTTCCAGCGGCTGGTTTTTCAGCCATCTTTTTTCGTGGAACAACATGGGGGTAATTTTTCGGTTAGTATTAGGATAATCGATGGGGCAGATAATGTCTATTCACTTCGTAAGAAAGAGTTGTTTTGGCTATACAAACTTGGAACGTTTTCACCTGCTGGCCTGAACGAAAGAGCAGCAGATATTGAACTGGATATGTTTGCTTGCATGTCGGCATAAATTGTATCGTTACATTTAGGAGCCAGGATCTGCATGTGTGTGGCACGTCACCCTTTGGCTTTGTGTTTTTATGCACATGGTGGTAGGGCGGAATCCCCTTCCTTGCCATCTGAGATTTAGCATTAGCTAAAATAGTCTTTAGCTGTTCTGCAAATCTTTAGAGGGCTGTTGGGCGGGTGTCTTTCTTCAAAGGTCTTGGCTCCAATAACAAAAGAGTTTCCAGTCCCAGGTGTACTAATTAATGGTACCACGCATATATCTCAAAATGGTTGTTTGCTGGGAGTCATCTAAAACTTAAAAACTTTCTTTGAAATAGGGTGGCGGTAATTGCAATTTCATTGTTGGTAATATTATTTGGTATGATTTTAGCTTTGGTTGTCTAAATATATTGTCATGTAAATAAGATTTTTGAAATGTATAAATACTCGGCTGTCCTCTGGTTTAGTTTAACTGAAGAAGATTTTTATCGAAACGTATTCATTCAAATAAACAGTTGCGTTTTTATATTTTATTTTCTGTTTATGCCAGATGGTAGTTTAGTTTACATGATGATAATAACATTAACGTTTCTAGATCACAAAAAGCTGCTGCTTGCCTCCTCCCCAATACGTGCCTCGGAATTGCAGTGCAGATCTTCACAAAGCTTGAAGCAGCTCAGGTTGGTGTAACATGGAAAAACTTTGCGGATCCTCCAACTGCAGATGATAATTTCTCCCTTGCTCTGGTATGGTTGATGATGATAGTACAATGCATTGTTTGCTGGATTCTAACTTGGTAAGCCTCTTTTACTTAGAAAGCTTCTATAGGTTGATGCAAAATTCCTAGTTCATTATCAACTGCATGTTATATTACACAGCATGACCCAAAAAGGGCTTATTTTTGAGAAATTTTAAAAATAGATGTTGACAATGATCTTGAACATTTCTTCGTGTGATTGAGTCCCCAGGAACAAATCTGTTCTAGAAATATTACGGTGAAAGTAACTGTAAGCTACCTGGTTGAAAAAATTGTATTACAATATACAGATAAATTAAGCTAAAAACTAATTATCAACATTAAATAATCGTGCTGTTAAATGGGTTGTTCAACAATCCTAAACTTTCTCCCCCTAATGCAGGCAAGTAGCAGAAGATACAAATGTTTTCTTCATTTTTCAACCCCGTATAATTCGCCAGCGCAATCATATTCTTTATGTCACTACCACTTATAAAAAGTCATATTAGAAAGGCTATCTTAAAAGCTAGACGAGGAATAGGAATGATCAAATATCTTTCTAAATATGTATCTCGAGATGTCCTTGATCAGGTCTATAAGTTATACGTTCGGCCGCACCTGGATTATGGTGATATCATTTATCACAGATATGATCCTGACATGATTCTAAATTTTACAAAAAGAGTTGAACAAACCCAGTACTCAGCGGCTCTCGCTGTTGCGGGTGCCTGGAGAGGAACTAGCAGACAAAAGCTCTATAATGAGCTTGGTTGGGAAAGTCTGTACCATCGAAGATGGTTCAGACGCTTATGTCATCTTTTCAACCTAAGGAAAACGGGTACTCCTTCCTATCTGTTCGCAGAATTACCAACTGAAAGACCACTTCAGTATGGTCTAAGAGGCAAACGTGATTATGACATACCTTTCAGTAAGACAAAGCGCTCTTCAAATACATACTTCACAAATGTTCTCCATGAATGGAATATGCTTGATGAAAATATTAGAAATTCTGCAACAATTGCCGAGTTCAAACGAAAATTGCTTACTTTGATAAGACCGGTAAAAAATTCCTTGTTTGGAGTATTCGATATCTTTGGCGTAAAGCAACTGACAATGCTGAGACTTGAATTTAGTTTGTTAAATGAGCATAAATTCCGCCATAATTTCCAGTGCCCGAGTCCCATGTGTGCTTGTAATACTGGAATTGAGGATAATGTGCACTTTTTCCTGCATTGCCCTTTGTTTGTTCCTATGCGTAATGATCTCCTTGGACAGCTTTCACACCTTCCAGATTTTGATGTAAACAACATGGATCCAAAAGCCCTGCTTAGTTTGCTTCTTTACGGTAGCCCAATTTTTGATGAAACTGACAATCGAATGATTTTAGAGGCATCCATAGCATATATCAAAGCTACTAACAGGATTAACTGAGGTGTTCCCGGGGATTCTGTGGGCTTGGGGTGTCTTTTGGCCATGGAACTGCCGCTTTGCTGCCGGGTTCTGCGGGCTGGGCGTCATTCGGGGGCGCTTGGTGGGTGGGGCTTGGGCCCTGTGGTGGTTGCGGTCATTGCGGGGCTCGGGCTCCGCTTGCTCGGCTCATTCGGGTGATGGCTGGTTTGTTGTTTTTGGCGGTGGAGTGGCGGTTTTGTGGCCGGGGGCGTTTCTGGTCTGTGGGGTCTTTGGGAATTCTTCGGAAACATGATGAAAACCTGACGATTGGCGACCCCTTATTCTTATTTATGTTTAGTCTTGTTTTGAGTAAGCCCTTTGTGAACCATGGCACCAGTCATTGGTGACTCACATCCAACCATCTTTACACAAGTTTTGCACCAGTGAATAGTTTTTAGTTTTTGTCTTTATTTCTGTTTTGTTTGTTTGTTTGTTTGTTTGTTTGTTTGTTTGTTTGTTTTTCCTTTTTTGTTTTACAATAATTCACCTACTAAGCTGGCGTATGCTAGCGTCTGCCAAAATGGAATGGTGCCATGGTACACAAAGTGCTTAATAAGATTGCTGTTAAAGGAATTGTCAAGTGCCGTTCATAGCTAGAACCAGATGACGTCATGTCTATTTCTGCTATGGACGGCACAGAATATTGTATTTGTATATTGTTGAGTTTTAACTTTGATATAAAAAAAAAAAAAAAAAAAAACTTATAAAAATACAGCTGTATTCTGAGCGACGAGTTTCAAATATGTTCAGCCTAAACACACGAAAGGCAACGGCAGGCTAAAGAAATTGTACGCCAAGCGCCAATTAGAGAGGAATTTCTCATTGAATTTGATTATATTGGTCAGCTGGTCTTTATCTTTGTTTGCAAAAATCTTGTACAGCCCTTTTAGATACCAATTTACAATGATAAATTATAAGCTCCTTTCTATCAACTATACCTTAGCACCTTAGGGAATCAATGTCATACTTGTGGATTCTTAGACCTACCGTTCCTCTGTAGTTCAGTATTATTTTGATTTGGCTTCATTTTTTCATTTATTCATTTAAATATTTATACAGGTTTATAAGTTTCAGAATACTATTTGGTTTTCAAACTGACCTGTTAAAGTGCCACTAAACCTTTTGGGGAGGTTGACTTATTTGAAAGATCAATTATCGAGCATCTTCGCACAATCATTCTTTTTTTATTTTGCGACAGGGGTTCGCCGCTATGGGGGGTTTTACAACACCCACTCGTGGCACACGACCGGGTTTTTAGGGTGCTGGGAACTAGTCAGCATTCGACGTCATACCGGGAATCTCGCTTTCATTGTTCAACTGTTCACACAATGCGTTTGGTCAGTTCAGAGCAGTTCAGTCAAAAAAGAAGGAATTGAAAGAGGAATCGTGTGCTGTATTTGTTCTTTTATCTTGGCATCCATGAACGATGCTGGCTCTTCAGAAAGCTAGTATTCTCTTACATTTCCAATGAAGCTTACGATACAGAATTCGAAGAAGTTGAGAGTGCGAGAGCAGCACTAACGGGCAACGGCTGTTAGGCCTAAAAAGACAGCGATGACAATCCTGAAATTATTGTCGATTGAAAGTCGATTGAACAGCGAACAAACTTGCCAAAATGAGAGACTGCATTATTGCCATTTTCGACGAATTATTTCATCAGAATTATGGTAAGTAATATTTCCTTCGATATCAGCTGTCTGTACGTGTAATTCTAGCATAGATCGATTAGATTTACAATCATAACAAACATCGATGTCGGCTCTGGCCTTGTGTGCATTAGACCAGAATGAGCCCATATAGGTAGCGAACAATATACTACCTGCCGAGGGATGGGACGTTCCAAAGTAATTACAGCATTTACAGAAATATTAGAACAGGAAGGTTTGGTATGAAAAGCCAAAGATGAATGATACCAGGGTCAACATTTATTCATTATTGAATTACCAGACAGCACAGGTCAGCTCCCAAATTTTTTCTAGATTGGAGTAGGCCAACCACACATTTCCTGTTGTTTTGAGTGGAAACTAGAACTGTTTGTATCACAAACCTTGTTGTGGTTGGCCTATTCTAATCTAGACAAAATTACCTGTTACTTTTGTACTAATTTTTCCCATTTACCTGTGCTGACAGATAGCCAGTCTGTTTACTTTGTCCAGAATGTTTCAGGAAGCCAGAAATTACAGTTTCACGTCCAGGCATGCCCTGGGAGAGCATGCATTTCTTTCCCTTTCATATAAATTTGTTGCCAATTTTTGGTCTGACAAACAGAGATATTGGTTATGAAGTCATGTGAACTAAACTAATTTTTGTTATTAGCCTATACTCTTTCATTTGGGAAACCTTACAGCTAGGGTGATCAACTGATGCCAGAATTTCATCCAAAGTTTGCCACAGTTATTAAATCATTTATTTACATAAAATCCTTCATAAGCTATAATCTAAACACGCTTTATTCGATATATTGTGGCAAAAAGTTTGTTGGATAGCTTGGGGGATGCCAAAAAGTGTTGATGCTGCACAGAAATGGAGGGCTGTATGCTAATTAGGTGCAATTTAACTTATGCTCTTGTAAATTGGAATATTTTATTTTTGCAGGTGAACATCCACAGAAGAATGTCCTGTTTTCTTTCAAAACCTTGCACATCAAAGGAATTTTCTCAGAGATGTCCCAATCAATCATCTATCAGTGGCGTGCCATTGAAATATGTCTATGTTGACTTCCCTGATTGCTGGTAGAAAGAACCTTCAAAGAGAACTTTCTTGATTGTGGAAGAGAACTATTTTTGTGCAAAGATGACACAATAAATCCAATATTGATTCCCAAAGGAACTTTTGAAAATAGATTAGTTGTCGTGTATTTTTATGATATACGGTACAATTCGTTGCTAGAAAGCCCCTAGAAAAGAGTTTCCTGGCATGAAAAGAAAACCTCATGGTACGATTTGTTGTTATGAACTTGAGGAAGAACTCTCTGCCAACCTTTCAGCTAACATGATTTGCCCATGATTTAAAAAATTTGACAGACAAACCTGCAAGATCTATCAATAAACATAAAATTGTCACATAAAATGCCAGGTTTGAAAGAAGAATGTTTACAGTTTTTATCCACGAAACTCATTTATAAGGGGCTACCAGGATGGCCAAGAATTCAAGAAATTCTGCATAGAATCACAAATAAACCTGGAAATCCACATTTGTCAAGAATGGCAACCATAGAAACAACTAGTACAATTCTTTAACTCTAAATGTTTATCCTGGCCTAATTTTCTTACATAGTACAACATGATACCATGATTTTAGCAAAAACTTTGTAAAAATAAGAGTTTGCTACTGTTATAAGTGTCTTAAATCCCTTCAGCAATGTGCGTTACCACAATGTTATCCTCCTTGACATGCAATGTATGATATGGTCTAGAGATATAATGTCATTTCTTGCAATTCTGTATGTCTTTTCTTTTATATGCCTCCAAACACATACTGGTCTGTGTCTCCTTGTATTTGACTGATGGATCTACAACAAAGATATCATCTTGTAACAACTCAAATCACCTTGTTAGATACTCTTGTTTCAGTTTTGTTATGAAAAGGAAACCCATTTTTAAGGCAAATAAAGTTTCTTACGTTACAAATAAAACTATTTTCATACTTTCATTCAGAATTTCACAGTGCAGCAGTGCAAGTAATAAATTTCAAGATCAGTATCATAAGAAATACAACAAGAATAAGTGAAGTTGTATCAGAAGGTTTAAATGTAAATGAAGGTTTTCTCAAAATAAATAACAAGCATTTCTGAGCATCACAAGCCAGAAAGATGCACAATCGAAACACTCTGTGGTCGAATAAAGTCAATCGGCATCATTGAAATCCAACCCCAAGCCTTGGCGCGTCTTTCCAAAGCGAAGTATCTACACGGTCGATAATGTGGAAAATCGCGCCGCTTGTCGTTGGCCTTGTGCCAAGAAATGCCTTATTCGAAGGAAGCAAAGTTTGCTTGTTATCAACAACAAAACTTTGAGCTTTTAATCAAAATACCTGTGCCTCTACGAAGAAAAGTAAATGGCCTATGAATATTAATAATAAATATGAGCTAAATATGCCTACCGTTCTCGAAGCTCCCTACTTGAAATGAAACGATATCTCCATCCTTCGTTGCCACGATAAATGAGAAAGAAGCTGCTACCCCGTATTCATCTGTGGCCAAATGTTTTCAGGGATAAATATCCTTCTTTGGTAACTGTCCAGCGTGTTTTCAGGGATAAATATCCTTCTTTGGTAACTGTCCAGCGTAAAAAGAGAGGCGCATGTGCAGTATTGCTGAGTTGGTTCCCCTTTCGCCTTGCTTAGGCCTAGACTACCTAGCCTAGTCGATCTTTCAACCTCAGTTCAGTTCGTGAAATTGTAGTTCTTCTGCCTTCTCTTTGCCTCCAATAGTTTATCGTTATGAAAAAGAATACGTCGAAGTATTATTTCCACTTCCTTGTCAGGCAAGTTACTGCAGTTGACTGCTCATAGACATTTTCTTCCGATTTCCTTTCTCCAGTGCCATCCAAGAATCACACTCAGTTTGCAGTGTGTTTCTGTTCATGCCATCGTGAATGCGATTGCGTCATTCCCGGTATGACATCACAGGCGCCTCGCCCGAGATCTCTTAACAATCGTAGATTGCCCGGTCGTGGACCAAAATTGATTGCAAAATATGGTCAAAATCCCAACTTTGAGAACTCGTAGAAAAAAAACTACTCATCGCATCTGAAAAATCTTTTTGGATTTGAAACCAGCTCGACGAGTTCTACTGAATATGGAAAATTCCCCAAAAGGTTTAGTGGCACTTTAAAAAATCTACGCTACAAAGAGAGAACTATTTACAATAATATTATACATTTACAAAAGCCAACAATTTACGCAAAATACAGTGAATAAAGTAAAATACAATGGAGAGCTACATCATCCGACTTATTATAACAGATTTTTGAGTGCATGAAGAGAGGGAGCTGATTTACTTACTTTATCCAGGCTGTTCCAAATGGAACCTGGTCATTAAGACCAGGCAAGCAAAGAAGATATGCTACTCAAACAAAATTCAAGGAATTTAAAAATAATGTGACAAAAATGACTCGAGAAGCAGAAACTAATTATTGGAAAGAACAATTTAACGCTGCAGCTACAAGTACTGCTTTTTGGAAAGTAGTAAAGAAACTAAAAAGGAAGCAAAAAGAAAGAAAGATTGATCTTTTGAAGAATGAAGAAGGAAGGTTAATCACAAATGATATAGAAAAGCAGAGCTCATGAATTCCTATTTTACGACTATAGGAAAGAAGCTATCGGATAACCTTAACAGTACCTTTGATGAAAGTGACATGAGTTATATAAGCAGGGTAACGCCTACTTGCATTGAAATTGTCTTCAGCGATAAGAAACTTGATGATCAGTTACGAAATTTGAACCCAAGAAAAGCTGCCGGACATGATGATATAGGATCAAGAGAACTGAAAGTTATAGGGGAACTTGTCAAAACAGGAATTAGATGTATAATGCAAAAGTGCATTGCAGATAAGAAATTCCCTGATACATGGAAACTCGCAAAGCTAAAATCTATCTTCAAAAAGGGAGAGGAATGGAATAGGGAAATTATCGACCAGTTTCTTTACTTTGTTTACTCAGCACGCTCATAGAGGGTCAAATATGTCATCGAATGGATAGTCATTTGACAGTAACGGGGATCAGCCATCCAGATCAATGGGGTTTCAAGAATGGCTGTAGTACAGAAGGGCTACTTCTCTATCTTACTGTAGCAATATGCAGAAGTGATTGGGAAGTTCTCATCAGTAGATGGAATTGACTTTGGAGTTCCACAAGGGTCTCTACTTGGACCTCGTCTATTCTCAATTCTTGTCAATGATCTCCTAGATGCCGTATCAGCGGGACGCCTCTTTATGTACGCTGATGACAACACAATCTATTGTGTTTCCAAAACGATCGAAGATGTAGTTGAGTAATTTTATGGACAAAAACAAGAGTTTTCGCTTGTTGTCCGCAGACTGGAGGTGTCCGCAGACTGGAGGTATGACCCTATGTCCATTAAGAAAATTTTATTTCATGTAATTATTTCTTGTCAAAAACCGATTTTTAAATTCAAGGATCATGCTCCATAACAAACAAGAATGCCCCACCAAATGATAATGGATGAAGCAAATATGAAATAGTGTATATCCCCTAGACATTGAGCAGATTTTACGAGTTTTAGTACTGGAAGCTACACATAAAAGTGACAGTTGTGTAATTGAGTATTTTTAATCTGAGCTTCATTTATAAGAAACTGCAAAATCAGGCTGCCTGGTTTTTTATAAATGAGAAAAAACTTTCTATACTGACAGGCTGCAGTTTCTTATGTGTCTGTTTCTTATATACGGGGACTTACTGTATTTCTGTTCTCACAAGTAAAATCACCAATAGACCTTCTAACTTCTTAAAAAGAGGATTGGATCGAGCGTCCAAATCTGGTAAATTTTGTTTAAAGAAATGGAAACACGACCCCCGTTTCTGATAGATACCTCTAGCTGCGGCAAGAAGTTCCTTCGGATCTCAGAACACTTTTCAAAGAGTTAAGCAAAAGCAACGACTGGTTCAGTTTAAATACAATAGCAAGTTTCATTTGCCTTCTGGCTTTGTTTCTCGTTATTTTCATTTTTTGTTGGCTGATTTTGTTGTTTAACAGTAGGAGCATTACAAGGGTTTCATTTTGCGACTTTGCTAATTGAAGTTTGCGTTTCAAACGTCGTTGTTCAAATGGAAGAAGAGTCAGCTAAAATAAATGAAAATAACAAGAAACAAAGCAAAAATACCAATAATACTTGCCTGTATGTAAACTATACCATGGCTAACTCACTTTGCACAAAGTAGTCGATAATAAACTCTCTGAAAAAGTTTTGAGATCTGAAGCAACTTCATACCACAGTTAGCAGTGCATTTACTGAGAACGGGGGTCGTGCTTTTGTTTTCCTTTCCAAATTTTACCAGATTTGGACGCTCGATCCAAACCTTTTTTTCAAGAAGTAAAAAGGTCTATGGCAACGAAATTCTCATAGTTAAGGCTATAATGGTCAATAGCCTTTCCTACTTACTTTGAATTTAGTGATTTTTTCAATCTATGCTACCATGCATATCCTTAAGTTAATATTCTTTTTAGGTACATTGAAGCTGTTTTCCCCGGAGAATATGGAGTTCCGAAGCCTTTCTACTTCCTATTTACGTCAGCATATTGGTGTGGAGCTCATGCTTCAAGTGCTGTTCATTCTAATGAGGTAAGACAGTCCTAGACTCTCTACAAAGCCCTATTTGTGGTTATTTCTACTTTGCAACAAAAACAACAATAAGTATATCTCTCAAACTAAGACTCATTTTTCATTTTTTTTATTTTTCAATATTTTTACTCGGTAGCCCCGTAAATCGAGAGAATTGCTTTACAGGGGGCCGTTCCAAAATTTACAATATTACTAACAAATTACTTTAAAATTACCTATTTTTACAATCTAAAAAGATAAATGAAAAATGATAGAGTAAGGCTTAGAGAGTGTATTACTCTTCAGCCTACTTTTCAAAATGCTAAGAGAGGGTGCTTGTTTGACATCCAAAGGCAATTTATTCTAAGTCCTTGCAACCCGGAAATATATAGCTTTCTGCCCACTGCAAGTTTTCATCCTTGGAACAAGGACATCGGCAGTGGCATTGCGCAAATGCATGTTGATATCAGGCGCATAATTTTTCTTCAAAAGGTTTGAAAGATAGCCGGCTGCAAGACCTGAACATGGTTTGTATGTAACAGCAGCTGTCTTGCTTTTTATCATATCCGTAACTGTTGGCCTATTTTGTTCCTTGATCAAATTTGAGGCGGATACATCATAGCTGCTATTAGTGACAATTCTTGCAGCTCGATTTTGCAGTTTTTGTATGGTTTGCAATCTGGTTTCACTGCAGCCTCCCCAAGCAGAACAACAGTAACGGAAATGTGGCTCTACGATGCCATGATACATTTTGATTAAGGTATCCTTATGTGAAAAGTTCGGCAAGGATGGCCAGAGATAAAAATTCCAAAAACGTTCTATATTTTCTTCTGATCTCATCATCTCTTCGTTACCAAGGTCAGGTATAATCTTGGACACCCCGAAATATAACGATACAAACAAACTAATGTCATAACTCAACAGTCTTTCTCAAGTACTGATAGCTATACCTAGTTGATCGATCGATATCAAACATAGTCTACCTACGAGACTCATAAAACGACAAAAGGCGACAAGAGCTTTCACAAGCCTCTTGTGCCGACCTGCTTTACCTAACCTTTCGAATCCATATCTGTTCTCTAGTGATAAAAATATGTTCTCTATTTATACATAAATGGGTGTCTAAAACAAAGCTAAATAATAATGACAAAGCTGTTCTAGAATCTTCGAGGTATTACACCACAGTTTGCAACATATCCAAATAAGGTTAACAGGGTGATTGCGACCTTGCAATAAATAGCGTAGGTGGGGCAAAGCCCTAATCCTTCTAAACAAAAGAAACAGAAGCGGGGGATTCCACTTGTTGCATCCAATGCCTTTCTGACGTAAGTGGGGATGCCTAATTCAATGCGGATAGTCACTACGTAATAGATGACTTGCAAAACTGCTTACGAAAAATGACGCAAATGGGCCTAAGTAAATTCTTCCACAAGGGCCTAAATCTAAAACCATAGTTTCTTCCAAGAGGGCACCTTATACTAAAATTAGCCGTATTACATACCTCCCCATCAAGGAAAAGGAATCGTCCTCGATTCTGACGTAATAAGGATAATCCCTTAAAATGTTCTAGAAAACAAATAATTTCGCAAATGCATACAATATACTCTAAAATATCTAGTTATATACAATGACAGTCCGGTCCAAGAATAAGCATAAAATGACAAGTCCAAGTTCATGACAAAAACATCGTATCAAATACAAACGCGAATCTTGCTGAATTTCAGTCGAGTGTTCAGGGTGTTCGAGCTCTTAAATCAAATGATCGCAAGTGACAAGTGTTCGTCGCCTTCCTCAGTCGAAATCCAGGCTGTCTCTCAAATCTGAAGCAATCCGCGGCGCGTTTAGGGTGTTCGTTTCTCTCCAGACAAATTGCCAAGAGCATACGTCGCCTTAAGCCAATAGATTCCTTTCAAACGTCAATGTCTCAGCTAAATGTTCATAAAAGTAAAAAGGTCATCACAAGTCTTCTTCAAATGGGTTCGCGGTCTGTTTCCAGCACCATTTCATTTATCCCGCTCCTGTCACCAGTGTGAAAAGTTCGGCAAGGATGGCCAGAGATAAAAATTCCAAAAACGTTCTATATTTTCTTCTGATCTCATCATCTCTTCGTTACCAAGGTCAGGTATAATCTTGGACACCCCGAAATATAACGATGCAAACAAACTAATGTCATAACTCAACAGTCTTTCTCAAGTACTGATAGCTATACCTAGTTGATCGATCGATATCAAACATAGTCTACCTACGAGACTCATAAAACGACAAAAGGCGACAAGAGCTTTCACAAGCCTCTTGTGCCGACCTGCTTTACCTAACCTTTCGAATCCATATCTGTTCTCTAGTGATAAAAATATGTTCTCTATTTATACATAAATGGGTGTCTAAAACAAAGCTAAATAATAATGACAAAGCTGTTCTAGAATCTTCGAGGTATTACACCACAGTTTGCAACATATCCAAATAAGGTTAACAGGGGGATTGCGACCTTGCAATAAATAGCGTAGGTGGGGCAAAGCCCTAATCCTTCTAAACAAAAGAAACAGAAGCGGGGGATTCCACTTGTTGCATCCAATGCCTTTCTGACGTAAGTGGGGATGCCTAATTCAATGCGGATAGTCACTACGTAATAGATGACTTGCAAAACTGCTTACGAAAAATGACGCAAATGGGCCTAAGTAAATTCTTCCACAAGGGCCTAAATCTAAAACCATAGTTTCTTCCAAGAGGGCACCTTATACTAAAATTAGCCGTATTACACCCCATTAAAATCGGTCACTTGGTGCATTAGTTAAAACGTATTTTCTTCGTAAGGCCTTGTATGGGAGTCTTGCAAACTGATGGAATCTTTAGCCAGCAAGGCCATTCAGCATTTTAGCCTTGCCAAAGTTACAGATACACGTGGTATTATCAGAGGAGAATGAAATAGTTAGGAAATAGTGTTTTCTCTCCTGATAATACCACATGTATCTGTAACGTTGGTAAGGCTAAAATGCTGAAGGGCCTTGGCTAAAGATTCCATCAGTTTGCAAGACTCCCATACAACCCCTTACAAAGAAAATACGTTTTAACTAATGCACGAAGTGACCGATTTTAATGAGGTTAGACTTATAATCTAAGTTAGACCTTTTGCTGCATGGACAAATTTATTTCACGACGATCGGGTGGCTACAAGCGACGTCACAGTCCGCCAAACACCCCACGTTTTTTCTGACTCACCCGGTATGGTTAAAGTGCATAACTATAATACAATATTCTACACACTTTACAAATAAAAACCTATTTACAAAATATCTTACGCTAATTTAAATAAATGTATCTTTAAATAAATGAGTCTTTAATGAAGATTTAAAACTTTAAATAATGCCAATAACACGGATTTCCAACGGAAGACTCCAGAGAATAGCTGCTGCAAGGCAAAAGTTCGAGCGAGCACCTAATGTTTCGTTCTTAAACCGAGGCACTTTTAACAGCAACGCATTACTCGATCTGAGTTCTTTCAGGCATATATCATCTCACCATGTCTTTAAGACACACAGGTGCCTTTCCTATCAAGCACTTGAAGGTGAGCAGCATAACTTTGAACCATATACGTTGCTTGACTGGTAGCCAGTGCAGATCAAATAAAGCTTTGCTTATATGGTGAAGGTGAAGGTGAAGGTGAAGGTGAAGGTGAAGGTGAAGGTGAAGGTGAAGGTGAAGGTGAAGGTGAAGGTGAAGGTGAAGGTGAAGGTGAAGGTGAAGTTTCGTTTTTCAGCGCCAAGCGCTCGGATCGCAGAAATAGAGCAGACCTAATCGAGTCCGCGACCCCTTGTATCGAACCCACTCCGCCTGACTTTTCTGGCTGCAAAGTCAGAGGAATACACCAACTGCGCCAACATGGTCACATTTCGGTATTAGTAGCACAACAGGAGCAGCTGCATTTTGCACATGCTGTAGTCTGTCAATAAGATGCTGTGGCATACCATACATCAGAGAGCTACAGTTATCCAAAATTGCTAGTGATGCACGCATGAACAACAGTTTGGATTGCCTCATTGCTAAGGAGATTCCGTATACGTTTCAGTTTATACAATTGGTAGAATGCTTTACTACATAATTTCGTAATGTGCTTATCCATTTTCATGTTTTGATCCAAATACATACCAAGGTTTTTAACTAAGCTGACAGGAGCAGTTGTTTCATCACCTACTCTTATACCTTCAACAGAAACCTTAGACAGTTGCTGTCTCGTTCCAACTAACATTACCTCCTTCTTTGAATCGTTGATCATGAGACGGTTAACCAACATCCATATCCTAACGTCAGAAACACACATCTCCATGGCCCTAACTGACTCTTTCTCAGAAAAGGGCTCTGGTTTGAACCATATGTACAGCTGATGATCATCTGCATAGCCATGAACATTTGGGAGGTGTCGGCTAATGACATCATACAAAGAACTGATGTAAAGAGCAAACAACACCGGCCCTAAACAACGTCCCTGAGGAACCCCACAGTTCAAATTAATCGCTTCAGACACGGTATTATGAACAATGACTCTTTGTTTCCTACCATCTAAATGTGACCTAAACCAATCAATGACTGTTCCATTTATGCTGAAGCAAGACTCCATTGTATTCAACAGCATTTCATGATTCACAGTATCAAATGCAGCACTAAGTTCCCAAGCGAAGCTATCATTAAGTTGGATTCCTAAATATTTTACATTTTTAATGATGTCTGTTTCAGCGCCATCAATAACAAATGATGGGGTATCTACTTTATTGTCAGCAATATTTTTTAGGTTTGGTCGACAACCTACAACCATTGCCTGTGTCTTTATGACATTTAGTGACAGTAGTTGTTCCCTTGTAATCATTCCTTTAGCCGATCGAGATCACTATTCAATGTGTCATTCAACTCGTTGATATTTTTCGCAGAATGTGAAATACTTGTGTCATCAGCATACAGTGTAACGTTAACAACGTTGCATTTACGGAGTGACATTTGGAGATCGTTAATATAAATTAGAAAAAGGAGTGGACCAAGACATGAACCCTGTGGCACTCCACAATCAAACCTTCTGTAAACTTGAGGATGTGCCATTAACCTTGCAAAATGGACGTCGGTTTTGCAGATAGGACTTGAACCAAGAATGCTCATAACCATCTATGCCATATTTTTTGTTTCGCAAGTAAAATTTGATGATCAACGGTATTAAAAGCGTTTTTAGGTCGTTCATTACACTCGCAGTGTATTTCCCGTTATCCATATTTACATACCAATCGTCAGTGCTATTTAGCAAACAAGTAAGCACAGTGTGCAAAGACCTGAAACCAGACTTGTGTGAGAAAGGGAGCTTTTCTTTTATCCAAGTATTCGTAAACCTGGTTATAAAGCAATGCAAGTTTCAAAATAGTATTGGAAGTGTAACGGTTGTTTAGAAGAGTCAAGGATTTGGCATTTTGATCCAGAAGAAAGCCATCGTTTTGTTTAAAACTCAAATTTATAATAGGATTCGGGATTCAGTAAAAAAAGGTCTTAGTGATCAGGACGCAAGATTTTGAAATTTTCCTGGCAGGAATCTGTGCATCGTTCCAGCTCTGCTTCATTCACCCGTGAGGGAATATTCATATCGGTGATGTGATCATTTTGAGGGCTCGTCAAAAAACGTATGAAACAGAGTATTCAGCTGACAATTTTGCAGTAAATTTTGTGAAGATAAGGCCAAAATCTAAATGCAGTGTGCCAGTATGCAAGAATCTGTAACATATGTAGCAGCAGTGCAAGGAAGTTCTTTCTGGTTTCAAAGCAGCTTTTGGAATACTCTAGGCAAGAAAGGGAGAATCGATATTGGTCTGTAGTTAGAGCGATCATCTTTTTGGCCACTTTTGAACTTAGGGCCAACTCTCACAACTTTCCATGAATCGGGAAAGCTCCCAGTTGCTAGAGATAGATTGAAAATTTCGCAAAGGGACTCAGCTAGGACAGGGAGACCAGTTTTCAGAAAGAAATGAGCAATACCATCGGTTCTAAATCCCATCAATGATTTGAATTTGCCTAGAGCCTTTTCAAGCTGCCGAATACCTGTCAGCTGGAAATGAAACTGAGATTTCTCTTCGTTTACTGAATATTCATTTTCTAAAAGAGGATTTTTCTTGCCCGGTATTTTACTGCTGAGGTTGTTGCCAACATTGCAGAAAGATTCAATCATTGACTCTGTGAAAACGTTCCTTTCGTAAAACATTCGTCATCGAATTGGAGAAAGGAAAGGATTGTGATCGACGATATGCTTCCCAACAAAATATTTTAAAAGTGAGCTTAAGACCCCGTTTACACGGTAGCAGATCAAAAGTGTTGCGGATCAAAGTGTTACGGATCACCCTGCCGTCTACACGGTAGCGGATCAAAATTGTATCGGATCACGGTCTCGTTTACACGGTAGCGGATCAGCGGTCACCATAGAAACAGGAGGAGGTCACGTCACATTCAAGATTTTCTCGGATTTTCGGTGATTTTCTTTCAGCGTCAACATTGCAAGACAAGATGCCACCAAAAAGGCAAGCAACCAGCTCCACCAGCTGTGATAAAACCTTTTCATGGACAGATGAGGAAGTTGCTCTGTAGATGCGAATATTTATAGACTACAAAGCCTCGAAAAGCGCGAAGGGCCTGGACTCGGAAACAGTCAAAAACAAATATGAAGAAATTGCATTACGTTTTCAAGAAGCTTATCCAGACAAAGAGAATTGTTCTGTCGATGAATTTCCCAACTGCAACGATCCAACAGTCATCAATAAAAGTAGAATTTGCCCAAAACTAAAAAGAATAAAAGGTAACTACGGAAAAGCAGTTGATTGTGGTCGAAAGAGTGGTGGAGGACGAGTTGTGATGGCTTTGTACGATGAATGTGCTGAAATTTGGGCTGGATCACCTGCTGTCGACAGCATCCCCGACGGCTTAGAAACCACCACCCTTCTAGGTGAAGAAACTGTTGAAAATGTAACCGAGAATGATCGTTCTTTCTCTTCCATCGATACTATTGATGTTGAACCAGTTCTCAGCAACGAAGATGATGCAGATGGAAATTCATCTTCACTCAAGATCAAAGATATGGGGGCAGTTTGTCAACTGATGCAAAGCTATTGGACAAAGCAGCTAAAGAGGTTGCTTTAAAGAAAAAAGCCCTGGAAAAGATCGAGGAAGGAGACAAGAAGCACGAGGAAAACACGAAAATATTTGCAGACAGCATGCAGTCACTCACAAATGTCATATCGAATGGGTTTACCATGTTGCAAGGGATGCTGAAGGGATCATTATTTCCCAAGGAATATCTGTTCCCTGCAATATGTGGCTGATCATTTACTTCTTGTCGAATGACATTAGCTACTGTTTCATCATTGAAACGTTCATTCTGCGTTTCACAAAAGTTGTGAAGCACAAAGCATGCATAGATCACATAAGGTAAATGAGCTGTATTGATGTCCATCTCTCGCCTGAGCGCCTCAAACCGTCCCTTCAGTCTACCGAAAGCACATTCAATTGCCATTCTCGCTGAGGAAAGACGCCACCCAAAAAACTGTTCTGCAGCGTTGCTTCCCCCACCAGCAAATTCTTTCAAAAGAAATGGCAGTAGGGGGTAGGCCGGATCTCCAAGAATGCAGCTTCCAACTGGATCTTCATCTTCTACGATTTGTTTAGGGCATCTTGGAATTCCTCCACATCTCATTAACTCATTAAGTTTTGAGTTGGCAAATATTCGTGCATCATGCACGCTTCCTGGCCACTTGACCACTACATCCGTGAAACAATAGCTGTGATCACACATGGCTTGTACATTTACTGAGTTACGATTTTTTCTGTTCAAATAATCTGTTGGATTTTCTGTGGGTCTCTTAATGAAAATGTGAGTCCCATCAATGGCCCCAATACATTGTGGAAATCCATGCCTTTCTTCGAATTTCTTTGCAGCAGTTTCGACCTCCTCCACCGTTTGTGGCAGTTTTATGTATTTGGGTCCAAGGTTGACTGTTGTAGCATGGCAAACCCTTCGAACCACAATTGATACAACTGACCTTGAAACGCCCAAGGCGTTTGCAACCTTACGGTAACGTCCTTCATCAGCCAGGTAATATAGTGTAATCGCGACCTGTTTTTCAACCGAAATTGGTTCTCGCAATTTGTAGGTTGCTGTTCAATGTAAGGCCCAAGTTGGGCACACGAAAATTGGAAGCTTTCTTGTGAAACCCGAAAATGCTCTTTCCACTCTTCAGCAATAATCAAGTTCCTGGTGAAGTTATTCCACCAGGCATCTGTTCTACCCGGCCTCACCCAAAATCGTCTTTGTGACGATTTCTCGAACGCTTTTGCAGGATGCGCTGTATTCGATAGACTTTGGCAGAACTTTCTTCAACAACCGAAGCCAGTCTCCTTCTCTTTCGCCGGAATGCAGACTCGTACAAAACGGCTAAAACCGCATTCAGCTTAGCAGCAGCTGCAAAAGAGCTGAGCAATGACATGACTAAAGCGACACCTTTCCAATTATGCATCTTCTTTGCGTTGAATGCCGTTTGTGGGTGAAATGAACTACAACACTACAACAGGCACCAAATTGCTAATCAAAACGATCAAAACAAACTGCAATTATGATTAAACCTCGTTTGTATGGAAAGTACCCTCGTAATGAATCCGAATCAAAATTGATGCGGATCACTTGCGTATACACGGCGCAGAGCAGAAGTGATCCGATACAAAAGTGATCCGACACAAAACGAGTTCGCTTTCGTAGCAGGATCAAAATTGATGCGGATAGTGGAGCAGAAGTGTATCGGATCACTTCGAGCTAGTGTAAACGGGAGGCTGATCCGCTACACTTTTTGTATCGGATCAAAAGTGATCCGCTACCGTGTAAACGGGGTCTAAGCATCGTACAGAAATGGATTTTTTTGTCAAGTAATCTTCTGAAACGTCCATGTTCCCTTGAAGATAACAGATTTTTTTTTGACCAGTTTGCAATTTACAGCATTTCTGTATATATTAAACTTGCATTCAATTAAATTCACAACGGCATTCAATTCATTAGAGGTCAGCAAGCAGCTTCTCCAAAGTCAGATTGGTATGTTACAGAAGGTCATAAGGGCCCCTAAAGCTTGGGGGTCCCTTAGGAGTTGCTCTAACGCCAACCACCGTGCGTTACGCACTGCATGGACGTCTTGCCAAAGCATTTTCACTTGGGGGTAATTGGGTACGTACGTATGTCAAACAGAAGCTGGATAGGCACTCCGTTTATGTAACTTGCAAGAAATATCCACGCAGCCATTTTGTTACCCATCCACCCACTACCTCTGATGTTCTCTTTCCTTTCTTACTTCTTCTTCCGATTATCTCTCTGTTCTTTCCACAGTCTCGGTGGAACTGTGTATTGGTCCTGTAACAATACAGGATGGTAGTAATTTATAAGAATCATTTTGATTTAGGTTACTCTCTCGCAGGGCCTCGATATCAGGAATGCAGCAGTCAACCCAGATAATGAGGAGGAGCCACCTGATATACCAATGGGTGTGTCTATCAGAGATCTCAAGAAGACGTTTTCCGTACGTGTTTAACCTTTAATTTGTTTTTTTAGTGTTGTCATGTTTTCCTTGCCAAGAGGTGGTGGCCAGCTGGCAGGAAAGCTAATGAAATTGTTTGAAATGGAAACACATTGAATTTTCAAAAGACTTTCATTGTTCATCGTGAGTTATAGCAATGCTTGTTGATTGCAAGCTACCATGTGAGCCAGAAAATGTACGCTATTTGAAATGATGTCGCTCTCTAGATATCAAAGAAATGAAATATTTTGATAGTTTATTCAAAAGACGACATGTGCAATTGATTTCAGAAGTTTTCTTCCTGAAATCGGTCACTTTCTCCCCGAGCTAAGCAGGGATTTTCTTGAGAAGTTCCCTGCGAAAAGCCTTCACAATCCTCCTGAAAAGACGACCAAATTTATCTTATATTTACGTTGTCGACTGAATTTTGTTCCAGTCCGCACGTTTATCCAAACCCTCAGATAGTTGGAATCTTAAAAACATTACAATTGACAAGGGACATATTTCCAGTAAAAAGAACAATTTGCAAATTTGTCTACATTACAGAGCGCTACAGGCAAGAAAGTGGCAGTGGATGGATTATCACTTAACATGTACAAGGGACAAATCACAGCATTGCTTGGTCATAATGGAGCAGGTGAGAATTACAATTGATTTGTAGCTGCCAATTTTAAATGGATAAAAAATTTTTCCAACTATATGCCGGTTGGGCATCTCAGAAACATATGAATTTTCTTTGGGTGTTTTTTTCTTGAGAAGTTACTATCAACGAGGACATGCCAATGTGAGTGGGAAGATTGCCCCCATAATTCAGAAATGTCTAAAATTTTGGGACATAGTTCTGAATTTCATTGGAGAACATCCCAGCCCGCTGATCTTCATTTTAACTGTTTTTCTGATACCCATAATTTCACAGTTTTTAGAACAAAGTTACCTCATCAAGGGCATATTTTTCCATTTTTTTTTTCATTTTATCATTCTTTAAAGTTGGTTATTTACAAATAGTTATCAGCATTATATATACATCAACTAATTTAAACCAACTACAACTAAAAATAACTACATAATATAAAGTATAATACAATATCCTATTTACAACATAGTTTACAGCTGCAGTTTGCCCCCTTCCATGTTTTTATTTTCCTTTTGAAAGCTGCCACATTTTCACATGTTTTAATATCGTCACTTAGTGCATTCCAAAGGATACTGCCTCTGAAGGTTACAGAGTGTAGTCCGAAAGTGTGTGTTTTTATTTGAGGCAATTTTACCAAATTTTTGATCCTCAGGTTGTATTCCACTTGCTTAGTCCTGAAAAAATCCCAAAGGTATGATGGATTCAACGAATTCAGAGTTTTGAATACCTCTAACATTAGTTTTTGGAGATTTTTGACGTGAATTGTTGTATCTGCCTCTCTCCTTAGACACATATCAAACGATGCATCGTAATCCTTATGGAGCACCCTAAGTGCACGTTTATGTGTTCTATTAATCTCTTTGTTTGCAGCTTTAGAAGAGAACATCCAAATTAAAGGGCAATAATTGAAATTTGCCAACACCGTTGTATTACATAAGAGTTTAGCTTGTGTATCATCAAGATAGTTCCGAAGTCTTAAGAATGCACTCACTTTTTTGTTTATTTTACCGCACAATTCAGCAATATGCTTGTCAAAATTCAGCTTAGAATCAATCGTTACTCCTAAGAGTTTTACTTGTTGGCATTGATTGATGATCTGATCATCAATACAAAGACACATTTGCTGATCACTCTGTAGCCCTAGTAACATGAGCTGGAATTTTTCAGGGTTTGCTACCATCCCGTTTTCGGTAAACCACTGTAAAATGGAGCTCAGATCATTTTCCAAGTTGTTTATCACTTCATCAAGTGTCTTACTCCTTGCGTAGATTGTATTGTCATCTGCAAAGTTGCAGATTTCTGATTCCAAGTCAATTAGGAACAGGTCATTGATAAAAATGTTGAACAGCATCGGTCCAAGGACCGATCCTTGCGGTATTCCTATCTTGATTTTTCCAATTTTATCTTTTATCTTGATATTCCTCACCACCAACATACTGAGTTGACCCAAGTCCCAATATTGTTTGATCTTAAACTTTATGTTTGAAGTTTTTGAAACTTACAAATTAATGAATCAGAAATAATCTTTTTTTGAAGAAACGACCAATAATGTGCACCGAAAGGGTTGAGTGGTTTAGGAACCACTAAATTTAGTTACTGTCATAATTTTTGTATTTCCATTTTGCTCGAGTCTCTTTAAAGAGCCTTTTATTCTAGCTTCATGCTACATTCTACCTTATGTGATTTTGTTACAGCAGTTTTTGCCACCATCTTTCTGCAAAAGTTCAATCATCTGTCATTTTCACTTTATAGATCTGTTTCATGTTGTACTTTCTACCATATGAATTTCGTCAACAACAAAAAATTGCCTCAGAAAGAAATTTTAATATTAGAGTTTACATTTTTTGGCTCACCCGTTAGTTATGACAGGAAAGGAACACAGGGTGTGAGCTTAGAGCATCTCTTTTCACACAGTTTGTGCAACCTGATGTTAAATGTGTAGTTGGAACAAGCGAAAGATTTACTGGTATTTCAAAAATATGTATCGGTGTTTGTCAGGACGTACGATCCTCAATTACTCACCTATTTAAATGATTCATTTATTTGTTGGAAGCAAAAGGCTAACGTAGATGTAGAAATTGTTTTCACTAAAATCGGTCGCTCTAGAGTTCTGGACTATTTTAATTGCACGTTACTTTTCAAAAGTCCTTAAGCTAAACAAATTACAATCAAATTTCATCCCATTTTCAGCTTTTATCGGATGAAAATTTCATCATTATGTACGAAGTAAAACGAGTACATACATGAGTGATGTTGTGTAACACTCACACTTACTGACGAACCAAGAACGTTTTTCTTGAAGCTACCGACGAATGCAAATAAGGCCCAAACAATGCAATTTGCTGCAAATTGCTGAATTGTTGCTGACCTCTACGGCATCGCAGAAGTTACTGAGTTATGGAAAATTTTGGCATTGTGCCATGCAAACAAAGCAACCATTTTGACTATTTATTGTTAATTTATATGTAATTTCGACCACAAAACGGCCTATTTACCAGTTCACATAAACCATAAGATCCTTTTGGATGATTAAAAAGTCCGTCATGAGCCAAGCAAGCATAAGAATATCTGAATATTGATTCCTTCATGACTCCAAATGATCGTTGACGCTGGTTTTAGCTGCAAATCAGAGAGACGATTGTTGCTGCCAAAGTCCCCGATGTACATTAATTCTTCTGCAAAATCAGGATAATATGCAAAAGATTAAACTCATTAGCCCGAAGAAGAAACATCGAAGAAGCTACTTGCTCTTACCAAGAAACGTCTGAGCTGTATACGGCCACAATGTGAAGGTCAGCATGTGATTTTCCTTTTTGCAATGGCAATTTAGAAGCTTTATTATGGGCCAAATAAAACGAGAAGGGGAGACCAGGGTCAATTGTGACACTTTCTGGAAAATCAGCCGTATTGTCTAAATAATGATTAATTGTGCTCTTGAAGGTAAATGATATTGTAGTTGCATCCCTTGGAATAAAAAATACATTAGTTTCCATCACATGGAGCCAATTTTTGTTGCGCGGTGATAGTTTCAAAATCAGTGATCAATAGTTTCAAAATCAGTGATCAAGTGTTACAATTTCCCCGGTAACACGGTGCAATTGTAACACATGGTTGGAGCAATTGTTGAATATCTTTAAAATAATCACAGATGATTCTGCACTCTGCTTTTTCCTTGCACAAATTGTAGCACCAAGTGGCAGATTATTCATGGCTTTCAACAGAACAAATTAAGAAGAAGATGCAGTTTTTATTTCTTTGTAAATGTGGGTGCATCAGTTGAAAAAATTGAATCGATTGAGAAAAACATTTCCTTTTTTTTACAAATTTCAATTCTGAACTCTTTAATACTGCATAGATGCACATTTTTCGACCTGATTAGAAAATGAATCAAAACCAAAGCATCGGGCAGCTTACACCGGGGCAATTGTAATAGTGTGTTACAATTGCCCCTAACCTGGTCAGCTATCGTTATTTTCCATTTTCATATGTCATAAGCTGTGAAGCTTAACAGTTTTAACGTAGTTTTGATCCTAAAAAGATGACATGTCTGTGATGTGACAATGACATTTTTTACTGAAGAACAAAATCGTTCAGACACAAATTTACAGTGAAAGCACATATTTACTTTCGTACTCAAAAACATATTTTCCCCCCGAAAATCTTGCAAACTTGGCTGAATGTTCCTGTATCTCAAGTCATATGTAGAGGGTTAGAATGGGCATGTTCTGTGCAAAATCTGAGTTTTTGCACTTTTCTGCAAGGCGTGAGAGTCAGTGCTACAATTGCGCCGTGTTTCAATTGTCCCCGGTCTCCCCTACATGTAGGAGTGACGTCGTGTGACGCACTAGTAAGTAGGCAAGAAAGTAAGTAAGTAAGCAAGTAAGGAACCAAGAACGCATCCTGAGAACCAGCTAAGAATGCCAAGAATGCAATCAGTTGCCAATTGCTGAAGTGTTGCTGCGCCACCACACCTTTACTTCACTTCAGTTACGAAAACATTTCGCTGGCACTGGACCACACAAACAAACCATTTAATTGGGTATTTTCGATGTGCAATTTGACCCCAAATGGCCCATTAAGCGCATTGCGTTGCCCGCGTTACAAATAGCGCTTGGCAGATTTTCAATTTGACCGCTTTTCCAAGTTTAGGAAATCCATCTTAGAAACCAGAACACGGAAGGGGGGATGCTGCTGGCAGCAAAGGGCTTGCCTGGATTGGCCAAGAATTAGAAGGACTAAGATAAAGGAAAAAACATCGAAATGCTGACAAGAAACTAGTGATATTCGGTGTCAACTGACAGGTAACACCACTTAGAGGGAAGACCCCTTGAAAAGTAGCACTTGCTGAAGGCTGCCTTCCTCAGTAGAGAGTTAAAATGTGAAATATGAGAAATATCGGAATTGCTGAAGCTTCGCAGACGCCCATGTCTCCCACCCAGAAATGTCTGAGCTGTGTACGGTCAATACACAATAGGATGCCACGTGCTTTCCTGTTTGCAATGGTAATTAGGAAGCTAGCTGTTTTAAACTTTGTCATACACCAGCGTTCTTCCAATGGGCCCCTTCACTTTATTTTCTAAATAACTTGATTAACAACTTGTTTTTGTTTTTGTTGAGTTTAAAAAGTTATAATTTAGCATCTTTGTCGTTTGCTACCTACCCTTCACATTCCTTAACATTGACTATAATTGTATTGTTAACATATCAACTTACATTTTAGAGTATCGTTGATTAAAATCGATCATTTTTTCTTTATTTACAAGTGGTTTTATTGAAGTGTTCAATCTCAGAGTCGCTCGAAACATGCCTAAATTCTGGATCAAGTTTTCCAATATTAAACTCCCGAGGGGGTCACTACCATATGTACCAGTACGGGATGTGCCATTTTTTGGGGTACCTTTTTTCAGGCTGAAAGTAAATTTTAGGGTGTCATTTTTGGTAACATCACAAATGAACATAAATTTCGGGGTGTCATTTTGGAAGAAAACTGCTTGAGGGTATTGAATTTAATCTGATTTCAGGTACTTGGTTAGAATTTCGAATTTTGGTCACAATTTTAGAAAGGCCCGTAAATTTTGGGGTATGGTTTTTGAAAAATTCATATATTTTAGGGTATGATTTTACAATTGAAAATGGCACACCCCCGTCATCCGCCTATTGAAGTGACCCCCCCCCCCGGGATTAAACTACACAATTGCGTACACAACGATGAGCACCACACTGAACGGTGCTATCTTATTAACTAGGCGATCAGTTACGTAGATTCAGCGTCATCCCACTATTCTTTCTTGATCTCTAATTTCTTTTGATTACAAAGTCCACTTTGTAATCTAAGAAGGGGCTTCGATGTCAGTCAGTGAAAAGAAAGAAAGAAAGAAAGAAAGTAAGTAAGTAAGTAACCCACTTCCGTCACGCTCGTTAAAGCAATTGATTAACTTTTATCTCAGCTAATTGGCACTGAAATAAAGAAAGCGCACATAAAGTGCATACTAGACAGAAGTTTCCCGCGATCCTATAGCAACATTTGACGTCGGCTTATTTCATGTTAGACAGATTTGACACCTTAAGATGGATAAATCACCACCCTGACGCAACAACAAATTTAGCCAGAATTGGCACGTTCTTGACTTCATTAGCAGCTCAATTATGTCAAAACAATCGTTTTCTAGAACGAACGAATCATTAGCCTTATTGATAGTACTCATTATGCAAATAAGTCAACTTTAGAGGATGATGTAACCGGCGGCCTGCACAGAGGCTAGCATTCGCAGTATCACCGAAGGAAGAAGGATCCCCCTCCTACACAGCTACAGAAAGTTGCAGAATCCCAGCAAACAATGGCGCCATTGACAGGGGGAAGGCACGAGATCACACTGAACCAAACCATCTTCATGCATATCATTCTGCACAGAGGTTATCTTCGTGACTGCTTGTCTCAAATTAGATGCCCGCGAATAGCAACAATTGAAACGTTCTGTTGGGTTCTGCATAAGTAATTTTGCGTTATCGTAAATCTCACATGACATCTCATTTGACACAAATGCACCAATGACCAAAATGTTGCCTTTGATGCGGTTCTTTTTCTTATACAAGGCGCTTGATTTTCCATTGAAGGCGACTTTAGCAGCAACACTTCTCTCTGACTGTAGCTAAAAACAGCATCTACGGGAATTTGGGGTTATTGGGGTTACGCTCTCAACATTGCACTGAACATCGCTCTACATTTGTAGAGGACAAATGTTGAGAGCATTTTAACACCCTGTTCAGTGATGTTCAGTGATGTTGTGTGGTGTTCAGCGATGTTGAGTGGAGTTTGAAAGAAGTCAAAAATGTTCAGTGGGTCGACTCGACATTTCTATTGTTCTAGGTGTTGTTGAGCGATGTTAACACTCCGTCCAACAATGTTCAGTCGGCGCAAGCGCACTAACCATTACTTTTTACGCCAAAGAAAGAAAGAAACAAATAAACTTCCAGAACATATCGAGAGCGTGATCGAATAGTGACGAGGGAGGAGTTTAATTTCATTTAAAAATTCCTACCGCCATTTTGAACACAAACTAACACAAACTACTGAATATGGCGCCAAAACGATTGTACCCAAATAGAGGTTTGCCTCGTCTTGGCTCTCCGAAAGTGAGAAGTTACAGTTCAGTCAAATTGTTGAGAGCGTTTTAACACCCCCACTAAACACCACTCAACATCGCTGAACATCGCTCTACATTTGAGAGCGATGTTCAGTGCAATGTTGAAAGCGTTTTAACGGGGCTTTAGCTTGGCTCAGGACAGACTTTGTAATCATCCAAAAGGATCTTATGTTTAAAATTGTTTTCAGCAGGACAGTCAAGAATTGGTGTAACCAGGGTAGTTTCCAGGGGGTCCAGGGTCTTTAGGATCCTAGAAAAACGTATATCAATTAGTCTTTCTTTGTTTTCAACTTTCTTAGAGTAACGTTTGTAGACCCGCGAGCCCACTAGCATTCTCGCCTAGTCTTTACACACGAGATGAAGAAGTTTTCCATCTAAAAAGTAAGTTTTTTATAGTGTTTTGGAGGGCGTTTCCATCTAACTCAGCGTTCTACCATTTAATTATATTTGGAAATGCAGATCTGACCCTAATTACAAATAGAATGGTTATGGAAGCAACAATTACTTATATCAAGGCAACGAAAAGATTCGATTGAAACGTGTAAACGAAGCAGCAGCATCCCCCCCCCAAATATCCTTGTGCGTGACTAAGTAGTTTTTGTAGAAAATTCTGTCTCTTTTTTTTATATAATCATTTACAATGTTACAATAAATGTTACATCTACATCCTACCATACTTTCTAATTACTTTACACTATACAACACTACAGGGACGGGACCACAAGGAGCAAAAACCAATAACTACCCCGTGGACATTAACATAAAGACATGCAAAAAATAGCAACTAAATAAACAACTACATAAAGCTACAAATACGATAAATTGCTGATGAATACTAGAATCCGTTTCACATTGGATGTAAGGCCAGCATAGCAGTATGATGCTGAGCAATAAGAACCCCGGACAAGAGAACAACAACGACAGCAGTTGCTACCGCTACTGATCCCCCTCCAGAGTCCCCAACGCCCAACACATTGCGCATATGCTGTCAGCTCTGGGTTTCTGATTCGCAATATCGATGGTCCGAAATACTGTCAATTTTGTGTGGATGAATTTTCATTCACCCTTGATGTGCCTAACATCAAATGTGAAACAGACTTACAAAATATACGGGGAAAAGTGTACATAGTGGTTGTGTGGCGTAAAACGATTGTTTGAAGTTATCCAAGCCGACCTGTTTTGTGGATGAAACTTAGAGTCTGTTCGAGTATATTTTTATTCACTTCGTCAGAAAGTTCTTCATTACCATACAATAAGTATTGAACCAGAACATTGTTTGGAAGGGCGTCGATTTGGACAAATGGTCGCAACAATTCTGAAACTCCAGCGAGAAGATCTTGTCGTTGAATGTCAAATGAAGGGCAAAGCAACAAAAAGTGCTCCATATCCTCAATGCCATCATTCGTTGGGCACATTGGGTTCACTGTATCCCTAAAATTGTGCTTGAATTTGTGAAAATTCAATTTGCTGAGACCGACCCTGATTTGTAAAAGATAACCTAAGCCTATTGGGTCATGAATACCGAAAACAGACTTTGCACGGGGACGAATTATTGACAGAAGCTTTGTTTTAAAGACAGCGACAGAAGGTGCAAGTCTGATTGCCGGATCAAGTTTATTCCATTCAGAGATGCAATTGGGATAGAAACTTGATTGAAATTTATCTGTTCTTGCCCTTATTCGCCCTATAACATCCTGGTTGCGAAGAGAGTAGTTTGGCTGTTGAAGAAGTGGGATTAGCTCCTTTGTATACAATGGAGTGAGGTTATTTATGATCTTATAGAATAAAGTAAGGCGTCTACTCCATCTACGGGAACGTAGTGACTCCCAGCCAAGCTCTGCATACAGTTTTTCTCGTGATGATCCTCTCCATGTTCCTGTTACAGCAAGTGCAGCAGAATATTGGACAGATTCTAATTTTTCCATTAAATTTGGTAAAATAATGTTTTGACTGAATTCACATACTTTAGCTGGAATATGATAAATAACATCCCCGTAGTCCAGGTGGGGTCGTACATAAAGTTTATACAATTCGTTTAGGGTATTCCTGGGCAAATATTTGGAGAGATACTTTAGCAAACCAATGTCCTTTCTCGTTTTAGAGATAGCAGCTTTAATATGAGCTAAGAAAGAAAGTTTTGAGTCCAAGATAATACCTAGGTGTTTATGTTCATCTACTTTTTTACGGGTATGTTGTTGAAGAGGATCACTGGATGAACTATTTCATTTCTTTTCCTTGAAAATAGTACTTCAACAGCTTGCTTTTGCGGATCGGGATTGAAAGACATCCTCCAATCATGGGCCCACTGGCTTATCAGTTGTATGTCATGGTTCATGTGTTGTGCAGCTTCATTAGCTTCTCGGGCAACCGTAAACAAGGACGTATCATCGGCAAAAAGTTTAACATTACATTTTAAATCTGCAGTGAGATCATTTATATACACAAGAAAGAATAATGGTCCTAAGATAGAACCCTGGAGCACTCCTGCTAAAATATCCCCCCAATTAGAACACTGTCCATTCAGAACAGTTCGCTGTTTTCGATCCTTAAGGAAACTTTGGATAAGAGAGAGAAGTTGTCCCGAGACACCACATCGCACAGTGATCTAGAGCATGGAATAAATGCCAAAACACAAATAGTTGCAAATGCAAAAATTTTCAAATCTACCATAGAGAGGACACTTTGAGCTATTCAGAACAAAAATCCGTATAGAAATTGGACCAACGAGTGCAGAGAAATTGCACTTTGAAGTTGACAAAAATTGCCAGGCCATGTTTTTGTTTACATTTCCGGTGTATCACTTTTGAAATGGGCCTAAACCAACAATTTCAAATTTTCATTTCTCCAGTTGTATTCATCCGATTTCAATAAACTTTTTTTTTAATTGACCCTCAATGTCTGCGCAATTATACAACGTATCAGTTCCATGAACTTACATCAATTTAATTGTTTATTTCGCACATATTTGTCAAGGGGTATATTTAGCAGTAGAACTACACGAGACCCCTACATTTCTTCTTTCCTAGTGTAAACAAAAAAAGTGAGGAAAAAAGAGTCTTAAAAACTCATTTCGCACTAGACTTCAGGTATCGATGAAGGTTTCTGCCAAAGGGTTCGTTCAGGTTCGTACAGGTAAACATTTTATAGCTGATATAAAAATCGAGTCATTTAGGCCTAAGTATGCTATTTTCTGTCATTTTCAATGATAGGATGTATATTTTTTTTCTGGGTGGTTCCAATGCATAGTTTTCGTTGTAATTGCACAGCTTTAATAGCGAGGGTTTAAATTCTAAATAAAAAGAGGCATTTTTTCATTACCTAACAATCACATTAACATTTAAATGACTTGAATCGTACACGGCTTTAACATGGTTTACACTAAAATCACAGCAACAAGCATCTTATGTTTATGACTGTTAAGATACAAAGCTTTGGCTTGAGGTCCATCTTTTGATCATGGAAACTGCACTAATAGGTTATAGTAAGGTGTGGTGTGCGGCAAAAGGATTTCTGTCATGAGCTAATCCCAGAATTTAGGGAAGATTTTGATACCTAATCTCTGAATACGAGTTACGTTTCCACAAAAAAATTGGTTCGCTGCAAAACCACTGCAATATTTTTGTTTCACGTAAACAAAGCATTAGCAGGACTTTAAATTACCTAACATTGTCCGAATTTTTCGTAAATGATAAGCCCCAGTACCAGAAAATTCACAACAAGATTATGAAAGTATAGCCCGTTTCCATAATTTCTGAAAAAAACTCCCCTAAATGCCTATATGACCAGAAATTTGAGAACCCCCTCGCCTGGACTTTTAGACTATAAAGTGCACTTCTGTTGTATAAGTCTTGAGAAACCAACTTTATCTTAGACTTCAAATAAAAGGTCTCACGAGCCTGAGCTTTTTGGTTCATTACATGTCGTGGGCAGTGATAAAAACTATACAGTTATCATGAATTTTATGAACTTATAGTTACTCCATAGGCTGTGTATTTATCACTTTATCTTTCTTTATTCAATACCTAATGCTGAATGTAAAAAATCCAAAGGAACTTTACATTTATTTTTGGTTAAGGTTGAAACAGATTACAGAATCGCACAGACTGAAACTATGTTCTAAAAGTTATCTGCAATTTAGAAGACTAAAACTGTCACTTCAAAGAAGACCTCTTGGTTTCTAATCCAATTAGAGTTTTTGTGGAACAAGTACATCTGAAAATTTATAGGAACTTTTGGTTGCAGACTGTGAAAAAATTTGTTGTCAGTAAATCATAGCCCCTTTGTCCGGATGTTCATCAAATTTGCACCAGATATTGCCCATGCTAGACACGATCCATTGAAGCAACAAATTCAGGCATGAGAGACTGAGACTTTCTTTGTATCAAACCAAGAAGAAGATCTTTTTCCAAATATGAAAAAATGAACTATAGTTAATTGATCGAACGGTGGAGTTTGGACTAAGGCCTAGTGTCCCCAAGTCATAGACAGAAAATGCTTGTCGGCTAGACTACGTTTGATCCACTTCATTGCTAATATGCTTGTTAGGTAATGACATAATTCCTCTTTTTATTTAGAATTTAAATCCTCGCTATTACAGCTGTGCAATTAAAACGAAAACTATGCAATGGAACCACCCAAAAAGAAAACATACATTCTAATCGCGGAAAATCACAGAAAATAGCATACATAGGCCTAAATGACTCGATTTTTTATATCAGCTATAAAATTTTTACCTGTACGAACCTGAACGAACCCTTTGGCAGAAACCTTCATCAATACCTGAAGTTTAGCGCGAAATGAGTTTTTAAGACTCTTTTTTCCTCACTATTTTTGTTTGCACTAGGAAAGAAGAAATGTAGGGGTCTCGTGTAGTTCTACTGCTAAATATACCCCTTGACAAATATGTGCGAAATAAACAATTAAATTGATGTAAGTTCATGGAACTGATACGTTGTATAATTGCGCAGACATTGAGGGTCAATTAAAAAAAAAGTTTATTGAAATCGGATGAATACAACTGGAGAAATGAAAATTTGAAATTGTTGGTTTAGGCCCATTTCAAAAGTGATACACCGGAAATGTAAACAAAAACATGGCCTGGCAATTTTTGTCAACTTCAAAGTGCAATTTCTCTGCACTCATTGGTCCGATTTCTATACGGATTTTTGTTCTGAATAGCTCGAAGTGTCCTCTCTATGATAGGTGTGAAAGTTGTTGCATTTGCAACTATTTGTGTTTTGGCATTTATTCCATAATTTTGACAATCTGGATCACTGTGCATCGTTTCAGTTTATGAATAAGACCATCGTGCCATACTCTGTCAAATGCTTTCGAAATGTCGAGGTACACAGAACGAACATCGAGTGGGGGATTACAGTCAAATGCCTCAAAAATTGTATGCGTTATGGAAATCAATTGGTTGACTGTCGAGTCACCGGGACGAAAGCCAGACTGATTGGGGTTAAGTAAATCACACGAAACAAAATGTGTGTATAAAGAATCGTACACAAGTTTTTCAAGCATCTTCCCAAAAATTGGTAGGAGAGAAATAGGACGGTAGTTTCTCTTTAAATTTTTTTCATTTTTCTTATGAACCGGGACTACATTTGCACACTTCCATTTTTCAGGAAATACACCATGTTTCAAACAGTTCGTGAATATTATTTTAAGAGGAGCAATTAATGAAGCATCGCTTAGTTTTATCATTCTTATAGAAATACCATCCCAGCCATGTGCTTTGTTAGGATTAAGCGATCTTATGATTTTCAGTATCTTTTCCTCTGAGATGTCAAAATCCCCAATCAGGGTTGAAATTCCTGGGATATCTTGTGGAATCTCACTGCCAGTGTCGATGGTCGTGCATTGGAGGATGAAATAGTCATTAAATACCTGTGCCTTTTCAGTAAAATCCGTAATGAATAACCCATTCTCTAAAAGGGGTGGTATTATAGGAATTTTTGCCTTATTTAGAACAGTATTGATTAAAGACCAGTAGGTTTTGCTAGATGTCCCTGGATTTGCTAGGGTTTGCCCTGTCTTGCGGAGGTAATTTTGTTTTGCACCATCAATCATTTTTGCACCTTCAGTTACCATATTTAGTATTCCTTCGAGCTTGTCTTCTGGCTGACCGTTCCTAACAAAGGTTTTGTAAGCATGATTCTTTTTCCTTAAAAATCTTTTGACAGCTGGTGTTATCCAGGGCAATTGGCGAGGCTGAATAGTTTTAGTTTGATTTGGAATGAAATTTGAATAAATGTTTAACAGCACTTCGTTTAGCAATTTCACCTGCTCATTGGGGCATTCAATTTTGTAGAGATGCTCGTGCCAATTAAACATCTCTATACTTTTCATAATGGCGGCAAAATCAGCCTTATCATAGTACCAAATCCTGCGGGTATAAGGAGGTCGTGCTATGTTCGAGACAGATAATTGTCCATAAACAATTTGATGATGACATTGCTCGTGTAGAGACGGATGGACACCAGATTCTATGACGAGGTTAGGCTGATCAGTTAGAATTATGCGTTGGTTCTGAAATCAACTGATGAAGACCAAGATCAGACGTTAACGGCTCAAACAGCTTTCCTTCGTTATTCTCAATATCATGTTCCCACCATTGGGTCGAGCGGCAGTTGAAGTCACCGGTAATAACAACGCATAAAGGATTCTCAGCATGCAGTTTTGACAGCAACATCTCAAAATTAATCGTGAAATGATCCAATTCATTCTGATTTTGACTTGGACTTCTATAAATTACAACAAAAAAGTACTTTTTCTTGTTTAATTGGATCTTAATTGTTCCCCCCTGAAATGGATCTTTCGGTCGGTATGAAAGGCAACACTGGAAAATTCATTGATGCAACAGGAACATATTATAACAGCAATTCGATATACTAGATTAAAGCAAACTCATCGATTGATAAAGATGTAGACTAAAGTTCGTACATTATAAATTTCATTGCCTAATACATTATAAGTCTCTTTTTTAACATACGTAAAATAAGTTCTAGTGTTGTTTTTTGTGGGGTATTGGAAGCGCTTCATGGCAGGGAGTGCCTACTACTAAATATATAGTAAACTCTAGAAGCAGAGCAGACCAGTAAACCTAACTCCGGAGGAGCAGACTCCATCGTTAGGGATTCCTAACTTAACTAACTTAATCAACTAACCGAACGTGATGGCCTAATCGGGAGCAGACCTCATAGGCAACCTGCCAGCGTGCACACCGGCAGGGATTCCTAGGTGGACCGAAATTCTGCGGAGGAACAGTCTCCGACTTGGAAAAATGCGGAGGAACAGACTCCGACGTGGAAATTGCGGAGGAACAGACTCCGACTTGGAACTTGCGGAGGAACAGACTCCGACTTGGAAATTGCGGGGTAGTAGACCCCGATTATAAAAGTTTTGTGGGGATGGGCCCCACGAAAAGGCAATAAGAACTGGTAATTTTTTAGATTTTCGAGTTTGTGTTTTGAAGTGAGTTTTTTCTATGTTTTTTAACTGGATAAAAGGCACTTCCTGCACGAGTGAATGAAGCGTTTCAGTTCGTACTAACATGTAGCGTTACAAAATACCTGCTCTGAATTTCATTGATACAATAAGAACGCTACCAACAACAACAGAGAAATACAGCAGACAAGACAAAGAGCGGAAACTGACAACGGGATAACGCTGAAGATCCGAAGACTTAACCCCCGGCTTTCCAAGGGAGGGTGGGTTGGGAAATGAAATTTCGTGTGCTCGATATAGCGCAAAAACCGAAAAGATGCCTAAGAAAGGGGGTTATTGGTTTAAATACCATACGAAATCACGTGCTTGCTGTATATTATTAGGTGGCTGATTTGTGTGCGTAGGAGCACGAAATTGCAGAAGTACAACATGATGTTATCAGAAATACCTCAGATGTGAGGAGGGGCTTCCTTTGTACCGTTGCGAGTAGACTTTGAAAGGTTGAGATGCATTTAGTTGATAAGCAAGCGCGGAAACGTAAGAAATAAGTGACTATTAGGAAATCTAAAAGGACCATCTAACGGGATTATCGAGTATAGAATATGGTTCAAAGGGCATCTCTGCTTTGCACGTCAGATATTAGGTCAATTTATTTCCAGCAAAAGAAGCACAAAGTAAGTGCTCTTGTGCATCAGCCCACCTTGAGGTGGGACCTGGGACCGAGGAAGGAAGAACTTTGTTAAACATTTCAAGTTGAAAATTAACCTACGTAAAAGGTGCCCTTTTACTGCAGCATTAATTGTTCCCCCCTGAAATGGATCTTTCGGTCGGTATGAAAGGCAACACTGGAAAATTCATTGATGCAACAGGAACATATTATAACAGCAATTCGATATACTAGATTAAAGCAAACTCATCGATTGATAAAGATGTAGACTAAAGTTCGTACATTATAAATTTCATTGCCTAATACATTATAAGTCTCTTTTTTAACATACGTAAAATAAGTTCTAGTGTTGTTTTTTGTGGGGTATTGGAAGCGCTTCATGGCAGGGAGTGCCTACTACTAAATATATAGTAAACTCTAGAAGCAGAGCAGACCAGTAAACCTAACTCCGGAGGAGCAGACTCCATCGTTAGGGATTCCTAACTTAACTAACTTAATCAACTAACCGAACGTGATGGCCTAATCGGGAGCAGACCTCATAGGCAACCTGCCAGCGTGCACACCGGCAGGGATTCCTAGGTGGACCGAAATTCTGCGGAGGAACAGTCTCCGACTTGGAAAAATGCGGAGGAACAGACTCCGACGTGGAAATTGCGGAGGAACAGACTCCGACTTGGAACTTGCGGAGGAACAGACTCCGACTTGGAAATTGCGGGGTAGTAGACCCCGATTATAAACGTTTTGTGGGGATGGGCCCCACGAAAAGGCAATAAGAACTGGTAATTTTTTAGATTTTCGAGTTTGTGTTTTGAAGTGAGTTTTTTCTATGTTTTTTAACTGGATAAAAGGCACTTCACCGCCACAAATTGCAACGCAATTCCCCACAAACGAGAAGGCGAAAAAAAAAAAAAAAAAAAAAAAAAAACTGGTTTTGTTGTTGTTGTTTTTGTAAAGTAGACAAAATGTTTGTTTTGTTCTTTGTATTATGTTGACATTAGTTAGAGAATGGTATCAAGATCTTTTGCTTTTGTGTTCTTAGGTATAAATAACAGCAAACCAACAGGCGGTATCCCAAGAAATGTTAGAAGGTCGGGTAAAAACTATGAAAAACCGGTGCAGGGAACAGCTCCCAGTCACCAGGGTGGATAGAAATTAGGCGAAATGCAGATTCAATATCTGTCTTGGCCAAAATTGCCCCTTCTCCTAGTCGATGTATTACTTGTATTGCTTGATCGATCGTACGGTACTTGTTTGAATGCTTCTTTAGAACAAGGCCAATAGGAGAAACTTGAAAATATTTAAAATGTGGTTCAGAAAAAGGCCCTGCGGAGCGACCTAGGCTTACTTCCCTACCCAAGTTCTCCTGAAATTTGCCAGGAGGGGCTGAAGCAATGAACAAATTTCTCGAAAATCTAGCAGTTCTGGGACAATTGTAACCTATTTTGGCCCCTTCTTGCAGATCTGTGCAAAGTTTTGTAACAGAAGGCCTATCTGGGTGATTAGAAAGATTCTGCTCTAATAAATCAACATTGACTGGGGTTATGGATGCTCCTAGTCCTGCAAAAACTGCAACTCTGTGATAACACAAGATAAATGAAAACTTTAAAAGCACACGTAAGCCCAATTATTCAGCGTTCTAAAGCTGCATAACAACTAGCGAGTAAGAGAACTTCCAAATTTTTGAATGTGTAGTCCACTGTGCAGAGTGTGCGGAGGTGACTCAAACTTTGGAAAAACAGGGGAACAGACTCAGACTATGAATATGTGAATGAATATGAATATGTATATGAATAGGAACATGCAACACTTAATTAGTCAAAACTTAGAAAACATTTTTTCAGGAAATTGTTAATCCATCTGTTAATTGAATCACAGTATATGTATACCCATAACGTAACTTTATAATCACTTTAGTTTTGTAAGTCACACTCTGATGAAGACACAAGTCAGAAAGGCCTCAGTGTGCTAAATATCTTGTCTTTTTTGCATCCGAACTTCCTTTATACAGTTTATTCGTACAACTTTTTACCAATATAATATGAATAGGAATATACAAGCCCTGAGAGAAAATACCAACCACTGTTTTGTTGGGTGAATCTCGAACACTTTGTGATACAGACCTTTTGTGTTGGTGCTGCACCGAGCAGAGGTTGGCAGAATTATAATACACAGCAACAATAACATGTTTAGACGGTATGATATGAGAAAAAGGATGTGGCCCCAACTAGCAACCTTCTAAATAAACAATTTGCTGCAGCAGTCTGTACATACGGTCAAGTTCCTTCCAAACCTTGCCGAACACAGTTCTAAATACCTTTGCAATACGGACGGGTATTGCACCCTCGACCTTCTATTCCTTGCCTTGCTAATGCTATAATATAGAGTGCACCATTGGTGGCCGGTCGCATCAGGTCACATCCTGCTCTTGTCTCGCATGTTTTCATGTGTGCGGCTCTGAAACCATGCTTCATTCTCAGATGCTATTCGTGAGGAAATGACATGTCGGTGACAACTCAGTTTCTACCTCTTGACCATATTATGCACGATGGAAAGATTCTGCATTTTCAACCACGGAGGCATCTTGCCTGTCTTCTGACAACTGATTGGTTCGATTGTCCTTTTCGGTATCATCTGTAAGTCTCAGCAAGAAGTGGAAAGTGCGAAATTGTTCTTTTTATCCTTGCGTCCAGCTCTGTTGCAGAAATGGCTGTCAGCATGTGTCCAAATTGTGTCGCTGGCATTACTGTTTGGGCAATCCGAAATGACGAAAAAACAGCTGAAAATTCAAATCAACGTAGCCTGCGTGCAGCCTCTACTGTCACTGCGGGGTGGAGAGGTGGAGGAAAGAGCGGAAATCTCCCCCAGTAGAGTCTGCGCATCAGCGAGCTATTGCTTGTTCTAGAGAAACGGTCATTAGAGTACTTCATGTTGCACATACTGAATTGCGTGCAGTGGTTCAGTGGTTCACGTTCTCAAGATGGCGACGAGTTGCAGCGGTGATAGGCCTATGAGTGAATACTCCTAGGAGTGATGATAATCTTGAATACATCTGGAGTGAATCGAAGTTTATTGAAGCATTAAAGATGGTTCGCTGTTTCTTCAACATAGATGAATTGAAGGGTGACCAGGAGAGAGCGTTGTACAACTTTTTCAGGTTCAAAAAACATATTTATTACAGTGCACCGACTGGCCACGGAAAATCCCTCATTTTTCAATCGATTCCACTAATAGCCGACGTTCTTGCTGACAACTTGATTGGAACAAGTAACATTTTAGTGATAAGTCCATTGCTGTCTCTAATGCACGACCAAATCAAGTATGTGAACACACAAACTGGACTGTCTGCTGCTGGTATTTTTAAAGGTCAAGATCAAAGTGTGCTTGCTGATATTGAAAATGGAATGTACAGCATTGTTTATGCATCACCAGAATCTGTCTTATCATCCTCACGTTGGCGACACATCCTGAGTGGGAGCAGATTTGCTGACTGCTGTATTGGAATTGCAATTGACGAAGCACACTGCATTAAACAATGGTAATTTTATTATGTTTATTCATAATAAAAACAGTGGGGTGCACACAGACTTAGCCAATTATTAGGGGGGCAAAGCTACTGTTTCGATTACAAAGAATTGTTTGTTTCTATTGTTTTCTTACAAACTATGTTTGTTCTAGCCAACCCTGGGGGGGGGAGTAAATGACGTAAATTGCACTCAAAATAATGTCCAAACAGTTGCTACTGTATATCTGTGTACAGTGTCAAAACATTTTGAGTGTGACAGGAAAATTAATACTGTAAATTAAAAAAGTTTCTTATAAGAAATAAAAGTTTTTTAGCTTTTTCAATTCAGGTAGGGTTGTTTCTTAACTTTCGGAAAATTGAGCCTACCATTTCTTATGAGCGGTTTCTTATAAAAATGATGAGAGTATAAACAGGCAGTTATTGCTACCTCACAGCTGCAATTTATTAAACTCTTTGTTTCATTTATCTGGTTTTTGTGTTAACAAAGGCTTGCTGGCCTTTAGCATTAAGAATATGATAATATTTTCCCATGACAATAGGGTTAATTGCCCTTTCCTTCTTAGCATTGTTGACAAAAGAACATATTGTAAATTCATCAATTTTGCTTTTCAGGGGTGAAAGCATAGCATCCAAATCTGCATTCAGAAAATGGTTTGGTATGATTGGAGAAATCAGATCTTTGCTACCAAAAGTGGTTCAAATGGCAGTTTTCACTGCAACTGCAACCAAGGCAACAAAGCATAGGATCATTGACGTCTCGGGCATAGATATGTCTGAAACATTCGTGCTAGAGAAATCACCAGTAAAAGAGAATTTGCGGTTTACTGTAAAATATGTTGGTAATGGCATCCCACTCTCCGAGATATTTGGCAGCCTTGTTCAAGAAATTAAAGCAAAAGGTATTGAAACAGTTCGCACTCTCATCTTTTGTCAGACAAGAAATCAAGCAGCTGTAATTTGGAAAATGTTTGTTTTGGAGCTGGAAGAGAATCTTTACAAAGACAAGTCAGAGGATGTGAAAGGGAGATTGGTTGAGATGTTTCATGCTGGAACTCCAAAACAAGTAAAAGACTTCATTTTAGAACAAATGAGAGATGGGAAAGGCCACATCCGTATTCTCCTGTGTACCATTGCCTTTGGCATGGGCATAGACTGCAAAGGAGTGCATAGAAGTATTCACTTTGGCCCATCGAAAAATGTGGAGAATTATTTGCAGGAATGTGGCAGGGCTGGCAGAGATGGGACTGTCAGTCATGCATATTTGCTGTACAATGGCTTTACCCTTTCACACAGTGAAAAGGATATGAAAGATTTCATTTCTGCAAATAGTTGCAGGCGTTCTTCTATTCTGTCCAATTTTCCAAAGTCTCGAGGGATCAATTTTGAAACAGTTTCTCAAAATGTTGGCTGTAAATGCTGTGATTTATGCGCTAAAGCATGTCAGTGTCAATCAGATGATTGTAGTAGACATGAATTTGAATTTTTGATTGGTACAGTTACCAGTGGAAATGCTGAGATGGCTAAGAAGCGTTCTGTGACAGATGAAGAGAGAGAATTGGTAGAAAGTAAATTGTTGGAATACAAGGAGTCATTGCAGCATACTATTGTTTCCAATCTGAAAACAGTTTCGTACCCAAATGTTTTATTTCTGTTCACGGACTTCCAAGTCAGTCAAGTATGCAGTTCTTGTGAATTTTTGTTCACAATTGAAGACGTAAATAGACATGTTGAAATATGGAGAAAGGAAGACAGTCAAAAGATATTGAAAGTGGTAAAAGAAGTTTTTGAGGACATTGCAGAACCACTTCACGAAAGTGCAATGGAAATATCATTTCTTGATGACACAGACAGAGACGAAGGAAATTTTGAGTTGGATGAGGATTGGATGGAAATTCAGGATGACTCTGAAATTAACTTTTCCAATTCAATTGATTTATCAGGTATAGAAGAAGATGCAAGTGAGTTTGATGATTCATTGGACAATCTCTGCAAAAGCTTAGATTATTACATGAGTATTTCCGGTATTAAACCACAGTTGCTTTGTGATTCTGATGTAGATGCCAACTCATTTGCATCAACATGAGCTTCAAGAAGTGAATTGACGATTACGCTAAAGATGGCGGTGAGGAACTTTTTACCAAGATGCATTGTGTTCTTTAGTTGAATTCCTATAGAATCGTTAAATATTAGTACAGTAATTCGAACGCCATGCATCTTGGCAAAAAGTTCCTTGCCACCATCTTTAGTGTAATCGTGTATTGAAAAAATTACAATCATATTCATTTCTTACATACAGTACATCTTTGCATTTCACTCGTATGACAACAAATTGTTCATAAAATCATGCAAGGGTCAAACACTAGGGAAAGATTTTAGAATGCATCAAAGTTCAATGAAAATATTATTTTCAAAATCCCTTTGCTAGCAAACATATTGCTCAAATATTTAAAATGGTCAATGTAAAATTCTATTGTAGTTTTCTTTGAAATAAATGGCTTGAAAGGAACTTAGTGTTTTTAACGTAAATCTGCATTGGCAATTTATTGATATCTTGATTAGTCTCAATATGGCGGCATCTATTAAATTTGAGGCTATGACATCATCAAATTTCTAAATCCTAAACTAGAAAAGCTACAGATTTCTGCTTGCCATCATATTGTAGACCTTCATAAACTACAGTATGGGTTTCTTAGACGTTATACAATGGTTCCTCTATTAGTTTAGGATTTAAGATGATTTAAATTTTTTCAAAATTTTCCATTAATTTTTTTAAAAATAATAAAATTTCTGCCATTATGAAAAAAATCAATATATCAAAAATTTTCCACAGCAGATTTACAGCAAAGTACCATGAGTTCCTTTCAAGCCATCCAATTCAACGAAAACTGCAATAGAATTTTACACTGAGCTTTTTAAAGATTTGAGCCCTATGCTACAGTATGTTAGCATGTTGATTGTCCTTGTTAAAAAGAATGTATTCCGTCTGAAGTTGATTAAGCCAACATGTGAATGCAATATAAAATATAACACAAAGACGTTCCTTTCAGATCACAGTTAATGTTTGCAGGGTTTGCATGCAAAGTCACCTTTTTGCCCTGTTTAATTTGATCTTCTTTTTGTGCTGCTCTATCCATGCATACATTCCATGCAAATCAAAGTCTTCTAGAAGTGACTCTTGTATTCCATCAAAGACCTTGTAGTTTCTACCACTTGTGATGGTAAGAGCATTATGTGTCATAAGGTTATCCACAATTTTCTTCAAGTCCTTCTTTGCTGATGTTTCAGTGTGCTTACCTGACCTTTTGTAAGTAGCGCAGGCACGGTCATAGTTGTCAACTAGCTTCTTTGTAACTGTCACAGCTTTTGCAATTCGATCGACTGCCTTTTTATTGGTGCAGTTGGGTCCTAAGGACCTTATTGCATTCTTCATGAAATTGTTGTTGTGCTCTATCATCAAATCCATGGGTATATTGCCTCCAGAACTCTCTATGGATTTGTGGAATCTATTCCAGATCAAGCTATGAGCATCTTTCCTGGAAAGAAGAACCTCAATTTGGATGATGAGGTAAAGTGCTTCAAGAGCATACTTCCGACTCCTCTGACCATCAGCCTTCAAAAATGGGAGCATAAATTTCCAGCACCTCACAAGGCGTGCACCATCTCCTTCTGAAATAGCATCATAGAAGTTAAGAACTATAGCACCAAAATCCAAAAGTGATTTTTGGTAGTTAAACATGGCATCATTGTCACTGTTCTTTTTTTCAATTGCATCTTTCCCTTTATGCAGGCCATGTGATTTTTCATGATCAAATCTTGCCTTGCCATCAAAAGTAAAGGTCTTATTGCAACCCACTTCCCTACATGCAAAGCGGCCATCTTCTGTTTTGGGGTTCACTGCTCTGAGCCAATCAGAGTATGCCTGTTTTTTCAGAAGATCTCCATTCTTATCAGCATTTACTACATACTCATCAACAACTCTGCTGCATAATCTACGAAAAAAGGCTCTTCTCTCCTTTACAGACTTGCCAGAGATGTTTTGCGGTAACATCTCCTCTGATGGTTGCTCCTCCATATCCTCTATGCCAAGGATCACCAGAAATGCAGCAACGATCCTTGCATGCACTTCAAGGATGAAAAACTTCTTATTTGCATCTAACCGCTTTGACACATCAGTGACAACGTTTCTGCGGTTCACAAGAGTTCGATCACTAAACATTGTGCACTTATCCATCATTGACCTTGCATCGTAGAAGTGGTCATATCCCAACTGAAATAGATGTGAATATATGCATAAAAATATGATTTAATACACAGCTTAAAGAGGGAGAGAATCTACAGTACTTGTGAGTTTATATTTCTCTCTGCACATATACAGAAGATATTTTATTATGAGGAAATCCTACTGTGCCGTACATCACTCTGATTGTCTTTCATTTTGTAGAAATTCTAGTATATTGTAATATTTGATGTACATTTACTGGAAAACAGAGAATCTTACTGTAGTTAGTGATCACGATACAAATAGATGAATGAGAAAATTGTAAGTTAATTCCGTTAGCAAAATAACTGAATAACTTGAACCACTGGAATGAAAAAATTGAACTGAAGTGTTTGGTCTTGATCTGTTTTTGTCTTTTGCTTCTCATTATTACTTCTGGAACCACTACAAGGGCAGGAGTAGGGCCTGTAAATATTACTTTAAGGGAGGCAATTTTGGTGGGAAGAAACTTAACACGCATTTTTCACCTTTTTGGCCAAAATTTGTGAAAAGTTAAATCCATGTTAGTTATATATATGTCATGTTTTTCCAACTCACAAAAGTTTCATCCTGCAAAAGTTTCTTCCCTTAAAGTCAACTGCTTCAAAGTGAATTTGCTTGGGTATTTAGAAGAGAGGGATATTCATTGTAATATAACTGAGTATTATAATTTACAGTAGTTTTTGATATGTCTGTTGACAGATTTATTTTCATAAGTACAGTACATACTTGCAAAAACTTCATTCCTGCATGAAAATCTCCAGCTTCCAAGTGTAAACCATCAAGCCGTTCAATTTCATCAAAGCCATTGCTCAGCTGTAGCAAAACATTCACTCCTCTCTCCACAGTTCCCTGATCACCAACAATTGCAAGCGAACTGCATTTTCCATCATTGCAAGGGACATATTTTGAATGAATTTCCCTCATTATCTCCTCCATCCCGGCGGATTCATTTGAATTTGAATAAATCATTCCAATAAATTTCTAGAATGAAAAATAGAAATCCTAAGATTTTTGATAGCATATCAAGATAAAGAAGCAAAAGTCTATATGATATCCATACCTATTGCTGCAATAATTCAAAAGTATTTCACAGTTATAAATACTGAATACCATTTGAAAATCTTCTCAATGAGGATGGTTAATCAGACATTATTCTGTGGCTGTCATATTCTATGGCTGCCATAACAAGGTCATAGCCATTTTACAGGGCACAGTTTCAGCAATGTTGGTGTATTTTTAGTCATTGTACAGTATAGTACATAGCTCAAAAATTTATTGTATAATACTGATAAATTGTCTCAGAAGAATCCATAATTCACCCATCTCAAAGAACCTTTCTTAGTTTTTGACATCATGTACACATCATGTACACAGTTCAGGCCTTGCACAAATTAACATCACAAGAATTCTTCACATACTGATATTGAACTATATGAAAGAAGACTGTAAGTTTGTAAAACAAGAATTTTTCTACAACGCTTATTTTTAAGATTTAATATAAGAATTTTTTGGCAGGAAAACCATGTCAGGTATGCAAGGCCTGTACTGTAGAGTTCAACTTACAACTTTTTACCATATATATTCTTATTCAGAATGTAAGAATTGGATTTCAATACTTACACTGTCTGTTGCCCATCTTGCTTCAGCAGAATATGCATGCTTTATATGTTGAACAACAACATCTCCAAACTTTTCAAGACATTTGATATTGGCACACGCAATCTTGCCACATAAATCAATATAATTGTCACGCTGTTTTTTGTGATCATTGATGTTTGGTAGTAATGTAGAATTTTCCATTTTGGTGATCTCATTTTTCATTGGACAGTTCGTGGACAGGGTGTCGTCATGAATCCTGTTTTCAACTGCTGCGACTGATACCCAATGTTCATCGTCATTCTGGTGATCCTCTGTCATGGAATGGACCTTTGTTGTGAAATCAAAATTGTCAACAACCACTTTTCTATCCAAAGATGGTTTAAATACTTGCTCCTTAAGGAAAGAATCATGATCTTGGCCAAATTCATCCAGTTTCTTGTAAAGGAAATGGTGTGAAACTACCAGACGCAAAGCTTTTAATCTTCTAAGTCTGCTCTGCAAGGCAAATACAAGAACAATGTTAGCACAGTATGGCATATCCCTTATCTCTTTTTAAAAATACCATCTACTGTATATGCATCTATGAGGTAACCCTACACAGTGTACTAAGAGAAAGATGTTGGTGTTCAGACAATTTGTGTAAAACTGAAACGTTGAACCAAATGTGACAACCGTCCAATTGTCTCGTAATAAAGAAGACTTTGACTTGTTATTTGAAGACATTTAAACAAGACAGTTAACAGTGTTGAATTTCATTAAAGAACCTTCAGGACATTTCTTCAAAAAGTAAATGTTTTTCCACCAACTGCTACTGGTGTTGCACCCGGTGTATACCACAGAAGGGTAAGACAGTTTGTGCTGACAATTCATTTTAAATGATATACAATTTCAAAGGTTTAGAAGCATAGAGTCTGTCAGTTTTAAATGTCCACACTTACCATAGTTCCAGAGTGTTGCATAATTATGCTGATGAGCAACTGCAATATTGTCATTTTAGGCGATCTGTTTTTTAGGCAAACAGAGGCTGCCATACAAACACATGAAGTCAGATAGGAGCTTTCTGACGGCTTCTTGTTATGCCTCAGAGCAGCAGCTTGCAAAATGTGCCAAAAAAGTGGTGCCTCGTTTAGCATAAATTCTTCGTAATTTATATAAGTTAAACCCACCTGAACCCAGCTGAATCCATCTGAACCCACCTGAACCCATCTGAACCCATCTGATCCCATCTGAACCCAGCAGAGACCAACCTGACTCAATAGAAATTCCCAAGAGGTCTCCTGCCAGGTGTGATGGCTCCGTTTGGAAATATCAAGAACAATGTATCAAAAGAAGCGGGTGATAAGCATAGTTAGCGCTTTATGGTGTTAATGAAAACAGCTGAATAACAATCGTTCTGATCTCATTGGCTCAGACGGTGTTTCATTTTGGCATTTTACGGGTTCAAAGTGTCTTATCGATTTGTGTGTGGCCATAACTCCGCCAATCCAGAAGATATTTTAGCCGGCATCCAAACTTTAATATCCAAACATCTGGGGAGTAGATTTCTTCAAAAAAATTCGGGAAATTTCAAGCAATTTCTTTCCTGGTTGCATTTTATGAAGGTAGGTAGGTAAACTGTCGAAAAATTGTCATGGACTTCTTTCGCAGTGATATCACTCTCCTACTAAATCATCAGGCCTAACTTTTTCACCTTCACGTGTACACAATATTGTTTTCGTCATTTTTTTGACTAAAACGTCCTTTGAGTTTCCGTGTTTGTTAATCTGAAGGGCTATAATTCCAAACAGAACCATTAGCATTATGAGCAAGTGTTAAATGCCAATTCCCTGCTTGTGTGCTTCATACAAATCACAGGACCTCTTGGGATTTCTATTGCGTCAGGTTTGTCTCTGCTGGGTTCAGATGGATTCAGCTGGGTTCAGATGGATTCAGCTGGGTTCAGATGGATTCAGCTGGGTTCAGATGGATTCAGCTGGGTTCAGGTGGGTTTAACTTATATAAATTACGCACATATCGTGAATGCCTAGTCGAGTTCTTCACTTCGAAAGGCAGATCTTCTATCTCGTTTTGCAGGTTGTGACTTCTTCCCACAATTAGATTCCAATCATGTTTCAGTACCAGCTTTATGCTGCAGATTCCACAAAATTCTTCCCTTGAAATCGTTGCCATACCATCATGAATTTACACCAGCTTAGGCCTAGGCACACAGCAAGCAATGAGAGGCGCCATTATAGAAACACGCAAAAGCACGCAAAATCACGCAAATACGTCATAGTTTCATACCAGCCAATCAGATTTGGTTTAGCCTTTTTCATAAACTAGAACAAGCAATAGCTCGCTGATGCGCAGACTCTACTGGGGGAGATTTCCGCTCTTTCCTCCTCCTCTCCACCCCGCAGTGACAGTAGAGGCTGCACGCAGGCTAAAGAAAGGGGGTTATTGGTTTAAATACCATACGAAATCACGTGCTTGCTGTATATTATTAGGTGGCTGATTTGTGTGCGTAGGAGCACGAAATTGCAGAAGTACAACATGATGTTATCAGAAATACCTCAGATGTGAGGAGGGGCTTCCTTTGTACCGTTGCGAGTAGACTTTGAAAGGTTGAGATGCATTTAGTTGATAAGCAAGCGCGGAAACGTAAGAAATAAGTGACTATTAGGAAATCTAAAAGGACCATCTAACGGGATTATCGAGTATAGAATATGGTTCAAAGGGCATCTCTGCTTTGCACGTCAGATATTAGGTCAATTTATTTCCAGCAAAAGAAGCACAAAGTAAGTGCTCTTGTGCATCAGCCCACCTTGAGGTGGGACCTGGGACCGAGGAAGGAAGGAACTTTGTTAAACATTTCAAGTTGAAAATTAACCTACGTAAAAGGTGCCCTTTTACTGCAGCATCACAAACAACGCATTCTGGGAGAGTAACCAGGTCAGGACGATTTTTGAAGGGAGAGAATCTCTTACGTAAAGCCCAACACCCCCTCTTTTCACATTTTGTGGATGGTTTTCTTTATGAAATGTATAGCCGTCAAGTGCAAGCCTATCTTCGTCAACTGTGCTGTCAATGTGAGTTTCTACAATACCGATTAAGTCATAGTTACACACCGAGTTATATGCCTCAATAAGGGAAATTCTTAAAAAAATCATGTGCAGCAATGCTATTCAAATTCCAACAGCAAAAATTAAACGTTTCAGGACCAGGATTAGTTTCAACATCCCCACAGAGCAGGATGGTTGCAAAAACCAACCATTGTGTATGAAGTGTGTAGCATGTCATACACGCAATGTAAAAATGAGTATACTGGAAAAGACATTGCTTGACAACAAAATTCTTATGACGAATGAGACCAATGACACCGAGTGGGATTCGTTTGAGAAGTTCAACAGTCGTGTAATTGTTGCTCGCCATTGATTGACCTCAACCGGCATCGTCATGGAGAAGTCTTCTCGCTGGTCCTAAGAGGATGCAATACACACCACAACCACCATTGGTACTTTCTAAAGAAATCAACGAAAAACGTACCAAACTAAAAAACTCACGATTTAAAGGAATTTGACGATAATTACAATAAACACAGAGTATAACACAAGGTTCATTCAATAATCGATTTGAAAGCATTCTGTTGAATGCAGTACACGTGCACTGGGTGCTTTCTTGCCGCTGGGTGCTTTTTTGCTGCTGCACGTTTGGGCTGACTTTCAAGTATTTTTTCTGACAATTCCAAGAAGTATCTTTTACAATAATTTATTATTTCAAAAGCAGAGAAGTTTCGGATTCTCTTAAACAAGGTATTATTCCTAGGAGGACGATCCAAGTTGTTTGGAAACTCTGAGAATAATTATTATTGTAAAACCTTTCATTATAAACTTCAGGACAAACAATTGAGACAGTGTCTGAGCTTCCCTAGAGACAGGTTTATGTGACCATCGAATAATGTAATTAGAAAAAAGAATGAAATAAAATACAATAAAAAATTAAACTAAAACTTAGCCCAATTTAGCCCAGAAACCAACATATGAAAGAGAATCTTACTAACGCTTCATACAGGTTTTTCATTCATAAGAAACTAGTTTGCATGGAACAAGCACCAATTTATCCAAAAAATTTAAATCAAAGGAAATAAAAAGAGCTTATATTCTCTCTTTGTACCAACCTTTTGGAAATTTACACACGAAACCAAGAAATCTAGTACTAAATACATGCTTATCCAAGTTCTTATCCAAGTTTCTTATGAACAAAAAGCAACATGTAATCAGAACTATCATCGACTATGCACTACATACAACGCAAAACAAATACAACGAAGATTTCAATTCGAGGACTTACCCTACTAGTTCTAGGCATATTTAATAATTTGTTTTAGTTCATTTTCATCCTTAAAATAATGAAATTCACCTTCGAATCTGAGGCACAGTCTGCAGTTAATATCTGCAAAAGCGAAGTTCTCATCATTGTCCTCCAACCAGGTGTTTGCCTTTTCCAGCAATTTCATATTTTAAAATTGTTTACCCAGGGTACAAATTCAGTATAAATACTGTTTTACAATTGGCCCTGCAAAAAATTACTTACAAAATTAAAGAATTATATACTACAAAATTTACAATAAAAAGAGCGGAATACGTCAAAATTAAAGATATATTAATTTACAGCGATACACCTCCATATATAAAAGGTTTATTTTTCATTGATTTTGGACTTGAAGGCATTGATTGAGGGAGCCATCTTTGTATCCAAATCAAGACTGTTCCAGAGACTGGCCCCACGATAAGCAAAGGATTTTTGGCCATTGCCAGTTCTCAACATGGGTATTGCAAGGTTTGTTTTAGAGTTTCTTAACTCTCTTGGATGTACCTCGGACGATCTCACGAAGAGATCGCTAAGATATTGAGGTGCAAGAGAGTTAAGAGATTTGTAAACCATAGAACCTGTTTCTTTATTTATCAGCTTTTGTACAGATGGCCAACCAAGTCTCTGGAGCAAAGGAGCTGCAGATGCATCGAAAGGGCTATTTGTTACTATTCTGGCTGCTTTATTCTGTAATTTTTGAAGCACGTCTAGCTTTGAAGCACCACAAGAGCCCCAGACAGAACAACAGTAGCTGAAATGTGGCTCCGTGATGCTTCTATATAAATTTATCAAAGTGTCAGTTTGAACAAAATTTTTTGCATACTTCAATAGGCCAATAGCTCTGGAGATTTTCTTTTGAACCGCGCTTATATGACTTTCCCAGGTAAGGCAATTATCAATCATGACCCCGAGGTATTTTGTTTCGTTTACCAGGTTGATTTCCTCGCCCCCTACTTTGAAAGAAGGAAGTGTGCTAAGATTGTTTTTTAGTTTTTTAATTTTTGGCTTTGAACCAATTATCATAGCCTGGGTTTTAACAACATTAAGGGAAAGCTTATTGCCTTGTAGCCACCTTTCAATGTGCGACAGCTCCTCGTTGATTACTAGGTCCAGTTCCTCACTTTTATCAGAAGAATACGAAATTGTTTCATCTTTCTACGGGTCAAGTCAAGGCGAACTCTGACCTTTTTGGCTTTCTTCCTTGCTCTGTAGGCTAATGTCCGATGACGCCAGGTCGTGAAGCGAACAATAATTGCTTGATATTTCTTTTTGCTCGTTGCATCTTCTTTAACTGGGCCAATTCTGTGCGCCCGATCGATCACAACATCGGGGATATCTACCTTTAGATCGTCCTTCAACACTGTCTTTATTTTCTTCAGACATTCTTCACCAGATTCATTAACACCTTCCTTCAGCTCCATCCATTAAATCTGAGGCATAGCCTTCTATGGTACTGCTCATTGTCGTCGCATCGAAGTTCCAAGTCCTCAATGCGATCTCCCATTTCTGGGATTTCGTCATAATCACGCTCAAGCTTATCAGTCTTTTCGATATATTTCTCCAGTAAAATAATCTTTGCCTCTAGTTCTTGGATTCTCAAATTTTGATCCACCACAGTCTGTCTCAGACCTTCAATACACTCTTTCGTGGCCAAATTTGCAAGTTTATCTTCGACTACACGCCCGATAGCTTCTAATGTTATCGGGGGAATCCCTTCTTCGTCGTTGGCTGAATCAAATGAATCGCCGTCATCGGATGGGCCATCGGATGGGCCTAAGTCATCCTCCTCGTGCTTTGACTCTGCTCTCGATTTCGCTGCTCTCGTTTTCCCTGATATTTGGAACTTTCAACTTGTCGACAATAAACTTCACTGCTATTTAATGATATGAATACTTTTTATTTCCTTAAAAAATTTTAATACAACCTACAATCAAACGCTTGCCCAAGGGCAGCTTCTTCTGATTAGCTCTGCAAAAGACGTCCGGCCATTACAGTGGCAGCGCAGAACTGAAAAAAAAATTCTGTCTCTCATTTGTTGTTTGGCGATAGACAACTGTAAATTTTATCTCCAAATTCTAAATTGTTGATTTCATTGCCTGACATCATGCGTGAGACAGAAATTTACTTTTTCTTTTTGTTGTTTCTTTCTATTAGTGTATTGTAAGTTTTGAATTGTAAGTGCCTTTTATGGTGGGAACTCCGATGACGTAGTGTCTATTCCCGCCATGATTGGCACAGAAGATGTACTTTTTGAGTTTGTATTTTAATTGATTGTATATAAAAAAAACCCCAGCGGCGTAGGCTCTCTCGACGGCCCTGGTATCCCTGGTGTTCGGTATCATCATACTGAACGTTGGCAAATTTGACCTAGGATTCTAGACCTGTTTTGAGACATTCTGAGATTGAATCATTTTATAAAATCGCTCATAACTGAGAAACAATATAACCGACTTTAACCCTAATCCCACCTGGCTTTTTTTTTATCTAACATAGCCGGTGGGGGGGGTCTGTTTTCCACCCACTCTATAAATAGCTGTAGACAAATGGGAAATCATTGAAACTTGGCAAGGGCGTAGTCCTAACTATTCTTAGCCGATTGGTAGCTTTGGGCGTGGCCACCTCATTAGGCTACGTCACTGTGACGTCATAATGCTGGAAAATGTCAAAAAATATGGTTTCCGGCTTATTTGTTCTAAAAACAGAATAAAAGTAAACTGAATGACTTTTTCCATTCTTATTTGGCGTATTTTTCATTTCCAATAGACCCTTTCACGGTAGATCGAACGGGGGATTCGAATGGAGTTTTCGAGACCTTGCCGCGTGAAATTTTTGATTTCAATATATTTCGGTTATCGCTACATTTTGCAAGATTTCTCTTCTTATACAAAGTGGAACGCGATGAAAATTGAACTGGACCTACCTGAGCAACCAAGATACGTATATTTTGTTCCCATTCTTTCTAAACTTTCTCAGAAATGACGAGGAACCTTCCCAAACTCCAACGACTCTTTGCTCCTTTCACAAAACCGCTGCCTGGGCCCAGCGACCGCCCCAAACCTTATCGACCATAAATTCTGTCCAGAAGTAGCCACCCACTCGATTTCCAAACTGAAGAGTCTTTATACATCCATGATGATCCTCTGAAATTTCCACACTTCTATCCCACTTGGTTTTTGCAAAATTTACCCTTGATTTCACTCTCTCTGTGTTTTCCAAGTAGGCTCGCGGTCAGAAGCGGGTGACAGAGAACTTGGCTTGGAGGAAGTGATTGGAAAATCCTTGGAACAGAGACGGGATAAACAAACGGGAGTCACTACAGTAGAAACCCGCATAAAAAAAGAACCTGTTTTTATAAGAACCTTGAGGCTGAAATTAAATCTTTTAAACCCCCTAAATAAGAACCCCTACGAGGCTGAAACTGGGAAAGGTTCTTATATAATAGCTTTCATGTAAATTATTAAAATGACAAGAATTTTTAGGATTCTTCAGGATTATTCACATTCTGATCAGACTTCTTCATTGGTACAAAAGATTAAAGGATTTTTGTAAACAGGTATTCTTATACACTATTCAAACTGGCAAGTTAAACCAGTTGAAGTTAATCAGGTTATGGTATGTTGCATTCTAATTGGTCAATCCAACAAGTCAAATGCATTTGATTGGTTAAAATTTAACATGGTTAAAAAAAGCTGGTTTAACTGTGTCATTACAGATAACAGACCCACAAATGTTCTTAAGAATTCTTGAGCGGGAAAATAGTGTTAATGTGTGCAAGACCTGTACGTACAGAAGAACCTTTTTAAGAACCTTACAGGCTGGAATTTAGAATGGCAGCCAGTTAATTAAGAACCTATTCAGGCTGCACAAAGAAAACCTAGGTTCTTTTATGCGGGTTTCTACTGTATATTACTCAACTAATTAACTGCACATTTCCCGCCAAATATAACCTCGTTCTCAAGTTATCGACAGCAGATATTGTTTATAAAATATTTCATCCGGAATTCACGATGTTTGCAATGGTTTTGGTGTCTTTTGCAAATTTTTCATACAAACTGTGATATTACACGTATTCTTTGATAAAAAAATTGCCCATAGGAAACTCAGCTCTCAGGAGGGGGGCTTTGGGTTTTCACGGGTTATGGGTTTGGCCAAATTTAACCCTCAGGTTTACGTTTAAATTGTACGAGTTTCGGGTTTTGAGATGTGTCACGGGTTGCAGGTTTGGCCAATTTTTATGCTCGGATTTCGGGTATTTCATTCAAAAATTCCTGTTTTCTTGTTTTCAAAGTCACACGGTCCCTGTAGCTAACTGAGATCGAAAAACCAGCTTTCGAATGGTTCAAACGATGCATAGAGTGTCAGTGAAAACGAAAATGTTGGAAATAATCTAACATTATATACGAAAATTTGAAAATTTGTTCAGAAGTGCAGTCTCAGGTTTGGCATTTTTTGCTTCCGGGTTGTCGGGTTTTTGCTAATTTTGGTCCGGGTTTGCGGGTGCTTGTAACACCCCCCCCCAAAGTCTCCCTCTCTTAGATCGCCAAAAAATTAAGACTTTCCAGTATTGGGAAAATATAAGCTAAGAAACTATATATTTTGACAATGGAAATCCTTAACATATTTCTACTTTACTTTCACTTGTTTCCTGTATCATATTACTCGTAAGGTACTTGAGTAATGTCTAAACATTAAAACATTAGTCTTAAAAAGCCTTTTTATGAAATGTTCACGAGGGCACAGCACAGTTATTGAATATAAAAAGATTGTTATGGAACCGCTAAGAAACTCATAAGAAACTCCAGAAACTCTGAGCACTCAAAATATGATAATTTTGACAGGCCCAAATTCTTAGTTTCTTATAAAAAATTCGTGTAAGCTGATGTTTTGGCAAGATGGGAAAAAAATGATGCGTGACATTGTGCTTGAATAGGAAAGCATGTGCAGTTAATTGGGAAATCAGGAGTCATGTTGAAAAACTAATGTTTCATCGCTTTCCAAAAGATAAAGAAGCAAGACATAAATGGGAGTGCATCATTAGAAAGTCCTTGACAATGCCAACTTCTCTGCTACTGACAACAGCGTCATCTGTTGCAATCCTTTTAAAGATGTAAAGCCTGCACTCCATAGTCACCTTTTCTCTGTTTTCTTAACTGAGAGTGAAAGTAAAGAGAAGAAACATTATTCGCGAGGTTGCCACTCCCCCAGCAGACATAAAAGCACTGCAACTGTTTTTAAATACATCGCTCCTCGATGGCAATTAAAGGTCCCAATGCACTTTGCACAAATAACTAGGGAAAGTGTTGTCAGGCTTTTCATTGGTGTCAGAGATACAGAAACTTTTAAATGTTTCTTTGATCAACTGTCTGATGCAAGGCAAATGACACGATTACAACATCGTGAAAGACCAGCAGTACAACTGCAGTACGCAGTAAGAACGCCCCCACATTTGTCAGCCAGAACCCAAACAGTATGTTTACCACTTGACACTTTTTGAGGTGGCAATGTATTTCATGTGAAGTACCAAGTATTTTATACGAAGTACTAAGTATTTCGAATGAAGTACCTAGTATTTTCAAACAAAAAATTTTGACGTAAACGGCACCTTATAAGAAACGAATGAAAATAAGGTAAAGATATGTTAAGGATTCCCTTTGTCAAAAAAATAGTTTCTTAGGTTACATTTTCCAACTACTGGAGTTTCTTAATTTTTTGGCGATCTGAGAGTTGAGTTTCTTATTGGCAGCCAGTCCAAAAACTTCCAAAATACTACTACACTCTTTTCAAACAGCTTTGCTAGTCAACATATTTTTTGGTTTTTACTTTTTCTCGTATGCCATAAAAAATTCAATTCAACAGAAAACTCCAAGAAATCATCATAACTGGCATTCTCCAACCAGGGGCGAAGCTGGCTCAAAAGGACTGGTCATGCTATCTGCGCCGTAGGCGCAAAGAGCGCGGGGGTCCGGGGGCGGAGCCCCCGGCAATTTTTCTTTGGGCCACACCCTTTTTAAACCAGGAAACGCCCCCTTTTCCACAAGGATGGGGACAACGCCTATCCCTTTACAGGTTAAATATGCACCTGAACACAAGGGAAAACTCCCATTTTCAAAAATTTCAGGCCAAGATTTGGTTTGCAAATGCTCTTGTTTTAAGTCTGACATTTCAGAGGCATTTAAGCTTGTCATAAATTTGGCAGGCATTTTGTGTCAAGATTTTCACATTTATGCACCTGAACACACAAGGGAAAACTCTATATTTTCAAAAAATGTTAGGCGAAGACTTGGTTTTCATGTGTTCTTGTTTTAAGTCTGACATTTCAAAGAAAGGCATTTTAAGCTTGTCATAAATTTGGCAGGCATTTTGTGTCAAGATTTTCACATTTAATTTTGTTGAACAGTTGCAAGGCAAATTTAGCTTGAGTTTTCCATTTTTAAGCATAAGGAACCCCACCAGCTCATGGCAACAGTAAAACTGGGGGGTAATCAAACTGCATTACAATTGACCATAAAAGAAAATTGGCTGTTGAGGGAGGAAGCTGTTCTGATAAGTAAAAAATTATGATTATGATACTGTAATCACCAACAGGAAAGTTCCTTGTGAAATTTCTCATAGTCAGCAACAAATTATGAAAATACTGCACAAACAGGAAAATTCTCTTGGAAAGGTTCTTTGATCAGCACTTATGATAATACTGCAATCATCAACAGACAACAGCAAAGTTCCTTCACCATGGTGGGCATGTGAAAGTTCTCATAGTCAGCAACAAATTATGATAATACTGCACCAGTGCACCTAGCCAGTTTTGCAACATGCCATGAATGTTGGTATAGCCTGTTTCTGTCCATGTTTGGGATACACCTGCCTGGCCTACTAATGTACATGGCCAACAAAACAGCCCCTTTCATACCTTCACTCGCACACAGCCAATTTCCGCATTGGTCGCTGTTGTTGGTAGATGTGCTTCTGCTCAGCAACAGTCCTCGAAGCAAAGGACATTCTTAATAACTGAGACACAAGGTCTCGATCAGTCAGCAATAATTCCCTGAGCTTGAACTTGTGGCATAATCGGCTAGGCCTAAACACACTCTTGTCAGAGCGAAACTCACGAAATGACACAGGGTTGCCATGTATACGACACTCATGCCCTGAGAACTTGACATGCCTTGATGTGGAAAATCTTTGCAATGATTTTGCAGAATAAAATATTCAGCCAATCAAAACGAACCATTCATCGAAATTGTAGGATTAGGTTATGATGATTATAACGACGAGGTCATGCTCTTCTCGCTTTGGCAGACCAAGCTTTGTTCGTTCCTTTTGTCTCAGAAGTGGACTCCTTTGTCGGGCATGATGAAACATAGGGTACCAACCTTATGGGCATGACCGTATTCATAGGGGGATTTCCGGTAGGTCGTGCCAAGGATTGAGGACATGACCAGATTGGATGCCCTGTTGACTTTCGTCTTGCTCTCAGTAGCGAATCTCATTTGCTGAGCCGAACTGAATACGGGGGATATCATCAGAAGCCATATTGACCAGGGGGGGTCATTCGATCAATCGTTGTATTTTTGAACTGGTTAGGCGATAAGAAACTGCGTTTTCGAGCAGAAAAGCCTATTTTTTGTGATTGAAAAAAATGTTATTTTTGAAAATGTTTGGTCATGCTGAGCATGACAAGCATGCCCTCTAACTTCGCCACTGTCTCCAACTGCTCCATTACTTAAACAACATTCTCAGCGAAAGTCAAAAGAAACACTTTCTTACAATTCGTTAAATCTGGATAAAATAAGATATAAACAATATAAACAGCTGATAGCTGGGAGAACGAGTTTAAATTTGGCGGGAAATGTTAAGTAAATTCGTTGAGTGCCATAGTGACCCCCGTTTATTCACCCCGTCTCTGTTCCAAGGATTTTCCAAACACTTCCTCCAAGCCAACTTTTCTCTCTCCGGCTTCTGGCCGCGAGCCTACTTGGAAAACAAGGAGAGACTGAAATCAAGGAGGAATTTTACAAAAGTGAGGAGAAATAGAAGCGTGGAAATTTCAGAGGATCATAATGGATGTATAATGATTCTTCATTTTAAAAATCGTGTGGGTGGATACCTCTGGACAGAATTTATGGCCGATAGGGTTTGGGGCGGTCGCTGGGCCTTGGCAGCGGTTTTGTGAAAGGAGCAAAGAGTCGTTGGAGTTTGGGAAGGTTCCTCGTCATTTCTGAGAAAGTTTAGAAAGAATGGGAACAAAATATACGTATCTTGGTTGCTCAGGTAGGTCCAGTTAAGTTTTCTTCGGGTTCCAATTTGTTTAAGAAGAGAAATTTTGCAAAATGTAGCGATAGCAGAAAAGTATTGAAATAAAGGATTTAACGCGGCATGGTCTCGAAAACTCCATTCGAACTCCATCTACCGTGAAAGGTTCTATTCAAATATGTTCATAATAAGGAGCAAAGAGTCGTTGGAGTTTGGGAAGGTTCCTCGTCATTTCTGAGAAAGTTTAGAAAGAATGGGAACAAAATATACGTATCTTGGTTGCTCAGGTAGGTCCAGTTAAGTTTTCTTCGGGTTCCAATTTGTTTAAGAAGAGAAATCTTGCAAAATGTAGCGATAGCAGAAAAGTATTGAAATAAAGAATTTAACGCGGCATGGTCTCGAGAACTCCATTCGAACCCCCCGTTCCATCTAACGTGAAAGGTTCTATTCAAATATGATGCATAGAGGTGTTTTTCATACTGTTATTTTGGAAGAAAATGACAAAAATTGATGACGTCACAACTAAAAACTGTCTTTTTCTGCTAAAATTCGATAATAATTGGCTCAAAATGCTTTTAAAGTATTGCATAACGCAATTATATGCATTTTTTAACAAAGTCTTTTGGAAACAACTTCAAAATTTGCCAAAATGACCCAAAATGGCGGCCCGAGTGACATCATCATTTGAGAATCCTGACGTCAGCAAATTCAATTGTTATTGATAACAATAGAAAGCTATTTGTTTGCTGATTCTTTTAAAGTACAATAGTCAACATTTGGAACTAATTCTGGGAGTAAAAATATCAAAATCATTAATTTTTCCAATACCTTGTTCCAAATATGGCAGTGTCACCTGTCACGTGACACCTATTGTTCAAAATTTAATTGTCAAAATGCAGCTTATAGATCATTAGTAATTTTCAGAGAGTTTGAGGATGATAGCTTTTGTCATTAAAGAATGCTCGGCGAAAAACCGACAGGGGGTGGAAACGAACCCCCAACCCTCCCCCGGTAGGATTAGGGTTAACCAAGTAAGTTTTGTTATCCAAGTTTGCATGTTACCGACACAGTGTTAACCAGTCTTAAGGGATCTGATGAATAGGTAGTACACTGAAGGCTGTGAACTCGTTCAATTTTTTTTATCTTATGCTCGAAACTTCGTGCTTATTTCAATTCGCATCAAAGTGCTTATATTTTACTTTATTTACTTGTTTATCATTGTACAATTGCACTACACGCAACAAGAAGAGTTTTGGATCAATTTTTTTTACTCACCCAAAAAATTTTAGCAAACGCTGATACATCATTTTGGGATGCTCAGTAGGACGATTTGAAATCAAAACAATAAGAAATTCTGCTATTTCTAAAGAAGTACCTTTTCACAGCTGATTGGCTCCTAAAAATGATGGTTTCTATTATTGTGCTGAATTTACAACAATTGGATCCCATTTTGTAGCGTTCAATCAGCTGCGTCACAGGCCCCGTTTACACGATACCGTTTTCATTTCATATCGGATTGGTTCATATCGGATTGGCCTTCTGTTTACACGAGACCGTTTTCACTCCATATCGGATTGGCCTCCTGTTTACACGAGAACGCACCAATCCGATAACTTCATACCGTTTTTGCGTTTTCAAACGAAAATACTCTAAAAGTGGCATGAAACAAATCCGATATCGTGTAAACGGTCGAATCCGGTATCAACTCAAAACGGAACCTCTTTATCAATTCTACGAGCCTCCTATTCATCTGGCGCACTGCGCAGTGGGTGTTAAAACTGGTTAAAGCAAAGGAAATCCTTCGCAGCGCAAGACAAAGCGTTTCCGTGTAAACCCAACCCCCAATCCGATATGAAATGAAAACGGTGTCGTGTAAACAGAACCCCAATCTGATATGAAATGAAAACGGTATCGTGTAAACAGAACAATTTTCGTATCGGATTGCCACCCCCAATCCGATATGAAATGAAAACGGTATCGTGTAAACGGGGCCAGAGCTGCCAATATTTTAAGTTCCTGATCTTTGGACTGCGCCTGATTGATATACTCTGCTGGTTGAAGATATTATATTTAAACTGATCTTGTTCACAAGCTAGTTCATACTTGCGAATACTTGCGTGACAATAATCCTTTCTCATTTGTCTCATGTTAAGCTGATTTCTTCTGTGTATGAATGTGTTAACCAGATTTCTCCTTAATCTTTGTATTTAATTTGCTGATAAACTGGACACCATTTCATAGTAAATTCAGAATAAAATTGAAATTCACATTTTAGGCCACATTTTCAAACATAGCTGTAACTTTGATTGTTAGTATCGATCTCAAAATTCTTCAAATCATGCTGACTTTGAAGGGGATTTGGTGGGCTCTTGTTCTTGGGACTTGTTTTTGACAAAAAACCATTTCTCAGCGTTAGCTGTGGATTTGAATTTTTTGTCTGAAATAGGTTCTGTGGGCTTGTGTTCGCTGTTGTCATTCTAGGGTCTCTTGCACAAAGCGCTTCCTTTGAAATCATACTGAATTATGAAAATATGGCTTTTTAACACAGGGGGTACTTTCTCATCGATTGGTCTATCTTCTGAGAGAGCTCCTCCTTTTAAAAGAATTCTCCACATACAGGTTTCATACTTTTTCCTCTTTGTTAACATTGTGGACGTTGTGCCTAGATAATACCTTTTGTTTTATATTTGCAGTTGACTGTACTTTATGCATTTGATATTGAAACTTGCATGTTGAGAATTTTAAAATGAAGCTAAACTGAACTTCTTTAGGAAAGACAACAACTATGTCAATATTAACTGGCTTGTTCCCACCATCTGATGGCATTGCGTATATTGGTGACAAAAGTATTTCAACTGACATGGACCAAATTCGAGAAAGTCTTGGGTTATGTCCGCAACATAATGTGTTGTTTGATCGCTTGACTGTTAAGGAGCACTTGGAATTCTTTCTTGCTCTTAAGGTTGGTTATTCTAAAGATCTTTTACTTCATTGATGTTGATAGTTGAAAGTCGTCCTGGATACTTAGACAAACTACCAGTTGTTTCAAAAATGATATCAGCAAAGCTATTTTCTTTGTATTCATCAAGGATGCATTTTAATGTCGGACAGTGCAAAAGGACGTAATACCGCAACAAATTTTGACCATATCACAGTTTTTGCAAAGATTTAGTGACTTAAGATTTGAACTCATTCGAAACATTGAATGGAAAAATGAACTTTGTAGCTGCAAAAATGTATTTTCAATTGAATCGAAACAGCTCAATAGAACGCGTTTCTTGTTGAGGATCTCTCATGTAATAAACGACTAAACCATCATTATTTGCTGCATGAAACAACTGATCCTTGTCTGAAAATGTTGAATTTCATTTGGTGGAGTTAATGATGAATATTTGAAAATGCAGCTTAAAGTATTTCCATTAAGTGGCTAGGCAACTGTGGCATTCTTATGAAGCATTGGTGTACAGCGCAGCGTAAGAGAAATAAAGTTAATCTGCAAACTTTTACCATCTGTGGAAGTATCACATAATGTGATGTTTTTTTCGTTGAAAGGAATGAATATTTTCCGAACTAATGTTTCATTGCAATAGCAATTGAATAGGGAGCAAATCCCTTTGCTGCGATAAGCTATGAAATGACAAGAGTCTCACATGCTCGGAGAATCTGCACAAGTCACAAGATACTTTACGTCGTCCCTCTTTTGAATATATGAATCAAGTCAGCTTTTAAGGTCGCACTTTTCAAGGAATTTCTTCTGCAGCATTACAATGGTTCTAGAAACGACGAGATTGGTAAGATTTAAATTTTTTTGTTCACTCCAATCAGGTGGATCGATCAAATCAGCAAATCAGCTCTGTAACTAAATTGATTCCCTTACAGGGCATCAAAGGAGTTGAGAAAAAACAGAAAATTGACGTCATGCTCACTGATATTCAGCTATTGGACAAGAGAGATGAACAAGTATCAACACTGTCTGGCGGAATGAAAAGAAAACTGAGGTACAATATTTAGTTTTATTGAAACTTTTACGGAGTTAACTTTGACAATAGATATATCAGGTAAATTCAGCAATATGCCTCAAGAACGTAACTTCTAACCATTAAAGACAAAGAATGTTCTGTTTCGAGCAATAAATCTTTGGAGGAGACTTGGATATCAAAAGTTTAATTCAGATTATTCAGATAATCAGATCTTCGTATATGCCATATGCCTTGATGTTTCATTTTCACAAGGCTTGTTTACCACGACACCTCTGACATATTCTCATTTTGAAAAATTGCAAGCTCTCAACTTTGCTGGTTTATCACAGTCAGAAGGGAACAAAGCATGAATTAGGATTTTTTGTGTTCTTGGACTCCCACAACCACATGTGGGCATAACGGATTTTTTGAAGATTTAGTATGAGCTGAATCAGTCCGTTGGATATCGCTGAAATTCCACTGGATGTTGAGATTGCAACTTTCAACAATCCGTCCCATGAATTCATAACATTGAAATAACCATTTGTCTTTCTGATTTTTTTCGTTCTGATAAGGTCAAATGTTTAATACAACGACCACAACGAAATCAATTTGAGAATCATTATCTAGGGGGATGAACGAGAAGACTTTTACGGTGTGCAAAAATTGTTCACACGTTACATCTAATAATGTTATTTATCGGTCGATGTTACTTGTCAAGAAAGGTAACGAATTACTGGAATTCTAATGAAAAACAAGTTTATAGTATTTTCAACCCCCTTTTAGTTGTGCTATTGCTCTTATTGGTGACCCTGAAGTAGTATTTCTTGATGAGCCAACCAGTGGCATGGATCCATCTGCACGAAGAGCTACTTGGGATCTGCTGCAGAAGCATCGTGGAAACAAAACTATGGTTCTTACTACTCATTTCATGTAAGTCAGCTATTATTGATAATCGTTACTACTCATTTATTCTAATTCATTTAAGGAGGGTTGCCCTTCATCAAAGGTTAATTTTCAAGGGGCCCTCCAGTAAAAAGTTTTAATTGCAATATATGATAAATTAAACCTACATAAAAGAAACCATACAGCTGTACGATATTTGAAATAAAAGGAAAGTTCAACCCTTGATAGGATTTTTCAAACTGGTAAGAGAGGATGCCTTCTCTGACTCAGCTGGAATGTTATTCAAAAGCTTAGCTCCCCGGAAAGAAAAACATTTCTGCCCATTTGCTGCTTTATTCTTTGGTAACCTCAAGACAGTATCTGTATCACGTAGGTTACAGGAGGAGAATTTTGAGTTTTTGGTGAAATGATTACACCGGTCTTGCGGAACCAGTTCCTTGAGAGATTTGAAGACCATAATCGTATGCTCAATACTAATCAGTTCTTCAATGGTCTTCCAACCCGGCCCTTAGATAAGAGGTGTGCTTGGGGTATCAAAGCTGCTATTCGTTATGATTCTAGCGGCACGATTTTGAAGCTTTTGCAACTGATTAATTTATGTTGAACCAGCACAACCCCAAACAGAGCAGCAGTATCGAACGTGGGGTGAATGGCCGAATGGCTTATACAGTTTTTGTCAGGTGACTGAAGTTAAGCTTGGTCGAGTGAGGTCAAACTCCGGATGGGTAACCTCAAAGGCTTGACCTCACAACTCACCTCGCCGTTCTTCAGAAGGGACGTTAAACTAAGGGTTCCATGCCTGGATGCAGCATGCATGGTGGGCTAAATTATCTCGTTAAGTAGCTAGAAATACTTCCTGTCCACTCAAAATATATTACTTAAAAAAAATAGGTGGGGGGCGGCAATGCCTGTGTAGAGAGTGTTCACACTTTCTTTTGGCAAGGAGGTCTTGGCGTGTTTCAGAAAGCCAACAGCTCTGGATACCTTGGTAGAAACTGCCTTGAATGGTTCTTTCCAGTCCAAGGAATCAATGTGTGCACCAAGGTATTTTGTTTTTGAACTAATTACAGCTCGTTATTGCGAATGTTCAATTGCAAGACCTCATGAATGTTATGTTTCTGCTTGGTATAAATGAGCATGGAATGAGTTATTGCAACATTCAAGGAAAGTTTATTGCCTTGCAGCCAGGTAATCAGTCGCTTAAGATCACTGTTAATAGCCTCGTTCAACTGAGTTATATCACTGGACTTGCGGCACAGACTAGTATCATCAGCATACATGGACACAGTGGCAGCTTGGGCAGCTTGCGGATGATCATTGATATACAGGGTTTTCCAAAAAAATTGTGCCTCATTTGCCTTAAGATTGCAACAAAGGACAAAAGATTCTCCCCAAAATTTTATATAATGTTGCTCTTCAGATATTTAAATAAAGTTTGCTGCCATCCTCATAAAAATTTGTTGAAAGTGACTGAGCTATGACCTTCAGGAGACCAAATCTGCGAAATTTTACCGATGACTGAAGCCAGCGGTTAGCCATTTTGTCTTACTATTTTTTGCAACGATAGATAGGTTCATGGATTGAAAATGAAACAGGAGCCTACAATGTCATAGCTCTCGTGAACGTTCCGATAATCCTCAGAGAGTTCCACTATTTCTGACGTCACAGAAATTATTTCTTACATATCACTGCTCACTTATCACTGCAAAATAGTAAGACAAAATGACCGACCGCTGGTTTCAGTCATCAGGAAAATCTGGTCTTCTCAAGGCCATAGCTCCATCATTTTTCAACGAATTTTTACGGGGATGGCAGCAAACTTTATTTAAACATCTGAAGAGCAACATCATATAAAAGTTTGGCGAGAATCTTTTGCCCATTTGTTGCAACCTTTAGGCAAATGGGGCACAAATTTTTGGGACACCCTGTAGATGAGGAAGAGAAGTTTCCTTAATGGTTCTTGCAGACTTCTCAAAAGCATTCGATACCATCGATTATAAGACATTGATACACAAGATGCATGCACTTCGATTCTCCAACTGTTTTCTAAAGTGGTTACTAAGCTACTTGGACAATCGTTACCAGTTTGTTCAGGTAGATGATAGAGCATCAGAACTGAAATTAACGAGTTTTGGAGTGCCACAAGGATCAATTCTAGGCCCTGTCTTGTTCAACTTGTATGTTACTGACCTCCAAGACAAAATCCAACTACCCTGCTTTCAATACGCTGGCGATACAACTATACTTGTGCATGGAAGGCCAAATGATCTATCGTCTCTTGAAATTGACTTGAATGAGGACTTTGAAAAGTTAATTTCTTGGTCTTCATCCACAAATCTTGCTCTAAACCCAAAGAAGACAAAGGTTATGGTTAAGAGTACGAAGCAACTTTCAAAGCATCACAGTCTTCAAGATTACAATCCAGTTCTAAAGATTGGGGAAAAAAGTCTTGAACGAGAACATTGTAGTAAATTGCTTGGTGTAACCTTGAACGAGCATCTGAAGGTGTTGTGGCGCAGTGGTGTGATCCTCTGACGTTGCAGCCAGAACAGTCAGGTGGACCGGGTTCGATCCCAGGTAGAGCCCCATCACTTCAGCGTCATGACAAGGGGTCGCGGACTCGATTAGGCCTATTCTACTTCTGCGATCCCAGCACTTGGCGCTAAAACCGCAACTTCACCTTCACCTTCACCATCTGTAATGGGACGACCACATAGCCAAAGTAACATCTTCATGCTTCTAGACCATGTCCATACTACGAAAATTCAAAAATCTTATGCCATTCAAATTAAGGAGACAAGTTGCTGAGCTCCTCGTTTTATCAAAGATGAACTATGCAGACACTATTTTTCGACCTCTTCCGTTGCGATTCCTAAAACGATTGCAAAAGGTTCCAAATGCTGCTGCAAGTTTTGTATAATGCCGCTACGCCAAAGAGAAAGACATGGTAACACTTGGTTGGCTGCCAATGATGAGGTTTGGCTTCTTTCGCAAGACAGGTTTGATATGATCTTTGATATCCTCAGTTGAAGCTCCACCGTGCTGCTTTATTTGCACGTCATGCTGTTTGTTTAGGCCATTTTCTTGGATACAGTTAACAAACGAGTCTCCCACAATAAAGATCTTTTTCCTGTCGTTGCTGCGTTCCCCTCTCCCAGCAATGGAGTTATCCTCAGTATCTTCGGAAACAAGATTCTCGACATCGACACAATCGTCGATAAGGACTGCACTTGCTTTCGACGAAGACTCTCTCGGTTGAGTCGTAATCCCTTTGGTCTTAGGTGGCTGATTTGCTTGTTTACCATTTGTGTTTGATTTTCTCGCATTGTTTGGATTTGAAAGGGGTCTTTTGTTTTCTTGTATGGTTGAGTGATTCTGCCGCTCCATCGCTATGCTCCCAAACTTCCCCACTTCGGCTTTTTCATCAATAATTTGTTGATGATCATTTGTTTTTTTCATCGAGTTGTTTCTCCAGTGAAAAGCTTCTTTGCTCAAGGCTTTTAATGAAGGCTTTCTCGTAGTCGAGTGACTGACTTTTTGGGGGGATGAATTTGCAGTCCGACTGCTAACTTTGACTTGAGGTCAAGAACCTCCGCGTGGATGAATTTCTTGAATTCGACATAGTCAGCCAGTTTTGTGTCTTGACCACTGTGGTTGTCTGCAACCAGTCTTGTAAATGAGGTGAGCAATTCGTCTTTCACTGTAGAAAATTTTGACTCGACAAAATCCAAGATACTGACGGGATGAATGGGAAAAGTGACAGAAATTGAATCGTCAACAAGAGCAACACTTTTACGCTCGATTAGGCCAATTTTTATCATGCTGTCAATAGCATCAGTAAGTTCCTCCTCGGCTGTACCATACTCCTGCGGACAGATTTTAACTTTTTAAGCACTTCCATCGTGCTACATTTTTTCCTTTTCTTTTTAAGTATATCTATTGCTTCTAAGACTCTTCTGGTATTCATAGTGCCGAATCTAAGCGTGAGAAATCAGGAGCACGAAAAAGATGTCCGCCTCCAATCAACAACAACAGCCAGATTATGTTTAATGTGTGGGGTATTATGCTTATTTTCAGCGCTTTAGAATATATGTACCGGTGTCCCAAAAAGAATTCAGACGTTTGATTGAGGACAAAGAAAAAAATCCTCAATCTGGCAATCTCTATTCGTTCTAGTTTCGTGCTAGATATTTCAACTTACAGTTTGGCATATCGTAGAAAGAAATTAGTAATCTGACAATGGAGTTATGAGCTCTAACATTTCACTTTCATGTTCAAGGCAAAACCAGAGAGCTTATTATGCCTTTCTGCTTCGTGATGGTGAGGACTCCCTCGATGAGCAGCACAAAAATTGAGTTGACAATTCGTTCATTACCTTGACGTCCCAAGCGGGCAGAAATTTTACTCACAAGAGAAAACGTTGCTTTGTAATTGAATAGAATTAGATTTAAATCACTTTTGATTGTGTGAATTATCCTAAGGTGTGAAGAATTGAAACAAATGGTCAGCGACATTCATAGATCTAAAGAAGGCCTTTGACACAGTTAAAGGGCCCTGGTCAACATCGATGCTTTGCGGCCCTCGGCTATTATCAAGATAATGTACGATTCCAGCGTTCAGGCCAGCTAACGGTTGGTTGGCGACGCGGTCGTCTTGTGCTCCTTTTACGCACGCGATCCGAGTTCGAAACCTGGACAGTTCCTTTTTATTATTTGTTTTCTTCAAGTCCCTGCTGGTTCTGCTAGTGCAATCTAGTATCAACATCATATTCGGAGGAATGGAAACCGTTGCTATCCTGTTTGAAAGAAACCCAACAGGTTAATTGAAAAAATAAAAAACTACGAATAATACGATACCCTGGTGGTTTCAGAGTTCATAAACCGTTGCAATTTGTTCGTTTGATTCTCCATTCCATTAAAAATTCTTACTCTATGCCCTGAATTACTGTAACCCTTCCCCATCCCTTTTACTGCGAGCAGCCATATTAGTTTCTGAACATCAGAAACTCAAGAACACAGGGTATCGAGGGCGAATTATGCGCGCAAAGCATCGATGTTGACCAGGGCCCTTTAATCATGAGATTCTTCTCAAGAAGCTTTATCTGTATGGGATAAAAGATAAGGAATTACACTGGTTTCATTCATACCTCTCGAACAGAAAACAATGTTGTAAGGTAAATGGGCAGATATCTGAACTGGAGAACGTGACATGTGGCATTCCACAAGGTTCATGCTTCGGGCCTCTCCCTCTTTTTACCCTCCATCAACGACCTACACCTATCACTAAATTACTCTGAGGTGAATATATCTGCAGATGACTTTAGTGTCTCGTTTTCATCGGATTCTATCCTCACCATGCGCGAAAGTGTTAATTCTGACCGTCTTTGCTTGAAAACCTGATTGGAATCAAAAAATTTGTCTCTCGATGTCGCCAAAACACAAAATCTCCTCATAGGAGGTAGAAGAAAGTTGAAAGACATTGAAAACTCCGAAACACAAAAAGTGCAAATTGTTATTGGTGAAGACCCAGTTTCGGCGATTAAGCACACAAAATACCTGGGGATCGAAGTTGACCAATTTCTAAATTGGGACGATCATATTACCGCTATGACTAAAAAGATATCAAAAGGAATCGGAATGTTACGTTATGGGAAAAGATATCTCCCTGTAACTACGATTCAGTCAATGTACAGAAGTCTTATTGAGCCATATTTCCGATCCTGTTGTTCCGTGTGGGGAGTCCGTAGTGCCACTGCTTTAGATAAACGACAGAAACAACAAAACCGTGCCGTGAGGATAGCTACCAACAGCCCTTACGATGCGTCCTCACATCCACTTCTGAAGGAACTAGGGTGGCAAACGATCAGAGAGCTTATTGACATGGAAGCCGCCAGGATGGTGTTCAGGTCAATTAATGAGGAAGCTCCCAATTACCTTGAAAATCTGTTCGACAGGTTGTCGAAAAATAGTGTTTGAGAGCTTCGTAATGCTAATACAGACTTGAAGCTGCCTTACCTAAAAACGTCAAATGGTAAACGGTGCTTTGCTTATAGGGGAGCACGATTATGGAATAGCCTTAGCGCTGATGTCAAGACAGCGTCCTCCATAAACCGATTCAAAAATGCAAAAGAACCAGCAAGTAATCTTTTCGGTTAAACTCCATATTTACATACCAGTTTTATTGTTATCTTTATCCTTATAAGTAAATTTTATGATTAGAGATATTTAGTTTGTTGTTATGTTACAGGGCAATTTGGAAATCAGTATTTAACTGTGTATTTAACCCTTTTTAAAGAATCTAAATTGAACATGATAAAAACTGAAATCAATGTCTGGGGAAAACTGTTTGCTGCTGTTATTGTTGCCTTTGTCCAACTGGGAATTTCATATGGGAATTTTTACTGTTTCACGGTTTCACGGCACGGAGTAGAATAAACTGTCTTTTCTTAATTAAAGAATAGTTTCAATTGCTTTTTCGACCTGCCATATTATGCAATAATTCATTGTTCTGTGTTCGTCCAGTCTGAATTGAGTGGCAAAGTATGAGCTTAGAATTTTCCCCCGAGACCTATTAGATTCGATTTTCAGACCTTTGCTTCAAATATGCTCAATGAGCGGAACTACTGCACGTCGTCAAGGCAATGAAACAAAGTATCAACGCAGTTTTTGTGTTGCTCATCCGGAGATTCCCCCTCCACCGCGACGATGTTATTTGGTGAATCCTCTCAAATTCAAAAAAGGAATCCCTTCAACGTCTTCAAGACAGAGCTGTCTCCATGATCGAATCGTCCAGGATTAAAGACGAATGGTCAAATAATTTCCTTCATGCTGAGCAACTTGTCATGTTTGATCGTGCCGTTATGGCCTAAAAGATCATGAACAGATTCTGCCCGGAAAATCTCTGGAACAAATTCCAACGAAGATCCCAATACGCAAGCTATAATACGCGATTCTGTAGAGATCTTCAGATTCCGATGTACAATCTGGAGTAGCCTATGCCAAAAAAGGATTTTCCTATTCAGCTCTTAAGCCTGGTTCTCATATAGCTTCAAACCATCGGCGACCTGCCGGCGACCCATCGGCGACCCACCGGCGACCTTGCTCCGGTAGTCTAATTTTAATGAGAACAGTCAGCGCCGATGGGGCGCCGACTGCCGGCGTCCTGCCGCAGTCATTCGAAAAAGTTGAGCTGAGTTCAACTTTTTCACTCTGCTGCGGCACCGGCGCCAATGAAAATTATATGAGAACATGAGGCGGCGCACTGCCGGCGATGCGTCAGCGAATCATTTGCATGCCCTGTGATCAGGTGACCATAGCAAGCCAATCAAATACGAGGATCAGCGGGGAATGCACACTGAGAGATGGTTGACGGCGTCCTGCCGGCAACAAGTCGCCGATAGGTCGCCGATGGGTCGCCGATGGGTCGCCGACGAATCGCCGGCAGTTCAACTTTTGCTACGCAGTAGTGACGCCGATGGGTCGCCGTCGGGTTGAGATTATATGAGAACCAGGCTTTAAGGTCTGGAATGAAATTCCCATAAGTATAAGATAGGCACTAAATCCTTACTGGCTGACAAAATTGACACGTGACACGCCCTAAACCAATCAAATGGAACCGACAACCAACCGGGAAATTTGAAATGTCACATTTTAGGCCACTTTTTTGGATTTTAGGCCGCTTTTGGACGATTTTACCACCCTTCACAAAAATATAAATTGCCAGAAGGAGCATGAAGATTTTCAAAAGATTTCTTCACAGACCTGTTCCCAATACTCTAATACACAGTTAATCATCGTCGCTACAAATTATTTTAAAATTTGGAGAAATGCCAACGTTTTGAATTTGACCTCATTGACCTCACTGTGGCTTGCCATAGTAAAGATCTCAGCAATGGCTGAAACGTATGCACATGAAGAATAGATACTTTGCTTCGAAGGTCTTATTCTGTGTGTTTAAGTATCTCCAAAACTCTTCAAAAGATGTCACATTTAGAGCAGTATCTGGAATTTTTTTTCAGTTTTGAATTAACATAGATACATCAAATAATTAATGCTGAGGGGTAGGATGAACAACAGGAAAAGTGAACTTTACGGGCCTAACAAAACACCGCACCCTCATTATAAATTAGAGACGAATTTAACAGGTACTTACTTTTTTATCTCGCAAGAAGAGGACCACAAACTGAAAATGTGATCATAAAATTCCAATGAACTTTGAATCAATAACAAATAACGACTTTGCTCAAGAGTGGCAAGAGCTGTAACATCCAACGTGGCCAGAACAAACGATTTCGTGATGTCCTCTTCGATAACCAAACCCTTGCTCCCAATACTTTATCCAACTCTGCTCTCATCGTTATGAGATCGTAAGAATGGGAATCGGCAATTACATTATGCCAAAACCTCTTATAATTCATCAATCGTGTGCCTTGCTTTTGGTGCAAGAAATGGCTTTCGTTTCGTCCTCAGTGTAGCAGGTACATGAAATAGATATGAAATGCTGTTGCTGAGTTCAATGTACGTTAGAATAAAATAACAAACGGAAGAAATGTACATCTTGTTTTTAATATGAAAAGTTGGCCACTTCGTCAAAATAACATTTGAAATACTATTTTTAAAGCTCCTTCATATCAATTTCATTTTTTGAGCGGATATCAAAAGAAATATATATAACTTTGGACTATTTGCATTTGAAGGGGATTTGAGGTCATCCATTAGAAACTCTCCCCTTTTTTATGGCCAAACAGCACAGCAACACTGAGCAAAGCTGAACATTTGTATGGCACTTTATAGACTCGCAGGGACGCAGGAAGCATCTTAGACTTGGGGGGGGGGAGCATGGCACTTCAAGGGCACATTTTTCATCAAGCTAAAGGGGCACTTCCTGAAAATAAGAAGGGTGCTTCTTTGTTTATTGAAAAATCTTGCGGGGGCACATGCTCCCAGTGCCTCCTGGTTCATACGTCTCTGTAGACTCGTGGAAGCATACATACTATATTTTCTGGAAGATGGTAACACTTTGACTCACTCCAGCATTCAAGATTTTAATATTTTGTTGATCTGAGAGCCCCTGAGAGCTCAACTTCTTGAAACTTCTTGAAACTTCTTGAGTTTCCTGCCATGCAAATAGCCCAGAATAATTAAAATTAAGAATATTGGAGAGTACAGTTTCTGTTTGTCTCTTTTTTCAGTTGGGCTTCTTTTGCTAAAAACTAAGATCTTGGCATGGCATGACTTCATAAAATTGGAGATCTCCTGCCGATGGAATGTTGCCTCTTGTAGAAACTCTTATGGAACTTGTTTGCACTCGGTGTGTACTCAGATAATAAGAATTTTTAAGAAACTTTCGATATTGTCTAAAAGTTTTATTATCTTACAGAAAATATATGCATGCTTCCATGAGTCTACAAAGTGCCATAGAAATGTCCTGCTTTACTCGATGCTGCTGTGTTGTTTGACCGTAAAGGGGGAGTTTCTAATGGATTATCTCAAATGCAAGTAGTCGAAAGATAGATATCTTTCTATGGATATCCGCACAAAACGTGAAATCGATATTAAGGAGCTTTAAAAATAGTATTTCAAATGTTATTATGCCAAGGTGGCCAATATATTTTTCATGTTTAAAACAAGATGTACATTTCTTCCGTTTGTTATTTTATTCTTACGTACATTGAATCCAACAATTCAAATCTATTTCATGTACCTGCTACACTGAGGACGAAACGAAAGCCATTTCTTGCACCAAAGCAAGGCACACGATTGATGAATTTATAAGAGGTTTTGGCTAATGTAATTGCCGATTCCCATTCTTACAATCTCGTAACGGTGAGAGCAGAGATGGATAAAGTATTGGGAGCAAGGGTTTGGTTTTCGAAGAGGACATCACGAAATCGTTTGTTCTGGCCACGTTAGATGTTACAGCTCTTGCCACTCTTGAGCAAAGTCGTTATTTGTTATTGATTCAATGTTCATTGGAATTTTATGATCACATTTTCAGCTTGTGGTCCTCTTCTTGCGAGATAGAAAAGTAAGTACCTGTTAAATTCGTCTCTGATTTATAACGACGGTGCGGTGTTTTGTAAGGCCCGTAAAGTTCACTTTTCCTGTTGTTCATCCTACCCCTCAGCATTAATTCTTTGATGTATCTATGTTAATTCAAAACTGAAAAAAACTCCAGATACTGCTCTAAATGTGACATCTTTTGAAGAGTTTTGGAGATACTTAAAAACACAGAATAAGGCCTTCGAAGCAAAGTATCTATTCTTCATGTGCATACGTTTCAGCCATTGCTGAGATCTTTACTATGGCAAGCCACAGTGAGGTCAATGAGGTCAAATTCAAAACGTTGGCATTTCTCCAAATTTTAAAATAATTTGTAGCGACGATGATTAACTGTGTATTAGAGTATTGGGAACAGGTCTGTGAAGAAATTTTTTGAAAATCTTCATGCTCCTTCTGGCAATTTATATTTTTGTGAAGGGTGGTAAAATCGTAGACTGGCTACACAATCTCTGTATGCTCCTTAGAACTGATTTGTCGCTAATACAGAGACTTGTTGCCAAACAGTGTCTGAAATCGGAATAACTTGATAGCCTCGTTTTCATAAGCACTACATGCGTAAAACGCGGACCACGGAATTAGTATTTTGGTTGTTGTTGCTGCTGTGATCAGTAATCATCAAAATATGACTCAAGAAAACAACACATTGATACCAAGTTTCATTCATTTTAATTTGAAAGAATTTTAGACAGTTTATGACTCTGACAAAATTGAGCATGGACAGTGAACATAAATTTGAAATTTCAGAGGAGTTTCAGTTTCATATATATTTAAATTCACCACGGAGAGAATTATTTAAAGGAGGAGCTCTCTCAATAGGTAAACTAATCGAGGAGAGAGCCCCCCCTATCAAAGTGACCAAAGATAAAGTGACCAAAGTTCAGAGTGACCAAAGATAAAGGAAGGAACCAAAGACGTGACAAGATTAGACATTTCATCATCATTATACATTATCATTAGCAATCAGTTAAGTGGTATCTGAAGGACTGAAGTACAAGGAATTTTCAAGGGAACTGTTCTTTATATTTGCTCCAAGTTATTTGCTACATCAGATAGACAAACTCTCTCCAAGAAAAGTGCCACCTAAATGCATACTGATGCGAGGTCTGATAATAATGAAGCAGATATCTTGCTTTAAACAAACCCCTATGAATTAAGAACATCAACATCAATGTGATAAAGTAACAAGTACTTGTTAAATCACAAGCAAAAAATTATATCACCCTTTCCTTTTCGTATGTGATCCAAACACGGGGTGGGGGGGGGGGGGGGGTTGGATCACATATGGAACTTATAAAGATTCTAAACTTCTAAAATATCTAAAGATTGTTTTATTTGGCAGATCAAATGCATTCAAACCAAAACAACTGTTAAGGTGATAAAGTACAACAGCCCAACATTGCCAAGTAACATGCTTGCAGTTAGATAATATTAGAATTTCAAGGCCCCCGACGAGATCAGAAAAGTGGGGGGGGGGGCAGGCCAAACTTGATACAAAAAATTATCACAACACAATAACATGATGATGAGCTGCCTTTCAAAACGGCATGATTTGCAAACATGTGGGGGGCGTGGCCCCCCGGCCCCCCCGGTCCCCAAGTCATCGGAGGCCCTGAAATTGAAATACACGAGCCAAATGTAAACGAAAAAATCACTAACCTGAACTTAGAGTAGGCCTACACTACACTGCAGTGTACTGACAGACTGACACTCACTGCTGTCTTGAAAATGCCTCTCAAGTATCACAACAGCATTACATTTTGCCATTTCCTGTTAGAGCACAAACAAATATCTCTTCCCAGTGCCCACTTCATCATGCAAGATGGCTAGCTAAATTCCTTCAGCTTCATTTGCTTCTGCTCTTCAGGTCGATCAAGCTGCGACGACAGCGACGGTCGCCAATGCTTCTTCTTGAAAAACTCAGACCAAACAGGCCTCTATTTCAAAGGGAGGTTTTCCAGTAAAAATAAGTAAAGAGAGGAAAAGTTGATTGGCTACAATAAAATTTTCTATTGTTTTAGCCGAAATGCTCCAATCAGATTACAAGCCGGTTTTTCGTTCTGAAAATTCCGATTTGAGACACTCTCTGGCAACTAGTCCCTCATTGAGCTGGCCATCAGCAACAACAACAACAGCAAAATCGAGGGACTAGTGTAGCTAGTCTAGTAAAATCGCCCAAAAGCGGCCTAAAATCCAAAAAAGTGGCCTAAAATGTGACATATCAAATTTCCCGGTTGGTTGTTGGTTCCATTTGATTGGTTTAGGGCGTGTCACGTGTCAATTTTGTCAGCCAGTAAGGATTTAGTGCCTATCTTCATAAGTGTTAGGGAGCTTGCTACTTTGTGCCAATTCAAAAATAACTAAAAACACACTTCATGAGCTGAAAACCAATAAAAACATGACTCCTTGGAAGATCAGCAATGCCATTAGCCTTAAAGGACGGCTCCGGGGTTGGTATGATTGATGATGGGATGCGGGATGGTGCTGCTGTTGGTAATGTATGGTGCTTTTTTCCGCTGTTTTTCGCCTTCTCCATGTGGGGTTGCGTGTTCGGGTGGGTGTTGCTTATCTGGGTTGCTGATTTCGCGGGGAGAGGGCGGGCAGTGGTGGGGGATGTGTCATGCGTCATTCGTGGCGGTTTTGTCCTGTGTTTTGTCATCGGTCGTACCGGCTCCGGACTTGTTCTTCTAAGTCTTCTTCATATGTATATGATATTAATTTATAAAACTTTTATTTATGTAGTATTAGAGCTAAAGGGATTTTGTGTATAAATAGTTTAAAAATGAAAAAAAGAATGAAAAATGATGATGCAGAAAGGCGTACTAATCTCTCTGGTTTTGCCTTCAACATGAAGATGCGATGTTAGGACTAATAACTTCATCTTCAGATTACTGATTTCTTCCTACGATGTGCCAAACTGTAAGTGGAAATGTCCAGCATATACCTAGAATGAATAGAAATTGCCAGATTGCGAACTTTTTTGTCTGCGTTCAATCAAACTCCGGAACTTTTTTTTTGGAACACCCGGTATATAGATTTCAGCGCTCTATAAGTGAATTATTATCATGTGGTAGATACGCCATACCGGGGCCGGGTATTATGCTTAATGTGGTGGGGGTATTATGCTCAATGTGATTGGGTATTATGCTCAATGTAGTGGGGTATCATCATCATCATCATCATCATCATCATCATATTATTATTATTTAAAGTTGATATGTACATAGTTACTAAAAACTAATTTAAATCAACTATTTACAATATAACAAAACTATTTACAAATTAAACATTTACATCTTTTGCCATCCCATTCTTTGATCCCCCTTTTAAAACTTCTCAAGGTATCAGCTCTCTTTAGTTCATCATCTAGAGTGTTCCACAGGAGACTACCTCTAAACGAAAGAGAATTTAGTCCATATCGATGTGACTGTGCTGAATGATGGAAGCCTGCATAGCTCTTTGGTGCGGAGATTGTAAGGTATATCCTTTTTAACAAAGAACTCCCAAATATATGAAGGCTTAAGATGGTTCATGGTCTTATAAATTTCTATCATAAGACTTTGCAGATTCTTCTGGTGAACTGTAACGCTTTCAGCCCTGGCTAAAAGTTGGTCAAATGATGAGTCGTAATCTCCGTACAAAACCCTCAAGGCACGTTTACTTGTCCTATTTATATCTTTGTTAGCAGTTTTGCTACAAAATAGCCATATCAAGGGACAGTATGAAAAGTTTGACTTGACGATTGATGTTAGTAGCATTTTAGCTTTCTCTTCATCAAGGAATGGTCTTATTCTTGAGAACGCACATCATTTTTGGTTTATTTTTCGACATAACTCCTTGACGTGGGCGTCAAATGTTAAAGAGTTGTCGATTTGTACGCCGAGGAGCTTTACCTGCTCGCTCTGCTTTATTTGTTGTCCACCGATGTTGAGGCAAAACGAGTTGTCACTCTTGAGACCTAAAAACATCATTTTAAATTTCGCTGGATTGGCACACATTCCATTATTTTTAAACCAATCTTGGAGCTTTTTTAAATCGTCCTCTAATTTTATTATGACAGCATCTACAGATGTGTCACATGCATAAATTGTTGTATCGTCAGCAAAATTGCATATCTCAGATTCCAAATCTGTGAAGAACAGATCGTTTATGAAGATATTGAAAAGCAGAGGTCCAAGTACAAAGATTAAAACATGATCAAAGTGGTGGATACGCCATACAGGGGCGGGGTATTATGCTTGATATGATGGTGATATTATGCTTGATGTGGTGGAGGAATCAAGGATGAATCAACAATAATTTTCTCATAGCTCGAATACTTGTATGTAAATATTTTTGTGATAACATCAGGTCTGTCAGTAAAAGAATTCTTTTTCTAATGTAATTCCTGTGAACGAAAATCTGCGTTGCCCACTTTATTCGCGTTTCTTTCTTGAGTTTATTACACTTTGAAAAAAAATCAATATTCTTGGCATTGCCTTTATTTATCAGAAAGTCATTATGAGTCTCGTATCATTTCAAAGTTAAGAATTTTGAGCACTAGAACAATAGTACTTAGAAATTTGTTTCTATTTTTCTTCTATTTCTCGCAAAGAAATTTTCAGTACTTGGCCGATGGCTGGGTTCCTATAAAAGTTAGACTACGTCTCATAGACGTTTTTCCGCAACGAACTCGTCTAAAGTGTCTTAAAAAAAACACTTGTAGAGATTTCAAATCTGTACTGTAATTTTGTGCCTTATCTTTGAAACCAATAGACCACTTCACAGAAAGAAAAGGATCATTGGTAAGTAGGGCAAAATTTGATTCTTCGAACGCATGTTTCATCAAAATATTTCATTCCTTTCATCTCAGCGTACTATCCAGTTCTGGCTCTTATTCGCTCAAACTTTTATCAAACTTCATGCAAATAACACAACACTTACCTGGAACATAGGGCTTTGCATTTTCAGTTTCCTTTTCCGCATGGACTTCGCTAAATTTATGTGCTTCCTTCACGAACTGCGGTCTTCTTCGTGATTGACACCCAATCGTAAGTCTTTACTAGTAGACCCCTGCCCCTCTTTTCGATTGCTAGATCCATGCACAACACAGCATACGCTTGATTTTCAAAATGAAGGCCCCTCATAGCTTTGTTTCAAATTCTAGAAAGTCTCCTTGCCGTATCTTTCTTCCTTCGAACAAAATACGCTTGTATTATGTCACTTGTTATGTTTGAGGTCCTGCCAGTTCTCAAATCTATTCGAACTCACCTGTGAAACCTTTCTGAAACTGTCTGGGAATGTCAACCAAATGCACCTGGGGGTAAGCCAAGGGGTACGGGTGACAAGGGGAAAAAAATTTAAGAAACAGATCTTATATTTTTCTAGCCTCCTTTTGTCGAACGCATACTTTTTAAAGAAACTGCCTGTAGCTACTGCATTTCTTGGAAGGTATTTGAGCAAGGCTTGACAATCTTTTTTCGAAGTGTTCAGGGTGGGACAGGGACAGGAATTGAATATGACGATTGTTGTGTAATCTCTAAGAAACTAACAAGAAACTCTGAGAACTGAAAATCTAGTCTTGCAGTAGGCTTAAGTTCTTAGTTTCTTATGAAAAGAAATACGCGTATCGTCTGTTGCATCAGTTCAAGTTTTGAAAATTGCATCAGGGGTCAAATAAAAATTTAATCTGAAAGTGTAGAAGGAAAGATTTGCGAAGAAATGTGGACATGAAAATGATTTCGAATATACTTAATATGAAATTAAACTTCCCAGGGCTGGAAGGTAGTTTCTTAGATTTTAGAATAATTTCGCTACAAACGATTTCTAACGAGTTTCTAATCATTTTTATGAAAGTGTACAGTTACACGTATTTTTGAGCTCTCAAATTACTATCTCAGAACAACATCGCACCTAAAACAATGTATAAACGGTTGCTATTACTGTATAGGGTCAAAGCATTTTTCAGTGCAAATTACATAAGTTTCTTAGCTTTTTCAATTCAGTTAGGGTTGTTTCTTAACTTTCAAAAAATTTAGCCTACCGTTTCTTATAAGCGGTTTCTTATAAAGAAGAATGAGTGTATGTCTGTCATGCTATTCTCTGTTATGAACAGCGCAAAGCAGGCAACTGCTGAAAAATGAGACATAAATGTGGAGCCTGAGCAATATTCTTATACCGTAGTATTCTTAAAAATTATTGGATGATTCTGAGCCTGAATATTCTTATAAACATTATTCTTATAAAAAAGAGTACATTCAATAAACCCAAACGGAGCTTCATCAGAGTTGATAAAACCCTATTTCTAGACACTTTCTTGCAGGCGATTTCCTATCACTTGAAATTGCTCTTCTCATTCAAACCCGTCTGCATTTAACCCCTCCGATATCTCATATTACAACTCTTCCAACAGAAAATACATACGCTCCTTTTTTATAAGAATTCTATAAATTTTGTCCAGCTTCGCTATAGAAATTTTCATTTTAAATCTGAAAATATTATTAAAATATTCTTGTTTTTTTTTTCAAATCTGATGTGGTTTCAGGCAAAAATAGTATGAGAAAATGGTGGAACGAAAGAAAAATTTTAGCAGCTATAACAAACATCGCAAAGCAGGCAACTGCTGAAAAATGAGACACAAATATGCGAGCTGAGGCTGAGCGATATTCTCATGATATTCTTAAAAATTGGATGAATCTAAGCCTGAATATTGTCATAAATATTATTCTTATAAAGAAAGAGTGTATGAGAGGATCAAGGAGGAGGGTGAAAGATATTTCCATTGATGTAGAAAAACTTTTCGTGGACCCTGTCCACCTCCTCAATAAGATTTTAAGGGCCCTTCTTTTGTCGTTGTCATCTTTGTTGCCCCTCTGTACTAAATTTAAAGGTATCACTTATCTTCAATGAGAACCTTGGATCAGGCCATATACACTCTTTTTTTGTAAGAATATTGTTTATAAGAATATTCATGCTCAGAATCATCCAAACTTTAAGAATATTATAAGAATATTGCTCTGCCTCAGCTCGCATATTTTTGTCTCATTTTCCAGCAGTTGCCTGTTTTGCGATGTTCATAACAGAGAATTGCATGACTGACATATCTGTCATATCTGGTTTTTTCTCAAAAAGTGTGTTTAAAAGTGTACGATTGTTAAGAACATTCTTATTGTTATAATTGCTTAAAAATTTTCTTTCGTTTGACCTTTTCTTCATAATAATATGACATTTCTTTGAACTATGTTCCCCTAGAAACCATATCAGATTTGGAAAAATAAGAATACTTCAAGAATATGTTAAGGCTCCAAACGAAAATTTCCTTAAGAATATTGAGGCTGGAAAAAATTTATAGTATTCTTGTAAAAAAAAGAGTGTATTAAAGGTTTCTCGTTTTTTCAATTTATTTCTTATTGTTTAATCCTTGAATTGTCATGCTGTCTCTAATACTGCTGCAGATATGTTTCTTGGCATTTTAAACACGCTAGGAAAATGGCCAGTCAAGTTTTCTCAAGAATAGATAGAGAATAGAGAACTTTGTCCCTGTCCCCTACTTGGCTCACCCCTTGGCTTCCCCCCTGACGCATTTGGTGACATTCCCAGACAGTTTCAGAAGGGTTCACAAGTGCGTTCGAATCGATTTGAGAACTGGCAGGACCTCAAACATAACAAGTGAAATAATACAAGCGTATTTTGTTTGAAGGAAGAAAGATACGGCAAGGAGACTTTTTAGGATTTGAAACAAAGGTATGAGGGGCCTTCGTTTTGAAAATCAAGCGTATGCTGTGTTGTGCATGGATCTAGCAATCGAAAAGAGGGGCAGGGGTCTACTAGTAAAGACTTACGATTGGGTGTCAATCACGAAGAAGACCGCAGTTCGTGAAGGAAGCACATAAATTTAGCGAAGTCCATGCGGAAAAGGAAACTGAAAATGCAAAGCCCTATGTTCCAGGTGAGTGCTGTGTCATTTGCATGAAGTTTGATAAAAGTTTGAGCGAATATGAGCCAGAACTGGATAGTACGCCGAGATGAAAGGAATGAAATATTTTGTTGAAACATGCGTTCGAAGAATCAAATTTTGCCCTACTTACCCATGATCCTTTTCTTTCTGTGAAGTGGTCTATTACACGTTTATTTCTTAACTAAACTTTTTTGTATTTTGAGAAACGTATCTCTTGCAGAGAATCTACGTTTGATTCTAAGCACTAAACAACAAGAAACGAATATGTGATAACTGAATACCACAAACAAGCAGCATTGTGTAGCTACTTTGTAGAGATTTCTACACTGTGGGCTGATCCCAAGCCTCTTCTAAAAACTTAGAACATTGTGCAAATCCGCCCCTGCCAGCTGTAGCCACCATATTAAGCATAATACCCCATCACGTTAGCATAATACCCCACCCCTGGATGGTCTATCCACCACATTAAGCATAATTCCCCACTACATTGAGCATAATACCCCGCCCCAGTATGGTATATGCACTGCATTAAGCATAATACCCCATCACATTAAGCATAATACCCACCCCAGTATGGCTTATCCACCACATCAAGCATAATTCCCCACCCCGGTATGGCATATCCATCACATAAGCATATTACCCCCCACATTAAGCATAATACCCCGCCCCTGTATAGTGTATTCACCACATTAAGCATAGTACCCCCACCACATTAAGCATAATACCTCACCCCTTTATGGCGTTTCCACCATATATGGCATAATACCCCGCCACATCAAGCATAATACCCCACCCCGTTAAGGCGTATCCACAACATTAAGGATAATATCCTGCGCCTGTATGGCGTATCCACCACACTAGTGCGTATAGGTTTGCTGGCGTGAAAGAGTTAAAGTAAATGGGTCATTCAGTTCTTTGAAAAGCGTCACAAGCGTTCCTCGGGGGTCAGTCTTGGGGTCTCTGTTACTCAACATCTACTGGGTGAGTCAGAAAAAAGAATCCCCGCTTGGAAGACCACTGCTCCATGAATATCAAAGCAATAATATTGAAAACTGTCTTGTTTTATTGCCAATATGTTCAATTAGGCTCTGTAATTTACCCGGCCTTAATCGGCTATTCCTTTCCGTTGAGATGGGTGATTTATTGGGTGAATTACAGGTATTTTGGAGCCCCACTTTCGATATTGCTGTTCTGGTTCAACAGAAATTAATCTGCTGCAAAAACTTCAATTGCGTGCTGCTAAGATAATAACGAATGCCCCAAGCAGGCCTCTTTATTGATGGGCTGGGATGGCAGACTGTTGACGAACTGGTTACTGGTGAATCAAAGACAATTGTCTTCAAGTCCCTGAACGAGCTGGCTCCACAATACCTGTGTGAACACCTGTGTGACCGCTTCACCCGAAATTTGCTCTGCTCATTATATACCCTTCGTAATACGGGGACCGACTTGAGGTTACCGAAGGAAAGGTCTACAAATGGCCAGAAAGGTTTTTCCTATAGAGGTGCAAAACTATGGAACAGCCTGTCAGCCGAGGCAAAGGAGGCAACCTCTCTGTATAGTTTCAAGAAAACTATTTAGAAATAGATACTTTTTTCTTTCGTTTTTTATTGTAAGTTCTGAACATTAGTGTACATAGATTTTAAATATTGTGAATAAGGTTTTATAGTTTAATTTCATAAATAGCTTTTCACTTTGTTTCCTCATATTGTAATTAATGTTTTTATCGGAGGGCCTCTTGAAAAGCAGCTTCTGTTGAAGGGCAACCCTCCTTAATAGAATCAAATATGAAAATATAAAATATGTGAAATATGACACCTATGAGTCATTCTGGACGATCGAAGCAGCCCCTTCTTATCTTTTATTTTTTCTAGGGATGAAGCTGACTATCTTGGAGACAGAATTGCCATCATGGCAGATGGAAAGTTACGTTGTTGTGGAAGCAGTTTGTTCCTCAAAAAGAGGTAAGTTTTTGAAATCTTCGCCATTTAACTTCCTGGAAAAGTTCTTGATGGCTAAAGTTGGAATGGTTTTTTTCATTTTATTCCACAACAGCAGCAAACTTTGTTATTCAATTGCTACGAGGTAGTGGTGTGGGGTAGCAGGGTAGCTATTGTGTGCCTTGCTACCCACATATGGTATATTGTATATCCTATGTGCATATGGTATGTGGTAGCGTGGTAGCGTCCTTCCAGTGTTTTAAAGTAGTTTCAAATAATTCGCTCTTAATTGTTTATTTCAATTCAAAGAATTCATCCTGCATTATATTGTCTCGATGTCAACTGCTGCTATGGAAACAACAGTAGAAAAATTAACGTAACATGAATAAAAAAAGTTATACGTTCCATTGCATACCATGTACTGCATACCATGTATCTGAGCGTAGTATTGGCGTCCCAACGTCATTATTAAGTTGTGTCATTTTAAGCCCGTTCAGGTAATTTGCAATGCTTTAGTTTGATATTCCAGCAATTTCAAAGTCAAATTTTCGATAACAATAAATCAACAAAATATTTTACATACAATATAGCCAAATTATTAATTTATTTTAAGTATGCTCGTAGATACCTGATATAGCAACGTTCTTGCTAATTAAGGTCTACTATGTCACTACAGATCAATAGAAATCTATTTACAATTGTTGAGAAATTATTGTATGAAATATTCCATATCTGTATATCATCTTCGATGCCCAACCAGTTGTATCTAGCATTATATATAACCATGATATATCATATTATGGTTATACCATGTGTGCCAAAATAAACTAGCCACTTTTGGCAGTCCACGATAACTCGTATACTGGGTGATTTTGAAGATGCATGACCTAATTCAGCAAAAAGCCTGAGTTAGATTCTAGGATTATTTGCAATTTTTTTGTATTTTCAGATTTTTACTCACGGAGTTTACGAAGTGCAGTCAATGGGATAATACGTAAAATTTCAAGTCCCATGCCTTCTCATTTCATGTCATTTAATTTCATTTAAGGAGGGTTGCCCTTCAGCAAAGGCTGATTTTCGAGGGGCCCTCAACTAAAAACTTTTAATTACAATATACAATAAATTAAACCTACATTATAAAAAACCATCAAGCTAAAAACCTATTTACAATATTTATACGATGTTTACAATGAAAGAAAAGTTAACCTTGATAGAAATTTTTTTTAATAAAGGGAGGATGCCTTCTTTGACTCAGCTAGAAGGCTAATCCACGGCTTAGCTCCCCGGAAAGAAAAACATTTCTGCCCATTTGCTGATTTTTTTCTTTGGTAACCTCAAGTCAGTCTCTGTATTGCGTAGGTTATGGGAGGAGCATTGTGAGTTTTTGGTATATATTTTTGAGATAAACAAGTAAATAAAGTAAAATATGAGCATTTTTGTGTGAATTGAAATAATCACGACATTTCGAGCATAGACAATTTTTCGCATCAAAGTACTTATATTTACTTAATTTACTTGTTTATACATGTAGCTTCAGGCTTTCCAACGTCTATGCATTTTGTTTACTAACCTCGCAGTAATGCATTCCCCCTTCCCCGCCGCCTGTTTAATTACTTTATCTATTCTTCCAAAGGTATGGAGTTGGATACCACATGACAATCGTAAAGGCGCCAAACTTCGAAGAAAATGAGGTCATGAACCTCGTTCGAGATATCATACCAGCATCCAAGATAGTTGGCAATATTGGCTCAGAATTATCTTATATTCTTGATCATGAGAGTGCAAACACATTCAAAGATCTGTTTGCTTGCTTTGAAGAAAGTATGTGTTTAAACTTTCAGAGTTTTATTGCTTTGTTGGTGTTAAGAGCACAACTCTTTCTACTTGTTAGCAGCTGGATTTTTTTCAAAATAGCCTTTATTGCTGCAATTGCATGAATGATAGAACTTTTTTCCTCTGAGTTCGGTTAATACATAGGAATGAAAGCAGTAGAGAACGTTGAAATTGAAAATGAAAGTTTGAACAAATAATGAAAGCGACCGATATGTGCCAGCTCGCATGGATCGCTTTAATTGCTCACTTTTTTCGATACAGTTCATGTTAGGTAAATAAATATAATACAGTAAAGCAGCAAACATAAATCGTTAAGAAGGCTAGCATAAAGTAAAGACTGAGTGGGTTCATGGATAGTCATTGGTCGCTTCAAAAGGCAAGGCATGAACTAGTTCGAGGCGGACGCTTTTGATTGACTTCAACATGCAAAGGGAGTACTCACTCAAGGAAGGGTCCTGATTCGTTTAAATATAGTAAATAGCTGTTTGCGCAGTTCATCTAAGCTAAGCACCGGGTCAATACACTTTCATTCAGCATGAAGCTCTGTGTTAGATTTGTCGTTAGAAAACAAATGTCAAAACTTAAGCTTTTGTATCACTGGTAGATAGAAATCCAGGATTTGAATATCATATCGGCTGAGATTTTCTGGAGAATGCCCCTTTGTGAAAACTAAAAGTGGCCGTAAATTATGATTAATCGTTATTTCAGTATGCTTTGGCAAATGTTATCTTCTTGCTTATTGATAACATCCTGAACATCATTCACATTGCCATCATCATCATCCATATCATCAGCCCAATCATCAACATCCATTTGCTCATCAAACTCTAACAATTCTTCTCAATTCTCATCCTCAAGACTCTCATCCTTACCTTGTAGTTTATCTGTGAAAGATATTTCAAATTTCATTTACCAGGTTTTGTTTGTATTTATGATATTTATTCAAATAAGATGATTTGATTCATTAAACATTGAATGCAGGGCTGGGATTATGAAGATGTAAATTGTTTTTGTATCTAAGAAATTAGGATATGTTACATTTACTACAACCTGAATTTCACTTAAAATGTTTTGCTTTTTAGCACTAAAAGTTCTTTAATTTATTTCTTTTTTTGGGTGCATGAATTGTGCCGTATATCCAACAATGCCGCATATATGTCTTGGTGTCAATGTCTTTTATCATGTAAAGGAGGGGGAATTGACGTTTTATTGTGTTCAAAACCTTGGAACCAAAGAGTTAATTGACTCAAGAATATGGGTTAAAAAAAACATTTGCCATCTTAGGATTCATGGCATTTTAAAATGTGTTGGCTTTTTCATCCATCCTCGTAGTAGCTAGCCAAAATAAATCAGTTTACTGATCTTTCTCTGGAGCTTCGCCATTTCATTTCTTTATGCAGCAAGTTAATGCTTTGCACCAATCCACAAGTTTTTCAGGTGACTGACTTCGGGTTTGTGCAACCAACACACTGATCGGTTTGACTTGAAAACTCTTTGAACTATGAAAGAGAGATGATTTCCTGTAAATGCCTGCAAAAGTCTTAGAAGTACTAATTTTTGATAGTATTCACAAGTTTTCACTGGGCTTGGGGGGGAGGGGTAGGCATGATTTTGCAGACACTCAAATATTGTAAATAGCTGTTCAGGGTGGTGCTCATGTAAAGTTCATCGTTGATCGAAAATACGAGCCGTTTCTTCATGGCTGACATCAACTGAGACTTGCATCTTAATTACAGAAACCCCAAATATTACTCAAATATTGACTTGGGCATACTGACTACACAAACCTATGAGGGACCCCTCCCCCTGGGAAAATATGGTGCCCTCCTTTTTACTTAAAGTTTTCAAATTTGTCATTCTTGGAACATGCAGAGTTATTCGATAGGTTACCAACGAAGGCTTAAAACAGCAGCTTCTCTGTCCTTGTAAGTCCTTGGCCTGGGAGCTGTAAATGTAAATGTAATGCCTGCAGTAGTTGTAGTTTTATTCAATAATAATCTTTGGATACATTTCAATTTCATTTGATTTAGATCAGTTAACTTTAATATAATAGTAATAATAATGATAATAATACATATTTATACAGGATACGCCTTTTCAGTACAAGTAAAATACTGCTATCAATAAGGGTCCTGTTTAAAGAAACTGTTGACAAAGTAAAAAATTTAAAAGCTAAAATACTATACGATTATCATGCAAAGCTTAGATTATCTATTTTGCGTTTAAAGTTTACAAAGAAATATTCGTTCTGAAGGTCGGATGACAATCCATTAAAAATTAGTGCACCTTGAAAGGCAAACGTTTTTCTTCCTGCTTCTGTTTTAACTCTTGGCAATATAAGACGTGAGCCGTTTCCTCGTGTATCCTTGCCATGATTAAAACGCTGAAACATTTCTCGCAGTGGTGGGCAAGAATCATTTAAAGACTTCAACACGTCGATCGATACTCGTTTTTTCCAGATTTGATCCAATGTGTCCATCTTCATGGTTGTATATATTGGACATATTGTTAGCCATGTAAATATTGAATCAAAATAAATCAACATCAACAACAGCAACAACAACAACAACATTCATTAGACAGATGAAATTCGGTCAGTAGTGTAGCATTTACTGGAATATTTTGCGGGATGTAGCTATCTGTGTCGATCGTTGTGCACTAAGGATGAAGTAGTAATTAAATGTTTGGGCCTTTTCGGTAAAATCGATCACGAATATCCATTTTCCAAGAGAGGTGGTATTATAGGAATGTTTAGAGTAGTGTTCAGTAATGACCAGCATAGCATGTTTTGCGGCCTGTTCCAAGATTTGCTAAGGTTTTACCAGCTTTTAGAAAGTACCGTCGCTTTGCATCCTCAATAATTTTTTAAAATTTTGAGATCATATTTTGTATTTGCTCAAGCTTATCACCGGGCCGACCTCTCCTAGCAAAGCTTTTATACGCATGAAATTATTGCAATTGCAATTGTTGGAAACCAGGAAATTTTGATTATCTTTCTCCGCTCTTTTTTCTAACGTTTTATGAAGGGACCTTGCAGAAAATCTCCTATAACATTGGAAATGATAAAGCATGGATAAATTTCCTTGTAGACCATCAGAGTCATTACAATTTGTTGTTGTTTAATATGTTAACCGCCAAGAACGCTCAAGATTGTGTTCAGAACATTCTTCCAGTCCTAACGGCTGTCTCTTGTGTATTTCTAGAGGATGGTGAGAGGCTTGGTATCAGCAGTTTCGGAATATCAGTTACGACATTAGAAGAAGTTTTTTTGAAAGTTGGTGAAGGAGCAGATCATACTATGGCCCCCAAGTAAGCCTACTTTAACTTTATCATCGATGATTAGTCTAGCTTGGCTACTTTCAGCTTTCTATGCTGAGATTAAATGCAAGACAGTCCACTAATTTGAAATTCGCCAACCGGAGAGCCCACCAAGGTTTGTTTTAGTTTTTTTTATACCAATCAAAAACAACAATCATTAAAAATACGTACTACAAAAACATTAAATTTTGACATTCATGGCGAGGAAAGACACGAGGTCACCGATTCCTCACCATGAGTGCCACTTACTTTTCAAACTGAAGGTTACACAATAATAGAAATTAAGTAGAAAGAAATAAAGAGGCGGTGCTGCTGTTCATATTTCAACAGTTATTTAACCTTGCCGAGGCTTTAATGAAGGAAATTGTTGTTTCTAATATGATTCTGTTTGCAACTTTATCGAAATTTGATCAAAAAACAAGAGTAAAGGACAAAGTTCTTTCGGATTTACATCAGCAACATCGAAACCATCAATATCTGAGAGCTGGTCAAAGAGATCTTGGTGCAATACCGGGTGCGCCAAAACAAATTATGCACGTTTGGCAGGCCACAATAAATTGTAAACTGGACCGATTTTGAAGATTCGTGACTTAATCTTTAGCAACTAGCTGTTAACGTAGTTAAGTCAGTGCAGCTCAGAATGTTGTCCATAATGCAATTGCCTGTCAGTGGCGGTACTAGGGGGGGGGGCAACGGGTGCGATCGACCCCCTCAATGTTGGTTAGAACAAAGACCTTTTGTTCAAAACAATAGAAATAAAAAATGCGTTTTAACTGAAATAATATAGCTTCGCCCCACCCCAATATTTGGCAAAGTGTCCCCCACTGTTGCCTGTAAATCCTTTGAATGAAAACAATGCAAAAATATGACAAATGTGGAACTTTTAAGACATTTGCAGTAGCATAACTGCAGTATTCATCACAAAAAAATTCAGATGGAATTAATTAATGTTCATTGTTGAAAAGTTCTCCTAGACTCCATGTACTTCTACTTTTGGATGGTGCCTCACATTATGCATTCTTTCATTGGCCAGACGAATGTTTACATGCACTCTTGAAGGAGAAATAGACAAATTTCCAAAAGACTGTTCATTTATTGCTTCCAATTTCATTGATCAGCAGCAGAGGAACTGCTAATAGTCATAATGAAATGTTCAATTTCCATAGCATAACAGATGTTTTCACTGTCATCAGCAAAAATAACAAATAGCTGTATCATAATAACAAGCTGGTGAAGGTTCTATTCAATGGTGTACACAACAGGTTTTGCATGAATAAAAACAACTTTGTTGGAAGACTTCTCAGTGCACTATCTGTGGTCTCAACCATTGTTCATTTGGATTTGAATTTACTACTATTTGGTTAACTTTTTGGAAGTTTCAGAGCCTTTTTTTTCACCATAATTTCTACAAAACAGCGTTGCACGTGTAGGCCCTTGTTGGCCTAAATTCGACATCAAGTTGGCAACACAATGGATGAAGTTAATGCATGCACAAGAGAATCATCGATGGTGTCTGGTCCGGAAATGGATTCAGAAATCATCAAGGCTATACCTCAAATACGAAAGAAAGGGAAAAGACCATCGTTAGAGAAAATTTCATTGCAGATTCAAAAGGAGGGGATATCTTGCGAACATTCGGAGATTGAACATGCAATTCAACGCTTAGAGCAAAATGGTAAGATCGAAGATCGAGGCAAAGATGGAAATACATCATATTTTTTGCGAGACTCCAAGGAAGAATCGATAAAAACTAACAAAAAAGCTGCACTGGGAAATAGCACAGGATTAGCACCATATTCGGAATTTGTGCAACTCCGAGAAACATTAATCTCATTACGTAAAATCATTGACGAAAACATTACTTTAAGAAATAGAAATACTGAAAAGAATTTGAAAGAAGAGATAATGCTGCTGAGAAAAGAGAACGACCCCCTCAGGAATTATATCATGCGAAAAGATTTGCTGATCAAAAGCTTTGAAAAGGAAGAGGAATCTCGAAAAGATGACAGCAGTTTCCAATTACCCAAGAGAAGTGTTGCACGCCCTCTGCCTCAAGACCCATGGAATTATTTATCAAATACCAGCAATCGTTTCATGCCACTGGCAACAACTATCGATGATACATATGCAAGAATCGTTGAAAGTAATAACAACACAGAGGCCCAGGAAACAAGCGTGAATGGCAACATTCAACAGCCACGCTTAGAAAGGAAACAGGTATCAGGGTGCATTTCTGCTTTTTCAAACATAACGGCGACAAAAACATCACAAGCAAATGCCAATACAAATGCAAATACTGCAGGAGATTCAACAAATTTTGCAAGAAAACCAACAAGATTACCTTTTGGGAGGAAACCATCCGTTCGAAATTGTACAGAGGTGATAGGAGACTCAATGGTGAAACACATAATGGAATACAAGATGAGTGAAGCAACAGGAGGATCTGAGAAAATATTTGTGCATGCTTTTAATGGAGCCACAACAGATCACATGAATAGTCACTGTATACCTCCGATGAAAAAGAACCCAAAACGAATCGTGCTTCACTGTGGAACAAATGATATCAGTGTGTATGTATGTATGTTTGGATTCACCACAAAATTAAAATATTTACAATTTAAAATAGTACAGAGTAATTAAAATACGCAATTTACATAACAATACATGTAATACAAATTAAGAAACACCCCTAATCATAGTGGCAGGGATAGCATTAAAAGATGGAGTTGACCTTATTTCCATAATGGTCCCCTTAGAGATGGTTGGAAAAAATATATATATATATAATATGTGCTTTTCAAAAAAGGCCGGAATCCTGAATGTGTGAGAGGTTGTGGTTTTAGTAGAACACATATACGTCGTTTTCCTCTCTCGGTATATTTTGGAAAACATTTTCTTTGATTTTGTGCTTAAACGAGTTGATATTAGTTATGGACTTTAGATTAGAAGATAGGCTTTTCCATATTTTTGGCCCCAAGTACGACAAACATTTTTGGCCAGTGTTGCTTTTGCGAAAAGGAAGGTTCAATTTAAACTTGGACCTTCGTGTCACTCGGCTTTGGTCGATTGGGTGCAATATTTCGTCAGTATAAGCTGGAGCTGTTCCTTTGAAAAATTTCATTATGTTTACACATGTATGTTGATCAACTCTGTTCTTTGTCGGAAGCCAATTAATAGCTTTGAATCCTGCTGTCCCAATATGTACTGTGTTGGGGCAGCAGAATTCAGTAATGGTATCAAGTATTGTACCCAGGGGTGATCGTTGGAATGCAAAAGTCAGCATAACAAATAGAAGGATGAAAGAGCTGTGCGCACGTGAAGAATTACGATTCGTAAACAATGACAATATAGATCCAATCAATGAACTAATCTACATCTGAATGCAGAAGGAACACGTCTCCTGGCAAATAATTTTTTGAACGCCTTAGGCCATTATTGACTTAGGAACGGTATAGAGTCAAGATCAAGACATGTTCAGGATACTATAGAGCCTGTAAACACGTTAGGAACTAATCAGGTGTCGGATTTGGAACAAGAGGCTTCTGCAATTGCATCTGAAACCTCTGAGGTTGACCTCCCTGATGATACTGATGCTCGGTCCAAATTAAAGTTGCTAAGGTTAAGGAATGTAGGTAGAGTAATCATAAGGTATTTAAACATCAATTCTATTAGGAATAAATTTGAAGCTCTTAGAGAAATAATTGCAGCCAACATAGATATCTTGATGGTTGCTGAAACTAAAATCGATTCTTCTTTTCCAAAGGGACAATTATTAATTGATGGATTTGCTGCTCCCTATAGGCTAGATAGAAAGCACGACGGAGGGGGCTTATTAGTCTATGTTAGAAGTGATGTCCCCTCACGATTATTGACATCCTTTAAATTTGAGGATGGTATAGAATGTGTTAGTTTTGAAATCAACCTTAGGAAGAAAAAATGGACTATTTTCAGTGTTCATCGACCACCAACGCAATCGCAACAGTTTCTCTACGAAAATGTAGGTAAAGCTTTAGATCACTACAGTTCGAAGTATGAGAATTTCATGTTCTTAGGAGATTTCAATGCTGTAGAGACAGACGAAGATGTACGAAACTTTCTGAATACTTATAGCATGAAGAATTTAGTAAATGAACCTACATGTTATAAGACAGATAACCCAAGATGTATTGATTTAATTTTGACAAATCGTAGTCGAATTATGCAGCACACCACGGCAATAGAAACGGGGTTATCGTATTTTCATAAAATGATTGTCACCGTATTGAGAACCACTTTTCCAAAGAAAGGTCTCTCCCTCATAAATTACCGGTGTTACAAAAAATTTTGACCAAACTAGTTTTAACCAAGACTTGCGGACTGATGGCAATGTGGATGCTTCAAATTCAGACTATGTGGCATTTGAAACTGCTTTTGATAAGGTATTAAATAAACATGCACCACTAAAGAAAAAGTATATTAGAGCTCTCTAAATCCATGTTGCAATTCATATAACATTTTAATTTTTAGATGCATGTTTCATAATGTGGCTTGTCAAGATATGTTCCATGATTTTGCAGGCAATGCATGTCAGGGATATTGGACGATAATTACAAGCTGCAGTCTTGCCCCCTTTTTTGAATACTGGTGTTACTTCTGCGCTTTTCCAATCCATGGGAATTTGGCCAGTTTCGTATGACTTTTGATAAATCATTGTAAGGATTGGTGCAATGTTTTCTTCAAGTTGCTTCATAGGACCAGATGCTTTATATGATTTCAATTTTTCTGGTAACTTTGAGACACCGAGCGTACTTATTACTATATCATCCATGTCAGGAAAGGTTGACACTTTTTGCATAGCTGGTTCAATAGGTCTTTCCATTACAAAGACCGACTCAAATTGCTTATTTGGAACATCTGCTTTTTCTTTGTGGTCTGTAACCATTTTGCCATTGTATTTTAACGATACAATGCCAAGATAATCTCTCCGCATCTTCTTAATGTAACTCTGAATTTTTTTCAGACCAGATTTATCATTCTCATTTTTGAGTGGTGTTATGATATCTTCTGCATAAGACCAATGAACATTTCTCAGTTTCTGTTGGATGTCCTTTTTAAGTGCTTTGTGATTATGATCTAATATATTATAATTATGAGTGGAATGTTCAAGTGTCCTTTGCATGTTCTTTCTTCTAGCATAGATCCTATTTCTTTTCCTGATAAGTTTTTCAATGGAACGTGTAATGTATGGGAGTTTATGCTTTGACTTCAACATCTTTGAGGGTACATGTTTGTTCACAATTTCATTCATTCCATCTCTGAGAATTTTCCATAAATCATCAATATTGTGTGAATCAAGCTTTGATGATTCTTCGTTCTTAATTTCTTTTCAGTTCATCTGACATCCTATCCCATTCAGCCTGTTTGTATTGGTAAACTTTTCTTGGAGCTTGTTTTCTTTTTAGGGGCTTACATCAAGCTCCATTAGGGGCACACAGTGATCTGAAACATCTGGTATTACTTCAGTTCGGTTTAGTTTAGATGGAATGTTGGTCGCGAACAGGTCTAATACATTTTTCTCTCTTGTTAAATCCTCAACTACTTGTTCCATGCTATGATCATTGAGGATTTCTGCAAATTTGTAATGAAGTAATCTGTAATTGCAGTTTGTCTTTAACTGTTTATTTCTCCAGTAGTCCCACCCAGGGAAATTGAAATCACCACCAATTATAACATTGTCGTGGTTTTTCCCAAGCATTTGTAGGGATGCCTGTAGCTCTAGGACCTTCTTCTTATTATTTTCACTTGGTTCATAGTAAGCTCCAATATTTAATGTCTTACTCCCATGGATCTCAAGTTTACACCAAAGCAGTTCACAATCAGTCTCAGGGTCTGTTTCTCTTGTAGCTATCAGGTCTTTCTTTGTCGTTAAAAAGACACCTCCATGTGCATCTGTTTTCCTGTCCCTTCTTAGGATCTCATAGTCTGTTGTTGGGAAGACAGGCACCTGTGTCACTTTCTTCCAGCCAAGATTTAGTACCAATCACTACGTCAGGTTTGATACGATTTACCATAAGATGGAATTGTTCCCTTTTTGCATGAAGACTTTGACAGTTGACATTCAAGGTGATAATTTATCTTTTCTTTGCGTTTTTCTTGTTCTTTTTCCATGTTTGCTTAGGTTCTGATTTTGGACTAGATGATTGCATTGGTGCCCATGTGGGCTGCATCAAGACTTGGAAATTCACTGCTGCTGTTAATCAGCTCATTAAACTGGTTGTGTAGCTCTATGGTTGATTGATCAAAGAGATCAGTACTGATATTCATAAGGCCACAATAACAGCAAAGCCAGCTTGTTGTTAGGTCAGCAAGTCTCTCGTATTCATCACTGCTCATTCTTATACATTATTTTTGTGTAACCAGTTGTCACATCCATCACATTGGAGAGCATCAGTAAACCAGTCCACATTTTCCTTGCAAAGAAGACAGGGAAAGGAGCTGTCATTTGATTCACCAGAGTTGCATTGTACTTGTATCCTGCAATACCGAACTGCATCCTGCAATGTGATACATGCGTCTTGCAATACAGAGCATAAGAAACCTAACTACTTTTTTGAAGTGTACTTGGCTCTGCTCTATAAAAAAAACCATATTTGGTATTTTTCTGCTTGTGAAATTTGCGAAAAAGGGGTTTAAAAAGATCAGTTCAGTTCAGTTTTATATTTTAAATTCCACTACATACAATTTATAACCTAACTATACATACGAATAACTAAACTACAAAGATAATTGTTACAGAAAATAAACACAATGATACAGAAAATTAATACAATATACAAATACAAAGAGGGGCTAAATAAATAAATTGTATGCAGGGAATTACTTAGAGGAGGAGCTCTCTCAATAGGTAAACTAATCGAGGAGAGAGCCCCCCCTATCCTAAGATACTATCAGTTGAAAATAGAAGTTGTGCATTTCCTATTTAAAAATTGATAGCAATTGTTCAGGTTTCAAATAGATTCATCGGTTGACCTTGTTTAGCAAGTAAATTTTTAGTTTTGTTTTGAATGATATTTTTGATGGAGCATTTCTGAGTTTTACAGGTAATGTGTTCCAAAGTTTAGCACCAAGATATCGAATTGACTTGAGACCATATTGAAGACTGTTTTTTCGAGACAAAAATAAATTACCCTGACTGGCCTGTCTAGTGGAGTGCTGATGAACAGATGAACTGAATAAGAAAAAGTCATGAAAGCAACTTGGTGAAGTTTTATTAACAGAATCAAAAACAAAAGTTAAGAGTCGGAGTTCAAAGAGCTCAGAAATTTTTAGGAGTTTGAGGTCAATGAAGATTGGAAGAGATGGAGACATGCGAGGCTGAAATGAGATAGCTCTGACTGCTTTTTTCTGTAATTTGAAAATTGGATCAATGTATGATGCATATGTTTGACCCCAAACAATAAGACCATATTGCAAGAAGGACAGAAACAAAGCATTATACAAGCAAAGTAGAACATCTAATGGAAGTAAGTTCCTAACTTTGAAAAACATTCCACATGTTCTTGCTAAATTTTTAGAGAGTTCACTGAGATGGAATTTCCAGCTTAGATGCTCATCCAGGAGGAGACCTAAGAACTTAACAAATTTAACTCTTTTAACATGTTTCTTGCCTATTTTGATATCAGAATCAGAAGGAACATTGACAGATGAAGAATGGAAGATAATATAGTTTGTCTTATCAATGTTTAATGATAATTTATTAGCATCAAGTCATTTCTTTACCAATCTCAGCTCTTTGTTGACAACTTTAATCAAATTAGATAGGTCTTTGGATTCATAGTAGATGTTTGTATCATCAGCAAAGAGATAAAAAGTCAGTTTCTTAGAAACATTTGGTAGATCATTGATATAGATAAGGAAAAGTAATGAGCCCAACACAGAACCTTGTGGTACACCACAAGTAATTGAAAGTAAGTTGGAATTACTCCCATTAACAGAAACATATTGCTTTCCTTCAGACAGACATGACCTAAACCACTCAAGGGCACACCCACGAACACCATAGTGTTCCAATTTAGATAGCAAGATTCTATGATTAACTGTATCAAAAGCCTTTTGTAAATCAATGAAAATACCACAACCAAGTCTTTTATTGTCAAGCGTATTTCTTACAGCTTCTGTCAAGCTCACAAGGGCATGATCAATTGAGTGGTTTTCTTGAAATCCAAATTGTAAAGAATAAAGAACGTTATGAATTTCAAGGAATCTATAAAGCCGTTTGTACATTAACTTCTCAAATATCTTGCTGAAGATGGGTAAAAGGGAAATTGGCCTATAGTTTAAAGGAAGCTCAGGATTTCCTTTTTTAAACAGAGAAATCACCTTGGCAATTTTAAGTTTGTTGGGAAAAATACCAGACTGGAAAGACTGATTCACAAGATGCGCAAGAAGTGGAGAAACAGAGTATCCAATAATTTTAAGTAATTTTATGGGTATACTATTAGGACCAACTGACTTGGAAGGATTCAAAATGTTGATCAGGTCATTAACTTCTATCAAAGTAACTGGAGTAAGGAAAAGTGAATTACAGGCTCTGTTAGATAAGTAATCAAGAGAAGACTTTGGAGTCATTGGGATTGTCTTTGTTATTTCATCAGCAACATTGACATAAAAATCATTGAAAATATTTGACATTTTAGAAGGGTCTGATGCATCATTGCTACTTTCAAAGAACTGATCTTGCAACAAGCTTGCACAATCTTTACAGGAGCATGGCTTGAAAGAGCTTGAATTGAATATATTAACCCAATTTTGGCCCATTTGCATTATTAGAGCTTAAGCAAGCTTCACAATAATTCCATACTAGAATCATTCTTAGGGCGAGTACGACGACAAAAAACAAAAAACTCGTACCCGCCCTAAGATTTCTCATCAAGCTGCGATTTCCAAATGATGTTCCAATTTCAACAATTATCCAACTAGAATCATTCTCGAAGAGACTACAAATCATGCTTGTGTGAGTTTGCCTTCAGTTCAAGCTTTAAAACAAACAGAACAACAAAGATGTGTTTTTCCAAAGGAAAATCCAGCATCATCTGCTTGAACTGGAAATGAGCTTGATGGTGACTGTTTTTAGTATGATAGCAATCTCACTTTAGATTCTTGTCAGTCTCAAACGGGTTCAAATCCATTTGCAGGCATGTCCAGCGTACAACGAAAGATGTGAGAAGAAAGAATAACAAAACTGTAATTTTGAAAAGCTTTGTGTTCACTTGAATGTCACCGAACTGATTGCAAATGAAATTTATATATCTCTGTTGTTACAAATCACGATGCAGATACCTGAAAAAAGGTTAAAACAACTTAATGCTATAAGTTGTAGTACAATTTAATTTTTTCCATTATTTTATGATATCAGAAACGTTACGACCAGCATGCTCTACAAGCGCCCGATCCTCTGTTCTGCCAACTGTTGGTGGGCATTGGAAAAACATTTAGTTAAGAAACTTTTTCAATGTTGCAAGAGGGTGAATTGCTACACCAAGTAAGAAACTGCTAAGAAGTTTTCGTTACTTAAATTCAATAGATTTAAGAAACATTCCTTACTGGGCAAATTTCTTAGTTTCTTTGAAAACAATCCCTGTATATGTCCACAGGTTATTGTTTGTTCAATAATATGCACGGATTGAGCTGCTGTAATTGCATTTAATCTATATTGTTTTGTCCTGAACTTCTATTACAGTAGTTACATAAAATTCCTTCATTCTCAAATTGTCTAACTTGATTATCAGCATACAGTATGCTAGTTCAAAATGGATTCTCCTGTTTCCATATAGCAAGATCTGTCTCCATGATGTAAATGTAGACGATTCAAACATCTTCAATTCTTACTTAATTCTTACTTACTTAATTCTTACTCTTCTTTGATCTACACTCTCTTAAACTTAACTCTTCTTACTGTCCATATCATGATAGAGTTCTTGGCTGCAGATCGCTGTTACTATTTTCAATTAAACATGGGTAGAGACTGGGGCCAAATTCAAAACAGAAAAGATTGATGCTTTTGGAGATATTGAAGCAGTTGCTGTGAACACTGCAAGTTTCACTGAAGAATCCAGAAATGTCCTTTTCTCCCGAACTTGTCCATACCGTTTTCTGAAGTAGTGCCAAGTCCCCTGTAAGAATGAAAATTGAAAGTGTTAGCCACAATATAATATGTACCAGCCTAATCCTTTTGACATACCTCTCCAAAGAGCTATATGAAACTGAATCTTTGAAACTCATTTAAAACTTTGGTAGGTAAAGTGTCCTAAAATTCAAGGAGCTACCTACCCGCCCCAGTCCTTTTAGTTTCTAATAACAATATATGAAAAGTCTACAATCTACATTTCACATTAAGCTTTCAATCATGTACTGGTACTTATATGAAATGAGAAACACATGAATTGAGTGCTTTAGTCTGCCTCGATTAAGTAAGTAATATGCCGATGTAAACCCAAAACATACCAGAGACGTAGGAACCGGGGGGGGGGGGCACTGGGGCACGTGCCCCTCCAAGATTTTGCAATAAACAAAACTTTTTATTTTTCGGGAAGTGCCCATTTAGCTTAATGAAAAAAGTGCCCTTCAAGTGTAGTACCCCCCAAGTTTTAGATGCTCCCTGCGTCCCTGAAACATACGATGCAAATACTAACCACTTACCATGCAATACAGTGAGCTTCATGAAATGCAACACATACACAGTCCTCGGAGAATGCAGTGAAAGAGAGATATTTTCGCCAACGATCTGTTGCCAACTCTCTGGTGATGTGAAGATGATGCTGAATATACCTCCTTCTTCGATGTCTTTCAAAACCTCCTCTGTCTGACTGCAGTCGACTGGTCAGAATAAATTGCAGCAGCGTTGATACCAATGTCCTTGAGTTTCATTACTTGATCAAACATCAACGACTGGAGTTGTGAAATAACGAGTATGGAATTTTGAAAAGATTCACATCTTAAATAATCAGCAACCAAGGGAATGGCATGAAAAATCAGCGACTTCCCGTATCCTGTAGGTGCACTAAAGTAAAGGTTCTTCCCTGGAAAGAAACAGCGAAGGGCCTTTTCTTGATCCTCAAATATGTTGGGAATGCAATAATATAACTTAACAAATACCAATCCTTCTTTAAACCTCTCAGCGCTCCAAACTAAATTTACACACTTCGCATTTTTGAAACGAATGAGCCAGCACCGCGCGGCATGATTGCTCGTGGTTTCTTATGGACATGTAGGACAATACCAACATTTTTGTCCAATCAAAATCCGAGTTGCTTGCCAAACTTTCTGGGGAAATTGATTGATCGATCACATTCTTCCAAATGAGGCTGAAAAAGCGTTTCGACTTTAATGCGCAGACTCTACACTTCAGGATAGTTGAGTCTGCACGCAGGTTCCAGCATTCCCCAAGGTTCCTGTCTTGGCCCTCTTCTCTTCGTAATATACCTGAATGATTTTGAAAAATGTTTGAAAATTTCTAAGGCTGATATATATGCTGATGAAACTCACTTGGCCTTAACATCAATGAATGTCAAAGAACTGGTCGATAAGGCTCTAGAAGAATTGACCCATATTTCTGAATGGATGCAGTTAGATAAATTAAGTTCCAATCCTCAAAAAACGGATGATATGACTATTTGGCCACCCTCGTAGAACTAATAAAGTCGAGATACGCGAAAACATTGAAACAATATGATTCAGATATAAAGCAAGTGAAAAAACCAAATCACTAGGGCCTCACGGAGAAGAACAATTCAAAACTGTCAAAGGGAAATTCGTGGAGGTCTTACATCTTTGAATAAATTGAAAAACATCCTCCCGCAATCTCAATTAAGCAATGCATATTGTGCTCTTGTAGAAAGTCACGTACAATATGCAGATGTTATTCAGGCTTGCCTTCCAAATTCAAGAAAGGAGTACCTGCAACATCTTCAAGATAGAGTCATTTCCATGATCGATACGTCCAGAACAAAAACGAAAAATAGATGGTCAAATAATTTCCTTCATGCTGGACAACTTGTCAGGTTTTATCATGCAATTATGGCCTGTAAGATGATGAATAGACTAGAAAATCTCTGGAACAAATTTCAACAAAGATCCCAATACTCCAGTTGTAACACGCGATTCTGCAGAGATCTTCAGATTCCAAGGTACAATTTGGTGTATACCAAACAAGGATTTTCCTATTCAGCTCTTAAGGTCTGGAATGAAATCCCTGTAAGTATCAGGGAGCTTCCTACCTTGTGCCGATTCAAAAAACAACTAACAATACATTTGAGGAGCTGAAAGCTATTTAAAACACAACAGCCACGAAATTAGCCTTCGATGTTTTTCTCTTTGGTTATAGATAATAATGATTAATAGAACTGTGTACTTTCTGTAGTATTAATAGCTGAAAGGATATTGTGTCTAAACAACATATTTGGCTAATCAGTAATAATCAAATCAATGCAGGACATGCCTTGCCTCTATTTCATGTTATTAGCTTATCTATCAGTTGATATATTCCTTCGTTTCAGTAAGCTCATCCAAAGAGCCTCTGGCTTCTTGATATCTTCATTCCACCACTGCGAAGATCTACAATCTAAATCGCTTGTTAAGAACACGCATTACATTACTTTATTCGACTGCTTTCTGAGTAACATGATACAGGGAACTAGTAAATATAAGATAAATGTGTCAAGGATTTCCTTTATTGAAACAAAGAGCTTATTAAAACAATGTTAATTTTTCACAGTACTTGAGTTTCTCTATTCTGTGGCGGTATGAGAGTTAAGTTTCATTTCCCTCCACTTTGGTGTCAAAATCGAAACCTTTTGGACGATCAAAATTTCGGACAATTTTTTTTGTCCCAAAGTTTAATTGTCCGAAAGTTTTAAATTCTTTGATAATAGAAAAAATACAAGCTTTTCCCATGCTACTGTTACAAAATGATATACTGTTATCGGTGATTTTGCTTCCAAAGTGAATTTTCATATTGCAGTTGTCAGTAGCAATGTTCTTGAGTCGATGAAGCTACCTCTCGTTTTCGTCTGCAATCTTGAAAACTGTTTTTTAAATGCTTTGGGTGCATCTATATAGTTAAAAAACATAAAAATTATAAGTAATTTTAAGATAAATTTTGGCTTTATTCAAAAATTGTTTATCTGAAATCTTCGAAAAAGCGTATATGATTAAAAAACATAAAAATCACAAGTAGTTTTAAGATATATTTTGGGTTTATGCAAAAATTGTTTATATGAAATCTTCGAAAAAGCGCCCGAAAGTTTTGTGCCCGAAGTTGTTTTTTCTGAAACTTCTCCGTCCGAAAGTTCTCGATTTTAATGTACCAGAAAATTGCGCACTTACAATATTTGCATGTACTTCGAAGGTCTTGGGGCCTTCGGGTCTGGGGTCTCATGGTCTTTGGGTCCAGCAAATACCGGGTGTCCCAAAATGATGTATTATCGTTTGATTGCTTATATGTCCATAACCGATGAACCAATTTTCAAAAACTGGTACAACCATAACCAACATCTTTAAATACAATTTAGCTTTAAGGCAATCAAATAAAACAAGTGTTTGAAAATCAGTTCATCGGTTATGGACATGTAAGCAATCAAACGATAATACATCATTTTGGGACACCATGTTTGTAATTAAAACATAACTTGAATTACAAATTCATTAAAGTAACATTGTGATAAAATCTATTTTTGTAATTGTTTGCACTGCCATTTTTCAGGGAGCAAGACAACGGCGACGCCTCAGACGTCAAAGTACTTGTTGAGGTGCAAAGCGAAAATACAGGTATCGTCTCATTAAACCAAGTGCGCCTACCTGGTATGAACTGCGTTTATTCCCAGTACTGTTTTCGTGACACAGAGCAATTGCTGTCTTTTCAAGATGACGTAAGAATAAGTTTGTGGTTTCAAATTCTGGTGTTAGTGTAATACGAGATCAACAGTTATACGAGATGACCACAGGGAATCATATAGTATGCTTTTTGATTGTCAACACTAACTGACGTTAGAATTTGAAAATCACTGAAACTAAAGAATCTATAAGTTTTCTTATATTATATGTGCAAAGACAGCAATTACTCTGTGTACTACCGGGTGCGCCAAAATAAACTATGCACTTTTAGCAGTCCACGATAAATCGTACACTTGACAGATTTTGAAGATTTTTGACTTAATCTTTAGCCAAAAGACTGAATTAGATTCTAGGATTTTTTGCAAATTTTACGTTTTCAGTTTTTAGAGCTACGAACGAGTTTCTTAAAATTTTCGTTTTCGAAAACGCTGAAAACGATCCAAAAAACATTGATCAAATTTTTTAAAGACTCAACATGAATGGACAAAGAGAAAGCGTTTTCAACGTGATTTGGGGATTTGAAAATTGATTATTGTAAACTTCTGCACCAGAGTTATTTCAACGATTGGCCTGTTGCGAAATTCTGTAGTAGTTACAATGAAATGCTGCCCCAAAAGCCGTCACAAAATAAAAGATGTAACAAGACTCCATGCTTGCTGGCCTCACGACGCCTCCTCGCTTGTGTTTTTAACCCCCTTGACACAGGAACACAACCTGCACCAAAGCATAAATTCAATGACATCACAAAAGAAAAGACAGTTCTTTGTATCCTTGAGAATATTATTACATTTCTCCCAAGATAGTACGAACTTTCGTACAGCCGCTTACAATTAATCGATTTCTAAATCTCAAATCACCACGAAAAAGTGTTCTCTTTGTCCATTCATGTCGATTCTTTAGAAAATTTGATCAACGTTTTTTGATCGTTTTCAGTGTTTTCGAAAACGAAAATTTTAAGAAACTCGCTTGTAGCTCTAAAAAACTGAAAACGGAAAAAATTGCAAAATATCCTAAAGTCTAATTCAGGCTTTCTGCTAAAGATTAAGTCACAAATCTTCAAAATCGGTCCTGTGTACGATTTGTCATGGCCTGCCAAAAGTGCATAGTTTATTTTGGCGCACCCGGTATGTCACGAAAACAGTACTGGGAATAAACACAGTTCCTACAAGGTAAGTGCCCTTGATTAGACTGATTGATCACAAATAATAAATCACAGTTAACATAATAATAATGGGCTTTTTTGAGCTACAATTTATGGGGGGCGGGGGGAGTGGTGGTTCTTTCCAGCTCTCTCCATAAACTGCGTTTGACTCACCAGAATTCAATAGAATTTGGTTCAGTTATAGAGCAAGTAGTTTGTAGCATGCAGTGCAATTTGAGTGTGGCTGCCAGGTCTTATGACATCACAGTGACGTCATGAAGTTGAAAATCAATGAAAATCAGGGTTTCACAGTTAAAGTTGTGTTTAAAGAAGATCTTGCATGAACTTTATGCAGTTTTGGTTGAATTTATCAACATAGCTGGTGAAAATATCATTTTATTGGAGATAACGATTTTCGGGTGATATGACGTAATTTGTGCCATTGATTTGTTTTATGTAGAAATAGAGAAAAAGAGGCTGCAAAATGGTGGTAACCTATTACAAAGGTTTCAATGGAGTTCATTAAATTGAAAAAATGGGAGAAAATTCATAAAAATCACTAATTATGCCAAAATGGCAGCTAAAATGACATCATAATAGAAAAATGCTGACATCAGCAAATTCCAGAAATTCTGGCATCAAATGAAAGCTCTTCATTTGCTGATTCAGTTGCTATGTGATGCTTCATAATTCAATGAAATCCAAGTATGGGCATACCACGTGACTTATGAGCTCTATTGTTTAAAAATTTTTCCATGAAAATGTAAAAATGAAGATAGGCACTAAATCCTTACTGGCTGACAAAATTGACACGTGACACGCCCTAAACCAATCAAATGGAACCGACAACCAACCGGGAAATTTGAAATATCACATTTTAGGCCACTTTTTTGGACTTTAGGCCGCTTTTTGACGATTTTACCACCCTTCACCAAAATATAAATCGACAGAAGGAGCATGAAGATTTTCAAAAAATTTCTTGACAGACCTGTTCCCAATACTCTAATACAAAGTTAATCATCGTCGCTACAAATTATTTCAAAATTTGGAGAAATGCCAACGTTTTGAATTTGACCTCATTGACCTCACTGTGGCTTGCCATAGTAAAGATCTCAGTAATGGCTGAAACGTATGCACATGGAGAATAGATACTTTGCTTCGAAGGTCTTATTCTGTGTGTTTAAGTATCTCCAAAACTCTTCAAAAGATGTCAAATTTAGAGCAGTATCTGGAGTTTTTTTCAGTTTTGAATTAACATAGATACATCAAAGAACTGATCCTGAGGGGTAGGATGAACAACAGGAAAAGTGAACTTTACGGGCCTAACAAAACACCGCACCGTCGTTATAAATTAGAGACGAATTTAACAGGTACTTACTTTTCTATCTCGCAAGAAGAGGACCACAAACTGAAAATGTGAACATACAATTCCAATTAACTTTGAATCAATAACAAATAACGACTTTGCTCAAGAATGGCAAGAGCTGTAACATCCAACGTGGCCAGAGCAAACGCTTTCGTGATGTCCTCTTCGATAACCAAACCCTTGCTCCCAATACTTTATCCAACTCTGCTCTCATCGTTACGAGATCGTAAGAATGGGAATCGGCAATTACATTATGCCAAAACCTCTTATAATTCATCAATCGTGTGCCTTGCTTTTGGTGCAAGAAATGGCTTTCGTTTCGTCCTCAGTGTAGCAGGTACATGAAATAGATTTGAAATGTTGGATTCAATGCGCGTAAGAATAAGATAACAAACGGAAGAAATGTACATCTTGTTTTAAATATGAAAAATATATTGGCCACTTCGTCAAAATAACATTTGAAATACTATTTTTAAAGCTCCTTCATATCAATTTCATTTTTTGAGCCTGCCATAATCTAAACATCGTATTTCTGTGGCGTTTTAATTAATCAATTCTAGGTCATGGTTCCGTGGCTTCTACATGTGATCAGCCACCGTGCTTGTGCATTTTGAAAATAGCCATTTTAGCCATTTTAATTTCAGTCGGACTCGGCACGATGTTTAAATCAGCTTTTTAGACACGACAGATTCTGCCCTGCCGTATTTGATACAGTTCGATTCGTCACTGCAAAACGAGATGTTTAAACTAAGCCTTATACTCTTACTGAGTTGATTTGGACATTAGCCGTGGCTTTATTTCATCGGTTCAAGTGTACTGAAATGTTGAAGTCCTCATAAAACCGTAATGTCTGTTTTGAAGAGTAACATAAAAACTATTTTTTCTTATTTGTAGAACTTCTTACTGGATTTGGCCTCGGATTCAACCACTTCAAGGCAATGTTTATCAAACGATTTTTGAATTCAAAACGAGAAAAGAAAGCTCTCATATCCCAGATCTTACTGCCACTTATTATGACGATCATTGGTCTCGCATTGGCTCGCGTGACGCCATCTCAAACAGAAGATCCTTCTCGTGTGATTGACTTGTCAAAAGACCTCGTTGCAGCAACGACTGGCAATGGTTACTTTGCTGACTTCCGCTCGAGTCCTGACCCAGCTATGCTGAAGGTATCGCATACTCACTCTAGTTTTTAAGTAGGTAAACATAACAAATGTAATGTTAATAAATCTACGAGTTCATGATACTTTCAAAGGGGTAAAGAGAGGGTAGAGGGTAGAGGGCAGAGGCACTGGGAGATGGACGAAGCGGCTCGGCAGCCACTCCAAAAGGGAAACTACATAGAGGAAACTGACACATTGCATTCTACTCAGAAGCGTTCTTTGTCACAGCAAGATATCATACACCCTAGATATCAGAGCCATTAAAAGATGAAAAAGAATGAAAACATAGAGATGAAAAATTTAGGAGCAATGGAAAAAATAGCTGGGGCCGTTGTTAATGATGTAATGGTTTTGGTGCTACAAGAATCTAAATTGAACAGGAACCATTATGCCTGTCATGCAATTCTGTGCAGTTCTTCAAGGGGTGCACTGTCTTATTCTTACAACTCCTAGATGTGGTTTGTAAGGAGTACAGTATGGTTGTAAATACCATACTGTTAGGTCGTTAGACTGTTAGACTAAGAATAGACTGTTAGGTCGTTTCCGGTTTATTTCGTTGGGATGCAGCTTTCTTACAAATATTGAATATGTGTAGGTCAAATTCCAGTAATCCAGTGTCAAACCTAGGTTTTGCAAAATATTTTTAAGAAAACTCTTTGAATTTTTGAGGAGGACAAAGAAGCGTTAAATTTGTGTTTGAGAAGTTTCGCTGTTACTGAGATATTTTTTCTGGATTTATATCATATTTCTAATATTTTGGGATTTTCTCATTCATTCAAAATTTTGCAAGTTTTGTTGAGTTTGGCTCATTTCTAAAAAACTCTGTTTAGTGTTGAAGTTATGAGAATTTTGCTTGGTTCTTAATGGTTCCTCAAAGGGTTTCTTAAAAGTTCCGTAAAAACTTCTTATTTACTTTTTGAATACGTTTATTGATTCAGTTTTTTCCCTTGTACATAAGAAATTATGAAATTGACCAGAAATACGAGAGAATCGTTGTTTTCATACGGTTCATCGAGATCTGTGAATTGGGTATAGGCGGGATCCTGACGAGATGGGCTTCCCTGGTTGACCGAGGTGTGTAAAAGCCTGTTTATATGAGGCGGACTAGCTCGCCTGACCAGGCTGGTTCGCCAAGGTAAGATCTGAATGAACAAAGAGCAACAAGGAACCCGGTCAGCCGAGACCTGTGAATTTGGGTAGGCGGTATCCCGGTGAGACTAAACCCCAGCGAGATAAAAAATTTAATACCATAGTTATTTCTCCTACACCGTCACAGGGTTGCCGCTAATAAAGTTTTATGATACTCTGCCTATGATACTATACCCTCCACTTTATCAAGATAAACACCTCTAACGCGTCGGATGTTACTTCTGCACCGTCACAGGGTCACCGCTTTCTGCAGGCTCGTGTGGCCCGATCAAACACGAAAGGGTTTACGAACAGGAAAACGGTTAGAATATTTTTGAAAATTCTTTAGCAAGAAAGAACTTTAATCTTGAATCGGAAAAAGCCTCAGAAAGCATATTCTTTCCTATTTATTCATTTAATTTCCAAATATACTTGGCCGAATTGACTAATTCTTTTGGCCGAACAGACCAGACCAATATGGGTGAATCGACCAAAAAGTTGGCCGAAGTGACCATGTTGGGCGAAATGGTGGTTGGGCCAAGTGGAGGTTGGCCGAAATGACCAGGTTCCGAAAGTCTTACCGCCAGTCATGTATCAAACATTGTGTCCGGCTGGGCTGTGTTTCTTAAATGGACATAATCGATTTGCCTATGTTCTTTCTTTCTTTCAGTTTGCAAAGGAATACTACAAACGCGTAAGCGTTAATCTCGAAGATGTTCGAGCCAAAGCTCTCACAATCAAAGCGAGAAACCTGCTCGACAATGTCTACGTTGATGGAAAATATCACAAGGTTGGAGGTGATCAGAAAGGCTGTTGCAGCTATCAGTACATGGTTTTGAATTCATATTGTGTATCAAATGTAAGTGACTAGCTTGAAACCCATCATGTTGCTCAGCTATCTCTGTCAGAAATGTTATTTGAGCAGCTTCTCGCCGATTAAACCGCAGACGCTGGCCCCAATAAAGCTTAGTTTGCATTCTTGAGCTAAATGATTCACTTACAAATGACTCAAGCATCAATTTGACTTCATTTTCAATTTAATGTCTCCAAATTTTGTTCAAAAACATCCAGTCTTAAAGTGAATATGACGTGAACATTTTTATTGTCTTATATTATGCAGTAAACATCGCTGATCATCATGGTGTATTTCCTTTTTGAATTTGGACTTTTATTTCTTCAGAAAATGGGGTTGAATAGCACCCACTTTGCTTCGAAAAGTGGCGGCAACTCTGCGCGGTCAGACCGTTGAGTGCCAGACCCCTGTGACGTAAAGTGTTTGGGTAAAGACAATACCTTACAATGTTTTACACAGGAAACCACGATGAAACCCTGGATAGCGGTCAAGTTTGGCTTGTTCGTTCGCACTTTCCATCGAATAAGACCAAGGAATTTACTCCTGGTGTATTGAATACTTAAAGAACTAAATTTACAATATTATTAAACATTTTTCTCTCTCATCAATGTGATAACAAGGCCATTTGCAAAGTTGTAACGACGGCACGAGATCATGTCTCGCAGCAAATTTATATAATAACTATCCCACACACAGCCAGCCCCGGGTTTTGAAATAACAATTGATAGTCTGTGTTGTCAAAATGCTCGACATTTGTTGCTTTTTATAAAGGGATCAATTTTGGTACTTCATGGGACGAAGACCTTCAGTGGCAAACGAAGATTGGCCATTATTCTAGAGGCGGTTCTCACTAATACCTACCAAAAGTGTGATCAAACGGATCTTAGCCTAGATCTGCAACCAGGTTTGCCTTTGTATAGGCTGATAGCATCAGGAACGAAATTGAAAACTTACCAAAAGAAGGCGTTGTTCTCCATATTATCTTTGCTCCTCATAAAACTTTGACAAATACGGAATAACTGTATTGCTGTAACAAGCATGGCCTAATCCGGCCTGTAATCGCGTCGTTGAAAAACTAACGTAGTAGGCTAGGTTAGTCACAACATCATGTTGAATTCTGTTCCTCCCTTCGTCCTACAACCAAGATCCTTATAGGAATCTGTGAATTTAAGGACTTGCAATCTCTGAAACCAATTGACTGTCTGTTTACGATTAGCCTGAGATCAGGCTCTCCAATCAAATAACCATCTCCAAACTAGGCTAGTTTTGCGATTTGACTGAAAGAAATCCTATCATGAGAAACTAACAGCAACCAATGATTTGTGATCAAAGGATTAAATTTGCCTGTTGTATTTGACTATTTTTAAACAGCAGTGTCGTCACCCTGATAGCAAGATCCAATATACCTGTGTCTGAATATGAAATCCTCCCGGTTTTATCAAAGAAACTTAATGGAGTGCTAATCTGTCATTTCATAGAATTTAGGTGCACAACAGTCCCTAATTGATTGCCAAGATATATTGTGACAATGTAAATGCCGAGGTATTCGAAGAATATGGGTGTGAATATTTTATATGGGGCTTCTTCCAAACCCTAAAACCCCTTTGACGACCATATAGTTTCTTACTAGCAATAGTTATTACTAGGTGCCCCACACCAGATATCTCTAGCAGGTATGGTAAACACTAATGAAAAAAATTGAGGAAGAAAGAATCAGGACAAAAATAATTACTGACATTTGCTTAAAGAACTATAATCTAATGATTCTGGGTGGTTTAATTTGCTGTTTAGACCTTTTGGGGTTTGAGTTTCAAGGTGATTCTAGAATCAACGTTATTTCATCTGATACATTCTTTTCAATCTTTCCTATGATGTTAAATTTTGCATCATTTGAGAAGTCATGGTTTGCTATGCGAAAGTGTTGTTCGATATTTATATACACCGTTATATATAATATAGCTTTATATTATATATGCATTCAATATACAAACTGTACACAAGAAAATATACCTGATGAGTAAGAAAAAGAATCCCTGCTTGGAAAGCCACTTCTCCATGAATATCAAAGCAATGATATTGAAAACTGTCCTGTTTTATTGCCAATATGTTCAATTAGGTTCAGTTAGTTACCCGGCCTTAACCTGCAAAAACGAATGAAAACAAGGAGGAAATTTTCCTTCCTAAATTTGATGACACCCACATAAATTCATGTATTTTTTCCTCTTGGGAGAATGGATTCCCCCTGAATTGGTCATCGATACCAAGGGGAGGACTTGTTCATCCTCCCAAGAGGATGGCACGTGCTAAAGCGTCCACAAGTCATTGCTGTAAGGCCATTGTAAGGCAGAAATGTTAGGAAAATTTGTGTGTGATTTTGGACACGTTTTGATGGTTGTTTGAAGAGGCTTTCTCGAGAAAATCCCTCATAATTTCAGAATGGAATGGCCGATTTCAATAAGGTAAATTTTATAGTAGATTTGAACATATCTACCATTAAACTATATATTTGCCGATATCATTGTCTTGATATCTAGAAAGCCGTGACCTTTCAAACGGGGATTCTTTTTATGGCGATCAAATGAAATTTTTTCGCGGTTAATATTGAACTTTGATGTCTGTGTGGTGTGGTATGAGGGGGCTAGGCCCCTGCACATCTCATGTTTATTTTGAAGGAATTTAGTCATGACGTCGTATCATATGACCCTCCGTTCCGCTCTTTACACCAGTCGGTTAGGTCATGAGCCGTTTGTTTTGATTATTGTTTGTTATTCTCAGGAGTAACTTCCTGCTGTCTTGTGCATTGGGAGCAGAAGTTTTGCATATTTCTCGTGGCTAGTATAAAAGTGAAACGTGTTGGTTTATCGTTGTCTATTTTCATCAGCCAGAGACAGCAGGTGGTTCTGCGATTCAAGTTTCCCACCCACCCGCCACTTTCTTTTCTGCCTCTTTTCTTTCCACGGCCGTCGGTCGTGTGACAAGTGCGTTGGCCCGGAAAAAATAATAAAGTATTTATTTCAGTCCAATCACCGACCTTAAAGTTGTTGTTGTGTTTCGTGCTAGCAAATTCCGGGCGGCTGCACTTACTGCCCAATTTTCTAGCAATTAGCAAGACTGACTTATGTTTGCGTTTAGTTGGAATCTGTGAATCTGAAAAGCTGCCAGGAAAAACAGACAATAGATTTTCGTAGATTCCCAACCCCTGGGAATTGGCCTATTGTCTTCGGTACGTTGCCAAATGCACAGGTTGGGAGTTGGAGATTACTTGGACGAGAGGTGAAGTTAATCAAACATTTTAAAAGGCTCCAAACGCATGGAATAGATATCGTGGTGATTGTCACAAAAGACGAAGAATTCAAGGATTTAATGTTTTGGAAAATGCTCCAAAACTAGCCGCAGCCTTTTCACCATTATCTCTGAAATCCTTCTCCAAGATCTGAGTAACATTTTGAGCCAGGTGAGCTATTCGGGAAAATAGGGGATCATACTTCAATTTTTTGTCAAAGTACCGGTGATCTTCACATGGTTATCGGCCTAAGTATTTTGGTCTGCCAAAGTAAACCCTCCTAGTGTTCAAAATCCTTGAAATAGACAAGCAGTCAAATTATTTTTGAAGAGGTAGATACTTTGTTGTTTATTTTATTGAATTGCAAGCCTATTTGACTCTTCTGAGCCTCACAAGCCAAGAAATTTAAAGGTTACTAGATTTTGGTTCAAAAATAGTGAGGAAAAATGGATCGAATTTCTATGTAATTTGCAAAAAATCTGGCCGCATCCTTTTCAGGAAACTTTTTGTATTGATCGAAATTTTATTTGGCTGTCGGAAAATCGTATCGGTACTGCCTGGAAAATAGGGGATGACATTGTAAAAATTAGATATCTGCGTGTTGGTTTTATTCTCATTTCGCAGCCCGCCATCTTTGTTTGTTTACAATCTAGCAGTCGCAAACAATGGAGAGCAACGACAACAGCTCAAGGTGAAGTCAAAACTATACCCCCGTCCTTAGCCTATGTTAGTATTGATTACTTGAAATTTGGTTTGATGTACCAGGGGGTCAGTTTATGATAGATTGGAGCAAAATTCTCGTTGTTTTGAAGTATGTCGCAAATTTCTTGTGACGTTGATTTCACGTTTGTATTCCCTTTATGGCAAATTGATCTTTGAGCAAAGCTATTTTTTTACATTTTACAGAATAGTTTTTTACTTCAAGGTAAGCATGACTGCGTTCTGCGTTCAGAAAATATTACTCGCTCGTCGATGTTACTCGCAGTGACGCACGTCGGGTGGGAAGTTTTAGTCCATCGAAGGGTTAGTTGAGAGAGCAGAACCTCCGGGCTTTGCAAGAGATTTTCATTGCCAAGAATTCAATAATGTGATTTCTTTGCAACATTGGTTTGCGATTAATAAACTGGGTAAAACTCCGCAGGTTCCTTGTGTGTATTTAAGCTGGCTTGTTTTTGTTTTGGTTTGTTCTCCGCATTTCAAAGTAAGCTCTTTCCTTGTGACCTTCAACCTATGCTCGTTGTTGTTGCTGTTATGGTTTCAGCTGTAGTCAGTTCTAGAAGTGAGGAAAGGAGTGTTTGTAATAATTCTGATTTCACCATTACCTCGGTTTCGAAGGATATCTGCGCGCGCATAAAAACATAATTCAGTCTTGCTCTAGCAATTAGCTATTGCGGACTGTTTCACAAAATCAGCCAAATTTGCGCTAAAATTCATTTTGTCGCATTTCTACTCGTTTTCGGAACCGCGCGGACAAAACCTCAATGAGAGTTTATGTGGATCTTGGCCTTTATGAAGTCAAATGAAGCATTGTAAATCTTGAGGGGTTTTGTCCTTCTGTTTCATTTTAATCAAAGGAGCCATTAATCTGACTCACACGGTATAATTAAGTTTACAACAACGAATTTCCAAAGGCACTGCCTACGAACTACCACACAAAAACAACATCAATTTCAAAATGTGATTCACAAGAATTATTAGATATCCATCTCCAATAACTTCAGCCGCCGTAAAGAGAGCGTCTGGAAATCGTTTGCCATGATCCTTTGCGCTGCATGATAAATCGACTAATCAAATTAATTTTTTAACTGCCAAAAGGCTCATGGTGAAAAATCCTGCTTTCATCTTTAGCGTAATCTTCAATTCGTATGCAAAGAGGGGATTTGTAATGATTTTATCAACGTTTTGAAAGTCTTTTTGCAATAGAAATAAAAGAATAATTGGAAAATTTGATTTAGCAGATTCCGTGTCAGCCATGTAACTTCCGACTTACGTGTGTTTTCATAAGAAATTTGCCTCTCATATCATTGAAAAATGAAGGAATTTGAATGCAGCTCCAAAATCGCTTTAGCAAAGGTTTTCTTAAACTTGAAATAATTCAAACCGTATTTTTGCTCGTGAAAGTGTCATGGTTTCGTAATACTGTGAAAGGTTGACGAAGGAAAAGGAGATTCGCCATCAATGTAACAACGAGAATTTCAGAAAACTTTTAAGAAAACCTCGCCTTATTTTATTTCTGTTCTGGACAACCTAGAGCCTTGAATCTTGGCAAGTGTAAAGATCTGGACCCAAGAATGAAATATATATCTAATTATTATGTCACATGACCTAGTTGTGACGTCACAATATTTAATTTCAAAGTCAATAGGGTTCAGTATTAAACATTTTCTATTGTGATTGTGAGAAAACGGAAAGCAGTAAGGTCATCAGCCCAATTTTAGTGTATTCTTTGGTTAAATAACATTTGCTTTGTAAAGAAAAATCAGTAAAAAAAGATGGCGGCATCACGCAAAAATTCCAAGAATTTGCGCATGCATAGTTCCAAAATGTGCCCAACCATGTTTAAATTACAATAAAAGCTACCTTTAGTTGGATGGAGGATCAAAACTAGTAAATGTTATTCGTCTTTCATCATTTACATTAGCTGCAGATTTTATTAGGATTTAGGCGAAATTTTACAGAGACATCTCTCAGAAATTTGTTTGTTCTATATAAAAGTTTACAACAACAACTTACCTACGATCTACTACCGGGTGCGGCAAAATAAGCTATGCACGTTTTGCAGGCCACAATAAATCGTACACTGAGCCGATTTCGAATATTCATGATTTAATCTTTAGCAAAAAGCCAGAATTACACTCTAGAATTTTTTGCAAACTTTTTGTTTTCAGTTTTTAGAGCTAGAAGCGAGTTTCTTAAAATTTTCGTTTTCGAAATTGTTTAAAGAATCAACATGAATGGACAAAAAGAGGACTTTTTCATGGTGATTTGGGATTTAGAAATCGATTAATTAATCGATAAAATTAATCGCTACAAATAATTGATTTCTAAATCCATAATCACCACGAACAAGTTTTCTCTTTTTCCACTCATGTCGATTCTTTAGAAAACGTTATCGACGTTTTTTTATTGTTTTCAGTGTTTTCGAAAACGAAAATTTTAAGAAACTCGCGTCTAGCTCTAAAAAATGGAAGCAAATAAATTTGCAAAAATCCTAGAAGCTAATTCAGGCTTTTTTGCTAAAGAAGTCATGAATCTTCAAAATCAGTCCAGTGTACGATTTATTGTGGCCTGCCAAACGTGCATAGTTTATTTTGGCGCACCCGGTATCATACTACAAGGATGGTACCAGGAGGGGCAAAATGTCAAGAGTCTATCCCCTTTGATTAAAAATTAAGGTTACTGTATCCCTTCAGGACGATAAAAAGTTTTTTCCGATCAATTTTTGGATTTTTAGATCATTGGATAGCACACACATCTACATACAATTTCTAATAATTTCAAGGAATTTTACTTTATTTTTCAGCGAATTATAAGCAATTTAAAGTAAGGTATTTTCTGCTAGGAAAATGCTGTTTACATGACGAGGATTATTTGAGAACTAAAGGTTAAAGGTTTCAAGTGCCTTTGATTTCCTGTTGAATGGATTTTGCGGTTATAACACCAATTATGTCATTGTAAACTCTGCACTAAATACATACAGGATTACTCTGTTTACTCTTGTGGCCAGATTGAAGTTAATCATTTTCAACAGTGGAACTGTACGCTAAGAAACTGTTTCAGCGCTTTTCTCAAAATCAATTTTTCAGCAACCAATGGGTATTCATACAGCTCCCTGTACCCAACGGCTTGATATAATTGGCTGACATTTGGCAGACAGAGACAAAAGGCATAGGGGGACCAAACTGTGTCTCACTTTTGAGAAAAATTGCATGGTCCAAATTTAACATTTGAATGAATCTCAAAACGAGGCCAGGGAGCGAGGGGCAAAATTGTTTTATTAATTATTCTGAAGCTAAGGCATGCAAAAGAAATTTGAGACACACTTTGCTAGATTAATGTGTTGAGAACGCAAAAATCTCATTGAGATTTAAATGAAACATATCTGGGGGGACAGGGAGGTTCTAGAAGGGGGGAAGGTCCGATTTTCACGTTTTCGGATGTATAACGCCCAATTTTCGGATATTTGTATTCTTTTTGGCTCGTGAATACTCCCTATTTAATGACGAATCGAATGATGTATAGTCTATACGTGCTATGTCGCGGGCGTGATAATCAAGAGAGAAAACACCATGAGTGGTCACTGAAGGGATACAGTAACCTTAAAATACAACTAATATAAACTACTATACCACATTACAGCTAATACAGATACGAAATGCTAGATATAAAGTTATTCGTACAAATATATACTTTACACATTTTCACATTAGATGTCAGGCGAAAAACATGTGACAACAACAACAACCGTTCCCGTCACTGCACCCCACCCCGGGTCCACATTGCTTGAGACACTGCTAATTGGTCTGCGTTTCTATCTAAATCTCAGAAATTGATCGAGTTTACTCCCTGGAAATAATTTAATTTTTACCAAATTTGATTTTCAATTGTAAGAAGGATACAAACCAGTGGCGTCGTGGCCGGGGGGGCCAGGGGGGGCCATGGCCCCCCCTGTGAAAATGTTGTCGGAAAATTCGTCAGTTTTCCATTCTTGTCGGAAAAATCGAAAAAAATTGAATTAATCCATTTTCCTCTCATAGCTACTTATGGCAATTACATGAAATATCACTTTTTCGATCGCAAAACGTAGTTTTTGATGAAAAAGTAGGTTTTTCGGCAAAAAACCTTCGTTCGTTTTTCTGCAAAAATTCCTTTTTCAATCGAAAGAAAAGTGTGTTTTCTGTTGAAAAAATAGACACATAGGCGCAAAAAGTTTCGGACGAATAAATTTCAGACAAATGCTTTCGACCATAACATTCTTGGACTTTTCCCCGAAAATTTGGTCTTTTTACCAACATTTTAGTGACTAAAAACGATAAATTTACAATCTATTTGGCACGTTTCATACTTAAAAAATGTCATGCATTTATGGTTTGTGCATTAAGCTTTCAATGAGTTGCTCGTCAGAATTTGCACGAGTGAATATTGTTGAGGAAGATGGAAGTGAAAACTAAGATGGGATTACTTTCAGTTTCTGTAAACGGATGCTTATAGAAATGAAGATTTATATCAAGCTATCACGTTGTTATCTAAAATTTCAAAACGATCTATTTTTCAGTGCTTTTGAGGTCCTTTTTTCGAAATTTCTCATGAAATACAAATAGTAGATTCTTCAAAATAGGGGCGTTTTGCAACGATCTAAAGGGCGTGGTCACAAAAAAATTTCCCCGGGGGCCAGCCCCCGGACCCCCAGTTTTCCTCCCTCCTTGCGCATCTACCTTCAGCCTCACCTCCAACACCAATCAAGTCTCGACAACAGCCTCACCTCCAACAAGAATCGCCTCTTAACAGGACTGCTGTGTCCCTTTGAAAAATTCTTCGCTATTATGGAACTTTTATGACAAAAGTTCTGAGACATTTTGCCACTTTTTGTACGTTATATTCCTGCTTAATTTTTGTCGGAAAAATGTCTCTTTGTCGGAAAATTCTGACCCTTGGCCCCCCCTAAAATCATGCTCCCACGACGCCACTGATACAAACTGCAGAAGAAAAAATGCCAATTGGAATTATTCAGGTCCCCCCCCCCCCCCCTAGGCTCGTAAAAGAAACTATCAGTACTTTTTCAAAGACCTAGTTTATTACAAAGAGTATACGTACAGAGTAAATTTTCGAATACAAAAGATACACTACATTGTCAATTACAGGGAAATGAAGACCTTGTTATCATTATCATTATCATTATCATTATCATTATCATTATCATTATATGATTAAAGTGCATAACTATAATACAATATTCTACACACTTTACAATTTAAAACCTATTACAAAATATCATATGCTAATTTATATAAATGAGCCTTTAATGAAGATTTAAAACTTTCAATATTGTCAATAACACGAATTTCCAACGGAAGACTGTTCCAGAGAATAGCTGCAGCATAGGCAAAAGTTCGAGCACCTAATGTTTTGTTTTTAAACCGAGGCACTTTTAACAGCAACGCATTACTCGATTTGAGAGTTCTTTCAGGCATATACCAGGTGCGCCAAAATAAACTATGCACGTTTGGCAGTCCACAATAAATCGTACACTGGACCGATTTTGAAGATTCATGATTTGATCTTTAGCAGAAAGCCTGAATTAGATTTTAGAATTTTTTGCAAATTTTTCTATCTTCAGTTTTTAGAGCTAAACGCGAGTTTCTTAAAATTTACGTTCTCGAAAACACTGAAAATGATCAAAAATGTCGATCAAGTTTTCTAACGAATCGACATGAGTGGACAAAGAGAAGACTTTTTCGTGGTGATTTGGGATTCAGAAATCGATTAATTGTATCGATTAATTGTATTGATTAATTGATCGATTTCTGGATCCCAAATCACCACGATTCATGTCGATTCTTTAGAAAATTTGATCGACGTTTTTTGATCGTTTGCAATGTTTTTGAGAACGAACATTTTAAGAAACTCGCTTCTTGCTCTAAAAACTGAACACAGAAAAATTTGCAAAAAATCATAGAATCTAATTCAGGCTTTTTGCTAAAGATTAAGTCTTGAATCTTCAAACTCGGCCCAGTATACGATTTATTGTGGCCTGTTAAACGTGCATAGTTTATTTTGGCGCACCCGGTATCTTCTCACCATGTCTCTAAGATACAAGATGCCTTTCCTATCAAGCACTTGAAGGTGAGCAGCAAACTTTTGATATGCATGATAGATAACAATCAGGGTAGACACAGCCTTTTGCCCCCTCTGGTAACGTTTAAGTGGTATATTAGAGTAGTGTTGTAATTATTGTACCCAGTAATATGTAATTTTGACTTTGTATTGGATTATATATAAAAAACAAAATAATAAAGAAAATAGGATTGATGAAATGAATGACTTGCTTCTTTCTCAGATTACAAACAACACCAATCTTTGTAAAGATGTCAATGGATATGGTTACAAAAGTTGTCTAGATTGTCAAACAGGGTATGTTCATTATCTCTTTTTGAGTTGAGAAATTCAGGTGTCAAGTTATCCAGTCAAGCTATCCTGTTTTTAACTGCTATTCCGCTCGTCCAATCTATTTGTTTTAATTTACACCTACCGGGTATAACTACCTAGGCTTCCTGTCCTGAAATTAAAAGTTGCGAACACAAAGTTGGAATCATTATTTTGTTGCACAAATGTGGCATAGATGCTGCTTCTGTTAGAGATCTTACTCTCTAGCTCGCTGATTCTATAGCTATGAACCTCAGATGACTCTCGAAAACAAGACGTTTTATAGTTTGCTCAAATTTAACTCTCATGACACTTCTGCATACTACATCAATTTCTCTACAGTGTGCGTGTCTAATCTAATACAAGTTACCTAACTCCTGCAGTAAATTGTAAGTGCATTCAAAATTAACCAATTACAACTTGATAAACAAGGTAATAACATTAATCCTTCTGCAATAGTTGCTGAATAGGTTGCGTTACTGATGAGTTTCACTTTTGTTAATTAGATGTCATGCCTCATACTAGAAATGAGGCTATTACGTAAATAATAATTGCAAACAATAAGAAGGAAAAATGTTTCTAAAGAATAAAGATGTGCCGCGTTGTCACGACATCCAAATGAATGAACAGTGTCTCTGAGGAGAAGCATTGGATTCTAAGTAACTATCATTAATAAATTTCTAATTTCTACGTAATGTTACTGCGCGATGGGATTCCACAACAGCTTCTGTTTGTTCTTGAAAACGCTTCAAGTGTCCACCACATTTTCCCAACGTTTCTGCTACAGGACAAGGACAACGGGCGAGCAATGCCCCAGGCAGAAAAATGAACTAGCTTTATTGGGGCGGGCAGTGGTATTAGCGTTGTTAGTCTAATGACATTTTTTTTCGAGTGAATAGACCTTTTTATTTCTTGACAAAGGGGCTTGGATCGAGCGTCCAAATTTGATAGAGTTTGGGAAGGTAAACGAAAGAGTGACCCCCGTTCTCAGTGGATGCACTGCTAGCTGTGGTATGAAGTTGCTTCGGATTTTAAAACTTTTCAGAGAGTTTGTTATCGACTACTTTGTGCAAAGTGAGTTAGCCATGGTTTAATTTACATAAAGGCAAGTGTTATTGGTCTTTTTGCTTTGTTTCTCGTTATTTTCATTCATTTTAGCTGAAATTTTCTTTCATTTGAATAACGACAGTTGAAACGCAAACTTCGATTTGCAAAGTCTCTAAATGAAACCCTTGTAATGCTCGCACTGTTACACAACTAAATCAGCCAGGCCAACGACAAATGAAAATAATGAGAAACAAGGCCCGAAGGCAAATAAAACTTGCTAGCGAGTCGTAAGTCAATTCAAGCAAAATTATCGTCGTTTAACTCCAGGGACTGCGGAGCATGATTTCGATTGGGGGGCTACAAAGTATGGAGAAAGCTGAAGGGGTCTGGAGGTGAAGCCCCCAGAAAAATTTTTCAGACCACGCCCTCTACTTTGGCTATAAATGCGACCAACGCTTTTTTAATTTCAAGAAACAGCCCGGAAAAGATATTCATTTTAAGCTTATTTAACCATTAAATCCTATTGTATATCGCCATAAAAGTGGAAAAAAGTTTGCAGTTTATAGTACGTCTAACATTTGATAGTAAAGGCTCGGGGACCACGCAGCACCTTTTGGTATAAAAGGGAAAGGCCTATGCTTTAGTCTTGTGACGAAGTTAAAAATCTCTTGGAATTGTTTCATTTTAAGAAATAGATAATATGGTAACATAACATAGAAATTACTGCCAGTCAACTTACACCCTCATTAACAGCATTGTTCAACAACTGTAATCGCAACAAGGAGTGGCCAACACTCTGGAAAAGGGGGGGAATGGAAGCCTGCCTGTAAACAAGAGGACCAACTCAACGAAAATAATTACAGACCAATCACTATTCTTAACACAATAAAAAAGTGTTTGAATCAAGGCTAAGTGAACAGACAATGAAGTTTATGGAAAATCATTTAAGCATCTGTTTAACAGCATATAGAAAAAAGAACAGCACAGAAACGACCCTCCTCAGGCTAGTGGAAGACTGGAAAGCATCACTTGCAAGGAGAGAAGTCATAGGAATTTTATCCACAGACATGAGCAAGGCATTTGACCCAACCTGCTGCTAGAAAAGCTAAAGCAGTATGGTTTGTCGCCTGAGGCACTACAGTTAGTAAAGTCCTACTTTGAAGAAAGACAAAATCGAATTAAGTTGGGAGAAATAAGGAGTGAATGGAAAAGAACAGACAGGGGATGTCCACAAGGTTCATCTTTTGGACCATTGTTATGGAACATATTTCAGAATGACCTACCGGGTGTTCGAAACAAAAGTTCCGGAGTTTGATTGAACGCAGACGAAAAAGTTCGTTATCTAGTAATTTATTGTCATTCTAGGTACATGCTCGACATTTCAACTTACAGTTTGGCATATCGTAGGAAGAAATCAGTAATCTGAAGATGGAGTTATTAGTTCTAACATCGCACTTTTATGTTGAAGGCAAAGCCAGAGAGATTTGTTCGCCTTCCTGCATCATCATGATGGAGGGGGAATCTCCGGATGAGCAACACAAAAACTAGGTTTACACTTTCTTTCATTGCTTAGACGACACGTGGAAGAGTTCCGCTCATTCAACATACTGTATTGGTCTGAAAATCGAATCTAATAGGTCTCGGGGGAAAATACTAAGTTCATACCTTGCCACTCAATTCGAACTGGACGTACACAGAAAAATGCATTATTGCATAATATGGCAGGTCGAAAAAGCAATTGAAACCATTCTTTAGTTAAGAAAAGACAGTTTATTCTATTCCGTGCCGTGAAACCGTGAAACAGTAAAATTCCCATTTGGAAGTCCCAGTTGGCACAAAGCAACAATAACAGCACCAAACAGTTTTCCCGAGATCTATTTGTTTCAATTCTTCACACCTTAGGCTAATTCACACAATCAAAAATGATTTGAATCTAAATTCTATTCAATTACAAAGCAACGTTTTCTCTTGTGAATAAAACGTCTGCCCGCTCGGGACGTCAAGGTAATGAACGAATTTTCAACTCAATTTTTGTGCTGCTCATCGAGGGAGTCCCCACCATCACGAAGCAGGAAGGCGTAATAATATCTGTGGTTTTGCCTTGAACATGAAAGTGAAATGTTAGAGCTCATAACTCCAATTTCCGATTACTAATTTCTTCCTGCGATATGCCAAACTGTAAGTTGAAATATCTGGCATGCATCTAGAATGAAAAGAAATTGCCAGATGAAAAAGATTTTTCTATGTGCTCTGTCAAACGTCGGAACTTTTTTTGGGACACCCGGTAGTTCATAAAATTGACTTTTGTAAAATCAGTATGTATGCTGATGACCATCAGTTATACTGTTCAGACAAGAGGCCCCAGTTGGTAGAACGACATCTAAATCACGACATCAAAGCTGCAACACAGTGGTATAGTCGAAATCATTTGCTAGCAAATAAAAAGAAATATCAGGCCATGGTCATTGGTCCTCCAAAAGCAACAGATACCAAAATAACAGTAAATGTAGATGAAGAAGAGATTGTTCCGGCAAAACAGCTTATGTTATTGGGTGTAATAATTGACAAGCAGATGAATTTTAGTGAGCTCATTAGAGAAATCAGTAGGAAAGCAAGTCAGAGACTAGGGGTACTAAATCGATTTCGTAACATCATTCCAACAACTCTGAAAATGGCTATCTACAAGACATCAATCCTGCCTTATGTTACCTACTGCAGTACTGTTTGGCATTTTGCCAAATTTTCTGATCTCAGAAATATAGAGAGGATACAAGAACAGGCAATGAAGATAATTTATTGTGATAAATCAACAGCTATGAAAATCTACTAAAGAGAGCAAAGCTACCTACTTTGCAGAACAGAAGGATCCAAGATATTGCAATATTGATATACAAGGTGAAACACGGATTGGTTCCTGAGTGCATATCAAAGCTGTTTGAAAAGCCAGACCAACGATTTTGTTATACCAAGGTACAGAACAGTTATGAATGGCAAACATTCTATCAGATATTTTGGGCCTCACCTATGGTATAAATTAAGTAAATGTGACAGAGAAAAACCTAGTTTGAACTCTTTTCGTAAAAATGTGAGACAGTTAGATCTAGTGAGCATAGCTACAGACAGCTGCAATGGACAATGTAAATATTGTAATGAATAACTGACTTTTATGTTCTTTTTAAAATATGATATTGTAATTAATTCGTTTTTTTTCTCTAGACATTTTAGATTATCTTATTCTGTTTTATTTATTATAGTTTATAAAATTGTAATTAGGCTAAATAGTGCCCCCAATTAGTATTGTGGCTAAAGATGTATGACACTTTAATAAATTTATAATAATAATAATGATAACATTAATAATAATAATAATAATAATAATAATAATAATAATAATAATAATAATAATAATAATAATAATAATAATAATAATAATAATAATAACATAACGCTGCTATACTTTCAGAGTTAAACATTTTAACACAACAACCTACTAACGCACTTAATCTCCCTGGTTTGTATCATCAATGAATCTACATTTAATAAAATTTCCAAAATTTCGTATCCTGTTCTCGTTTCTATTGATGAAAGTCTCAATGGAGTTGTTAACACGTGGAATACTCGTTATTATGCTGAAAGAGGCCAAGACCCCCGAGTCTCATCCATGAGAAAGGCCACAATCAAGACAAAGTTCACTGCTGGGCTGCTTTAAAAGATGGAGAAAGATTTGGAATGTTCTTCTTTCACAAGTCAGCAAAGGTCAGCAAATGGCCAGATATGTTTCTCGCATAGAGGTGCAAAACTGTGGAATGCCCTCTCAGCCGAGTCAAAGCAGGCATTATCTCTGTAAAGTTTTAAGAGAACTATTTAAAAACAGGTTCTCTGAGGTACCTTTAGGAATACTATGAAATATCTTAAGTGGCTCTCTGATGTACCTTTCGGGGGTATTCTGAAGTATCTTTATGGTTGCTCGGAAATACCTTTTTTTTTTTTTTTTTTTTTCTATAACAAATAAGATTTAAAATACATTAAACAAAACACTACAATTTCAATTTAAACTGTTGGGGTGAGAGGCAAAAAACCAAGGTTATCGTGTTGCCTCTCACACCACAACCCTATTTACAATATTTATATTTTCAAGCAAAGGAAAGTTAAACTATACACACAGAAATGAATGAAGTCAACGGACAACGTATTCAGGGCAAATAGACAGGAGAATAGTCCAACAATCCGAGAATTCGCCCAATCCCCCATGCCACAAAGACAAACATTAGGCGAATTTCCAGACCGCTGGAGCACATCCCCTGTCTAAAAGTAAAAATATATAGTTTTAGATTCCTTATCTAAATCGATTTGTGTTTTTGATGTACCTGACAGTACATTGTAGAATCATTTTGTTGGCTATTGTGTTGTAGGTTTTGCTACCAAAAAGTAATAAATCACATAAATGATCATCAGGTAATTGAGTTACATCGTTGTTTACAATGTTAGATAGTTCTTCAAGCAGGATATCCCTATGGTGTAAGTACGATTGGCAGTGCAGGAAGAAATGGGCAATTGATTCCACTGCCACATTGCATGTACACATTGGGTTGTTGCGGCCAAAATTGTGCTCAAATCTATGTTCGTTCAGGTCACTAAACCTAACGCGAAGTCTAGTTATGAGTGCTGAGTCATGGCTGTTAGTGATTCCATGCATGAGGTTTTTTTGAGGCCTTATAATGGAAATCAATGATTTTTTGAACTGAGATATTGTCGTAGAGGTTCTTATTTCAGAATCTAAGCCATTCCATATTTTTACACAAGAAGGAAAGAAGCTCTTGGAGTATCTCGTGGTATTTACCTTGTCCTCCCTAAAAGCTCTTTGGTGTCGTAAGTTATACTGTGTGTCATTTCTTGCTGGGATACAGTCTCTCAAGTATTGGGGAGTTTGATCATTGACAATTTTGTAAAAGAGGCACAACCTTCGATACCATCTTCTGTTACTGAGTGATTCCCAGCCGAGTTCCTCAAGTAATCTGTCAGTATTAGTTCCACTCCATGCCCCGCTGACGGCTAAGGCTGCTTGATATTGCGTGGACTCTAGCTTGCGGGAAAGAGGCATGCTTTGCTCATGGTAAATTACATCGCCATAGTCGAGATGTGGCCTGACATACAGCTTATAATACCTTTAGAAGTACTCTGAAGTACCTTTAGTAGTACTCTGAAGTACCTTCAGGGGTTCTCTGCAGTACCTATAGGGTTCCTCTGAAGTACCTTTTGGGGGTACTCTGAAGTACCTCCAGGGGTTATTTGAACTACCATTAGGAATACCATGAGAGGTATTCTGGAGTACCTTCAGGGGTATTCTGAAGTACCAGTCCTTGGGGCACTTCAAAATACCCCTCGGTTTGGGTACTTCAAAGTACCTTTAGAGGGGTGCTAATTATGTATTTTGCTCAAGTAGCCTGAAAGGTACTTCAATGACCACCTTTTTTCTGTGAGTGAATGCTAAACTATGCAAAGGAGGATGCCAAAATTCCGCTACTTTGACTTTATATCTATACTGTATCGAATGATGAAAAATAAGATTCTAAATATAAGATTCTAAATATTGCACCGTAACTATGGCAACAATGAAATGCCTCATTTCATTGTTTCAATCATGTTTGTAATAATCATGATAGTCATAACTTAATACCTTCTTATTGTTATAGCAACAAGAAAAATAGAGATAATTTGATTTAATCACGTGATTTTGATTGTTTGCATCAAAGTCCATCTATTTACCAAGTTTAAAGATTATAGTACCATAAATTTCGTACCGTAATTTTTTAACACGATTTGTTTGCCTTGTATAATAACAAGACTTTTGAAAAAAATTGAAGAAAGGGCGCACCGGTAAATTCCCAGTATCCCGGCTGGCCAGTCCGCTTCTGCTTTGCAGGTTCGTTATTTACCTACCTTAGTCCCTTCAAATTTCGCCTGCCTTTAAAATTTTCGCCCCGGAGAGGGGCGAAAATTAAAGGGGGCGAATTGCGGAAATATTTTGGGGGGCGAAAATTAGAGAGAGCGAAAAGTAAAGGAAGCGAAAAAATTTATTTTCTATAAAAGAACTTTGGTTTTGACTGTAATACAAATACAAGACTTGCAGTACTCTTCGATAACAATGATATTGTCCTCCCCTGTGTCTAAGGGGTGATTTTGTTGTTCTAAATCCACCGTGTTCTCTTCCTCGGGGCCATATCCATCCAAATTACGTCATATCAATCCAAACCAAGGGGGCTAAATTTAAAGGGAGCGAAACTCCCGCGAAACTTCTGCAGAAGGGGGGCGAAAATTAAAGGGGCCAAAATTGAAGGCAGGCGAAATTTGAAAAGACTAAGGTATGAACGTAATTTAAACGTGATTTACTACGTTTTATCAAGCTTCTATGCAGTCACTACCTGTATGCCCATTTCCTGATTGTAATAATGTGAGCTTTATATGGTCTAATTCCCAATTGATAAAGCAAAACAAGATTTTTATGTAGCAACTTCAAGTTCTCTATTTATTATTTTGATTTGCAGGGGTAAAAGCAATGGCCCTTGTCCGACAAAGTTAGTGAAAGTAAATCTAGCAGATGACATTACCCATTTCACTGAAACTATTCTCGAGAAAAGCACAAACAAGAAGGGCTTCTTCAAGACCAACCTTGCAGGCATTACTTTCCAAACGCTTAATAACACATTCGTCGATGTCAGGACGTGGTTTAGCAATCAGGTAGCTTTTCGAATTTTTCTCTGTTATGACAATAATGTTTCTGGATACTCGCGTAACGTGAATGTTGCTATTATTGAAAGAATTGTTCAAGAAATTTTGTTTTAATTGGATGGATAAATTCAGAATGCAGATTTATGCTCCTTCCCATATGCCGTCATCTTCCCTAATAGCCTCTTTCTGCATACAGCAATGGATTTTGGCATCTAGAGCTTTTTCGTTACGTCTTGTTTTGCCTTTATTGATGTACTAATTGTATGCGGAAATGACTTTGTCTGGAATTGCTAATCGCTTCGTAATGACTTGTCAACTAATAGCAATGAATGCTATTCTCACATTATCTGCCGTCGTTCTTTGCACAATTCATCATTGGTTCATCTATCTCTAAATGATAAAGCGTACAGTGAATATGATGCGAAAATCTTTATTTTCCTATGTTTTCACCATTCACCATTTGTGACCCAATAAAACCAAAGTGTTTGCATATTCGACTTTATCGTGGATTGCACTATTATTAAAAGTAATGATAGATAGTTTATGCTGCAAAATTTTTTCACAGTTGTAGCTTTCTAAAGAGGTAATTTGTACTTCGTGGTACCAAGGCTTTGATGGAACGAAGCTTCACAGGGATTTATGATTATTAGTATAGGCCGTTCTGCTTATCGCGATGCGACCATCAGCAAACAGCAGGTGTTTCAGCCAGGTCTTGAATCAGAATTCCCTTTTATTGACTTCGCTTTTGTTGAGTTAGCAACAAAGTAACACAGTTAGGACTTACTCAAGCAATGTTGTTCTTCAATAGCTTTGAAACTCGTATAATTTCGAGAAATACAGCCATGAAAAAATGTTGTAGTGTGCCAATTACCACACAAAGCCCATCGTTCACCAAAGACTCGTCGCAAGTGAGTAACCAAAATAGCACAACATCGTCTCAGAAACAGCATTCCAGCTACTGCATGGATCCTGCGTGTTTCCTTCCCTTCTTATAGTGTATGGTACTGAAAAAGTTTCCAATAGTTCCTTCACGATCTCACAAAAAGTTTGCAATAATTCCTGTTCCATATCATGACGTGCCTGACCTATTCTGTTTACGATCTGAAAACCCATGTGACAACAATAATAATAATAATAATAATAATAATAATAATAATAATAATAATAATAATAATAATAATAATGATACGAATATTTATACAGGATAACCTATCAGCAAAATGATTCCTTGAAACTGTTCCTTGAAAAGACAATGAAAACTTGGAGAGTTGAACTGACATGTGCAAACCAGCAACTGGGAGAAGTGAAAATCAAGAGGGGGATTTTTCAAGGCGATGCACTCTCGCATCTTTTATTTGCTGTTGCAATGATTCCTCTCACACATGTTTTGAGAAAGATGAAACCTAGTTACGAGTTTACAAAGAGTAAAGAGAAAATCAACCACTTATTATACATGGACGACCTCAAGTTATATGCGAAAAATGAAAAGGCACTAGACTCACTTGTTCAGACAGTTAGAGTCCCGGGGGGGGGGGGGCACTGCCATACTTGACCTGACGGGATGTGCCGCTCAACAGGGTGTCCTTTTGCGGTAAAAATTATGCGACAGGGTGTCATTTTCTAGCGAAAATTATGCGACAGGGTATTATAATAGGTAAAAAAAATTATGCGACAGGGTATCATAAGCAAAAATTGCGTTCTACACTGTATTTGAGAGGCAAAATTTTTATGCGACAGGGTATCACAAGCAAAAATTGCGTTCTACACTGTATTTGAGAGGCAAAATTTTTATGCGACAGGGTATACTTTTGGCCTATTTTTTATGCGACAGGGTGCAGGGTGTGGAGAGGTTTTCCGCACACCCCCGTCACTTCCCTAGTCAAGTACCCCCCCCCCCCCGGGGTTAGAGTATTCAGCAACGATATAGGCATGCAATTTGGGTTAGATAAATGTGCAGTTCTGATAATGAAGAGAGGAAAGATAGTTAAATCAAATGAAATCGAATGCCCAATGATGAAAAGATAAGATCTCTAAAGCAAGATGATAGCTATAAAGATCTGGGTATATTACAATCAAAACGAAATACAGCGGAAAGATGTGAAAGACAAAGCTGGAAAAGAATACAAAAGACGTGTAAGGAAAATACTTGAAACAAAGCTCAATGGTGTCAACATAATCAAAGCAATCAACACATGGGCCATACCAATGCTAAGATACTCAGCTGCTTTCCTTGACTGGACTATTAGTCACGCCCGATAACACCTTTCTCGAGGAGTTCAGCCTCGTTTTGATGCCCCTATACAAATGTATAGGGAAATGACCGGAAGTGAATATTTTCGCCGACTTTGAACGTTTCTTGCAGGAATGCGATGTGATTATTCCTCGTTAATTTAATCTTAAAAGATAGTGAATTTATCTAAGAAATGTTTAAAACTAAAATCATTTTGATTTAAACTTCCTGGTAAACTCCACGCAATTCGGCAGGAGTGATGGTCTTATTTTAAGAGATTTTCATCCGTATTTGTGCAAATTTTTCGAATTCATTGTCTTTAGTGACGTAAAAAGCGCCTTGAAAACCATGACATTTGGAAAACGCCGTAGATCGTAGAAATTGTTTTGAAACGGCGTGGTCTGCTTGCTGCTTGCTTTCAAGGAAACTTTTAATTCTGAACGAAACGAAGCAATAAACCATTATGCAGAGCACTAGCGATCCTTTTACAACCAGTGAAGGACAAGATCTGGGTTCTTTGTTCGAGATGCTTTCATGTTTTTAAATAAGTCTCCAACCGGCAAGAAGGAAAGAGCCAAGAAGAAGCAGCTTATTTAGGCTACAGCTTCCAACGAAATAACTCTGATATTTATGGATCAAGAACTAGAATCATTTTGTTTATGATGGCAGATGTCTTTGATGGACAAATGGATAACAAATTATAGAAAATATGCCATTTGTACTGGGCAAGTTCCTCTCAATGATGGAACAACTCAATGCAGTCTGGAAATCTCCTCTTGTTGGCTCTAAAAACTGACAGACAAGGAAGATGGGGGAAGATGCTGTGTATCGAAATTGAAATAACTGCTTTTTTGGTAATTTTCAGAAACTCATGTATAAGCATGGCAGTAGGGGCTAAAGGATGAAATGGGTGAGCTTCGGGTAAATGGGAAGGCAAATAAATTGAATACCATTCTCAAAAAAAGTTTAAAGCTTTTGAGCCACCCCCTTGATGTTGCTTTGTGAAAGTTGACTTACTAGAAAAAAATCTACTGTTTTCCAGCTGTCAAAATTTACCCATTTTACCCCCAGTTTATCCATTTTACCCCTGCAGACCCATGCAACATTGTGTGAACAATTTCATATCTGTGACTGATTAGGAAAGCATATTAAAATGCTATTGATTTGTGCATATTGTTCATGAGATGCAGCTTTTGGATAAAGAATCAATAAAGAAAACTTTGTGTCGTTTTCTTTGCTCGATTTTTTACCTTCAATATCACTTGAAAGAGTATTATTTGGTAGGCAATCATGAAGTTACCCTTGATCTTCAAGTAGAATCAAATACCAACCATCATATGAGCAGCTGCAGCCAGAAGTTAGATCTCAGGTCATGACCTGTTTCAAAAAGTTGCAGCAAAAGAAATTGAAACTATGTGATTCATGACTTTTACCAAATAGTGTCAAATTTTTCTTCTTACCCATTTTGTCTCAGGGTTACCCCTGTAGACCCTATAGAAGGTCATTTCTAGTATGTCAAAATTACCGCCAAGAGATGTGATGCAGCTTGGCCAAAGAAAATGTTTGGTGGCTGAACAATCCAAGCCTTTTATACTGGTTGCTGGTACCCCTATCTCATAGGCAAAATCCAGTAGAAAGAGTCATTGTTTATGAGAAGAAAGCTTAAGAATCCCAGTATTCTCAATGGGATGGGGATACTCTCTTTAAAACTAATCAGAACAATTGTCTTTGAAGATCAAATTCAGAATAAATTTCAAACTTTTTCAGATTTGGAAGCATCAAAATTTCAATTTTGTGATGGTTCAGTTGCTATAATCCTAACATCTTCCTACCATCAGATCAAAATCATCAGTATCAATCATTGGATTACTCAAAGTTTTTGATATAGTATAATATTGTTTTTCATTGAATGCTTTATTTGCAACAATGTTCCATCAGTTTTGCATCAGTCTTCAGGCATGGAAAAAGCAAGAATTGCAGTCTTTTGTTGTTGTCAAATGCTGCTTCAAGGTTGGCTTTGATTGATAAAAGATAATCTTGTTCTTTTTGGGTCCTAGAATAAAACAGAAACAACATTAACAATCCTCCTGCTAAAAACGTCTTAAGGGCAAACCATTGCAGTAAGCTTTTGTGTTTATAGGCAAAATGATCAAAGCTGATTATTTTTTGTACAAGGTAGCCTTGATAACATTGTTTTAGTAAGCAGATCTCCTATTTCTAGGTCAGCGCTTCCCCATTAGTCCCGACGAAAATAAGGAACAATGTAATTTTATGTTTGTTTACATTTAGGCCAAACCCGACAAACCCGACGAAGAGTTCTCTGCTGAGAGTGAAGTCGAAGTTTTGTTATTATTCTCATTGCTCTGGTGCCAAAACGCCTAGCAAGTACTCCAAAATAGTTTCACTTCTGAAAACATCAGATTAAGATCGAAAGTGATACATTCAACTACGGTTAACGTTTGTTTTCTGACTAAATAGCAGAGAAGTATGTAAAAGGAAGCACGTAAAGTTAACGAAGATTAGATGGTCATGGCTCTCGAGTAATAATTGCCTTTGAAAATTGTGGGAAACCGGCAAAGGCTACAGCAAAACAGGCAACATTCCAAATTGAGAATTGCTGTCTTAGTTTAGAAAATATTGGAGTTTGAAAAAAATTTGGTTAAATTTCGGCCAACAAAAGTTCATTTTCTTGAAACTGCAAGCCGAAGTTCAAGACGAGAAAAAGACGAGTTTATTTCATCAACCATTGGCGAAAGGTGGCAAAATAGGACAAAACGACATCGAGGAATCCAAAACTTTCAACAAAATTTCGATGAAACAAAGGACAAACGTTACATTTATGATAAAGTCTGCTTACCTGCTGTGCTGAATCCCGAGTTTGTAAACAGAGTTGTCCACGGCCTTTGAAAAAATATGAAAAACCAAGAAGCTCCGAGTCCAAAATGTTCAAAGAACTTGAAAAAGCGAAGATACAGCTATTGCGTTATATCTCGATATTTTGCTTTGGGACACTTGGGACGCCTGCTGACGCCATTTAGCACAAAATTTTGCTTTCGCGCAACGGCTTTCTTGCAAGAGAGGCCGGAAGTGACGTCAGAATTCAGGCTTGGTGTTGTCGGGCGTGTTAGTGATCTACAAGAAATGGATAGAAGAACAAGAAAGCTAATGATTATGCATAATGCACTGCATCCTAGGAGCAATGTTGATCGTCTATACATACCACGAAGTGAAGGGGGCAGAGGACTCCTGAGAGTCGAAGATACAGTGAATTTAGCTAAACTGGGGTTGCAAGGATACGTGAAGATGAGTTTCAGGAATTTTGGGATCTCGTTAAGCCCTATCTATCTAATAGAGGAGGCTTATCGGAAAACAACATAACGCTTGTAAAAAATCAGAAAATCATCACAGATGAGCCAACTTTGTGTCAGCTTTTCAACGACCATTACATTAACATTGTACAAAATTCAAGTGGTAGAAAACCAACCAATGTTGCAGATGCAACTGATTTAGTAGATGATCGTGATATTGTTAAACTCATTTTAGAAACATATAGCAATCATCCAAGTATCTTAGCAATCATTGAACACAGGGGAAAAGTTTCAAAATATTTTTTGTTCAAAGAGGTAACGACTAATGAAGTAAAGGAAATAGTTAAATCTCTGGATTGTCGGAAATCAACAGGCGAAGATTTGATACCTCCTAAGCTAGGATCTTTGTCAGCAGACGAATTGACTGTCCCTTTAACAGATGCTATCAACAGCAGTATCCGTAATTGTAAATTCCCAGATAATGGAAAACGTGCAGCGGTAAGCCCCCTTAATAAAGGAGAACAAAATAAAACTGTTGAAAAAAACTGCCGCCCGATAAGTGTTTTAAATGTTTTTTCAAAAGTTTTTGAGAAAATCATCAAAAACAACTGATGGGGAACGTTATGGTTATGGCTTATAGGGAACGTTATGGTACGCATCATGTATTGATAAGACTAATTGAACATTGGAGATTGAAATTAGATAATGATCAAATGGTAGGTGCCGTCCTCATGGATTTATCGAAGGCCTTTGATTGCATACCGCTCGATTTACTCATAGCAAAACTATCCGTTTACGGATTTGATGAAAATTCTTTAATTTTTATATATTCATACTTAAAGCGACGTGATCAATGTGTTAGGATAAACAATGTTTATGGCTCGTTTCAGCGCATACTTTCCGGTGTTCCACAGGGATCTATACTTGGTCCGATCCTTTTCAATTTTTACATAAATGATCTACTACTTTTCATTAGGGAAGCCGAATTATATAATTATGCAGATGACAATTCTTTGGTTCATCCTCGAAAAGCATGTCCGTCTTACTGAAGGTCTTGGAGGGGGAAGGGAATATTGCTCTTAAATGGTTGGAGGAAAATGAGATGATTGCAAATCCAAAGAAATTCCAGTCTATTTTGATCAAGAAAGACCGTTCAGATACCAGTGGTGTTGACATTAGCCTCCGTGATAAGAACATCAAAACAGAAAAAACTGTAAAGCTTTTAGGTATCAAACTAGACAACAAGCTAAATTTTGATCCACATATTTCAGATTTGTGCAAGAAAGCTGCCACACAATTGAATGTACTATTTATTGTTGGTTTTGAAGAAATCAATAAGTTTACAATTTATTGGTTTTGAAGAAAGGAAGACACTTGTTCAAAGTTTTGTTTATTCCAACTTTAATTACTGCCCTTTAGTATGGCATTTTTCATCTGCAAAGTCGCTGCAAAAAGTCGAACGTATACAAGAGAGGGCATTAAGATTTCTGTTCAATGATAACAATTCTACATATGAAGAGTTATTGACCAAATCAGGTAAATATTATATGCACGTTTCTCGTTTAAGAGCTCTTTGTATCGAAATCTACGAAACTATGAAGCAACTAAATCCTGTTTTTATGCAAAACATATTTTCTTTCAAATCATTTGCTAATCTGAGTCGCTCTCAGAGAAATCCACATGATCTGTTACATCATAGACCTAATCAAACTAATTTTGGTACTAATAGCCTAAGAGCCTTAGGGCCTCAAATATGGAATGGACTCCCGAATGAAATGAAGTCTGCTCAAAATATACACATTTTTAAGAGATTTATAAAACGATGGGATGGAATGCAATGCAACTGCAACGCATGTCAATTTGAAAAACATAATGTCGATCAAAAGTAATTAGAATAAAAGATCAATGAAATAGTATTATTGAGACAGTGTGGCATTTTAATTAGTTTAGTTATATTGTATATTTGAATAGTTGTAAATATTTTCGAAATTTATTAGCTTCTCTTATTTTATATATTTAGAAGCTATTTGTATTATGCATTTTTTTCGAAATAAGATGACACAGTGAAGAAAGGCTGATTAGTGCTGCAAGAGGTGCCGATGAAGCCACAGACTGGGAAGCAGCAATTGAAAGTAAGAATGAGTTCAAGAAACGAAAAAATTCAAAAGGCCAAACAACTGGAAAGCAAAGATGCTACATGGGCAGTTCATCAGGCAGACAGAAAATCTAGCGGACGAGCAGCAATGGCTGTGGTTAAAGGATGGCACTTTGAAAAGGGAGACAGAAACATTGATAATGGCAGCTCAAGAGCAGGCAATCAGAACTAATTTGATCAAGGCAAAGATAGACAAGAGCCAGCAAGAAAGCAAATGCAGAATGTGTGGTCAAGCTGACGAAAGTGTCAATCATGTTCTGAGCGAGTGCAGTAAGATGGCACAAAAGGAATATAAGCGTCGACACGACTGGGTTGGGAAGAAGGTGCATTGGGACACTTTCTCCCCTCGCAAAACGGAGTTACGGCGTAAAATGGGGTAGGCCAAAATTGTTCCCTATTTTTCGGGGGTGCGCATTCCGCTCCTGGGAGCAATATTGAACCCTAAATTGCGTTTTTCGACTCGCAGACAAGTGGTCTCTTGAAAACTTTTTTCCCGTTTTGAAATCGGGCTTGTAACCATGGATCATCGACTCCAAACGTAACCTCGGGTCGGAAAATCGCAACATCTTATTTTCAACCCCCTGTTATGACGTCATAATTACCCCAAAATTTCCTGAAACCCCAAAATTCGGATGCACCGTGGTCCATTACCCCTCTTTAACTCCTCACTTGCCCCATACAGCCCGTTTATTTTGTGAAATAAGCGATTCAATAGAGGCCATTTTTTAATGGGAACCAGTAATTATCTGATTTTGCCATCGTTTTCGAATAGCCAATCAAATTGCCCAACGGCATCTTGTATCCCAGAGTAGAGGTAGAGCAACGAACTCACTCTGGGGACGAGATTGGGCCCTGTATACTGGTATCACAACTCTATTACCCAAACATTTGATGTCAAACTCAAAACTCGACCCAGATCTCTTGGAAGCTTTTTCTAGCAGAAAAACGGCAATATCTAAAAACTGTTTCGATTTTGAAATTTTAATGTTGAAATCGTAATCAGCACATAGACTTACGACGTGATTCCTTGTTGTTCCTTTTTCGTCAATAAAAATGCTCAAAAGCCATACAGTGTGGCGAGTGAACAATCTAATGGTGAACAGAGCTACTTTTAAATTTATTTACAATTTAGGACAGAATATTCGGTATCAGTTATAGTTCATTCAAATTCAATACAATCTAGAAGACCAAAGTTTAGATTATCTAGAAAGAGTCTTCTATTCTGTTTCAGGGTATCCATACTATTGCTGCAGCATACAGCGCTGTAAACAATATCTTGTTAGCTCATCAGAAAAATGATTCTTCTTATGGTATGCGGGTGACAAATCATCCACTTCCAAGGAATTCTCAAGAGCAGGTTAGTATTTTAGTTGTCTGATTTTAAATTTTGTTTACTTATTCATTGAAAGAAACTTTTATCGTAAATGTTTACCTCAGACACGGTATTGGACTGTCATCTGTTTCACTTTTATTTGTACGCTTTCGTATGATTGTAGATTGATGTGGCTCTGACAAACTTTGCCGTCCTGACATTGGTCATATTTTTTGCTATGGCTGTTTGCTTCATTGCTGCCAGTTTCATCACATTTCTGGTTACAGAGAGGGTCTCGAAGGTACAGTATGTTACTTCCAATTTGCTGCTGCTTCAATTTTTGAATACTGTATTGTCATCTCTTTAATGAAAAGATTTGGCTCTTACGATTGCACAGTCTTATCACAGTCTCTTTGCTTTCCTCAATATTTAGGAGAGAGCGATGAAACAACTACCTATAGTTGATACATCGGAGAAAGTATTTTTCACAGAAGTCCGAGTGAGGCTATATGATTGCAGGACTTTGTGTCTCGCTTGTCGTGTGGTCTAATATGCATTGTGGACATTGCTTGTTGCCAGTAGGAAGATTAGTTTATAGCTCAGTTAGATGGGATGGAAAAAGAATTAAACAACTGCATTGTTTTCATCTATCTCTGTGAAGTCGATTGCCTCAATGGGCAATTAGATAAACGAATGGCAAACAATTTCACCAATATTAATGACCACCTTTTGGACTCAGCGTTTGATCAAACATTAATCCTATTTGTACTGGGCGACTTTTTAGGTACTTTGTACTGGGGGGCGCTTTTCGCCCCCCCCCCCTCCTCTTTTTCTCAAAAACTACAAAAGAAATACCAATAAGTCTTACCCCTATTGTTCTTTAGACAATTGGCTATTCAAATATAGCAATGACAATGAATAAGTCACGTGATTCGTTGCTAGGCAACCGAAAAACTGAGGAAAATTGGCAATTTTATACCTTCTTAACCAGAAAAATTCTATTTAATCAACAACTCAACCGATTTTCTCCAACTTTGTTTCAAATAGTAGGAAACATGTCATAGTTAAAAAATATATACTTTTCAAAAATTTTTAGTTTCCATTTTTAGCACAATTAGCTTTAAATTAGCCTTTTGTTGTATGTATTTATTTTCATCGCAGGTTTTTGCCAGCCCTGTCCTTTAATTTGGGAAATATTGACTCAAAATGAATCAAATTAATAAGATGAAGCAAATTAGACTAAAAGAATTTATATTTCACACTTCTTTACTAGAGCAATGACGTCATAAATGTGAATGACGTCATGGACATTAAATTTTGCTGACATCAGCAAATATGAAACATTTATATCAACTGAAAGTACTCACGCCCGAGAACACCTTTCTCGAGGAGTTCAGCCTCGGTTTGATGCCCCCTATACAAATGTATAGGAAAATGACCGGAAGTGAATATTGTCGCCGTCTTTGAACGTTTTTTGCAGTGATGCAATTAGATTTTTCCGCGTTAATATAATCTTAAAAGATAGTGAATTTATCTAAGAAATGTTTGAAACTAATATCGTTTTGATTTAAACTTCCTGTTAAACTCTACGCAATTTGACAGGAGTGATTGTCTTATTTTAAGAGATTTTCATCCGTATTTGTAGACTAGCTACACTAGTCCCTCGATTTCGCTGTTGTTGTTGTTGCTGATGGCCAGCTCAATGAGGGACTAGTTGCCAGAGAGTCTCAAATCGGAATTTTCAGAACGAAAAACCGAATTGTAAATCTGATTGGAGCATTTCGGCTAAAACAATAGAAAATTTTTTTGTAGCCAATCAACTTTTCGTCTCTTTACTTATTTTTACTGGAAAACCTCCCTTTGAAGTAGAGGCCTGTTTGGTCTGAGTTTTTCAAGAAGAAGCAATTGCGTCCGGCGCTGTCGTCGCAGCTTGATCGACCTGAAGAGCAGAAGCAAATGAAGCTGAAGGAATTTAGCTAGCCATTTGGCATGAGGAAGTGGGCACTGGGAAGAGATATTTGTTTGTGCTCTAACAGGAAATGGCAAAATGTAATGCTGTTGTGATACTTGAGAGGCATTTTCAAGACAGCAGTGAGTGTCAGTACACTGCAGTGTAGTGTAGGCCTACTCTAAGTTCAGGTTAGTGATTTTTTCGTTTACATTTGGCTCGTGTATTTCAATTTCAGGGCCTCCGATGACTTGGGGACCGGGGGGGCCGGGGGGCCACGCCCCCCACATGTTTGCAAATCATGCCGTTTTGAAAGGCAGCTCATCATCAAGTCATCATCATGTTATTGTGTTGTGGTAATTCTTTGTATCAAGTTTGGCCTGCCCCCCCCCCACTTTTCTGATCTCGTCGGGGGCCTTGAATTTCTAATATTATCTAACTGCAAGCATGTTACTTGGCAATGTTGAGCTGTTGTACTTTATCACCTTAACAGTTGTTTTGGTTTGAATGCATTTGATCTGCCAAATAAAACAATCTTAGATATTTTAGAAGTTTAGAATCTTTATAAGTTCCATATGTGATCCAACCCCCCCCCCCCCCCCCACCCCGTGTTTGGATCACATACGAAAAGGAAAGGGTGATATAATTTTTTGCTTGTGATTTAACAAGTACTTGTTACTTTATCACATTGATGTTGATGTTCTTAATTCATAGGGGTTTGTTTAAAGCAAGATATCTGCTTCATTATTATCAGACCTCGCATCAGCATGCATTTAGGTGGCACTTTTCTTGGAGAGAGTTTGTCTATCTGATGCAGCAAATCACTTGGAGCAAATATAAAGAACAGTTCCCTTGAAAATTCCTTGTACTTCAGTCCTTCAGATACCACTTAACTGATTGCTAATGATAATGTATAATGATGATGAAATGTCTAATCTTGTCAAGTCTTTGGTTCCTTCCTTTATCTTTGGTCACTCTGAACTTTGGTCACTTTATCTTTGGTCACTTTGATAGGGTGGGGGGGGGGGGGGCTCTCTCTTCGATTAGTTTACCTATTGAGAGAGCTCCTCCTTTAAATAATTCTCTCCGTGGTGAATTTATATATATATGAAACTGAAACTCCTCTGAAATTTCAAATTTATGTTCACTGTCCATGCTCAATTTTGTCAGAGTCATAAACTGTCTAAAATTCTTTCAAATTCACATGAATGAAACTTGGTATCAATGTGTTGTTTTCTTGAGTCATATTTTGATGATTACTGATCACAGCAGCAACAACAACCAAAATACTAATTCCGTGGTCCGCGTTTTACGCATGTAGCGCTTATGAAAACGAGGCTATCAAGTTATTCCGATTTCAGACACTGTTTGGCAACAAGTCTCTGTATTAGCGACAAATCAGTTCTAAGGAGCATACAGAGATTGTGTAGCCAGTCTACCGTATTTGGGCAAATTTTTCGAATTCATTGTCTTTGGTGACGTAAGCAGCGCCTTGAAAGCCATGACATTTAGAAAATACCGTAGATCGTAGAAATTGTTTTAGCACTAGCGATCGTTATACTACCAGTGAAGGCTACAGCTTCCATTGAAAGAACTCTGATATTTATGGATCAAGAACTAGAATCATTTTGTTTATGATGGCAGATGTCTTTGTTGGACAAATGAATAACAAATTATAGAAAATGTGTTATTTGTACTGGGCAAGTTCTTCTCAATGATGGAACAACTCAATGCAGTCTGGAAATCTCCTCTTGTTGGCTCTAAAAACTGACAGACAAGGAACTTGGGGAAGGATGCTGTCTATCGAAATTGCAATGACTATTTCTGAATAGACGACGGCAATAACTGCTTTTTTGGTAATTTTTAGAAACTTAAAAATAAGCATGGCAGTATTGGGCAACAGGGTGAAACGGGCCAGCTTTCGGAAAATGGCAAGGCAAATAAATGGCAAGGCAAATAAATGGCAAGGCAAATAAATGGAATACAATTCTCAAAAATGTTAAAAGCTTTTGAACCACCCTCCTTGAGGTAGTTTTGTGAAAGTTGACTTACTAGAAAGAAATTTGCTGTTTTGCAGCTGTCAACATTTGCTCATTTTACCCTCAGTCTATCCATTTTACTCCTGCAGACCCTATGCAACATTGTGTGAGCAATTTTATATCTACGACTGATTTGGAAAGTATCTTAAAACTCTATAGATTTGTGCATATTTTTCATGAGATGCAGCTTTTGAACCAAAACATTTTTTTGTCGTTTTCTTTGCCCTGATTTTTCATCTTCAATATCACTTGGAAGCATATCATCTGGTAGGCAATCATGAAGTTACCCTTGATCTTCAAGTAGAATCAAGTGCCAATTATCGTATGTGCAACCAGAAGTTAGATCTCAGGTCATGACCTGTTACTATTTCTCCTCGAGTGATTTTACAAATGCCGACAATAATCATGAAAACTCGAATTCTTGGTTAAGGCCTTTTAGCTTTTTTCACTTGGAAGTTTTGTTCAAAAATCTCTGATTAAAATTATCAAGAGTCTGGCCAGGTAAAAGTGGATGAATTGGGTTTTAGTTGATAAAAAGGCAACAGACAAAGATCTGCATGGGGTAAAATGGGTAGGCGCTGGGGTCAAATGAGTAGTATTGGTGCAGGAAAGTGGTATATTCATAATGCTAATTTAGGCTATTTCAAAAAATTGTAGCTAAAGAAATTGAAACTATGTGATTCATGATCTTTACCAAATTTTGTCACATTTGTCCTCTTACTATTTTATCCCAGGGTTACCCCTGCAGACCCTATAGAAGGTAAATTTCTGGTATATCAAAATTCAAAAATGCCACCAAGATATGTGATGCAGCTTTGGCCAGAGAAAATTGGTGATGGCTATGGAACGCCGTTTGCACAAAAATGACATAAACATAGTTTATGTTACAAAAACCATGTTTATGTGCACATAAACTATGTTTATGTACATAAACTGTGTTTATGTGCACATAAACATAGTTTATGTACATAAACATAGTTTATGTCCAATATTGTGCACATAAACCTAGTTTATGTACATAAACTATGTTTATGTGCACATAAACATAGTTTATGTACATAAACATAGTTTATGTCAATTTTTGTGCAAACGGCGTCATAGTCATTGTTCTAGAAGGCGTCATAGTCATAGTCATAATGAGTCCCTGTAGCGTCACGTCGGTAACAATAGCGGACTTATCGCATTCAGAAACACCGGTGCAGTGTGATCCAGATTTCCATTCGTAGCCTGAGGTATTATTTCAAGTAAGGCAGACAAAGTGCACTTTAGGCCTCTTTCTTAGCACTTCAAATTTCTTAGCTTGCACTCACTCGATTTTCATGATCTTCGTTTTATTTGAAAGATTAAACCTTGCAGAATATGTAGTGAAAAAGCCGATTGAAAATTTTATCTTGAGATGTGCAAATTTTGTGAATTCAAAATGGTTACCAAACGCTTAAAAAGAAACTAAAAAACTGAATCATGAAACGCTTTTTCAACATTTAAAACAAAACATCTATGTTTCAGACTTCTTGTAAACCCTATTGCAGAATCAAATTTAATCTATTGTGAACACTTTTGCAAAAGGGCTAAGTAGACTAAGCTCTCAAATAATTTTGGCAAATTTTTTGCGTCGTCACGAATTTTGTACGGGCACCTCACCTTAAACTACCGAGTCGCCCCCCTGGGCTCTGAACTTTGTATTTCGATTTCTTAACTTTGGGCCTAATTCTTCGCGAACAAGACTCCTTGTTTAGTTTCTTAGTATTCATAAAATTAATTTTACCGTTAATCATAATTTATTTAGGACCGAAAACGCAAAAATGTTAGGCCCATTTAACATTTGAGGACATTTCGAATTAACTATTGCGAGTGGTTGCGATAGGTCATGATAAAATAACCAAAACTTGTTCACAAAGCGAAACTAAAAAAGATCTCCACACGTCGTTCACTCTAACAAGTTCACACACGCACACTGCATCCTAAATTCTTCCGCTCACGTAAACAATAAAACGTAAGGTCATGAGAAGCATGACATACAGCGTCCGCTATTTTAGTTCAATAAACAATAACAACAATTCAATTCAGTCCAGCTCCTCACACTCTCCCCCCGTTAAAATGAGAGTTCAATGGAACTCGAAATAATAAGTTCTTGCAAAGTTCTTTGTCTCTTTCAGCTTCAAGAATAGTTTTCTTCATATTCTCCTAAGTACTCCGACTGTTCTTTTCAACACGATAAAAAGTCCACAACATTCATTTTCTACTGTCTTCCAAGTAACGATTTGGTGGTACCGTTTCCAATCGAAACTTTTGTGACGAAAGACTTTTAAATGAAATGTTCTCTCTCGCAACGTCGTCAGCTCTGTGCACGATCCATATCACGACGAACGAATAAGTACAATAGTTTATACGATCAAGAACACAAGTCACGTGCTCGGCTAAATTGTTAGAGCTAGTACACTCTAAACGAGGTGAAATGTAATCTGCTTGATAATAGTTCCTTTAATTGTAACGATAACGATATCAGGTGTCCACAGGCACAACGATGAAAACATGAAACGATTGATAAGTATAAATAGTTTGAATCAAATGGTCTCTCAGGAGTTTTTAAAAGTCACACATCTTAACGAATCTTATGCCACGCCGGTATTTGATGAGCAGCGAAAGGCGTGTTGTGATAAAACAAAGGCTGTCCACATCGTGCTTGAATCATATTGTTAGATATTGGGTACGAAATTGGATTTCCAAAGCTTGGATACTGTAAATACGCTGGTGGTTGGCGTAATCGACGTGGTCGAACGTATTCGTCTGGTGTTGATGCTGCGGGTGGTGAAGCAAGCGATTCTTGCAAGACTGGCGAGTCTGCAGATAAACTAGATGCTGGCGATAATCTTGTCTGTTCAGGACGAGTTGTATCATAATTTCTTCCGTTGCTTCGAGCATCGTATCCGAAATCCTGTTCGGTGTCTCTTTCAATATCACTATTTTGTAACGATTCTACGTGTTCCATACAATCCTGTGATGGTCTGTCATTTACGACCTCGGCATAGTCACTGACAGTTCCGCGCACTGGGTGTGGCGTAGGGGGTCTTGCTAGTTTCCACTCTGATGTTTTTGGTCTTACACATGCAAAGATTTCCTCTTCGCTATCTGAATCATCTGATTGTTGAGGTTTGACCTGATCTGTTCTTCCTGCGGTTTCTTTCTTTTTTCTTTGTTGCTTCTGATCATTTTGTGTGGGGTCTTCCAACGGCAGTTCATCGCACGGTAATAACAGGTTTCTGTGAAGTGTACGTATCTTTGACGATGGATCACGTTCTGAAATTACCTGGTATACTGGACTATCCTCACCCACACGTTTGATCACTTTATGGATGTTTCGTTCCCAGAAAGATCTCAATTTTCCAGGTCCTCCCCGTTCACTTAAATTCCTAACCAGGACTCTGTCTCCGGGTTCCAATACAGTTGTTCGTACGCGTTTGTCATAAAGATTCTTGCTCTGAACGTTAGAATTGTTGGATCTCTTTGATGCAATTTCATATGCTTCAGTCATTGCTTTCTTCCATTTGCGAACATACTCGGGATATGAGGGTGCATTAGCTATGACCGAAGTTGGCTTGGTGTTAAACACCAGATCAATTGGTAACCTTGGTTGGCGACCGAAGAGTAGATAAAAAGGCGAGAATCCTGTTGCTGAGTGGCGCGTACAGTTATAAGCATGGATAACTTTGTTCAATGATTCTTTCCATCTGGACTTTTGAGTTTCAGGTAACGTGCGTAACATAGAGAGGAGCGTCTGGTTAAACCTCTCAACCTGACCATTCCCTTGCGGGTGGTACGGTGTGGTCCGTGAATGTTTGATTCCACATAACTTCTCTAGATGAGCCATTAGTTCATTTTCAAATTCACCACCTTGGTCATGATGGATGCGGGCAGGGTATCCAAAGCGAAGAATGAAGTCTCCATAAAGCTTATCTGCTACTGTAGATGCAGCTTTATTCTTGGTAGCGTATGCCTGAGCATATCTCGTGAAGTGGTCCATAATCACTAATATGTACTCAAACCCTCCTACACTTCGTTCTAGGTGTAAAAAGTCAATTGACACTAACTCAAATGGTTGCGTGGTCATAATGTTCATCAATGGTGCCTTGGATGGGATGTGTGGTCTGCGTTGTTTTATACAGTGGCACAACTTGGTTATATAGAGCTCTATGTCAGATCTCATGTTTGGCCAATAGAAACGTTGTGTTGCTAACTGGAAAACTCTTTCGCAACCAAGATGTCCCATCTCGTTGTGTAGTTCGTGAAAAACAAGACGCTGATGTTTATGTGGCAGTACAATCTGATCATATTCATTCGTTTTACGACGCAATATACCATTTGAATCCAAATGTAATTTATCCCACTCACGAATTAATGTTTTCATCTTCCGATCATTACAATGTCTGTCTCTGCTTGGTTTATTACCAGTTTCTTTGAAGCGAATGAGTTTTGATATCAATGAGTCTTGTCTTTGTGCTTGGTACAAATCGATATTATCAAGACGAAGATCACTAGCTGGTTGCAGCAATTCACTCTCTTGCATCGTAAAATTTCTTTCATTGGATGATAACGCTGACACCCACACAGTTTCTCCTACCGACTGACTTGATACAGCTGCAACAGTGGTTTGAAAGTCATCACTGCTTGTTTCATTGATGCATGTTGACATGTAATGATTAATATCAAGGGGCATGCGTGACAATGTATCCGCATCAACGTTGTGCTTCCCTGGGCGGTATTTCACTGAAAAATTGAAATTTGCTAATTCTGCGACCCAACGGTGTCCGGTTGCATTCAGCTTGGCGGATTTCATAACATATGTCAATGGGTTGTTGTCAGAATATGCTGTGAATGAAGGGGCGTAATACAGCAGGTCCCTAAATTCTTCACAAACTGCCCATTTGAGAGCGAGGAATTCCAATTTGCCCGAATGTAAATGATAACGCTTCTCTGATGGTGAAAGGGTCCTGGATGCATATGATATGACACGCATCGTTCCGTGCTGTCGTTGGTATAACACAGCCCCAAGTCCTGCTTGACTGGCATCAGTATGCAAAACATAAGGTGCATTGAAATCTGGATATGCCAAAATGGGTGGGCTCTTCAAACAATTAATTAGCTTCAGTAATATTTCTTGATGTAATTCTGTCCATTTGATTGGCTGACTCGATGGTGTCTGTTTGTTGGTAGTCTTCTTTTGAGCATTGTGTGTACTCACATTTGCTTGAGTTGTTGGGTTTCTGTCAGCTGGTTGTTTTTGCAGAAGGTCAAACAACGGTGCTGCAACTTGAGAAAAGTTTGGAATATATTTTCTGTAATAGTTGAGCATTCCGACTACTCTACGAATATCACCAACGGTTCTTGGTTCGTTCTCTGTTAGGGCATCAATTGCTTTGGTGTTTGAGGGGTCAATCCTGTAACCTTCCTTGCAGACAATATGTCCAAGGTATTTAACACTACTTTTAAACAGCTCACACTTCCTTGGTTTGAGTTTTATACCATTTGCACGTAAACGTTGTAAAACTGTTTGAATATGATCTAGATGAGACTCAAAATCTTGACTGAAAACTATAACGTCATCTAGATACGGAATACAGATGTCATCCCTCAAGCCATCTAGACATTGTTCCATGAATCGCTGGAACGCCCCTGGGGCATTGGAAAGGCCAAATGGTATCCTAACCCATTCGTAGAGGCCCCAAGGAGTGATGAAAGCAGTCAAGTGGCGGTGAGTCTCTTGGACAAAACCTTGGTGGTATGCTTTGCCTTGATCTAATAGTGAGAACCAGGAATTTCCTCCCAAGCTCTGTAGTGTGTCTTTTACACGAGGAAGGGGATGTCTGTCAGGAATGGTTTTTTCATTCAATTGACGGTAGTCAACGCACAATCTGAGAGTCCCGTCCTTTTTTCTTACACATACTACAGGGCTAGAATAATTTGATGTTGATCTTTTGATGAATCCCTTATTCAAAAGGTCCTCTATATGCTGTTTGACCTCAGGATAGAGTGGTTTTGGAATGGACGTGTACGTTTTTTGCACAGGTTTGGGATCAGAAAGGTTGATAGGTAGCTTCAGTCCTTCAGCACAACCTATGTCGTCATCGTTCTTTGAAAAGGAATCTGATTCTTCTATCAATAGTTTTGATGCAAGTTTTTGTTGGTCCGCATTCAGTGAGCTCAAATCAAACTGGCTTAAATATGAATCACTATCACTGTTAATTGTACATGATGTACTGTTCACCTTAATTTGAGAAACAGAAGGTGAGTTTTCTTCCTCTGGGTTGCTAGGTCCATTCCGTGTTCCGTCTTTTTGTCTTACATCAAAAGGGGTGATAGATTTTAGTAATTCAATTCTTCCTAGAACCGTTCGACTTTTCAACATGATAGGGTGATCCGTTGAATTGTAAACATCTAAATTGACTCGAAAAGATTTTCCTCTTGGTATCACAAGCAATTTTTCAGTTATTTCCAAACCGGGAGGCCACTGCTGATTTTCATCTGGCTCAAACAAAACAAATGTCCTTGGATTCGAAGTTTCTCCATTCCCCCGGCAAATTACTCGAGTAAACTGATTAGGAGGCAATGAAATGTTTTGGTTTGGTGATTTCAAAATGCTCAGGTCTGCATTTGTTTCCTCTACAATGATATTTAGCAGGGTATGAATTGCACCTACGTCAATCTTTTGAAATGAGTTTTCAATCGCAGTTAGCAGTTCATTATCTTCTGTTTTCCCAGAGTCAAAAGAATCTTCATTATGCTTGGCTAACTTTACAATTTCTTCGATAACATTGTAGCCTATTATTGGGTTAATTATTTCTGCATCAGTAACAAGAAATGGTACTTTTAGTAGTAAGTTTTTCCCATTCAGCAACTGGAAATCTAATTCAACAAACCCCTTGTAAGGTACAGTTGTGTTATTCACGGCACGAAGTTCAAGGTCTACTCCTTTGTCTAGCAATTCACTTAAATCATGAGTTTTCAACTGAGGAAAATGTTTGGCCAAAAATCTTTCAGATAGGATTGAAATCTGCGAACCAGTATCCCACAGCGCTGTTGATTCAATATCATTTAACACGCATTTTACCATACATTTACTTCCTACCAGTCGTGTGATTTTCATTTGAGACTTCTGGGTCAGATGGCTAATGAAAATTTCATCATGAAAGTTTTGAGATTGCTGTTTATTTGATAGATGGTGCAAAGCTTCACACAGAGGTTTGTGTTCTAACCAATGTTTCTTTTGACAATTAGAGCTACAATAGTGAACAACTTTACACTGGTTGCATAGAAACAGTTCCAAATTATCATGTTCAGTTGTAGTACAAAATTGGCAATGTTTTTCTTGGGACTCCTCCACAGCTACACTACGTCCCTCAAGTGCAGCCTCCCGCGGTTTCCCTGTTTTTGTTTACGCTTCCTGCAACCACGGGCAAAGTGCTCATTTGATCCACATATAAAACAGTGATCACATTGGGGGTTTCCCTGAGATATGCAAGCCTCACATGCAGAAGATCTGGCTGGTTTCCTATCAGGGTTATCAATAGGTTTTACTGGCTTGTTGTTTACCATGGCATCTTTTAACACATCAACATCTGCTCTAAGGGCCTCCAATGTTGCAATGAGTTTATTTGATTTTTCTTTCTTAGATTCAGCAGCTGTTGGCTGCATTAATTCAGGCACAGCAGTAGCAGCAATGGTTGCTTGGCTTGTTTTAGTAGCTCTCTTGCGCGCACCAAATTTATTTTGCCTCTCATTTTCTGATGACATTGCAACATTGATTTCCCTTATGAGAGTTTCATCTGAAACTTTATTTGCTTGTAGAAAAGGGTGCATCCTGGTACGGATTGTGTCATCCATCAAACCAGTCTCAACCGTATTCAAAAACACACTCTGGACCAAATCATTGTCATACTTAATTTTTGAACCCTTTTCTTCACTGGCCAATAAAATGTGCTGCCTTAGTTTAAGGGCACGCATCAAAAACTGAAGGGGGCTTTCACTTGCTTCTTGTACCAAATTTGCAAGTTCTTGGTAAGCCTCACTGGCTGTTTTCTCACAATAATGGCTTCTTAAAACTTGCCTTAATTCAGCCAGACTTAGTGTTTTGATGCTTTCTAGGTATGACCTAAGGTGAAGGCTAGGAGACACAGCATTTATGACAGCATCTATGATTTCCCTGTTTGAATACCTCTTTTCTATACCACTTTCTATTTGTTTATTCAAACTTGTGTATGAAACTCGTGTTTTTTCATTCGAAATAGTGCCTTGAATTTTAAAATCTTTTATTCTAAACAGATGATTTGATGTTAAGACTTCATTTGTAGGTTGAGTGAACTTTTTACCTGTGGTTAGTACTTCAAACCTTGCTTTTGCTTTTTGCAACTTTTTCTCTTGAAGGCTTAGCATCTCCATAAATTCTGTTTGCATTGCTTCATACTCCCGTTTTGCTTCTGAAATACTCTCCTCGTCATCTGTGCAATCTCTATCACGATCTTCGTCGACACTGTCTTCCAAAGGCGGGGGTTTCCCTGTAACAAAAGCCAGGACATCTCCAAGGTACTGAACAATATCTTGACTGTCGGCTTCTCTTCCTTCCAAAACTGCCAAGGCCTTCTCAACTTCTTGTCGAATCTTTCTAATTATGAAAATTCTTGATTTTCCTTCGATGTCCTCGATTTTCAAATATGATGAAACTTCACCCAGTTTTTCTTCTGAAATTTTGTACAGCTCGGTCTCTAACGACAACTGCAGCTCCTCTGCCATTTTGAGCTCTTCTGTCGATACGAACGTTCACTGTCTTCAAATTCCAGAGTTCTGTGAAGCTCAACTACCCTCTGCTACCAAAATGTTAGGCCCATTTAACATTTGAGGACATTTCGAATTAACTATTGCGAGTGGTTGCGATAGGTCATGATAAAATAACCAAAACTTGTTCACAAAGCGAAACTAAAAAAGATCTCCACACGTCGTTCACTCTAACAAGTTCACACACGCACACTGCATCCTAAATTCTTCCGCTCACGTAAACAATAAAACGTAAGGTCATGAGAAGCATGACATACAGCGTCCGCTATTTTAGTTCAATAAACAATAACAACAATTCAATTCAGTCCAGCTCCTCACACTGTCTTCCCCTCTTTTATGAGGAACGTGTTAACCGACTTCACTCTAAATTCTCCCAAGCATTCACAAGAAAGAGTGCCGTAATTTGCAAACTGATCCTCGGGGAATAATTTAGACGCGTCTCAGAACAATGGGCACCCCGCCGTTTATGTTTATGTACATAAACTATGCTTATGTGCACATAAACACAGTTTATGTACATAAACATAGTTTATGTCCATTTTTTTGCACATAAACATAGTTTATGTACATAAACCATGTTTATGTGCACATAAACTATGTTTATGTTACATAAACTGAGTTTATGTGCACATAAACATAGTTTATGTAACATAAACTATGTTTATGTCATTTTTGTGCACACGGCGTTCCATAGATGGCTAGACAATCCAAACCCTCCAAACCTCGCACCTTTTACACTGGTAGCTGGTTCGTACCCCTAACTCATTCGCAAAATCGAGTAGAAAGGAACATATTTTATGAGAAGAAAGCTTAAGAATCCCATTATTCTCAATGGGATGTGGAGTACTCTCTTTAAAACTAATCAAAACAATTGTCTTTGCAGATCAAATTCAGAATAAGTTTCAGACTGTTTCAGCATTAAAATTTTAATTTTGTGATGATCCAATTGCTATTATCTCACCATCTTCCTATCATCAGAGCAAAATCATCAGAGTATCAATTATTGGATTACTCAAATTTATTGATATATCATACAATCTTTTTTATAAGAATATTTTAAATTTTGTCCAGCGTCGAAAGTCTTCAGGAATTATCGTTTTGAGCCTGAATATATTCTTAAAGTATTTATGTCAGTCATGCGATTCTCTGTTATGAACATCACAAAACAGGCAACTGCTGAAAAATGAGACACAAATATGCTAGCTGAGGCTGGCAATATTCTTATAATATTCTTAAAAATTGGATGATTCTGAGCCTGAGTATTGTTATAAACATTATTCTTATAAAAAGAAAAGAGTGTAATATTGTTTTTCATTCAATGCTTTGTTTGTAACAGTCATGTTCCATCAGTTGTGCATCAGTCTTTATGCATTTAAAAAGTAAGAATTGCAGTCTTTTATGGTTGTTGTCAAATACTGCTTCAAGGTTGGGCTTGATTGGTAAAGGATAGTCTTGTTTTTTTGGGTCCTAAAATAAAACAGAGACGATATTATTTCCTCACACTAAAAACATTTGCTGCATAGCAAATTCCACTTTGTCTCATAGAGAATTGCATGTACAAAAAAGAGCAGCAAACCAAAATAGGAGATGTCTTTGCAAACTTAAATCAGAGCAGCGATACCCTGCTCAAGAAAATGAAAACAGATTTAAGGGCAAATAATTGCAGTAATCTATCGTATTTATCGGCAAAATAATTAAAGCTGATGATTTTTTGTACAAGGTAGCCTTGATAACATTGTTTTAGTGAGCAAATCTCCTATTTCTAGGTCAGAGCTTCCCCATTATAGTCTTGAAGAAAATAAGCAACAATGCAACTTTATGTTTGTTTGCATTTAGGCCAAACCCGACGAAAGGTTCTCTGAGAGCGAAGTCAAAGTTTTGTTATTATTCTCATTGCTCTGGTGGCCAAAACAGCTAGCAAGTACTCTAAAATACTTTCATTTCTGAAAACATCAGATTAACTTCGAAAGTGATGCATTCAACAAGGGTTAACGCTTGTTTTCTGACTAGAAAGCAGACAAGTTTGTAAAAGGAAGCACTTAAAGTTAACGAAGATTAGATGGTCATGGCTCTCGAGCAACAATTGCCTTTGAAAAATGTGGGAAACCGGCAAAGGCTACAGCAAAACAGGCTACATTTCTAGAAACTAGATGCTTACAGCTATTGCATTATATCTCCAAAGTGAGAATTCCCGTCTTAGTTTAGAGAGTATTGGAGTTTGAAAAAATTTATGTTGAATTTAGGCCAACAAATGTTCATTTTCTTGAAACTGCCAGCCGAAGTTCAAGACGAGAAAATTACAAGTTTATTTCGTCACCAATAGACCATTCCCATGATTACGTCATCGCCAGTGCGGCGTGCAATGCATGCTGGTACTTGTAGTTAAACACCTGGCCGAGTTAGCGTGTTTTGTATAGGAAGTGTATGAGAAGTTGTATATTGCGTTGGGAATATCGAAGAAAAATTCGAAAAAATCAACAAAATTTACTGTAGAACATGTCCCTAGATATTTAAGAAACTCGAGTCCTGGATTTCGTTTGATTAGAGCGCTGACGAAGGAATTTTTAGTGGGGAAGTGTCGACGAAAGTGCATTGTGGCCTAATGAAAGCATTGCGAGCTTGTGGTAAGTTGTGTTTTGCGTTGGAAATATCGAAGAATAATTTGAGAAATCACCCAAACTTTCCGAACAGCATGTCCCTAGATGTTTTAGAAACTCTAATCAGGGCCTTAAGTGCTACTAAAGTGCAGATGAAGCGGATATGAAAGAAATATTCGCAAGTCAATAAAAAAGGAATGCGGCCTAACGTAAACATTGCCAGTGATTTGAGGAGGCCAGGAAAGGGGGAGAGAAAGGGCTGTACTCTTTCTCTAAAATTATACCAAAATCTAAAATTTGAGTTTATTATCTTGTGCAGAGACGGAGCCATTGGGAGTTTGACGTTATTAAATTTTTGGCTTCCGACGGCAATCGTATGAAGGGAGAACTTTCCCCTTTTCCCTTTACGTACTGAACGCGATCAAAATCACTGAAGTCAAATCGCTGCATTTCGGCAATGGTTACATTAAGCACCTAAAATTGAGTATATTGCTTACTGCAAGGAGGAAAATCCGAAAATTTACTATAATTCTCAATTTTCTATTTTCTATAGTTTTGAGAAAGACAAAATGCTTTTTTTTAACTCTGGAATCATTTATACGCTTGAAGTGTGCTGTTCCAAACCCGTATGATCTCCGAAATTCTTTCTCGCTGTTCAGTGTATCCCGTTTGCGTCAGTCTCTGTTTTTCAGAATTTTTTCCGACTGGGATAGAGTTATTAGATATAGAATTAAAGTTCAGGACACCAATTTTTAGTGGGAATGGATTCAGTAAACGGCATGTGAATCATCCGAAACAATCACCTACTTGCCTCTTTTTTCGCTCGCAATGCTTTCATTAGGCCACCATGCACTTTCGTCAACTCTTCCCCCTAAAAATTCCTTCGTCTGCGCTGTAGTCAAACTGAATCCAGGACTTGAGTTTCTGAAACATCTGGGGACATGTTCTTCCGTAAATGTAGTTGATTTTTTGAATTTTTCTTCGATATTTCCAACGCAATACACGACTTCTCATACACTTCCTATACAAAACACACTATCTCGGCCAGGTGTTTAACTACAAGTAACAGCATGCATTGCGCACCGCACTGGTGATGACGTAATCATGGGAATGGTCCATTGATGAAAGGTGGCAAAATAGGAGAAAACAACATCGAGGAATCCAATACTTTCAACAAAATGTCCATGAAACAAAGGAGAAACGTTAAATTTATAATAAAGTCTGCTTACCTGCCGTGCTGAATCCCGAGTTTGTAAGCAGAGTTGTCCACGGCCTTTGAAAAATATGAAAAACCAAGAAGCTCTGAGTCCAAAATGCTCAAAGAACTTGAAAGAGCGAAGATACAGCAATTGCGTCATATCTCGATATTTTGCTTTGGGACACTTGGGACGCCTGCTGACGCCATTTATCACAAAATTTTACTTTTGTGCCACAGCTTTCTTGCAAGAGAGGCCGGAAGTGACGTCAGAATTCAGGCTTGGTGTTGTCGGACGCGGTACTCATCAAATGCAATCGAATGGTACATGTTTGAGATCGACCAGGCAACCGATACGAAAACTACGGACATTATAAGCTTTTTCTTTGTTGACTACTCTCTAAATATGGTATTACTGTGGTCACATGATCAGAGGTAGAACAATGAAATGTTAAGAATTTAATTGCCTATAAAATTTGAGTAAAAGTCAGCAAAACTGGTGGTTAAACCTCTTGTCGTTTTAGCGTAACGCAGGAAAGTCTGGCACGCCCCCCCCCCCCAGTACGATTAGGGTTAAGCTTTAAACAACATGTTAAAACTCTTTGCAAAAAAGCCAGCCAAAAACTTCATGCACTTGCCAAAATATCCTGCTACATGGACACGGAAAAGCTAAAGCAGGTAATGCAAGCATTTGTCTTGTCTCATTTTAGTTACTGCCCACTTGTGTGGATGTTTTATGACAGAACCTTGAGTCATAGAATAAATCATATCCACGAAAGAGCATTGCGTTTTGTGTACAAAGACCATCACACAGATTTTGAGTCTCTTCTCGAGCAAATGAATTTGGTATCCATCCACGTAAAGAATCTACAGTTGCTTATGACAGAAGTTTATACAGCAAAGTCTGGCCTAAATCCACCTTTCATGAAGGATATTTTCAGTGAGCGGAATATTGGTTACAATCTAAGACATTGTAACGACTCACATCTTCCAAAAGTGCGTACGACGAGCTTTGGAATTGAGACTATATCGTTCCTTGGAAACAGACTTTGGTCCACTTTGCCAAATGCAGTGAAACAATCAAGCACACTCCCTATCTTTAAAAACCTGATTAGATGTTGGAAGGGCGAGAATTGCAACTGTAGGCTATGCAAAACATACATTCCGCAGGTTGGGTATCTAACCTTATATTCATAGCTATGTTATTTTGTTCAATGCTAATGTTTTTAACGGTTGTGTAAATAAGACTTTTTTCCCCATTTATTTCATTTTTATATGTTAACTAAATAGTAGGCCTAAATTAGCAGTAATTTTGCTATCTCGTGTATTTTAAGCCTACTTTAAAGAAAGAAATAATAATAATAATAAAAAGCGATGAGTAATTCGGTTAATAAACAATTAATGGCACACTGTTATGGCTGTGATTGGCTAGCCATGATGTTGAAATCACTAAAAAAGAACCTGGCCTCTAAATAATTACCAAGCCTTTGTGTCCTTGGATCCTCTGTTTCGAGAATAAAAGGAGTCAGATCTTTATCACCTTAATGAATTTCAGTGTACAGCGAAACTACTGAAGTGGTCACAAATATTTCTTTGAAATGGCTCTAATTTCTTTCTTTGTAACTAAATATCAACAATATATATACCATTCGATTCGTCTCGATGAGTACTTTCATTTGATATATACTTTATTTATATTTGCTGACATCAGCAGTTTATTATTTCTATAACGTCATCAATTAGTAATTTTTGATCTCACCAATTATATGCGAAATTAATGGGTTTTAGTTATAATTATTGAGCAAAAAAATTTTGCATTGAATCAAATTGTCATTAATTAATTGTTTTCGGTCACTGGCTTTGTGAGCCAATGCTTTGACGAGATCCCGTGTGTTATACGACAAATTGTACTTAGGTAGCTTCATACCTATATTGAGTTTTGAGTTTGAAAACCATTATTTAAAACACACTTACACTTAAACATTTTCTTCTCAATTATATTGGTGGTCATTAATTAATTATTTAGTTAATTAGAAGCCAAAACTATCTGTATGAAACTATATGAAACTACAAATTAATGCTATCAACCAGGCATTTGGATGCTTTTTGCCGATTTTATTCAGATATTTGCTAATAATGGTCCCTTTTTTGCAAATAGCTCGATTTTCTCAAAATTTGCATTGTTTTTGGTTGCCTAGCAACCAATCACGTGACTATTGATTATAATAAGCCTTTCAACAGCACTCCCTAATTTATAACCCAGGGATTTAATGGGTAAACCTAAAGTCCATCTCAATTTATATGTCACCTAAGATTTGCAATAACGCAAAAATACTTTGCAAAACACTTCACTCCAAAACACTTTTATTATTGTTATTCGTGGGCATTTGCAAGTGACATCTAATTTTCCTGTTTTAACTCAATCGGAATTTTGAGCGACCGGATCCTGATGGACAAGGTTTGAGTTCGGCTTTCAAATGGTGGTAAAGGCTTTTGTTTTTCGACGCAATTCCTAAGATTTGTATTGCAAAACTATTATATCATTTTAGTTCTCAGTCGCGATACAAGAAGACTTTTTATAATGACTTCTCAATTTCCTATCAGGCGAAGCACGTGCAATTTGTTAGTGGTGTAGGGCCATTCAGCTACTGGTTTGCAACGTATTGTTGGGATCTCATCAACTACATGGTGCCTGCTCTCCTCATCATCATTGTTTTCGCTATATTCAACCTTGATAGCTACCAAGGCAATGATCTTGCAGCTGTTTTCTTCATGTTGGTAAGTACGTCCATATGACGTCTACTAACAGGCACCCCCAAAACGAGCCAATTTTGATGATAGATCATTTTGTCCTCTGCAGAATCCTAAATAGTACCCCGAGCAATAGGACATCAAGTGTGTGAACATTGTATTTTTACCTAATTTTTACTTAGTAGTGAGCCACCTTATCGTTGTTTCATCATTTAGAAATTTTTGGTAGCGACCCAAAGTGTAGATCCACCTTAATCGCTCTGGAGGTTTTATGATTAAGGTGGATCTGCATTTAAGGTGGCCCACTACCGAAAATTTCAAAATGACGAAACAGCAATAAGGTGGCTCACTACCAAGTAAAAATTAGGTAAAAACACACGAAAAGCAATTGGTTCAGGTGGTTCGCTACCAAAAAACTGTCACACACTTGGTGTCCTATCGCTCATGATTGTACTTGTTGATTGATTTAGTTTCAATCGGCTAATTCTCGACTTATAAACGACTTGCTGAACTTTTTCGCCTGATAGCAACCAAAGTCGATCAAAAGAAAGAGATAACAATAGAAAAATAGAAATATGTATCTAAAGAGTGAACGTGATAGGATAAGGCTGTCAGAAATGTTTTCGAGACAATTTGGGAATTTTTGAGGATCAGTTGTGAATATTTGAGTTGAGGCTCCTCGCCACTATAGACGATTGCGCTAAAAATGAGAGCGAGGATTTTATTTACCAAAATGTCCTTCTTATAACACGAAACAAATCGTGAAATATGAGATCCGTCTGCCCATCCTTATTGCACACCAGAAGCTCTTTTACTTACATACCTTTTATCGCAAAATTTACATAATTCTTCTTTCAGCTAATGTATGGATGTAGCATGTTACCATTTGTTTACTGCCTGTCGTGGTTATTCAAAAGTCCATTGATTGCTTATTCTGCTGTTTCAATGCTGCTTATGTTGATTAGCTTGGTACGTTCGCAAAATTTCTTTTGATATTTTCATTATTTTGGCGTGTTTAGCCTCTTTCAAAGTTCCAATAAATCTGAGAGCACATTGGCTGCTTTTCTAGGATTTGGTTTCTACTGGATGGCGTGGTAGTACTTTGCATACTTTGCTTACTTTGCATAGTGGTCGAATTATCATAATTCGTGCCTTATGCACTGGAGGTCCTCGATGCTCCACTTTGGAAAATGGCACCATTCACCATCCACATTCTAAACTTCCCTTTTTGGTTGCGTGAAACGTGTTGATATGTTTAAAACACATGGTACCTTGCAGCAAGTGAACTTTGAGCAAACGTAACCTCGGCGTACTTTTTCTAAGGTAACTAACAATGCATAATTGTTTGGGTCTCTAAAGGATTGCGCTTCTGTAAAGTCAAAATAGAACAATTTTTAAGTTGACTATCGATAGCTTTCTCGGTAGAGTGACCGTTTTTTCCGCCCAGCCTTAGCATAATTTTAGGACAACTTTTTAACTGATACAATTTCTTTTGCTACAGGTGGCAACAATAGCTGTATTTGTCTGTCGCATTCCACAACTGAATTACTTGAAGGAAGCTGAAATCATGCACAAAATTTTTTTGCTGATGCCTACCTATGGGTATGGATGTGCTTTATTTTGCAGCTTCTTTGCATCAATAATCCCTATCACCAAATTCCCTTACTTGAGGAAAACCTCGTTTTCAATAGGCCACTTCACAGGAGGAAAAGGATGATGGGTAAGTAGGGCAAAATTTGATTCTTCGAACGCATGTTTGAACAAAATAGTTCATTCCTTTCATCTCGGCGTACTATCAAGTTGTGGCTCTTATTCGCTCAAACTTTTATCGAACTTCATGCAAATAACACAGCACTTACCTAGAACATAGGGCTTTGCATTTTCAGTTTCCTTTTCTGTATGGACTTCGCCAGATTTATGTGCTTCCTTCACAAACTGTGGTCTTCTTCGTGATTGACACCCAATCGCAAGTCTTTACTAGTAGACCCCTGCCCCTCTTTTCGATTGCTAGGACCATGTACAACACAGCATACGCTGGATTTTCAATGTGAAGGCCCCTCGTACCATTGTTTCCAATTCCCAAAAGTTTCCTTGCCGTATCTTTCTTCCTTCAAACAAAATACGCTTGTACTATTTCACTTGTTATGTTTGAGGTCCTGCAAGTTCTCAAATCGATTCGACCGCACTTGTGAAACCCTTCTGAAACTGTCTGGGAATGTCACTAAATGCGTCAGGGGGAAAGCCAAGGGGTTAGCTAAGTACGGGACATGGGCAAAGTTTCTAGAAGCAGATCTATTCTTGAGAAAATTTGACTGGCCATTTTCCTATTGAGTATGTTTAAAATGCCAAGAAACGTATCTGCAGCAGTATTAGAGACAGCATGACAATTCATGTTGAAAAAATTTTGATACTAAAATGCGAAAAATAACATGTTGAAATGAGAAACCTTTAATACATGGCCTGATCCAAGGTTCTCATTGAAGATAAGTGATACCTTTAAATTTAGTACAGAGGGCAACAAAGATGACAACAACAAAAGAAGGGCGCTTAAAATCTTGTTGAGGAGATAGACAGAGTCCACGAAAAGTTTTCTACATCAATGGAAATATCTTCCAGCCTCCTCCCTGATCCTCTCATACTCTCTTTCTTTATAAGAATAATATTTATGACAATATTCAGGCTTAGATTCATCCAATTTTTAAGAATATCATAAGAATATCGCTCAGCCTCAGCTCGCAAATTTGTGTTTCATTTTTCAGCAGTTGCCTACTTTGCGATGCTTGTTATAGCTGCTTAAATTTTTCTTTCGTTCCACCATTTTCTCGTACTATATTTGCCTGAAACCAAATCAGATTTGAAGAAAAACAAGAATGCTTTGATAATGTTTTCAGATTTGAAATGAAAATCTCTATAGCGAGGCTGGACAAAATTTATAGCATTTTTTAAAAAAGGAGCGTATGTATTTTCTGTTGGAAGAGTTGTTGAAGGATGCTAGAAATACCAGGTATCGGAGGGCTAAATGTTTTGACCCTATACACGTATTTCTTATAAGAAACTGCCCATAAGAAGCTCAACTCTCAGATCGCCAAAAAATTAAGAAGCCCCAGTACTGGGAGAATATAAGTTAAGAAACTATTTATTTAGATAAAGGAAATCCTTGGCATATTTTTACTTTACTTTATTTTTACTTGTTTCCTGTATCATATTGCTCGTAAGGTACTTGAACTATGTCTAAACATTGGAAAGACTTGAAAAACCTTGTCTTGAAATGTTCACGAGGGCACAGGTAGTGAACATGAAGATTGTTATGGAACCTCCAAGAAACTCGTAAGAAACTTTGGGTACTCAAAATCTGATAATTTTAAGAAACTTTCATCACTGGCCCAAATTCTTAGTTTTTTTTATAAAAAAAATACGTGTACAGTAATAGCAACCGTTTATACATTGTTTTAAGGTGCGATGTTGTTCTGAGATCTTACTATTTTGAGAGCTCAAAAAATACGTGTAACTGTACACTCCCATGAAAAGGATAAGAAACTTGTTAGAAATCGTTTGTAGCAAAATTATTCTAAACTTTAAGAAACTACCTTCCAGCCCTGGGAACTTTAATTTCATATTAAGTATATTCGAAAATGAGTGTACATTTCTTCGCAAATCTCTCCTTCTAACTTTCAGATTAAATTTTTATTTGACCCTTGATTCGGAAAGTAGATACTATAGTTTTCAAAACTTGAACTGATGCAACAGACGATACGCGTATTTCTTTTCATAAGAAACTAAGAATTTAAGCCTACTGAAAGCTTTTTAAAATCGTCAGATTTTCAGCTCCCAGAGTTTCTTGTTAGTTTCTTAGAGATTCCACAACAATCGTCATATTTACTTCCTGTCCCACCCTGAACACTTCGAAACAAAGATTGTTAAGCCTTGCTCAAATACCTTCCAAGAAATACAGTTACAGGCAGTTTCTTTAAAAATCATGTCTTCGACAAAAAAAGGCTAGAAAAATATAAGATCTGTTTCTTGACATTTTGTCTCCTTGTCACCCGTACCCCTTGACTTACCCCCTGGCACATTTGGTTGACATTCCCAGACAGTTTCAGAAGGGTTTCACAAGTGCGTTCGAATCGATTTGAGAAGCAAGCGTATTTTGTTTGAAGGAAGAAAGATACGGCAAGGAAACTTTTGGGAATTTGAAACAGAGGTATGAAGGGCCTTCATTTTGAAAATGAAGCGTATGCTGTGTTGCACATGGTTCTAGCAATCGAAAAGAGGGGCAGGGGTCTACTAGTAAAGACTTGCTGCGATTGGGTGTCAATCACGAAGAAGACCGCAGTTTGTGAAGGAAGCACATAGATGTAGCGAAGTCCATACAGAAAAGGAAACTGTTCCAGGTAAGTGCTGTGTTATTTGCATGAAGTTTGATAAAAGTTTGAGCAAATAAGAGCCAGAACTTGATAGTACGCCGAGATGAAAGGAATGAACTATTTTGTTCAAACATGCGTTCGAAGAATCAAATTTTGCCCTACTTACCCATCATCCTTTTCTTTCTGTGAAGTGGTCTATTGTTGTGATTAAACCCAATGAGACAATCAGAATCAGTTGATGAGGGACAGAGCTATTCAGTTTAGAATACCAATGATAGTCATATATTGATTATCCAGTCCAGTTGCCTTATTGCGCTTGATAGATCTTCATTCCCAGTGAGTAAAAAAAAACGATCCCCATTTGAAAGACCACTGCTCCCTGAATATCAAAGCAATAATATTGAAAACTATCTTGTTTTATTGCCAATATGTTCAATTCGCTTCTTTAATCCCCTCGGCTTTAATCGGCCATTCCTGGTGGATGTGGGAGATTTTCTGCAGAAAGCTCCTTCGAAAAAGCTGCAAAAATGAGTGAAAACAATGAGCAAAATTTCCTTAGTTTTCCTTCCTAAAAATGATGACACGCACATGTATTCATGTACTTTGTCCTATTGGAAGAATGCAATCCCCCTGAATCGGTTATTCATACCAGGGGGAAGGATAACATATGCTAAAGCGTTCAGAGGTTATTGCTGTAAGGCCTGTGTAATCCAAAAATGTTAGGGAAATTTGTTCGTGATTTTGGGCACGTTTTGAAGGTTTCTGGAAGTGGCTCTCTCGAGAAAATTCCTCATAATTTCAGGGCGGAGTGTATGGAACGCCATTTGCACAAAAATGACATAATATAGGATTATGTCACATAAACCTATATTATGTGCACATACACTGTGATTACGTACATAAACCTGCATTATGGGCACATAATATAGGTTATCACTACATAATATAGGTTTATGTCCTAATAACCCATATTATGTGCACATAAACTAGGATTATGTTACATAAACCTAAATTATGTCGACATAATCCTAGTTTATGTGCACATAATCCTAGTTTATGTAACATAATCCTATATTATGTCATTTTTGTGCAAATGGCGTTCCATAGGAGTGGCCGATTTCAGTCAGGTAAATTTCAAAATGGATTTGAGCATGTCTAGCATTAAATATATATTTGCCGATATCATTGTCTTGATATCCAGGGAGGCATGACCTTTCAAACGGGGATTCTTTTTACTGACTCACCCGTTAGACGCATGACTTCATGTTGTGAGACTGACTGAAACAAGGATCTTTTCTCTGTCCTCTTTCCTCTCTGTTTTCTCTGTCGCATTGAAGTTTTTCTTTGCATTCTGAAAGGGCTGACAGCATTGTCTAATAGATAAACAGCACTATCAATACTTTTGACAGTGCAAAAAAAGTTTACACTACAACGCTGGAACCCTTTCTTTGAAAATTTGCTTAATTGTGACATTGCTGGAGAACAACAGAAGTGTTATTTTTGAACAAAGACAATTAAAGCTATAGCTCCTTCAAAGCAGCCACACAAAACGGGGCACAATTCCTGGACACCCTGTAGTATCAATAAATAACTTTATATTCTGTCTTATTCAGGTTGCCACAAAGCTTGATGGATATTGCTACAAATTCTGGTTCTAGAAAGGCTTGCTCTGGGTGAGTGATACTTGAACTATGCAACTTATCCCTTTTTATGTATTACGATGTAATTGTGACAATTTTCATCGTTATTGCTGTGGAATTTCAATATATAAATAGACTTGCTACACATACAAGGAGCGTCGTCTACTAAACAAAACAAGTTTAAACTACTTAATGTCTCACTGAATTAACCTGCTGGACGTTCGCACACATCTTCCGCATACGAATAAAATGTTTCCATGAGCAGGACTTTAGATTTTAGAATTCTAAAGACTATTGCATTCTGGTTGTCTTTTAAACAGGCTAAATAACTAGATTTGAATTTAGTATTCTCCAAATAGCATTGCTCCTATATGGTTGTCAGTACTTGAGATGTATCATTATTATCATTATTATCCATTTATCTATAGTAGGCATATATACATTAGTAGCTTTAGAATAAATGCTGATTCAAACCTACTGCAAAGTAAATTGTTTAAAAAGAGAAGAAACAATATACATATACAAATATATAATACGGATTAATTAGCTATGAATACATACACTTACCTCACATAAATATTGCACCACCTTACCTATGATAGTGGCCAAAATCTCTTCAGTACAATCAATAAAATTTACATAACAAAAGCATCAGCATTTAAGGGCTTCTCTACCAGGTGTTTTGGTCGGAAAATAATTTTTAAGTCGTTTGCTTCCCATTCAAAAGTAAGTTGAAGCATCATTGTGTTGGTGTCTTTGATAAATTAGCAAAATCCTTCGGATAACATTGAACACAATTTTAGCAGCATAGCTGAAGGAGTAAGTAGGCCATAAAAATGAAGAAGGGATAGATTTCTTAGAGCAAAGACAGCAAAATTTTACAGTTTTCAAATCTGGATTCTGCAAACTTTATCGCTATGATGAAAGTTTTCCGTGAGGAATGCAAGTTCCATTCCTCTCCTTTCCAGGTTTTTATTCTTCTTTTAAAGCTGGAGAGGGTATCGGACTGTTTCATCTCATTGGGAAGAGCCTGCCATAATCTACACCCCAGAAACGATATCGTCTCTAAGCCATATTACGCAGCATGCGGTTTTGGTAATAATAGTTTATGGCAGCTTCTTAACCCATAATGATTATGTTTTTCGACAAAGATCTCCTTCATGAAACTAGGATTAAGCTCCCATTTCGCTTTATAAACTTCTCTCATGAAAAGCTGTAAATTCCTAAGGTGAATTGGAACCGCAGTGTCTCTGAGTAACATAGTTATCAAGATCTGATCTCATATCTTTATAAGTTATCCGCAATGCCCGTTCGTGAATACGATTAACTTTATAGTTAAAGTGAATCAACGGAGCTAAGTAGAGGCAATCTATAAATAGGACAAAGAAAACTCCTACGCACGTTATTGTTCCTCTGGCTGAACAATATCTACGAACGTCTCGAAATAATCAAATACAACAGGCTAGTAATAGAATACCCAGACTCCTTCCACGCGGGGCTTTTATCTCCGTTGATTTTCTTTAAATGCTCGATCACAGAACATCCAAACAAGAGGACAATAATTGAACTTGGTCGTATTTGAATAACAGAAAGCAGTTTTGCAAAGTAAATGGCGTCTCTTCTGACATCAAAGATATTGATGTCGGAGTGCCGCAAGGTTCCTGTTTGGGACCACTTCTTTTTCTGCTTTATATAAATGATCTTCCCTTTGCACTGAAGAAGGCCGAGGCAAACATGTATGCTGATGATACCATGATTTCCTATTCCTCCAAAAACTTGGAAGAAATGCACATGGTGTTAAATGCCGAACTTGTTGATATCGAGAAATGGCTTCAAGGTAATAAGCTATCCTTGAACGTCGTCAAAACACAGGCTATGATAGTTGGGTCATTGCAAAATGTAAATAAAATGGCAGTGCAGCCTGCTTTGTTACCTGTGTTTAACGTTGGTGGCACTGACATTGATTTAGTGAGCAAAGTAAAATACCTTGGTCTCCAAATAGACAACAGTCTAACGTGGAGGTGCCAAATTGAGAGTATAAAAGGGAAAGTTTCTCGAGCAATTGGCCTTTTGAAATACTGTAAAAACTTCGTATCTATGGAGACATTGAAGGACATTTATCGTAGTATTGTAGAACCACATCTAAACTATTGCTGCTCCGTTTGGGGCTGTAGTGGTATTACTAGAATAGAGTCTCTACAAAAACTGCAAAACAGGGCTGCCCGAATCGTTACGGGTAGTCCTTATGATGCACCATCTGCGCCGTTACGCAAAGAACTAGGCTGGTTGTCCATCAAAGAAATGATTTTGAAAGAAACATCTACTATGATGTACAAATCTTTAAACGATCTAGCACCACAGTACATCAGTGATCTTTTCGTAAGACTATCAGATTTCCACACTCGTGAGCTAAGAAACACTAAAAATGATCTTGCAGTACCGTTAATGAGAACAGTAAGTGGCCAAAAGGCATTCTCTTACCGTGGTACAAAAGTGTGGAACATGCTTAACGACAATATCAAAGAGGCTCCCTCGGTCTACTCTTTTAAATCAAGGTTGAGACAGTTGGGGTACGAAAATCTTTAATTTTGTACAGATATTTTTTGTATTCAGGTGTAAATTTTTATCTAATTTGCTTATATGTATTATATTAGGAACTTTACTTTTGACAGGGCCAAATTGTAAAACAATATTTATTGAATTTTGTACCCTGTATAAATATGTTTAAAATATGAAATAAAAATATTAAATATGAAGATAATGCTTTCATTATTTTCTTTAGTTGCTCAGTATCAAGAAATATTTATGTGCATTTATTAGGATGTATGTTGAAGACTTTGAAATGGAGTACGTTATTTGTCTTAAAGGGCACAATGTTCATAGGAAATCTCTACCCATATATAAAGAAAAACATGTATCGGGTATCATTCCTTTCGCTGCCTATGCTTAATTTCTGAACGATTTTCTTTCTGACTTGAGCTAAAATACACCGTAAATACCAAGGTAAAAATGCTCAAATGTGTGCTTTTCGAGCTACAAAAATAAATGATACGATGAAAAATGAGAGTGTACCGAGAAACCCACTTCATAATTCTACTGATAAGAAGTTGCAGCTTAAGTTTAACGAAATTGCCTGATTTTCGTACTTATCTCGTTGTAGGAAAGAAGTTCTGTGTAAAGCAAATAACATAAAATTCGAAGAAAGCGCACTAGCAATGGATTATCCTGGAGTTGGTTTAACATGTCTGTACATGGGCATAGAAGCCATAGTTTACTTCTTGATCATCATGCTAATTGAGGTATGCAACCGTTGCAATATCATGCGTTTTTATGCATTGCACTTTGTATTGTGGTATTACCATGCTTAAGGTAATGTGTCCATTTAAGTAAAGTTACTTTGCTATTTTCACGTGATATTTCATGTGATCACTCTATCATGGAACTCAAAAGGTAGCCAGACGTAATATCAGCAGACTCATTACCATTATAAAAAGCATTGAAATGTTTGGTTGGCACGAGCATCTCGATAAAATTGCATGTCCCAATTAACAGGTTAAACTGCTTAACGAAGTTTTACTGAATATTTATCCTAATTTCATTCCGAACAAAAGTAAAAGCATCAACCCTCGCCAAGCACTCTAGATTACGCCAGCTGACAAAAATTGTTTAAGGAAAAAGAATCATGCTTACAGAACTTTTGTGAGGAATGGCCAGCCAGATGACAAGCTTGAAGGAATTCAACGCATGATATCTGAAGGTGCAAAGATGATCGAGGACGCCAAAAATAAATATCTCTATAAGACAGGGAAAACTTTAGCAAATCCAGGGACATCTAGCAAAACTTGTTGGAGCTTAATCAATACGGTTCTGAATAAGGCAAAGATTCCCATAATACCACCTCGTATAGACAATGGATTATTCATAACGGACTTCACTGAAAAGGCACAGTTATTCAATAACTATTTCATACTCCAATGTACGACCATCGACACTGGTAGTAAGATTCCACAAGATACCCCAAGAATCTCTACTCTGATTGGTGAATTTGTCATCTTTGAGGAAAAGATACTGAATATCATAAGATCACTTAATCCTAACAAAGCACATGGCTGGGATGGTATATCTATAAGAATGATAAAACTAAGCGATATTTCATTAGTAACTCCTCTTAGGATAATATTCACGAACTATTTGAGACATGGTATATTTCCTAAAATATGGAAGTGTGCAAATGTGGTCCCGGTTCACAAGAAAAACGAGAAAAATGTAAAGAGTAACTACCGTCCTATTTCTCTTCTACCAATTTTTGGGAAGATCCTTGAAAAGCTTTTGTACGATTCTTTATACTCACATCTTGTCTCCTGTGATTTGCTTGACCCCAATCAGTCGGGTTTTCGTCCCGGTGACTCAACAGTCAACCAATTACTTTCTATAACGCATACAATTTTTCAGGCATTTGACTGCAATCCTCCGCTAGATGTTCGTTCCTATCTGAATGGAATATACTTGATCCTGAAATAAGGCTTGCTCCGTCTGTTGCTGTTCTTAAGAAAAATCTTCTGTCAATAATTCGCCCCCCCCTGTAAAATCTGTTTTTGGCATTCATGACCCAATAGGCCTAGCTTATCTTTTCCAAATCAAGGTTGGTCTGAGAAAATTGAACTTTCATAAATTCAAGCACAATTTCAGAGATACGGTGAACAAAATGTGCCCAACGAACGATGGCTTTGAGGGTACAGAGCATTTTTTGTTGCTTAGCCCTTCATTCGACATCCACCGACGAGATCTTCTCGCTGGAGTTTCGGAATTATTACAACCGTTTGTTCACATCAACAGCCTTCCAAACAGCGTTCTAGTACAATATTGAGGCCCCCAAAGGGGGGGGGGTCCCTGGAGCACTGGAGCCCATCATTTTGACAGCATGGAGCCCGGAGCCCAAACGATTTCCATGGTGGAGCACTGGAGCCCATTGCTTTCTCCATGTGGAGCCCTTGATCTCAAACAATTTTATTTGTGAAGACCAAGCAAAAAAAGGACAACATTTAATCACGAAAACTATATGAATAAGGTGTGAAACTATTTGAGCTTGTTAGTAGATCTCAACATCAACTTTGAAATGAATTTTTGAAGTTTCCAGGTTTCTTCGAGACATTGTTTATGGAAATCTGGCCATTTACTTATGATTGGAAATCTTTCAGTTAGAATTTCAATCCTAGGAATTTTAAAATTTTTTAGCTCACTGCGCCAGAGCGTACTTCTTCGCTGTGATAAAAATATCAGAACTTGCAGTGAGAATTGACAAACAGATAACGTTGCAAGGAGATTTATCTTTGCAAACAATCTACTTTCAGGCCTTCAAGGAAGTGGCGTGGCCAGGGTAAATTAAGTAAGGGGCATTGACATGAGGTCTTGCCCACAGGAAAATTTTTGGGACCACGCCCTTTACTTTGGCTCAGAATGCATCTCCCAATATCATACTTGCCAAGCGATAAGGAAACTTTTATGATTTTGTGACAGTGGCAGTCATTCTATAAGTCAGAGCGTGAGAAAAATTTTTCGAAGAGATATCTTTTATTTTAGCATACCTTAGTCCCTTCAAATTTCACCTGCCTTTAATTATTTTTATTTTGGGGAATTATTTTGGGGGGCGAAAATTAGAGGGAGTGAAATTAAAGGAAGCGAAAAATCTATTTTCCATAAAAAAAATTTAGTTTTGATTGTAATACAAAATACAAGACATGCATTACTCTTCGATAACAATGATATTATCCTCCCCTGTGTCTAAGGGGTGATTTTGTTGGTTCTAGTTCCACTGTGTTCTCTTCCTCGGGGCCATATTCATCCAAATTACGTTATATCAATCCACAATCCAAACCAGGGGGGCGAAAATTAAAGGGAGCGAAACTCAAGAGAAACTTTTGCAAAAGGGGGCGAAAATTAAAGGGGCGAAAATTAACGGGGCGAAAATTAAAGGGAGCCAAAATTGAAGGCAGGCGAAATTTGAAAGGACTAAGGTAGAAGGCATCCCCTGATTCCATCATTAACAGTGCTAAAATGGATGGTTTGATAGCCTTATAAATGAGCTAATTGAGAAGACGTCGTGCCTTCTGGACCACATAGTTGCCCAAGAAAACTTGACTTCTCTTGAGCTTCTCTTAGAGTTGTATGAAGGAACTCCTTGGTTTCAGCAGATGAAAGATGCCTTCATCGATAGAGTGGTCTTCCCGTTTTGCACAAGATGCATTAACCCCAAAAGCTCTCTAAACAATACCAAGATAACCCAAAGTACCGGGTGTCCCAAATAATGTATACGGATTTGATAGAATCCAGCACTGTGAATTTAGCTTCAATCAATGTATAATCACTCTAAAGATGTTTGTCGATAGTTAAATTGAACATAGATACCTCGTTTGTTGATATTGGTACCCCGGGGGGGGGGGGGAGGGTAACTTGGACCAAAAGATGACGGAGGAGTGCCGCCCAAATTTTAGCGTCATACCCACCCTTATCAATTCACATAGTCTTTTCATACCCACTTTTAAGGATTTGGAGAAAAACATACCCAGTTTTATTGTTTCCAAATTGAACTGTATGTAACATGCAAGGGATTGAATAAGAACGTAGATAAACTACAACTAACATTGTATACGTTTTTTCTTTATAAGAAACTTGGATCTGGCCATAGCGCTAAACGTTTCATAATTCAACAAGCAATTTTTCGCATTTTAGTACTAAAAAGTTTCTTAATTTGTTTCTCATCTTTTTAACGCATGAATTGCCACTGTGGTCCCAACACTGCTGCAGATATATGTTTCTTGAAGAAAGATCCCAACCTTACATCAAGCATAGTTGTCAAGTTTCTGACGAGACTGGCAATGTTGCAACTTTCTTACGCTTACTCTTTGACACCCTGACCTGCCCCAAAACTAGATTCAGACATCTGAGTGACTAATGTAAATGTGACGGTCTGGGGGCGAAGCCCACAACAAAATTTGTTGCAACTTGGGGCAAATTAAATGAGGGGTCTGGGGCCAAGGCGTTAGGAAATTTTTGGGACCACGCCGTTTACTTAGGCTTAGAATGCATCTTCCAATACCACGAGGACTATTTTTGACGAAAGATCTTTTACTTTGGCTTAGAATGCATCTCCCAATATCATGCTTGCCATTAGCGACAAGGAAACCTTGATGGTTTTGTGACAGCTATCATCCTATTAATCAAAGCACGAGGAAAAGTTTTGAAGAAACACCCTTTACTTTTGCTTACAATCACTGGCGTGGCCAGGGTAAATTAAATGGGGGGGATGGAAATGAGGGGGTCTGTGGGCAAAGCCCCCAGGAAAATTTTTAGGGTCACGTCCTGTACTTTGGCTCAGAATGGATCTCCTAGTATCATACTTGTCACTAGCGACAAGAGAACCTTGATAGTTTTGTGAGAGTTATCCTATGAATCAGAGCACGATGCACGAGGAAAATTTTTGACGAAAGATCTTTTACTTTGGCTTAGAATGCATCTCCCAATACCATGCTTGCCATTAGCAACAAGAACAGTAATCCTATGAATCAGAGCACGATGCACGAGGAAAATTTTGAAGAAAGATCCTTTACTTTGGCTTAGAATGCATCTCCCAATATCATGCTTGCCATTAGCGACAAGAAAAACTTTGCTAGTTTTGTGACAGTTATCCTATGAATTGGAGCATGCGGAAAATTTTTGAAGAATGATCCTTTACTTTGGCTAAGAATGCATCTCCCAATATCATGCTTGCCATTAGCGACAAGTCACCCATTCACCTATTGGGAAGTCTCTTAATTTTTCATTACTGTAATTTCAGTTCTTAATTTCGATGTGCTTCAGGAATTTGCTTAGGTCAAAAGGCCAAAGCTTTGGTTTGCAAGTGCACCCAAATTTGAGCTTTAAAGAAGCACCAATACCAACAAACGAGGCATCTATGTTCAAGGTAACTATCGAGAAATATTTTGAGAGTGATTAGCTATTGGTTAAAGCTCAATTCACATCGCTGGAGTCAACCAAATTTGTATACATTTTTTGAGACATCCGGTATTTTCTAGGGGACTCGTGCTTGTTGCGCATATCCAGTTTAAACCACAAGCTGCACTTTCTCGCTCAAGAAACAACGAGTGCAGTCTGGCACTACGCGCGGCTTGCTAAAACTGACCAAATCATTTTTTCGCTAATTTTAAGAAGTGGAGCCCTGGAGCCCTGAAAAGTATGCAATGGAGCCCTGGAGCACGGCAATTTTGCCTTTGGGAGCCCGGAGCCTATAGAAATATGCCCTGGAGACTCGGAGCCCGAGATCCCTTAGGGGGCCTCAATATTTATTGCATGGTGATAAAGACCTTTCTGATGGCGTACATAAGAATATACTCGAAATGACTTTAAATTTTATCCACAAAAACTAGTCGGCTTGGATGAACTCAAAATTTTTATTATACGTCACACAGCCACAAAGTATTTATTTGCTCCCCGTTTGTTAAGTCTGTTTCATCTGTTTCATCTGTTTCATCTGGAATATATGAAAAAAAAAGTCTGTTTCACACTTGATGTTCGGTAAACGATGTATGATTGAAAGTTCATCCACACAAAATCGGAGTATTTCAAAAAGATCTGCGAAGTGTGGTGGGCGGTTGGGACTCAGGAGGGAGACCAGCAGTCGTTGTAGAAATTGCTGAAATTGGTGTTATCTCGTCCGGGGTTCTTATCATTCGGCATCGTGCGCCTATGCTGGCCTTACATCAAATGTGAAACAGTACTCATTATTTATCAGTGATTTAATTGTATGCGTAGCTTTTGTAGTGTCTTATTTTAATCTTCATTATTTGCATGTCTGTATGTTAATGGCCATGGGCGTAGTCATTGTATTTGGCTGCCTGTGGTATGGTACCTGTAGTGTTGTATTGTAGTATAGTAATTAGAAAGTATAGTAGGTAACATGTAATGTAACATTTTACGAATATATATAAAAAAAACTTTCTTGTGGCTGCACTTCCAGAGCTGAACCTGAAGTCTTACAGCATGCAGCCTCGTTGGAAATTCAAATTAAAGTTCAGTTAAATTCTACCATTGACAGAGCGCTCTTGTGGCTCTTTTTCAGTATGGTGTCAGCATATTTTGACAAGAGTGTATACGCGGTTGTACTTACATGGACACATTGCCTTTCAGCTGAATTCACGCATCGAGTGATATTGTGTGGCACGTTGTCTTGCAATTAGATGCTTTAATACGTTTATAATGCAGGGCGTTCTTTCATTTGGAAAAGCATATGAAGAAATGTTGTTTCGCTAGAATCTAAAGCACTTGATCAATGAGAATTTTATGTCAATCGTTCCCAAGTTTCACAAATAAGCAAATGCATTATTGTTTTTTTTATATAGGGGAGACCGGGGACAATTGTAACACTTTTTGGAAAATCATCCGTAACGCCTAAATAATGGTCAATAGCGATCTTGGGGGTAGATAATATTATACTTGCATCTGTTGGAATGAGATAGAACTAAGTTTCATTCATGCAGAACCAAATTTCGTGTCATCGTGAAAGTTTTAAAACCAGCGGTCAAGTGTTACAATTGCCCCGTAACACGGGGCGATTGTAACACATGGTCGGGGCAATTGTAACACATCTTTAAAATCAGTACAGAGAATCATTCACCAGCTATTCTTGTTTCTCAACGCAGAACATATCAATGCCAGGTATCCACTCTTCTCTTCATCTGTCGTGAGACCAGAGATTTTGAAGCTAATATAGGGAAAGGAGTGTTTATTGGCCCAAAGACTTTTCTTGATCCTTTGAAAATACCCTTGTGTAGGGATTGTAGCCCGCTTTTGGAGCTTCTATATTTCTTAATTTATTGCAATATCTTGACAGGGTTACGTGACATAAATTCATCTCTTTGGCAATGCATCGTACGGATTTTGCCTGATTTAAAATACATCGTGCTGCCTCTGGCAGTAAATGCAGATTTTCTCCTCGGTTTGTTGTCCGTTTTCTGCTACAAACCATGTTCAAGATAAATGAAAATACAAAAGATCTTTGATGTGAAACATTCCAATTCATCATCCCTCCCCTGAGGTTGAGAAAATGTGCACTATACGTTGGAAAGCTTCCTTTATTTCAGATCTCCAGACTTGTTGTTTCTTTGTTATAAAGCTCGATGAATCAATTGAACAAATGAATCAATTGTGAGAAAAAGTGTTTTATATCAAAGGAATTATTGTTTAAAAGTTTCAAAAATTCAACTCTATAATACTGCATGGATGCATGCTGTTTGCCTCAAATAGAAATTGAATCAAGACCAAGCCATCGGTCAGCTTACATCGGGGCAATTGTAACAGCGTGTTACAATTGCCCCTGACCTGGTCAGCTTTCATTATACCCCATTTTCACATCTCGTAAGCTGTGGAGCTTGAAAGTTTTAACGTAGCTTTCATCCTAAATAGATGTCATAGCTGTCATGTGAAAATGAAGTTTTTTACTCAAGAGCAAAATCTCTCAGACAAAAATTTACATTGGAAGTACGTTTTTACTTTTGTGCTCAAAAACATGTTTTCCCCCCGATAATTTCACAAACTTGGATGAATATTCCTGTATCTCAAGTCATATGTAGAGGGTTAGAATGAGCATGTTCTGTGCAAAAATCAGATTTATTGCACTTTTCTGCTGGGCATGAGAGCCAGTGTTACAATTGCCCCGTGTTACAATTGTCCCCGGTCTCCCCTACTTGACAAACAAGAATGAATTCAATTTTTGCTGTGTGTTTTTGTCTGTCTGTCTGTCTGCCTATCTGTCTGTCTGTCTGTCTGTCTGTCTGTCTGTTCATCTCTATATTTCTTCATATTTGCTAACTGTTTTGCTTCGCTTAACTCTTTGTAGACTTGATAAATTAGATGCCTCCAAGTTTTGAACTTATTTTATTCCCTTTTGTAATTTCAATCTGTTTACGTTGGCTTACTTTCCCTTTTCAGAAAAACTTCTTTTTGAACTCATTACTTGCAAATAAGAAGGAAGAAAGTCCAGTAACTGATTCGGTAAGCATCAGTAATAAAAGTAAAGTTGCTTTCAATAAAGCTCTTGCAGCATCTCTGTTGATATTCCTAGATACGTTTCCATTCATTATAACTTGTCATCCTTAGGGAAATTTACAGAATTATCAAGTGCCGCAGATTGTATCAGATATAATTGTACTCCAGAATGTACTTGTACGTCATCTACAGGGTGTCCCAAAAAATTGTGCCCGTTGGCCTGAAGATGGCAACAAAACGGCTAAAGATTCTTTCCAAAAATCTGCATAATGTCGCTCTTCAGATTTTCAATAAAAGTTTGCTACCATCCCCTTAAAAATCCATTGAAAAGTTATGGAGCTTTGACCTTCAGGAGACCAAATTTGTTTGTTGAATGAAACCAGCGGTCGGCGATTTGGTCTTTCTATTTTGCAGCGATAAATAGCTTTATCGATGAAATGAAACAGCAGCCTCCAATTTCATAGCTCTCGGGAAAATTCCAATAATCATCGGTGTATTCAACTATTTCTTACCTCACAGAAACTATTTCTGACCTCGCATGAAGCCATTTATCACTATGAAATAGTAAGAAAAATTGGCCGACTGCTGGTTTCAGTTATCATACAAATTTGCTCTTCTGAAGGTCATAGCTCAATGATTTTCCAACGGATTTTTACGGGAATGGCAGCAAACTCTATTAGAACATATTAAGAGCAGCATGATATAAAATTTTGGCGGGAATATCTTGCCGTTTTTTTGCAATCTTCAGGCAAACGGGGCACAATTTCTTGGGACACCCTGTATTTGTAAGTTGGAAAAGGATTTTTTTAACTTCACACTTCGGATTGGATGTGTATACCAATATTGCAATCCTTATTTAAAATCAACCCAAATCATGTAGCGTCTAAAGTACAACCAAAAATGATGTGGAGTAACATGGTTTTGATCATAGAACTGCTAGTGCAGAGCCCTATGTCGCAAAAAGTAGCCGAGTAATTTTTTGATGTAAATTTGTGTTAACATACTTTTATACCTTCTTTAGCATGCTGAGAAAGAGAAAAACGTTGGTGCCAATTTTTCTGACCACGTTTAAGGGTATTTTTTGAGTTTTTGTGTCATTATCTGTGGTTGCTGCAGAGTCATGACATTAACTCTTTGCAAATGGCTCTATTGTCTATTAAGAATAAAGAGAATGTAGCGCATAGCTCTAAGAGATACAGTATAAAAGGCCCATGCGTTGAATTTTCGTCACGCAAAGCAGTTTTAAAAGAATTGCTTTCCAAAGAATATCATTTTAAGCATCCAATTCTTTTGTTTTATGTTAGACATATGTTAATGCTAAAAATATTGCTGATAGCTCCAAACACCTCATACACCGGTGGCTTTCAATCAGCCTTGTTCACAGCATGTATATTTCTTTTCACTAGCTTTCCATTTCATTAGCTTTTTCTTTTCATTTCTTTTCCTTTCATGAGGGTGACAGCAAGAATTTTTTGCGAATATGTTGACAATTTTTTTATAAATGGGTAGTGATTTAAAGCAATCGCACAAACATTTATGGATCTAGTTGCTCTAAAAAACGAAATAGGGCAGGGGCTCGAAAAATTAATGCAGTAAGGGGATGCGAGGCGAGAGCTTTGGTCGCGCTACTAGTTTTACATTCTAAATGGTAAAAAGGAAAATTGATTTTGAGTTATGTATGAGATGCTAGATGGGAAGTAACATAGTAAAATCTCCAGACCCTGATTCGTTTGACAAATTTTTACATGCTGTCATGGATGATCATGATCAAAATTTTGCCATCTTAAAAAATGGCCTGTGAATTATCAGTGCTGAAGACCTTGTAAGAAATCATTGCCTTCTGGCACAGGGAATGTCACAAAGACACAGTTCATCCAGAGAAAATTCTTAGGGCCAAGAAACGGTACGAGAAACAGATTTTTCCAGCAGATAACGAACTTTCGAAGTGGCGTGTAAAACCTGGCAGACCAGCTTCAATCGTTAAAGAGGTAAAACAGAGCAACCAATGCCTAAAAGATTTACGAGGTCATAAAATCACAGCAGGATCCTGAAAAAGTTTGTTTCTTCTGTTTCTTCTGTTTGTTTCTTTGAAAAACTTGGAGGATTAAGATCTTAGCCCCCAGGCTCCTATACACAAATTGCAATTTTACCTCAACTTTCTAAAAAATCCTCTAAACAAGGCCCCCTAAAGCTCTAAATTCTATAACCAGGTTCCTTTTTCTAAGTCTAAGGAAAAACAGTAGACGAAAGACGATCGTAAGATCCTCATGATCCTCTGGGAACATGACAAACAAAAATAGCGTCATCCACTCTGTAAAGAGTTGTAAATGTAGGCTTGTTTTTAAATGTCATACTTCTCAATGATGACAATCTCGGGCTCCGAGTCTCCAGGGCATATTTCTATAGGCTCCGGGCTCCCAAAGGCAAAATTGCCGTGCTCCAGGGCTCCATTGCATACTTTTCAGGGTTCCAGGGCTCCACTTCTTAAAATTAGCGAAAAAATGATTTGGTCAGTTTTAGCAAGCCGCGCGTAGTGCCAGACTGCACTCGTTGTTTCTTGAGCGAGAAAGTGCAGCTTGTGGTTTAAACTGGATATGCGCAACAAGCACGAGTCCCCTAGAAAATACCGGATGTCTCAAAAAATGTATACAAATTTGGTTGACTCCAGCGATGTGAATTGAGCTTTAACCAATAGCTAATCACTCTCAAAATATTTCTCGATAGTTACCTTGAACATAGATGCCTCGTTTGTTGGTATTGGTGCTTCTTTAAAGCTCAAATTTGGGTGCACTTGCAAACCAAAGCTTTGGCCTTTTGACCTAAGCAAATTCCTGAAGCACATCGAAATTAAGAACTGAAATTACAGTAATGAAAAATTAAGAGACTTCCCAATAGGTGAATGGGTGACTTGTCGCTAATGGCAAGCATGATATTGGGAGATGCATTCTTAGCCAAAGTAAAGGATCATTCTTCAAAAATTTTCCGCATGCTCCAATTCATAGGATAACTGTCACAAAACTAGCAAAGTTTTTCTTGTCGCTAATGGCAAGCATGATATTGGGAGATGCATTCTAAGCCAAAGTAAAGGATCTTTCTTCAAAATTTTCCTCGTGCATCGTGCTCTGATTCATAGGATTACTGTTCTTGTTGCTAATGATGTATTTCCTAAGAATAGAAACTCGATAAAATAGCCATAAAAGTGTTTAGAAAATTGGCACCAACGTTTTTCTGTTTCTTTGCATCATAAAAAAACAGAGAAAAGTATCTTTCCACAAATTTGCATCCAAAAAATACTCAGATACATCTGTTTCTGCACTATACTATCATATTGCAAAACATTGCATGCTTGGTATCATTTAAAACAGATTATTTGAAGTTTTTTGCTTACCTTTGTGCAAAACAAATTTGGCATCTTATGAAACTGTGATGCCTTTTGATTGGGAATCTGGAAGCAGAATACGGTAAGGATCGTTCCTTATGAAACAGTGAGCCCTGGAATAGCCCCTGGTCGAGGCTATTTCTGTCAAATTTAGGACCTAAAATATGGAACAGCCTACCCTCAGAACTAAAATCTGCAATAATCAGCAACAGTTTCAAACATAAGATCAAAGACCAGTTCTTTAAAAATCTCCAAAGTCTTAATGATAGTCCCTACATATATTATTAGAAATCTAAAAACAACCAATAACAATGCTTATTCGTCCTTAGAATCAATTATTTCCGGTCTAGACAAAATTCTATTTCCCATGAAAACTTTTTATTTCTTTTCTCGAAAACTTTCTTTCTTTTTCCTTTTGAATAGCACTCCATGAGGGACCATTATGGAAACAAGGTCGCATTGACCTTTTAATGCTATCCCTGCCATCTTTAACCATGGGGTGTTTTTTAAATCAGATTATTAAATTAGATATGTAGTTTTTGCCTGTGATTATTTTAAATTTATATTGTAATTAGTTTTCTTTTCTTTTATGACTAGGTATATTTATTTTTGATGGCAAAATTATTCATACATACATACATACATATGTATGTATGGCACCCTATTGGGGAGCAAAAGACTACGACTACCCCATGGCCAATATCAAAAAACATGAAACGTTAAACCGTATACAATCACACTACGAACAATTTATAAATTAAAGGATACTATACTGGATTCAGTTTCACTCCAGATGTCAGGTCAGTGTTGCGATGAATTTGTAGATGCAATGAGTGCAACTCATTTGGTGTAAATTTGTATGTATGGCACCCTATTGTAGCTGATTGAATCACCCTGTACAAAGAACGTATTATTATTATTATTATTATTATTATTATTATTATTATTATCATTATTATTAGGCTGACGAAGATTTGTAATCGAAACGTTCAAGATTTTAACAGTTGTGTTTTTATTCATTTTATTTCTGTTAATTTTTTATGGTGGTTCAGTTCAATTTATCATTATTATTATTATTATTATTATTATTATTATTATTATTATTATTATTATTATTATTATTATTATTATTTGTTCTTTGCTTTTAATGCAGTACAGTTCTCGCCACTGTGCCGAGGTCAGTTCATGTCCCTAAGGCAACAGCAGTGTTCACTTGATGGACAACGTTCTTCTCAGGATGTGGGCGCTTCCGAGGAGAGCAATCTTCTGCAATTCTTCAATCCGTATGTGACCAGGAATTTGACTGACGTACTTCTCAAGGCCTTTCTCGATGAGTCCCAGTGCTCCCACTACAATTGGAACTGTCGATGTCTTCATTTTACCACATTTTTGTTACTTCAATTTCAAGATCTTTATACTTGGACAGCTTCTCTACTTCTTTAATCGATACATTTCTTTCAGATGGTATACTCATGTCAATCATAATGCATTTCTTTTCTTTCTTTTCTTTGATAATTATGTCAGGTCTATTAGCTTTTATCTCTTTGTCTGTGCTTACAGGCATGTCCCATAGCACGGTGGCGGCTTCATTTTCAGTCACTTTCTCAGGTTTGTGCTCATACCACTTATCTGCAGTTGGGAAATGGTAATTTTTGCATATTCTCCAATGTAGGTATCCTGCTGCCTTGTCATGTCGCTGTATATATTTTTTCCGTCTTTGCGAGTACTGGACAGCCGGCTACAATATGGTCAATAGTTTCCTCGAATTCATTGCACATCCTACACTTGGGGTCAGTGCCGTCTTTGATGATTTTATTGTGGTATGATCTTGTTATTATTATTATTATTATTATTATTATTATTATTATTATTATTATTATTATTACTGTTATTATTATTATTATTATTATTATTATTATTATTATTATTATTATTATTATTATTCTTCTTCAATTGTACACACTCAGGTTAGATGTCTTCCGGTTTGTGCCTTGAAAGCAAGTTGCAACGAGCAACTAATCAGCTAAACGCATTGAAAATTTTTTCCCTTTCAAAGGTCGTGTCCCTGCACACATTTGTTCTTCTGTTGTTTACAAGTTTACGTGTAGTAGCTGCCAGGCTACTTATTATGGCAAAACATGACGTCATTTTATTGTTCGTTGCAGGGAACATTTAGGAATAAATAAGAAGGCAATAAGTATAAAGGGTGCTTCTTCGTCCATTAAGGACCATATTAATGAAACTGGTCATGCCGCGTCTTTTGATGATTTTTGTATTTTGGACAAAGCCAACAACAATTTTGACTTGCTGATACACGAGAGTCTTCTAATCTTAAGGGACCGCCCGACACTCAATCAACAGAACTCTTCTATACCGTTGTATCTTTTTTAATCTCACTGGACATTCTTATTTAGTTTAATTTCAATGGACTTTCCTTATTTAGAAATCGTATGATCGATAGTTTAATTATGCATTTCTCTCGAATAATTATTACTATAAAACCTCGCACGTGAAATTTTTATTTAGCTGAAGATGAGACAAGCCCGTCTCGAAAAGTTCAACGAATGATCGTGGCCTAGTCTAATATTATATCCATCACAACTGGATTTGTCTTAATGTCTTGAATAATTGGAAATTTCGATTTAATAAAATACGATACTGACTTGTCTTTCTCTGAAATGACCCTCAAGATGATGTTCGTCGTGGTCTTAGTGTTAAAATTTATATTAAAGCTGCGCTTTCTAACCAATGTTCCAAGAGCAACTAAAGGTTTCAAAGTCAATGTCCATCTCCTTCAGGTTTCAAGCACCTTCCTCAATATTCTTCCTGTTCCTAACAATGCTGTTTTTTGCACATGTCCTACTCTCAAGTTAATCACAATCTTCTCTATCCATTGATCAAATTCCTTCGATACTGCTCCCAGTGCACCAATAACGACAGGTATGACAACCACTTTCTTCATGCCCCACATAGTGGCTACTTCTCTTTTGAAGTCTCCACTTAGATTGCTCCAGGAGAAAACCGAAATCATTCTCGTAATCTTTATATGCAATGCGTAATGCCCTTTCTTGAATATGATTTATTCTATGATTCAAAGCTCTATCATAGAACATCCAAACAAGCGGACAGTAGCTGAAATGAGACAAAACAAACGCCCTCATTAACTGCTGCAGTTTTTCAGTGTCCATGTATCGTGATATTCGAGCAAGAGCATGGAGTTTTTGGCTGGCCTTTTTGCAAACAGTCTTGACGTGCTGCTTGAAAGAAAGTGATTGATCAAAGGTTATACCGAGAAGATTTTCCTCTGAACTTTCTGTCACACAGGCCTCGCCTATTTTAATTGTTGTTTCATGACTCTCTTTTGCACCAAAAATCATTAAGTGGGATTTGTCTTCATTTAGCTTCATGCAATTGTTTGGAAACCATTCAGTTATCTTAAGGGCATCATTCTCTAAATGCATAATGATATTTTCGATGTTAGGACCACACGCATAAATAGTTGTATCGTCCGCATAATTACAGATTTCGGTCTCCTCCAGGAACATAAAAAGGTCATCCAGGTATATGTTAAACAAAAGGGGTCCCAAGACCGAACCTTGCGGTATTCCCAGGACGGTTTCTGTCCATGTGCTGAATGAACCATTGACCTTTACCCTCTGCTTCCTGTCGGTGAGATAGCTATGGATAAACAGCAAGGCAGATCTACTGAAACCATATGCATTTATTTTTGCTATTAGTAGTTCATGATTTAGACAATCAAAAGCCTTCGAAGGTCTGTCAAGACAGCCCCTGCGACGCCCCCGCTGTCCATTGTCTTCTTGCAGGCTTCCACAAAACGTAGAAGTGCATGCTGTGTACCATAGCCCTCTCGAAACCCACAAAGGAGTGAGGACAGGAAACTTTGGACGAAAGGTAGCATTTGATCTTGCACCAATCTTTCATACATTTTTGATACCGATGGTAAAACTGTAATCGGTCGGTAATTCTTTTTCGTAAAGGCATCCTCCTTTTTGAAGAGCGAGCTTATATCTCCAGCTTTCAATTCTTTGGGAAAAGTACCCTTGGATAAACCAGAGTTGAACAAATTCTGTATGGCAACAGAGAATACGTCAGAATTTTCCTTTAGAATCTTTGCAGGTATGCAGTCAACTGGGGATGCTTTTCTCGGATTAAGTTGTCTGATCTTTATAGCAACCTCTTCGGTGGTGACCTTTCTGAATTCAAATTGGTCTGAAAACTTAATAGTACTTTTAATTTTGCAAATACTTGGATGAGCTTCGTATTTATTAACAGATTTGTCAATTGGATCTAGTATATCACTTGTTGGTAGCAAAAGTGAGTCATTTACAGAGATCCCTAAACCATCTGTGATTTTTGCGAAATACTGATTGAAAATCTCTGCAATTTGAGAGTCCTGATTTACCATTTTTCCGTCTTCGATCAAAGAGATGGAAGAATTTACTTGCACTTTGTCTGAGAACAGTGGCTTTACTGTCTTCCAAAACTTATGATTATCGGTAAGCTTACCAAGGTCGATGTCCTTATACCGGGTGCGCCAAAATGAACTATGCACGTTTGGCAGGCCACGATAAATCGTACACAAGACCAATTTTGAAGATTTATGACTTGATCTTTAGCAGAAGGCCTGAATTAGATTCTAGGATTTTTTGCAAATTTTTCTGTTTTCAGTTTTTAGAGCTACAAGCGAGTTTCTTAAAATTTTTGTTTTCGAAAACACTGAAAACGATCAAAAAACGTCGATCAAGCTTTCTAAAGAATCGACATGAATGGACAAAGAAAAAACTTTTTCATTGTGATTTGGGATTTAGAAATCGACTAATTGTAAGCTGCTGTACGAGAGTTTGTACTATCTTGTGAGAAATGTAATAATATTTTCAAGAATATAAAGAAATTTCTTTTCTTTTGTAATGTCATTGAATGTATGCTTTGCTGCAGGCTGTGTTCCTGTATCAAGGGGGTTAAAAGACAAGAGAAGTAGAGTCATGGGGCCAGCAAGCATGGAGTTTTGTTACATTTTTGATTTGTGACGGCTTTTGGGGCGGCACTTTATTGAAACTACTACAGAATTTCGCAACAAGCCAATTTTTGAAATAACACTCGTGCAGAAGTTTACAATGATCAATTTCCAAATCCCCAAATCACGCTGAAAACATTTTCTCATTGTCCATTCATGATGAGTCTTTGGAACATTTGATCAACGTTTTTTGATCGTTTTCAGTGTTTTCGAAAACGAAAATTTTAAGAAACTCGCCTGTAGCTCTAAAAATTGAAAATGGAAAAATTTGCAAAAAATCTTAGAATCTAATTCAGGCTTTCTGCTAAAGATTAAGTGATATATCTTCAAAATCGGTCCAGTGTACGATTTATCGTGGCCTGCCAAAAGTGCATAGTTTATTTTGGCGCACCCGGTAGTAGTCAAATTTAGTCCTTATAGTAGTCCATCCACAAGTCATGTAACCACCCCCCTCCGGATATAAATCTTTGGTTTTTGAACATTCTTTACAAATGACTGAAATTTATTAAACGGTGATGATATGAAAGAAAGTGTGTTAAATTTCTATGTAATTTCGTAGCATTTGTTAGAATGGATGATTACGTTGAAGATGGCATCAAGGAACTTTTTACCAAGTTGCAATACGGTCTTTGTACGAATCTCCATGGAATCCTTAAATATTCGTAACGAATTCTCTCATAAGGAAATAGAAGGGTATTCGACACTATTTTTATCGTTGATTTTGCATAAGGTGAATTTGTTTATATTCGAAGGATGCTGATGTGCAGATTGAGAGAAAGCGTATCGAAAATATTCCCACAGAAGAATACAAAGACGAAGCGGTTATTATGAAGAACCTTACAAAAGTTTATTCCAGTAGCGGAATGGTTGCAGTGGACCACCTGTCTCTTGGGATTCCAAGAAAAGAATGTTTTGGCCTTTTGGGAGTCAACGGTAAGTAGAGCCAATTTTTTAGGTCGATTTTGAGGAATAATCGGCCATTAATTTGACATGGCCTTGGGTTATGGGGCAACCTTATATTGTCATCGAAGAGTCTCGCAGCTTTCAAATAGTCTTACTTTGGTGAAATAAACGGTCTCATTGACTTTAACGGTTTTGTGACATTGTGTATGTTATTACCCAGTATTTGTGGTTTTTTGTTATGTTTACATTTCCTTTCCCTAAGCGACTCTTACTAGACCAGGCTATGAATGAGCTACGGGCATCTTATGAGTTCAATTCAGTTCAGTTCTTTTCATTTTAAAATCCATACATACAAATCTCAAACAACAAGAGGTTACATATAAGATGATATAAATTACATCCAATGGAAAAAAATTTACTATAAATAATTGTAAAAAACCAAGGCAAGGAGATTTGCATGGAGGAATTTCTTGAAGGAGGAGCTCTCTCAAGAGATAAACTAATCGAGCAGAGAGCACCCCCTGTAGTAAGACAGGAGAAATCATGCTAACAGATGCATAAACAAATGTAAACAGCTTTAACTCAAACAAATCATTCAGTTTAAGAATTTTCAAATGAGAGAAAATTGGCGTAGATGGAGATGTAAAACTCTTGAAGGTGATAGATCTAACAACTTTCTTTTGCAGAAGATAGATTGGCTTTGTATGCACTTCATATCCCTAATCCGACCGGGGGAGTGTTTTCCACCCCCTGTCGGTTTTTTGCAGAGCATTCTTTAACGGCAAAAGCTATGACCCTCAAATTCTCTGACAATTACTAATTATCAATTAGCTACATTTTGACAATAAAATTTTGAGCAGTGGGTGTCACGTGACAAGTGACACTACCATATTTGGAGGAAGGTATTGGAAAAACTATTTTGATATTTCTACTCCCCGAATTAGCTCCAACTGTTGACTATTGTACTATAAAAGATCAGCAAAAAATGCCTTTCTATTGTTATCAATGACAATGGAATTTGCTGACGTCAGCATTCTTAAATAATGACGTCTCTCGGGCCGCCATTTTGGATCATGTTGGCAAATTTTGAAGCTTTTTCAAACAGATATTCTTAAAAATGCATAGAATTGCGTTATGCAATGCTTCAAAAGCATTTTGAGCCAATTATTATCAATTTATGGCGGAAAAACACAGTTTGTAGTTATGACGTCATCAATTTTTGTAATTTTCTTCCAAAATAACAGTCTAAAAACACCTCTATGCATCCTATTTGATTAAAAATGAATAATACGCCTAATAGGAATGGAAAAAGTGATTTATATTACCTTTATTCCATTTTAGAACAAATCAGCCGGAAAACAATATATTTTGACATTTTCCAGCATTATGACATCATAGTGACGTAACCTAATGAGATGGCCACGCCCAAAATTACAAATCGGCTAAGAATAGCTAAGACTACGCCCTTGCCAAGTTTCAATTATTTCTTATTAGTCTACTGCTATTTATAGAGGGGTGCCCCCTCCCGGCTATATTGATAAGGCAGAAGATGAAATGATAACAAATAGTCAAAACTGATACTGAGAAATAAAGAATATATAAACAAAGGATAACAAGGGATGGTAATGCCAACCCCATCCCCAAGGCCCCACAGCAAATTGTTACCAGTGTTGTAAAGTTGTTATGCCATGTCAAAGAGTCTTGATCTTGGATGGTCAGTTGGAGTTTGCAAGTATATTTTGAAAAATAAACTAATGAAAAGTAGGTTCTGCTCATGTTTAGTATTTGTTTGGTTTGTAAATAGTAGACCCGTTTGTGACAGGTTTTCCATTCTATCAAACTGCTTCTTGACCATGTTGTGAATATTATCCATTAGTAGAGATTTGTTTGTGAGTAATGGATTGTGTTTTGATGTGAGAGAGGTAGTGGCCCCTCCTAATCAGGTTGTTTCTTTTTATGTTTATATTTCTGAAATATTTTTGCAAGGATTTTCGTTTGTTGTTGACAACTTGAACTTGTGGGTATATGTAAAAGCCTGAATATCATGTGGCCAGAAGATTCACAGGAGCTGCTGCGCAGCCACAGGCCTGTGGCTCAGCGTAGTGATCCAATGACGTCATGGGTGAGGGGACACGAATCGAGATGCGTGTCTGGCCGTAACTGTTAGCTGGAGCATGGGATATAGCCAAATCGTTCTTGTTGTCATAATATGTTTAGTATCCTAATCTGGTGTACGAATTATCGTTTATAAAGGCAGAAGATAAAATGATACATATGTGTAAAGCCACGTAAATGATATGATATGAAATATTAAACTGATAAAATAAAGAAGGTTATTCCAGCTATAGTTTAATTGCATTGTTACATGTCCGAATGCCACATATATGAGGTTGTATTTGTTGAAATCGGTTTTTGTGCTGCTTGGTTGTTTATTATGTTGTGGTGACTACACATTTAGTGTGTTGGTAAATATGTTGTTGGTGTTATTTTGTTTTCAGAGTAGTACATATAACAAATCTTCTGCCGATATCCTGTCACCACAGGGTCCTTTAGCCTTCTCAGGAGTTCAAACCAAGCCAATGCAGCAAGTGTATAGCCCAGCCCCCTAGAGTAGCCCAAAGGCCCCCCACATTTCGGGGCAATTAAATCGGAATGTTTTTTGTGGTACAGATGCCCAAGCAGACCAGCGTCCTGGTCCACCAATGCATCTGGTAGTAATTTTAAGGTAAATTTTCATTGGTTTATGACCGGTTAAATTTAGATCTAACCAGTTTATCTTTGATATCCTTGTGTCTTTTTAAAGCAACAAACGGTTGTTTTGTCCATATTTGTTTAAGTATATCATCATTCTCAATTGACTGCCAGTTATCTTTTATCATTTTGCCAATTTCTATTGATGTAATGTCATATAGGATGACAAAGGGGAGGTTGTGTAGTTTGTTTGTTGTTGTCAAATAGTAGATCTGACTGTGAGTATTGTCTGACTTTGTTGAATTGTGTTTTCATTTCAGAGAGGTTGCAACCCCTCCTAATTAGGTTATTTCTCAATGTTTCCAATTTCTCTTCCATTTGTTCATTGTTTGTGATTATTCTCCGGTATCTCAGGGCCTGGCTGTAAATGATACCTTTCTTGCAGCTTTTAGGGTGAAAGGAGTTATTGTGTAAAAGGGTACATATATCTTGTTTCTTTACAAACAGGGTACTTTCCAATATGCCCTCCCTGTTGAAGTATATGGTTGTATCCAAGAAATTAATATCCTGCAAGGAGTGTTCTGCTGTGAATTTAATCGTTGGAAAACATTGGTTCAATGGTCTAAGAAGGTGCAGAGGGACTCCTTTCCATGTGTCCACACCAGAAAAATATCATCTATGAATCTTTTCCAAACCAGGGGTGTTTTTTGTTCTGGAGCAGTAGTTAGTATTTGGCTCTCACATTTGCGCATGAATATGTTAGCAAAGTTAGGAGCAAATGGGGGACCCATTGCTGTGCCATGAACTGGTAAATAAAATTTGTTGTCAAATTCAAAATAGTTATGTTTAAGAATGAATGCGAACATTTGTTGCAGATCATTTAAAGGGAGGGGCAGTGCCCCTTGGTAAAAGTTTCGCATAGCATCAAGGCAACATTGTATACCCAGATCCTGTGGAATGTTGGTGTACAGAGATTTGACATCCATTGTTACCAAGATGTTGCCTGGTTTTATTTGTTTCTGTAGCCTTAGGACAGTTCGTAAAAAATGGTTTGTGCCCTTGATAAAGGAGGATATTTCTTTAACAATTGGTTTCAGATAAAGATCTAGGTACTGCGACAATGCCACAGTTGGTGATTGGCAGCTAGAAATTATTGGTCTACCAGGGCAGCCCTCTTTGTGTATTTTTGGTAACATATAAAATGTTGGTGTTTTGAAGTTAGAAGGTGGTGCCAGGAATGAGTTAAAATTCTCATCAATGTACCCCTTGGCTAGTAGATGTGATAAAAATGTTTCTATCTCCATTGAGAGAGTAGATGTTTTGTCCTCCGTTTGTTCCTTATAGTAGGTTTTGTCCTCCGTTTGTTCCTTATAGTAGCTTTCATCTCTAAGTTGTCTATTGGCTTCTTCAATATAGGACTGTCTGGGCCAAAGGACAATCTTGCCACCTTTGTCAGCAGGCACCAAGTCATAAATCTCCATAAATCTCTAGGTTGTGTAGAACAGAAATTAAGGAGGGGGGCCGAATCAGCCCCCCCCCCCCCTATCAGTGAGATATCACAACAACAAACACTTTTAACAGAAATCAGATCACACTCAAAATGATGGGAACCTTTCTCATATTTTAAAATTCAATTTGCAATTTGGCCCAAAGTGCATAAAGAGTGCAAAAGTTTTTTTAGCTCTTTTAGTTGAATGATTAAATGGAGGATTTCAACGCAAGCTCTAGTATGCAGGCAGATATGACACCATAATTTTATGACCATTTTGTAAGGTGCAAATATTTCAGCCCTGCTAGGCCAGCCTGGGCTTGAATCAACTTCATGAGAAGAATGTAAGACTACCCTCACATGAGCAAACTCAGACCGGTCTGAGTTTCAGATCGGTTTTAAACTCATTTCGACTTGCGGTCAAAGCCCTTGGAGTGCTCACATGACACAGGCAAAATGAAGCTCTGGTCGAACTGAAACTCATTTCGGTTTCTCAGGTCAGTCTGAGTTTTCAGGTCGACCTGAAATTTTCATGTGAGCAGAAATTTTTTTCATTTCGGGCGAAATGAATTTTCAAAACAGGTGCGAGTGACATTCCTTGCGTTCCTTTGGCAATCAAAACAATCAAAATAAATCTTCAACAATGCAATCATAATTGTTCTGATTGACAGGGGGCGGATGCATTGTTTTTATTCAGGAAAGTTTTTGTAAAATGCGCATGTGCAGAGCAAGTGAGCTGACTACAAACCGATCTGAGAATGTTCATGTGAGGAAGCGGCAAATTAGCAGACAGCCAAACTTCAAACTGATCTGAAACTGAGATCGGTCTGAGTTTTCTCGAATGTGAGGGTAGTCTAAGTGGTAAATCAGCGCAGAATGATTATTCAAATGTACAATTGTTTCAATGTATTTCAATGTATTGTTTTATTTGTCGTTCATTCTTTTTATATTTATGTTAATTGCCGTGGGGGTAGACACAGTCTTTTGCTCCCAGTGGGTATTGGGCCCAGTAGTATTGTAGGGTAATTCTTGTAAGTTGTGTAAGTTGTGATATGTATTGTAATATTTTATTGGATCATATAAAAAAACTAAGAAAAGATGATTTCCGGTATTAGAATCTATCAAGACCATTTGTGACTAAAATCATAAATTTGTATGCACCTCAGGAGCCGGAAAAACAACGACCTTTGGAATGTTAACAGGAGAGCATGGAATATCAGCTGGGACGGCTTACCTAGATGGATTCAATATTGAGACTCAACTTCGACAGGTGACATTTGGTGCTTACGTTATTTTTTGATATTTTTGTTGATGTTGTTTTCAACCTCGTTCACATTGTACTGGTACAACTTTGGATCCGAAACAAAAGTGTTAACGCATCAGCGTCAGCCTCCCTTTTACGCTGCTTCTGCTAGACCGGAACGCTTTTGCTCCTTCATCTATAGAACTATGTTTTTGGAGCAGTGTAAACACTATGGAGCCATGACAACTTTGTAGCAGATCAAAATTGTGCCAGAACAGTGTAAACGTGGTCTTAATAGACCTGTTCAAAGGTCTGGGACGGCGCGCTACTCTTCTGGAAGATGGCGGATATCTCCCTGGATACAAGGGAATCTTCTCTGCGATGCTGAACTAGAGTTGCAGTGGGAGAAGTTGTGGACAAAATATGGCATTTAACTCCAATTGTATGGTTCATAAAAGACAAGAGAGGCTTCAGCATGAAAACAAATACTTGCCTACCACATTAACGCAATGTTTAGCACTTTTTACGAGGAGGAGATTTTTATTCCTGGAGTGTTGTTTCAGCGAAGTTCGGACTTCATCTTCATGATCATTGACATTGATGATGAAGGCCTCGGATTTCTGTTTGTGAATAAGTGGAGCTTATTGCAGGAATACTGACAATCGTGCATGTCAATGCATGTCAAAAACTGCTAAGAAACGAACAAACATTCATATTTCTTCCAATGCTAACACTTCCAGGGCAAACTACCAGGGCAAACTTTTCTAAATCAAGCTAACTAAAGAATAAACAATTTCTTCGATCTTCTAATTTCTGTGAGTGCGTTTATTGACAAAGTTTGGCTTATGATTTTTCGAAAAATGTACTTTTCTGTACAAATTCATGAAATAAGGCCACTTACCTGCTCCAAGCAACTTAACTTGCATGTTGCTTTGCTACAGGGCTCTCATTTATTTATAAAACTTTTGCTTCGATTGAAATAGTCAATCATAAACTGCATCAAACTTCCGCCTCTCAGCCAATATGTATAGACTATGTCACCAAAACCATAAGCAAACAATAACCTTTAGTAAGTCTTTGACTTGGCATCTCTTCCACATCGTACAATTAAAAAATGTCCATGTTTTCTTTCTAACATTTATTAATGATCTGTCGCAAACCAGTTTTCTTTTTCTTTGATCCCCAGAAACAAAGAACGAAATGACGAATAATGTTTTGATCACAAAATATTTTCCCGCCAAAGTGCAAAGTCTCTCCTTTGTTACGAGGCTCAAGGGGCATATGAGACCTTTGCCTCCATACTTTTTTACCAAAAGCGCCCTCGCATTCCTTTGGTTAAATAGTCAATAACTAAGATCCATTCATTCATAAAAAGATCTATCACTGTCAAGTTACTTTCATACAATCCAAATTCGCCGAAATCGAAGTTCCCTTGTAGATTGATGACGATGAGTCCCAGTAATCACTATTCAAAACGAGACTATTACACCAGACCGAGACCGCTCATACTGGTAGTTAGGAGCGTCCGGCAGTATTTCAATAGCGATAACTACGACCATATCATCAGTCAAGTTCCCTTGTAAGCAATGTTAGATATCACTTAATTGTGATAGTAACTCAGTATTTTCAAGTTGGCAGCCTCTGTAGGCCCTTCTAGTCCTTTAAGCGCATATAAACTGTTGTTAAATTCGCTTTTTCTTGCATTGCTTCGCTCATTTCAACTGCATTTCAACATCTACAGTGAAAAGGGGATTCCACATCGCAGATTATCCGCCATCTTCCAGAAAAGTAGCGCGCCGTCCCAGACCTCTTTAAAAAGGTCTATTTGTAGAAAATGAGCTTGTATTATTGGAGCCATTCATTTTTGCCAACCGAGCATTGAACCAGACAGCTACTGACATAAACTATGCCTGATGCATTGGTTTTGACAGATGCACAGTGATCCAGACTAAGAAAATTAGAGCATAAATTGCAAAAAATGAATTTTTCAAAATGGAAAAGTACATCATTATCTTTATAGAGGACCTCATGGGGATTAACATGAAACAAACGGTTTTAAAATCGGACCACTAAACGCATAGAAGTGTATTTTTGAAGTTGGCTTAAATTTCATGCGGTTGTTTGTATTGACATTTCAGGCCCAACTGTCAAAATAATGGCAATTTCAAAATGTCACAAGGTCATCTTGTCTTTGTCCGATCTTAGAATTCTTTCTTCTAAATGAAAGCTAATTATTTCTTCTTTAGTGCTATCTAATTGCGGATTCATATTATAAATAATTATCAAGGATTATGCAGAGTTATGGGCTTTTCTTTCCAAAATTGGAAACTTAAAAGTTCAAAACAAAAAAAGCAAGCGTTAGCAAGCCTTATCGACTAATTTTCCATTAAACTCCAACGTCTTCTGAATGCTTCCCTGAAATATTTCGTTCTGAGTCGTTCAAGTGAATTGTCAATAATGAATTGTCATCTTTAGCGTAATCGTCTATTGCAAAAGACCAAACTTTTGCCTCCTGTTCATTAAATGGACCAAAAAAGCAGAATAACAGTGGTAGGAGAAAGTTTTTCTGGGCTTTGAGATTCTTGCTCAGTAGGCCGTTCAGTAAAATCATTTCATAAAATGAGTGGAGATGCATCTAAGACGAATGTTTTATGCAACAAGGCAGCTTATCATGTAAACATTACAAGAAAAATAACCAACCTTTCTTCGATTTGACGTGGAATGATATTTCATGCAAAAAGCTCAGTAGACCCACTTTACCCCGAAGCAGGGCTTGAAAATGTCCGGCAGCGGCGCTGCCAGGAAGTTTTTGGTGAAAATGTCTCGCAGGAGATTTGTCACTTTATCGCAGGAAATTTCTTGCATTTTCCTCATTGTCAAGTTATTTAATTTGTAACTAAATTTTTGTGATAGTTTTTGTTTGAATGACGTCTTGCCACTATTTCACACTATTTCTACAATGCAAATGCCGGGTGACCCAAAAAGAACTTCAAAAGCTAGATCATAGCTAGCTTTCTGAAAAGGGTTTGCACCACCGTTTATTCAAAAGGCTTAGCTATCTTTTGAGTTGCTGCATAGGCTTTTCAAGCTATGATTACTGTTCGAAAAACGAGATACAAAGAAAATTTCGAATTCTTTATTTCGCATTTGCAATGAAGTAATCAAGACTCCTTTTCCAGTCAACATTTTGTGAAAACATAACTTAAGAGGTGGACTTCAAGTTATCTGGGGAAATTTGTTGTTTGAAAAACGATCGATATCTGTTCCTTATTCAAAATCATACTACCATGTAATTCGGCTTTGTTCTGTCATCCAAAACATGGACAGTAGAAGGAGGGAAGATTCCATGAAATGACTCAATAAGCATATTATAGGCCTGGTTTTTCAGAGGGTAGTCTTAAGCTAACCAAGCAATATCTCAAAAATAGCTTAGACTTTCAGCTACATGCTGACACCTTGTGTGTGTTCGTAACATTTGCTTTCAAAAACCTAGAAGTGATCCAGCTTGTGAAGCTTATTTCTGGGTCAACCGGGGCCCCTTTTTCAAAAGACTCTTTGTGGGAAACGCAACTCTCGGATCGCCAAAAGCATTAGGAAACTCAAGTACTCGAAAAATATCAGTTAAGAAACAATTTCATTGGAGAATGCCTCTGCTTTTTGTTCTACTTTGTTACATGGATATAAACAGAGGCGTAGTTTTATACAATTGGCTATGATGTATTCACAAAGGTGTAGGAGATCTCCAACAAATAAATACAACATCAATTTGAAGAGGCCTTTCGAAACCGAAACTTTGAGTACTCAAAATCTGCTGGAATCAACAAACTTTCAGTACTGGGTCCATTCTTGTCTTCTTATGAAAAACACGTGTAAGGGTGGAATCAGTGGCTAAATCACTAACTGAAAGTCTGAAATTCATTTCAATAAATTTTTGCAATCTGCATTTAATGAATGACTGTCAATGTGACTATTCCTCTGCCTTGTAAATCTGGTTGAGATGGCACCAATGAAAACAAATGTTGAAGGAAAAAGTAGGATCAATGTGTAAGGAGATCCAACGAAAATGTTTCATCTTGATAATATTTTACGAAATAATTGAGGCCTTTGATAATTTAAGCTTTGAACCTCTGATGAAGATAGGAAGTATCATTTCATTGATTAAAAACCTTTTTTGACTATCAAAACACAAAATAAAGCTTTTATCCATGTAATTGAGTCGCGCATGAGATCCTCAAATGGAACAGCAACCATGAACCCAAAGCAAACAGATGGTTCACTAAACATTAGCTGCAATCGTGGCCAAAAGGTTAGTGGACAGCCGTCAAAGAAGGCCTAAATGCGACCTCTTTAGAGTTATACCCTTCTCTTGGTTTAGAAACCCCTCCCCCCAAGGTCAATGTTGTAATTTTCCATAAGCAAATGGTTCGTGAACTGATTCTGCTGTCTATCTGTTCCAACAACATTGACTTGGGGGGGAGGGGGGGCTTGATGTTCGAGAAACCTAGGTTTCGGTCTATCGTCCAATAACTTTTGGCCACGATTGTGGGTTTGTAGTGATGTAAGATTAAGTTCACCCGTTGAAGAACTAGATGTGTGGTCAAAAGACTTTCCATGACCGTGCTATACCATTCAATTTAAATAGTCACCTTCTTTTTTTTAGATAAATTTGTTTTCAAGTAACATTTTAATTCGATGGGCTGTTTTTTCAAGTACATGTTCGTACCTTAGTTAGAATGCAAGTTCATGCTGGACAAAATTCAGGGATGCTGCTTGAACCAGCTTATAATCTTACGTGCAGGAAGTTTCGGCTAAATTTCGTAGGAAATCCTGATTTTTGAATTTTGCTGCTAGGAAGAAAAACCTTTTCCCAGCCCTGCTCGGAAGACCCACATTACCCCACCCTACCCTACTGGAGATGTTTGCATTCTCAATGTTAAAATCGAAGTGCGATAAAAACGCTACTTTGCAAATGCCATTATAACGAGTTCAAGACGCATGCTAACTCGTATTGAGGTCGGAAATTCCCTAAACATTATTTTACCTCGTTTTGCAAAGTCATAAGGGGGTTTGGTCATACAGTGCTTTCCGAATAACATTCTAGGGCACCAAGCACGGCAGGGATGTTATCTGTCAGGTACACAGGGGTACAGTAACCGATTACCCTTCCTTTTAGAGAAGTCATGACACACATCTCTTTGCCCGAATTACCTGTGACGTAAAATTTCATTTTAATCCCTATCAATGGTAGCAATATCATTGATGATCTATTTTCCACATAATAATGCACACGAGACATCTTGCATTTCTGCTAATTTATTGTTTAGCTTATATCAATTTGTCGCTTGATGCTCACCATAGAAAAATCCTCTTTCAAATTAAAAGCACATCAGTAATTTTCCCCATTAATTAAGTTTGCAAACTTAATGGGAAACTTTACTTATACTTTGAAAAAGACGCCACGGAAAATTATTGGAATTTCGCTCTACGTTTTAGAATACAGCATAGAAAGTAGTTACAAATTTCTAACTTGAAAATTTTGAAAAACTTAGCTACAGCGTATAGAAATTAATAAGATGCTAAACTAAGTTATTCATCATAATCATCATTATCTTTTACCAACGATTTAAGAATTTTGACAATTTATTTAAACGACTCAGAACAAAATATTTTGGGGAAGCATTCGCAAGGGGCTGGAGTTTAATGGAAAATTAGTTGCTAAGGATTGCTGACGCTTGCTTTTTTGTTTTCAACCTTTAAGTTTAAGTTTCCAGTTTTGACAAAAGTACCTTGGGAAGAATACAAAGCACACAACTCTGTATAATTCTTGGATAATTGTTTACAATATGAATCCAGCAATTAGATAGCCTTAAAGAAGAAAGAATCACCTTTCATTTAAAAGAACAAATTTGAAATCGGACAAAGGCAAGATGACCTTTTGAAATTTACGTTATTTTTACAGTTGTACCGGAAATGTCAGTGTAAACTACCATATGAAATTTAGGCCAACTTCAAAAATACATTTCTCCGCACTCGGTGGTCCGATTTTAAAACTGTTTGTTTCATGTTAATTCCCAGGGTGTCTATCTGGTCTCGATAGCATTTTCAAAAATTCATTTTGTCCAATTCATTCCATGCTCTGGATCACTGTGAGATGCTGAATGGCAAACATGCTTTGGATTTCTACTTTGCTTAAGTGAGAGCAGTTTAAGAAAGCTAGCAGAACATTGCATTGTTAGATTCTGATGCCCTTGTTCTAAATCTAACCTGTTAGACAGCTCCTGAGAGGTTTCAATTTCATTTTATTGGCTGATCTCTTTTTCCTGTGTTCATTCTTGTATCAATTCTTTATTCATATTTTTAGGTTCAGCAAAGAATAGGATATTGTCCTCAGGTAGGTACACCTTACTTATTGATAAATACTTTTTGAATGGTAGTGTTTTATCAATGTGTTGAACAAAAGATTGTATGCAATGAAATGCAATATCGGAAACCGTTCTACTTTTAACTATTTACTAACAGCTATTGAGATAGATTTAGTAGATGCCATTATTAGTTAAAGTTATTTTGTATTTCAAGTTTGACGCTTTGGTGGAGAAACTAACTGGACGTGAAATGTTGGAAATGTTTGCACGACTACGTGGAATTCCATCACATAGAATTTCTCCTGTTGTCAGTGCTGCTATCAAGCAACTAAACTTGTCTAATTGGGCGGACAAAATGTGTGGAAATTACAGGTATGTCTTGTACTCCTCAAGAGAATGGTAGATTTTTAATACAAGTACTTGATTACCCCAAACTTATTATTGTTATTACAAAAGTTATCAAGATCAGAACATTGTGCTAATGTTGTTTTCATTTTGGAATCGTGCAAATGTCCACTTTGATACAATTGTGAATTTTCAAGGAATAAGTTTAAATCTTGACTACTAGCTTGCCGGGGCTGGTAATCGGACGCTTAAGGAAAACAAAATATTTTCATAAGAAACTTTAATCAAAGACAAAAGCAAATGTACCAGGCGAATGGACAGGTATTTTGACATGTATTCCCGAAATATTTTGCCTGCTTTTCTTTGACAACGATGTTTTTAGATTGATCTTGGCGGTGGTTTTCGAACAGTGAGTTCACAATGCGGAATGTGCCAAAATATGAACTTTAGAAGTGAACTCGAAGAAAATGATAACAAAAACATGGGAAGCTGGATACTTAAGTGAATGAAGGCAGTCTGAATGATTGGCGAGCAGTAATTGGCAATTGCAAGTGGTTGTTGTGTTTTTGCGCTGCCTTTGTAAACGTATCTTTTTTTTGCTATTCAAGTGTCCATTTTGTTTACTGCTCTCGCAGGCTTTTGTAAGAATTGGGATTTTTCCAAGTTTATGCGAACGTGTTCTTTCATGTCCAGGTATCTCTCCGTTTACTTTTCCACATATGTCTCATTGCGTGTTTCCTTTTATATCTATTGAAAGAACACACCTCAATCTTACTATTGGTTTCTTAGTATGTCAGCTGTTTGGAATCCTGATCGAACCAATGCTCTTCCGTTAACAATTGTTTTTAGATGGTGGCCGTTGAACTCAAACAGTAGCAAGCAATTTTTCCAGAGTTTCTCTCATTGATGCCTGTAATACATGTAACAAGTACAATGTTATTGTATTAGCAGATAACCATTTGGAAAGTACGATCGATCTGCCAGAGAACTTTTTTCTGGGCTTCTTTCAAGCATTAAAGCTTCATAATGAAGGGTACTCTTTTATTAGGAAAGATCTTCCAGCTAATGCAAAGAGGGGAGGTGCAAGTCCTTTCTAGAAAGACTCCTTTGCTATTATTCATGCCGAACAACCCCTCACTCGATTTTTGTAGCCTCGTTCTGATGGTAATAGCGTTTCTATAGGAGCAGCATTGTTTCTCGACATTTGGCCTCGTTTTTGCGAAAGAAGAATATAACCTGTGTCAACCTACCTGAGCAAAACTTGTAGAAAATTTATCAGATATTTTTTTTCTATACATTCCATTTAAAAACTTACAATACGTATTACTTATTACACTACTTACAAAATACAATACCCTACTACTGCCGAGTGAATAAAAAAAGAATCCACGTTTGGAAGGCCACTGCTCCCTGAATATTAAAGCAATATTATTGAAAACTGTCTTGTTTTATGTTCAATATGCTCAGTTAGGTTCAGTAATTTACCCGGCTTTAATTAACCATTCCTTCTCGTAGATATTGGAGATTTTCTGCAGAGAGCCCCTTCCAAAAACCTGCAAAAACGAGTGAGAACAGTGAGCAGATTTTCCTTGGTTTTCCTCCCTAAAAATTATGACACTCGCATGTATTCGTGAATTTTTTCCTCTTGTGAGAATGGAGTCCCCCTGAATAGGTTATTGATACCAGGGAGAAGACTTGTTCATCCTTCCAAGAGGATAACACATGCCAAAGCGTACAGAAGTCATTGCTGCAAGGCCCGTGTAAGGTAGATATGTTTGGAAAATTTGTTCATGATTTTAAGCCCGTTTTGCAGGTTTCTTGAAGAGGCTTTCTCGAGAAAATCCCTCATAATTTAGAACGGAGTGGCCGATTTCAGCCAGGTAAATTTTGAAATGGATTTGAACATGTCTACCATCAAACTATATATTTGCCGATATCATCGTTTTGATATCTAAGGAACACGGATTCTTTCTATTGACTCACCCGGTAGAGCAATACCATTTGGAGTAAAAACTACGTCTACCTCCTGGCAACATAAATCAGGAAATACGAATAGAACACTACATGTAACTACTATAAGAGATTTTGCTTACCAAAAATCTGTCTTCATTCCAAAATTTTAAAAGGTCAGGTATCAAGTGTTTTTGAGAACCGGTCATTAATTTTTGTGGTAAACACCATGTATGGTATTGATTTACCCTTATTAGGCACAAATTTTCAAACATGAAACAGGTCAACAAGCCGCTTCGGGAAGAGAGGTTTCTTGTCCGAGGACTGAATTGTCCAAAAATATGACTTGAGGAGTTACAAAATTTTGGATTTCGTATCTTATTTTCAGCTGTCAAGTGAATAATGATATATACATGAATGATAGGCCAAGAAATCACCTCTGAGCAACGAGAGCGCAGTAAAGGTTAGAGGGGAGACCGTCTGGCCTAACTAAAATGAAGGGGCCTGAGGTAACCTGGCCATCGCCTTGTTAATTAGCTCATAAACTCCAATGATAAGCATATCAAATTTTACATCTAAAGAAAGCCAGATAATGTTTAGGTATCACTATTTTACATCCTGTCATTTCTGCAAGAAAAATACACTCCTAATGAAGCAGTTAAATGTCCGTAAAATTTGATGAAATGATGGAGGAATGTATCAGTATGGCGTGCAAGTTGAACGAAACTCTAGAAACAAGAACAAGCTAAAATTTCATAAGAGTGATGATTTTAGCGCAAAGATATTCGTATGCTAAGTGAAAATCGAGAAATGTTGTAGTTGAAAATGGAAGTAGAGACTTATTGGCCTAACCAAACTTTTGGGTGCAAAATTCATAGTTAACGTGCGATAACATCAACAAAAAATATACCAAACTTTAGCTCAAAATTAAAGAGAAATGAATTTTCGTGGCATACGAGGTTTTTCTTTTTGACATGACGTAGCTTTTGGAAGGAAATTGGCCCTGGATGTCATTGTGAAATTTTGGTAACATCCAACAAACGGACCTGCGGAAATTCAAAAGTTGAAAGGAAGTTGAAAGATCCCAATATGATTGATTTTTGGAAGAAAGTATTGATATCATTCTGGAAAATGCCAACGTATCAACCAAATAGAGAACTTTTGAATAAGAAAAGGAAAAAAATCTAGGTGGAGACTGGTTGGGTTACAAAAATAATGGAGTTGCAAAGTGAAGTTAATCCATGCCTCATTCAAAGGCCCTGAAACGGAAGCCAAAAACGTACAAGCTGCCATATCAGAAGAAAGAAAAATACATTTTGCATGGCATAGGATAGTTCGCCTCTCAAGCAAAGTCGTCACTTTTCGAGAAAACACCCCTGAATGAAAAATATAAATTTTCGTCGTATCAAGTGAAAGAAAATCTGAGGGTAACCGTCAAAGTAAACTCTGTGTAAAAATGGGTAATTTCATCACAAAATATCCCCAAAAAATTTAGTTGGTGAAGCCGTTCTTCCAAACAAAATCAAACCTCCTAAAATATCACAAAAGATGAATGAGAAATTCAAACAAGTGTGTTGAGTTGAAATCCCGGGCCTACTGGATTTGTGTGAAATTGACGAAGATACACTTACCTGCAAGCAGCCACGAAATGTGTTTCCCATCTTGGAATTCACCATTTTTATGAAAAACAATTCACAGTTTTTGTCAATAAACAAGCTGATCATCAACTTTTGCAAAAATGAAATGTTTTCTTGCGTGTACGCGTGATAAAATTAAGGAAATGGTGGGCAAAAATCACATGACCACCTCTCTCCACAGCTTCGAGGTTTCAGTGTGACGCCATACGTCAGTATGGAATCTCTGGCGTGACTATTGAGCTTGGAATTACTTTCAGCTCTTTCAGATTGTTTCATTCGTGCGCTGACGATTGATAGCAAGAAATTGTGCTCCCTTGTAATGTATCTACAATGGTCACAGAGATTCAGGATGAAAATCTCTACTGTTTCGTGATTAGCGGTGGTTTTAACTGAAGATCAACATCGTGGTGGCCTGATGACGTGACTGATGTTGAAGGAAATTATTTAAAGGCAGTCTGTCCTCTTGATGAATTGAAATAAGATGATAAAGAACCCCTAAAGAACTCCCATTGTTTATTCCACCAATGTGCGCTAACGTGCTTTATCTAAACTAGCAATAGTAAATACTAAATGCCCCGCCCACCCACCCACCCACGTACAGGCGGGGATGGGGAATTGAGTATTTAACTATCGCTAGTTTACATTGAGGCTTCACGGATATGGCCTAATAGAGTTTGATTATCATCACTTTGTTGCATTTTGTATTTGTTATGTTCGTTGGCCTAGACTAGCGCTGTAGCCTAAATATCGAGGCATTCTAAACTCACATCACCAGTACCACTCCTACTCATGACCAGCATCATATTTGGCTTCAAATCATAGCTAATGAAATGAAATCAAACTCACACCTATTTCTTCTATCTCTTCTGTTGTCTCTGTTGACAATTTTCACATTTTCGAACCACCAACAATTTCAGTTTTGCTATCCGCCATTTTGTCAACCTCGTGATCACAGCCTCTTTTCCAATTAGATGAAAACTGGTTTAACCAGAAAGACGAAAAATAAAACAGGAAAGACGAAAATATTGAGGTCCTCTCCCCGTATATTACCTACGCACGGAGTACTACAAAGCCCCGCTTCGGCGCGGGGCAAAAAATCAAGGTCATGCATGTAATTAGCTCAAATGACATTATACTTAGAACAATAGGGACAGACTGCCTCTTTAAACTTTAAGCATTGGCTTGCATCGATTAATCTCTGGGCCTTGTCTTGAAATAGGAAGTACTAGTTTGTGTATTGATCTAGCTTTTACCGACCAACCGAAGGTATTCACTAAAATTAGACTTCATTTATCCCTTCATCCCTCGTGCCATCATCGCATAGTATTTGGTCAACTTAAGGTTAGATATCCACTGATTCGTGATTTCACCAGGAAAATCTGGGATTATGGCATATCAAGTGTGCAAACAATCCCAACTGTGCTTTGATAACCCAGGAAAAACACTGGGAAAAGTACTTAGGAAGTTCGATCCTGACATCTGTAAGCTAAATCCGTCGCACAGACATTGTTAGATTTCTTCTCCAGTTATACCCGTGATAAGAAATAAAAAATGCGACCGCGAAGTTCTTATGAACTAATTTGTTTTTTCTTTCTTAGTGGTGGAAATAAGAGAAAATTGAGTACAGCACTGGCTTTGGTTGGAAACCCACCAATCATCTTTTTGGTATATGTAGATATGAATCACTTTTCATTGCATTTATATGTTATGATATCTTTCTAAAATTTTGTTGTTCAACAACGAAACAACATGAGCTGAACAAAAATCTGTCTCAGCTGTATTTTAAGGAATGGTTTCCAGATTGTTAGATACCATTTTCAACTGCAAAAGTCGAGTTATCCACATCAGAAAAGTATTTCCTTTCAAAATTTAGTATGCAGTATGCAAACGTTTGAATTCTTAGCGCCCTTAGCGTTAGCGTTCTGCGAAATAGCGTTCTGCTGCTGGCTTCAGAAACGAAAATTTTTCACAGATATTATAACACTTTCAAGAAGTACAAGGTGTGCTTGAAACCTTTTGCACAGTAAAATCCTAAAATTGCTTTCACGAAGATTTGAAACTTTGAATAATGAGTGAGGCAAATTTGTTTTTCTTTCAGGATGAACCTACCAGCGGGATGGACCCTGCCTCTAGAAGATTTCTCTGGAATACTTTGAGCGCTCTATTGACCGAGAAGAGATCGATTGTACTCACTTCTCACAGGTGAATTAGAAATATTACGAACATACAGTTCCTATTGAGCTTGGAGGTGATATATTATCTAACCTTCATTAGATATTGACACCAACTTGAAACAGGCCATAGTTGGAAAGAGGCTCATATTTATTATATGAAGGTAATCCTGGCTTGATAAGACAAAAGTAACTTTGCTCAATTACTTTGCTAATGGCTTAAAGAAAAGTATTGTCTTTTGAAATAAACCTGAGTAAAAATATTTCCAAAAGCTCACATTGTTTAACTTCCCTTGCAACAATAGACGATTGTGCCAAATATGGCGCATGGGAAAGTCTTGCCCTGTTCCTTTGTATCATATGGAGATTTGATTAATTTGATTGCAGATTTGTCATAGAACGTAAAATATCTTGATAAATACTGCCTATGCCATCTTTAGCGTAATCATATGCTGGGCATCATAATCGTACACTTGGTCTATTTCTCGCTAATTTATTAGCAAAGAACGTTTCCTAAATTCGACTTACCGTAACGAAACTTCATCTGTTGCGAAAATGGTTGAAAAGGGGCTAAAACGCTGGATGGATCAGATCATAAGGAATCTCCTGCACAGAACAAGGCCCAAGGGCATTTAGTCTCTCTCAACAGTGATAAAAAATGAATTTTAAACAAATGTTGAAGATTTCCGATCCCATGGAAAAAACTGTCAAGATGACATTCGATATCCGTGAAAACTGTGCTTTTGTGTTTTTTACGATGTCATCCTATGTTTAAGCCGCTTTTCATGCATCTTGCAAACAACGGATTTCGATTAAGTTGAATTTGCCGATTCTTCAGTTCTCATAAAAACCTACAAACAAATAAAAATTCGGCAGTCTTTCTGCTGTTAACCAAAGCATACAAGTCAAATCTTTCAATAGGGCACAGGGAGGCTATGCCCAGCGAGCCTTTGGAATATGTTCCAACAGAGATGCTCCATATCAAATTATAATACGAGGAATGATAGAGATCTCCATATTCCCAAGCTAAAACTTGAATTTACAAAGAAAGGATTTCGTTACTCTGGCATCAAGGCTTATTATCATTCCAATTAATATCAGAGAACTGTCATCGCTTCGCCTGTTTAAAACACATTTGAAAAGGCATTTGATGAGCCTTGATAATTAATTCAAGCCCCCTCAAGAACGACTTCCTGGAAGATCAGGTTTTATTATCTATTATGTTTATATTTTTAGTTTCAGATCTGTAAGTTTATATTTGTTATTTATTACTGAAGGGATATCGTTGTAAATGAATTATATGAATTATATATTGGGAAACCCGCAAATCTTCAAATTTCACGCTCATAAGCCAATGATATCGCCGTATTCCGATCACATGATTGAAAATAAGGCTTTCGAGATAACTTTTCGAGTACCTTCACGAAAATAAAAATGGATATTCGACTAATAAAGATACAGAGCTGGTTTTTGCCACGAATTGAGTCGAGAGGCCCCACTCCACATTTGTTTTTCTGCATTTGGTTAAAATCTCTTCAGGGATGGGCGCTACATCGAATTTCATTCCTTCGAAAATTGGCCCATCTTCGAGAATTTTTAGGAAGGCTACAAATAAGATATAGCTTTCAAAATTTCACATGTTACGTGAATTATGTCCAGGAATAACATAAAAATATTTGTTTGTGTGATTTTCGAAAATCCTTGACGAGTTAAAGATATTTGCTGCCAAGAAAGCTATTGTGCCTACCTTTAGCCGCAGCAGAATCCCAGTAATCGGCATTAAATCACTCCTTTTCGCAACAATAACCAGCCGATACATTAACGAATAACTTAACCACACATCCAATTTCTTTCCACCAATTTATCATCGATAATTTCGATAAAATGAGATAAGATTTTACAGCCTCAGCAGCAAACCGTCCAACTACCGTCGATTCAATGTTTTCTTGTTGCAAACACTTTGGAAGTCTTGCAAGATTTGCATAAAACAAAAGATTTTGCAAGACTTAGGTCTCCCATATGAAACAGCAAAATGGCAGCTTTGAGAATAGATTGCACACTCCTGAAGGCATTCTATCGCAGCAAACTAAAGAGAAAATGAAACATTTCTCAAAGATTGCAAATTTCTTTGTCACATCGGAAAAGTCCATAATTTGTGCAAAGAAACTTCCCCTTCCATCTATTCTCAAAGGGGTACAATCTATTATCAAAGGTATCAATTTGCTGTGTCATATGGGAGACCTGAGCCTTGCACAACCTTTGTTTTATGCACGCCTGCAAAGGTGTTTGCAACTTTGAATCGACATAGTTCTAGTTGGACGGTTTGCTGCAGAGGCTGTAAAGTCTTATCACATTTTATCGAAATTATCGATGACAAAATCGTGGAAATAAATTGGATTTGTGGTGAAGTTACTCCTTAATGTATCCGCTGGTTATTATTTTTATTATTGCGAAAAAGAGTGATTTAATGCCGATTGCTGGGATTTTGCTGCTGGTGAAGTTAGGTCCATTAGCTTTCTTGGTAGCAAATAGCTTTAATTCGTCAAGGATTTTCGAGAATCGCACAAACAAATATTTTCATGTTTTTCCTGGACATAATGCACGTAACATGTGAAATTTTGAAAGCTATATCTTATTTGTAGCGTTCCTGAAAAATATTGAACATAGGCCAATTTTCGAAGGAATGAAATTCGATGTAACACCGATCCCTGATGAGATTTTAACGAAATACAGAAAAACAAATGTGGAGCAGGGCCTCTAGAGTCGATTCGTGGTATAACCAGCTCTGTATCTTTATCAGTCGAATATCCATTTTTATTTTCGTGAAGGTACTCGAAACGTTATCTCGAAAGGCTTATTTTCAGTCATAACCAATAACCAACCAACCATAACCAAGCAATAATAACCAACCTTCCACGCTAACCTGTTTGCTTAAAGTGTCCGATGACTGGTACAACGGGTTGGATCTTGGAAAGCTTGTGGGATTCGTGTTTCTTGACCTGAAAAGGCATTTGATACTGTTGATCACGATGTTCTCTGTAAAAAGCTCGAACTTTATGGCATTCAGCAGCGAGACCTCTCTTGGTTTCTGTCATACCTATCCAACCGGAAGCAATTTTGTATGGTTAACGGTGTTGATTCCAACATTGAAGGTATAGAAGTTGGTGTTCCGCAAGGCTCTTGCCTGGGCCCCCTTCTCTTCCTCATTTATATTAATGATCTCCCGCAAGCTGTTCAAGCTTCCACGGTGTCCATGTATGCTGATGATACCAGTCTGTGCCTTCAGTCCAGTGTTATTACTCAGTTGAACGAGGCTATTAACGGTGATCTTAAGCAACTGACTACTTGATTACAAGGCAACAAACTTTCCTTGAATGTTGCAAAAACTCATTCCATGCTCATTTCTACCAAGCAGAGGCATAAAATTATTTAAGATCAAAATGAGGTCTTGGAATTGAACATTCGTGATAACAAGCTAAAAACAAAATACTTAGGTGTACAATGACAGTTCCCTAAACTGGAAAGAACAAATCGAGGCAGTTCTACCAAGGTATCCAGGGCTGTTGGCTTTCTGAAACATGCAAATACTTTCAGATCTAAAGAAAGTCTGAAGACTCTCTACACAGGCATTGTTGAGCCCCACCTTTGATGCTGCTGTTCTGTTTGTGGTTGTGCTGGTTCTACAGAAATTAACCAGTTACAAAAGCTTCAAAATCGTGCTGCTAAATTCATAGCGAATAGCAGCATTGATACCCCAAGCAGACCTCTTATCGAGGGGTTGGGTTGGAAGACCATTGAAGAACTCATTGGTAATGAGTCTAAGATTATGGTCTTCAAATCTCTGAATGAGTTGGCTCCACAATACCTTTGTAACCTCTTCACCAAAAACTCACAATGCTCCTCTCGTAATCTACGCAATACAGAGACTGACTTGAGGTTGCCAAAGAAAAAATCAGCAAATGGGCAGACATATTTTTCTTTACGGGGAGCTAAGCTGTGGAATAGCCTTCCAGCTGAGTCAAAGAAGGCATCCTCCCTTAGTAGTTTTAAAAGTTGTATTAAGGGTTAACTTTTCTTATTGTAAATAGGTTTTAGCTTTATGGTTTTTTATAATGTATGTTTAATTTATTGTATATTGTAATTAAGACTTTTTAGTTGAGGGCCCCTTGAAAATCAGCCTTTGCTGAAGGGCAACCCTCCTTAAATGAAATGAAATGAAAAAAGTCATGTGATTGGAATACGGCGATATAATTGGCTTATGAGCGTGAAATTGGAAGATTTGCGGTTTTCCCTGTGCCCTATTGAAAGACTTGACTTGTATGCTGTCAACCAAAGCTCGATTCGTTCCAATCCATCCACTAGAAGAAATATGTAGATACTACTGTTTTTCAAACTTTTTGTCGCGCACCTATTAGGTTTCTCTTTGTCCTTTGAAGATCAGTCTTTGTGACATTTTATCGATGCTTTTTGGTTGATTTAGGCTGCGTCCACGCCAATAACTTTTATGGAATCTCTGAAAGCTCGAGAATATGGCCGCCAAAACTTAACAAAAATGGTCAAGTATTGTTTGAGATTTTGACCAAGGAGTAAGGCCCCGGTCACACTGCTCCGTTTTTGTTAGTATCCGTTTTTGTGGCATCCAAGCTACCCATTCACATTGCTCCGTTTTTGTACAAAAACGGAGGGAAAAACATCCGTTTTTGTCCGTTCACATTGATCCGCCTGATAACATATACGGAGAGAAAAACCTCCGTTTTTGTGCGTTCACATTGCTCCGTTTTTGTGAAACTCATTGTTGAATATTGGAGCGTTTTCAAAAACCTCCATTTTTGTGAATATCCACTTTTGATAGCGTTTTCGAAAACCTCCGTTTTTGTGGCGTTTTTGTGCGGATCAGTATGAACACTTTCACAAAAACGGAGGTTTTTCTCTCCGTTTTTCTACAAAAATGGAGCAGTGTGAACGAGATAATCATCAATTTCCGCACTGTGTGTACGATTTATCATGACCTATCAAAAGTGGAATCCCCTAATGGCACGCCCAGTATTGATTTCGTATGTTTCTTTGATGCTTTGTGTGCCATAATGTATTGAACAAGTAAATGTGAGGGTAACATATGTTAAGCCACAGGTTTGAAGCACGGGACAAATGACGATGCTTTGCAATATGACAACTGAATGAAATATCGCTCTGTAAAGAAAGCTTTGCTGCTTGGTTCTAATATCCATTCTTAATGGGTCATTTCCAGTGAGTTGTACTTTTCGTTTACTTTTGCTCCGAAAAAGATATGTATCAAGTTATTCTACTCTGCAGTAGGTTTTTCAGGTACTCTCACGCACGAGAGGTCTTTTATACAGGTATAGTCGTAGTTTTCAAGCATCATTCAAATCCAACCGATGCTATTTCTTTGTAGCTAAATGGACAGATTAAATTTCAATCTCTTTTGTGTGATTATAGTATGGAAGAATGCGAGGCACTGTGTACTCGTTTGGTCATTATGGTCAATGGCAGATTCAAATGCCTGGGCAGTACCCAGCATATAAAGAGCAAGTAAGTTACATTGATACACTTTCTCAATCTTATGCCATAATATGCCATTGTTCATCGTTTTTGTTGTAGAAGCCTAGTTGGTTTGATGAAAACGCAGCCATAGCAGAATAACTTTCAAAACCGAAATGGCTAGTCATGCAGAAGCTAGATAGAAGTATATATATATATGTGCCTTTTCCCGAAAGCGGGTATAACACAAATTAATACAAATACAGCAAATCGTAAGCACATAAATATAATAAATAGTTTATTGTTTCAAGTTTTCTTTTGTTCTCCTCTACTCCCTCTCCTTCTCGTATGCATTCACTCTCTTTTCATTCATTTTGTCACAGGTTTGACGTATCATATGTTTCCATTCAATTCGATTCTCTACCTTTGCCTTCCATTGTTCAAGTGCATCACCGCATTTCAGCGCACTTTTTTTGCACGTGTCTTTATATCTAAGTTTTGGCCGACCAACAGGACGTGTTCCTTCAGTTAATTCACCATACAACAATGATTTCACTGGACGATCATTTTCCATCCTGGACACATGGCCTAGCCAACGTAGTCGACTTCTTACTAATAAGATTTTTATATCTCCTACACATGCTCTTGCGAGAACTTCTTCGTTCCTGACGTAATGGTCCCATTTTATCTTTAATATTCTCCTTAAATGACGCTGTTGAACTGTACGGAGTTGCCTAACTTGTTGATAGTTCAAAGTCCAGGTTTCACTGCCGTACATTGGTAGAGGCATAAGGCACTGATTGTAGACCTTTACTTTTGTGAGATAGGTTAGGTCATGTGAGTCAAAGACTCGATGGCGTAATCGTCCAAAAGCACAAGATGTTGCTTGGATGCGCGCTGTTAATTCTTCCTTCATTGAACAGCCATTCGTTAGATAGCTACCAAGATACTCAAAGCTATTGACATTCTTTAATTTGTTGTGATCGATGAAGAATTCGGCTTCTGATCCAATGCATAATGTTTCAGTTTTTGTGGTGTTGATGCATAGACCCATCTTTTTTGCTAGATTATTGTAGGCAGTGAGAAGGATTTGTAAAACAGCAGGGGTGTCACTGAAAATTGCTACATCATCTGCATATTGTGCCTCTCTGACGTATACGTCGAGAACTTTGGTCTTACTCTTCTGTCTTTGAGGTCAAATAAGTCACCATTATATCGAGACCTGACTTGTATGCTGTGAGTGTGCTTGACCTCCTTATAGGCAAGCCAGAGTAAAACAGCTGCATATATGCCATAAAATGTCAGAGCAAGTTTACAGCCTTGTTTAACACCGCTATTGTATTCAAAAGGGTTTGTAAGTTCACCGTCGACGACAAGTCTTGCATGTACATTTGTATAAAATCTCTTTATAATTCTTATGAATAGTTATGAATGGTTATGAATAGTTATGAATACTTATACTTATGAATAGTTATAATAATTCTTACGAATTTTGCTGGACAACCGAGTCTGCCTAAGATGGCATAAAGGAGTTCACGGTTCACAGTGTCAAAGGCTTTGGTGAAATCGACGAAAGCTATATACATGTTTCTTCGCTGCTCTCTTGACTTTTCCGTTAGCTGCCTAAGTATGAAAATACCATCGATGGTGCTTCTTCCACTACGATATCTAGATTGAGATTGCGCACAGATGAGTTCTGCCAGGTTCTTGAGTCTTTGTAAAACAATGTCAGTGAAGACCTTTCCAACAAACGCTGAGGAGGGAAATCCCTCTGTAATTACTGCATTGACTTTTTTCTCCCTTTTGTAAAGTATTGTTATATTGGGGTCAATCAAATCAGTTGGAATATTTTCTGTTGACCAAAAAATAGTAACCATTGTCTAGAGAAAATCTCTCAATCGGTCACCTCCATTCACAGGGACTTCTGCTAACACTCTATCTGGACCAGGGCTTTACTTGCTTGGTATTTTTGAGCGCTTAATCCAGCTCGCTTTCAGTGATTGGGTCATCTAATGAGTCATTTATTGGATGTTGTTCGATATCCTCCACCATATTCAGACCTACTTCTGTATGATGATTTAAGAGTTCACTGAAGTGTTCTACCCATCTATGACAACACCAAGTGGTGCTATTTAGTGTCCCTTGGCAGGAAACTTCTGTTGTTCGGTGGCACAGCTTAGCTGAGACGGCCGCAGAAAATCATATTGCTTTTTGCCAGAACTGCTGCCGGGTTGACAAACAGAACTGCCACTTGCCGGAACCACTGCCGATTTGACAAAGCGGAGCCGCCATGGTTTCGTAAGAAAACACAACTATTTACCCATAGTTGGGACCCTGACGGGTGCTACCATCCCGGGCCATGATGGACCCGAGAGCGATGGTGGCTAAGGGGTGGCTCCACACTTTCCCATAACTTCCGAAACTCCCGAAACTGAAGCCTCACCATCAGATGCAGTTTTGAGTCATACCCAGGACAGATAGATATAGAAGTAGATCAGGATAGATAGAAGTAGATCGCCTATTTTTGTGGTTCATATTTGGTGAAGAATAATGGGCCAATTTAAGTTATTGAGACCGTTACCCCATAAGATGATTTACAAGGGATACATAACTAGCTGGGTTTCATTGTTGCAGTAATTTTCCCCAGAATATCGAGACTCAAATTTACGTTTATAATCTTCTTACTCCCCCTTCCCCCCAATGCTATGTTGCCAATGTCGAATGGTGCTTGGTTAGGTCGAAGTGGTAAACTTTTGTGATTTGTCTCAAGTATTTTGGCCTAGATTGTAAGATTCAATTAAATTTCCATCGTCCAAATAATAATGAAATAAGCTTGTTAAAGCAAGCTGATAGGGTCCGACAGTACATATGCCCTTTCTATATTGATCGGTTTTTATGATTTGCGTTTTGCAAATAAAAGTTCAATGAGATGTTGCCTGGTCAATTCTATGTTTAACATGTGTCTCTTATCAGTGTCGACTCCCTTTTGAGGAGACATGTTAACGACTCGTGTGTTTAGAAGGAATAACAAGGACTTTTAAATCAGTTTAAGGACATTGAGAACTTTAGGCTATGGTCAGGCAACACTTTAGAGGAAGTCTAAAAACTTGTATCACATTTTCAATATGTGGAGATGTCACTGAACCATCAACGTCAACAAACTATGCGCCTTTTGGTGGTGGAAAGGCCAATTTAGATGTGAAAATTTAAATTTTAGAGACTTGTTACACCTTTCAAAATTTGGAGATACTACTGTGTGTAAACTTTTAAAGAGAATCAACAATTAAAATCATCTTCCAAGCAAAAGCACCAACTATAAAACGGTGCTATTAATTTTTCCCAGATAAGCTTTTCTTACTGGTCTGGCCTTTCTTGTCTTATTCGTTATCGTTAGTTAGATTTGATCGTTAGATTTGATCATTATGTTATTATAGGAGGACACATTATACCACACAAGGTGTCATAAAATGGCGCGTTTATTTCATAGTAATTAGGAATGTCAGTATTGAACAGGGAAGCGAAAGTTATTTGCGCTTATTCATTATTTCAGGTATGGCAAAGGATTTACCCTTATGATCAAAGTTGGCGGAAAGTATTCTAGCAACGGCAGCATGGGTATGATATATTCTGATAATTCCTACCTCTAACATAATTTTTTCAACTCTTCAAACTAACAGATGAAACCAATGCTGCAAACGTTTTTTTTCCTGGAAAAAATCCTTTGAAATGAGTTTTAAAAACTATTAACAACTCAAGAATTGAATAAACGGTGAGTTTACGGGGACCGCGCAGTGATTTTAAAGTGGGGAGCTGAGTGGCGATCGAAGCGAGTAGCAATGGGGGTCCGGGTGCTCGCCCCCGAAAAAATGCTTTGGACACCACGTCATTCAGAACGTCGGAAAACGCCCCTTTCAAAAACGACTTCCTCTTTACGTCCATATTTATATACAGTTCGCGCTTCACAAAAGATTTTAATTACTATGATTGTTGAATAGAATACAATATAATTGAATAGAATTAGCGGTTGTAGACATACATCATCACAACCAACGAAATCAACAACAAAGCGTTTCTTCTAAAGAAAAAACCATTACTACTTAAGATCTGTCAGAGCAAGCTTTCCAAACAGTCTGTTCTGCTCGTTGTTTATAAAAGTTCAATATCGCTAGATTGTTGAATGTTACTTGCTTCATGTTTGAACGAAGCCAGGTTTGAGGCATTTAGCCATTGAGAAAGATCTCTCAGCAGATGCAGCAGTTGGCGAGAGGGGTATCACTCTTCCCAAAAGGCGTACGAGATTTTTTAAACAGTATGATTTTAGGGACTTTTTACGGATTTTTCTTGAAAACAATAGGATTTTTGCCAAAGGTGTACGAGATTTGTACAGAGTGATACGCACCTCGGCAGTTAGGTGTTAATGACCATTTTTTACATTATACTACATATACCACGGTTGCCCTGTTGACACATAAATTTGTGATTGAGTTGTTTTTCTTCGTTGTCATTGATTAATTTGAATGAAAAAGTTGAAAAGGGAGGGCCTATAGCCCGGTGGGGTACTCTCATAGTTGACCTGCCGGGAGGTGCCGCTCAACAGGGTGTCATTTTGTGGTAAAAACTATGCGACAGGGTGTCCTTTTCTAACGAAAATTATGAGACAGGGTATTACAATAGGTAAGAAAATTAGGCGACAGTGTATCACAAGCAAAAATCACGTTCTACTCTGTATTTGAGAGGCAAAATTTTTATGTGACATACTTTTGGCCATTTTTATGCGACATACAGGGTGCAGGGTGTGGAGAGGTTTTCCACACACCTCCGTCACTTCCCAAGTCAAGTACCCCGCGGGCTATAGCCCCTGTAGCCCAATGTCTGCGCGGTCCCTGAGTGTATTCATTTTTTGTGCTATTCATGTGAAGTGGCGGGGTGGCAGGGGGGCCAGGGGGCCATGCCCCCTGAATGGGAGTGCCAATAAAGATCAGGGGGCGCCTGTTTGTATTATTTGGCTGGGAACATCAAAATTGATCTTACGTGATACTTGGGCAGAAGTGTTACTCACTCTGGAAAAGAAATTTTACTTTCCTCGACAAAAGAGGGTCGCTGACGTCTTTGCAAGATTTCAGTCAGTGGCCTGGCCACACGTGGGGATGGGGGGCATTTGATCAACTTATATCAAAAGATGGTTTTTGAGATTCTTCAAAAACAAAGAGAAAGTAATTGGGAAGGGTAGAAGAATCTTTTGGAGAAATATTGGATTGTGACTGCGAGAGTCTTTCGAAGCCAAAGCAAAGATCGACTTTTCAAAAAATGTTCCCAGACGAACTATCACAGAGTTGTTCTGTGAGAATCATTCATGAGCACCAATCAATCAATCAATCAATCAATCAATCAATCAATCAATCATTCTTAGAAAGTCACATGCGATATGCAGATGTTATTTGGGGTAGCCTCTCAAATTGAAAAAAGGAATCCCTTCAACGTCTTCAAGACAGAGCCGTCTCCATGATCGAATCGTGCAGGATTAAAAACGAATGGTCAAATAATTTCTTTCGTGCTGAGCAACTTGTATGGCCTATAAGATCATGAACAGACTCAGCCCAGCCCAGAAAATCTCTGGAACAAATTCCAACGAAGATCCCAATACTGCAGCTATAACACGCGATTCTGCAGAGATCTTCAGATCCCGAGGTACAATCTGGAGTATGCCAAAAAAGGATTTTCTTATTCAGCTCTCAAGGTTTGGAATGAAATCCCCATAAGTATCAGCGAGCTTCCTAGTTTTTATAACGAATTTATTTGTTTCTTAAAAACTCGTTTGGATTGTTGTTCTACTTGACTGATCAGCTGCAACAAAAATACTAACAAACAGCTTTATGAAATAATTTTGATGGTAACCTCATTGGAATAATTATCGCACTCAAAGATTTTATTTTGTTGGAAAGGTTTCCCCAATCAACCATTCTCATTCCGTGAAATGATAATTTACTGTGCTTACATCAACACAGGAGAGGAAGAAGCTGGCTACCCACACAACATATTTTCCAATATCAGCCTGTTCTCAGCTGCAGCCCCCCATTTTTCCAGAAGTTTATAATTCACGATTTAGCGCAAATATTAAGATAGGGATATCTCTTGTTGAAATTTATTTCAAATAAGTATATGTTAAATTCCAACAACTGAGTTGGCTTGACTTCGGCAAGTCCGACAACTGAGATGATATAGATTTTTTAAACGATCTAAGTTTAAAATCACTTCATCAAACACTATAGATTTACTAATTACAAGATTCTGTTAAATTTTTAAATGAATTTAATTTCAAGTCACCTAACAAAAAATCTTACAGTTTATGCTAAAGATTTTACAGTAAATTAACTTTCGAGCCACCTTATAACTTATAACAGACGTTGTAGCTGCATCTGATTGCTCAATTATACAGTTAACTAACATCAACTTTTAGCAAAGCAGAAAGATGTTACTAAAAATACCACACCTGGCGACTCAGACGGGCAACCAGCGTCAGGTATAATTATAAAGATTATAACGCACTTGCATGCAGCATTTATTGTTTGTTGTTCATTTCATTCAAATTTCATTCAGTTTTCTTCTTTGATCACACCAGGGCCGTCAGCCCACAAAGACTGCTTAAAATGTCCTTAACTACACTTTACCTTTATTTTCTCTTCCATTTGCTGTTCATAACTTTATAACCTTAATGTTCATAACTCATAACCTTCGAACAGTGCTCCTGATCAGCAATTCCGAAGGTATCAGGTGTACAAAAAAAACTTATAGATGCTTCTAGAGTTGTGAGAAATACTAAGATCAATGCGACTTATACTGGATTTTATTCGTTAAAGGCTACCTTTAATTTTAGTACATTCATTCATTTGGTCCTTGCTTTCAGCTGAACTGCCTTGGTCGTCCAAATGCAGCAAAATATTGCTACAGAGCAGAAAGTTGAATGAGATTAATAAAAGGACCAAACATTTGACCAGTAAACTGTTATCCGTCATTCATTTGTAATGGAAAGGCCAAGGTACAAGAATTAGCATGCATGACATTGCATATACACACTGAAAATATATTTGCACCAGTTTCAACGAATGAAATATATATCTTCTAAATTGATGCAAATATTCCCAGAGCTTCACTTCTTCCTTCGAGAAATATTTTCAGAAATTTCGAAAATGTATTGAAAAAGCTCTTTTCGCGGTCTTCTACAGAATTCTTATGACTATCAATACATATTTTGACCTCAGTGCAAAATTTGACTCAAAGTGCTAATTTGTCAGCGATAAATTATGCCTCGTGGTATCAACGGCGCTAATCAATAACATGAATAAGTCCAATGAGTTTTAACTTCCTTATAGTAAAAGTAAAGATTACCAACATTGTAGCATGCCATGAAAGCTTCACCTTTCTTTCTTCCTTTCCTTTTGTGTCAATATATTTCTTATAAATTTGATGTATAGTTGAGCTCGATATCTCCAATCTTCAAGGGAAATAAAATTTCGTTCGAAATAGCAACTTTTTTGAGATAGCCGCAGCATTACCCGTGCTTAAACTAAATGAGGGAAATTGCCAAATTGTTCGACATGGCGAGAAGTTCGAGATAGGCAAGTTGGAGTTATCGAGGCTCAATTATGCATCTATTTCCAGCATTGCTAATTTCCTATAATGATGAATTTCCTATAATGATGTTACCTTCTAAAATTGTCTTCTTGCACAGGTGCAGCAAATCATGCTTTCCAAGCTGAGCAGCCTAAGGGTGCCCCAGTTGTGCAGTATGCTTCCAGTGGTGGAAACGTAGCTATTGTTCAGCAACAACAAATGCTTCCTGATGCATACGAACCAGTTGACAGAGTTAAGCAGTTTGTTATGGAACACTTCAGGGATGCAGTTATTGTTGAAGAAAGATCCGTGAGTTTCTTATCTATCTTCGTTGAAAGCCTTTTTGTTTTAACTTAGTCTCATATAACTGGTTGACACAGGCTGAATAGGAGGAAATGAATTTAGATGACGTAAAAATGTCTGAGCTCAACCTCTTCTCGATTTTCAAGCTTTGGTCTTGAGATCTATAGAATTTTCCCATTTGACAACAAGTGTTTTGGAATGCTCTCCTGAAGTTTGCACGCTGGTGACTAAGGATGATACACAGGGTGTTTCAGTTCAATTACAAAACAGATTTTGTCAATACATTTCAGGCCTGGAAGCACTTAAGGTGATGCACTATGATAGGATAAGGACTAATTTATTACTTAAGAATGACAAAATAAGCTCACACAAAGATGGGCTTTCGTCTACTGGGTGTCCCAAAAAAGGTAACAGATTTGATGGAGGCTAGCGATGAGACTTAAAGTCGAATCGATCCCAAATAAGTTTTGAAGTACTCTTCGATAGTTAATTTAAAGATTGATACCTTGTTTGTTCATATTGGCACATCGAGAGTTGGAATATTAATCTTTAAAGCCAATATTTGCGTCCATCTACAAACCAGAGCTTTTCGGTTTTGGCCTAAACTGCTAACGCACTGGTTATGGGAATCTCCTCGGTCTAAGGCATTTTTGGACAAGGATCGATCTTTTGGGAACCCATTTGAATAGAACGTGAAAACTGAAAACTGACAAACAAATTAATGAATATAGTCACCAAGGAATATCTTTCTCCAGTCAAAATGCATTTACACAGGTACACCAAGCCTAGCACGAGTGAGCATTTGTATGTTCCCTTGGGCATATACGATTGCTTGTTTCATGATAATTTCATGAGAGATAATGCAAATACATTTCATTTAAGCAATGAAAATTGCACTCGGGGGGGTAACTGAGCCTAGTTTTGGACGGGGACGTGCCATTTTGGTTCAGAATTTGGACCCATAATTCCGCACATATCTGAAAAAATGTGACCCATAATTCCGCAAACCTGATGAAAACATGGCCCATAATTCCGCAAAATGATGAAAACTTGGCCCATAATTCCGCAAGGCAAAGAACAATGCAAAAAACCGCAACTTCACTTTCACCTATATGATAGTTAATGTGGTAAAGAGGGTACGGTAAAATCTAAGTACATGTTTTAAGGGCAACATTTCTCTTAGTCCAAAGAGTTTTCAGTTCTGACTGAAACCCTGTTAAACCCGGGGGTGGAGGTGCCTAAAGTCAAGGACGTGTATGTGCGAAGGTGCAAACAAAACATTACCCAAAAACTGGATGGCTTATGACAAAAGTGATACCCAAAACTGCAGATTATATTGAAATAACCATACCCAAAACTGGAACTTTCAAACCAGTGTCTTTTATAAACCACAAAAAGGCAAACAAACAAATATCTCTCTCAAACTGACCTCCCCTGGCTTTTTCTGCACTTAAAATCGATGATGGTGCGCATACCATTGCCTTACAATACAGGCCTTTGCGCATCGTCAATAAAAGGATTCAAGACTTCTTCAGAATTTTGAAAAAATTCTTTCCATTCTAAAAAGAATTCTTAAGCCATAAGAAAGAGTATGCTTTGAAAGTTTTTAATTTAGATCACTCAGTATAGCTCAGTATCAGGTCCTGCACATCTAGTGGAGAGACGGGGTCTGCGGTCTGCATGCAGAGGTAAAATGGTTAAGCTACTGTATATACAGGGTACAGGTTAAGTGTCGGACAGTATTTTGCAAAAATGTTTGAATTAGTTTTGAGATATTATTGAGCTACAGCAAACCGTTTGATGTTAAACTCAAGTCATAAGTGAAGTAGTAGTGAAGTTGAATTTTTGAATGTTGATAAAAAATGATTCACATCACAGGCCTTATTTATGGTCCAGTCCAGTTCAATCAATGATCAAATGATGAGCAATAAATGAAAATAATTTCAAAATAGGATGTGAAATCATGCCACTGGCACTCCTAGTTCTAAATTTAATAAAATTCAATCTTACCTGCCAGTTAATTGTGTCACATTGTTCACATCTCTTCTCTCACTCAGCTCAATTTTCATTTTGTATTTGTTAAAGGCCATCATGTTCCTGTGTTGTTGCTGTTGTTGTTTTATCATAGAACAACAACAACACATTGCCATGATGGCCTAATGCAAATAATATGAAAGTTGATAATATGATGAGATGAAGAGAAGAAAGGAGAGCAATGTGACACAATCAACTGGCAGGTAAGATTAGATTTATTTAGAACGACTACTAGCCGTTCTAATCTCCACCACCTGACAAACAAACAGATTAATGCATGTTCTGTATGAGAAGTGCCTGAATGATGATGATAGTGCTAGCACACATAAAAGCTCATAAAGGGCAAGGCCAAGTTAGTTAATTGCCTACCTTTTTTATACATGAACATGATATAGTCTAGCGCTGTTTGGTGGTATGAAGACTTGTATGATGTACTTTTATGTAATGGCTCGAAAAATAGTCTAAAATAGCTTTAGTACCTGGCTTGGTACATGTACATACACACACAGCATAGCTCACAAACGTATCTTTACCCAGGTGAATTTTTCTTGTACACCTTGGTTATATCTTGTTTGAATGAAAAACATGTCCAAAACTGGGTGGATTGAAGAAACCATACCCAAAACTGGTACATTATTGAATTATGTGAAAAGGATACCCAAAACTGGGAGGGGGTAGAAATCAGACCAACTGGGGTTCACACATACCCATCCTTGGCTTTAGGCACCTCCAGGGCTTCCACCCCCAGGCGCTAAACTTGCCTCCTAATAATTCTGCAATATTTCTTCAGAATGATACCCAAAAGTCTGCATGTTTCTTCAAATGGTACCCATAATTCCGCACATACTTCTGAAAATGATACCCATAATTCCGCACATACTTCTGAAAATGATACCCATAATTCCGCACTTTTCAGAAAAAAGGTACCCCTAAATAATGGCACGTCCCCGTACCTCAAACCTATTAAGTTACCCCCCCGAGTTAATGTTCCGGAGGTTGCGGGAGAGCATGCCGATTTTTTTTATGAAAAGGCTACACAGGTATTTTGGCGCTCCATAGTGAATGGACAAGTGAATGTCCTATCACTTCCAGGCATCTAAATTAGGCCATACTTACGAATACGTCAGTTAAGAAATAACTATTTCAATCAAAATGCCCAACCTGGATCTCATTGGAAGGAGGATAGATTTTGCTTTCAGATGGTTTGTATTAAATTGCTTCAAATATTACCATTTCTTGCAGTATCTCGAATAAAGTTTGGTTGCGTTTTTTCTGAAACACCCTCCAGATCTACTTTGCTTTATGATTGGGCAAAATAATCTTTTTCTGCTTCAAATATTACCATTTCTTGCAGTATCTCGAATAAAGTTTGGTTGCGTTTTTTCTGAAACACCCTCCAGATCTACTTTGCTTTATGATTGGGCAAAATAATCTTTTTCTGGCAATGCGGTGTTGCTAAGCCTTGTTCCCACTACGCAAAAACTTTAATCACGTTCTTCGTCACCAGCGTTTCACCAGCGATAACTGTTCATGAGTGTACACTCTTCGTAGCGAAAGCTTTTACACCCTTCGCTGATAAACTGAAGGACGAGGAAGGCAATGAATGCTGTAATATTTAAGACTTTGATATCTATTTAATGATTATTTAATGATATAGTGTTCGCACGTGGCCATGCGGAGGAGCCTGAGTTGTTGTTGTCATATACGTATAATCTCGCGGTGTTTGAATTTAGGCCATATGTTACGTTTGGTTGTGTAATGTTTGGCCTTGTCCATTCATCGTATCTATGCAGCACCCAAGTATTAGCCAGTGTCAAAACTTTTTAAAGGGAGTATGCGATGGAAGATGAGGGTAATTTTTACACCGCTGACCAAACCGCTACGCGGCGAAAATATACAGGGTGTCTCAGAAAAATTGTTCGACGTTTGATTAAATGTTGAAAAATAACGATAAAAGGTACGGGCTCCTGGTTAGATATCCCTGTTCCTCAGATTTGAAATCAATTTTAGACGCCAAAATCTTGCGAATCCGCTAAGAATTCACGGAGTTACAAGCTTTTGAAGTTCAAATATGTGCGAAGGCTGAAGCCAGACGCCCCTAACTGACTTGTTTTCCAAAAAGACGTTCTAAAATCGAGGTAAAAGAAGGCTGTCCAGTGTTTTACCTCTCATCAATATCAGAGCAAACCACAAAAGGCTTCCAAAGTTATCTAATTCTTGTAAACGTTGCCAAAATATACTTAAGACTGCAAGTATTTAAAAATACGAAATGAAAACTTAATCAATGAGAGATGGGGCAATTCCAAATTGTGCTGAACAGGATTCCTCCATGCATCCATAACCGTGATTCAATGTTATATAAAGCTAGTTGATTGAAAGTGATTTGCAAATTCCATTTGATTTGCTTTGAATAACCGAGATTCTACTTTTACTAAATATGCAATTTAGGGGCATCTGGTTTCAGCTTTCGCACAAACTTGAACTTCGAACGCTCGTAATTCCGTGAATATTTAGCCGATTTGCTAGTTTCTGGTGTCTAAAATTAATTTAAAATCTCAGCAATATGGCTATGTTAACAGGGAGCCCATTCATTATTTCGTTATTTTTTTTATATTTAATCAAACGTCGAACAATTTTTTCAAATGTCGAACAATTTTTTCGCCAAATCAAGCTGTACCATTGTAAAACCGATTCAACAAACGTTGAAGAAGACATAACAACTTTAGTAAAGAAAGATCCGAAAGATTTTATATTGATTTCATCATTTTATCAGTCACGTGGGTTGTGTTGCCCATTTCAAGTCATGTGACCATACTCTTTGTAAGTTTTAGTATTATGCCATATTTTGCACTCATGGCACAACTGTGCATGACACGAACTATGTTTGGGAAATTAAACGACGTCAAGAGATTTATCACATGACTTAAAATGGGTGTAAACGACCACAGTCGATTTTGTCTGTGATGTAACTCAAGAATAACATTTTTGTTCAGGTAGCTAGTTGTATAGTTTGCTGGATGGTTCCAGCTATTTCCCTGCCTACAAAAATGCAAGGAAAAATGGTTGATACTGATTTGGCGTGATGTAGATTCCTTATATTCTCAGCTTTGAATGTAATGATTTATGATTTATTTTCTTGACTGATTGGCTGAATCTTTTGTTTTATTTATCAAACTTTTCTAATGTTTTGTTTTATTTATCAAGCATTTCTGCGCGTCTTCATCTTATAGAAATAGGTAGAAAAGGAGGGAAGTGGCCCGGGGAGGGGGTACATGACCAGGTTTTGGTCGGGGACGTGCCATCGAAGCTTCAAAAACATACCCGAAAAAGTATACAGTATACCAACGTATTTTCACCGGATCTGACTCTCTTCCTTTCAAACTGCTAAGATATGGAGAGTGCGAGGAGTTGCGTTTGAAAGGAAGAGAGCAGATCCGTCGCTGAGGGAGGAACGGTGGGTAGATTTTAAGTTTCGTTGCTTGTAGCTCATAAAGAATGACTGAATAGCCTTGTTGAATTTGTTTAAATAGGCTATGGTCCTAAGGGGCGAGAAGGCATGGGTATATTCTTACTTTTATTGAAACTCGGAGAGACACATCCGGTGAGAATAATCCTTTTTCACAACGAAAACATAATGCTGACACTTAAGTTGTCAAATGATTTTTAAAACCGTCCAAGAAGTTTCTCTCTCTGTATTCCCTTCCCAGAGTCTCTGCAGTTGAAATAGCCGAGGATGTGGGCTTTGTCATCGAGGAGGCTAAGATTGAACTTGCATCATTCATAACGCCAGTGTTCCAACAAATTTCTCAGTCTCCCAGTTACCAGAACATGCCTTGTATTCTTGATTCCTGAGCTTATACCCGCGTTAACTTCACGAGTGTACAGACGTGCGGCAGGGAGAGCCAGGGAGAAAGAAATAGATTTTCCTCCAAATCGCTGTAACGTTTTAACAGAAACATTCTTTGAGGAAAGGATGGATTCTCTAAGATCCGCAAATTTGTCTTTTTTTTTCTTGGGGAATTGAAAATGACTGATCCTGGGAATTTGATATCAAACCGAGGAACAAAATGCTCTGGGCCTGGCAGAGGACGGACTTTTGTAAGCCGATAAAGTAGCCACAGGAAACGAAGGAGAGAGAAGAGATAAAAACCGCTGCGTTTGCAAGTTCGAGATCAGACCAGTTGGTAATGACGGTTTTGGCAGGAAGAAGTTGCCCAATATGACGATCACCTATATACTGGGTAACAGGGACGCCATTTGAGCGGATGAAATGAGAAGCAGCCAAACCCACATTTTGGTAAATATAAGCACTGGGGCTCCAACCAAATGGGATGGTGTTATACACGAAGTACCAATTCTTCCAGCGGAGGCCAAAGAAGGTTTTACTTTCTTGGGTTAATTTTATGTGATCATACCCAGATTTGTCATCAAGTTTAGCCTGGTCAGGTTTATCTTTACCAACGTAGCGGGGCAAATCAGTGATGGGATCAAATTTTAGTTTTGGGCAGCTCATCCATAGGTTTAAATATCGCTCATCGTGGCATAACCTGGGTTTTGTAGGTTCTACAGTTAGTGGAATGACTATATGCGGAGGAGTACACTGTCCACATTTCCCCCAGATAGAAATGGAGCCATTCCGAATTCTTTCGAGAATTGTCTCCGTAATGAATTGGTCAAATGACCCACATGACTTGTTGTTAGTAAATTCAATGCGTGGGGGAAATTTTGAATTGTAATGCTGCATCTTGAAGTCTCCTTTAAAAGGTGTGAAAAAATCGTTGACAGAGACCCCCTCAGCGATGTAGCGCAGAATTTCCCTCTTTTTGTGGTACCCTTGTGAGACAAGATTCCAGGCATCATAATGGTTATGAATTTTGCCGGCCACAAAAGATTTTGGATCTCGGAAAACAACATCACTGGCAGAGGCATAGAAGTTCCCGTCTCTAACCCTAGATACACAGTCGAGTGCTTTTTGAGTGGCTGGATCGGCGGACTCCCCCCTCAGATTGCACCAAATTATATCGTGATGAGATCTTACTCCAATTCCTTGCTGTAATTTTTTAATTTCCAAATTGAAAAGGCAATCAGCAGGAAGACAATGAAAAAAGAAAAGGCCAAGTGAAAGAGAGGAGGAGGATCATGGTATCTGATAAAGGAGTCCTCCAACCCAGCCACTCCACAGTGATCCAGATTGTCAAAATTATGGAATAAATGCCAAAACACAAATAGTTGCAAATGCAAAAACTTTCAAACCTACCATAGAGAGGACACTTTGAGCTATTCAGAACAAAAATCCGTATAGAAATCGGACCAACGAGTGAAGAGAAATTGCACTTTGAAGTTGACAAAAATTGCCAGGCCATGTTTTTGTTTACATTTCCGGTGTATCACTTTTTAAATGGGCCTAAACCAACAATTTCAAATTTTCATTTCTCCAGTTGTATTCGTCCGATTTCAATAAACTTTTTTTTAAATTGACCCTCAATGTCTGCGCAATTATACAACGTATCAGTTCTATGAATTTACATCAATTTATTTGTTTATTTGGCATATATTTATCGAGGGGTATTTTTAGCAGTAGAACTACACGAGACCCCTAAATTTCTTCTTTCCTGGTGCAAACAAATAAAGTGAGGAAAAAAGAGTCTTAAAAACTCATTTCGCACTAAACTTCAGGTATCGATGAAGGTTTCTGCCAAAGGGTTCGTTCAGGTTCGTACAGGTAAAAATTTTATAGCTGATATAAAAAATCGAGTCATTTAGGCCCATGCATGCTATTTTCTGTCATTTTCCGTGATTAGAATGTATATTTTGTTTCTGGGTGGTTCCATTGCATAATTTTCGTTTTAATTGCACAGCTGTAACAGCGAGGGTCTAAATTCTAAATAAAAAGAAGAATTATGTCATTACCTAAAAAGCATATTAGCATTTACGTGGATCAAACGTAGTCTAGCCAACAAGCATTTTATGTCTACGACTTGGGGACACAAGGACCAAGTCCGAACTCCACCGTTCGATCTATTAACTATAGTTCATTTTTTCATGTTCGGAAAAGAGTTTCTTCATGGTTTGATACAAAGAAAGCCGCATTCTCACATGCCTGAATTTGTCGCTTCAATGGATTGTGTCTAGCATGGGCAATATCTGGTGCAAATTTGATGAGCTTCCAGACAAAGGGCCATGATTTACTGACACAGAACTTTTTTGCAGTCTGCAACCAAAAGTTCCTCTAAATTTTCAGATGTACTTGTTCCACAAAAACTCTAATTGGATTATAAACCAAGAGGTTTTCTTTGAAGTGACAGTTTCAGTCTTCTAAATTGCAGATAACTTTTAAAATATAGTTACTAAGTGTACTAGTGTACTTTATAGACTAAAAGCCCAGGCGAGGGGGTTCTCAAATTTCTGGTCATTTAGGCATTTAGGGGAGTTTTGTCAGAAATTCTGGAAACGGGGTATACTTTCATAATCTTGTCGTGAATTTTCTGGTACTGGGGCTTATTATTTACGAAATATTCTGACACTGTTTTGTTTCCCGTGACTTTAATGTTAGGTAATTTAAAGTCCTGCTAATGCTTTGTTTACATGAAACAAAAATATTGCAGTGGGTTTGCAGCGAAAATGTTTTTTGTGAAAACGTAACTCGTATTCAAAGATTAGGTATGAAAATCTTCCCTAAATTCTGGGATTGGGTCATGACAGAAATCCTTTTGCCGCACACCACACCTTCCTGTAACCTATTATTGCAGTTTCCACGATCAAAAGATGGACCTCAAGCCCAAGCTTTGTATCTTAACAGTCATAGACATAAGATGCTTGTTGCCGTGATTTTAGTGTAAACCACGTTAAACCTGTGTATGGTTCAAGTCATTTAAATGTTAATGTGATTGTTAGGTAATGAAATAATGCCTCTTTTTATTTAGAATTTAAACCCTCTCTATTAAAGCTGTGCAATTTAAACGAGAACTATGCATTGGAACCACCCAGAAAAAAAATATACATCCTATCATTGAAAATCAGAGAAAATAGCACACATAGACCTAAATGACTCGATTGTTTTATATCAGCTATAAAAATTTTACCTGTACGAACCTGAACGAACCCTTTGGCAGAAACCTTCATCGATACCTGAAGTTTAGTGCGAAATGAGTTTTTAAGACTCTTTTTTCCTCACTTTTTTTGTTTGCACCAGGAAAGAAGAAATTTAGGGGTCTCGTGTAGTTCTACTGCTAAAAATACCCCTCGATAAATATATGCCAAATAAACAAATAAATTGATGTAAATTCATAGAACTGATACGTTGCATAATTGCGCAGACATTGAGGATCCATTTAAAAAAAAGTTTATTGAAATCGGACGAATACAACTGGAGAAATGAAAATTTGAAATTGTTGGTTTAGGCCCATTTAAAAAGTGTTACACCGGAAATGTAAACAAAAACATGGCCTGGCAATTTTTGTCAACTTCAAAGTGTAATTTCTCTGCAGTCGTTAGTCCGATTTCTATACGGATTTGTGTTCTGAATAGCTCAAAGTGTCCTCTCTATGGTAGATTTGAAAATTTTTGCATTTGCAACTATTTGTGTTTTGGCATTTATTCCATGCTCTGGATCACTGTGACTCGGAGCACAACTTGAAGCCGCGCATGAAGGTTCTTAGCTAAACCCCCGAGAAATTGGCTGGTCTGGAGAGGATGCAGCGATGGGAAAACATTAACTAGAGAAAGATAAATGTTACTCGATGCTACAGGGTAGAGAGAAAGAGAGGTAACCGTAGTAATTGCTGCAAAGCAGCATGATATTATTGAGCAATAACTTAGCTATTTTGCCAACACAGATAGTTTTTTTTTTTAAAAGAGTGAATTACGGACGACGGAATCGGGGACCACGGAACTGCAGAAAAAGGAAAGGAAAACTAAAGAAACCTCGCGGAGGAGATAAAGTGGACCCAGTTGCAGTATTCTCTGACTATAATAATTGCTGTATCTCTGTGGATACCACAAACATTATCACATGCGCAATATGGAAGTATGATAGCATATTTGATTGGTGTATAGCAAAGGCAGCAATGTATGTATGGTCAAAAAACGTAGTTTAACAGAGCTTTAAAGCATAGATAAGCTTTCTTCCCGTAAAACCCGCTATTTTTTGATAATTTGAAGATGGCGCATAGTCCTTATAGCCTTGACTTCCTGTGCTGATTTGCGCATGCCAAATACAAAATCCCCTCATGCGATGGTTAATAGGCTTCTCTATAAATAGAACAAAGAACACGCTCAGATACAAACTTGTTCATTTGACTACCCATTTTTCACGGCGCACAGTGATCCAGAATACGAAAATTAGGGAATAGATTGCAAATAATGAACTTCTGGGAATGCAAAAAGTACACTACTTTCTTATAGAGGACATCCTGGGGATTAACATGAAGCAAACAGTTTTGCAATAGGGCCACTGAGCGCAGAGAAATGTATTTTGAAGTTGGCCTAAATTTCATATGGTTGTTTATACTGATATTTCCGGCGCAACTATCAAAATAACATCAATTTCAAAATGTAAATAAGTCATTTTGTCTTTGTCAGATTTTATACTCCTTTCTTTAAAGTGATTTTGTTTAGTGAAAGGTAATTCTTTTAAGTGATAGCTAATTATTTCTTCTTTAGTGCTATCTAATTGCGGATTCATATTATAAACGATTATCAAGAATTAAGCAGAGTTTTGTGCTTTCCTTTCCAAAATTCCTTTGTCTAAACTGGAAACTTAAAAGTTGATACAAAAAAGCAGGCGTTAGCAAGCCTTAGCGACTAATTTTCCATTAAACTCCAACGTCTTCTGAATGCTTCCCTGAAATATTTCGTTCTTAGTCGTTCAAATAAATTGTCAAAAATTCTTTTGAAATCGTTCGTAAAAGATAGTGATGATGATGATGAATACTTGAGTTAGGCAACTTATCAATGCCTTTATGCTGAAAACAAAGAGCAAAATGTCAATAATTTTCCTTGGGGTTTTCGCAAAGTATAAATAAAGCTTACAGACATTATAGAAAGAATTATTGATGGGATTGGGTGGGAAATAATTTTTTTGTCAGAACAGCAGTTCAAAGATATTTTTGAGAGCGTCAAAAACAAAAGATTTGTTCCTAAATCTTAGATGAATTCTGCAGTGCTGCTAAAAAGAGTTATATGCAGCAAGTCTGTCAATTTTATCTTGTTAATCTCATTTGCGATAAATGCATTTTTTGACATTCTTACATGTATTTGTACTTATTGGTTCATTCTCTTTGGCTGCCACTGTGTCTGCGCCCTTTCTTTCACAATTCTCAATACATTTTTCCATGGTTTTGTAGCAGTTGGAGCTAATATAGCAAGCACTTTTGCGATAATGGTAGGAACATAATTGATGATTTATTTTCCACAGAATAGTGAACGTTATGAGACATCCTGTTATTGTATTGTTTAGCTTATATTAATTTGCCTCTTGATACTCGAGATAAGAAAATACTCTTTCAAATTAGAGTCCCATCAGTAATTTTTCCCATTAAGTCTGTAAACGTAATGGGAAACTTTACTTATACTTTGAAAAAACCCCACGGAAAATTATTAGAATTTCGCTCTTCGTTTTAGCATATAAGAATTAATAAGATGCCTAACTAAAGTGTTCATCATAATCATCATTATCTTTTACCAACGATTTTGAAAGAATTTTTGACAATTTAATGAAACGACTCGGAAAAAGACGCTGGAGTTTAATGAAAAATTGGTAGAAGATTAGTTTAGAGAAATCTAAAATTGGACAAAGGCAAGATGGCATTTTGAAATTGACGTTATTTTGACAGTTGTACCGGAAATGTCAGTTTAAGCAACCATATGAAATTTAGGCTGATTTTAAAAATACATTTCTCCCCACTCAGTGATCCGATTTTATAACTGTTTGTTTATTATAGAATATTATGTGGTCTTCTTTACATTTTCAAAAATTAATTTTTTCCCATTTTATCCCATGCTCTGGATCACTGTGCGGCGCATCTGCCACATCAATTTGAATGGGATATTTTCAGATTGTTCTGCTCTTTGCGAATGCAAGCTTTTAACCTTACACAAACCCTTTAACATGCATCACCTTAGCTTATAGTTTATCGTGCAATGGAAATTAGGCTTCAGGCGCTTAGGTTTGGTTTAGTTTATATACTCATGATTTATTTACATTTTGCATCTCGAGAAATAGCTTGTAGAAATTGTTTTCTTTGCTCTCGTCAAGCTCTTTTTACCATGGCAACCAAAATTACCAGAGGCTTTTGTTACCAATTCTCTTATTTTTGGTTTCTTTAGGGTATGCTGCAGTATCAAATCAATGATACGGATTTGAAATGGTCATTTATGTTTGACATGCTGGAAAGAAATGCAGAAGATTTGGGTATTGCAGACTACAGTCTTAGTCAAACTACCTTGGAACAAGTATGGATAATTCATATCACTCTCTTCAGTCAGTATGACATCACATCTGCGTATAGTCACCTTTATTTACTTGTCTCATTTTTAATATACTTGGAATGCAATGGATGCATCCTACAGAGTAGTGGCGACATTATGATAAATCCTTGCCCAAATAAGGCCATTCTAAATTTTTGTTCTTGGAATCTGAATCAATTCATAATTAAGACTTGATAGGTATTTTTGAGATCCATCTTGATAGCACTATTGATGAAAGTAAATTAACCCCTGGATGGCTACTCCTTTATCAAAAGCAGCCATCCCGAAAACATAAAGAATGCTGGGCTCTACTATAACAAATCTCTTTGAGCTACACAACGGCATGATCTCGAAACCTTGCCTTAAGGTAACTCTGCTTTCCGCTCTAGTGCACAGCGAGATGCAGTTTCGCAAAACCACTCTCTTCAAAAAACAGTTAATTTCTCCCATATTATTCGGCCTATCGAAAAGCGGTAAAAAGGATGTTGTTTTGTATAGTCTGGACAATCGAAAGATGCATAAATCGCAATGTTTCCGTCGAGGCTGGCTTCGCAAATCTTAGTTCAAATCTTTTTTGATTTTAGAAAAGTGGATTTATCTCCAAAAGTACTCAAAAAAAGTTCGACTTTTTTCGCTCCATCTTTAGCTAGGTAGTTGATTTACAACTTTGCCAAGTCTGGTTGAAAAAGCTAGGCTAGATTTCCTGTAACCGAATTTTATGTTTCTGTTTACTTTTTGACAGTGAAAGGGAGAACCTTGGTCAACAGATTACCATGCTATGAAGCACGCTTGCAAGAGCTCAGGCTTGAAATAACTTTCAGAAATGTTTCCATTGGCAAACAAATGAACGTCATCTGTTGGGAATACCATACCCAAGTCTCAATAGACATCCTTAGTGCGCTCATAAAAGTATCGTTTGCATCTATTGATTAAATGTTACTGACTGTTACCAACAATTTCACAAAACCAGGCTTTGGGTGTCTTTCGGGACTTTCATGAGCATTCATGAAATAACAATTTCTTTACGATTCCACAATGAGCATTGATACGTATTGAAAAGTAAACTTTTTGGAAAAGCGTTCAACTCCTTCTGCATGAACTAATCTGTTGACCAACGCTTTTCTCCTTCGATGTCGAAAAGTAAACAGAAATATAAAATTCGATTGTAGGAAATCTAGCCTAGCTTTTTCATTTAGACTTTGCAAAGTTGTAGATCAACTACCTAGCTAAAGATGGAACGAAAAAAATGTAACATTTTTGGAGTAGTTTTAGAGATAAATCCACTTTTCTGATATCAACAAAAAGATTTGTACTAGGATTTGCGAAGCCAGCGTTGATGAAAGCATTGCGATTTGTACATCTTTCGCTTGTTCAGACTATGCTGAACAACATCCTTTTTACTGTTTTTCGATAGGCCGAATGATGTTGGAGAAATTAATCGTTTTCTGAGGACAGTGGTTTTGCGAAACGGCGTCTCACTGTTCAATGGAGCGGAAGCAGAGTTACCTCAATGCATAGTGTGTGAATTTCAAGTGAACAGAAAACTGGATTTATTTCATTACTGTATAGAAGTTCTATCCAAGGTCAAGCCCAATCCAAAGTTCTTACGGATGCCTTTGAGCTAATGATATCGAAGATGGCTGCCGAGAATCCATACTGTCTGATTGTCACAGAAGGCTTGAACTGTCGTTCACCTGTCGGAGAACGATACTGAAAATGAAGTGTGTAAAATTTGTGAACCGTTTACATCCGATCTTGGTCTTCATCAAATGATCTCAGAGCCAACTCATTTTTTGGGCTAATCAAGGTCTTGCATAGGCTTAATATTTACGGACCAACTAGATGTATTCCTTGAGACCGGTCTTCGCCCTTTCCTAAATGAAGAATGTCACCATGAGATTGTCTATGGCAAAGCAAATTAGCTGTGAATAATCTAGCCCCTCCATCCTATACTCGTAGGATTTGGTTTTATGATAGAGCTAATGTACTTGCAGTTAGAAGAAGTGTCGAAATATTTTGTTGGTGTGAAACTCTGGATGAAGTCAGCTGCCTTATAAGCAAGTCAGTATGTTGAATGAAGTCTTACTGAATCTTTTTAGCCATCTTTTTCCAAACAAATTCACAGTTTCAGTTCAGTTTCAGTTCAGTTTCAGTTTCATTAATTTTAGAATGCAAAATGATAAAAGTTAAACACAATTAAATACAACATATGAAAGTAATTACCTAATTCACGACAGTAGGGCTTCGGCATGCACCTTGGATAACAAAGTCAATCAAAATTTCATTCGTAAAGTAATCGAGCATATGAGAGCTTTATCCGAAGTGGTCAGCCCCATGAGAGATTTGAAGGGATCCAGCGCATGGTTTCTCAAGGATGAAAATTGATAGAAAATGCAAAGCATAACTACCTTTATGAAAATCGGTCAACCCTGTCGGATGCTGACACTGGTAAAAAAAACCTATTGGTCACTAATAAACAATGTTTTAAACAAAGCTAAAATTGGGGTAATACCACCCCTTTTAGAAAATGACATTTTTGTCCTGGATTTTACAACAAAGCACACATCTTTAATGACTCTTTCATTTTCAGTGTACTACAACCGATACAGGCAATCAAATTCCTAATATTGCTGCAATTAATGCTAAAATATTTCGATCTTAAATCCTAATTAAGCACATTGTTGTAATGAAATCTAGTGCGTAGAACACAGATCAGTGATGATGCTTTGGTGATTCCACTTAAAATGATATTGAAATTGCATTAAGAATGGCATTTTCTCAGAAATCTGGAAAAATACCAATATTTTCCCTGTCCATAAGAAAATAGTAAACATCTGAAACAAAGTTATCGTCCCATATCCCTTCTTTCAATTTTTGGGAAAATTCTTGTAAAATCAATTGACGATACCCTTTATGAGCACCCAAGTGCCAATGAGTTATTATAGACTTGTGACATTTCGTCCCTTGCTTCCCTGCCTTCTTTGATTTGCAGATATCACTTGCTCAGTAGGGACTCATTTCATTACTCTTATAAAGTGTAGCCACTTTAAGCCAATATAGTGTGGATCCGTATTGACCAATCAAATTGCTAGAATTTAGTTTTCAACCAATAAGAAGGCGCTTTTAAGACTGTTGTTGTTGTTGCATACAAAAACGGTTGATTCGGGAGAGAGTTCTCGTAGCTGCAATGGATCTATTTTGCGATGAGTAGGTTTGCAAAACATTATACCGGGTGTCCCAAAAAAAACGCAACGGATTGTATCAATCCAAAATAGTTTTTGGTATAATCCTTGATAGCTAACTTGAAGATAAATACCTTGTTTGTTGATATTGGTGCATGGAGAGTTGGAATATCAATCTTGAAAGTCTAAATTTGCTTCCATCTCAAAACCAGAGGTTTCGGGTTTTGGCCTAACTGAAAACGTGCTTGAGGAATCTCCTCAGTCATATGCAAAGTGCAGTAGTGTGAGCATGCTAAGGCACACATGTTTAGGCACAGATTTAAATTTAAATTTGAAAGCTAAAAATTGACAAACATAACAATGCCGAAGGGAAAATTTACAAAGGAATATATTTCATCAATCATAGTGCATCTGCAAAAGAGCCAAGCACGAATGAGCAATTTTAAGGATCATATCCATGGATAATTTTCCCTTGGGTATATTTGATTTCTTGTTTCGTAATAATTCGAAGAGAGATTATACAAAATGCATTTCATTAAAGTCATGATGATTGCAAGAACTAATTCATTTTTCACACGCAAGCAAACTATTTCGCGTATTACTTTCTTTTATGAGACAGATGTAATGTTAACTTTTCGAAACTTTTGAAGCATAAAAAAAGATGTCTTTTCAGCACAAAATTGATGAATTTGATTGAATTTACTATTCAAATATTTTCCTCAGCATGAGGCTTTATTCTCTTATTTCACGGTAATTCAGGAGATTCCCCAAAGTAGCGCGTTTACAGTTTAGGCCAATACCCAAAAGCTCTGGTTTGGAGGTTCAGGCAAATTTCAACTTCGAAAGTTAATATTCCCACTCTCCATGCACCAGTATCAACAAACAAGGTATCTATCTTCAAGTTAGCTATCGAGGATTATGTAAAGAATTATTATGGCTTGATTGGACGTAAATCCTTGTCTCTAGTCTTGATCAAATCTGTTGCGTTTTTTTTTGGGACACCCGGTACTTTGTACTACAAGTTTGCTTTTCAATGTTGAAGCTCTTTAAACCAGAAATTGAAGCGATTTTGTTGAGTGTACGAGAACTCCCGCTAGTTTAGGCTATTTTGAAACAGGGGGCCGATTTTATAAGAGTAATGAAATGAATCCCTTATTGAGCAAGTGATATCTGCAAATCAAAGAACGCAGGGAAACAAGGGACGAAATGTCATAAGTCTAGAGTTAATAAACCCAATCCAATCGGGGTTTTGTCCTAATGATTCTACAATAAACCAACTACTGTCAATTGTTCATACAATATTTACTGCCTTTGATTGCAATCCACCCCTCGATGTTCGATCTGTCTATGTCGACATATCCAAAGCATTTGACAGGGTTTTGCATGAAGGTCTTGTTTTAAACTTCATCGTTGTGATATTGCATGAAACTTACCTTTACTTATCAAAAACTTTCTTGCCAACCGAAAACAGAACGAAGTTTTGAACGGTTAAGCATCGCTTGGCGGTTCAGTTACCGCTGGCGTCCCCCAGGGCCCTATCTTAGGTCCACCTTTCTTTCTGGTACATCAACGACTCAATGTATAATCTAAAGTGTAATGTCAAATTCTTTGCTGATGATACCTCACTCTTCACAGTTGTTCGTGATCCTAGTCAGGCTGCTTCAGACATGAATCACGATATTGACATCATCAAAAGTTGGGCACATAATTGGTGCATGTTATTAAATCTCGATCCAACAAAACAAGCAGTTGAAGTGACTTTTTCAAAAATAAAATTTCCGCCGATCATCCACCGGTTCTGTTCAATAATGTACCAATTATTAGAATGAGCATAAACACCCTGGAGTTGTACTTGATTCTAAATTGTGATTTGCCACTCACACTCGGTCAATTATACTAAAATTTAAACGTTCAGCATGAATGATAAACTCCTCTCAAAATATTCGCCCCGCAATACTTTAATTCAATTGTATAAACTGCATGGGCTCCCATATTTAGATTATGGTGACCCACCCTAAAAATGCAAATTCAGTCCTTATACCTTGTTGAATAATCACATGGAAAAACTTGAATTAGTTCAATATTCTGCGGTACTCCCAGTGATTGGTGCATGGAAAAGAACATCTCGTGAAAAACTCTATGAAGAACTTGGTTGGGAATCCTTAAGCCTACGACGTTAGAGCAGACGCCTTGTCCAATTTGACAAGACTGTCAACGATGTTTCCCCCAGATTACAAAAGATAGGCCATTCCGTAATTACAACAAGTTATGTATTTTCTCTGAGAGCAGATATAATAGACCATTTGCCAATTAAGAAAAAGGGATTGGCGCGAGCGCGGCCAATTCCGACAGCCCTAGTAACAGTCGGAAATCCGGGGAGTCCTCTCCATTACAGAATAATCGGCAAGCCGACCCGGCCCGATTTTCTGACCCCAAGCTGCATTTGGAGCCGATGCTCGATGGGTACTCAACTAATTTCAAAACAGAAAAAATGTACAAGAGATAACTCGTTTGTGAGTCTTATCACGAATTTGGGGTTCAATATTGCCCCCAGGGGCGAAATCGACGGGAAACCGTATTCTTTCACTAAAACACTTTTAATCTCGAATTTATCTCTAAAATTCGCAGAATACTGAGCCTTTCTTTTTTCAAAGCTGTGGGGAAAATCCCGAAAATTTCTACTTAGGCCCTTTTTCCTCCCAAATGGATCGTGCTCGTTTTCCTACTAAAAGCACTTGCTAACTCCAGATTAATGATTAAATACCTTAAAAAGAGTTCAAATAAGGTCCTCCAAAAGTTTGTTTTCAGTTTCTCGATTTATCCACTTCAGAATCAGCCCAAGACGATCGGCCAGTTTTCGTTGATTTTTCAAAATTTTCTCCCAAGTTTTGGACTTATTACATTTGAAGTATGGGGTCAAAATCAGCTGATCGTTTGTTTATGTGCTCTACTCTACAAATCGATCGTGGGAAATACACCGAATAAGATATTCTGAAGTGGAGAGGATTCCCCGATGTTACTAGGGCTGTCGGAATTGGCTGTGCTCGCCTCAATCCCTTTTTCCTAATTGGCAAATGGTCTAAAGGCAAGAATGACGAGATTCAAGACTAGCTTTTTATCTCGACTCTCTATCTGAATGGAACACAGTTCACCCAGATATTACATTATCACCCTAACTGAGCATTTTTAACATACCGGGTGAGTCAGAAAAAAAGTCCTCGCTTAGAAGGCCATTGCTCCATGAATATCAAAGCAATAATATTGAAAACGGTCATGTTTTATTGCCAATATGTTCAATTAGGTTCAGTAATTCACCCGGCCTTTTAATTCGCCATTCCTTCCCGTTGATATGGGTGATTTTCTGCGGAAAGCCCCTTCCAAAAATTTGCCGAAACGAATTAAAACAATGAGCAAATTTTCCGTCCTAAAATTGATGACACTCACATAAATTCATGTATATTGCCCTCTTGGGAGAATTGATTCCCCCTGGATAGGTCATCGATACCAGGGGAGGACTTCTTCATCCTCCCAAGAGGATAGCACGTGCTAAAGCGTCCACACGTCATTTCTGTAAGACCAGTGTCAGGCAGAAACGTTAGGGAAATGTGTTCATGATTTTGGGCACGTTTTGAAGGTTTTTTGAAGAGGCTTTCTCGAGAAAATCCCTCATAATTTCAGAATAGAGTTGCCAATTTCAGTCAGATAAATTTTATAGTAGGTTTGAACATTTCCACCATTAAGCTATATATTTGCCGATATCATCGTCTTGATATCCAGTGAGCCGTGACCTTTCAAAAGGGGATTCTTCTTTCTTACTCGCCCAGTAGAATTGTCGAAACTTATTTGTCCTGCTCCTAAACTATTGTGTGGTAGTCATGATCCAAAAGGTGTAGCTTTTCTCACTCAGTATGGGTAGGACTCAGCCAACCACATTATCATAAATTTAGGTATAACATCAGAGATACAGTCAACCCTTTTTTATATATATATTCAATCTAAAAAATTTACATGACAGATTACTACCTACACTACTTAATCTACTTTACAACACTACGACTACGATACCAAGAGGAGCAAAATACTATGTCAACCCCGAGGCCTTAAAAAGAAGAAAAACATTGAAAAAGTACATTTATATAAACCAGACAAACAGATCTACAAGCTAAGGCATCTTGCAACCAAACAATTTCGAGTGAAGATTTGCAAGGTTTAGAACCAAGAAAAGGCAATGTAAAATCTATTATTTGGTTGCAAGCTTCCTTAATATACATAATTGCAGAAAGAAAACAAACAAACGAACAAACGAACGGAAAAAAACAAAACAAAAACAAATTACTAAAAACAGACACATACAGAAGGGATCTGGGTGCTCTATTTAGGGATTCCAGTAACCTTCAACCAAATCGTTCCGTTTCAAAAATGTACTTAATTGTTAAATTTAAGATTAATTTGTTGGCTTCCAAGGGCAAATTTATGTTTCCGTACAGAAGAAGTTGCAACATATTGATATCTGAACCCTCAGAATTTCTATAAGCTTCGAGTACATCATTGACACCAGCGAGAAGACTGCATCTATGCTCTCTGAAAGAATTGCAGAGCAGCAAGAAATGCTCCGTATCCTCTATGCCATCGTTTACTGGACACATTGGATTGATTGTATCTTTAAAATTATGTTTAAATTTGTGGAAATTGAGTTTGCTTAGCCCCACCTTTAACTGTGTTAAACATGCAATCCCTTTTGGGTTATGAATGCCATATACAGAATTAGCAGGAGGCCTAATTTGAGAAAATAGTTTTTTCCTAAAGACGCTAACAGAGGGGGATTCTCTTATTTCGGGATCAAGCTTATTCCATTCAGTCAAAGAGTCGGGGTAGAAACTAGATTTAAATTTTGTCTGTTCTTGCCTTTATTTGCCCTACTACTGGCGGATTCCAAAAAAAGTAGTTATTTTTATGCAATGGTGGAATAGGGTCCCTTGTATAATCAGGGGTCAAATTATTGACAAATTTATAAAAAAGAATAAGACGTCTACTCCATCTTCTTGAGCTCAACGATTCCCATCCAAGTTCATTGTACAACCTTTCCCGAGATGTTCCTCTCCAAGTTCCTGTCACTGCTAGGGTAGCAGAATATTGAACAGATCCAAGTTTTTCCATCATGTAATTTTCAGAACCATCCATCCCATGTGGTACATGATAAATTATATCGCCATAATCTAGGTGGGGTCGAACATACAATTTATACAACTCATTCAATGTATTTCTGGGGAGATATTTGGACATGAACTTCACCATTCCAATCGCTTTTCTTGACTTGTTTATGACTTTTTGTATATGAGCTGAGAAAGAAAGTTTAGAATCTAGTATGATGAACAAACTTCAACATCATGGTATTCATGATGCAGCTCTTGAATGGTTTAAGTCCTACCTTAGCAATAGAAGTCAGTATGTATCTGTAAATGGACACAACTCACATCCTCTCAGTGTTACTTGTGGTGCACCACAGGGCTCTGTACTTGGTCCACTTCTTTTCCTTTTCTATGTAAACGATCTTCCAAAATCATAAAATAAGTTATTTTTTTATATATTTGTTGATGACACTAATATCTCCTTCGAATCTAATAGTCCAAAACAACTACAGAAAGTGGTTAACAAAGAACCTAAGCATGTTAAAAAGTGGTTAGATGCTAATAAACTTGCATTGAATGTAGACAAGACTAACTTTATCATTTTTCATTCCCCTCAAAATTCTTTGGATGAAACTGCTACGATCAAAAATTGGCAAGGAACATGTCAAGCAGGCTAAATATGTCAAGTTTCTTGGTCTTCTTTTGGATGAGACCCTTATTTGGAAGCATCATTTACGTGAACTTTGAAAGAAGTTAGCAAGAACTTGTGGTATATTTTTCAAAATCAGGCATCTTTTGCGTACTGATGTTTTAGTTTCCTTGTATAATTCTTTGCTTGCCTCCTTTCTTCAGTATGGAATCATTGTCTGGGGTCTTACCTACGACATCCATATCAAACCAATGTATATTCTGCAAAAGAAAGTTGTTGGAGCTATTGCATTCATGAACTTTACTTCTCCATCTACTCTTATTTTCTCTGATTTGAAAGTTTTTAAGTTGTCTGATTTATTTTATTTGAAGTTGCTTTTATTTGTCTATGAGTCTGTTAATAGGAGATCTCCTACTGCCTTTCACGATTTTTTTTTAAATTTTGTCAGATGTTCATCAACATGATACAAGGCAGGCTCGTAAGGGTGATATTTTCATGTCACGTCATAGCACCTTGCAATATGGTGAAAGATCTATTAGGTACGGTAATAACCATACAATTCTAAAGCTCTCGGTTACAAGGGGTAGTTTTAACGCGCACCATGAATTTATACCAAGCACCCCAACACCAGAAACACAGCAGAAATAACATGACTGGAATTGATAGTAGCGAGGTATATTCAGTACGGTTTGCTGCAATAAATAGTAAACAAATCAATAGTCAAATAAACTCAATAAATAGCGATAAGAAACTTTTGAATATATAACAACACGAAGCATGGCCTAATATAATCCCAAACGAACAAAATAGTCAACGATGTAACAAGTAAGAAGAAACAGAAATATTAAATTCAAACGTACAAACTATTTGTCCTTGTAAATACTCAGTTTGGTTTGCACTGCCATAACAGCCTATTTGTCCTTCAACTTGGCTTTGACATTCACAATGATACCACTGACGCTGTTTTCTAGACCTGCTTCGAACTCTGGCCTTTATGCCTTCCAAGGCAAAAACAACAACAAAATTGCCACGCATGCACGGGGCTCAATGAGGCTCAAAAGCACGCATGCACGGTTCAAATATGCCACGCATAAGTCCTAAAGTTCTGGATTCCCCAAACAATAAAAATGTTCATAATAGAAATGTTAAAGTTTCAACACAATAAGAATCCCAAAGGGGCATAATCCACGGGTCAAGAGCGACTAAAGTCTTTGCACGATACAGGTACACTGGTGCTAAATTTTGAAACAACGTTCCCTTGAACATCAAACAATCTCCTTCAGTGATGAGTTTTCATCGTCAACTAGAATTACACCTATTTTCCACTAATTATTTTGTCTAGATTTGTTTAGCTTTTTGCATCAATCAATCTCTAATTGTTTAAGATACTTCAAACTGAATGATAGGTTTTTAACCAAGGGGGTGCTCCTAGATACTGAGCAGCTGAAATGAATAATGAAGGCATTTATCTTGTCCCAATTCAACTACTGTCCTCTTGTATGGATGTTCTGTGACAGAACATTGAACAATAAAATTAACCATATTCACGAACGGGCATTGCGAATAACTTACAAACATATGAGATCAGATTTTGATATGATGTTACTGAGAGACAATTCGGTCCCACTCCACATAAGGAATTTACAATTGCTAATGACTGAAATCTTTAAGACAAAATTGAGCCTTAATCCCAGCTTCATGAAGGACATTTTCATTGAAAAACAGGTTTCTTATAGGTTAAGAGGCTGCCAAAACCTATCCTTGCCACAAGCACGCACTACGTGATATGGCTTAGAGACAATATCGTTTCTTGGGTGTAGATTATGGCAGGCACTTCCCAATGACCTAAAACAGTCAGATACTCTCTCCAGTTTCAAAAGGAAAATCAAAACCTGGAGGGGAGAGGAATGTAATTGTAGAATATGCAGACCTTTCGTGGCACAGGTTGGGTTCTTGAGCTGATATTAAATTTTCTGCTCTGTATTTACCGAAAAAAAAGAAAGAAAACATTGTAAATATTAAAAGCATTGTAAAAATCTGTAAACTGTATCTGTATTTAATCATTCGGAATTTTATTTATTTCTTAATTTTTTCTTACAAATTTTACGTTTTTTGATAGTAGGCTTGAATTAGCTCTTAGTTATAGCTATTGTATCTATATGTATATATGTCTTGTATGTATGAAGGCCCCATAATCTACACACTCTGATGATAGTAATGACTTGAAAGGCCTTAGTGTGCTAAAAAACATCAAATTTTGTCTATTTTTCGTTCGTTCTTCATCCGCACTTATAGTATCCATTTTATTGTTTCTTTATTGCCCATATATGTCTTGTATGTATATATATATATATATATGTAGGCCTACTTTAAATAAATTGATAATAATGATAATGATAATAATAATAATCCCTCCTCGATTCCTTTATGTACCGAGAGAGGTCCTCTTTTACGAAAATTCTTCTCCATACAAATTCCTAATGTTTATGTAATCTTATTGTACTTTTGTGATCTTCTGTAATTTGTGATTATAATATTTGGAAAATTTTGTTAGTTTAAAGGTTTTTTGCATGTAGTAGAATTTTTTTTAATGAGGCTGAACTGAACTGAACTGATGTCCGGTGAGGTTTACGATAACTCAAAATTTTCTGACTGACTGACTGAATGACTATCAGATTGATTGATTGATTGATTGATTCATTCATTCATTCATTCATTCATTCATTCATTCATTGAATCGACTGATTGACTGACCATTTCTTTTCGTTTCCTATACAAGCTTTCATTTTTTTCAGTTCATTCGTATATTTCATTTTTGATGCATTTATTTTCATTCATTTATTCATTTATCTATTCATTCTGTTCTGTTCTAATTCGTTATTTCGTTGATTTCTTTTGTTTAAGGTGTTCCTCAACTTTGCAAGAGATCAGCACACCGAGGAAAGACAATATGTAAACAAAGGTTGCTGTGGTTGCTGTTGTTAATCATACTGCATTTCATCTATCACCTTATGATTTAGATAATTCACACCTGGTCAAAAAAAAGGGATTTTAGCATTGAAAATTGTACGTATTCAGTATGTACTGTATAACAGCTTAACATTTCATTTTAATCAACGGTTTTTATTGCGTTATGGTATAACTATATTTAATGGATGGAGACTTTCGCAATATTTGAGTGTCTCTTGCACGCACTATCGTTGTTTGTAGTCATCAGTTTTGCTTGCTTTGTATTTAGATGCATTTATTTATTTTGCCAAGTTATTCAATTGAACCATGCAGATGTAAGTAACATATAATTGGTCTCGCTATGGCTTTCTGAATGACCACCCGCTTAATCACCTGCACATAGTGCTTCACAGTGCACTGTGTTATTACAGGGGAACAAAGAGCAAAATACTGATAAAAAGGTTATTTCTTTCCTCTCCCAATCGTTCTTCTCTTTCTCTTCGTTTTCTTCGTTTATCTCCGGCCGGTTTCCCTGTGATAACACTGCGAAGCTCTATGCTCAAGCGATTATCTAGGTGATCATTCAAAACCAGATGGCAAGAACAATTGTAGGTATGTTTTTCACCCTTTCTGCCCGTGATTTACCGGGTGTCCCAAAAATGTATTCGGGTTTGGTTGACTGCAGCGCTGTGAATGTTGCGTCAATCAATGTCTAACCATTCTTAAAATGTTCCTCGATAGTTAACTTGAACATAGATCCCTCGTTTGTTTCTTTGAGAGCAGTCATGTTAATCTTGAAAGCTCAAATCTGCCTCTTCCTGCAAACCAGAGCTTTAGCCTTTTGGCCTAAGAAAATTCATAAGGTACAGCGTAAAAATTGACGATAGCCTTGATAAAATTGAACAATGTTAGACCTTGATCCATTCTGTTTTCCAGCAGTCACCCCCAGACACCCACTGGGAAGTCTCTTAATTTTTCATTAATTTCAGTCCTGAATTTCTATGTGCTTCAGGAATTTGCTTAGGCCAAAAGGCCAAAGCTCTGGTTTGCAAGTGCACGCAAATTTGAGCTTTCAAAATTGATATTTCTGCTCTCAAAGCACCTATACCAACAAACGAGGTATCTATGTTCAAATTAACTATCGAGGAACATTTTGAGTGTGATTAGCCATTGATTAGAACTAAATTCACATCGCTGGAGTCAACCAAATCTACATACATTTTTTTGGGACACCCGGTAATTCAAATACCTTGGTTTGGGAGTATTATCTATGAAGCCTGTGGGTAACTGCAGCACACTGAAATTCAGAGTTGTGATACCAGTAGTTTACCCCGCTGTTTGTTAGCTCTGATGCCCAAATTGGATATCGTGTATTTGTGCTACCCAAAATTTAGGCTACTTCAGCATACAACCGCTGGATTGACTTATGTTTACAAAAAGAGAAAGAACTGCAATTTAAAAAGCACATTTGTGCATCTTGCAGTGTGTACGCACCAGATTTAGAAATGCGAGTATGATTTTGACTATGATCGAAGAAAAATATCACGATAATTAATAGTGCTCAACCCTTTGCAAAGAACAAGATGTCAGCATCAAGATTAAGCCTTGACAGCTCCTTTCGACCAAAATGCTATTTATTTCCTAAACTCAGTGGCGTCGTGGCCGGGGGGGCCAGCGGGGGCCATGGCCCCCCCTGTGAAAATGTTGTCGGAAAATTCGTCAGTTTTCCATTCTTGTCGGAAAAATCGAAAAAAATTGAATTAATCCATTTTCCTCACATAGCTACTTTATGGCAATCCAAATGTGTACATGAAATATCACTTTTTCGATCGCAAAAACGTAGTTTTTGATGAAAAAGTAGGTTTTTCGGCAAAAAAACTAGGTCCTTCGTTCGTTTTTCTGCAAAAAGTTCCTTTTTCAATCGAAAGAAAAGTGTGTTTTTTGTTGGAAAAATAGACACATAGGCCCAAAAAGTTTCGGACGAATAAATTACAGACAAATGCTTTCGATCATAACACTCTTGGACTTTTCCCCGAAAATTTGGTCGTTCTACCTACATTCTAGTGACTAAAAACGATAAATTTACAATTTGTTTTGCACGTTTCATACTTAAAAATGTCATGCATTTATGGTTTGTGCATTAAGCTTTGAATGAGTTGCTCGTCAGAATTTGCACAAGTGAATATTGTTGAGGAAGGTGGAAATGATTACTAAGATGGGATTACTTTTAGTTTCTGTGGATGGATGCTTATAGAAATGAAGATTTATATCAAGCTTTCACGTTGTTATCTAAAATTTGAAAATGATCTATTTTTCAGTGCTTTTGAGGTCCTTTTTTCGAAATTTCCCATCAAGAACAAATAGTAGATTCTTCAAAATAGGGGCGTTTTGCAACGATCTAAAGGGCGTGGTCACAGAAAATTTTCCTGGGGGCAAGCCCCAAGACCCCCAGTTTTCCTCCCTCCTTGCGCATCTAGCTTCAGCCTCACCTCCAACACCAATCACGTCTCGACAACAGCCTCACCCCCAACAAGAAACAAGAATCGTCTCTTAACAGGACTGCTGCGTCCCTTTGAAAAATTCTTCGCTATTATGGAACTTTTATGTGACAAATGTTCTGAGACATTTTACCACTTTTTATACGTTATATTCCTGCTTAATTTTTGTCGGAAAAATGTCTCTTTGTCGGAAAATTCTGACCCTTGGCCCCCCCCTAAAATCATGCTCCCACGACGCCACTGCCTAAACTAAGTCATTTTCAAAAGATTAGAATACAGCGAAGAGGTTCCTTGGCCTTTGCAAAGGACTGTTTTTTTAAAGCCACCATTATCCGATCTTTCTCTGTTTTGACAAAGCCACTCAGACACGTAGCAGTGTAAGCTAATTATCTGGTATCCACTTTTGAGAAGCCCGTTCCTGCAATATTTCCTAATATTTCTCCAATTGGCTTATGCAGAATAAAGCTGTGTTTCCTCTCAGCTTTGTACACTTCCTCCCACCAACCCAAACAACACTTGTTTACTTATTCTTAGACAGCAATGCCTAAAACCGAATAATTAAAGGGTGGTAAAAAGGTGTGAAAATTGACAATCTAAGTGCACCAGCATAGTTTTAACTGCACGATGAGCATTTATCTTAGGTAGTAAGACTTTCTCGCAAAATTTGGATCGCTTTTTTCATCGCCTTTGTCTCGTCGCCAAACGCTGCCACTGCATGATAAACTATCATCGTCTCCCTCCTCACCAAGTTTTCACATGCGACGATCATATAAATATTTGAATATTTATATATTATCATCAAATATTTAATTAAGGTAAGCTAAAAAGGATTGGCCACAACAGTAATTAGCGCCTACTGTTTGCAATTTACATAATTTACAATTAGGTAAAATAAAACTGTTATTTTCTCAAAATAAATTACAGGACAAATAAGTTAAAGATCTATCCTGCTAGAAACCCAACTTGTGGAGTATATACCGGGTGTCCTGTGACCTGTGAAGATTTTTCTAAATTATACCTACCTTCATAAAACGCAACCAGGACAAAAAACTGCTGGAAATTTCCGAATTTTTTTGAGAAATCTACTCTCCATATGTTTGGGCACAAAAGTTTGGATGCCGGTCAAAGTATCTCCAGTTTTCGCGGAGTTATAGCTCCTCAAACTCATCACCTTTGTACGTTTTCAGCGTTTCTGGGCTCCCAGCATTCTAAGTACATCATTCGTTCTTAAAAGGTCTTCTAAAACACATCTAAAACATAACTAATTCCTATGAAGGCAATACCGTTAGCTTGGGAACCTTTTCTTGCCGCACAAGAGCAAATCTGACCTGCTTCCTTTGGTGTCCGGAATATGGCAGAATATGGCCTAATTCCAAAACTGTGCTAAATCGTGTTTTCGGCCTAGAAATTTCAATGGTACCTACCTTTTTTCGTTTGTTTAAGGCATCCTTTACATCTGTATATCTACCAAACAGTGGTTGGTCTCCATTTAATGATTTTCTTGCACAAAGAAGGCAGAAAATACGACGAGAAACGTCAATAGCTGTGTTTCTTATCTCAATTCCTGATCGATGATTACATTGATTACATGAGTCTCAGTTTTACGCATTGGATTGGATGATGTTATGGCTTCAGCGCAGTCACTCACTCATAACATCATCCAATCCAATGCGTAAAACTGAGACTCATGTAATCAATCTAATTATCGATCAGTGTTTGAGATAAGAAACACAGCAATTGACGTTTCTCGTCGTATTTTCTGCCTTCTTTGTGCAAGAAAACCGTTAAATGGAGACCAACCACAGTCTGGTAGATATACATATGAAAAGGATGCCTTAAGGGGTATGGCTACTGCAAATTCAGGTCAAATATGCTCATCAAAGCGAAAAATCTTTTTTTGCTCAGATAGGTACTTATGACATCTAAGAATAGTCTGCCATTACTAATTTTGTTTTTCTCGTATGTTTTCCTCCAAAAAACTAGAAAAGTTTGAGGTGTGGTCTAGAAAATTTTCCTTAGCAACCATGTTTGTCTCGTTGTTAGGGTGCAAAAATACTTCCTCGATGACTTTTTATGGCAGTTTTAGCCCCCTTAGAAAATTGTAAGTCTCGAGATCATGTAGAGGCCACTTCTAATATTTTGGAAGGTACGAAGTAGCTCTTAGATGAACTTTGAGACTCCTGATAAAAAAATCTGAATCAATGTTAGAATGGCCTGGTGAAAATGGCGATAGTCTCCAAAACCGTTCTATGTTTTGGTAGTTCATTTGTACATAACGACACGAGTACAAGCAAGACGAAAGACCAAGAATAGGAGGACATGCAATGCTAAGTTGTCAAGATGTAGTGGTGTAGCAGGTACGAGCAATGTAAATGATACCTCCTCAGAAACAAATCCTCCTTCATTTAGGCCCAAGAAAAGATGATGATGAAGATGGCACAACAAACGTTGTTGGGCATAATAACCCAGTCCCTTGGAGTGCCAATGTAGCAAATACTCCAAGCCAGATATTTAAAGAGATTAGAAATGTAAGTGAAGAGAAATTGTAACATTCATACTTCAATAAACAAAGCCCATTCATGTCAAGGGGAAAGTAACAAGATCAAGGTCAGCAGCTAGCTCAGCACTGCATTCATTTCAAACAAAGACATGTCTGCAAGCAAATGGATAATGCACTTAGAGCAGCTGAAAGCAGTTTTATCACAGGCAGCAGTTTGCAGCTCCTGCAAAAACTCAAAGAGTAAATTAGAATTGTTCGAAAGATGGGGCTCACTTGTCGGGATCAGTATGAAGCTATTGATAGTATCCTTTGCAGTAAATGCCCAAAAAGAAAGTTTTGTGGAAGGCACAAGTTAGTATTAGGTGCTGCAGAAACTGTATGCCATTTTAACACTGGTAATGCATCTGTAGCTGAATTGCTTCAAGAACGTTATGTTGCTGTTGGAAGCAACTCAACTCAAGGCACATCCTTGAAAGTATAGATCGTAAACATATACAGCAGGCCACAAAGGAGATATCAATAAAAGCAAGGCTTGTTCAAAGAAAGAAGAGAGCTGAAAACAAAGGCAAACCTGTGAAAAAGAAAAGTTGTCAGGCAGGAGCATTTGGCTTGGGAAAGCTTCCAGAGATAGCTCTCCTTGAAGATAAAGTTAACGTAAAGAAAAAACAAGCCCAAGCGTGAAATCAGGAGCTGAACCCTCAATAACATTTGTAAATTAATATAATATTAGCCTTGTCCAAACCAGCAAATAGCAACACAGATTATTGTGCTGCTATTTGAAGATCATAACACAAAACTGGTTACGATTTCCTATTTAGTTTCAGTGTTGTCCGTAATGTAGTATTTCATGTTGAATTCATATTTTGGAGGCAACCCCCTGAAAATTTCAAATCCAGCCCCCAGAGGGAAAAGCAACTTTATTTTCAATAACAGACTTGGGAAGATGTTTCCTACCATGATGGTAAATTATGATTTGAATTTAGGAGTTATTACTATCACTTTTAGACCCATTGGTTGAAGCCTTTAAATATTTCAATTTTGGTTTTTCGTGAAAAGTGGTGTTTTTATGCTGTAACCAATTATTCTGAGAATTTTCTACAGTTATATTTGAAAAAGCCAAGTATATCTGAGTTGTAGGTGAAATAAATGTAACTATGATTCACCCAGTTCATGATAGGTAACAATTTCATCTTGCAGAAAATGAATTTCAATTGTCTAAAGTTAACCCTAAAGTTTAAATGCGAATTTCTCCTAAACATGATTTCCGGCAGTTCATATTCCCTGCAGTTCATAGTTTAATTATTGATTGAGGTAAAATTGTGAAATTTTCAGGGTATGGATAATTTTTGATGCTCTATGACATGGCTGTTTCCATTTTGCTATCCAGCCTTTAGTAGATAGCAGAGCACAAAAATGTGTTTTTTCCTGATGTGACCCCCCGTCTTCAATTTTTTTAAATTTCTTAACAGTCATGTCACAGTATTTTACATGAGTATTACAACAATATGAGTCATTTTGATGTAATAATGAGTTATACTTCAGAATTCCCTGCAGCAGCATAAAAATGGTCATGTTATCAGAGGTGACCCCCCGTCTCGAAGTGAATATTTTCAAAAAATTTCTTCAGCTCCTTATAGCAAACATATTACTGCATAGGTATGCCAAGTTTCAAGCAGATATCTGGTGTATTTCCGCAGTTATAACGAAAATTTAATATTGTGTTGGTTTTTTCGTTTTGCAGTAGCCATACCCCTTAAACAAACGAAAAAAGGTAGGTACCATTGAAATTCTAAGCCGAAAACACGATTTAGCACATTTTTGGAATTAGGCCATATTCTGCCATATTCCGGACACCCAAGGAAGCAGGTCAGATTTGCTCTTGTGCGAAGCAAGAAAAGGTTCCCAAGCCAACGGTATTGCCTTCATAGGAATTAGTGATGTTTGAGATGTGTTTCAGAAGACTTTATAAAAACGAATGATGTACTTAGAATGCTGGGAGCACAGAGACGCTAAAAACAAACAAAGATGGTGAGTTTGAAGCGCTATAACTCCGCGAAAACTGGAGATATTTTGACCGGCATCCAAGCTTTTGTGCCCAAACACATTGAGAGTAAGTTTTTTTAAAAAAATTCGGGAAATTTCCAACAGTTTTTTGTCCTGGTTGCGTTTTATGAAGGTAGGTATAATTAAGAAAAATCTTCACAGGTTTATTTTGAATTCTTCGCTTATTCGCCGCCTGATTGGTCCGTGAAAATGAGGCTTGGCGGTTTCGGCCATGGGCCACGAGCACTCTGCTATGTACGACGAATGATTCCTATGCTCAGTATAAGACTGCACTAGACCCTGAAAAAAGAAGGAATTCTGAAGCATTGCACCCTGTATCCGTTCGTGTGCTGTACTTACCCTTGGTGCTGTACTTACCCGTGTAGCTCCTGTTGTTACCATGAACAGGGTTCATTATTTATTTTAGTTTAGATAATGTATGAAGTAAGTAAGCGCAGGAGTATCTAGGAAATAGGCCAATAATTTTATGAATATATCATAATGGATATCCAAAGTGAGTTTATCTATCTGGCGGAAAGGGTTCGGCAACTGTTGAGGGCAGATTTACTGCAACTTGTTGAATTGGGCCCTTCAATCTAAGGCCATTTCATAGATCCAGTTCATTTTACCCGTAGCATGAAACACTGCCAGCACCAGCAGCCCTCCACTGTACACAAAGTTCTTTTACGTCGAACAGTAGTTTTTTTATGATTAATGGTTCCTTTGATTATAATAAAACACAAGGACAAACCCCTCAACGTTTACAATGTCTAGTATGACTATTATAGCCACGATATACATCTTCTATCATTGGGGTCTGTCCGCGCGGTTCCGAAAAAGATTAAAAACGCGAAAAAACATTTTCAGCGCAAATTGGATGATTTTGCGAAATAGGTCAAAAACAAATAATTGCTACAATCCTGGTCAAAAGAAGCTGGGACATAGGCAAATTTCAGTGTCTTCATGATGTTTTCTAAAATATCGAGAAGAAAACATAGGTTTAGAGCCTCCTAATCCCCTCTCCCCCCTAATTCAATGTTGAGAAGGTCGAATGGCATTTGATTCAAGCAACTTTGAAACGGGAGCGGGGGGGGGGCACGTAATCCAAGACCGAAGTAGTGCAATTTTCTGACTTGTCTCAAGTATTTTGGGCAAAATTGTCTGAAAAATTGCTATTACTACCCATCATATATGTTTCAATGAATCAAAATCTACTTGTATCAGACAATCTCTTTTACTATGAATGGATAGCCACTAACTGTGGGCGTAACTTCAGATGTTAATGTTTTCATCAATTAGCCTTTTTTTTATTAATTCAACTAAAATTTAGAAAAGGGATGCGCGCACTCATTTGCGGTTCGTTACTTCTAGTTATTAATTCATAATTTTACACGATATCCCATCAGTACAAAATTAAACTACAAAAGTTACAAGTTTGTTATAAATGAATAATGAAAAACAAAATTTAAAATTTGGTATTAGCTAGGATTGGATCCAGGCTGAGATCTGATCTTCCTGGGAGCCGTGTTTTAGTTAGGGTTTATTGAGCTCTTTAAATGCGTTTTTAATTTTCTTTTAAACTGATAGAGCGAGGGGATTTCCCTTCTTTCGATTGGTATTTCATTCCAATCTTTAAGCCCGGAAAGGTGGAAACCATTTTTTGTACACTCAAGTTCAAACTTTGGGATGTCGAGATTTCTATTGTTTCTTGTGTTATAAAATTTCATTCCTCTGACTATACTTGTTCCAGAGGCTCTCAGGGCACTGCTTGTTGACTATTTTGTGTGTCATGATAGATCTATCAAAAAAGATGATCTGATCAACGTTCGGCCCATTATTGATCCAGGGGTCTTTTATTCAAGCATTTTGAATAATTGAGAAGGCCCTGTTCTGTAGATACTGAAGCATTTGCAGCTTCGTACTGGGCAGGCTACCCCAGATAATATTCCCATATTGGAGGTAACTTTCAACCAGCGCATGGTAAACCTCACATAGCTTAGATTGCGGAAGAATGTTTGTAAGTTTTTTCAGTGCAGACAAACCACTTGTTACTTTACCGTTCAAGGATTTAAATTGTTCCTTCCAACTTAGATTCTCGTCGACAATAACCCCTAGTGACTTAGTTTTTGTCACTCGTTTTATTTCTGTGCCATTAAGTTTCAATGGAGCCAGAGCCAGAGATTCAATTTTATTAATTCTACGTTGATGGCCAATAAGCATAAACTCAGTCTTTTTAGGATTGGCATTTTTTTTTTTTCATTTTAAAATTATTTATGCACGGTAGCCCCGTCAGTCAGTATGACTGATTTTCAGGGGGCCGTGCCAAAAACTTTACAAATTAAAAAATCTACTAAAATTAATAATGGGAAAAGGAAACTAATTACAATCATAAATAATTTATCTACAACTATTTACAATAAATTTACAACCGACCCTTTATCTTGTTCTTAAAAGAAGATAAAGAGGGAGCTTGCTTGGCCTCGCGGCTGAGATCATTCCAGATTTTTGCTCCACGAAATGCGAACGCTTTCTGTCCATTACTAGTTTTCATGAATGGCACTAGCAAGTCAGTTTCGGCATTTCTAAGGTTGATAATATTGCGATCAGAATTTCTAACAAATAAATGCGAGAGATAATCAGGCGCGAGACTATTAACAGATTTATATACAGTTGTTGCAGTCTCACTTCTGATCATATCCCTCACAGTTGGCCATTTTAACTCTGTAATCAAAGCTTCGGCAGGAGCATCGTAGCTGCTATTTGTAATAATTCTAGCGGCACGATTCTGCAATTTCTGAAGCTTAACCAGTCGGAACTCAGCACAGTTCCCCCACACAGAACAGCAGTACCGAAAATGTGGCTCTACAATACCTCTATATAATTTGCAAAGTACAGTTTTTGGCAAAAATTTCTTTGCATATTTTAAAAAACCTAACGAGCGGGAGACTTTGGCTTGAATAGATTTAATTTGCTCGTCCCACACGAGGTACTGGTCAACTTGGACACCAAGATACTTAATACTGTCGACGAGTTCTACAGGGGAATCATCGATAACAAATGCAGGAGAATCCACAGTGTTTTCACCAATCTTTTTAAGATTTGGTCTAGATCCGATTACCATTGCCTGAGTCTTGATTACATTCAAAGACAATTTATTGCCCTGAAGCCATTCTTTCAAACATTTCAATTCGTTGTTGAGCGTTTCAGTTAGATCCTCAATGCTCTTAGAGGAATAGGATATGCTAGTATCGTCGGCGTACATCGTAACTTTGCAGTTTTTCAAGGCGAATGGCAAATCATTTATATAGATTAGGAAGAGTAGCGGACCTAAACAAGAGCCTTGTGGAACACCACAGCTGATGCTTCCGATGTCAGATTCCACTCCATTAACCTTAGTGAATTGCTGCCTACTGCTGAGATATGATTTGAACCATTGAAGCTCAAGACCCTGAATTCCGTACTTAGATAGCTTTTGAATAAGTATGGCATGATCAACAGTATCAAAAGCCTTTTTCAAATCAATGAAAATATTTCCTGTAAATTTTCCACGCTCAATATTAATGTGCCAGTCATTAGTGCCAGAAAGCAAGCAAGTTACAGTGGAATGCAGAGCTCTAAAACCTGATTGGCCAGAATACAGAAGTTTATTTTTGTCTAGATAATCATATAGTTGGTTGTAAATCAATTTCTCAAAGAGTCTTGCCAGAAATGGGAGCACAGAAATTGGTCTATAATTGGAACAATTGTTTTTTTCTCCACTTTTAAAGATTGGGGCAACCCTTGCAGTTTTCCAATTTTCAGGAAAAACTCCAGTGGCAATTGAGAGGTTAAAAATGTCACAGAGAGATTCCGCAATGACAGAGAATGCGATCTTTAGGAAATGATTAGCAATGCCATCAGGACCGAAACCCTTGGACGTTTTGAATTTACCAAAAACCTTTTTTATCTGATGAACATCAAAGGCTTGTAATTTAAACTGTAAATTTTCAGGATTCACTTCCAGCTTATCTTCAACAAGGGGGTTAGCTTTCTGTGGAATTTTGTCACTAAGAGATTTGCCAATATCACAAAAGAAATCATTCATTGTCTGAGCAACAGCATTATTATCGGTAACATGCTTACCATCAACATCAAGCTTATGGCACTTAATTTATTGACCCTCATCCACTCAGAAATGTTCTGTAGCTCCTCATTCATCATCTCGGCAAGTTCGTTAATATCTTCAGAGGCTATCGTTGTGTGCGTATCATCAGCATACATGCTCGCCGAAGAAAACTGTAAACATTCTTCAAAGTCGTTAAGGTATATTATGATAAAGAGAATGGGGCCTTGGCAGGGACCCTGGGGGATGCCACAGGTTACCCCCAAAGACATAGAACATTTACCATTGATTCTGCAAAACTGTTTTCGTTCAGTGAGGTAGGATCGAAACCAGCTAATCACCTTACCCTAGAACGTTTTCCGAGCAGTATTTTGTGATCCACCGTATCGAAGGCCTTTTTTAAATCCAAAAACATCGTCATATTAACCTTTTATAGAATCGATGTTATTGTGCCATTCATCATTACTCTTTACTAGAGATGTGATTGTTAAGTGCAGTTTACGAAACGCATGCTGATTCTTTTTTTAGCAACTGTTTCTCTTTGAAATAGTTGATCAGCTGATCATGAGCAATTTTTTCAAGAATCCTTGCAAATATGGATAGAACGGATATAGGCCTGTAATTATTCATTTCATCCCTTGCACCTGACTTAAAAATTGGGGTTACCTTTGCAACCTTCCAAATATCTGGAAAAAATCCCGCGATCATCGATGAGTTATAGATTAGAGTAAGGGGGAGAGCGGTGAATTCTGATGCATCTTTGACTAGTCCGACAGGAATTCTATCTGGCCCACTGTCTTTGCCGTTTTTCAGCTGTGTTAGTGCTCTTAAGATGTATTGAGTATCTACTGTCTTGAAATTCAAAATCGTAGAGTTTTTGCAGCTTATTTGGGCAAGCGGGTCATCATTCGATTCGGTTCTGATTTCTTTTGCTAGTTTTGGACCAACTGTGGACTTGCGCCAAGTCTCGCTCTTGATCAATAAATACGGGAGGGGAAATGAGTACAAGGGGGGGGGGGAATTAAGAAAGAAAGGGAAGAAAAAGGGGAAGGATTTCTCCCTTTCTTTCTTTCTTTCTTCCCTTCTCTTCCCTTTCTTTCTTCCTTTCCCCTCCCGTACTCCCTCCCGTTCTCCCCTCCTGCCCTCCTGTATATTGATCAAGAGCGAGACTTAGCGCAAGTCAAGACCAACTTAGACAAAGTGCTTGTTAAACGCATTGGCTATTTTACTGTCATTAGTTAAAAGTTTGCCTTCGCAGTTTAAGCTAGTGACTGGTACCTCAGAGGAATCTCTGTCTAACACTTTGTCAATGGTTCGCCACATTTTCTTTGGGTCGGTTTTGTTTTGTTCAATTAGACCTGAATAATGGTCCTGCATTGCGATCCGGATGGCCTCTGTAACTTCGTTTCTAAGTTTCTTATACGAAGGCCAGCTTTCGGGATTGTGCCTTGCGTCCTTTTTTGCTTTATTCCTTCTCATCATCAGAGACCTTATGCATGCATATTCACTTTTCCTTTTTTGTTTCGAATTGGAGCATGTAGGCTGAGAATTGCATCAAACAATTCTTGGAATACAGACGCCATCTTACTAGGGTCTTGAGAAAAATGTTCCAAAAGGCTTTCCCAGTCTTGTTGGAAAGCAGTTTTATCATAATTTTTCATGTTTCTACTTTTAAAAATTTTGTTTTCATTTTTGGTATTGAGTCTCCACGCATTTACCTTTCTAATCGCATAAACCATGTAATGGTCTACCATAGCTGTTTCAAGCACGCCCGATTCTAGAAGGTACTGACGTTTGTTGGTAGAGAAATGGTCAATCAACGAATGACTTATTTGAGACTGTCCATTTGCCCCCTTACTTATTGCTACCCTCGTATAAGCTTTGATCAGTTGCTCCATTTGGTATTCAGCGTACACTGATTGTAGCTTTTTTAAATTTACATTTAAGGGGAACCACTGAAATCATAATTCGTATCACCAACTAAAATAATTTCTTTTTCATCTCTGTCAAGTTTTTTGAGAAATTCACGTAGATTTTCGAATGATGCAGTATCTGTTTCTCCAGTGGGTGGTCAATACCAGCTAATCAGGTAGAAGGATTTCCCTTTGTTTGGTTTAACTTCAAGGCAGAGCAACTCAAGGGTGTCACTTACTATAATTTGGAGGGGATCAGGAATTTGTTCTTTAAGGTGAGGCCCCCAAAGGGGGGGTCCCTGGAGCACTGGAGCCCATCATTTTGACAGCATGGAGCCCGGAGCCCAAACGATTTCCATGGTGGAGCACTGGAGCCCATTGCTTTCTCCATGTGGAGCCCTTGATCTCAAACAATTTTATTTGTGAAGACCAAGCAAAAAAAGGACAACATTTAATTACGAAAACTATATGAATAAGGTGTGAAACTATTTGAGCTTGTTAGTAGATCTCAACATCAACTTTGAAATGAATTTTTGAAGTTTCCAGGTTTCTTCGAGACATTGTTTATGGAAATCTGGCCATTTACTTATGATTGGAAATCTTTCAGTTAGAATTTCAATCCTAGGAATTTTAAAATTTTTTAGCTCACTGCGCCAGAGCGTACTTCTTCGCTGTGATAAAAATATCAGAACTTGCAGTGAGAATTGACAAACAGATAACGTTGCAAGGAGATTTATCTTTGCAAACAATCTACTTTCAGGCCTTCAAGGAAGTGGCGTGGCCAGGGTAAATTAAGTAAGGGGCATTGACATGAGGTCTTGCCCACAGGAAAATTTTTGGGACCACGCCCTTTACTTTGGCTCAGAATGCATCTCCCAATATCATACTTGCCAAGCGATAAGGAAACTTTTATGATTTTGTGACAGTGGCAGTCATTCTATAAGTCAGAGCGTGAGAAAAATTTTTCGAAGAGATATCTTTTATTTTAGCATACCTTAGTCCCTTCAAATTTCACCTGCCTTTAATTATTTTTATTCTGGGGAATTATTTTGGGGGGCGAAAATTAGAGGGAGTGAAATTAAAGGAAGCGAAAAATCTATTTTCCATAAAAAAAATTTAGTTTTGATTGTAATACAAAATACAAGACATGCATTACTCTTCGATAACAATGATATTATCCTCCCCTGTGTCTAAGGGGTGATTTTGTTGGTTCTAGTTCCACTGTGTTCTCTTCCTCGGGGCCATATTCATCCAAATTACGTTATATCAATCCACAATCCAAACCAGGGGGGCGAAAATTAAAGGGAGCGAAACTCAAGAGAAACTTTTGCAAAAGGGGGCGAAAATTAAAGGGGCGAAAATTAACGGGGCGAAAATTAAAGGGAGCCAAAATTGAAGGCAGGCGAAATTTGAAAGGACTAAGGTAGAAGGCATCCCCTGATTCCATCATTAACAGTGCTAAAATGGATGGTTTGATAGCCTTATAAATGAGCTAATTGAGAAGACGTCGTGCCTTCTGGACCACATAGTTGCCCAAGAAAACTTGACTACTCTTGAGCTTCTCTTAGAGTTGTATGAAGGAACTTCTTGGTTTCAGCAGATGAAAGATGCCTTCATCGATAGAGTGGTCTTCCCGTTTTGCACAAGATGCATTAACCCCAAAAGCTCTCTAAACAATACCAAGATAACCCAAAGTACCGGGTGTCCCAAATAATGTATACGGATTTGATAGAATCCAGCACTGTGAATTTAGCTTCAATCAATGTATAATCACTCTAAAGATGTTTGTCGATAGTTAAATTGAACATAGATACCTCGTTTGTTGATATTGGTACCCCGGGGGGGGGGGGGGGGGTTACTTGGACCAAAAGATGACGGAGGAGTGCCGCCCAAATTTTAGCGTCATACCCACCCTTATCAATTCACATAGTCTTTTCATACCCACTTTTAAGGATTTGGAGAAAAACATACCCAGTTTTATTGTTTCCAAATTGAACTGTATGTAACATGCAAGGGATTGAATAAGAACGTAGATAAACTACAACTAACATTGTATACGTTTTTTCTTTATAAGAAACTTGGATCTGGCCATAGCGCTAAACGTTTCATAATTCAACAAGCAATTTTTCGCATTTTAGTACTAAAAAGTTTCTTAATTTGTTTCTCATCTTTTTAACGCATGAATTGCCACTGTGGTCCCAACACTGCTGCAGATATATGTTTCTTGAAGAAAGATCCCAACCTTACATCAAGCATAGTTGTCAAGTTTCTGACGAGACTGGCAATGTTGCAACTTTCTTACGCTTACTCTTTGACACCCTGACCTGCCCCAAAACTAGATTCAGACATCTGAGTGACTAATGTAAATGTGACGGTCTGGGGGCGAAGCCCACAACAAAATTTGTTGCAACTTGGGGCAAATTAAATGAGGGGTCTGGGGCCAAGGCGTTAGGAAATTTTTGGGACCACGCCGTTTACTTAGGCTTAGAATGCATCTTCCAATACCACGAGGACTATTTTTGACGAAAGATCTTTTACTTTGGCTTAGAATGCATCTCCCAATATCATGCTTGCCATTAGCGACAAGGAAACCTTGATGGTTTTGTGACAGCTATCATCCTATTAATCAAAGCACGAGGAAAAGTTTTGAAGAAACACCCTTTACTTTTGCTTACAATCACTGGCGTGGCCAGGGTAAATTAAATGGGGGGGATGGAAATGAGGGGGTCTGTGGGCAAAGCCCCCAGGAAAATTTTTAGGGTCACGTCCTGTACTTTGGCTCAGAATGGATCTCCTAGTATCATACTTGTCACTAGCGACAAGAGAACCTTGATAGTTTTGTGAGAGTTATCCTATGAATCAGAGCACGATGCACGAGGAAAATTTTTGACGAAAGATCTTTTACTTTGGCTTAGAATGCATCTCCCAATACCATGCTTGCCATTAGCAACAAGAACAGTAATCCTATGAATCAGAGCACGATGCACGAGGAAAATTTTGAAGAAAGATCCTTTACTTTGGCTTAGAATGCATCTCCCAATATCATGCTTGCCATTAGCGACAAGAAAAACTTTGCTAGTTTTGTGACAGTTATCCTATGAATTGGAGCATGCGGAAAATTTTTGAAGAATGATCCTTTACTTTGGCTAAGAATGCATCTCCCAATATCATGCTTGCCATTAGCGACAAGTCACCCATTCACCTATTGGGAAGTCTCTTAATTTTTCATTACTGTAATTTCAGTTCTTAATTTCGATGTGCTTCAGGAATTTGCTTAGGTCAAAAGGCCAAAGCTTTGGTTTGCAAGTGCACCCAAATTTGAGCTTTAAAGAAGCACCAATACCAACAAACGAGGCATCTATGTTCAAGGTAACTATCGAGAAATATTTTGAGAGTGATTAGCTATTGGTTAAAGCTCAATTCACATCGCTGGAGTCAACCAAATTTGTATACATTTTTGAGACATCCGGTATTTTCTAGGGGACTCGTGCTTGTTGCGCATATCCAGTTTAAACCACAAGCTGCACTTTCTCGCTCAAGAAACAACGAGTGCAGTCTGGCACTACGCGCGGCTTGCTAAAACTGACCAAATCATTTTTTCGCTAATTTTAAGAAGTGGAGCCCTGGAGCCCTGAAAAGTATGCAATGGAGCCCTGGAGCACGGCAATTTTGCCTTTGGGAGCCCGGAGCCTATAGAAATATGCCCTGGAGACTCGGAGCCCGAGATCCCTTAGGGGGCCTCTAAGGTAGATTGCTACACCACCTCCAATTTCATCCCTGTCATGCTAAAAAGTTTGTAACCCTCAATTGAAGAAGTGGGTCCTTAATCTTACTGCTTAACCTAGTCTCACTCAAAGCTATGATATCAATATCATTTTCATTTTCATGTCGTTAAGTTCGTTCAACACATTCAATTCGTGTCTATGCTTTCTGAGTGAGACTATGTTAAAGGACAAGTCCTGGGTTCCTACAAGTAATGTCAAAAAGCAACCTTACCAACTGCCAAGCATCGCCTGCATCTTTTTCCGGGTTTTGACGTCTTTTTCTGTTGTAAATTCGTACGACATTTTTCGTAAGTTAGGCTCAATGTCGTCGCCATTTTGAAAACGCAATAAAATGGCTAGCCTCGGTTTGGAGGTTCGATTGTGACGTCGAAAATTACTTGAGAGTTCTATAGGAAAACAGCCTCGTTCAGGTAGAAGGCGAAATGGGTGAAATTACGTCATGATTAATGACAACATTTCGCTCATTTCACAGATTTAAATACACAATTTCGCAGAGAAAAGACAGAGAAGGTTGGAAAAAAAGTACTACACACCATTCACAACATTGTGATCTTTCATTTTAGGAACAATTATTCCAACCCCGGACTTGTCCTTTAAGAGCTGCGATCTTCAGACCATTCCCTTTTTTAGTTGCTTTGGCTTTGGGCTATGCTTCGCTCTTTGCATTATTTACACTTCGATACCACGAACAATATTTTATGAATCGACTCAGGTTGCTTGCAAACTTTCTTGCGTTCAAAAATTCAAAAAAATTAGAGGACTGCCTTTATGCAATTATTGCTAGCCCTGTTAATTTGAAAGTATTTGAAGGGAAAGACCTTAAAGTTATGACGCCTTAAAGGTACAACATTTTCAGATAGTCTGAAATGCTTGCAACTTCGACTTCAGTTTACGCGAAGAGTACCGAGGCCAACTGCATGAAATTTTGTACTTGGCATGTTATTGACACATAGTTTCAAAATGTGTTGTTTTTAAAATTTTAGTTCTTCTATTAATTTCTTTCAGAGCACTATTTTAGTGATGCAGCCGACATTTTTTGAAACTTTACAATAGCAATTAATTTTTTCTTAAGTTTCAAGTGAGCTTTACTGCATTAACAAACATCGAAAAATTAAATGTTTATTTTCTGAAGGAAAAAAGATTTTCCACTTAGAAAGTGTGGAGTGTGGATAAAAGTAACTTAGTAGCTACAATTAAGAGTTTAAAGAGTATTGCACTCATCATTCCTTTTTTCAGAGCACTATTTTAGTGATGCCGCCGCCATTTTTTGAGACTTTTCTATAGCCATTAGTTTCTTCTTAAGTTTAAAGTTAGCTTTACCGCATTAACCAACATCGATTAATTAAATGTTTATTTTCTCAAGGAAAACAAATTTTCAACATTAAAGTGTGGATTGAAATAAGATAGTAGCTAGAATCAAGAGTGTAAAGGGTATTGCACAAATCATTCCTTAAAAACTTTAGTTCTTCTATTAACTTCTTTCAGAGCACTATTTTAGTGATGCAGCCGCCATTTTTTGAAACTTTACCCTAATGAAAGAGCCGCCATTTTTTGAAAGTTTAACATAGCCATTACTTTTTTCTTAAGTTTCAAATTAGCTTTACCGCCTTAACACACATCGAATAATTAAATGTTTATTTTCTGAAGGAAAAAAGATTTTCCACATAGAAAGTGCGGATTAAAGTAACTTAATTGCTACAATTAAGAGTTTAAAGAGTATTGCACTCATCATTCTTTAAAACTTTAGTTGTTCTATTAAACCTAATCCATCTGGGCTTTTTGGAGCTACCATTTATGGGAAGGGTTGCTTTCCACCCCCCCCCCTTCTGAAAACTGCCTTAGACTTATCCGAATTCAATGCAACTTGGCACAGTTATAGAAGAGGTAATTTGTAGCTCGTAGCGTAATTTGGGTGTGGCTGCCACACCTTGTGACGTCACAGTGACGTCACGAAGCTGAAAATCTGTGAAAATCAGGCTTCCAAGTGTGATAAATAATTATTTTATTGAAATTAGCGATTTTGGAGTGATATTTTGGCAGAGATTAGCCGATTCTTATGACGTCATTTGTGCGATTAATTTATTCTATGTAAAAAGAGACTAAAAGAGCCTCCAAAATGGTGATTATCTACAACAAATGTATCATTAGGGTGTTTTTCATTGAAAAAGTTCGAAAAAATTTGAAAAAATTGCTAATTAGTCCAAAATGGCGGCAAAAATGACGTCATTATCAAAATATGCTAACATCATCAAATTCCAGAAATTCCGGTATCGAATTGAAGCCCTTTGTTTGCTGATTCATTTGATGTATAATACTTCATAATTCAATCAGAAAAGTTCCATTGAAATTATTGAAAACAATGATTTTGCCGCTACCTCCTTCCAAATATGGGCATGTCACGTGACCTGTGAGTCCTATTGTTCAAAAATTTTTCCGCCAAAATGTGGGTAATAGATTATTAGTAAAAGTCAGGGAGGCTGGGGGACATAGCAAATGTCGCTTAAAAACGCAGCAAGTAAAACCTTGAGGGGGGATGGAATCCAACCCCCCCCATGTGGATTAGGGTTAACTTCTTTCAGAACACTATTTTAGTGATGCAGCCGCCATTTTTTGAAACTTTACTATAGCCATTAATTTTTTCTTAACTTTCATGTTATCTTTACTGCATTAACAAACATCGATTAATTAAATGTTTATTTTCTCAAGGAAAAAACAATTTCCACTTAGAAAGTGTGGATTGAAATATGATAGTAACTACAATTAAGAGTTTAAGGAGTATTGCACTCATCATTCTTTAAAATTTTAGTTCTTCTATTAACTTCTTTCAGAGCACTATTTTAGTGATGCAGCCGTCATTTTTTGAAACTTTACCATAGCCATTATTTTTTCTTAAGTTTCAAGTGAGCTTTACTGCATTAACAAACATCGAAAAATTAAATGTTTATTTTCTGAAGGAAAAAAGATTTTCCACTTAGAAAGTGTGGAGTGTGGATAAAAGTTACTTAGATTTCGTGTTCAAATGCTTAAATGGAACAGCTCCTGATATCTTCCATAACTATTATACGAAACAAGACCACGGAAAAGCAATGAGACGTAATGGTATGGACCTAAGGATGCCAAAAGTTAGAACGGAAAGTGCAAAAAGAGGGATCTATTACAGCGGAACCAAGATTTTCAATGCTTTGCCATTACAACTGAAAACCGAGAAATATTATATCCATTTCAAAAAAGCACTGAAGGAACATTTTACGGATTAAACCTTTATAATTGCATTATGGACGGATTTTAAATAGATATGCCATTTTGTAGGATATTGACAATTTTTAACGTTTTTGAATGAATTGTAAGCATTTTTTTCTTTAATTTTAAACAGGGCTTCTATTGATAGCAGCTTACACTTTAGCTGATTGAATTACCCTGTCAAAATAAAGTATTATTATTATTATTATTATTATTATTATTATTATTATTATTATTATTATTAGTAGCTACAATTAAGAGTTTAAAGAGTATTGCACTCATCATTCCTTTTTTCAGAGCACCATTTTAGTGATGCAGCCGCCATTTTTTGAAACTTTTCTATAGCCTTTAGTTTCTTCTTAAGTTTAAAGTTAGCTTTACCGCATTAACAAACATCGATTAATAATTAAATGTTTATTTTCTCAAGGAAAACAAATTTTCAACATTAAAGTGTGGATTGAAATAAGATAGTAGCTAGAATCAAGAGTGTTAAGGGTATTCACTCATCATTCCTTACAACTTTAGTTCTTCTATTATCTTCTTTCATAGCACTATTTTAGTGATGCAACCGCCATTTTTTGAAACTTTACCATAGCCATTATTTTTTCTTAAGTTTCAAGTGAGCTTTACTGCATTAACAAACATCGAAAAATTAAATGTTTATTTTCTGAAGGAAAAAAGATTTTCCACTTAGAAAGTGTGGAGTGTGTATAAAAGTTACTTAGTAGCTACAATTAAGAGTTTAAAGAGTATTGCACTCATCATTCTTTAAAACTTTAGTTCTTCTATTAACTTCTTTTAGAGCACGATTTTAGTGATGCAACCGCCATTTTTTGAAACTTTACCATAGCCATTATTTTTTCTTAAGTTTCAAGTGAGCTTTACTGCATTAACAAACATTGAAAAATTAAATGTTAATTTTCTGAAGGAAAAAACATTTTCCACTTAGAAAGTGTGGATTAAAGGAATCTAGTAGCTACAATTAAGAATTTAAAGAGTATTGCACTCATCATTCTTTAAAACTTTAGTTCTTCTATTAACTTCTTTTAGAGCACGATTTTAGTGATGCAACCGCCATTTTTTGAAACTTTATCATAGCCATTATTTTCTCTTAAGTTTCAAGTGAGCTTTACTGCATTAAAAAACAGTGAACAATTAAATGTTTATTTTCTGAAGGAAAAAAGATTTTCCACTTAGAAAGTGTGGATTAAAGTAACTTAGTAGCTACAATTAAGAGTTTAAAGAGTATTGCACTCATCATTCTTTAAAACTTTAGTTCTTCTATTAACTTCTTTCAGAGCACTATTTTAGTGATGCAGCCGCCATTTTTTTAAAGTTTACCATAGCCATTAGTTTTTTCTTAAGGTAGCAGTTAACCCTTAGAATTTTGGAATTTCGGAATTTTGTGCCAAATTTGGGAATTGGTGTCATCTTATAGTAAATTTATTCTTTTTGAAGATAAAATAGTCCCCAAGCCTATATAGGTGTTGATATTTGCTGCAAATTAAGATTAATAGGAAGAGGTCGTAAGCATTTTCCCTAGCAACCAACTGTTTTTGTGGTTACTAGGGAATGTTTCGAAAACTTCATGCAAAAATTGTCCAAAACTCCTCCCTTCTATGCTCTTGGGTTCCATTCCGTCTCTTCCAGTCACATGACTCGTCCCTTCTAGCAACAACAACACCGCAAAATGGTATTTTGTGCTGAGAAAAATGGGGGGAGAGCACAGGAGAATGCACACAGATGGATAGGCCACTGATTACATGAAGTTCATGAGTAAGAAACATAGGAAAAGGAAAGTTTTTTACGCCAAGAAGAAACGGGAATCAGACAGAGAACAAGCAAAAATGGTGGAGAATGGACAGAACGAAGTATATTAGTGGCTACCACAGCTGGGCCTATTGGTATGATCATGATGACTCAGAAACTCCAGTTCACCACACACACAGCACAGGCCAGCAGTAAAAACAGACAAAGTTGTCAAAGCTGAAGATTCAAAACAAATCATGTCAAACAAACCGTTTGGAAAATTTTGCGCTATCACAAACCTCACCTCATATATAATTTGAGACAGACTTTACATACGATAGTTAATTAAGTAACTGGTGGCTTACTAGGGGGATGGGGGCGAGACACTTTATTCAAACCGACCAGTACTATGTATAAAACGTATCGTCAGCTCAAGGATACTTCTATTCAGTTCATTTGGAAAGTCTTATCGCCGTACAGTAAGATTTGCAACAGAGTTTCATTTGCAACATTTGCATATCCAAATGGTCGTATAAGAATGGAGATACCAGCGAGGAGATCAGCCCTTTGAACACCAAAAGAGGGGCAGCGCAACAAGAAGTGTTCCGTATCCTCGATTCCATCGTTACTTGGGCACATTGGGTTTATTGTACCTCTACAATTGTGTTGAAATTTGTGAAAGTTTAACTTGCTGAGACCAACCTTGAGTTGAGTAAGATAAGACAGGCCCTTAGGGTTATGAATCCCAAATACAGATTTTGTAGGGGGGCGGATTATGGATAGTAGCTTTTTCTTAAAAACAGCAACAGAAGGTGACAATCTAATTTCAAGATCAAGTTTATTCCACTCAGACAAACAGTGAGGATAAAAACTAGATTTATATTTTTCTGTCCTTGCTCGTATTTGCCCGATTGTGTCACGCTCGCGAAGTGAATACTGGACCTGTTGAAGTGGTGGCATTGGGTCCCTCGTGTAGTCCGGGGTTAAATTATTTATTATTTTATAAAACAACGTAAGACGTCTGCTCCATCTGCGGAGGCTTAGAGATTCCCATCCAAGGTCAAGGTACAATTTTTCTCGAGACGTTCCCCTCCAAGCTCCGGTTACGGCTAAGGCAGCTGAGTATTGCACAGACTCTAGTTTCTCCATTAAACTTGATAAGGTGGTACTACCAGTGAAGTCACATACTTTTGGTGGATTATGGTAAATAACATCTCCGTAATCTTAATGGGGTCGAACATAGAGCTTGTATAGTTCATTCAGGGTATGCCTAGGTAGATATCTTGAGAGGAATCTCAACATACCAATACCTTTCCTTGCCTTTGAGATGGCAGCTTTTATATGAGCAGAGAAAGACAAAGTCGCGTCCAAGGTAATTCCGAGATGTTAAGGATATTCAACAAACATCAGCTATAAAGCCGGCACTTGTTATTCGCGATGATGACATTTCAATGATAGAGGACACAAAATGCTTAGGGGTACATGTGGACCAATATCTGAGTTGGGATGTTCACATAGCCGAAATGATAAAAAAGATATCAAGGGCATTAGGTATGATACGCCATGCTAAACAGTATCTCCCTTAAGCATATTGCAGACCATGTACAGGAGTATAGTTGAGCCTTACTTCCGTTTCTGTTGCCCAGTCTGGGGTGTTTGTGGCAACACAACACTCAACAAGCTTCAGAAGCTCCAAAATCGTGCAGCTAGGATCGTGACAAACAGCTCCTACAGATCGTCTGCAGCACATATCATCAGGCAATTAGGGTGGCAAACGGTCAACGATCTCATCAAAACAGAAACCTTGAAAATGGTCTATAGGTCTACAAAGCATGAAGCGCCTGATCATCTCACAGGACTGTCCCAAAGGTTATCAGTAACCAGCACTAGACAGTTTCGTAATACCAACACAGACTTTTATGTACCATTGCTAAAAACCGCATGTGACCAAAAATGCTTCTCATATAGAGGGGCCAAACTTTGGAACAAACTAAAAAGAGAAAATAAGATGGCCAGTACTTTCACACATTTCAAATCGTTATTGAAAAATGCCAGATCATGTACATAATCATACTTTTCCTTTTGACTTTTGATACTTATATATTAGTTTTTATCTTGATATTGTAAGTTGCTTTTTTCTTTCTTTAAACAGGGCAGTTTGTAAATAAATTTTTGTATTATACGTTGAATACTTACCCTGTATAAATATTATAAAATGAAATGAAATGAAACGAAGGACCCTTCTTCGAAAGTTTTCCTCGTGCTCTCATTCATAGGATAACTGTCACAAAACGATCAATGTTTCCTTTTCGCTAAAGGCAAAGGGCGTGGCCTTAAACAAATTTTCCTGGGGGCATCGCCCTCAGACCCCCTCATTGCAATACCCCACACTTAATTTACCCTGGCCACCCCGCTGCGTTCACCCAAATCACCTGAATCGCACACTTTCTGCAACTTGTCGATAAGTTTATTTTTTCTCGGTGACTCTCTCTTTCTTTCTTTCTTTCTTCAGTACTAAAATGCCTTGCTCACCTAAATCATCCGAATCAACCACTTTCTGCAGCCAGTCAATAGATGTATCTTTCTCAGTGACTCTCCTCATTCTTTCATTCTTCAGTACTAAAATACCTCGTTCACCCAAATCACCCAAATCACCCAGTTTCTGCAGGCACTGGAGGAATTCAAATTCGTTTTGAACAGAATGATTCTGATTGAAATTTATTTTTCAATAAAGAGCATTCTTTGATAAATTCATTCTCTGATAAAACTCTCTTCTCTTTTAAAATTCATTCTCTGATACATCGAGGGACAGCCTGTGTGTGTTTATGCTTATACAGTAACTGGGAATATGGCATTTTCTTATTGCCCGGCCCCTGGGCATTTGAGCAAGGAATTTTTGTTGACCCCCGTGCTGCCCGGGGGGGGGGGGTGGTCAGGGTAGGAATTGAACGAGACATTACGTTGGTGATAGCAGATCCGTTTGTGGCAGGTTTTTCATTCTATCAAACTGCTTCTTGCCCCAATTTGAATTCGTTTTATTTTGTGTTATTTTCATTTGGTTTCATGAAAATGTGGTACACGTTTTCTTTTTATAAGAAACTTTGATCAGCAGTTTGTAGTAAAAGTTTCTTAATTAGGTTCTTATTTTTTTTGCCTAAAATTGCGATATTGTTGAAATTTAAGGCTTCTTCTCGAAAAAGGGCTTCCATTTTACATTGACATGTCATCACGCATAAGCCATGCACATTCAGGCAAAAAGTTACCATTTTTTGCAGTTAAAAAAGATGAAGGTACCTTGTTAAGGCGAATTCCCAGTCAGTGGAATTTTCCGAGCGGGCGAAATTTTAGACAATAAAAGGTCGCTAAGCCATAACTTTCTATTCAATTCCAGGGCGACATTTTCTCAAGCAGACAAAGGAAATTCCGCCCGCTCGGAAAATTCCACTGACTGGAAATCAGCCTTTAGAGAGACAGTATAAAACTTTTATTCTATGTCTCTCTAACAAGGTACCCTCCTCTTTTTTTAATGGTAATTATTTGCCTGAATGTGCATAGCTTATTAAAAGAGATATACTTAGATCGAATTTTAAGAGTTTCTTAACTGTTCTTGAGCGTAGTACTAGAGTTTCTTAAATTTTTGGTCATCGTAGTACTAGTTTCTTATAAACCAGTTTCTTATAAAAAAAAAACGTGCAGAGCATACAAGGTTGAGACCTTTGTTCAGAACATTTTCCCATGTTGTAAATATTATCAATTGGTGTAGTAGTAGAAATTTGCCTGTGTTTGCCTGTGAGTATTGTCTGATTCTGGGACTCATAATGTATCGTAATCACCGCCCCTTGATTTTTATATAACCTCTTATGTAGGAGGACTAGGCACGAAGTTAACCAACTACTATATCTCGCGTCTCGCGGAAAAATCCTGTTCCGCGGTTTCCGCTGTTTCCGCGAGTTCCGCGTTATGGACCTGGCTTGACTCAACTGCACGATCTCTTGCAACGATCGGACGATTTCGTGACTGGGCCTAAGCAAGGAAAGGCGGAAGTTTGTCTGTGTGGGAATCAAGGATGGAGTGATGTGTCTTTGCCTTCAAGACCATAGCAGTATTTATGTCTACTGCATCGAAATTCATAACATTTTTGCCTAAAGATAAGCGATCTGGTAGCTGTGAGCTTCAACCTGTTTTTGCTGACATTTTACAGACTAGTATACCGAAAACCTGGGTACACACAGGCTGCAGGGTACACCAGCAGGGAAGATTTGTTGCTAGCAACTGACGATGTTGATGAGCTGTCCCAGCGATATTCACCTTTTAATGGAAGTGCCTTCGAGCTGTTATCATCAAGTAAGATGGTCATCTCCTTTAATTTCATCCCAGGCTATGGATTTTGCTTTGATTTTACTGGGACCTTGCCTCTTTCTATTTTAGGCCCATCAACAAACTCAAGACTGAAGGTTTACAATTACGTCAACAAACTATTATTAATATTTTACAACTTCTTGGAGACTTCTTTGTTGGTTTATATGAATCTAAATCTATAAGGAGACATTAACGAAATTTTGCTCTATATTGACAGTAGAACAAAAGCACATGCAAAATGTGGTGGTTAGTTTTGATGAATGAAATGATGAGTCCCACACTCCTTGCTGTTCTTTTGGCACTAATCCAGGTCTCATAACAAAAACATAACACCCATCTGAGAATGGCAGTAAAAACTGGCTTGAATGGTCAGAGTGTCAGTTAGGCTGATGAAACCTTGCAGACTGTTTGTCCTCTGATCTCAGAAGTTATTTCCTTTCCTTTCAGATTAACCTTGGTACAAGAAACATAAATGGCTGTTATTAGTACTCTTGATGTTATGCAAGCTATTGTACCTCTGAGATTTTCAGCTCATTACAATCAAAGTCGCATTGAGGATCTCTTCAGAAAACTTTGGGACTGAGAGAAACAATCTCTGAATCATGACCGTTATGGAAAATCCAACTTTTGCAAGTCCAACTTATGCCAGTTTGAAGTTGGAAAGTAAATTCCCAGTTCTTCCATTAACTCCTGCATTAGAATGCAACTGTGCAAATTTTGGAAAAAGAGGAACCATTGGAATTTGGAGCAACAATGAGAAAGAAGATAAACAGTATAATTTGTGTTTCAGTTTTGAATAAATAATTTTCAGGTTAGATAACTATACTTGGAGCATCTATTCACAAAAGACCATCAACATTAATTTTATCACAACATTTGTTTGAAAACTGTTAGGCTCTTTAGCAATCCAAGTTTAGCATTTTTCTTGATATTATAACCCATACTACTGTGTTGTTCTTTAGTTGACCAATGTTGAACGGACTGACATTGATATCTTGAGTACTAATATAGCAAAAATGAATCAAGAAATTTCAGGATGTAGGTTTTCAGCAGTGGAAGGTTCTTAAACGAGTCAAATGTGAGAGTGTGCTAACAGTAAGATTGTGTTTGCAGAAACATAGTACAGTGGATATCTCTGAACATGGGTGGCTTCCAACTATTACCTCTGTCTCTTGGGGTTTTTCAATGCAAAGAGGAAAGGAATTGTTTGCTAACTATGTTGTTGACTTGACATAGAATAGACCCTATTCACAATAAAGTCATTTCTCTTAACATGCATTATTCACCTCAATATGATGTGATGCGAAATCCCAAAAGCGTGCAATGCTCTCAGCAACAGATGGAATAGTTTAGTAAATGCAGTTGCATGAAAAGAGGCATGGTGTAGAATTCTTGCTGTGCTGAGATTTGTATCATTCACCTCAAATTGATATTAATAGTGAATAAGGTCTGCAGCAAGTGAAATATTTGATGACTCAAAATGGATTTGTAAAAGTATTGAAGAGTATTGGTACAGTAGTACACTCCTACTAGGGGCTAAGCAGATAGCTACCTAATTTACCCACATTTTGCACTTGATGATACAAACACTTATACCAAAGTACCCCTAGTCAGTAGCAGAGCCAGGGGAGGTATAAGGGGTAAATTCCCCCTTCTAAAAATTTGGCAATTATTGTTGATGAAAAATGCAAAAATATGTCTGGATACTCATTTTACCCCTATCCCAGCTGAAGGTTTTTACTTTTACCCCTTTAATATAATTGCCTAGCTCTGCAACTGCCTCTTGCCTGCAATTTACAGTACCATGATTTACAAGTTCTACATAGTTGTCTTCTGGAATTAGAGGAATGTTTGTTTGTTTGTTTTGGACTGTTTGGCAAATGGTATACCATGAGGTTTTCCATCTTCTTTTTCTCCACTGAATCACTTGGAGTGTATGCAAACTTCTTGACACCAGCATTATCAGTTTCTTTCTGCAAATAGAATTATGTGTATAATTAATTTTTTGATTTTCAGCGTTTGATTGGAAAGATAACGGTGTGTAACTTGTGACAAAATTGTTCAAAAAGTTCTTAGATCTTACATCAAGAGGCTAGTGATAAATAATAGATTTTACTGTAGCATTATGTTGCTGCAGTTTCCTTAAAATCAGTCACACAGGACTCTAACAGGGATAATCAGGAACGCAAAGTTCATCAAAAATGCCAAATTTCAAGGTTCGAAAAAATTACTTTATCGTGGGGACTTAAGGGGACTTAAGAAAATGTAGCATCATTGAGTATTAATCTTACTTGAAACGAGAGGATAACCTTAAGTCCCCGTTCGTTAACCCAAACGGAGCCAAAAACTGTTACCCATTTTCAAGAACTGGATTACCTTAGGCCCGTCTCCGTTAAGTAACATTTTCATGCATTCATTGGCAATACCAGACAAAACAAAGTTAATCAATCAATACGCATATGAGATTAAATCTTTAAAATGCTTACAACTGCTCGTTCCCCTTTACGTTAATGTGTTGCGAGTGCAAAACGTATCGATGACTGCCTCAGCTTCGCCGCCATTACTCCTGTCATCTGATTCCATCTCGAAGCAAAGCGCGTTGCATTGTGGGAAGCTCTTGGACCTGGCTTGTGATCTGTAGAAAGATCACAAGCCAGGTCCATAACGCGGAACTCGCGGAAACAGCAGAAACCGCGGAACAGGATTTTTCCGCGAGACGCGAGATATAGTAGTTGGTTAACTTCGTGCCTAGTCCTCCTAAATGTCTGGCTGGGCCTAAATTGTACTCGACGTGAAAGCTTGAGCGAGAAAGTAACACAAAATGCCCCCGAAAAAGAAGCAAGAAACCAGTAAAAAGTCACAAGAGAAAGCGAAAGAGAGAATCATCGAAGTGAGTATGGTTTTTAAAAATATTTTGACATTCATAGGGATTTTTAAAGACCAAGCTATGAATTGTGACAATGTGTGGACCGAAAATGGATGGGTAGGTTGATTTGGCACTAGACTAGTGGGCCTAGATTATCACTCTAACGGCTTTTTCAAAATCATTTCCGAACCTGGTTAGAATGTTGGAACAAGAATAGAATGTTGCCATAGATTGGCTTGAAAGGAAGATTTAAACCATGAAATGGTAGAGTCGAAACATACCATTTTATCTAGGAAAATCTCATGGTCAATTGTGTCGAATGCTTTTTGTAGGTCAATCAAAATCATGCCTGTGAGCATACCATTTTCAAATCCTTGATGGATCTTATCACTCAAGTAGGATAGGCAAGTATCTGTTGAATGATGTGCGTGAAAGCCGCATTGGTATCTATATAATATTTTCATTTCATCAAGGTATTTTTTTACTTGACAATGAATAATTTTTTCAAGAATTTTTGATAGTTGTGGAAGCAGAGAAATTGGTGTATAGTTTTTAGGATCGTCTTTTGATCATTTTGGGACACCCGGTAGATGGCAAATGTTGTGGAATCGGCTGTGAAATCTTCTGTGAACTGAATAGTGATTTTGACCTCATATTTGGTTTTGAAGTTGAGTAAAACCAAGAGTTCTGCTACTGTACTTTGATGTTTTCAATGCAGCTTTCCAACATAAAAGGGAGGGGCCTGCAGTCTACAGAATTGAGATGTGTGAACATTTTTGAAACCTTTATCATTTGAAGAGCACATGGCACAACAGTTTCTTTATAAATGGAGCTACATGTTTCACAGAATGTTTATGCAAAGTTTGACAGGTTTTCGAAAAATGGAAGATCACTTAATATAGCATAAAATTTTGCGCTTTTTGGGTTCGAAGTGGCTTCATGTTAAGCTGGAAAAAAACAAATTCAAATGAAGGACTATAGAAATCGCAAGCATTCTTGAATGTCATTCTCTGACTCATTTTCCAGTTAAGGTCCCAGATGAGAATTGAGATGGAAAAGACGAAAAAGAGTTAAAGTGATAAAAAAGTCAGAATTTTTCATCGTTTAGATAAATAAAACAACCTCTGTCAGTTAGGAGGGGGAATTTAGATTCTCGGAGCAGGGGTAAATTTTGTAACAATAGCAGTTTTGGTTTGTTAAAATTTTGCACCACAGCCAATCAACGAGCTCCATTTTTGACCACGTGATCAACAATTTCCCGCGTCGCGATCGTCGCGAGTCGAAGCTGTGGGGAAAACCACAGGAAAACTACCCTCTCGAATTTTGCTCGCCGCGAAAATATAGTTTTGAGGAACCTTTAGAAATTTTTAATCTGGGTTGTCAGATAAATTTCCTAACCAGGATTGCTTGCCCATTGGTCTACTACACTTGGTTTTTGAGAAATAATTTTTTTTAAACGTCGTCATTTCACGGACCTCTTGCTTCCTTTGATGGGGCTTAGGCCCAGCGCAAGGAAGTTAATCTTTGCCTCCAGGAACGACACAACGGCACTCACAATGGCCGAAAATCAATTCCAGACTGGAAATCAAGGTTCCAATACCTTTAATTTTGGTTTACACGAACTGAAGTGTTGCAGTAAGGTTTTTTACTTGGCCACCAATTGGCCCTGTCAACAAAATTTGCATAACAAGGACACTTGACATGTAAGGGTTTCTCTTTTTGGGAGGACTTTTTGTTCGTCTTCCTATTATTCAAAACTGGAATGAAACACTGCTTGGTTGATTCGATGAAATGATGAAAAGTTTAGGTCCTTTAGGACGAAATTGAATACGATTTTGCACCATTTGGCAGGCCTGGCCGTTTAAGGCTGGCGATCGCCCGCGCCCGCCTCCATGCTCGCCTCGAGTTGGCGAGGGGAGCTATTCATCGCCTGCCTCCAAGTCAGTTCACATTGGAACCGCCCGCCTTATGTTTTCATTCATTACTCATCACACTTCATTACCTCTTGAACTCCTGTAAATCGTTAACTACTTGACAAGTCACGCGAAAAACAAACAAAACATTTTGAAAAGCAACAGCCAAACAAATTCTTTGAAATCCTTTACACCTGACTGTTATTTGAAGACCATTGAAAAAGTCATTTGGTATCCATAAGTTACTGACATGTAAAAACCGAATCATTTCAGCATGGCGAATAATCAGAAACGATCGAAAGATCGGCTTTCGAGAGTAGGACTATCAAGAAATATGACAACGGGGCCGTACGATATATTTTACATTAACTTTCTTAGACGTCTTGCCTTATTTTCTTACAGAAGCCTGTTTGAGAACTAAACTCTCAGGTCGACAAAAAATTAAGAAACTCAAGCACCGGAAAAATATTACCGGAGACCGCCGAGACATCCTCGTTAGAATGTCGTTGATTTGCGACTACATAAAACTAAGGTTTCTTTCTGTGAGAGAATCGCCGTCTTGTTTTGTAAGGTTAGCTGTTTAAAGACAAATATTGGATTCCTCGTTTATTCATACACTTTTTATGATGATTTTCTATTGAATGAAAATCGCCCGCCTGACTTCACCGAGGAGAGCGATGTACCGCTCGCGTGCTAAAATGCTCACAGCCAGGCCTAATTTGGCAGCATAACGGGATAAACAGAACATGAGATGACGAAGAATTGATACAATTTATCAGCAGAAAGTTTGAAAGCTTGATTTTGCAAACTTTATTGCCACAACATAAGTTTTTCCCAAAGAATGTTCATTAAAGAAGGGAGCAAAAAGATGAAAGAAGTCAGTCTTTTAAGGTAGGTCGATAAATTGCAGAAGTGGACATCATATAAATAAATCATCTTGTCAACCACTAAACTAGACTTTGTTTCACCTTCAAGGAAAATTGGAGAATAAATTAATAAAGATTTTTTAAGTGTCTCCGAATTTATGAATTTGAATTTAAACAACTGGTCGGAAGCATTCTAGCTCGAAAGATTTGTGTGGATGATCAAATTTAGATTCAAAGTATTCTTACGTTGGAATGGTTTCTTTGGTTACTTTTCATTTTTGCGTTTACACACAGACGCACGAAGCTGCTTATAAGAAACTCAACTCTCAGAAGATCGCTAAATAATATCAAGAAACTCCAGAACTGGGAAAAATCTTTAAGAAACTATTCATTTTGGTAATGGAAAGCCTTATCATAGTTTACTTTATTTTCTTCACTTGTTCTGCTTGTTTCCTGTATTATATCATTCGGAAATCTACTCGAGTTAATGTCAACACACCTTAAAACTTTAAAACTTTGTTTTGAAATGTTTACGAGCGAGGGTACAAATATTGTTTATGGACCTCGCAAGAAACTCTACTCTGGAGTACTGGAAATGTGATAATTTTGATAAACTTTCAATACTTTAGGTTAAATTATTTGTCTATCAAAAACATACCTGTATTCTTCCAACATTCATTGAAGGAAACTTTATCGTAGCCATTAAGTTTGGAGAATCCACCATTTAAATAACACAATATTTCGTTGTCCTTACTGTGTTGTGTAACTATTTCATGGTCTGCTCTTCCAGTTTGCCTACCAAAATCTTGTTTAGTATTGTCCTGGAGTTTTGTTTTTCGAAGAAACCAACAAATGATTCTGCAGTTTACTTTATGATCAGTGGACGAATTGACATTTAGATATTGCCCACCGAAGTGTCTAGAAGAGAAGCCCTTGCATGCCGATTTTTCTTGTTATTGAAATGTTGTTGACAGGGGGGGGGGGCTAATTTGGCGACCAATTAAGATAAGTTGCTGCAACAGTTCTGTTGGGTAAATCAAACTTGAATGTATTGGAACCTTGATTTCCAGTCTGGAACTGATTTTTAGCAACTGGGAGTGCCGTTCCTGGAGGCACTTGAGGCAAAGCTTGACTTCCTTGCGCTTGGCCTAAGCCCCCTCAAAGGAAGCGAGAGGTCCGTGGAATGACGACTTTAAAAAAAAATTATTGCTCAAAAACCAGGTGGAATAGACCAATGGGCAAGCAGCCCTGGTTAGGAAATTTATCTGACAACCCAGATTAAAAATTTCTAAGGGTTCCTCAAAACTATATTTTCGCGGCGAGCAAAATTCGAGAGGGTAGGTTTCCTATGGTTTTCCCCACAGCTTCGACTCGCAACGATCGCGACGCGGGAAATTGTTGATCACGTGGTCAAAAATGGAGCTCGTTGATTGGCTGTGGTGCAAAATGTAAACAAACCAAAACTGCTATTGTTACAAAATTTACCCCTGCTGATTCTCGGATTGTTGGATAAAGGCAATACACATATTCAAATTTATCTGATTTTCATTACTCAGAGTTTTTTAAAGTTTCTCAAAATAGAAATCTTCATGCTCACCACCTGTGCCATTGTGAACATTTGAAAATAAGTATGCTTTTTGGATCTATGACATGTTCCCTACTATTTGAGACAAATGTGGAGAAAATTGGCTGAGCAGTTGATTAAATAGAATTTTTCTTTCTAAGAAGGTATAAATTTGTTAATTTTCCTTTGTTCTTCGGTTGCTTGGCGACCAATCACGTCACTAATTAATTGTTATTGTAATATTTCAATAGGAAATTGTCTAAAGAACGATAGGTGTAGGTTTTATTGTTATATCTTTTGTAGATTTGGAGAAAGGGGGGGGGGCCAAAAATGACCCCCTAGTACAAAACAACCAAACAGTCACCCAGTACCCATGATCGTGCTTTACTTTCTCTAAAATGATTAGGCCATTTGAGATATACTTTCAATTATAAGTGGACACTGAGAGCTCCCTCGATACGGGTAACTGATGAATCAGGATAGGTTCCAAATCTTTAACTCTGCCTAAAAAGGTGGGTGTAAAAGTCAATGACCTGTTTCTTCTGATTGAATGGCTTGAAAGAAACTTTAGCTACTTACTTATAATTCTACCGTTGGACTTTCCAGAAATTTTAATATTTTTGGAAATTACAGCGCATTTCATATTTCAAGTCATTTGAGGATGTGACGTCATCAAATTTCTAACTCATAAACCAGATGAGTGACAGACATTTGCTTGATGCCATATTGTAGGCATTCATAAACTATGGTTTTCTTTGAAAATATGTCATGTTGCATCAAATAGTTTAGAAATGACAATGATTTTCAGTTTTTTTGGAATTTTTTCTTGAATTCTTGAAAAAGAAGAAAAACACTATAAATCTGAAAATATTGAAGATTTCAAAAAGTCCAACAGGATTATAAAGTAGCAGCTAAAGTTTCTTTGAAATCATTCAGTTCAAAGAAATATGTCATTGAATTTTACATCAGCTTTTTTAAAGGGCTAATATCACCAATTACGAAAATTTGATATATGAACATTCTTTCACCGCTGAATTCGATGAGATCACCCAAAACGTGATATTTTGGCAATAAGTGCCCCCAAAAGCCCTCCAAAGTTGTGAATTTGCAGTAAAATTTCAAAATTACCGCGCAAAGAACAGAAGATTGGTAACGAGCGTTGCAGCGTCACAGCAGGAAGGCGTGAGAGTCGTAGCGTAGGCCTTCATGGGAGAAACAGAACAAAGTTGCTTCTTGCTTCTGTCCGCAAATCTGTTCTTTCAACCATGCCTGATAGGTGTATGGTTTGTGACTGGAGCAATATCTATGACAAAAATCTGGGTATTTCTATCCATAATCTGCCTTCTTTGGCGATTACCAGCTTGAAGCGAGGAAACGAGAAGGAAGAAATTGACGGAATTTATAAAGAGATAGAAGGCAAAATTGACCGATTAGAAGCACTCCAGGGTTTGGTCGGAGCATTTCGTACCAAAAGACTTCGATCGACAGTTTGCCTCTGTTCCCGGGATGGATATGTCATACCGAATGGATTTGATATCAGATGAAATCGGGGTAAAAGCTTTCCATCAATGAAAGAACCGAATCGTAAAAGCCACATACGTCGTCTTTGTTGAATTATCAGAAAAATTGTCCTGTTTCCCCAAAGAAGAAATCAGTGGTTCCGCAGAGAAGAGGTAATTTTCCAAGGTAGCATTTATATTTGAATTGAACAACGATTATATATGAATGACTTAAAGAATACCCTTTCCAATAGTGTCAGATGTTAATAGGTCTTTGCACTAAAATTTGGAGGTATTGTGATTTTAGTGTCAGTAGGTCAATTTTGTTGACTGTTGTCATTCGTTTACGATCAGGCTTACGGTCACGGTCATTTCTAAGAGAGTTCTGAAGGACACAAATGCTGGGAATTTACCAATGAAAAGTCTGCACACAGGCTATCAATGAAGATTTTGATATGAATTACACTTCATACATTGGGATCAGTAATACCGTAATAGCTCTATTAAGCCCCCCTCTCTATTAAGCCCCCTCTCTATTAAGCCCCCCCTCTAGAGCCTCGAAAATTAAATAAGCCGCCCCTCTCTATTAAGCCCCCCCCCCCATTTTCATACAAGAAAGATTTTGGAGTAAAGTGCAATGATTTAATGAGTGCTCGTGATGTATTTCATCGTAATATTTCCAATTTCTAATTTCATGTGCTTGAGAGTCAAAACTTTTTTGTCCAGTTCTTTCTTCACTTCAACGTCTCTAGCATCCCTCGAGAGTGACACAGCGCAGTGTAAGTCCGGGGAACAACTTGATTTTTTAAATAAGCCCCCCTCTCTATTAAGCCCCCCTCTCTATTAAGCCCCCCCCTCTAGAGCCTCGAAAATTAAATAAGCCCCCCCCCGGGGCTTAATAGAGCTTTTACGGTATCTTATCATCTCCAAGAAAGTGCTTTTGACGAGAATGAAGTGAAAGGCGTAAATTTGGGCCCGTTTAGCGGAGAACCCGTGCGTGGTGAATCGTGGTGAATCTTATCATTTGGCCGGAAATTTATAATTTTTACTTGTAAACTGAGGTAAGACTGTTCATATTAAGATTAGTTGCGAGTTTCTTATCATTTCAGTATGTTTTTGTCATTTTTTTATCCATTCTTCATCGGAAATGGGGTCATCTTGACTCTTGATATGGATCTTGGATGTGTAGGCCTAGGACGACGTGAAGTTTGTCCTACTACAGTCCTCACTACAGTCGGTGCTCGCTATTGCTACTTCGCCTTCTTCTTCGATAACATATTCTTTGACGTCGTAGCACACATCTTTTGATTTGCATGATGATTCAGACGCTGTTTCCGACATTTATTTCGTTTGTTTCTTCAGTTTATTCGCACGCGACAGATTCCCCAACAGTGCTTCGTTTGCTTGCGCGTAGCGTGCTTCCTGCTGTTACGTCACAGACCTTTCACAATCACTCGATCCAGTCTCTTTCTTTGCGCGGTAATTTTCAGCACCTCCCCAACTTTCAGGGGCTTTTGGGGGCGCTTATTGCCAAAATATCGCGTTTTGGGTGTTCTCATCGAATTCAGCGGTGAAAGAATGCTTATATATCAAATTTTCGTAAATGGTGATTTTAGCCCTTTAAAGATTTGGAACCTATGCTATCAGGAAGGAATCCCTTTGTCACAGTTTCTTGATCAAGTTGTGTGCTTTACACCATAGTTTTTTTTAAATCAGTTGTGTCATTTTGAAACACCCGGTAGCTGAATCATTAATGACTTTATGTGATCCCAAGTCATGACACAATGTGGTAAGTATGGGGCTGGAGGGCTTGAACATCCATCTATTGGACTGTTCTGGCTGCAGAATCAGAGAATTAATGTTCATCAAATTAGATGCTGCTGGTAGTTTGCTTTAATTAACCCTAAAAATTTTTTATCCTTTTTAGTAAAAATGATTCAAAGGAATCCTTCTTAATTTTGTTTTGTCAAAATTGCAGGATAAAACTTTTGGATTGAAAAATAAGAAAGGAAAGAAACAGCAAACCTACATAAAGAATGTTACTCATCAGGTTTGTATTGCTGATGCTCTCTTGATGTTTAATGGTATTTTGATAGATGATTAACTGCCTTAAGATTTCAGGATGTTTTTTTAAGAAAGCACCCCCCCCCCCATAAATGGTAGCTCGAAAAAAACCCATATAGATTAGGGTTCACGATAAGGTTAACATTATCGTTGTTTTTGACAATGCCATTCCAGTCAATTGAAAGCAGATCGCTTATGAACTCAGCCGAGTTGAAATTTTTAAGTTACCTTATAGAAATATTCTCATGCTGTCTTTTAGATGCACCACGAAATTTCCTGACACAGTACACTATATAGTGACAAAGAAGAATGACGTAGACAAATCTGAAGTTCATATCGCACATGAAGTAATAGAGCTAGCTAAGGAAATGAGGATAAATGATACAGAGGTTATTATTTCAGGTCTTGTTCCTCACGGTGATCAGTATGAACCGAAAAGGAAAAGAGTGAACTTGAAATTAGCAGACTTATGTTCAGAAAATAACTACGCTTTCAAAGATAGGCACTAAATCCTAACTGGCTAACTAGCTTAGCACGTGGCAATATCTAAAACCAATCAATGGAACGGAAAGCCGACCGGGAAATTTGAAAAGTTAAATTTAGGTTGTTTTTGGACGATTTTACCACCCTTCACCAACAAATGATCGTACGAAAGGAAAATTAAAATTTTCAAAAAATTTCTTCACAGACCTGTTCCCAATACTTGAATACATACCTGTTGACGGGGGCTAAGAAGTATCTCAAAATCTGGAGCAATGCCGAAGGTTTCAATTTGACCTCACTGACCTCACTGTAGGCTTGTCATAGTAAAAACCTCAGTAAACACAGAAACGTATTCAAATATATCTGGAGACTAAATACTTTGCTTCGAAGGTCTTATTCTGTGTGTTCAAGAATCTTCAGAACATCTTTAAAGATGCCAAACTTAGAGCACTACAGTATCTGAATCTTTTTTAGTTTAAAGCTAACATGAATACCACACGTGATTTTCAATATTTAATGCTGAGGGGTAGGTGAAAAACGGGAAGATTGCACTGCACTGGCCTAACAAAACATCACACTGTCGTTATAAACAAGGATGAATTAACAGATACTTACATTTCTATCTTGCAAAATGAGGACCAAAACTGAAAATATGAAGCAGCACAAATGCCAAAAGTATTTCAACTGGTTTGATAGGAAAAATCTGACCGTAATCTGCAGCCAGTTTCTCCAACAAATCGTTCAGACTTTCCTCTTGCAACATCATTGTCAATATAAAGGGTGCGGAAATTTCAGTGATTAGCTGCATGATATTTATCATCAAATAACATACAATTCCAATGAACTTTGAAAAAGTAACAATTATTAATGATGTTGCAAGAGGCGAGGGGCAAATCACTCCGAACATAGCGTACAATATTTTGGGATTTTAAAATTTCTTGAATTTTTGGGATTTTCTAGATATTTGAAATTTTTTAAAGATTTCTTAAGATTTTAAAGATTTTGAAAGATTTTTGAGATTTCTGGGGATTTTTAAAGATTTTTTGGGATTTTGCAAGATTTTTGAGATTTTTTAGGATTTCTCAATGATTTTTAAAACCAATAACTTCAAAAATTTGAAGATTTTTATACCGTACATTTGCCAGCTTTTTAAAATTATTCCGAAATGTATGCGATCAGTCTCAGCGACCCTTCCTTTCCTCAATGTCCCTCATAAATCTTCCATTGCGGAGTAAGAAGGTGGATTTCTCTCGTCCTTAGCTCAGCTATTGTTGACACGGAGAAAGAAAGCATGAAGTACTCTGTTTAGTGTAGCATGATACCGACCTTCAACCCTAAATGTCTATTCGCTTACAAAGCGATATTTTCTCTTGTAAACAAAAGAATTTCCGTCCGCTCGGAACATTCGACTGATTGGAATTTGGCATTTACGCAAGTCTGAGTTAACTTGTACAATGCTAACCTTGAAGGTTTATTTCTAAAGTTAAACCTTTCTTACCAAATGCATTCATTGTTTTAAAAAAACCGCTTATAAGAAACTGTAGTAGACTCTTCCAAATTAATTAAGAAACTCTACTTGAAGCAATCAATTCTTGTCATGATTTGCAAAATGAATCTAACAGAAAGTACGCTACCAGCCCAAATATTAAAAAAAAAACGTACAACTTTTATTCATAAATTGGCTCTTTTTTGTAATTCTTTGTTCAAAAGGTGGTCCTCAATGAATTCCGATAAATTGTAATATTCAGTTTTATGAATGATTGTGCCAAAATGTAAGAAACTCTACCACAAATTTCAGCGACAAGTTCTCATGAAAAAATTGGTGAATCGGATTCATCGGTGCTTCTGACAAATACGACTTCCATTGTTTAGTACCGACATTTACGCCACAAATAGCACTCAATACAGGTCAAAGACAGTCTTCTATGCCTGCGAGGCTGGACTTTCTTCAAAACGTCCACTGGAATTGAGAAAGAGAGTGAACTTTCCACCAACGCTTTGTCGTAAATGCTCGAAACATGATATTCAAGAGACAGGTAGCCTGGGGTGAAAACTTTGTTTCTTGTTTGTAAATATTTGTAAAAAAAATTTTGAATGTTTGCCTTGTCATTTTCCCTACTGTGTTCGAACTGAGACAATATAAAGAGAAAATGCTCAAAGCCCAAACTGACAGACCTATGAATTATATTTTTTTTTTGACTGCAGATTCGGAATCTACATGCTTGATTAACATACAGTTCAAATCCTTACTGGTTGCTTAAGCACGTGGAAATTATCCAATTTCACGGTACTCAGCCAATCAAATCGCCTCTTTCTATCCACGTGATATCAAATCAGTCGTTGGAAGAGAATTCTTGAGTACCCTCACGAAAATTGAAATGGCTGCTAAGTTATAATAATTACATGGACTTTTTTTTTGAAAAATCGGTAGAAGGGATGCCCCTCTGCAGTTTGTAGCGTGCGTGGACAAATATCTCATTTGGAGCCGAAATTGTATTCATTTTCCGGTCGACGAATATTGACCTTCCTTAAATCATAGATAAAATTCGCTGCAAATAAGATATAAGGATATAAATCTCAGCGATTATGGATATTGCCCTAAGAAATAACCCAAACACTTTCCCATCTTTTACATATCAAAATCGCAGGCGATTTTCAGCGATCTCTGTCAGAAATGTCATTTGGGCCTGAGCTTCTCGCCGATTAAGCCTCGTACGTTGGCCCCAATAAGGCTTAGTTTGTATTCTTGAGCTAAACGATTCACTTACCAATGACTCCAGCATTAATTTGACTTCATTTTCAATTTAATGTCTCCAAATTATGCTCAAAAACATCCAATCTTGAGCAATTTCTGCAAAATGTTTCGTTCCGTATTTCTCTGCAAGCGCAAGTAACCTGCTCATGTCGCAATCGCTAGGTTATTGTAATACAAAGTAACGCGATTCGACACAGTTGATGCACTCATGAACAGTTTTGGCACGTCTGTCTTTCTCAATTCATTCAAATTGAAACGAAAGGGATAAAACACTTTTTTAATGTTTGGTACATTAATGAATAGATTTTACACAAAAATGAAAAAACTATACATCATTCGCAAGCTCTTCAAACGCTTTTTTCAACTATGCAAATCCCAAGTTAATATAACGTATCTGTCAACAGTTATTGAAGTATTTAGGGACATTCAAGCCCTACCGTGACGTTTTTTTATATATTCAATTAAAAATTTACAATACATGTTACAGACTACTTTACCTACAAACTACTCTACAATACTACAAGGACGATGCCACGAGGAGCAGAAGTCTCTGTCTACCCCATGTCTACCTCAATTTGTCTACGGTTCGGAGGATTTTACGCCTACTTCGAATATCAATGAGCTTTGGCCGACCCCTTTCTGAAGCAACTTTTTGTATTTTCGCTTTGCCATTAATTATTCTTTCCACGGAAGATTTAGAGACCCCACATTTAGCTGCTATTTATCTATATGACAATTTCGTTGATTCCTTATAATAGTAAAGAACTAACACCTTCTTCGTTTGTGTTACATCTCCACGGTTAGACATTTGGGCTTCATGTAAATATATGTTAGTAAGATTGACGCTGATTATTATAGTTGCACCAGGTACACTTCGTATTGCTATTGAAAAAGCTGTTTCGAAAAGATGTCGTTAAGAATCCAAGTATTTACGACTTTCCGAAAATAGGTAATCAAAATTTCCATGTCGCACTCGAGTTCTATCATTCATCAGTACACAAGACATATGTTGCAATTAATAATGTATTTAATTCATTTTATCATTGTTCTAAAAAATCAATAAAAGCGAAGCCAAAATTATTAATGACTTATGACATCTTAGATATGAAAGTTTCAGATAAATCGGACGGCCAGCTTAGGAGATATCGGACATTAAAGGTTTTTCCACTCTTTCGGACAATCTTGGCCAAAAAGATATGGGACACTGCTAAAAATCATGCAGAAAAGAGCCGTAAAAGAGCTTACCGTTCTGTATGTATTAGCAAATATTTTGAAAACAAGATGAGCGATTGGCGAAATCCCCCCTTCACCCCCCTTTTCAATGTTGAGTGAATGTGATGACAACTTTTTTCCAACATTGAACAAAGGGGGGAGGGGGAAATAAAAGGGTTTAGTGAAAACATCCTATTTGTCGTCGACTGTCCCATACATTTTGACCAAGATTGTAGTATTTGGTGACTTCACTTTTATCTTTTCAGCAGTTACTGGTGAGTTATTAACTTATTTCTTCCCTTTCAGGTTTTAAGGTTAATTCGGTTTTGTCTTACAGGATTTAACAGTTTTTCTCTTGTTACAGGCTTATTTTGGTTATTCTTTCTTTTACAGGAGTTAATAGTCTTCTTCCTACTGATTTCGGTGTTTTTTGTTGCATTTATGGGTTTAATATAATGAGTCCGTTATTAAGGCTATTTAAAAATTTTGTACCACGAATCATTTGTTTAGCTACGACTCCCCAAGCAGACCACTTATTGAAGGGCTGGGTTGGAATAACTCATTAAAAATGATTCTGGAACAATGGTCTTCAAATCCCTGAATGGGTTGGCTCCGGAATACTTGAGTAACATTTTCACAAGAAACTCAGAATGCTCCTCCCGTAGCCTCCGCAATACGAACACGGACCTGAGGCTACCTTGAAAAAACAGCAAATGGTAAAATATGTTTTTCTCTCAGAGGAGCACAGTTGTGGTATAGCCTCTCAGCTGAGTCAAAACAAGCATCCTCTCTGAGCTTATTTAAGCAGTCAATTTAGGGTTTTTCTTTCAATTGTAAATTTTGGACATTGTAAATAGATTTTTAGATTGTTAATAGGTTTTGTTATAGTTTTTATATTTATCATTTTTGTAATCTAGTTTATGTTTTCGGTCACTGGCGTTGTGAGCCAATGCTTTGACGAGATCCCGTGTGCTATACGACAAACTGTACTTAGGTAGCTTCATACCTATACTCATCGAAAAGAATTCAAAGAACTCATACAGGAAGCACTGGCTCCTATTCATCCAATTTACCAACGGGAGATGACCTCAAAGATTGCCTCCTGAAAGTTGAAGAAGAAATAATGAGAAAGCCGAATGAGAAATTTGAGATCCAAGAAGCGAAAATAAAAGAGTTAGAGGAGCGTGTTGACAACCTTGGCGTGGGTGATGATACAGTTGTTTCATTGGAAGAACGAGTTAAATACCTAGAAGAGAGAATTGAGGTAATGGAGACTCTGGAACATCGCATTGATGATGAGGAACAATACAGTCGTCGTCAATGTTTGAGAATCAATAACATCGAGTTACCCCCTCAAGGAGAAAAGGAAGCATGCATGAAAGAAGTTGAGAAAGTGTTTCGTGATCTCAATTGTGGAGTTGGTGTTGAATCTGTTGATCGAGCACACAGAATTGGGCCCGTGAAAGTCACAGATGCAGGAAGTCGCTGTCAACAAATGATAGTGCGCCTCAACTCCTTCAGAGATCGCACTAAAGTGTACAGAGCGCGGACAAATCTTTCCGATGATTCTAATGTCAAGGTGCGGCTTGACTTAACCAAAAAACGCCTAGACACGTTGATAAAGGCACAGGATTTGGTCAAAAATCACGGAAAATGCGAATTCGCGTTCGCTGATATAAATTGCAATCTCTCTGTGAAACTGAAACGTAGTAAAGGATTTACCTTCTTCACTTCCATCAATGATTTAAACGAGAAACTGGATAAACTTGACAATATGTAATTGTTAAATTCTTCACGTTAGGCCTATTATTTATATTATTTTGTTGTTATTACTTGCAGTTTGGGTAGGAAGTACTATGCTACTATTTAGCAGTCCCAAGGGATGCCTTGAAACGATTTCTCTTGAATGACATGCCCTCCCTCGGTCTCCTTGATTGTAAGAGTAGAACTCAAAATAGATATCAGATGGGAAGTTCACAAATCGAAATGTTAAAAATATCATCTGATAAATGTTTTGAGACATACTCAAACGAACTTTTCATTGTGTTGTCTGCATCTAGTAGAGGCCCCAAGGGATGCCATAAATTGTTGTCTCTAAATCAAATATATTGTCTGCACCAGAAAATACACTTTGTCAACCAAACCTTTGGAAAGGTCATTCTTAACACACCAAAATATACTACAAGAGCATCCCAAGATAATTAGCCCGATAATTTCAAAAATATATTACATTCAAAACTTTTTGTCCTTTGGGAAACCAATTTGTCGTAAAAGAAATTTATTAGAACCTACGATCCAATTGCACTTCTTTACTCCCATGGCGTTGATTTACCTTTTTTCATTATATATCTTTTATCTTGTGTTTCTTATTGAATATCAGTCCTATTTTGTAATATTTTTGTATAGTTTCCCCTTTGATCGCTGCAGCAAGTACTTCATGGTCGCAAACATTACCCACTCTGCATCTGACGGAATAGATCATACTCCAATCCTATGCCCATAGGAACTGAACAATGGCGTGCAGGAATTGCATCAATTAAGGCTATTTTGCAAGTGCGGGCCTGTTCAAACTTCTCTGTTGGTGATTTTCTATTTTGCTCTTTCTGCTCCTTCGCCAGCTTGTACCTGTTCATTTTGTTATCGTTGATATCCTTGCCGTTATCGGTCATAGTTGCCTCCCTTGCCTCCACCATTCATTGGTTTTTATGTACTAAGTCACTAAATTTCGAGGAATTGCAGAGCCCCCTCCAGAATGTCATTAAACTGAATTCTTTTCTTCTTGTTCTCATCTGTTTTTTAGCTACATGGGTGTTAGACACCTTGTGGGAAAATGCCAGCCAATTGTTACATTGCTATGTTTATCGAAGGCGTCTTCAACCCAAATTGTATAGAATAGTATATTTTTTGTTGATCAGCAGATACCTGGAATTGCTATATTTTGGGGAATTTTTCTCCCTCAGCGGCCTTCTCTTACTTGCTGGTGATATCCGGTTGCCTTAAGTTTTTTCATTGGAATCTAAATAGCATTTGTGCCAGGGAGGGTATAAGAATTCCTTTGATTGAAGCTTATAACTCTGTTCATAAATTTGATGTTTTGCCGTCTCGGAGACAATGCTGGATAGCTCAATAAGTGATGAAGACATCTTTATTGCAGGCGTCAGTAAGGAGGTGTACCGCAGTGATCATCCGTGTGATACTAAAGTTGGGGGTGTTTGCCTTTTTTTCGAGAGAATCTTTCCATAAAACGCAGAACTGATCTTGAGCTTCTCCAAGAAATGGTTGTTTCGGAAATTCACATCGAACGGAAAAAGATAATTTTAGTCGCAATCTACCGTAGTCCAAGTCAAAACAGTGACCAATTCGAACATTTTTGTGACAGACTGCAGCTAGTGATAACACGTATTCGAAGAGAAACACCTCAAGCTGTGATCTTAACTGGAGACTTTAACTGCAGGTCTTCCCATTGATGGGAGGAAGATATAGAACATCCAGAGGTAACTGCTCTTGATGAGTTAATCAAAACAAATAATTTGTGTCAGCTAATTAACGAGCCAACAAATATAAGGGGAGAGAGCATGTCTTGTATTGACCTCATGATAACAGATCAGCCAAATCTATTCGTAGACTCCGGGGTACATTCCTCTTTAGACGATCACTGTCAACATCAGATATTCTATGGCAAACTGAATGTATCGATGCCATGTCCACCCCCGTATAAAAGGAAAGTTTGGGAATACGATCGAGCAAACATTCAAGCAATTCGGGACTCCTTAAATAAGATAGATTGGAAATCAAAGTTTGATAATCTTGGTTCTGACTGCATGGCAACCCTCTTCACAGATAGCTTGTTGTCTATCTTAGCTGAATATATTCCAAATAAAGTTATCAAATGCTGTGATAAAGATTCTCCGTGGATAACCCCAGATGTGAAGACTGCAATAAAACGCAAGCATAGGGTTTATAGGAATTTTGTACGTCGTGGAAGAAGGCAAGAAGACTGGGATCTAGTCAAAATAGCTCGCAATGAGGCAAAAAACATGATAGTTAATGCAACAGAGGGGTATTTCTTAAATTTGGGGCGTAAATTGTCTGATCCCAATCAAGGAATCAAGTCATATTGGTCGGTCTTAAATAGGTTGATTGATAGAAAAAAATCAGTGAATATCCCCCCATTGTTAGAAAATGGAGTGTTTATAATGAACCTACAAAGTAAAGCTAGGATTTTCAATGATTATTTTGTACAGCAGTGTTTCATGACAACAACAAGTAGCACCTTGCCTACTTTCTGACCAAGGCCTAAGTCATTAATTGAAAACCTAATAATCAACCGGGAGAAGGTACTTCAGATACTTCAATCATTGGACCCGAAGAAAGCCCATGGTTGTGATGAAGTTTCTATTGCAATGGTAGAAATATGTGACAAGTCAATATTGGAGCCCTTGTGCATGATTTATGAAAAATGCCTTGAGAGCGGTGACTACCCTGCTATCTGGAAGGGAGCCAATGTTATTCCAGTTCACAAAAAAGGTAGTAGACAATCCAAACAAAATTATCGTCCTATATCTCTGTTGCCTATCTTTGGGAAAATCTTTGAAAAAATCATCTTTGAAACAATCTATTGTCATCTTTGTGACAATGACCTATTAAGCATTCATCAGTCTGGTTTTCGTCCCGGCGATTCAACCATCAACCAACTTCTAGCCATTACCCACAGGATATACAGTGGGTTTGAAGAAATGCCTAGTAAGGAAAACAGAGCAGTATTTTTAGATCAATCTAAAGCGTTTGATATGGTGTGGCATGAAGGTTTATTATATAAACTTGAATGCAGTGGTAGACTATATCTGGCAATCTCCTTCATTTGATTTCTAATTTCATATCTAATCGTGAGCAGTGTGTGCTGCTGAATGGAAAGAGCTCAGAATGGAAAAGAATATCACCGGGAGTGCCTCAAGGCACCGTTCTAGGTCCCTTATTTTTCCTTGTGTATATCAATGACATTGCTGAAATATACATAGTGAGATCAAACTTTTTGCTGACGATACTTCTCTTTTTTCTGTTGTTAAAAGCAAGATTAGAACTGCAGATGATCTAAATAGAGATCTTGAAAAGGTTCGTTTGTGGGCATGGCAATCGAAACTGAAATTCAACACCGATAAAACGGAAGAGGTTATTTTTTCTTCGAAAAGAACAAGGCAAGAACATCCTGTGTTGATGTTAGGAGCTGATGAGGTAACGAATAAGTCGGAGCATAAACATCTTGGTATGATCCTTGACTCCAAATTGAGCTTTCAAAGTCATGTCAAGGAAGCTATCACTAAAGCTAGGAGAGGTATTGGTATGATCAGATACCTTTCAAAGTATGTCTCTAGATATGTGCTGGACCAAATTTACAAACTTTATGTGAGACCTCATCTTGACTATGGGGATATAATTTATCACAAGCCTGATCTGGAAATGAAGCTAGACATAACCAAAAGGTTGGAGCAAACCCAATATGCAGCTGGATTAGCGGTTACAGGTGCATGGAGGGGTACCAGCAGGCGTAGGTTGTATGAGGAGCCTGGTCAGGAGAGTCTGTATCAGAGAAGGTGGTACAGGCGATTATGTCATTTCCTTAAAACTTAGGCAGACGCAAGCGCCAATATATCTATTTGATGAAATTCCTCCCGAACGTCCTATTACGTACAATTTAAGACATCAGCGTGAATATGAACCAATTGCTGCGCGTACAGTTCGCTTCTCAAATACACATTTCAAAACGTCCTTTCTGAATGGCACTCGCTGCACAAGAATATCAAAGAATCTCAAACAATTTCTGACTTTAAGCGTAAACTACTAGCAGTAATAAGACCAAAGCAAAGATCAGTTTACAATGTTTATGACAGAATAGGTATAAAGAATTTTACAAAACTGTGCCTAAAATTTAGTCCACTGAATGAGCACAGATTTCGGCACCATTTTGACTGCTTTAGCCCCCGTTGTTTATGTGGAACAGGAGATGAAGATAATGAGCACTTTCTCCTGCACTGCCCCCAATTTGGTCTGGAACGCATATATCTCTTCCGTCAGCTTGCAGAAGCCCCAGATTTAGATATTGCAGACATGGAATCAAAATTTTTGTGCGATTTACTTTTGTATGGAAATGCTTTTTTTTTCTACATTTCATTAAAAATTTACAATACAAATTTACTAGTTACACTACTTACAAAATACTTTACTACACTACAAGACGATGCCACTAGATGCAAAATATCATGACTATTCTGTGGCATCACGAAAAACTAAGACAATAATACATGGGAAAGCAAAAGAAAGAAAACTACATTCTGTCTCAAATTAGACATAAGGTGAAAAATTGTCCGCGATAACAACAGACAAGATGCCTGCCGCCGTTATGGAAAATTTGGAAATGCTGATCTGAATATCATAACAAACAGAATGTTAACTGAAGCTACAATTTCGTTCATTGAAAAGACGAAGCGGTTCGGATAACAATGTTGTAAATATTGCCTGCGCATGTTTCTCCGTGTGCATGATAATAATACCGTCGCAGCGACTCCCCTTTCCCTTTTTATTGTTTTTTTAACTGTTGAATTATTAGAGAAATGTAAATGCCATTCACAGTGGGAACTAGATGACCGCGTGTCTTTTCCCGCTGTGAATGGCACAAGAATAATGTATATTGTTGTGTAGTTGGTTATGATTTGCTTGTATAGGGACGAGTGCAGTTTAGCAGGCGGCGCTAAATGTCATATTCCATTCCTAACCCTAACCCTAACCCTAACCCTAACCCTAACCCTAACCCTAACCCTAACTTACCCTTTCTAACCATAATTTACCCTAACTAACGCTAAATTACACCGAAAACGCTTTTCTGAAACTAACCCTAACCCTTACCGTATACCAAACAACAACAAAACATTCGAATGCCGCCCGCTAAACTGCACTCTAGCCCTTGTATATATATAAAGAAAAATACCTATATTGAGTTTTGAGTTTGAAAACCATTAGTTAAAACACACTTACACTTAGACATTTCTTCTCAGAATTTTCGCTGCCCTCCGGCAGCCTCCTCAGTGAGAATTGAGTTCGATGTTCGTTTGAGTTTGAGTTCTACTAACGTTCGTTTCATCCAGGCTCGATAGATTTAGAGCGTCGAGCGTCGAATTTAGTTTAGTTATTTTTTAATGGAGGGCCCCTTGAAAATCAGCAGTTCTGCTGAAGGGCTACCCTCCCCTTTAGCTAAATGAATGAAATGGAAATGAAATGAAATGACCGAATGTGCGATTTATCGTGGCCCGTCAAAAGTGGATGCTTTTTTGCGCTGTTGCATTTAGAAATTCATAGTGCTTTTTAGAACTTCCTAGTGCTTTTTCACGTCAATCGGCTACTTTCATTTCTGTATATTTTCCCTATTTAGGTAAAGCAAGGTGGTAATCCCAGTGCAAGAAAGGTATTTCCATATTTATTTATGAGGCAATTTGCACATTCATTGCTTGATTTTCAGATTTTCAAACATTCATTGCTTTGCACCCATTTTCAAAAGTGGCGCAAAGGATGACAGGTCGAACTACAGGCCAATATCAGTTCTTCCTTTCATATCTCGGCTGTTTGAGAAGTTAGTTTTCAATCAGTTTTATGAATATCTGGACGCAAATAAATCACTATATGAGCATCAGTCTGGTTTTCGACTCTTACATTCGGTTGCCACAGCCCTTATGGCAAGCACCAACGATTGGTACCTGAATATAGATAAAGGAAAATACACTGTAGTACGGCAGATTTAAGGTTGGAATGTTCGTTTTGTGATAAAAGCATGAGACTTGGTGAATATGGGCAGTTTGACACGCTGAAAAATATTGGATATAGAGCCATTCCGAAAAATGCCCCAAAAGGCTGTCTTTAGACAGGGGCACTGGAGCCCAATCCCTAAAAGTGAAAAACTGGTGTAACTAATGAAACAAGTGACGGATGAATACATTACTTGGTAGTCTTAGCAAGTTTGACATGCTGAAAAGCATGGAATATAGAGCCATTCCTAAAATGCCCCTAGATGCTATTTTTAGATGGGGGCACTAGAGCCCAATCCCCAAAAGTGAAAAACTGGTGTAACTTATGAAACAAGTGACGGTTGAATACGTTACTTTGTAGTCTTAGCAAGTTTGACATGCTGAAAAACATGGAATATAGAGCCATTCCTAAAATGCCCCCAAATGCGGTTTTTAGACAGGGGCATTAGAGCCCAATCCCCCGAAGTGAAAAATTTGAGTAACTAATGAAACAAGTGCCGGATAAATACATTACTTTGTAGTCTTAGCAAGTTTGACAAGCTGAAAAACATGGAATATAGAGCCATTCTTAAAATGCCCCCAAATTATTTTGTGAATTTTACATACCTCCTTTTATGAATGAAAGTTTCTGTCCACAAACCTAACAGCATCACTTCGAAAATAATCGCGACTTTAGTCTACGCAAAGTGAGATAAGTCATGTATGACCCAGAAACTGTTTGATATAGGGGTCCACAGTTGTGGGATAAGCTTCCAGTCTTGACTAGACAGTCAATCAGCCTGACTGAGTTTAAGACCAAAATCAAAGCCTGGAAAGGAAATGAGTGCCAATGCCAGTGTAGACTTTGCCGAAATTTTGTACCATATTTATGTTTTATATGATAGTTTTATCAATTCAATTCTTTGTCATTTGAACCAGGTTGCTTTTATTAGCTGTGTTTGTAAATGTTTTCGTACATACATGTATAGCTATCGTATACTTTTTATGACAACATTGTAAATAAAGTGATAATAATAGTAATAAAAATAGTAATTTTAGACGGGAGCACTAGAGCCCAATTCCCCAAATAAAAAGCTGGTGTATCTAATGGAACGAGTGACAGCGAAATATACGTTACTTGGTAGTCTTACAGTCTTAACAAGGTTGACGCGCTGAGAATCATGGATATACGGCCAATCCCAAATGTTCCTCGATGCTTTATTTACACTATGGCACTGGTGCATGTTTCCCCCAAAGCGAAAGTTTCACGTAACTATTGAAATATGCTGCATCTTATTATACAAAATTCATTATGCAATGGCAGTCTCCAAAAGTTAGTCGCATTGGTTCATTTAAAAAATAATCCTACGTGCTATCCATTGAAAGAGAAAGGTGACTGATAAGATAGTAAAATATTTTCCTTGATTGTATAACTAAAGTGACAGGCATACGATGAGCTCAGCAGTCTCTACTATATTTGCACACAGTAGTACACGCAAGTCCAGCATTGACACATTTGCACTGTCCACCACACCTTTACTTATAGGAGGAGCATTTGATCAGTTCCTGGTAGACCATCGATGCATCAAGAAGTATAGCCCATACGTGACATTGCGGGATGCGGACTCTTCTGATCACGCTGCTATCCCCATTTATCAGGGCACGGGATTTCTGGGCGTTTGACGAGACACTTCCCGCAAATATGAGCTCCTTGGTAGATGACCCATTTAATGTGTTGCGTTTGTGCTTCCCTTGCAGAAGGGATATCATCAACCTGCCTCCGCTTATGAGTAAAAACTTCCTTCCTAGTTGCATTTATGGATCGTTTCGTATAAGAGGACAAAGAAACGTTTGATTGCATATGCCGTTTTCTTACCAATGCCAGCAAATAGTAACACACTCTCACACCCACTTAGTTCATTAAGCAATGCAAACGCTTTTGCGTTTTCAGGGCCAATAGTCAATGCCAGTTGATGAAGAATGAAGCTTGATCAGAACAGTTTATGGTGTCCAGTATGGACTACTCTTCCTTATGCACCGGCGGCCTGCCAGGAACTAATCAAATGCTCATGTAAGGAAAGGTGTGGTTTACAGTTCAAATGTGCGAAGGCCGGGCTTGCTTGTACTGCTATGTGCAAATATAATGGAGACTGCCGAGCCTATCATAAGCCGCTCACTGTAACTATGATATCAAGAAAAATATGCTAGTATCTTCCCAGTCACCTTTCAATTTCAATGGATGGCACTTTGCATTTCTGCCTGCAAATAACAAATTATGAATAACAAGAGATTGCATATTTCAATAGTTGTGTCAAACTTTCGCTTTTGGAGTGTAATGGCCCAGTGCCCCAGTGTGAATACAACTCTGAGGTACATTTAGAAATGGCCATGTATTCCTAGCCTACGTGCAGACTCGACTATCCTAAAGTGTAGATGATAGTCGAATCTACACGCAGGCTATGTATTCCACGATTCTCAGTGCCTCAAGCTTACTGAGACTAACAAATAATATCTTTAACCATCGTTAATTTTCTTTGGGGATTGGGCTCTAATACCCCTGCCTAAAAATAACAATTGGGGGCATTTTAGGAATGGCTCTATATTGCTAAGACTACAAAGTATTCAACCGTCACTTGTTTCATTAGTTACACCAGTTTTTCACTTTTTTGGATTGGGCTCTAGTGCCCCCATCTAAAAATAGCGTCTGGGGGCATTTTAGGAATGGCTCTATATTCCATGTTTTTCAGCATGTCAAACTTGCTAAGACTACTAAGTAATGTATTTATCCGTCATTTGTTTCATTAGTTACACCAGTTTTTCACTTTTGGGGGTTGGGCTATAGTGCCCCCATCTAAAAATAGCATCTGGGGGCATTTTAGGAATGGCTCTATATTCCATGTTTTTCAGCATGTCAAGCTTGCTAAGACTACTAAGTAATGTATCTATCCGTCACTTTTTTCATTAGTTACACCAGTTTTTCACTTTTGTGGATTGGGCTCCTGTACCCTCGTCTAAAAATAGCCTTTGGGGGCATTTTTCGGAATGGCTCTATATCCAATATTTTTTTCAGCGTGTCAAACTGCCTATGTTCACCAAGTTTCATGCTTTTATTACAAAACGAACAAAACCATCATTTTTATGCCGAAATCCTACTAAAAAAACTGTAAATGTATGGAGTGACTGGCCTGGAACTTGACTGGTTCATATCATACTTGGATAATCGTAAACAATTCTGCAGGGTAGATGGCACTTCCTCTGATGTAAAGGGAATAAATTGTGGAGTTTCTCAAGGCTCTTGTCTTGGTCCACTCTTATTTCTGATTTACATCAAGGATTTGCCTTTTTCCCTGGAGAAATCTCATGTCAGCATGTATGCCGATGATACGGCCATTTCCCTCTCTTCAAAAAGCATTGATGACCTACAAAATGACCTAAACTCAGATCTTTTGAAGCTACAGGATTGGTTGCATGCAAACAAACTTTCTTTGAACGTTGTGAAAACGCAGGCACTTATCATAGGCTCTGGTCCAAACATCCGTAAGATCGAAAGCCAGCCTGATGCTCAACCATTTTTTGCAATAGGTGATCAGGACATTGAAATGATTACTAATACAAGATACCTAGGTGTTCAATTCCTCTATACATTTTGTTGAGTACGTCAGATGGAAGATATTTCTTAGAATACTTAATAAGTCCAAGGGCTCGATTTCTGGAGAGTAGATTTCTTCAAAAAAATTCGGGAAATTTCAAGCAGTTTTTTGTCCCGACTGCGTTTTATGAAGGTAGGTAAAATTTAGAAAAATCCTCACGGGTTTCTTTTGTCTCCTTCGCTTTTTAGCCGTCTGATTGGTCCGTGAAAATGAGGCTTTGGCGGTTTCGGCCATGGGCCACGAGCAGTCGGCTATGTACGACGAATGATTCCTATGCTCCGCCAACCCCAATGGTTCATAATCATCATCATTAATTTGTTTAAAGTGTGCTTATAAATACATAAAGATAGCAAAATTGCTGCTAATTTAGGCATACTATTTAGCATACATATCAAAATGAAATAAAGGAAAGAAGTCTGTTTACAGCCGTTAAAAAATATCCCTCGGTTTTCCGTAACATTTTGTGATACGATACAAGGGCACATTTCGGTCGCCACAGCAGCTGCTTTAGGCCAGTGAGGGTTATAATAAATTGATGCGACTTAAAAGTAACAAAAATGCGTTTGACTAAGCGATATAATTCAAAATTGGAAGCTATCAGGTAATAAAAATCATACCAACCAGGTTTGTCGTTATGTAAGCTCGATCTGTTCTTTTAAGACCTCGAGCTCTATGTTTTCCTGCGCAACACAAAGCTAGTTAGTATGCGCATAGTACAGACCACTGGGTCGGTATGGAAACAAAAAATTGAAGTTGATGAAGATAATAGTAGAAACGTATTTTGTAAAAACTCAGATTCAACAAAACCAAATGGCTATCTGTAGTGGCTTCACGAGGGTAATAAACGTTGTAAAAACTTTTTCCTTTGAGCAATACCGAAAATATTCGCTCTCTGCTCTGCCTCTATGCGTGGGTGTTTTGTACCCTCGCCCTCGGGTTATTTTTTTCTGGTATTTCCTCCGGAAACAGTATTTGCATTTATAGGCTTAGTATTTATAGGCTAAGTATTTGATATACTTTTCATAGATGGAGCAGATGAAAGATGCAGAGAAGGTTAGTTGAAGATTCCTGAATTATCATATTTTATTTCTTATGATAAAGCTAGCGGCTTGGAGAAATTTTGGATAGTGGTTTATTTTAGATGATTAATGAGTATTCCTGTTCTATAAGATGATGAAGCCATCAACGCAGAAGTCTCTAGCCTCTGTCCAATTATCTTCACGTATTCGCGACGAAGGCAACACAAGGGTAGATCAAAGCAACTTTTTCTATATATTCAATTTATCTAAAGTAGGCATGCATATTACATCTAAGTAGCTATATAGTAGAAAGCTAATTCAAGCCTAAGTATACTTATATAACACAGAAGAAAGATAGATAAAATATTTACAATTCATCAAAAGTATACGATATCAAACAAATTTATGAAAACTTTTATCATAATAAGCCCAAGTTCGGAATAAAATGCGACACAGCTTGCATGGACAATTTTCTCCGTTCCAATTCTTTATATTTACTTTAAGCTGACCAAGGGATCCTGAATTCCGTATTGTTTGTGGTGACATTTGCCACAAATGTTCTTCATAAATGGAATATGCTTGATGGAAATATTAGAAATTCTGCGACAATTGCCGACTTTAAACGTAAATTGCTTACTTTGATAAGACCGGTAAAAAATTCCTTGTTTGGAGTATTCGATATCTTTGGTGTAAAACAACTGACAATACTTAGACTTGAATTTAATTTGTTAAATGAAGATAAATTCCGGCATGATTTCCAGTGTCCGAGTCCTATGTGTCCTTGTAATACTGGAATTGAGGATAATGTGCACTTCTTTCTACACTGCCCTTTGTTTATTCCTATGCGCAATGATCTCCTTGGAAAGCTTTCGCACCTTCCAGATTTGGATGTAAACAACATGGATTCAGAAGCCCTGCCTAATTTGCTTCTTTACGGTAGCCCAAATTTTGATGAAACTGCAATCGAATGATTTTAGAGGTATCCATAGCATATATCAAAGCAACTAACAGGCTTAACTAGAATGTTCCCGGGGATTCTGTGGGCTGGGGCTGCCGGATGCTGCGGGCTGGGCGTCATTCGGGGGTGCTTGGTGGGTGGAGCTTGGGCCCTGTGGTGGTTGCTGCCTTTGTGGGGCTCTGGCTCTGCTTGCTCGGCTTATTCGGATGATGACTGGTTTGTGGTTTTTGGCGGTGGAGTGGTGGTTTTGTGGCCAGGGGGTGTTTCTGGTCGGTGGGATCTTTGGATTTCTTCGGAAACCTGATGGAAACCTGACGATTGGCGACCCTTTATTCTTGTTTATATTTAGTCTTGTTTGGAGTAAGCTCTTTGTGAACCATGGCACCAGTCATTGGTGACTCACATCCAACCATCTTTGCACAGGTTTTGCACCAGTGCATAGTATTTTTTTACAATAATTCACCTAAACTAAGCTGGTGCATGCTAGTGTCTGTCAAAATGGAATGGTGCCATGGCACACAAAGTGCTAAATAAGATTGTTGTTAAAGAAATTGTTAAGTGCCGTTCATAGCCAGAACCAGATGACGTCATGTCTATTTCTGCTATGGACGGCGCAGAATATTGTATTTTGTATTTTGTTGAGTTTTAACTGTGATATAGGAAAAAAACATAAATGCCATCTTCCTCTTTCTGTATATTTTGGAAAAAGTTTTCTTTGATCTTATGTTTGAATGCATTAATATTGTTTGTTGATTTGATCTCAGACGACAGACTATTCCATGTTTTGGGCCCTAGATAAGATAGGTATTTTTGTCCAGCTTTATTTCTTCGAAATAGAACATCCAATTTGAACTTGGACCTTCGTGTTGTTTGGCCTTAGTTGACTGGATGAAATATCTCAGCACTGTAAGCTGGGGCAGTTTCTCTGAAAAATCTCATTATGTTGACGCAGAGACATTGATCTATCCTGTTCTTTGTAGGGAGCCAATTTATAGCCTTGACCAATACGTGCTGTGTTTTTCAAATTCAGGTAAAAACGAATGCATTTGTTTTGTGCCGTCTGGATTTTTTTGGACATCCTATTTTTCAACCTTCGGATACCAAGAAGTGCATGCATAATCATTGGTAGTGGGCAAAAATTGAAAAATATTCAGCAAACTACGGCAGTGAAGCCATCTCTTCAAATAGGTAGGGAGACAATTTCAATGATTAAGGACACTAAATATCTTGGGGTATATGTTGTGATCAACATATGAGCTGGGGTGTAGAGATAACTAATATGATTAAAAATCGTTTATTTCAATGCGCTATTCCAAACAATGCCTCCCAATAAAGTCAGTGCAGACAATGTATAAAAGTCTTGTAGAACATTACTTTCGATATTGTTGCCCAGTTCATGGTAAATCACGGCAAAAAGACAAGCTATAAAAGTTACAGAATCGTGCGGCCAGAATTGTAACCAATAGCCCTTATAACGCTTCCGCTCTTCCAATTATAAAGCAACTAGGCTGGCAGACAGTGAATGATTTGATTATATCGAAACATTGAAAATGGTATACAAATGTACAAATGGTGAGGCTCCTTCATATCTTACATGCCTGTTCGACAGGTTGTCAGAAACCAATACTCGGGAAATTCGGAACACTGAAACCGATTGCTGTGTCCCATTTCTACGAACAACATTTTTTTCATTTTTTTTTCATTTATTCTTTATTTAATGTTGGTTTACAATAGTATAAATAAATACTAATTAAGACCAACCTACATACATAAATACTTAAATCTAAAAAAAAATCAACTAGTACCACATCCTGTTTTGTTATTGGCATATTCTGCAGGTGCAATGTTCTCCGGCCCAATTTTTTATCTTATCTTTAAAACGCTTGAGTGTCGGTTCTTCTTTGATATTGTCATCAAGGGTATTCCAAAGGAAACTTCCCCTGAAAGATAAAGACTCAGCTCCATAAGATGTTGTCTTTGCCTTTGGAAGTATGCAAAGATTTTTTTTCCTCAGGTCATAGGCCACATATTTCTTCTCATGAAATTTCCATACAATCGATGGATTCATATTATTCAATGACAAGTATATTTCAGTCATCAATTTTTGCAAATTTTTAACGTGGATCGTGAAACTGTTACTGCGAGCGAGTAACGATTGAAACGAAGATTCGTAGTCATTATGGAGGATCTTTAATGCACGTTTATGCGCGCGATCTATTTTTTGTTTGCACCTTTATTGCAGAATAGCCATATCAAAGGGCAATAACTGAAATTCGATAAAATCACCACATTGCAAATTGATAACATATGGCCAAAAATGCTTTTCTTATAGAGGGGCAAAATTGTGGAATGACCTGGACACAAAATCAAAATTATCGAAAACACTCAAACAATTTAGATCATGTCTCGAAATCTCCAGAACATAAAGGACCCTTTTAGATTTTTAATACTTTTCTGATAATTTTATCTTTACTTTTTTTTCTTAAATAATCTTAGTTAAAGTATTTGAATTGTAATTTAGAATTTTACTTTTTTCTTTCTACAAGGCAGTATGTAAAGCAATGTTTATAGAATGAATGAATGAGTGAATGAATGAATGATTGAATGATTGAATGATTGAATGATTGAATGACTGAATGACTGAATGAATGAATGAATGAAATGAATAGTGTCGTTCCGTTGAGTAATTTGTAGGAAGCGTAGTAACTTATCTCGTGAACATTTTTTAACGGAATATAGAAAAAAGAGCCTATGTGTTACAGGGTTAACTTTTCTTTTTTTTAACTGATAAAATACATAACAGGAATTTGGTATTTTTCTGCAAGATTTGGCAAATACTTGATAAGCAATAGGGACTTTAATGAAACCTCAACTGCTCCAAATATTTTGTTTGTTCGATTTTCAGCTGAAAAAAAGGGATGCAAAGAGCAAGCTAGATGAAATTGGTGCACTCTTTAAACCGGTACAAGAACAAAAGATATCTGCAGGTATGCACATGTCTCCTTTTTTTCTATGATCAATTAAAATATACCGGGTGTCTAAAAAAAAAGTTTGCCTCACGGAATGAGTACAATAGTATAGTTATTGAATCCCGTCCGGCGTCTAGTGTGCAATGTTTTTTCTTCTGCAAATTTATGCAAATTTCCCAGTCTTATGTCATGGCTCAAGAGGCTATTTAGGGAGTGATGAGGTATGGAGTCGTTGATCTGAGTCGCTGTGGGATCAGATCATCACATCCAGCAGCTAGGGACGCTTTGATCTTGATGGGGGTTAAATGCAATTTAAGTCCGGTTAATACGACCTCGGAGGTTTGCTGGGTTGTTCTTGGCTTGGATCTTGGTTCCTTGGTCCGGGTTTTGGCTGGGGCGTGGAACTGTTCCACTGACTTGGATAAATGGCAGATCTGTCTAATTAATTGGGTAGTATGAATCATCATATCTACAAAACAGGATGCATTAATCACTAGGCGACTCATCAGACCGCCCAAGGATTGATTTCGATGTCTCTGCCGGCACGTCTTATCTGTGGATCTGTCAAGCTATACCGGGTGCGCCAAAATAAACTATGCACGTTTGGCAGGCCATAATAAATCGTACACTGGACTGATTTTGAAGATTTATAATTTAATCTTTAATAGAAAGCCTGAATTAGATTCTTGGACTTTTTGCAAATTTTTCTGTCCTCTTTTTTTGGAGCTAGAAGCGAGTTTCTTAAAATGTTCGTTTTCGAAAACATTGAAAACGATCAAAAAACGTCGATCAAATTTTAAAAGATTCAATATGAATTAACAAAGAGAAAACGTTTCAGGGGGATTTGGGGGGTTTAGTACGAACTCTCGTATAGCAGATTACAATTCGTCGATTTCTGAATCGCAAATCACCACGAACGAGTTCTCTCTTTGTCCATTCATGTCGATCATTTAGGAAACTTGATCGATGTTTTTCAATCTTTTTCAGCGTTTTCGAAAACTAAGATTTTAGGAAACTCGCTTCTAGCTCTAAAAATTGAAAGTGATAAAATTTGCAAAAAATCCCAGTATCTAATTCAGGCTTTCTTCTAACGATTAAGTCATAAATCATCAAAATCGATCGAGTGTACGATTTATTGTGGCCTGCCAAACGTGCATAGTTTATTTTGGCGCACCCGGTACTCTGAGTTATTTCAACCGACCTCATGTTGTAAATTGAAAGCTTAAGGTTACTGTAACCGTTCAGACGGTGATTAAGAAACTTTGTTTACCATGGCCGTTTCTCAAAATATACCAAATAAACCTATAGATCATTCGATGCAGAATTAAACGCAGAATATCATGAAAATATGCGCAGTCGATTTAAAGAAAGCACAAATGATTTATTCCAGATTTTCGGCAAAATCGACCACCCTAGCGAAAAAATCTTTGTGTACCCCAGTGACCATCGTTGGACTGCGACTATCTATTTACCATAGACTTAAGGTCTTGAACTCCAAAACCGTGTCACGGATTTTTGATAAAATGTACTGTCTAAAAATAATGCCCTTTTAAATTTGTGTAAATTTCTGAAATGCCGTTTTCAACTTTGAAACCTCTGTAAAAATCGGACCCGTGGATCTGTAGAAATTCGCTGACACGGTTTCGTAGTGACATGCTTTGTGACCATGTGGGCCATGTTTCAAGCCATTTGATTGGTCTGTTGGGTACACAAAGATTTTTTAGTACCTACCAGTACTCCAGAATCCTGTTTCGAGAAATCAGGCTTTTATCAAATTCAGGAAAAAAGTGCGTGAAAGACGGTTATGCTTGTAATTGCAAACATGAAACCACAGGTCAAGCAATAAGGCTTAAGCGCGGTGTAGGTAAAGTTTTTTATCAATAAAACCATAAAACAGCAACGAGGGATTTACGAATGTGGCTGTGACGAAATTCCGCTTGATGTGAAAATGGAGCAAGGGATGTTGCAGGTCATGCTGAAGGAAATGGAAAACAAACTTTTTATTTACAGCAAACGATCGACCATCTTTTGGACTTATTGGGAATGGCTTCTTTGTGCTTTTTGATGGTCAGTCATTATTAGTGCAGTAAATTTCCCAGCTGGCACCGAGGCCCTAACGCTTCTTTTTTTCATCGATAATTTTTAAATCGCTGTGGCATTCCTTGCAAACCGAGGTCGCATTCAATTGGGTTTCTAGTAAGGATAAACTTATCAAGAAAAGGTTCGCTGATGATTCAGATGCGCTTTCTTCGTTTGTGTCCTCTTCGTCCAACTCATCCAACTCCGATTCTGATCCCTCCTCATCATATAAACTTTCCTGGTCAAACCACGACCCCTTATCTAATGACGCAAGATTCGTTTTCTCTTCTCTTTGAAAGGATTTTTTAATTCTTTTTCTAAACTTTCGTCGTTTTTTCTGCGCCCAGTCAGATTTTCGAAAACGCCCCATTGCGAATGAATCAGTTGCGAAAGCAAAAGAGTTTTTGTTAAACAAAGAGCAAATATTATATCCGTGCGGATTAAAATTATTGCCTTCTAAACCACAGGAGTATGAGAATCATTCGCAAGGTCAAGTGAGTTTACCTTAATCGCCTAATGCTGTTCGCGCAATTTTTGAGAAACAAGAGTTCTTCTTTTAAAATGCTCAAATTTGCAAGTAATTGGGTTCGTTTTGTGAAGTGAGGTGGCTAAAACCGTACTGGAATACTTGGAACATCAGAATATGACGAAAACGAAAAATCGAAAAATTCTCCTTTGAACCGTTACAGTAACCTTAACTTCATGACGAAATTCTCCCACCCTCCCTGTCACTCCTTATATTTGCGTTATTGAGTTTATTGTTTTTTGAGTTACTTTTTTAGTTTTCGTTTTAGCAGTCGGACTTCCTGACAGGTGCATTAGCCGGAATTTTCAGATGATAAACAATGATAAACATGATGTGATGTTACCTTATTTTCAGATGGCAAATGTTTCTGAAACATTTTGTTCATTTCAAAGGTTGTTTATCGCAAAAATCATCAATCGTTGACGCAAAGTCTATCAATTTTTTCACGGAATCTTCTGGCATCTATTTTCGCACACAGCTTTGCTTCATTTACGTCAGTTCTTGTTACTTTCCTTTTATTAAATTTTATTTCAAATTGAAAATTGTAAGCACCAATCATTGGTGCCTGTGTCTTCTTTTACCATGACAGGTACATTGCAATACCAGAATTATGCTTTTGTACTTTTGATTACATGGAAAAGATGCTTTGCTTCACATTATTGCTTCGAACGTGCAACGTAGCAATCATTTTAAATGGATTAACCATTAAACGCTCTTTATCCTGATAGTGATGGTAAAGTTAGCTAACGGCACAGCCAGCTTTATTTCGGACAGAGACAGTGGTTTTTTGTACTTACGTTGCTGTTTTCCTATCAGGTGCTGATCCAAAGTCAGTTCTTTGCGCATTTTTCAAACAAGGACAGTGTACTAAAGGCAACAAATGTAAATTTTCTCATGACTTGAGCCTTGACAGAAAAGGAGAGAAAAGAAGCTTATACGTGGACGAAAGGGATGGTCAGAAAGGTAAGCGAGTTGGATGTATCTTATTTGTAATTTTGAACCTACTTAATTCTGAAAACATTTGACTTCGTACAGACAAAATTATTTTTCTTTTATAGATCCGCTAAAGAATTACAATACACATTACTTATACTACCTACAAATTTCTATACAATACTACTGGAAAAAATACCCCTAAGAGCCAAAGGCTGTGACTACCCCTAGGCCATTTAGAAATGGAGCAAAGAACTACTAAAGTTTGTCTCAAATTACTTGCCACAAGAAATATCTGCGATCAAGTTGACTTAAATTGTTTTGGATGGGTAATTTAGGCATTATCGCAAATATTGCGTGGCATCTAATTTGAGGTTGACCTTAAAATACACGACTTGACCAAAGAAGAACAAAAGCAAAATGAAATAAATGGGACATGCAACATGGTGGGTGTGGTTGAGTTCTTTGGGATTTTCTAACCGAATCGACCAGATTTGTGGTTACGTTTTAGAGTACTCAAATACAGCTACCAATGACATAAACCATGATTTTGAGTTGATCAGTAAATGGGCTCACGATTGGAGGATGTCCTTTAATCCTGATCCACAAAAGCAAGCAGTGGAATTGATATTTTCAAAGAGAAAAACTGAAGCTAATCATCCTGTAATTATTTCAATAACACACCAATGATGCTAGTAGCCGAGCACAAACATTAAGACTAGTCCTGGACTCAAAGTTGTCTCTTTCTACCCGTATTAAATTAGCTATCTCCAAAACAATTATGTTCAGAAAATAACTACGCTTTCATCGAACACACAAATATTGAGGCATCAAAACATCTTAATAAAAGTTTACTTCATCTTAATAGGGCTGGTGATAGTTTGTTTGAAAGTAATTTAGTTCGTGCTCTTCGCTATTGACTAGATCGTCCTATCGACAGAGTGGGTGCATGCTTGACCCCTGCGCAGCAGGCTCCTCCATCAGCTATCCCACACAGTTCCTCCGAAAACCCAGTGTCTGGTCTAGGACATAGGAAAGGCATGGTGATCGCATCTTTGAATGTAAATAGCCTTTTACCTCACATTGACGAGATTCGCACCCTTGTAAAGGATCTTGGGATACACATTTTGGCCATCAATGAAACAAAGCTTGATGATAATATTGATGATGATCTTGTCAGTATTTAAAGCTTTTATGTCTCTATATAAAGACCGGCAGCCTCGTTTTGCTCATTCGACAATCACCGGCTTTGTGAACGGATGAACTAAGGCGCGAACTACTGGTGTTGTGGCTGGAAAATTGAGGTGACATCAAAAGAAACCGCGCGTTCATGAGCTCCGCACGCTACGCTCTCTCGTGACAAATGATTAAATGTCTGCCATTATCTTTATATAGCGACATAAAAGCTTTAAGGCTTTCGTGTCATTCCTGTGTTGAGAGCAAAATCTGAGTTTCTTAATATTTTGTCAACGAATTTTTCGCACTGACTTGGGATTTAGAGCTCGATTGGATGTATTCTGCTGCACGAGCGTTGGCTCTATCCAGGGATGGCACCTGGGGGGCACGGGGGCAGAAGCCCCCACGATTTCGTCAAGCCCCCCATTGGCATTTAAAATTTTGAAAATAGTGCTGTGGCGCAGTGGTGTAATCCTCTGACTTTGCAGCCAGAATAGTCAGGCGGAGTGGGTTCGATACCCGGTAGGACCCCACCGCTTGAGCGTCATGACAAGGGGTCGCGGACTCGATTAGGTCTGCTCTATTTCTGCGATCCCAGCGCTTGGCGCTGAAAAACGCAACTTCACCTTCACCTTCACCAGTGCTATCTCAGTGAACTTGAATGGAACTTGAAAGGCGTGGTTTCATAAATATTTTCTCGCTTCGCTCACTGTCGGCACTCTGACAGTATTTGCCCCCTAGCAGTTCTTCCCTGGCGCCATCTCTGGTTCTATCTTGGCAGAAATTTAACATTACTTCAGTCATAAAAGCAATGTCTTCCCTCGTGATTTTGAAAATAGGGTCCCTTTTTGCTGGAAAAGGCCCCTTTTGCAAAATAAGAGAGTTTGTTTATCTGATTTTAATTTTCGAATGATGGAGATCCCTACAATTGAATCCTTCCGTGTTAGTAAACTTAGTAAAAGAAATAATTACAATCAAGAGTGAACTCTGATGGTGAACAAGGGGCAACTTTGCAGCAATAGTAAAGGTTGTTTGCAATTACTGTTCAGCGTGTGCTTTGAGGCTTTTATCAAAATATCTACTCAACGATAGGACCTATGACAACCTACACTTTGCATAAATCTTTTCTAATTTTAAAGGAAATCTATGCATATACAAGCCTTTGACAAAAATAACACTACCAAAACAACAGGCCGTTACACGTGCCGTGCCATATTTGGGTAATTGGCTTGAGCCACTTTTTGCTTACATTTTCCCTCTGAAGTTTCAAACTTTTGTCTGGTAGATATGGGATGAAGAGAGGCATTCTGAGCCGAAGAAGAGAAATTCACTCGAACATCTCCTTGGGATGCTAGTTCATGAATTTACTATTACCGAGGGGTGTATTATTCTTCCGAAAAGACGTACGAGATATTAAAAAAATATAGGATTTTAAGGGATTTTTTATGGATTTATGTTTGAAAAATGATTTTGACCGGCATTTTGACAAAGCTGTACGAGATTTTGACAGAGTGATTCGTCCCTTAGTTTTAAATGGTCAAGATTCCATTTTTAGTACATAAATGATCATGGGATCGGGGCAAAACTTGAAATTGCATTCAAAATGAAAAAGGAAAAAGGAAGACTTTCTCTATCCTGTTCTATTATTTTTTTCAATCTTGTTTCATTTTTTAATTTATTGGCTCAGTACACTCTTTTCTTTTTATAAGAATAATGTTTATAAGAATTTTCAGGCTCAGAATCATCCAATTTTTAAGAATATTAAGAATGTTGCTCAGCCTCAGCTCGCATATTTGTGTCTCATTTTTCTGCAGTTGCCTGTTTTTCGATGTTCATACTTCTAGAGAATCGCATAACTGACATACTGTATTTCATTTTTCAAAAGCTTGGTTTCTATTCGGGGCGGCTATTTCCTTTGGAAGCTTTAAAAAAATAAGAATACTCTTAGAATATATTCAGGCTCAAAATGAAAATTGGGGAAAATACCGGGTGAGTCAGAAAAAAGAATCCCCGTTTGAAAGGTCACGGCTCCCTGGATATCAAAACAATGACATCGGCAAATATATAGTTTTATGGTAGAAATGTTCAAATCTACTATCAAATTTACCTGACTGAAATCGGCTACTCCATCCGGAAATTATGAGGGATTTTCTCCAGAAAGCCTTTCAAAAAACCTTCAAAACGTTAACATTTCTGCCTTACAATGCCTTACAGCAATGACTTGTGAACGCTTTAGCACGTGCTATACTCTTGTGAGGATGAACAACTGCTCCCCCTTGTATCGATGCCCAATTCAGGGGGATTCCATTCTCCCAAGAGGACAAAATACATGAATTTATGCGAGTGTCATCAATTTTAGGAAGGAAAATGTGCTCATTGTTTTCATTCGTTTTTGCAGGTTTTTGAAGGGGCTTTCTGCAGAAAATCAACCATATCCACGGGAAGGAATGGCCGATTAAGGCCGGGTAAATTACTGAACCTAATTGAACATATTGGCAATAAAACAAGACATTTTTCAATATTATTGCTTTGATATTCATGGAGCAGTGGCCTTCCAAGCGGGGATCCTTTTCTCTGACTCATCCTGTAGCATTCTCAGAAATACCCTTGCTACAGAGTCCTTGGAAGATTCTTGGATCCAAAAGACATCATTACCAAAACACGAATTAGATGTGAATAAAAGATACTACCGGGTGACCCAGAAAAAAGTGACCCAACGCAATCTGTTATCGAAAAAAAAGTAAGTGGCCGATTGAAATATTTCAAGCGTTGTTCTGTTGCTAAAAGACTAGCCTACATTATGAGTATTTTTTGCAATTTTTTTGGGCACGGAAAAGTTCCCAAATTAAGGATTTAGAGGAAAAGGGCAGGCTTGATATCCTCAAAAAGTCGTCAAAAACAGGGGATCGATTTGAAGCCATTTCAGGTTTTCAAAACAACGAGGAGCGTGTTTCATTTTACCTGAGAATATCTTTAAGTACCTAGGGACTATAAACTTGCTCTGAAGACTTCCGACTGGGTTGCCTATTCCCAGGTTGAAACGAAACACGCTCCTCGTCGTTTTGAAGATCTGAATGGCTGTAAATCAATCCCCTGTTCTTGACGACTTTTTGAGAATTTCAGGCATGCACTTTTCCTCGAAATTCTTAATTTTGGAAGTATACCGTGCCGAAAAAAATTGCGAAAAATACTTATAGCATAGGCTAGTCTTTTAGCAACACAACAACGTTCGAAATATTTCAATCGGCCACTTACTTAATTTTCTGTAACAGATTGCGTTGGGTCACTTTTTTCTGGGTCACCCGGTAGAAAATTCTCGAAAAAATTCAGAAAAACTTGCTTCTCAGAACTAAATTTGGATCTAGTCTAGAACTCAGGGGAGAGTATAAAGGTTTGTCAACCTTTCAGCCCATCCATCATATCTGCAGATCTGCATAACCTCTTCTTCGAAACAGTTTCTTACCAAAACATTGCTTGTAGGAAATGCTAGCCAGGCTCGCTTAATGTTGATTCAAGAAATTAAAAACTAGGAAAGGCAAGACTGCAGGATCATCATTGAAAATCTTTGAAAATGCAAAGAAGCTGGAGTTCAGGTCGAGAATACTATTTCCAAGACAAAACGCACGAATTAGAAGTGTTCCTTGCTGCCTTAGGCCTATGTTTAATAGCATTCGGTCAACTGTTGATGTCTCTTCAGCCAGATAATGTTTTGAAAGAAACAGGACATAAACCAAAACCTAAGGTAAAAATTTCACAAAAATGAATTTTGCTCACTAGTCTCCAAAAACCCGTAGCTAACTTTCTCGGTACTTTCTCCCTATTTACCAGGGAGCTATATTGTATAGCTCCCTGCTATTTACCTTTTCCACAATACTGTCACTGCTTCTTTCTTTTCCTTCCATCAAACCTTCGCCACAGCAACAAAACTTCAAAACTCAACCGTCGTAACGAGAAGTAAAGAACGCGAATTGATTCCATTTTCGAACGCTTTGCGTACGTCACGTAATATTTGCAGTCTCGAGGGTGCTTTGAAGTACCTTTTTGACCCGAAAGTACCCTGGGGTTTTCTAGAATACCCTCAAAGTACCCTATAGGGTACTGCAGAATACCCGAGAGTAAATCTTGGCCTTCAAATACCCTAGGGTTCTATAAAATACTTCTCAAAACCAGCTTATTTCTGTGAGTGCACTGGTGGATTTGCTAGCATCTAGTGCCTCGATAAACTTCATAACATTTCAAGGGTAAACATGGGAAAACTGGAATTTCTGCTCATAATTGACCTCACGTTTGTAGTGCAGAAACATATGTATCTGAGTATTTTTTTTATGTAAATTTCTGGCAACATACTTTTCTCTGTTCTTTATGATACCAATTTTTCCAAACAGTTTTATGGCTATTTTATCGAGTTTTTATTCTTGGGAAACACATCATTGAGAAGTATGACATTTTAAAAACAGGCCTAAATTCACAGCTCTTTACAGCATGGATGATGCTGTTTTAGTTTGTCATGTTCCTAGAGGATCATGAGGATCTTATGATCGTCTTTCTTCTACTGTTTTTCCTGAATGTCAGGAACCTTGTTATAGAATTTAGAGCTTTTGGGGGCCTTTGATTAGAAAAGAGGTCATCTTTAAAGGATTTTTTGGAAAGTTAAGTTAAAGTTGCAATTTGTGTATAGACATGGGAGCCTGGGGGAGGGGCTAAGATCTTAATCCTCCAAGTTTTTCAAAGAAACAAACAGAGGAAACAAACTTTTTCAGGATCCTGCTAGGGTGTTATGACCTGCTAGGGTTTTATGACCTCGTAAATCTTTTAGGCATTGGTTGCTCTGTTTTTCCTCCTTAACGATTGAAGCTGGGCTGCCAGGTTTTACACGCCACTTTCGTGTAAGACCTGGCAGTTCGTTATCTCATGCAAAAATCTGTTTCTCGTGCTTCTACGCCCTAAGAATTTTCACTGGATGAACTGTGTCTTGGTAATATTCCCTGTGCCATGGGACATGATTGCTTACAAGGTCTTCAGCACTGATACTTCCCAGGTAATTTTTGATTACAAAGTCCTTTGTAATCTAAGAAGGGGCTCCGATGTCAGTCAGAAAGTCAGAAAGTCAGAAAGAAAGAAAGAAAGAAAGAAAGAAAGTCCGTCACGCTCGTTAAAACAATTAATTAACGTTTTATCTCTGCTAATTGGCACTGAAGTAAAGAAAGCGCACAGAAAGCGCATGCAAGACAGAAGTTTCCCGCGATCCTATAGCAACGTTTGACGTCGGCTTATTTCATGTTAGACAGATTTGACACCGTAAGATGGATAAATCACCATGATGTTTACCCTGGCACAATAACAAATTTACTCAGAATTGGCACGTTCTTTACTTCATTAGCAGCTTAATGATGTTAAAACAATCGTTTTCTAGAACGAACGCATCATTAGCCACTTATTGATAGTATTCATTATGCAAATACGTCAACCTTGGGGGATGATGTAACCGGCGGCCTGCACAGAGGCTAGCATTCGCAGCATCACCGAAGGTAGAGGGACCGTCCTCCTACACAGCTACGGATGCAAACGTCGCAGGTGAAGTTGAGGGAAAGGTCCAGAATTCCAGCAAACAATGGCCCCATTGACTGGGGGAAGGCACATGATCACACTGAACTAAAACATCTTCATGCATATGATTCTGCACGGAGGTTATTTTCGTGACTGCTTGTCTCAAACTAGATGCCCGCGAATAGAAACATTCTGCAGGGTTCTGCATAAACATAAGTAATTTTGCATTATCAGAAATCTCACATGACATCTAATTTGAGACATACAAGGCGCTTGATTTTCTATTGAAGGCGACTTTAGCAGCAACACTCATCTCTCTGACTGTAGCTAAAAACAGCATCAACGATCATTTGGGGTTGTGAAGAAATCAATTTTCAGATTTTCTTATGCTTGCTTAGCTCAGGACGGACTTTGTAATCATCCAAAAGGATCTTATGTTTTAAGATGGCAAAATCATGATCACAGTAGCTTGCTCGCTCCGTGACAGAATGTAAACATTTGTCAAACGCATCAGGGTCTGGAGATCTGGGAGATACTTCCCATCTAGCATCTCATAGCAAAATCAAGTTTTCCTTTTTATCATTTAGAATTTAAAACTAGTAGCTTGAGCAAAGCTCTCGCCTCGCATTCTCTTACTGCGTTAATTTTTCGAGACCCTGCCCCATTTCGATTTTTAGTCTCTAAAATCTAAAATCCATAAATGTTTGCGCGATTTTTTTAAAATTACTCTCTATATATAAAAACATTATCAACACATTCGCCTGGAAAAATTCTTGCTGTCACCCTCAAAGGAAATGAGAGCAAACTAATGAAATGGAAAGTTAGGGAAAAGAAATATACATGCTGTAAACAGGGCTGATTGAAAGCCGCCGGTGCTGTGTATGATGTGTTTGGAGCTAAAAACAATATTTTTAGTATATACTGAACATAAAACAAAAGAATTGGATAATCAAAACGATATTTCTTGGAAAGCAATTCTTTAAAAAGTATTTGCGTGACGAAAATTCAACGCACCGCCCTTTAATACTGTAGCTGTTAGAGCTATGAGCTAGAGCGTTTTTATGGCTTTCGATGATTTTCCAAGTCAGTAAGAAAAATTTTTAACCCAGATTGGTGGTTTTTAAATAAATTTTGCATTTTAATATTTGAAGCGATTGGAAACTTCTCTGGTAAACTGATGGGCATAATGGGCGACGAAATTAGCAATTAGCAGCACTCAGACTTCATAACCTCAAATCTGAATCAAAAGTCCCTTTGCTTTGGTTTCATTGTAGATTTCCTCTCTAGACACAGGACATCTGAAAAATCAAAGCATAATTCAAAAATTTCAAACTAGAAGGTGCTGAGCGAACGAAATAGAAGGAAGGAATGTAAATAGAATCATGAAATTTGCAATACTTGAAAGAATCAATTGGAGATATGCACAGACCATCTCGTTGGGTTTCAATGCAAATGAACAGAAACTTCATTGAAGGTCAAATCATGATAAAACAGATGTCAGCGAAGATATTTCGCGCAATTCCAATTTCATTACTAGTCGTCAGTCTCCTGAAATTTAATTTCTCTTGCTAGCCGGCCATAATGGGCGACCGGCCATAATGGGCGACGCCACTCTAGATCGGCCATTTTGGTGCCTGAGCTATTTTCAAAAGGCAAATTCACAGACTAGCAAGTGGATTGAAAATATTCGTTCCAGGAAAATTTCAGATGGTGTATATTAACAAGTGACGAAGCAATTCGGAATTTTTCATACCAAAATTTGTAAAATAATTTTAATCTGCTAAAATTGCACAAACATACAGTTTTGTGCCATTTTGATACGATATTCTTTTTCAAATGGAGCTCGTGGATATTTTTATTTATTTCAATCTGACTTCTAACATTATTATAGCACAAGATTATCATTTTTGGTTAATGTGCTTTTGCCGTTTTAGCAGGAAAATTCATATAAGTCCCCTCCAAAGTGGCTTAATTCAGAACTTTTCATTATCATGGCCGGATTTTGACAAGCATCTACACAACGTTGCAAGGTTCAACTTGCAAATAATTTTTTTTGCTAATGATAGGCTGCATCTGAAATGATTTTCACTCAGCAGAATTTGTTACGAGTCCTGTAATTGAAATTAAAAATCATTGAAAGTGCCACTTCATCTTTGATTGAGCTGTCATCAAAAAAGTCAACCAGCCATAGAAAATTAACCGTTCAAGTTATGCAGCTGACATTTGAAATTTGACCTTGTCTTTAGGTAAGAATGAAATGAACCAAATTTGAAGGCGTTTCTCAAACATATTCACATATCTTTGTTCTATTTATATTGAATGACTGAGTGACATCCTGGTTGCGAAATGGGTAATATGACTGTTGAAGTGGTAGGATTGGATTCTTAGTATAAACGGGAGTTAGATTATTAAGAATCTTGTAAAACAAAGTAAGTTGTCTCTCCGCTTTCGGCAGCTTAATGATTACGTAAACAAATGATTCGTGGAACAAGATTTGAAAATAGCCTTAAATGACGGACTCATCATATTAAACCCATAAACGCAAAAAAAACACCGAAATCGGTAGAAAGGTGACTGTTAACTCCTGTAAAAAAACAATAGCCAAAATAAACCTGTAACAAGAGAAAAAACTGTTAAATCCTGCAAGAGAAAACCGAATGAATCTTAAACCTGGAAGGAAAGTAATAGGTTAGTAACTCACCAATAACTGCTGTAAAGAACAACGTGAAATGACCAAAGACGCGTTTCGTCGCACTCTCAGTGGCGAAGCTAGCGATCATGCTGGTCATGCTCAGCATGACTAACAATTTTCAGAGATATGAGTATTTTTTAAAGCAAAAAAATTATCTTTTTTGCAAAAATTTTCTTAAAAATCGTAACATTGATGTCATAGTACATCATATGATCACATAATAAACCTCCGCTTCTCGACAGTCTGATACCTTGCTCCCCTGTGTTAACTCGTGCTCGAGTCAGAAAGCAAACCCTATCATAGGGTTTCTATACCAATTTTGTAGCTTTGGAAGCCTTCCACTTTGCAGTTATTGTCAAATTTCGCTGTTTTCCATACTGGTTCCCTATGTTAAGGAATGCTATTTGAAATAGCAGGAGTTTCGTCATTATAATGATAAACCTAGCAATGATTTGATTGGCTGGATCTGATTTTACGCCTGCCCATTGCGCCAGTTCTAAACCCAAAGGCATGCTCCGGTTTCACGGCATGCCCAACATTGAAACAATAGAAATGATGACGAAAGAGACACTGTCTTGTGATGATTGCACTCTAACTGACGGGCCTAGACATAGTTCAAGCTCAACGAACGTTCACGTTTCATTTTGGAGAATTATTATTTGAATTTTTCTTATCATGGGTTATGAAGAATCGTCATTTGAAGTCCTTCCTGAGGGGGACATTGTCTCCCAGCTGTTGATGAAGTCTTTTGCAGCAAGAATTGTCAGCGAGCAGAAGGCTATCATTAACCAGAAGCCAACTCCGAAGCTTGTCCTGAAGACGAAGGACAGGTCATTCCAAGAAGTCTGGTACTCCAAGAAAGATTGGTTGTGTGGCAGCGAAGGCTTGAAACGCCTTTTTTGTTGGCCATGTTTGCTATTTTGACCCCTTCGAACTTCTCAAACATGGACTGAAACAGGCTACAGCAAACAAAACAGCAAACAGACTATAATCAGCAACAAATTATGATAATAATTAATACTGCAAGCGTAAACAGAAAAGTTCTCTTGGAAAGTTCCTTCAATCAGCGACAAATTATGATTATACTGCAAGCACAAACAGGAAAGTTCTCTTGGAAACAGGAAATTTCCTATAATCAGCAACAAATTGAAGCAGTGGATAATCATCTGATTGGATGCATAGATATGATTGGTCAGTAGTTCCCTAACCAGCAACAATATTATGATAATACTGCAAGCACAAACAGGAAAATTCTCTTCAAGGGACAACTGACCAATCATATCTATGCATTCAATCAGATCATTATTTACTGGTTCAATTTGTTGCTGGTTATAGGAACTTTTCTGTTTGTGCTTGCAGAATTAATCATAATTTGTTGCTGATTAAAGGACACTCCAAGAGGACTTTCCTGTTTGTGCTTGCAATATTATCATAATTTGTTGCTGACTAAAAGAACTTTCCTGTTTGTGCTTGCAGTGTTATCACAATTTATTGCTGATCAAAGGAACTTTTCAAGAGAACTTTCCTGTTTGTGCAAGGTATATTTAGGATAAGGGTGCTCAGGCTGGGGTACAACAGCAACACATCAACCCAAAAAATTCTGCCATGAAAATAGACCAAAAAAAATTATTTTTCTGACCTTACATACCCAAAATTTATTCAGTATGTTAATCTGCAGAAAAGTGGCCTCACTGATTAGATTTCTCAGAATGTGTTTGGAAATCTAAGCCTTTTCTATTTTAGTTCTGTTACTTGATTCTAAGTTTGTTTGTAAATTATATTTTTCACAATTTTACTTGTTCTCATATTTGAGACCCAAAAAAGTAAGCAAGAATTTCAGCAACCCAAAAAAATAACTGTACAAATGATTGACCCACAAAAATGATCCTTGCCCAAATTTTAGACCCAACAGAGTAACCTGTGCACCTCTATCCTGAATATACCAGAGTACCCCCCCCCCCTCTCTCTCTCTGGGGTTTGTGCTTGCAGTATTATCATAATTTCTTATAGAGGAGAAGAACTTTCTTCCACAACAGCCAATCTTCTTGCAAGATCAATTGTAATGCAGTTTTGATTACCCCCAGTGCCACTGTTGCCAATGAGCTGGTGGGGTTCCTTCTGCTTAAAAAAAGAAAACTCAAGCAATGGGCATTCCCATGACGTGGGGCTTTAGCTTAACTCAATGACCTTTTCATTGAGGACTAAACATGCCTGGCAACTGTTCTCCTCAAATGATTCCATAACATCTAGAGCACTGACATAGTCCCTGCCAAATCTTTAATAAAGGTCTACATGATGTTTCACTGAGATGTCAAATTTGAAACAAAAATATTTGAAAACAATTTGCGGCCTACAATTTGTAAAAATAAGACTTTTCTACGTTTTATTTTTGCAACTTTATTTTCTTCTCTGCAGCAACAGGTGTTTTCTGATCTTCTTGTAAGAAGGGCGTTTCCAGGCCAAAAGGGTGTGGTCCCAAAAAATTTTTCGGGGGCTGCGCGCTCTCATCAGTTTGGTTCGTGCGAAGAACAAATCAACAATAAAACAGGCCACTTTTATCAGAAGACAAACAAAAGGAAATTGAAAATCACACGCCAATAACACCTAAGCCACTTATTGGCTTAGCTCAATCAACCAAGCTCTGTGTACTGCTTTTCTCGCGATATTCCTCTCTATGTTCCTGTAACTGCTTGTGCAGCATAATATTGAACTAATTTTTCCATTAGGCTCGGTAAAATGACGCTACCACTGAACTCACATATACTTTTGCCGCAATATGGTAAATAACATCCCCGTGGTCAAGATGCGGTCGCACGTGGAGCTTATATACAGTCATGGCCAAAAATTTAAAGCCACATTTTCGTCAGCAACGTTTCTTGGCGTAACGAGATGGAACCCTACCGCTGTGCCTATTTCACTCTCTTGGATTTCGTTTAGATCAACTTTCCATGTAGATTCAGAATTTTCATGTTGTTTTTGAATTTCTGCACCATTTTGTTATGACGTCACAACGAAATCGATACATACATACATACATACATTTATTATTTGTTAACGCAGGTCATAATCAAGGCAGCTTAAAAGCTGATGTGGACCTGCAAATTAAAGATAAAAGAAACTGAAACTTAAAGCCTATTTACAATCTGATTTCCTTATTTAAAAATAATTAAAATTTTCGTCCCTTTGTTTAAATGAGAAATTGGTAAAAGATATTTGTTCCAAACTTCTGCTGTTCTTTGATAGCCTCTTTTTAAAACTGTCATAGCTAGTGACCTTCTTTAGGTCTACAGGGAGATTGTTCCATACAAGTGCTGCTCTGTACTTAAAAGAGCTTCTTCCAATGTTGGATTTCGGTCTAGGTAATATGAACTGGATACAGTCTCTCATGTTTCGTGTATAATCTTTCTTTTTAAACAGGCTTTGGATCTCTTCAATCACATTGTCATTATACGCTTGGTGTGAAATGCAAGCGAGTCTCCTTTTGTACATGTATGAAAGGTCTTTCCATTTTACGGTTTTTAAGACGTCCTCATTCTTTATTGTCTTTGGAACTTTGTTTATCATCCTTGCAGCTCTGATATGGCATGATTCTAATTCGTTCATTTTACAAGAGCTGTTATTACCCCAAACAGAAATTCCATAAATAACTGCAGGCAAGATGGCTTTGAAATATATAGTAGAGAGCACTTCTTTGGGTAGATATCTCATCATCTTTAATTTCTTTATTTTACAACTCATGTCTGTCTTTACTTTCTCTATCTGCAGCTTCCAAGAGAGTTGGCTATCCAGTAACATTCCAAGGCATTTCGATTTGTCAACAACTTTGATGTCATTATCCCCAAGCTTAACTTGCTTCAGAGGACCGATGAATTTATTCTTTGTTAGCAGCAATATTTCAGATTTCTTAGGATGGATGACAAGGCCATTGTTTTGGCTCCATTTTCCAATTTCATTGATAGTTACCTGTAGATCTTCTATGACTTCATCTACAGTGTCCCCAATACAAAAGCTTTCAGTGTCATCTGCAAACATATGGACAGTTGCTCTTGATGTACAGTCAGGAAGGTCATTCACATGTATAGAGAAAAGCCTTGGGCCAAGGAGTGAACCTTGTGGGACGCCATAGCTAACAGATCTCTCTTGTGAACAAAAACTGTCTATTTCAACATATTGTCTTCTGTTAGATAGATAATTTTCAAGTGTACAGTAAGAATTTCCACTTATGCCGGCTGCTTGTATTTTCATCAGGAGAGTTTTGTGGTTGATAGAGTCAAAAGCCTTTCTAAAATCTAAGAACAGAACTCCCACTACCTTTCCGTTTTCTACTTCTTGCCTCCAAGTCTCTGTGAGGAATAACATTAAAAGCTCTGTAGATCTTCCTGGCTTAAAGGCCCATTGATGTTTGCTGGATATACCTCGTGAAATTACATGAGTGTCAATGTCTTTGCATAAAATTCCCTCAAAAACTTTACTTGGAATAGACAGGAGAGATATTGGTCTAAAGTGTTCTCTCTCCATTTTTGCTCCATTTTTAAAAAGGGCCTTCACTCTGCTGACTTTCCATTGGGAAGGAAAGCTACATTTCTTTACGCAATGATTTATTACCATTGAAAGACCCTTTGTGGCAAAGTCACCAACAAGCTTGAGATCCTTAGATTTAACCATATCTGCTCCACAACTTTTTCCATCTTTGACGTGTTTATTTAAGGCTTCAGAGATTCTGTTTTCGTCTATCTGGAAGTCTTGCATAATTGGTGTTACTCTATATAGGTGCTGTGAAGGATCAAAATATTGGGGGGGACCCAAGTCTGTGTTTAGCTTTTCTCCAATTGATGAGAAATAATTGTTGAAACATTCTGCCTTTTCCTTTTCATTGGTAACTACTTCATGTTTATCATTTAAAATTGGCCCTATGTGTGACTTCTTGGTTTTGCCTTGCATTTCCTTTATAACTTTCCAAAATTCACTTGAGTTTCTAACATTTTCAATCTTGTCTTTCCAGTACCCTGCTTCTGCTTTCCTGATTAGACTTGTTACTTTGTTTCTCTGAATTTTATAGTTTGACCAGTCATCCTTATTCTTAGACTTCTGAGCTTTTTTCAGTAGCTTATATCTTTTATTCATCTCTTTGCGCAGCTTTGAATCCATCCAAGGCAGGCTATCAGATCTTGTTTTGAGTTTCTTTAAAGGCAAATGTTCTTAGAAAGAAATATAGAAATATAGGAAATTATAGTGGTTCTGTTGGCAAAGGGTGTGACCCAAAAATTGTGTTACTCAGCTTGATTTTACATCAATCAATGCAAGTCATTTCTATGATTTGTTTGCAAAATATCGAAACCCTACGAAGAATTATGATTGAGGGGAAAAGGTAGTAGATGGCCTTCAGTCCACAGCTATGGACATAAGTTTAAGACCAGCCAGCCAGCCCTTAATTTTTAGTTTGAAGTAACAAATCACATATTTATTCTAATTAATGTTCAAGAATTATTTTATTATTCTAATCATCGAATACATCACAAGATCTTATAAGCACAGAAATGTTTTTACGCTTTTCCAAGGGTGGTCTTAAACTTATGGCCATAGCTGTGAACTGAAGGTACTCCACTACCTTTTGCCTCGAAGCAATATTCTTCGCAGAGTTTCGATATTTTGCAAACGAATCTTAGATTGAATTGTGCATAGATTGATATAACATCCAGCTGAGTAACACAATTTTTTAGAACCACTATGATTTCCGAGAATTTCGATGGATTTGATTATGACATCATAGCAAAATGGCACAGAAATGAAAAAAAAACGTCAAAATTCGGAATCAACATGAAAAGTTGACTTAGATGAACTCCAAGCGAGTAAAATAGGCAGCGCTGTAGTGTTTGACCTACAATCGCGGATAAAACAATCGCGCTCCAACATTGCAATGGGAGGCGGGGGGATCCTAACTCAAAATTTCCTCGAAAAAGCAACGTGTCTCATGAGTTTTGTCCGCGATTGTATGAAAGGGTTGAAAATTTCAGGTGCCCGAAACTCTAAAACTCGTTATCGCAACCACCTGAAATTTTCAGGACAACTTTGTCTCCAGGACTGCCACCAGGAATTGCAGTTTCGTATTTTTAGTGTAAACAACAAGGATTGTACAGAGTCGCAAAATTCAAGAAACTACTATTGTTTCCAATGTAATTTGTGAATGTTCTCTTGTTGTCACTGACAACTTTAGGATCAAGTTGAGCATAGTAAGACTTCTTATTTTGACGAAGGATTTTAACACACAGGTTTCTTTGCCTCTTATATGCAGCCCAATTTTCACTTGTTCGAATTCTATTGAAACTGTTTTTTAGTCTTGTGCACTTCATGTTAGCCTTTCTGAGTAACTGACAACTGGCAAGGGCTTCTAATTGGCTATGCGGGCACGAGATTTTGTTAGGAGCTTGATTTTAGTTTTCCAATGATGAGTCTGCAGAATTCGTCAACAAAAATGGCGGCGATTTGGAGGTCTGGGTCGAAAAGCATACAGCTTTTGTTCTCATGCACAGTTGAAAATAAACGTTTATTTCCGCAAGGCCTGTCTTTGATCGCTTCACACACAATAATACCGATGTGTTGATTTGTTCAGCGTGGAAGGGATGGGGGAAGGGATTGATAAAGTATTCAGAGCATCCAATACGAATTTTTGATGATAGGGAGAATCAAAATAAATTGCAACGGTTTATGAACTCTCAAATCACCACCACAGCAGGGTTAGTTTCTTATCTTTTCAACTGACCTGTGCGGTTTTTTTCAAACAATTTTATATATATATCAACGAATATTTGGTGTGGATACTAGATTGCACTAGCAGAACCAACAGGGACATAAAGAAAAAATATAAAAATAAGAAAATAGAGTCACAAGGAGGATTCGAACTCCAATAATAGTGGTATGTGGAGCAGATGCCTACCGCTGCGCCAACCAATTATAAGCTGAAGATGGCGCTGCAATCATAGATAATCTTGATAATAGCCGAGGGCCGCCAACATCGATGTTGACCAGGGCCCTTTCATTGATCAGTGACATATTTTTATCGTTGAAAGGGCCAACATTTTCTGCACGTTTTTTGTAAACACAAAGAAGTCGTGGAAACTGTGGAGTGGCAGATGTTAGATAGGCTACATCGTAATTTTTTCTGAAGAGAAAACGAGGCGTTTAGGCCTGTCTGAAACCCAAGCTGTTTTCTGGGTACTTGAGGATTCCACAGGCAAACTTCTATTTGTTGCTTGTGTTTCTTTCTGATGCGAGACTCTTTTCTGGGGTTTTCAATTTGATGAATTTTACTAATCTTTTTCAAAAGCGCGGGCACTTTAGCAGCAGCTATTACTAGTAATATCTTGTTTGTTTTACGGTCAAACCCTTTATAACTCCAAACTAAGATAATTCTTGACAGAAGTGAGATAAATGGATGAAATGTTCAGAGCAACCATAAATCAATAAGAAAATATTGAAATAACCAATTTTTTTTGGTTTTTCTTTTGTATTACGTCATTCATGACGTCATATATCTAATGAATTTAGGTAATAAATATAAGTTTATAAATTTCATAATTTTTTCGAAAAATTAAATTCTTTTATCTGTTAATTAAAGTTATAAGAAGCATAATATTTCTCGTGAGAAAGTTTTTACAGTTAAATCTGTAAGAGTACTGTTTTTGGCCTAAAACAAAGAAAATTGATGACGTCATCGAAAATACAACAATTAGAGTAAAATAAATTAGATATTCGGACGTTTCACATTAAGTTACATAATATTACCAATTTTCATCTTTCTAGCCCTTGTCAATTCGGAGTTCTGAGGGGGGTCTAATTTAGCCCCCCCCCCCTCGGCCTGAGGATTCTCAAAAAAGCCCGGTCCAGATAGGGTTAACGCATAGACCATCTTGCAATCTTCATTGCTTCAATGAAATGTTTTTTGCATCATCTCTCACGAAATTATTACAAAACAAGCAATCGTATATGCCCAAGGGAAAATAAAAATGCTCATTCGTGCTTTGCTTGGCGTACTTTTGTAAATGCATTTTGACTGGAGAAAAAATTCCTTGGTGACTATATTCATTAATTTGTTTGTTAGTTTTCAGTTTTTTACGTTCTTTTCAAACGGGTACCCAAAGGACCGATCCTTGTCCAAAAATGTCTTTGATTGAGGAGGTTCCCCTAACCAGCGCGTTAGCAGTTTAGGCCAAAACCCAAAAGCTCTGGTTTGTAGATGGACTCAAATTTTGGCTTTCGAGATTAATATTTCAACTCTTGATGCGCCAATATCAACAAACGAGGTATTCATCTTCAAGTTAACTATCGAAGAGTACTCCAAAACTTATTTGGGATCGATTCGACTCATGCTGTCATTGCTAGTCCCCATCAAATCTGTTACCTTTTTCTTGGGACACCCGGTAGGTTGTTTAAAAGATTGGCTGCAGGGAAACAAACTATCCTTAAACGTCCTTAAGACTCATGCAATGATAGTTGGATCCCGTCCTAAGCTTAAAAAGATCTATGATTGCAACTTTTCATTGGGCAGTGATAAGTGTATAGGGACGTTGAAAAGCATTTGACAAATGCAACACAGGCTGTATAGTGGTTGAATCAACTGAAAGTAACCATAGTAGCTTTGTTGCTTTTTCTCGTGTATTTGTTGAGTCAGAACAGTGATCAAGCATATGCAAGCCTGTAATTTTCCAGCTATTCATCAGAGCCTTGAGATTGATGGTAATTTTGCGGCTTTGCGAAAGGCAAACATTTGGTTTCCAAGATCTGTTTTGAGATACTTAACCCTGAATGTCTTTGTCATGTGCATACATTCACATGTCCACTCTCTGTTACCATTTTAGAGGAAGGCATGGAAAATTGGACTCAAGATAAATTAGAGGAAGTTATCAAAAAGAAACATGAGGAGGCAGAAAAAAAGAAGCCAAAAACAGATATAGTAGGATACTACTTCATTTTTTCAATGAGCGAGATGCTTTGCTCTTGGCGATTCTCTGCTTTAATTTTCTGGGTATTCTGTAAGGCTTTTTGCCTACTATAGTGACAGCTAGCCTGCGTGCAGCTTTACCTTTCTACTGCTAAGGAGAGCCGTTGAGGAACTTGTTAAGTCTGCGCATTAGCGTTCATTATTGTGCTCTTCCGTTTTGTGCAATAAATTTCCCCTTTGTGCAGCTATTGTCTTTTAGCCAATCAGCATCTGGTTTGAGATTCTGAGGACCCAATCAACAGCCGATAGAATAGTGACGTGTTTCGCAACCCTTATTGGTCATTGTTTGCGACACAACAAGAAACCGTTTTCGTAAATTCTAGATGGAGGAACTTACAGGAACAAGCTCGCCGATGAAGTGCGCCCTGGCGTAGTTTTACGCGTAGAATTCGAATCTGGATATTGTTAGGTCGTACGGGGGGGGGGGGCTCTCCGAAATATGGGGAGGCGAGGGCGAAAAATTCATTATGTGCTATATCAATCGATTTTGTAAGGTAAATATATAACATAGTGATGTCTAAAGCACTCTGTTTACAAGCCTAGACAATGTGTTGCTGTTGTATTACATGAAATAAGCATTTCCTGATTTTGGGGGGGGGCGTAGCGAAATTTTTTAGCTAAATGTAACTACATGTCTATATATCTACTATATAAAAATCGTTAATTATTTTCGTAGTATGTTTGGTCTCCGTCATTCTCTCTATCAACCTTATCCCAAGTCTGTGTTCTATATCCATCTTCGCTGACGAAAAACTTGGATGTATAAGGATATATCCTTGGGGTATAGGGGTCCTATATCCAATCAACAGTGAATTCATCGTTCCAAACATGCCAATTTGGTATGTCTGATTGAATAATTCGACATAACGATTGCTTCCTTGCATCGAAATTCATACGCCTTACTTCCCTTTTCAAGGCTGCTCATACATGGGGACAGCAAAGACAGATCAGTAATTTTCTTGTCGATTGCAAAGAGTTTTCCAAATATTCCTTTTTTGCATCATCAATGGATGAAAATGCACATAAATTTTTCTGGTCTAGAGCAAAATTTTCACTGGGTGACTTTCCTCATCAAGATGACTGAAGCCTGCAACGTACTCTTGACTATCTCTCACTATCTTCAAAACAAGCCTTCTTTCCTTTTCGAAAAACGGACGAGAAGTGCCTCTTTCTGTGCATAGGATCGATTGCATAGCCCATGATCAGAAGGATATTTCTTGCTTTACAAGTACCATTGTCGATAAATCCTTCCTGATTGTAGATTTCGTTTGCTAGAAGAATTATTGGAATGTAAATGTCTACTAACCTTGGATGGGCAATGTGATGCCCTTCTTCGGTCATTTTTGATGAAAGATCCGCTGAAAAAGACGAACTGGATTGATGATATCAAACAATGGCCCCCTGTTGACATTGAAAAAAAGTTTGGGTGCACAATTCTTTTCTGCTTGGAAATTGTGGAAACTTTGCAAGAAAGAACAGCTGTCTCTGAAAAAAAGGCAGAGAAGACGTAGCACATGTCCATGAATTCCAAGGGAGCGGTCATAAAGTATCTGCTATATGGGGTGGATGATTTTCCAAAAATTTACCAAAATAATTAATTGCCAATCCTAGATTGCTATTTAATTTTTTGTGGCCCAATAGAAAATCAGGATATTTTTCATGACCCCATAAAACATTTAGTTTTCAGGACACATTACCAGTGACCATCATAAACTGAGTTCTGTTCCCAGGCAGGTCAAGAGGGCATAATATAGTACTCCAATTGTAACTTTTATTTCACAGATAATTTACCTTTATGTACTATTAGCAATTGAGATACAGGCAGATTTTGTCCTGTACTGTAATCCTTTCAGACAGCAAACCACAAACTTAAGCTTTTGGGCTTGTACCAAAAAGAACTTGCACTGTTACCATGACATCAGTTGTATGAGAGAAGGTGTTGAGCTGGACAATTGTACTGTATTCTGTCTGGCTCCTGTCCACATCTGCTGGAGTGCCAATTGCTAGTACCAAGTGAAAATTATCTGTCCATGTTGTGAATTTAGAAAGTAACATTTTTTACGATTAGATTTTCAATGGCCCCATAAAATTGACTTACTTTTTTTCATAGCCCCAAAGAGGTATGGCAGAATTTTTCATGGCCCATCCAAATATCACCCAGAACTTGGTCTCTCTTTCTGTCCAAGCCAAAAGGGATTCAATAAAGAGAAATTCTCTAAAGATATATTCAAATTTGTCCGCAGACTGAAATTAGCAGAGTACTTTGCAGAAAAGAATTTAGGCAACGAAAAGAAACAAGCATCAGCTGCTGTAACAGACAATGGCGAGCATGAACGCTCAAGATTAGATTGGAAAATTAAAAATCCCCATTGGTACCCAGAGCAAGTCAGAGAAGGAAGATCCAATGGATTGTCAACTTTCATAGATAACAACATTAGAGACATTGGCAAACACATCAACTCGAAAAGTAATGAAAACTGGAATAATCTAACAGAGTGACAAATGAATGCTCTCAAAGCACTCAAAACGGATTCATCCGTCCAAGGTGATTTCTGACCTCATATTGTTTATCCTCAAGTCGAACACGTTATCTTTCATGGGACAGTATTTTCATCAAATCAAAGGAACTACCATGGGAACACCAATGGCCGTAAATTTCGCAAACCTATTTAAGTCTCAATTCAAAACGAAATTATTAGAAGATTATGCAACACTACATGGCAAGAATCCAGTCTCATGGGTCAGATTCATAGATGACATTTTTTTCGTATGGAAAGATGACCTGAAAAGTCTTAACCATTTTCTATCATTTTTTAATTCATACGCTGCCAAAAACAAGTACAATTCCAATATCAAGTTTACATCGGAATATTCTAGCTCAAACGTTGTATTTCTTGATACAAGGGAAAAGATCCAGGATCGAAAAATCATAACCGAACTATACAGTAAACCAACAGCAACACACACCTATTTACATAATTCATCTGATAATGTGCAGGTTGTTCCTGTGGTTGTAGGTGCCCTTGGAAGTGTGACAAAAGAATTTGACAGGTGGATTGAGAAGTGGGGGATACCGGGTGATGTCGGAGCTGCACCAAAGACTGCCTTGTTAGGAACTGCAAGGATCCTGAGGAAGGTGCTAGAGATGTAAGAGAAAGATTGCCTGTTAGCCCTTGGTCATTTGTTAGGACCCGCCTAACAGGAGGAATGGCGGCACTTCCAACAGCCAGAGCGTAAGCTGAAACAATGACAATAATGATAATAAGGGAATACAAGAGCAGGCTCAGGTTGATTCTTAGATTAAAGTTGCATGGTAGAAACAAAATTACAGCGATGAACACATGTGGCAGTAGCTATCTTCAGATATGGCGTTGGAATCCTGGACTGGAAAGGAAGTGAACGGAAAAGCTTAGACAGAACAACAAGAAAGACGATGACAATGAATGATGAGTTTCATCTTAAGAGTGATGTGGACAGACTGTACTTGAAGAGGCATGAAGGAGGCAGAGGTTTGATAGGCATAGAACATTGTGTTAGAGGAAAGGAAAATAGGTTAGGCTTGTATGTATGGAATTCTGCAGAAAAGTTAATTCAGGGGTTTGTACATCAGGAACGATTGAGACAGAAAGTACCATCAGTAAGAGTGAATTCAAACGAAAGAAGGCTCAGGAGCTTAAAGACAAGTGGAAGGGGAAAAGGATGTATGGACAGTTCATCAGGGAAATGCTGGAGAAGGTAGACAAGGACAAAACCTGGAATTGGTTAGTCAGAAGTGATTTAAAAGTTGAAACGGAGGCGTTGTTATGTGCTGCACAGGAACAGGCGATCAGAACAAATTATGTAAAACACCACATTGATGAGAGTATTGACAATCCTCTTTGTAGGATGTGTGGAAAGAAAGGAGAAAGTGTGCAACACATAAGTGAATGTGAAAAATTAACTCAGAAAGAATACAAGAGATGCCATGATAATGTAGCAAAGAAAATTCATTGGGAACTGTGCAAGAAAAATGCATTAGAACATAAGGAAAGATGGTATGAACATAACCCAGAAGGAGCGGTGGTAGAGAATGAAAGTGTAAAATTATTGTGGGATATAAATATACAATGCGATAATGTGATATAGGCAGGGAGGCCAGACATTGTTATAATTGATAAAAAGGAAACAAGCTGTATGATTGTGGATATTGCAGTACCCGCCGATGGAAGAGTACATGAAAAGGAAAGAGAAAAGGTGGAGAAGTACCAGGACTTGCGAAGGGAAATTGGAAGACTGTGGCAATTGAGAAAGGTGCAGGTTGTTCCTGTGGTTGTAGGTGCCCTTGGAAGTGTGACAGAAGAATTTGGCAGGTGGATTGAGAAGTTGGGGATACCGGGTGATGTCGGAGCTGCACAAAAGACTGCCTTTCTAGGAACTGCAAGGATCCTGAGGAAGGTGCTAGAGATGTAAGAGAAAGATTTCCTGTTAGCCCTTGGTCATTTTGTTATGACCCGCCTAGCAGGAGGAATGACGGCAATTCCAACAGCCGAGCGTAAGCTGAAACAATGATAATAATAATAATAATAATAATAATAATAATAATAATAATAATAATAATAATAATAATAATAATAATAATAATAATAAAAAACACAACTGTTTCAGGGCAGACGTTTCGATATGAAAAATCTTCTTCAGTCTTTTTCTTCAGACTGAACAAGATTTCTTCTTTCTTCAATCTGAAGAAGATTTTATATCGAAACGTCTGCCCTGAAACAGTTGTGTTTTTTATCATTTTAATTTCTGTTTTACTTTGAAAGTGGTTTAGTTTATAATAATAATAATAATAATAATAATAGTAATAATAATAATGAAAATAATAATAATAATAATAATAATAATAATACTTTACAGTACAGACGGATCTTGAAATACATGCGAGAAGGCCAGACATCATAATAGTGGATAAAAATTTGAATGAAACGATCATAATAGACGTAGCCATACCAGTTGATGTGAACATAAGAAACAAGGAACAGGAAAAGATCACAAAGTACCAAGATCTAGCCAGAGAAATCAGAAAGATTTGGAATGTGTCAACCAAGGTCATCCCAATTGTCATAGGTGCCCTTGGCACTGTAACAGGCAGACTTGAACAGTACCTGAAGGAAATAGGTGTAACAACAAGAATTGAGTTAATCCAGAAGTCAACCCTTCTAGGCACGGCGAGAATCATCAGACAGGTTCTTGATATCTAAGGACACTAGATGTGACCCGATATCTTGGACAGTAATTCCAAATGTTAATTCATTTGTGCGTAACATTCATAATAATAATAATAATAGTAATAATAAATTTAGACATCGCTAGTGTGATATTTACCTTGCAAAATCGATTGATATACCATATTATGAATTTTTCGCCCTTGACCCCCCATATTTTGGAAACGCCCCCTCGTACGCCCGATCAACATCCAGATTCGAATTCTAGGCCCAAAACTACAACAGAAATACATTATCCCGTTAATTACCCTCTCGGGGGGCAATACTCCCCTTTCAGCCACTGGTTTATTTGTTTTGAAAGGAATTATAAATCGTCAGGCATATTCTCAAGGTGTAGGAAGGCTACAACGATCAAGAGGCAATTCTTTAAAAGTTTCTCTGAGGACAGGATGTTTACTTCTGGCTAGGCCTAAACTTTCTTTTCATCACCTGATCACCAGATGTGAAATGATTTTTGGTAGTACCCGTAGGTTAGACATGTGTCAGCAAGTGGGGTTCTTGAAACACTGGTGAGTCTTTTATGCCTATTGCCTCTGCAGTTTGAAAACGAGCAACGGCCAAAAAGCATTTTCGTTCCGTGGATCATCAGTTTGGAATAAATTAGAAACTGAGGTCAAGCTAGTACCTTCTCTGTCTACTTTTAAACGTAGATTGCGCTGCAAATAGCTATTAATTTTTTGATTTGTTCCAATTTAATATTGTAAATATTTCTTTTTTTTATTTATCAAAACACTGTAATTAGGTTTTTACCACGGCCCCCTGAAAAGCAGCCATTCTTGGCTGATGGGGCCACCGTGTATAAAGAATTTAAAATGAGTTTGCAGACTCTGAAGTTGTGTGTGTTATTATTATTATTATTATCAATTTCTTTAAAGTTGGCTAATAAATACAGTAGCTATACTAAAGCTAATCTAGGCCAACTAAAAATTACAATATACATAAATATACATAAATAAACGGTTAAAAGTAGTAAAATAGTAGATACAATAAATTTACAAAATTGAAATACCTTCAGTATAAAAGCCATAAATCAAAGTTAAAATCAGATAAAGCCTAAGTTTGGATGAGATGGGGTTATTTCTACCCGTTAGCTAAGTCAATTTATTGCGCAAGATTGAGCTCCTCTTCGCAGGAGAAACTTTTTTCACACCACGATAATTGACGCTAATTCGCAGACTTTACAAGATCCTCATAAGCTCTCTTTTGCCGTGGAAAGTAAAGTCTGCACGCAGGCTAAGGGACAGCACGAAATGCACTACTCTACCTACTTTATAGAAAATAATTTATCAACTCTATAAAGCCCAGCATAGCCTCCAAATCTTTTCTTTTGTCCGAAGTTCCCCTGGGACGCTGACTCATCCTCTGATCAGATTGCATTTTCTCCTAGAATTGACCAATCAGGTGCCGTCATTTCATTACTTCCGCGTTTCGCAGCTAGATTTAGGCCATTTTGAGTACCCCTCCAATAAAAAAATATTGCACGCTCGAATAAATCAAATTTTTTGAAAATTTCAACGGGAAAAGGATGCTTATACATAGGACCACAAGTGTTCATGTAACCCCCTTGCCATCACCTAGGATTGAAAAATTACGGCGATTTGAATGTTTGTCTTTGGTATTTTTTCAAACAGGTAGCGGCATCCTGCTCACCATCCCCCCAAAAATTAGTTTTTTAGCAAAATTATCAAAAATATACATATTTCCATGAATAATTTTTCCGAAATTTCCGAAATTTCCGCTTTACTTCGCCTTGACTTGCGAATTTGCGACACCTCCAAACTCTGTCCTTCTTCCCTGTGTAGCAACTTATGCCTCTCTCTGGTCTGGATCCAACATAACAGGAAAAGGCGGGAAAAGAAATCTTTAAGAGTGGCGGTGTCGTTTGCTTTTGTTGGTAAAATCATTCATCGTCTCAAATATTTGTTCACAAATCTATAAGAAGATTGTCGATTACCATTGAAGTTGAAGCAAAGTCGAGAGCAAAGTATCGAAATAACTGCCAATATATTTAATTCCCGCGCTTGGGATGGAGTGTGAGTGAAACCAAACTGACAGCATTGCAAAAGATTCTCAAAGAAGACGACGGCATTGCATGGTCGGGAGCGATCAAGATCACGATGAAGTAAGTTTTCCTTCTACTTTGTCTTGCAGTGAGCGCATTTCAAATTTTTACATTCTTATCAAAAGACGATTTTGACAACAATTTCCGCTCAATTTTTACAAGAAAGAAGCCGCCTGTGCTGTGTGAAATTGTAAAATTCAATTTTGTAAAAAATTTAGAAATTTAGGAGAAACTTTTACCCCGGGAAGAACTGGGGTCAAGTTTTATTATAAGAAGATAAAAATTTGGGCCAGTTGTGAAAGTAATAAATGTTTCTTAAGATTATCAGATTTTGAGTAGCTACTCAAAGTTTACCTGTGCCCCCGTGAACATTTCAAAACAAAGGTTTCTGAAGCCTTTCCAATGTTTAGACATAACAATCTTCATGTTTACTACCTGTGCCCCGTGAACATTTCGAGACAGCGTTTTTGAAGCCTTTCTAATGTTTAGACTTTTCTCAAGTACCTTCCGAGCCCCTTCCGAGCAACATGATACAATAACCAAGTGAAAATAAAGTAAAAATATCCCAAGGACTTCCTCTAGCATAATAAATAGTTTCTTCCCAGAACAAGTATTTTTTTATAAGAAAGGGTAAACAACTCAACTCTCAGATCGCCAAAAATTGCAAAACTCCAGCATTGGGAAAATATAACTTAAGGAACAATTTATTTTTATAAAGATCAAGGAAATCCTTGACATCTCTTTATTTTATTTTCACTTGTTTCCTGTAATGCTTAGCATTGGAAAGGCTTCAAAAACCTTGTTTTGAAATGTTCACGAGGGCACAAGTAAGGAACATGAAGATTGTTATGGAACCTCTAACAAACTCAGAGTACTGAAATTTCAGCTTTCAGCACTGACCCAATTCTTAGTTTCTTATAAAAAATTATGTGTACAGCAGTTTCTAATAATATTTGGCGATCTGAGGGTTGCGTTTCTTAAAAATACATGTAATTTATTTTGTTTTTACAACTCCAACAAACCTTTTGATACAGGGGTAGACTTTTGATTTTAGTTGGCAAAGTTCTTGTATATTCTCTCTTGTCGAGACATATCATCAGGCAGTCAATGCAAACAATTTGTTCATGGCGTGTTACTCTCAATGATGTGTACGCTTTGAAGAAGATATTGCCAAGTCCAAGACGCGCTTTCAGATTTTAATAAAACTGTTGTCAAGATCTTCCAGTCAGTATGCATTGCATTTAAACGAGATTATTCTTTTCCTTTCCCCATTTTTAAAAGACATTTGAGACGATAAATGAGTTTACCAACAAAAACATGACAACACCGCCACTGTTTAAGATTTCTTTTCCCGCCTTTTCCTGTTATGTTGGGTCCAGACCAGAGAGAGGCATAAGTTGTCATCCAGGGAAGAAGGACAGAGTTTGGAGGTGTCGCAAATTCGCAAGTCAAGGCGCAGCAAAGCGCAAATTTCGGAAATTTCGGAAGAATTATTCATGGAAATATGTACGTTTTTGATAATTTTGCTAAAAAACTAATTTTTGGGGGGAGGGTGAGCAGTAATTTTTCAGTCCTAGGTGATTGCAAGGGGGTTACATGAACACTTGTGGTCCTATGTATAAGCATCCTTTTCCCGTTGAAATTTTCAAAAAATTCGATTTATTCGAGCGTGCAATATTTTTTTTATTTGGGGGTACCCAAAATGGCCTAAATCTAGCTGCGAAACGCGGAAGTAATGAAATGACGACACCTGATTGGTCAATTTTAGGAGAAAACGCAATCTGATCAGAGGATGAGTCAGCGTCCCAGGGGAACTTCGGACAAAAGAAAAGATTTGGAGGTTATGCTATAAAGCCCAGAAAATGGTCAAAATATGCCGTCCAGGCTGATGCGAAGTTTGAAGTATTCTTTTTCGTGCTTAGCATTGACCGAGGAGAAAATTTTCATTTCAAGTGTTGCCCTGCCAGTAAAGCAATATACCCATTTACGGTGAGTGGAGCATGTTGGGTAATAGGGGCAAAAATCTTGTTTTCGATGCCATGCCGCAACAAAGTTTGTTTCGAGATTCGGCCGGCTGGTGTGCATTAATCTGCTAGATACGCCAGAACCGGCGAACAAATTACACTGGAAATTACAGAGGACTTACCAGGTTATCCAAGGTTTGTATTTCAATTATTTCTTCAATGTTGATTTATCCACAAAAGCGGTGCATCCTCCACAAAAGCTGTGCATCCTCCACGAATTGCAAACCAACTGCAAAGAAGCTGACAAAAGAATGTGCTGCCTTTTGCATCATGCCTTGCCCAAAATAATAGTCAAGAAACGGTATTTGTTGCCCATCCAAGTTTAGTAGACATTTACATTCCAATAATTCTTCTAGCAAACGAAATCTACAATCAGGAAGGATTTTTATCAAAAAGGTTGCAATGATATTGCTATGAAACAAACAAAATATTATTTTGAAACAAAGTATGGGCAGCAAGTGGCCCCTTTTCATACCAGGCCAAAACTCAGAATCATTGCAATAAACCTCTGATGCTCTTGAGAAGTTCGAAGAAACAACACCATCCTACATTAGCTTACGTACTTTTTTCAATGTTTTGGCAGTGGCAACTGTTCCTTGTGGAGTGTCATGCCTTCCCTGTTTCAGCTCTATCTGTAACAGGAGTTCTGTTATAAGGCATGACTGTTTTGCGCATTGACATCAGTTAGAAATTATTATTTAGGCCAAACCTCCATTGATGAGGGTACAGTGAGCTCACTAAATTTAACAACCAAACCAGAATTTTCATCAACAACGATGTAAGTATTTTTGTGTGCTTCTGGTAGGTCCTGCTAAGATGAGGGAATTTTGTATACCGCTGACCAAAGCGCTCCGCAGCAAGAATAAATTCATGGGCTATCAACCAAATTATGTCACGTACGATTTTTGTCTATTGCTCAATTCATATTTAAGAAATAAACAGAGATGGAAAGCAGAAGTCAGTTTCAACGAAAAACTTGATTTAAATTATATTTCCTACGATATTTCCAAGTTATCTATCTATTAATATGCATTCCGTAGGAGAAACACCCGATCAAACAACGAACAATTTCCGACCAAAAACTACCTTGATTCAAAATAATTCTATAAAATAAACGACACCATGTAACAGTATGAAAATTTAAAAATCATTCAAGGAATGATAACGCTATCTCCTGGTACACTTCATTAGTTTCGGAAAATATTTTTAAAGGCAAAAAATGTATCTCTTCTGTTCTGCATTCTGCAAGGGAAACACCCAGCAACAAGGCCGCAATTCCTACCAAAAAAACCTTGATTAGAAAAAATTATACAAAAACAAAACTACGCCATGTAACAGTACGATTTTTGCAGAATGATTCAAGGAATGATTATGCTATCTCTTGGTATACTTTATTAGTTCCGGAAAATATTTGCAAAGGCAGAAAACTTATCTGTTCTGTTTTGCATTCTGCAAGGGAAGCACCCAGCAACAAGGCCTCTGGTTGGTCTTCAGGACGATTTTGCTGAGTGGTGATGTAGAAATGAATCCGGGCCCTGAAACATTAGATTTTTGTACTTGGAATCTAAATAGTATTACTGCGTATGATTTCTTGCGAGTCTCCCTCATAGAAGCTTACAACTCGGTGTACAATTATGACATTATTGGCATTGTAGAAACTCACCTTGACAGCACCGTTGATAAAGATAGACTTGCACTTGATGGCTATACGTTTGTTAAAGATAACCATCCTCAAAATGTGAAAAGGGGGGGGGGCGTTGGGTTATACCGGGTGAGTCAAAAAAACGTGGGGTGTTTGGCGGACTGTGACGTCGCTTGTAGCCACCCGATCGTCGTGAAATAAATGTGTCCGTGCAGCAAAGGTCTAACTTAGATTATAAGCCTTACCCCATTAAAATTGGTCACTTGGTGCATTAGTTAAAACGTATTTTCTTCGTAAGGCCTTGTATGGGAGTCTTGCAAACTGATGGAATCTTTAGCCAGCAAGGCCATTCAGCATTTTAGCCTTGCCAAAGTCACAGATACACGTGGTATTATCAGAGGAGAATGAAATAGTTAGGAAATAGTGCTTTCTCTCCTGATAATACCACATGTATCTGTAACTTTGGTAAGGCTAAAATGCTGAAGGGCCTTGGCTAAAGATTCCATCAGTTTGCAAGACTCCCATACAAGGCCTTACAAAGAAAATACGTTTTAACTAATGCACGAAGTGACCAATTTTAATGAGGTTAGGCTTATAATCTAAGTTAGACCTTTTGCTGCATGGACAAATTTATTTCACGACGATCGGGTGGCTACAAGCAACGTCACAGTCCGCCAAACAACCCACGTTTTTTTTTACTCACCCGGTACATCAAAGATTCCCTTGCTTCAAAAAACCGTTCTGATTTAGTGACCCTCCCTGAATGTATTGTGTACGAAATTCAATTAAACAGGAAAAAGTACTTCTTCGCCGTAATTTATAGAAGTCCGAGTCAGGGCCCGGAGGAGTTTGATAATTTCACAATGAACTTTGAGTTGATGTTATCCAAAATGCATGCTGAAAATCCTTTCTGCCTTATCATTACTGGTGATTTTAACTGTAGGTCGAATCAGTGGTGGGAAAATGATATCGAAAATAACGAGGGAAAACTGTTTGAGCCACTAGCGTTTGACAATGGTCTTCATCAGTTGATATCAGAACCAACCCACTTGATGGGTGATTCCAAATCCTGTATTGATTTGATATTTACTGATCAACCTAACCTCATTATTGAGTCTGGTGTTCTTCCGTCACTACACGAGCAATGCCACCATCAAATTGTTTACGGAAAATTATCTGTCTCAAACATACCACTACCTCCGTACACCCGCCAGATTTGGTACTACGATAAGGCAGACTTTGTAGCTATTAGAAAAAGCATCGAAATGTTTGCTTGGAACGAACATCTGGATAACATGACATGCCCTAATGAACAGGTTAACCTACTCAATGAAGTCCTTTTGAACATTTACTCTAATCTTATTCCCAATACAGTTAAAACAATTAGACCTCGCCAAGCACCGTGGATAACAGAAGCCGTTAAGAGTTTTCTCAGGAAAAAAAATCGTGCATATAAAAGCTTCGTGAGGAATGGTAGGCCTAACGACAAGCTTGAAGGTATACAAAAGATGATATCTGAAGGTGCCAAAATGATTGAGGAAGCTAAGCAAAATTACTTCCGTAAAACTGGAAAATCTTTGGCTGATCCTGGGACCAATAGGAAAACCTATTGGAATTTAATAAACACTGTTCTAAACAAAGTTAAGATTCCTATGATACAACCTCTTCTAGAAAACGGGCTGTTTGTAACGGATTTTACCGAAAAGGCACAGATATTTAATGACTATTTCATTCTTCAATGCACGACCATTGACACAGGTAGTGAAATTCCCCAAGATACTCCGATGACTACGACTCTAATAAGTGATTTCGTCATCTCTGAGGAAAAGATACTTAATATCATTAGATCGCTTAATCCCAATAAAGCACATGGCTGGGACGAAATATCTGTGAGGATGATAAAGTCCCTGAAATCAAAGCCATGGAGGCAGTCAAAACCTTGTGCCTTTTGTTGCTGATAAGACACATTTTCGTGGCTGATACGTTTTTAACAGATATGGATAAAAAAGGAGAAAATGTTTTATTCCCTATCTGAACAAAACTGCCCAATTTAACTGGTGTTCTCTCAAAGGATTAATTCTTAGGGATAATTTTTTGTGTGTATTATCTCATTGCTCCACAGTACATGTTTAAAACTGGTTTGTTGAAATTATTTTTTCAGTTCAGTTTAGCTTGTACTGTACTGTTACTCCTGTATTGTATTTGGCTTTTAGAACAATTCAATAAAAACAATGGTGTAAACAATTTTTAAAAAGTTAACAAACTGTTATGTAACTACATTATGTCTTCATCAATGTCTTTAGCTGTGCACCCTTTACAAAAACCGTCTAGTTCGTTTGAACACTTTCTATGGAACTGAGTGCTGCAGGTATCACACTCAATCTTGGCTTGGCTTGCATTTGCACCAGAAATTTCCTCATATGTTAACAGGTACTTCCCACAGTGGTCTTTTTGTTCAATAACTAATGTTCAATATATCTATGGCAGCTAAAACATAATCACAATTTGAAATGAATTTTGAATACTACCGAGTTCCGATTAACAACAAATCAAGTTAGGACAAATCAAGTCCATCTCAAGTTAGATTTCACGCAAAAGTGTGATAACGCAAAATTCCTTCACAAATACTTCTATTGCCGTTGTTCGTGGGCATTTGCAGGTGACATCTAATTTGAGACAGACTATAATAGTTTTAGACACCTAGAAAGAACCCTGGTGAGCTTTCAGGGCAGGTGCCTGTCATAATTACTGCTTGTTGCAACGACAGCTACACTGCTTTAGCTCTGTTGGTTCATATAGACTATACTGCTTGTCGCACGTAACCAAATTACAACCTTTTCATTTCAGATTTGCAAACACTTCCTTGAAGCTATTGATAAAAATTTATATGGTTGGTTTTGGAGTTGCCCAACAGGCGAAAAATGTATATATAGACATGCTCTACCTCCGGGATTTGTTTTGAAGAGAAAAGAAGCAGCCAAGGCAGCTGAAGATGAAGTCAGTTTGGAAGAATTAATAGAAAAGGAGGCAAGCTTAGATTCACATTTTTTTAGTCTTTAAAGTCACTCGTATTACCAACCTGTTTTTCGATAATGTTTTGATTTTAAAGTTTGTAAGCGGACGGCAGACGATTAAGTAATTTGTATTTGTATTTGTAAATGACCTTGCTCATCAATACATAACCACAACCTTCGAGATAGATTCACAATGCTGGTCCTGTCATGTCATATCATATCATTTCATATCATATCATCATATCATCATCTTTTTTTAACGTTGGTTTTTACAATATTGATATATACTAATTGAAGCCATTGTCACAAATGGTAGGTTTTGGGCCTCACCATATGTGATTCCAAGTTCTTTTTTAATCATTTTTTTTTTAATCTTTATATTTGCTATAATAGTTGCACAGACGGCTAGCAATCAAACACAAAACGTGCAAGTAAATCCTGTCATGAAAATCAAGGTTCCTGGTGGCCTAAACACAATTACTTCTTCAAAATAACCAAGTTAACGTCATTCGATCAGCTCTCTTTTCTCTAGTCCTTGCTCTACTGAAATAAAACAGTCCAACGTCCAGTTTCTTTCTGCATTCCTTTTGAACTTCTCGTGTATCTTTCATTTTTCAAAGTTCACGCCTCCTTCTTGTTGCCATCGTTTTCCTCCTTCCCATGAGCCTCCTGTCCTTCGAAGGTTCCCGGATGTGCTCCTCCGCTGATGGGGGGTATCTTCTCCTACAACTATAAGGCATCATCCAATTAATTGATTACAATAACATGTTGTGACGAAACTAAAATGAACTGAAACGAACCCTATGGCAGGAATGCTAGTGGGACATTGTAAATTCAATATTCATTGGTTTCAAACACCTAACAATTTTCTCTGCTATGCAGTTTCGATGTTTGATGAATCTTGCCAGAAACTGATGGAAATCTGTTTGTGTTTTGTTGTCCATCCATTTTGCCATTTTGCGAAGAACTATTCATATCGCAGAACAGAGGAGATAGGGGCCTTTTGTTTGAAATAAAGTATTTGAACATCGGGCCATTTTTTTGTGATATGTGACCGGATGTTTCAATGTAAACAGCAACATGATTTTTCGAAACTTTGGAAATTCATTTCTCGGCACTCGATTATTCAGTTTCGAAACTTTTTCATTGTTTGATGCCTTGGGACCTCGTGTTCAAGGGGAGTCCAATAAAAAAAATCAGTTTTCAAAATTTTGTTTTTGTGCATTTCATTCCATTCCCTGGATCACTACTGTGCAACCTGCATGAACTTTGACAATGAATTTTCATTGTATTTCAGTGCGACTTGTTTAGCTAGCTTGCCCCTCCCTGTTGTTGTAGGTCACTTTTTCGTGCAGATTCGGAATACTGACGTTGTTTTGCAAATTATGTGCCATTTATTTGTGAGATTAATATTTATGTTTATACAAAAAGTGCGAGTGTGATGTAATACAATTATATTACAGTAGTCAATATAGTGTTTCTATTTTCAAAGGATTTAAAATTTTTGGACAAAAAAGCTTTCGGAAATCACTTTTTTCGGAAAAACTTTTTTCCGAAAGTTTGATCGTCTGGCAGTTTTCGATTTTAATATTCTATTTCAAACGCCTGAAATTTTTTCTAGCGCACCTGCTGGTATTCCCAAGTTTAAACGTCATCACGACGTAACAAACGAATGGCACATAGATTCTGCACGAAAAAGTGACCCATAAGAACGGAGAATGAACACTCTGCCAAAATAAGGGGAAATCACAAAAACACTTCAGTATTTCGGCTATCAAACAAACTTTGATTCATTCCAATGCCTCAAGCAGTCTCCCAAAACAAGGCAAGTTATTTTATGTTATAGTTTACCGACAACTGTTACTTTCGCTGTATGTTGTGAAAACTGAACTGTATTTTCTATCTTCAGAGAGCCAGTTTGGGAGGAAGCTTAACCCCAATAACACTTGAAAGTTTTATGGTATGGAAAAAGAGGAAGGTGAGAACTTACAATTTCCAGACATCTTTGTATTAAGTGACGATCCTTGTTTCGTGCTTGAAAGACCTTGATTAATGTCTTGCAGACTGTTAGTTGCGTTAAAGTGCACCTGCGGGCAAAATCTTTTTTCAAAGTTCTTCTTTGGCATTCCTATTTGGAGTTACAGCCATTTGAAACGCACTGGGCGATGCACCACGACCGTGGAGTGTGGGCCTGGGCACTAATGACGATCACGCAGTTAGCACAAATAATTTGCTTTACCAATTTGCATGTGGGAGTTGATAGATCGCGATAGCCAGTGAGTGAATTCGACAGTATTCAAGTGAAGTGTTCCAATTCTAAACCTCGGCGAAAATGAGTTTCACAGAATTCGAAGCTTCACTCAGTAGTCACGAAAGCCTGTATGACCCATTTGATGAATCACATCTGGAGAGTGAAATGGAAGATTTGAGGCTTGAGCCGCATGCACGCAACGTTGAAGGAGCACAGTGGTCTGTGATGCCACATGAAGATGACCCTGTCGCCAAGTTGCTGAGTGAGTTGAAAGATTGATGATCCTGAAAGACCGTCTTGAAGGAAGAATCGACATTGCTGAGACTGGTAAGTTAAACTTTATCGCCTTGGAGGAGGATAAAATGTCTTGCCTTAAATCCCGTTTAGGCCTATATAAGTTGACCTGTTGACTCTTTTGTTGTTGCAGGGTCTTGTCGCTTCTGTTTTCTTCAAACATTTAGGCATTGGCCTAAAATATACATATACTGAGCAAACAATCTGCAGAAAATGATCACAAACTTCACGTTTTGGCTAACAGTAACTCTATATTTCGTGGAATTTCATGCTTCGAGCAAGAAAGTAGCCTGCGTGCAGACTCTACTGATTCCCTAAAGAGAACAGAAGTGAGGTCTGTACGCAGGTTAGCAGGAAAGAGGCAAAAGTAGAGTTTCTGTTCCTGGAATTTTACTCCTCACTGCAGGCCCTGCCAGTTCTGTCTTTAGTGTTTTGGAGTCCATGAAAGAGGTTGATTGGCAAACACGTTGCATTCTTGCATAATTTCAAGCTGTAGGTTCTTGATACACGAATGTGACGGTGAAGGTGAAGTTGCGTTTTTCAGCGCCAAGCGCTGGGATCGCAGAAATAGAGCAGACCTAATCGAGTCCGCAACCCCTTGTCACGACGCTGAAGTGGTAGGGTCCTACCAGGTATAGAACCCACTCCGCCTGACTATTCTGGCTGCAAAGTCAGAGCATTACACTACTGCGCCATAACACCTTCAACATGAGGGTTGTTATGTGCATGTTTTTACTGTATAGGAGGTCAGAAAAAGCGACATTTTCTTCAGTATTTAAGAGATCTGCAGTTTCAATCTGGCCATGCGCCAGAATGCACCGCACATAAAATTGAGTTCTGTGTATCTACACACAGGTGGGGCTGTACCGTAAGCTGAGGGAGTGAACTATCAGAATAGAATACGAGATAGGATTAATTGTAAGGGATGTTCAGACAAGGTATTACAAGGGCCGATTTGCAATTTGCATACAGTAATTCCTCATAAGATTGCCAGACAAACTTATTGGTGCAGCAACTCAGCCTATGAAAAGTAGATACAGTACAGAGACCATTACTGGCTTGTAGTTACACTGGCCCATACTCATCAACCCTGCTTATGTAAGACATAGTGGGAGGCAAACTAGCACTCAAGTCCGTATCAATTGCTCTGCAACGCAGCTATTGACAGTGTTTAAGGTTCTGTTTCTGTATAGTTGGAACACTGTTGAATCATTTTAAATTTGGTGCCTTTATTGCTCATAAGATTTGAAGCAAAACTGGGCTCAGTTTCAGTTTTCAGTTTCATTCATTTATCAATCAATTTTAAAACAATTAAATATAAAATACTCTACAACTAAACACATCACAACACTAAGAACCAAAATTACAAACATTACTAGAATAAATTAAGAAAAAATACATACTTTACATGATTGTATTTAAAATTGATTGATTAAGGAGGAGCTCTCAGAATAGGTAAGCTAATCGAGAGAGAGCCCCTCCCCCCCACATAAAGCAAAAACTAAAAAAAATAACTTTACATTAAAAACAAAGATACCAGATAATATACCAATAATAACCAGATGAGCCTATGATGGGGTTTGTCAAGTTCGGTTCACATAACTAGTTAATTTTGAGAGTATGAATCAAGGAAATAGGTTGTCAATTTTGAACGAAAAACCGCAGTAGAGCTAGCAACGCGAATGAACAGTGGAAGAGTGTTCCGGAGTTTTGAACCAAAATACTGTACTGTTTGTAGACCGTACAAAGTGGTATTTTTAAGAGATTTGAATAGGTCACCTCTGGTAGCCTGACGAGTCCCAATCCTATGCACAGCTGCATTTGGCTGAAAGTAATCATGAAAGCAATACGGAGATACCTTATTGATAGCTTTATAGACAAAGGTTAATACATTTAGGTGCAGAACATCCTCAAGTTTTAAAATTCGCTCATTCGCACAGCAACTCATTATTAGCACTTTATAGTTGGTCGATTTTGCACAGCAACATCCTGAAGCTGCAGTAATAGATCTAAAGGCCAGTAGTAATCCAGGGGGGTTGTTTTAATTTAGCCCCCGCTGTGGCTAATGAAAATTGATGGTAAATCTGGGCTCTTTATCACAAGTGCTTAATAGCAGGCAAATAGACCATTGTGCTAAAGATGGCGGCAAGGAATTTCTTACCAAGATGCACTGCGTTCTTTAATCGAATTCCTATAGAATTGTTAAAGAATCTTTATTAGAACGCAATGCATCTTGGTAAAAACTTCCTCGCCGCCATCTTTAGCGCAATCGTCTATTGATCTCAGCTGCATAGCAACTCAGCACTTATAACAACCCAGTTAAAACAATACATCTGGTTTTTTGCGAATTATTGTAGCATTAGAGGTTATTGTAATGTCATTGTATTTGTAGGTAGTAAATTTGAAAATGGGCTCATGTGGGCATTCACACTGCATCTCATTAACTGCATACAAGTTGGTCCCAATTGCAACCCAGTAATATAACAATGAAACACAAAGGAAATCTGGGCTCATTCACCTGGCAATTTCACTAATGGCATATGTGCGGATCTCATTTGCACATCAACATAACTAGTATATTTTATGGTTTCGGTAGTAGTTGTAGTTACCAGGGGTTGTTGTAATTTACCCCTTTTGTAGTTCATGACATTTGATGGTAAATCTGGGAGAAATTGCACAATAACTCACGTGTAGCATGCAAGATAATTTCAATTGCAGACAAAACAAAATATAATAACAATACCATCACAAACAAGATGTGATAGGACAACATTGAGCGGAATTATATAGCCACTCAATTGCACAGAAACCCAGCTCATATCAGGTATAACAGGGCAAAATAGCTGGATCAATTGCACAGCAACCCAGCTCATAGCAGGTAAAACAGGACAGATTAGCTGGATAAATTGCACAGCAACCCAGCTCATATCAGATTAAACAGAGCTCAATAGCTGGATCAATTGCACAGAAACCCAGCTCATATCAGGTAAAACAGGGCACCATAGCTGGATCAATTGCACAGCAACCCAGCTCGTATCAGGTAAAACAGGGCATAATAGCTGGATGAATTACACAGCAACCCAGCTCATATCAGGTAAAACAGGGCAGAATAGCTGGATCAATTGCACAGCAACCCAGCTCATATCAGGTAAGACAGGACAGAATAGCTGGATCAACTGCACAGCAACCCAGCTCATAGTAAAACAGGGCAGAATAGCTGGATCAATTGCACAGCAACCCAGCTCATATCAGGTAAAGCAGGGCACCATAGCTGGATCAATTGCACAGCAACCCAGCTCATATCAGGTAAAACAGGGCACCATAGCTGGATCAATTGCACAGCAACCCCAGCTCATATCAGGTAAAACAGGGCACCATAGTTGGATCAATTGCACAGCAACCCAGCTCATATCAGGTAAAACAGGGCACAATAGCTGGATCAACTGCACAGCAACCCAGCTAATAATAAAGACCCCAAGACTGGCAGCTTAGCTGGATCAATTGCCTAGCCATCCAGCTAATATTAGGCATATCAGACAAAATGGGCAGCACAGCTGGATCAATTGCGCAGCAACCCAGCTCATATTAGGTAAATTAACTCAAGAGGCAGAATAGCTTCATAATTTTTACAGATTATTGGTATACTTTTCAGAATTTTTATGAATTATGGGTTTACTTTTCAGACATTTGCCCGGATTTATGGGTACACTTTTCAGAATTTTTACAGATTATGGGTATACTTTTCAGACCTTTCTCCGGATTTGTGGGTACACTTTTCAAAAGTTTTACAGATTATGGGAATACTTTTCAGACTTTTTACAGATCATGGGTATACTTTTCAGACATTGTTTCGCATTTATGGGTACACTTGTCAGAATTTTTCCCAGATTCACGGGCACCTCTTTCAAGATTTATGGTATACTTTTCAGAAATGTTTCCGGTTTGATGGGTCGTAGTTTTACGCTTTAAACGGCTCAATCCCGTGTCATGGAGACTGAACTTAACCACCGGGACAGGTCCTTTAGGTGAGTCGTATGTCTCCAGTTAGGCGGTTTTGCCATTCTCCCACATACCAGAATTTTGGAATAGATTGTGCATGATCAAATGTTTGATTTTCTTCAGCCCATATTTGCGAACAACCAGGCTGCTTTTCGTAAACTCTATTCAACAATAACATCCTTGATAAACAGTACTGACTCCTGGTACTCTACCATGGACAGAAGAGAAGTAAACCTAGCTATCTTTCTTGATCTGAAAAAAGCATTTGATACAGTTGATCACACCATCCTGTTAGCAAAATTAGAGAAATATGGCATAAGAGGTATAACAGGTGACTGGTTTACCTCATATTTACAAAATAGGAAACAGTTTTGCCCAGTGGGTGGGCATAAGTCCTCAGCTAAAATGATAACTTGTGGGATACCTCAAGGCTCCTGTCTTGGTCCACTCCTGTTCCTAATCTATCTGAATGATTTTGAAACGTGCCTAGAATTATTAAAAGCCAGCATGTATGCAGATGACACGCATGTTACGATAACATCCAACAACCTTGAAAATCTACTTGAGAATGCTCAAAGAGAACTTCTCAATATTTCAGAATGGTTGAGAATCAATAAACTGACAGCTAATCCAAAGAAAACTGAATATATGTTGATTGGCCATCCCCGTAAAGTCAATAAAATGGATGTCTCTGAACGACTAATGCTAAATAACTCAGAAATTAAACGCGCAAAGAAGACAAAGTCACTTGGGGTCATCGTAGATGAAGGATTAAACTGGGAACAACACTTCAAAGTAGTTAAAGGGAAGGTTCGTGGAGGTCTTTCATCTCTTAAGAAACTGAAAAACCTTGTGCCACAAAAACAACTAGATAGTGTATACCGGGCCCTCATAGAAAGTCATTAGCGGTATGCAAATGTTATTTGGGGAAGCATTCCTAGTTCTAAAATAAAAATCCTGCAAAATCTACAGGACCGAGCCCGAACAATAATTGAGAGGGCTAGGATTAAAGATAATTGGTCTTAAAATTGGCTCGATGTAGAACAACTAATTAAATTCGATCGATCAGCCATGACCTATAAGATTATGAGCAGGATGTGTCCAGAGAGCCTTTGGGATAAATTCCCCCAGATATCCTTGCATTCAAACTATAGTACGAGAAACTGCAGGAATATCCAAATTCCAAGATACAACCTCGAATATGTGAAAAAAGGCTTTCATTATTCAGCTCTTACTGCATGGAACAGCATCCCTATTACCATCAGGGAGCTGCCAACCTTGCCACAGTTCAAAAGAAATCTCAAAACTCTCCTTAAGAGCTGAAGCAAACTTGAAACACGACTCCCTGGAAGAGCAGCAAATAGGCCCCTAGAACAGTTTTGAACTTTCTTTTCTTCTTGTAAATATTATACTGTAATTACTGTATCATAACTTCGATTGTGCATTATTATATGAGATATAACGAGAAAATTGCCATTTCAAGAGAATTTTTGCTTGAAAATACAAGCAGAAGGTGAATTCAGCCTTACTGCACGCCCAAACAAAATTGTTCTCTTTCTTTCTGTTGGTGCAGTCTTGAGGCTATTTGTATAAGTTCTTCATAAATGACCTAGCTTTTGGCATAAGATTGATGACTTTAATAAAATGCATACTTGAACTGGTAGTACTTGCCCAAAACTGCACTTTTACCACAAGAGCAAGCTCTTTACACATGGGCTACGCCCTTTTAAATTAAGACACGCCCTCTTTGAATTCAGGTTTTTTGCAGCCATTGAGGTCATTTTTATGAAGAATGTGTCGTTTGAGTTGTTTATTTGCCGTAAAAGTACACAGGAGACATGTAAAGTCTAAATTGCCCATACAGCAACAACAACAAACACCGAGTACTGTAGTGACTCCTGTTGACAGTACTCACCATAGTACTCACTTTGAAAAAGGCTCACAAAATTGTCAGATACCTTAGGAGCTGCCATCAATCATGTCAAATTCTCATATGAATGAGTTATATTCATTAATGTTGTTAATACAAACAGTTTTAAAGCAGGATTTTCAAAATTCTCAACAGTACTCACCATTTTCCCTTAAAAAGAACAGTATTATATTCTTTATTAACAGAAAAAGTGAGTACTGATCGTATTTTAACTTTAGCTGGGCATGAAATATGAAAGTGATACATGAATTTAAAGCTTTTGATGCGCTGAATACATGTAAAGGCATATTGTCCCTATCCACTGTCAAAATAGAGAAATATGGACTGAAACGCTAGTGAGTACTGTGGTGAGTACTGTTGACAGTACTCAGCAGTAAAGCTCACTTCTGTAAGGTTAATGTATCAGGACAGAAAACGTTGTATATTTCCTTATGAGCACTAATTCTATAGAGAGACATCTTATCTTCAAGATAAAAACTACTGTTGACGTATAGATTTGTTATTGGTGCAATGGCAGCGGGTCTACTATTTCACCTATAAAGCTGTCCTTCAGACATCCCCTTGCAAAAGTGTTGGACCCCTACAAAAATCAATGTTTTTCGGAATTATTGTCCCCCCTCCCTCCATTTCAATGTTGCTTGCATTGGTGAATCATTCTTTTGGTGGATCTGCATGAAAAACACCTCTTTGCCAGGCAATCAACATTGAAATGGGGGGAGGGGGGACAAAAATTCTAATTTTTCAGTTGGGGTCCAACACTTTTGTAAGAGATTGTAGTTCAATACTATGCAACGATATGTATGATGTGAAGGTTCTGTTTGCCATGAAACTATCTAGGATAAAGATGCCCTGTTGTTGAGGTTTTGTGAAACATCGAGTTTACCAACCGTTATTGAAAACGAGGCAAACTGTTTCGATGAACTGAAACTCCTCCGCCTGAAATATCCAAGAAATGTCATGATTAGTTACATCAATATTAACTCTGTACGGAACAAATTTAATGATTTCACGGGGATGTTGAGTGAATACGTTGATGTTTTGGTAATAGCTGAAACAAAGATTACTTCATCCTTCCCCACTAGCCAGTCCTTGATAGACGGTTTTAAAAGTCCTCATAGACTCGATTTCTCTGGGAATAGCGGTAGAGTTTTAGTTAATGTGAGGGATAGCCTCCTTTCAAAACAAGTTGATGTCGTTGGCATACAACCAACCTTGATACGACGGCCATTAGTCCTGCGCCGGTACTGACCCTTGTACGTATTAGGCTAATTCGAGATCTGATTGGCTGTTCAAAATGACGCTTATCAGTAAAACTACGTCACAATTCGCATGAATTAATTTCTTCAAGAATTTTTCATTCGGAAGAGCCCAAATACAGAGCTGCGAGAGAAATTGTTTTGAATCAAATGTGTGAAAAATAATTTCCTCGTAACAAGAAATTGTAACAGAAAATTCGCAGTAGAGGGGTGTTACACTCATGCTACAATGCCTGCCAAAAGTCTTGGAACACCTTTGCCACTTTTGCATTTTTTTGCGATTTCCCCCTCTCCCCCTCAGAACAATGTTGTTCTGTGATGACAAAATGGGGATGGCAGGACGATTCGCGACTCTGATGGAATGCTAGGACAATAACCTTGCAAATCAACATTGTTTTGAGGGTGAGGGGGTGTTTAAGCCTAATCGCTATGGTTAGAACTGCGGATTGTCAAGAAATGGCCTAAGTGTTCCAAGGACTTTTGGCAGGCATTGTCTGAATTCTATTTTGATTACGGTGACTTAAAAGAAAACAGTTTCGAGCATATGGGGGTTTTCGGTGGTGCTGATTTCATTGGTCATAATCAAAAGTTCATATTTCATACATGTGATGTCATAATTGAACATTGTATAGATTTTCATGGATTTTACTGTGATACCACACTCAGAATTCCACCAAATAGTCAGTGGATCCAGCTATTTAGACTTGAATAGGATTATAATGATAGGTTATTAGTTTACCGATCGATCTGCAATAAGAAACCTGAATTTTACATCTTTTCATGGCCAAAGAGTAAGTGAATTTATCCTACATGGAAACGAGGCTGCCACTTTTCATGTTTCCCTTTTCTGCTCCTGGCGTTACTTCCATCGACTCATTTACACCTCTGCAAGCGCTAGTGGTTATAGGCATTGTGAAATACTCTAGTACAGCTAGGAATTGTTATTGGCACATTTACCTGCAATGGCAAAACTCAAAATTGTCGACAGACACAGATCACAGTCATATGGCGAGATGTGCCCTCAGATGTATCCTTCGGTGTTGTCCTTCAGAGCAAGTCAGGCGATCGAAATTGATTGAAATCAAGTCGAGCATCGAAATTGCAAGGGGGTTATCCGTTACCCTTTGTGTTCAGTCGCAGGCCATTGTCAACAACAATATAGCAATTTGCGAATTTGCTGCGATTTATATGTTCAGATAGTCGTTTCCAATGTCTTTCAATTTAAGCGCATAAAACAATGCAGGTAGACAATAAGAGACGTTACGTTGCCAAGTGAAAACAATAGCGATAGAATCTACGCGCTTCTCTGCCTCAAAATGTTTGAAATGGACAGAAAACACTCACAGTTCACAGTTTGAAATCGCTCGAAAAACATGCCACAATGTCTGGCAAACTGGCCCTAACTTACTAGAAAGGTGTACCATGGCCAAGGTAACAGATTTCCGTACTTTCGGGTTGACTGGACCAATTGTTATGGAGAAAGTGCAGAAAATCCAACACTTTACACTTTTTAAAAAGATGAATTTAGACTATATCAAATTTCATTCTGCATTTATCGTTAAGTGTGGAAATTATTCGAAGTTACCCCTCGATCGTGAAAGAAGCCAGTGCAAGTTTTGATGAATTCGAAGTACGTCAATGATGTACACCTACTGGGCACAAAATATCTGTTCTTACTTTCTGTAGTACGGGGGAAAATGGGAATAACTTTTCGTTGACTGTTACTGTAAACTGATATGATTTCATTTGTGTAACTGGGGCGGTCTTTCCTCTGCGGAGCAGTCAGTACAGAAGACTGAGCCTGGTTTGGCATGCTAACTTGCGCCACTTATGTATAGTTTATATAGGTGTCCTTAACTCACAACATTTAGCATTGTGAAAAGTTCCTGACAAACATTTATTTTCCATTTCTGCGACGAGTTTCTTGCGTTTTTCGTTGTGCTTGTGCGACCCTAAAATCAGTTGTGCGGCAGTGCCAGTTAGTCGCTTACAATAGGTTTCATTGCTAATTATGACGTCATCAACATAAAATATGGCCTTTTGGTGGTCAAAAATGAAATCAGGACCATCGAAAACCCCAAGGTGCGTGAAGTTTGTTTTCCTGTACGACGCCATTATCGAAATAAAATTCAGACAATGCCTGCCAAAAGTCTTGGAACACCTTTGCCACTTTTGCATTTTTTGGCGATTTCCCCCTCTCCCCCTCAGAACAATGTTGTTCTGTGATGACAAAATGGGGATGGCAGGACGATTCGCGACTCTGATGGAATGCTAGGACAATAACCTTGCAAATCAACATTGTTTTGAGGGTGAGGGGGTGTTTAAGCCTAATCGCTATGGTTAGAACTGCGGATTGTCAAGAAATGCCCTAAGTGTTCCAAAGACTTTTGGCAGGCATTGTAGAAACTGAGTGTGGTAATATAAAATTGTGAGGAATGAATAATCAATCTTAGTCATTTTGGTTCGGCACAGGTGGTCAAATCAAAAGTTGAAGACAAACATCCTGGTTTCTAGGTTTCTCGCTTCTCGAAAATATAACAAATCCAGAATAACATTTGAATCGTTAGTAAACTAATACTGGAACGATATTTGCTTTCGATTATCGTACATTTTGTTGAAAAATTAAACCATAACGAGGATGCTGCCGGCATGGCTTCCTTGAGTCTTGATTTTCGGAAGACCACAACGACAACGCAAATTTTCTAAAAAGTTTAACTTTAACGACGACATGCCTTCCAAGACATTAAACGTTGTAAACGCCTATTGTACTGCAACAATTCGTACAATTTATAATTGAGCTTCTGCAGTCCAGACCCAAAACCACAGCTGCAACCTAGTTGTTACAAAGTGAAATTAAACATAACAAAATATTTGCTGAATGGAACATGTGAGGCCAACTGCTGTATCTCAAAGAGAAGAAGGAAGATTGGGACTTTGCGCCCAAAATGTTCAAAAAAGGAACTAGAAAACTGGATATATTCAGGGACAAGCATAATTAGACGAGGCTACAATATGAGACTTGCACATCAAATTAAAAACTTCGAGCCTTCCCCGTTCAGAAAATTGTAGTAAAAGCCGGTCAACGAAATTAATTTGCAAAAGAGACCTTTACCTCAGCAACCTCAGCTACCTAAGTCCAAGAAAGAAAGCTGCAAGTATGCAAGAAACTCCAACAGTTGTAAGTTGTTTGTTTTGCAGCCAACCTTCCTCTTCCTTTTCGACATTTGCTTGTCTTTTCTCTAAAATTTTTAAATGTTTTGAGCTGCTTCCCAGCTCTTAAAATTGATTTATTTTGAAATTTCTCTCAACTCTCATTACTGAAAGCGATTTGGTAAAGTCACGTGACATGCTGTCCATGTTTCAATATTTTCAATGAGTTTCAATGGGGAATCACAGCCGGCAGAGCACTATGGGTATGCATCAATTAAAAATCCATAATGGTTGCAAATATTGCCATGAAGTGAGAATCCGTACCAGGGCCCAGATCGGTCGACGATTGAGATTTCGAGAATACTGTTTGGGGCCTGGGAACGAGGCTGGTACACAGCCTGACAAACCAACCAGACAAACCAACGGCAGAAAACGCAAAAGTATTGAAACAAGAAATAGAAACAGAACTTGTGAAGAAGAAAAATAATAGATGGCTTAGTAAACCACTGCATGGAAAGTACCCTTCACTTATTGGGAAACCACATGTTGACCTTCCAAATACAAACAATTGGCTCAGATCAGACATCAAAGGAGTAACAGAGGGATTATTGATAGCATCGCAAGACCAAGCTCTATACACACTAAATTATCAAAAACACATAGTTGGCAGAGAAATTGACAGCAGATGCAGGATGTGTTACAAGCAGTCTGAAACAATTGACCATATAACGTCAGGATGTGAAGTATTAGCAAAGTCAGATTACATCGAAAGACACAACAAAGCTGCAGTATATGTACACTGGAATATTTGTAATGATCTAGGAATCAAGACCCCACACAAGTGGTAACAGCACCAACCGGACACAGTAACTAACACTGAAAGACACACAGTGCTATGGGACATGGCAGTGCATACAGACAGACATATAGGTGCGAACAGACCTGATATCATAATCAAGGACAAAGTGAATTCAACTTGCAAGCTGATAGACATGTGATAAATGTTTCAGTCAAAGAAATGGAAAAGAAAAGCAAATATCAAGATCTGGAAATTGAGATACAAAGGATGTGGAAAATGAAAACGGAAGTAATACCCATTGTGATAGGAGCACTCGGTACCATCAGAAAAGGAATGGAAGATAACATCAGAAGCGTCTCAGAAAATGTGAATCTTCAGACGGTCCAAAAGACATGCTTACTAGGAACTGCAAGGATCCTTCGTAAAGTACTTAGCATCTGAACTTCAGGACATGACATGCCTTAGTTGTATTGTTTACACCCGGCCAAAGAAAAAGCAACCAGTATGAACTGTGACATTTAGCACCACGTATAATAATAATAATAATAATATAGTTCTCGGAATTTTCCAGAGAAACGAAAGTAAGGGACGAGGACAACAGTTGGCTATGGGTTAAGAAAGGGTATTTGAAGAAGAAAACAGAAGGGCTGGACGAATTGGATAAGGCATAAAATTTACAAAGAAGACATTTCTCCGTTGTGTAGGTTATGTGGTGAGAGAGATGAAACTGTCAGCCATGTAGTATCAGAATGTAAAGAGTTGGCTCAAAACGATTACAAAAGGAAGGGCACGATAAAGTTGCTGCTATCCTTCACTGGAAGATGTGTCAAAAACATGGATTTTCCACTACTGCAAAGAGCTACGAACATTTTGTAGATAAGCAAATGGCTGTCTTAGAAGATGAAAGTGTCAAACTATTGTGGGACTTTTCCATCCAAACAGAAATAAAAATAGACCATAACAAACCTGACCTAGTCCTGCTGGACAAGAAAGGAAAAACCTGCTACATTATTGATGTGGCATGCCCTTTTGATACAAGAGTTGAAAATAAAGAGAAAGAAAAGTTTGAACATTATACATATCTGAAATATGAACTTCTCAAGGTTTAGAAGACAGAGGTGACAAAAGTATATATAATACCAATTGTGATTGGCGCTTTGGGAATAGTCACGAAGAATGTTGAAAAATATCTTGAAAAGATTGACTTCAACCAGGACTAGATCCTCTGCAGAAAGCTTGTTTGTTGGGTACTGCGAGAATAATCAGAAAAAAGTTTTGGACTACAGCAAATAGGGCAAAATAGAACACTAGAAGACAAGGAAAGACGGATTAGCAAAAAGACTTAAGATCTATTATCTCAAGCCACGGGAGGTGACCTGATAATAGACAAGATACTGGTATAGCATCAAGACCATGAGAAGAATTGCATAACAATAATAATGATAATTGATTCTAATGAGAGAACTCAACACAGGGCGATAATCAACTTTTTTCTGGAGAACTTCCCGAATGATAGATTATTGAGGTTTAATGTCATCAATCTTTGTTTTTGGACACCTTTTTCCCTGACAACAGCAGAAAGCTGGCCATTCGCCCAGTAAGGGACAATTTTGTGAGACAGAAGGTCTCCCATATGACATAATGATTTACGATTGGGGAGGGTATTTTTCACATCCCTGATTGCACTGAGTCCAGTAAGAATAGACTTATAAAGCAAATATAGTCGGCTTCGCGGAAGTTGTGAAGTATTCTTCACATTCGTAGCTCTCGCTTTTTAATGTCTGCTCGGCTTCAGTAGTTCCTCTTTCGGGTCTTCTGAGCAGACGATGCATTGAAGCAAAGATGGCCAAATATTTTGTTTTCAACATTCACTTTGCTCGGTCGCCCAAGATAGAACTGTCATGAAAACGCAAGCCAAGTTCATAACAACTCTTTCCTAGAGTGCTCCAAAAAGAGATCGACAATAAACGCTTTGTGTGGCGATTGAAACGACTTCAAGTTTTGAGCCGAGCAAAAGCGGTTTAGTCCCCTCAGAAATCTAGCAAGTTTTTTCAAATGTCGCAGAAATTAATCGTACGTCGTCTGAAGGCTCATCTCCTCCCGATTACTTTTTGGGAGTACTTTAGATGCTTTACAGTAATTCGACTGTAGCGATTTTTTAACATCTTGGAAGATATTATTTTCGAAATGTCATGGTTTCCCTTTTGCTCGAAGAACCCATGCAAATTTTCCTAGCATGATTTTCAAACAGTTGATTGATACATTCTGTATGCATTCGGTAGAAGTTTCAAGAATACCTTCGTCATTAAGATCAGAAAAATGGCGCCAAGCAAATTTCTGTCGGATTTCTGTTTCAAAATTTAGCGATTTGATGGAGACAATCTCGATAACACTTAAATTCAAGTTTGAGAAGTTCAAGTACTAGATACCAAAAATTTTCTCTGTATAATGACTGTACAGCACCTCTAAATTCCTTTTCCAGCAATTAAATCCAAGAAATATCTCCACTCAGAATTCGTTTTTAAAGATTGGACGCTTATGCTCTGCCATCATGAGTGAATTATTTTATTCAAGTTTCTTAATTTGTCTTGGGGGTTTCTTGTCAGCCCAGTGGCAAAGTGATACAAAAATCTACCATTGTCAGAACGCAATGATGCTTGCATTAATCCTCCCGTATCCTCTCAGATTTCAGAAAAGAAGGAGAAAAAAGAACAAGAGCTTAAAAAGAAAAAAGAAGAGCTCGATAGGGGCAAATCAATTGGTAAAGTAAGTTGTCATCCTACCTACGTTTAATTATGTCTTCCCAAATTTGCTGATGTCAGGTTTTCGTGCAAATTTGCTCTTGAAATTCCCTTCTTGGATAGCTCGAGAAAGGAACCTTCAATGCAAAGTACTTATTACATCCTTGTTTTATTTCTCTCCCTCCGATATAAGCACACTGGCTGGAGTGTTCTCAAAATGCCGGTTTTGCAAGGAAGACCGGAAGTATTCCAGCCTCGCTGAACTGTCATGAAGCATTTTGAAATGCTCTATGTTTATTGACAGGGCTATTCTCCCCGTAACTTTGTTTTGCAGGATACCTGGAGCTGTTACGTGAACTGTTTTCTTTGCCTTGATTGACGACAATTCATAAGCTAAGAAGCTTACTATTATGCGTGGTTTTTTAACTGAAAATCCAAAACAGAAAAGTTAACGCTTTCAAGCCAATGGGATGATCGATCAAGTCAAGCATAAGGAGCAACGGTGCGCTCACAGAGCTCTCGCAATAAAGTTTTAAATGCAAAGATTATGTCAAAAGTATTGTTTCTTCCACTTTTTTTTCGCAATTCACAATTTATAATCAGGTCTTGTCGCTGATTGTCTTCGTCTATCATCGTTGAATTTAGATTTGAACTTTTCATCACCTTTCAAAATCTTTACATTTGATTCTTTTCATCTAATTTTCCCATTGCTGGTGAGTAGATAAAATCAGAACCATTAGACAAGAAAATAGACTTGCCCCAAGTCTATCTCTTCCGTCCGTCTACCGTTCCCTTTACAGTAGTTCCTGGATCCCCCATTCCAACATTCCGTCTAGAGAGCTCTCTGGCTTAGATTCTAGGACTTTTGCAAATTTTTGCCGTTTTCAGTTTTTAGAGCTAGAAGCGAGTTTCTTAAAATTTTAGTTTTGGAAACACTGAAAACGATCAAAAAACGTTGATCATATTCTAAAAGACTCAACACGAATGAACAAAGAGAAAACGTTTTCAAGGTGATTTGGGGGTTTAGTACGAATTCTCGTACAGCAGATTACAATCAATTGATTTCTAAATCTCAAATCACCAAGAACCAGTTCTCTCTTTGTCCATTTATGTCGATTCTTTGGAAAACTTGATCGATGTATATTTGATCATTTTCAGTGTTTTCGAAAACTAAAATTTTAAGAAATTCGCTTCTAGCTCTAAAAACTGAAAATGAAAAAAATTGCAAAAAATCCCAGTATATAATTCAGGCTTTCTGCTAAAGATTAAGTCATAAATCTTCAAAATTGGTCCAGTGTACGATTTATAGTGGCCTGCCAAACGTGCATAGTTTATTTTGGTGCACCCGGTATGTTTTCATTTTCTTGCGCAATCTATCGAAGCGCCCACGTAGCCTGATGCTCAAATGCTATGGCAAATAAACTTCTCTTTATTTATAGGTCAGTGGTCGAGAATTATTCTTATTTAAACCAGAAATGGCTGATGATGATGACGAAGAAGCAACCGACGATCCAAATCTATATAAAAGAGAGATGGTATGTCCCCAATTTGATTCATGAAATAGGTATATGGAGGGAGGGGAAATTCTGTTTCTTTAACGCAAAGCTATTGTTTTATAAACAAAGATGTGGGTGATGATGTGAGATATCTCGGGGGGGGGGGGTGGGTATCTCAGTATTTATTTCTGATACGGGGACGTGCCATTTTTTAGGGTTACTTTTTAAAAACTTTATAGAATTATGGGTATCCATTTTAGCCATTTTACAGAATTATGGGTATCTTTTTCAGAATTTTCAGAATTATGGGTCCTTTTCTGCAGAAAATTTGCAACTGTATAGGAATTACAGGAATTTTTTAATAATTTCCGGAATGATGGCCCAGTTTTTCATCCGATTTACGGAATTATGGTCCTAAAATTCTTTGAAATCTACTGAATTATGGGCAACAATCTTTCGGGTAACATGGAACGTCCCCGTCACAACTCTCGACGCTAGACTCCAAAATCACATTTTCAGTCAAAGTTAGCAAAGGATGAAAAAGTCCTTATTGATATGTTTTACTCAAAAAAAGATATTGATTTGACGATTTGTATGTGTCAGTGTTCTAACAGGTACACAGTTTACTCATCCCAAATAATATAATGGCTGTTATGATTACAGCAGGAATCCGTTGCAGGGAAACCTGTCACCTCTTCTGCAAAAACAGACTGCCCACTTGAAGCCACCCATGTTTTAGGTTTGAAGTATATTACACTTGATTAATTGGTATAGCAGCATAGCCTCACTACACAAGGACCCTCAACTTACGCTCATCTAATTGAAGTGAATTGATGTTGTTGTTGTCGCTCCAGTTGAGGGCCTTATGGACAAACTCTTCTCAAAACGGCAAAAAAATTCTCGCCAGGAACAAATGTGTTCCTGGAGCAATCAGGATGCAAGACTTGAAATAACTTGATGGGACTGGCTGATTCTTCTTCAATTCAAATTCCCGCCAAAGGCAAACAAAAGCGTTCGAACAACGCGTTCGACTGAACTGCTGCAACGATGAAAATCTCAAAGTAACAAGCGAATTTACGAGATCTTTTGCGCCCCCAAATAACCAAAATAGCACTTATAGGTAAGAGTTCTTTGCTTTAATAGCTTGAAGAAACATTAATCTAAGTACTGATAGCTTGTTTTGCAGTGTAGCACTTCAGAATAACCACTTTTGCGGCGATTTAGGGTCGGTTGTTTCGAGAAAAAATAGCAAATCATTTAGGCCATGTCCGTTTCTTGAAGCGTATGTCCATGAGTCGTAGTTATAGCGTCCATCAGTCTATCAATAGCGATAACCTACGAACATATAATCAGTCTAATAGCAGCAAGTCCCCAAGTGACAATTCAAGGTGAGCTGCAAGAAGAGAAATCAAACAAACTAAACATTCTAGTGGTGCTAATATGTGTCAAAAAGCCCACTCATCTAATACTCTATTCCTAAATTGCTTATACAGAATGTTAGTTGCAGCATCAGGTCTTTTCTTCAGCTTTTTTAGAGTTTTGTCTCTCAGACGCATCATTTTTTTAATTCTACTGTTTATCCAAGGCTTCTTTCTCACTTTTATATCCCTTTTTGTAAGTTTTTTCAAAGATAGAAATTGACCCGGAAGCAAAGTTTCAAGGAAACACAATCAATGTTGAGGACAACATTTACCTTGGAGGGGTGTATGTTAGGTTGTACGAACAATAATATATTTTATGTTATTAAAGTGTACATTTGATTTGATTTGTTTTAAACCCCTCCTGAAAAGGTGAACGCTCTATTAGGGGATTACCTCATCCGTCTGTCTCGTTTGGCGGATTGCGTCATCCACCTGCCTCGTTTTTGGGGCGACCGCGTGATTTCGTAAAAGTGATGGCCTAAGCCATGAATATGAAATTATGTTGATGTTTTCGATATTTTCAAGACTGCGTACTTTTTAACCGAGTGTTTTACAGATACGGGTTTGTGCCATTCAAAGCGTAAAACTACCACCCATAAATCTGGAAGGTTTTCTCACAGGTATACTTATAAGTCCGGAAAATTCTAAAATAAATTTCCATAAATCCGGAAAATTCCTGAAAAGTATAGCCATAAATCCGTGAAATTTTAAAAAGTCGTTGAAAACCATACGCATAAATCCGGACTCTATCATAAAAAGGTACCCTAAGGCACAACCCCATACCATGAAGAACTTAAGTTACCCGTTCACCACAAGAATTTCCCGGGGGGTCTACCTTGGAGAAAAACAACGGGGATGTGCCTGCCAGAACAAAATTTTATGACCCTGTCCTGGAATAAAATTCCGAAAAATAATACCTGTCCTGGAATAAGATCGGGGAAACTGATGGTTCTTTTGAAAATTATATTACTAAAAATACTTTTCGCTAATTGCTAACGCTACTAATATTTTATTTTAATAAGTTCATGAATTGGAGTATCTTTTTAAACGATGATCTTATCTGTCCTGGAAAAAGTAGCTCTAAAGGACACACCGGTCCCGGAATGAAGGTGCAAAAGGTATAATCCTGTCCCGGAATTTTCAGCCGAAAATGACACCCTATTGGCAGGCACATCCCCGGGTGGTCATAATATTAAGTAGACCCCCTCCCCCCCCGGGAAGAATTTGCAGTTGCTTGCTACTGAAATTTTTAAAACTCAGAGGAATCTCAATCCAAGGTTCATGAATCAAATCTTTGTAGAGAAAGATACCAGATACACCCTTCGTAGTGGCAGAAATATTTTGGCACCAAAACCAAACAAGACAGGGTATGGTATTGAAAATGCACGTTTTCTTGGATCTAAGATATGGCATGCAATTCCATCTTCCTTAAAAGAGTCCAACACTTTGAACAGTTTCAAACTAAACATTAAAAGCCACGAATTTGCTTGCAACTGCAGATTATCTAAGCGATATATTGATAATCTAGGGTTCCTATAGTTGTTGCATAGCCTTGTAAGTAGTTTTAACAATATCAACATGTATTTAATTTTTGGTTGGCATTAATAAGCTTCAGCTAGACCAGAAGCCAACCTAAAGTAAACAAATCATTATTATTATATATAGAGCCTTACCAATACAAAAGGCCGTAACACGTGCTGCACCATATTTCGGTAACTGATCTATGTCAACAGGAAATACTGATCTCTGATAGGCTAGGATTTTACCGCAAGTGGTTTGAGCCACTTTTATATGCTAACATTCCCTTTCAGTCCAGATCTGCGGCCCCCGAAGCTCTCTCCATTTCTTAGTGGTCTGGAGGGAAGGGAGACGAATCCGGTGAGAATAACAACGTCTCACGAAATTCCAAGACTCTAAGGTTCTACACACCCGAGATTTCTTGAGAAGCTTGAGTTGAGCAGTTTCGTAGCCCCTCGGGAATAGGTCAGTATATAGGAAAATTCCGAGCTCATTTCAGCCTTTTTTCTGAGCAGCAAGCAGTGCACTAGCCTACGCGTAGACCCATTATCCCAAAGGAGGAAAGGGTCTACGAAACAAAGAGCAAAAGCTTGCTACTGAGGTTTCTAGATTTCTGGAAACTTAATTTATGCAGCCTTTGTTTCAACCATAGAAATATTTCTTTTCTATGGTTTCAACGCGTTTCACGCATCATTTGAAAAGGGGATTAGAATGATTAATTGGACGGCCGTAGCAAGCCTTTGCTCTTTGTTTCGTAGACCCTTTCCTCCTTTGGGATAATGGGTCTACGCGTAGGCTAGCAGTGCACAGTAATAGAATCGACCCACCACTCCTCCCTCAGCGACGATTCGCACGATGATCCTACTTTCCTTCCTGACAGCGCATTCCCCTTCGCTCTTTCCATTTCTTAGTGGTCTTGAAGGAAGGGAGACGGATCCAGTGAGAATACGTTGGGATTTTAACTCGATATGAAAAAAGAAATATGGAATGTAGCCTCTAGAATTGATGCAGAGTACAGCCTGCTCCATATCTTTGTTGGTTGTTTGCCCTCTTGATCCTCGCGAAGAATCTCGAAGAGTTGTCTCGAATGACCTAATTTCAGTCATGTGATCGGAAGACGGCAATGTCAGTGGCTAATAAGTGTGGTCTTCGATGATTTGGGCTTTTCCCTTTGCGCTATTGATAGATCTTGATTTGTATGGCAATCAATTTATTTTGAAATAGGAAGAGGACGACGAGCCAGTGGTAGAGATAACTATCGAAACATTATCAGCATCTGCTCAAGAGGTTGATGGAACTGGAACAAAGGCAAAGTCATTGGCAGCCAGCAGCAGAGTTCCTTCGAATGGAGTAACGAATCAGTCTACTAATGAAACGGTTTATTTTTAAATTTCATTTCTTCTTGCTTACAGTAATTGTGAAATAATGCTTTGTAAAAGGTATAAAGTGCTTTGTAAGGCATTATTTTCACTGGTCTTTAGCAAGTTTTTCGATGTTATGTTGCCATTTGATTGTCTATGCTGTTTCTAAAAGCCCATTTGAGAATTTTGAGACCTAAATTTCTCGTCATAAACAACTAAACGATCAGTCAAAGGTCTTGAGTTTCATTTGTAAGGGAGAAAAGGCGTTTTGTCGGAGCATAACTTGTTGTGCCAATTTTATTTGCTCATGATTTGATTTGATTTGATTTGATTTGATTTGATTTGATTTTAACTTCTTTAGGCACGGTAGCCACGTCAGTCAAAGGACTGTTTTACAGTGGGCCGTGCAAATACATACAATAACTAAATTAAAAGAAAAGCATACAAAATTAAATAATCTTATTTACAAAACAATCTAATAAGCAAATTAAAAGTAATGCATGAAAGAGCGAATCAGCATTCGCTGTTGGTATTGCTGATTCTTTTTTTGAATGTTTCATAAGTTTTTGATGATTTGATTTCAATGGAAAGATCGTACCACAATTTAGCACCCTCATGAGAGACACTCGTTTATATTTACCGCGAAAATTACTCTCACTGTCCCTAAAGTTTTAAAAAAACTATAAATTGCGTTTTTCTGGCACACGTACGTGATAATCTTGCTAAACTTGCATCTCTATGATATTTAGTTAAGGAATAGAGTCCTTCAGTCGAATGGAATTAATCCACCTTTTCAAAGTAAGAGGCAGCAAAGCGGAAATCTTTCGTTGTTTGTGAATTTGCATTTTTGAAGTGAAAATCTTGCTCTGCGTACAAAGGCTTAGCATCAAAACAAATTTTTGCATTCATTTCTGTCTTTATTTCGAAATGGCAATGTAAAGAATTTGAATTCAAAGTTTGGACAAATTTTGGCGCCTCTTTTATCTTGGAAAGGTGCACAAGAAAATAACGGCTGATGTAAAATCGAATTTCTTTTATTCTATTTATTTAGGTGGCCGGAGCAGCACCGGCAGATCTCAATGGCGCTAATCAAGCATGTGCAGCAAATGATAGCGACACTGAACATAACCAAATCGTCTTAGACGGAGTTCCTGTAGAAGAGAGTTTGTTCGATGAAGACGTAGACGCTTTAGAACTGGACGATTTAGACATCAATGATTAAATGAGAATTTCTTCAATGCTTTGATTAGAATTTTGAATAGACCTTATGCGTAATTACCTCATATGCGATGAGGCACACCGTGCATGCCGGGTATTTTTGTCGCGTGTGGCTGTGTTTGTTTTCAATTGTCTCGTTTTCGGTACGAAAATCTCAGATTAATCGCTTGTTTACGCTATCATGTGCCTCGAAAATATGAAGTCGACTGATTGCAATTTCATAGTTATTGCTATTGATAGGCTGATGGACGCTATAACTACGACTCATGGACTTTCATATTGAAAATTGGGACGAAATTGCTTCCCTTGACGTCACGTCCGATATGGAAACCATAGCAACACTGTACGAAAAGCCGAGCGTTTAAGCGAGGCCATGGCGGATGGGCCTAACTTGTCGGCTCAATCCTCAGATAATAAAACGCCTCAAAATTCAAGTTTTAAGTGACGTTAGCAATGAACAAAAGCCACAAATATCCAGATGAATGTTTCCTCAATCCAAGAATCAACAAACCTTTCAGTTTCAATCAGAATTTCCTCATTTAGAAGGCCACTTCAGCTAGCAATAGTGCACGCCAGCACGCCACAGCTCCTGAAATTTTCCAACTACCGAAAAGAGGCCATTAACCTCGTTTCAACGTGAATAGAAAATCGGTGCCCCCATTGTCCCACTTTTTGATGTAAAAGTCCATAAGTCCCAGTTTGAGCAAAAAAGATATTGTTGTTGTTGCTGTAATTGCTGTTGTTGTTGCGATAACTGGGACTATTTCGTGAGTCTATTCCAAACAAATAATGCGCAACTCCTCTTTAAGAACTTTCACAGATGGAGGAGACAAGAGAACTCTGTCTTGAGAATTTCAAAGATGATGACAAATTATTCAATTTTTACATGATTATTGTTATCGTTATTTGAAACGATTAGCCTTACGGCCGAAAAAAGATTTATGTCTGGCAAATCATAGACATATGTCCAAAGAGCTGCCAAGATTTGCCAGTTCTGTATATTACATTACATTACATTTTTATTATTTATACACGAAACCCCTTCAGCTAAAAACCTAATACAGTTCTTTCTACTATAAATAATGAAATAAGATCTAAAAAAAAATGTGCTGTTCTTCCAGAGGGTCGTGTTTGGGGTTATTTGTTTCTTGGCATGTTCAGCTCGTCAAATGCGCTTTTAGTTCTTTTTTGAAGCGCCCGAGTGTTTGGATTTCTCTAATATTAGTTGGAATATCGTTCCAAGTCTTTAAGGCAGAGTAGTAAAATCCTTTTTTGGCATGTTCAGTTTTCAGCCTGGGGATCTGGAGATCCTTACAATTCCTTGTTTCATAATTTGAGAATGCGGATCTATATTGGTACTTATCCGAAAGGCATTCCGGACTCAACTTGTTTAGAATCTTATATGCCATCACAGAACGATCAAATCGAATAAGATTTTCAACACTTAGCCAATTAGATGACCATTCGTCATTTATGCGTGCATTTTCTATTATTGAATGAACCCTGTTATGCAGACGTTGGAGGGTATCTAATTTAGTTTTTGAGAGACTCCCCCAAATAACATTTGCATAGCGAAGATGACTTTCCACGATTGCGTAGAATACACTACACAATTGTGATTGCGGTATGATATTTTTAACTTTTTTAAGGCAGACAAACCACCGCAAACTTTGGACTTGACAGCTTTAAACTGTTCGTCCCATGTGAGACTTTCGTCTATGATAACTCCGAGAGATTTGGACTTTGGTACCCGTTTAATTTCCGTGTCGTTTAACAACAGAGCTCCCGAGATTTGAAGTGGCTTTATTCTACGGCGGTGACCTATTGTCATATATTCTGTTTTAGTCGGGTTAGGACTTAATTTGTTTATCCTCATCCACTCAGAGAGGTTGACCAGTTCTTGCTGCGTATCAAGTACTAGACTTTCTATATCATCTGACGCGATCGTGATTTGTGTGTCATCGGCATAGAGACTGGCTTGTGAAAATTCTAGGCACTTTTCAAAGTCGTTGAGATAAATAATGAAAAGGAGAGGACCAAGGCAAGAGCCCTGGGGTATGCCACAAGTAATATTTCTTATGTTTGATCGGTGTCCATTAGCAGCACAATATTGTTTTCTCTCATTTAAATACGATTCAAACCAATCACCCGTGGATCCTCTAATACCATACGCACGAAGCTTTTTCATAAGGACAGAATGGTCAACTGTATCGAAGGCTTTCTTGAGGTCCAAAAATAAGGTCAAATTAATTTTCCTAGAATCCATGTTTTCATACCAATAATCAGTGCTGCTGATTAAGGATGTTATGGTGGAGCATAACTTTTGAAAAGCTGATTGATTACAGGTAAGCTTTTTGTTCGCTTTAAGGAAATCAAATAGCTGATCATGCACTAGTCGTTCTAACATCCTAGAGAAAATCGAAATGACAGAAATCGGCCTATAATTGTTTGCATCATTTTTAGCGCCCGATTTAAAGATTGGAGTTACTCTTGCTAATTTCCAGATATCGGGGAAAACACCATTCATCACTGAATCACTAAAAAGTATTTTCAAGGGTTTTGCAATGAGGTCTTTTACATCTTTTACGATGGTAATCGATACCTTATCAGGCCCTGATGCTTTTCCATTTTTTAGCTGATTAATTGCACTTAAAATGTAATTTTCATCGACAGTTCTGAAAATCATGTTGTTTGATTCCGGTGTGATGTACTGAAGACAATCATCATCACTCCGAACCTCAATTTTTTGGGCAAGCTTAGGTCCTATAGAGGTGAAATGATGATTAAATGCCTCAAGAACATCAGGCTCCCTCGTTAAGCGTTTTCCATCGAATTCGAGACTCGAGGGGATATCCGAGTTAGTGTTTTTATCTAAGACTTTGTTTATGGTCTTCCACATTTTTTGTGGATCTTTCTCGTTTTTTTTTATTAGTCCGCTGTAATAATCCTGAATGGCAATACGAATCTCTTTTGTTACTCGATTCCGAAGTTGCCTATATGTCGGCCACAGTTCCGGTTGCCCCTCAGCTAGCTGCTTCGCCTTATCATCCACTTAACATCCACATCCACTTAACTCAAACTAAAATACAAATAATTACTCTCGGGATTAGAAGCTTGAAACGCACCCCTCAGCGTAAGCTCTGTCTCCTTAAATTGATGACAGAAATCTACAAGTCCATGAATCATCTTAACCCATCGCTTGTATGGGAGTTTCATGAAAGAAGCATGTGGCTTATGATCTAAGGATACAAAATCTTTGCAAACTGCCACAAATAAAGACACAGGGCTATGGGCAAGAATCACTGTCCTTTAGAGGGAGTTTCCTCTGGAACACCCCAGATGATAGTGTTAAAAATGAGCCAACATTTTCTGCTTTTAAAAAGAGGTCAAAGACTGGGCTGGCGATAAATGCACCTGCAAAATATGCCGATAATTTTTTGTATGAAGTATATTTTTTTGTAAATAGTTGGTTTGAATTAGTATGTTCTTAGTTACTATTGTAAATACCAACTTTAAATATGGATTAAATGAAAAAATGAAAATCCAAAAGAAGGGATTCGCTGTTTGCCATCATCGAGTCACACCTTGTAAGATTTTTTATTTCGATCAAACCTCGATCAAATTGGCTAACTGCAGGAAACTGGGAGGCTGGGAGGTCAGCGTACTGGCCCACGCTGCCTGCCCGAAATTGCTTCTTTTAAGGCTGGTGATTGCCATTGAAATACCGAACCGGGCCAATGCACCGCTCCATCGAGATTGTGGAAAGAACAGAGAGATCATCTGAAGAAGAAGTAGAAAAGCAAGGAGAAAATCAGAGGTAGTGGGTGGGTGGGTAGGTAACACATACCTAATTACCCCCAAGTGAAAAGCTTTAACAAAGGACATGGGTGAATCTATTAAAATTGAACTCTCATGAGGAAGAAAAACGCTGAGAATAGTTTTATTCGCTACGTATCCTCTAGAACCTTCAGTTGTTACTGTTGTCAATGTGCACAAAATAGGAAAAGGGGTGTGCCTCACCTAGTGCCATGAAACGTGCCTTCCCTCTAAATTAACTCTAATTAGATATTCAGTTAATTAGCATTTAATTACACTCGGGATTAAAAGCTTGAAAAGCATCCCTCAGAGTAAGCTTTGTCACCAAAAAAAGAGATTCGCTGTTTGCACATCTCCACTCGGCTGATTAAAGCGAAGGTGAACTGTATACTGGACATTCTTTATGGATGCATGCAATTGGATTGTGCCAAGAACAGCATACACTGCTGCAAACATACCCCTCTTTCGACAGTCGATACCTGCGTTTCTTGTTCCGGTGTGTTTGGTCCAGTTGCTGTCTTGGGAATAGTACTTGGCTGTTCAATCAAACGTTTGTCAATGATACTGTTATTGTCTTTGGGAAGTACTTCGATGTTCTTGCCCAGCGTTTTCCTGCATCGACCTATAATTTCAGATCTGTTGACAGCTTCTTGTACCTTGATCCCTCCACCTTCACTTTCTTGACGGCTGTTGTTTTGAGAAAAGTAGGGCAATGATTTTCTTTCAGTATATGATCGATTTCATATTTTCAAGGCAAATGCCAGCACAAACAATTGATGAATCTGATATTTTCGTACTACTTCATTTTAAACTTTTAAACATATTTATACAGGGTAACAATCTAACTAATCAAATCTGATTTACAATTGGCCCTGATTAGTACTGAAGACAACATTGCTGATAACAAGCAAGCCACGCATGACCAACAAGGACAATAGTATCCGCTACTTTTTATTGACACCTACGTACAAAATAAAGCGATTTGTGATTGCAGACAAAGGGAATTCCATGCCCGGTTGGTCAAGTCATAAGTGAAAACAAAACAAGCCGCAAAAGTTGTTGTGAAACCCAGGTAGCTAGCTCGCTCGTTGTGCATTCCAGAAATGGTTTTTAAGAGCAAAGACGAGCAAATATCGAAAGAAGAAGGATGTATCTAAAGTTCTGCCTCGAGCATTTTATTTGTTTGGTTCAGTAGCTGATTGGTGGGTGATTCAATTCTCATATTTTTGCGTGTTACATTCACTGCTCAGCTTCTGAACCAGACAAATAAAATGCTCGAGATAGAAGTATAGTTATATTCCTCTTCTTTCGATACTTTTTGCGCCCAACACGCAGTCCCCACTCAATCACCACCGGAGAGAGAAAGACAGAAAGTGGAGAAAGCTGCAGGACGGACGCAAAAATTGTGCTCTAGGACCGAGCACTTGGCCACACCTACCGGGTGTCCCAAAAAAAAGTATACAGATTTGGTTCACTTCAGCGATGTAAATTTAGCTTTAATCAATGGCGAATCACTCTCAAAAAGTTCCTCGATGGTTAACTTGAACATAGATACCTCGTTTGTTCGTATTGGTGCTTTGAGAGCAGAAATATCAATCTTGAAAGCTCAAATTTGCGTCCACCTGCAAACCAGAGCTTTGGCCTTTTGGCCTAAGCAAGTTCCTGAAGCACATAATTAAGGACTGAAATTAATGAAAAATTAAGAAACTGCCCAATGGGTGACTTGGGGGTGACTTCTGGGAAAGAGGTTAACACAAGATCTAATATTTCTCAAATTTTATCAAGGCTATCGTTGATTTATACGCTGTGCCGTAAGAATTTGCTTAGGCCAATAGGCTGAAGCTCTGGTTTGCAGGAAGAAGCAAATTTGAGATTTCAAGATTAACATGTCTGCTCTCAAAGCACCAATACCAACAAACGAGGTACCTATGTTCAAGCTAACTATCGAGGAACATTTTTAGAGTGATTAGACATTGATTGAAGCTAAATTCACATCGCTGCGCTATGGTCAACCAAATCCGTATACTTTTTTGGGACACTCGGTACACTAGGAGGTTGTATTGTACTTGCTTTACTTTTTTACCTTTTGCAACACAGCAACCTTGATACAAATACAACGGCCATTACTCCTGCGTCGATACTGACTCTTGTACGTATTAGGCTAATTCGAGATCTGAGTTGCTGTTCAAAACGAGGCTTATAACCCGAACCGTGCGAGTTCACTATTAAAACACATGAATATTCTGGCAGGCAAACTTCACGCAACGCGTAATATAATTTATCTCCGTCTAACAGTCTACAAAGAACTTGCTTCCGCTCGAAGCTTACGACAATCGTTCGATATCAAATAACAAAATACGCACGGGCTAAAAGCTGGGCTAGTGTCCTTAAGAACTAAAAGTCTATCAATATTTCTTACACTCCCCCCCCCCAATCAAGAAGTTAATCTTCTTGATTCAAAATCTCAGTTTGTAGTTCTCTTTTTTCTTCCCCTGCAAACTGCAAACGTTGCAAGTCTCTCTTGTCTTTCATTCCTCTTTTCACAGTTTGACTTTGAAACCTTCTCTGTTACAGGGACATTCTTTGTTTCTTTGAGTTGCAGCTAAACGGGGTGAAATTACTGTCATCTTCAAATATACACACTCAATTTTGTAAGAAACAGCGAGCAAGTGGTATGCTCTTAAGAAACTTAAGAAACTAACCTACCTGAATTAAAAAAGCAAAGAAACTTTTGTAATTTACAGTTTCCATTTCCACAGCAACATAAAAGTAATTTTTTAATAAGAAACTAAGAATTTGGGGCAAAATTTCTCAAAATTATATTTTATGCGTTTCTTATTAAAGGTTTCATAACAAACTTCAAGGTCACTACTTTTGCCATCGTGAAAATTTCAAAAGTACATTTTTTGAAACCTTTCCAATGTTTAGACATTGCTCAAGTACCTTTTGAGTAATATGATACCGGAAACAAGTGAGCAATACCGGGTGCGCCAGAATAAACTATGCACGTTAGGCAGGCCACAATAAATCGTACACTGAACCGATTTTGAGGATTTATGACTTGATCTTTAGCAAAAAGCCTGAATTAGATTCTAAGACTTTTTGAAGAAATTTTTGTTTTCAGTTTTTAGAGCTGGAAGCGAGTTTCTTTAAATGTTCTTTTTCGAAAACACTGAAAACGATCAAAAACCGTCGATCACAGTTTAAAAGATTTAACATGAATGGAAAAAGAGAAAACATTTTCAGTGGGATTTGGGGGCTTAGTACCAACTCTTGTATAGCAGATTACAATTGGTCGATTTCTAAATCGCAAATCACCACGAACAATTTCTTTTTTTGTCCATTCATGTCGATTCTTTAGAAAACTTGATCGATGTTTTTTGATCGTTTTCAGTGTTTTCGAAAACTGAAATTTTAGGAAAAGCGCTTTTAGCTCTAAAAACTGAACATGAAAAAATTTGCAAAAATCCCAGTATCTAATTCAGGCTTTCTGCTAGCGATTAAATCATAAATCTTCAAAATCGGTTCAGTGTACGATTTATTGTGGCCTGACAAACGTGCATAGTTTATTGTGGCGCACCCGGTAGTATAATTATGATCAAGATTTCCTTCAGAACTTATTAGAATGAATGGTTTCTCAACTTTATAGTTTCTCAGTACTCGAGCTTCTTTATTTTTTGGCGATCTAAGACTTGAGTTTTTATCAAAAATGCGTCTAAGCAGTTTTGACATTGAAACCATTTGGTTCTGCCACTCTTCGGCTACTCTTCACCTTGACATGCAGATTGCAGTCACTTTCAGTAAACCGCACGCTCAAAATGTTTCCATTTAAAAAGGTTTGTTTTGACTCCAACCATGGGCAATAATGCACCGTATTTGTAGCTTAGAAATTAAAGTTTATTACCTCCTCCAACTTCGGAAAGGAGAATCATTTCTGGATTTTGATAGTGGTGGGTGGAGTTTACATTAGTATATTTCTGAGTGTGATTTCTGCAATTTGTTAATCAAGCATTGCAAACTTTCAACATTGGATAATGTCAAAAAGTAGTCAAACAGAAGAGAAGAGAGATCGGGCCTGAGAAGAAATCCTCCATGCTCAACTAACTTATCTTACCAAGTAGCATGAGATCAGGCTCACCATAAAAAAATGAGAAGGGAAGGAAACCGAAAGACGATTCGTGACAATTCATGACGATACTTGACGATTGAAGCAGGAAGTCGCCTACTTTTGGAGGGTTAATACTTTGCATATAACGTACGTTTTATGGAAGGTTGGTATTATACCATTTTGAAAGATTTTTGGTCTGTAATTTACATTTATACAGAACATGAACCGTCTCGTCCCCGGCTCGTCTCGCTCTCTCGCCCTGAAACGATTGGTAGTTGCGGGGGTGGGGAGAAGGGGGCTGCAATGTCCACCGATTCGGAAAGTTTGATGATGAAAATTGATTTTCAAACATTTTAAAACCCTTTTCTGAAATTTTCTTTCATCTAATGACAGGACAAATTAAAGTCACACTGTTGTTTTTGATCGAGAAATGTGATTTGTTGGCTTTGGACACAGCCGTCGGAGGGGCAAGGAAGACGTGCAAAATGGGGTGTCAAAAGCGAACGATCGCGCGAAGAGCAGAAGACGCAGAGCTTCGTGCCAATAAAAAAGTATGTAAAATTTATCGTTCTATACGTGTGCAAAAAAGTTTGAGTTTTTGCGAAAGTATATTTTCGTCGCGAAGAAAAAACGAGGGTGTGGTTTTCTCCACAGCAAACCCCTCGTTCCGCCATTATCATCAGATGACGCCATAGAAATAGAGCTGTCTGATTGGCTAGTCAACCAAGATGGCGTCATATGTAAACAAACCAAAGGCTCTATTGTTACAAAATCTGCCCTTGTTTGTTACAGGTCCCTTTAACTCTAACGATGCAATGCCTTGCAGTGGTCTTTGTATTTCAATCAACTTTCCTTGACAATTTTTAACTGCTTCACTAACTGCTCATAATTCTGAGTATTTTCGATTTCAACTTGTACCTCTTTCGTCCATCTTGCTTCTGCCTCTTTTAATTCAGCTGTTGTTAAGTGTTGTGCTCTCAGCTGATCTCTTGCTTTGCAATTCCTTGTGAAACGTAAAACCCAAGCAGTTACACGAAGTAACCTTCTCTTTGGACTGAAATCTTTCAGATCTATCAACGTTGGAAATCCATCATTCTTCTTCACGATGGTATCTCGTAAAACTGGGTTGATTTCTTCGTCTTCTATAAGATGTGGCTGTTCTGGCCATTCTTCTGAAATCAACCATGGTGGTCCCTTCCACCAAAGATCACTCTCAATTAGCTGCATAAGTGACTTGCCCCTTGTACCTAGATCGGCAGGATTTTGATCAGTTGGGCAATATCTCGACTCTGCGTCACTCGTAAGTTGCTCTATTTCCTTGAATCTATGCTCAGAAAAATGTCGATATTGACCCCTTCTTTCAAGCCAATGCAGAACCGTGCAACTATATGACCACATGTAAACTTTCTTGATCCCGAATTCCTTCAGTTTTTCTCTTACTATACATACATACATAAATACATGTTTTTTAAGAGCATATCCACAACTAAAAAGTGTGGCTCTTCAACTCTAGCTAAAAGTTTTTTTCCCTATGTTTACAATCATATTAAAGGAATAGTGGTTGAAAAGGAAAGTAATGTAAAGCTAAGATTAATTGTCATTAAGAAACTCGAAAACAAAAAAAGTTAATTAGTTAGTCGTTCATTAGCCGGCATAAAAAGCTGTTCCCGTAGATTGTTACATAAAGAGTATAGAGTTGTTTCGTGTCGAATAGCAGATGGAAGGTTGTTGAATTGTTTGCTGGCTTGATCTTGGAATGGTCCTTTTATCAACGAAGACATCAGCTTTAGGTCATTGCTACTGCGAAGCATGCTACCCGTAGTTTTGATTTCTATTTAGTTGATTGTTGGCCAGTTTTCACAATGAATAGCTTTGTATGCGAGTTTCATGCAATTAAACGCCTGGCTCTCTTCTACAGGAAGCCATCTCAGTTTTAGGACATCTTTAGTGGAGACATATTTGCCGAAAACAAAACTTGCAGATGCCTTCTGTAATCGTTGCAGTTTGTTAACTTGTGCATTTGTCAAGGTCGAGTAGACATTATCGTTAAAGTCAATCTTTGATAATATCAAGCATTCCGCAAGTTGCTTTCTTAGTTTAAAGACCCATGACTGACCAGCAGCCTCGGTGCGCCTTTGTTTTCGTTTACAACAGTTAATAGACTGATAACAATGAGTCCCACTTATCATTCATCAAAGCAGCATAGCCGTCAGATCTTTTCTTTTGTCCAAAGCTCCTGTGGGGTTCTGACTCACGCTCTGATCAGATCGCATTTTCTCCTATGATTGACCAATCAGATGCCGTCGTTGTGTTTACTTCCGCGTTTCGCAGCTAAACTTAGGCCATTTTCGGCCGTTTTGACCACTCTCCGGAAAGAAATCATTGCACGATCGGATAAATCGAATTTCGTCAAAATTTCAATTGGAGAAGATTCTCCATGCTTTGGACCATGAGTGTTTTCGGTATGGCTTTGCGATCACTCAAAATAGCAGAATTGTGGCATTTTTAAGCTCAATGCAGTCATTCATCGGTTACAGACTCTATGATTAGCAAAAAGGAGAGTAGAAAAATGAAAACCTGAAGAAGAACTAGTGCATACACATACCTCAGATGGATTTAATAACAAACATCCACTTTTTCTGCCGCGATATACAGCGAGTTTCACCAGCAAATAACACAGTCAACAAAAATAGGCGCGAGAACTTGAATTATCAGCTACATGCCATCGTCGAGTGAGAACAACGCATCCGATTCCAATGAACAGAAATATGAATAAATCAACGGTGAATAACGAATACATGAACATTCTGAAGATTACGGGAGTAGCTGTACGTCCACTCTGGCCCAGAAAGAGCAATTTCGTGATGTCTTTTTCGATAAACCATCTATGGATAAACCGTGCCACCATTCCTTTATCCAACGGCAATAACATTACCAAAACGATGTACGAATTGATCGGTCACATCCCATTTTTTATTGCAAGAAAAATGTCTATCGTCTTATGGTCTAGCAGGCTAGCAGCTTCATGAAACAGAACTGAAATGCTAGGTTTAGTGTTCTTACGAATACGAATAACAAGAAGAAATGTACATCTTATTTTCATAAGGAGTAAAAAAGATCGATCTTTTCGACATTTGAAATACTATTTATAGAAACTCCTCATGTCAATTTCACATTTTGGGCGGATATCATAAAAATATTTTATCTTTTAGAAGTCCTTCGCTTTAGAAAATCACCCCTTCACAGTCAAGCAACACAGTAGCATCAAAGCAAAGTTGGGCAGTTTGCAAACTTATTGCCCATTCATGGAAGAACAACCCTATTTTTGTAAGATTCTACAACTTTCATCCAATAAAGAAAGCTCCTCAAAATTCTCATTTTCTGAGTACAAAATGTTTTGTAAGAGTTTCTTAAAAGTTCCCTCAAATTTCTATCGGTGGTGTGGTGTAGGATCTCTGGGATCTCCTGTGCCTTAGATAAAAATTGTGAGGCAACTTATGAAATCATGCCACAGTGTAGATCACATATGAAATCTCATGTAATAAGTTACCAAACGAAAAGTGAAATTAATTTGTTTCAGTTTCTAAAATGTTATATTTACTTTAGGCTTGATTCTAATAGAAAAGTTTCTTGTAAGGTTCCCAAATTTTCAAAATTCCAACTAACAGTTTGTCGACGTTCATTCAGAACCACATTTTGAACCAATGAATTGTTAAAAAACGAAATAATAACAAAAATTATTACTTTTTAGAATAGTTGAGTTGATAATTCAATTTCTGGTTGAAAACATTTTTTGCAACTCATAACTTACTTTGCAAAAGTTCCTTAAATTTGAAATGACCTTTCATCGCTTCTAATAGAGTTTCTTAATTTATGGAAGGGGCAGCAACGGTTTCCTTCAAGCAGTTTCCTGCAGAAAAAGTGTATGCAGTTGCATTGATAGAGGTCCACTATCATAGGAAAAATTTCAAGAAATTGAATTCTCAGGTCACCTAGAATATAAAATCTTTGATACTGGAACAAATTAATTTCACTTTTCATTTAGTAATTTCTTACATGAGACTTCGTACGTGATCTACACTGTGGCATGATTTCATAATTTGCTGCAAAATTTTATCGAAGGCACATTAGATCCCAGAGATCCTACACCACCGATAGAAATATGAGGGAACTTTTAAGCAGGGACGCCGAAGCGATGGTAGGGCAAGGGGGGCGACTAGGAACGTAAGGGCAATCGAGGCCGAAGGCGAGCGAAGCGAGCCTAAAAATCGGGGGGTCCGGGGGTACTCCCCCGGGAAAATTTTTGTGGCCACGCCCTTTAGATTGGCTTAAAATGCTATCAAAAATGTTTTAACGAACATTAATCATGTTCTTTCACGAAATTTTTCGGCTATTTCTCCACATGTCCTCATTCCGAATCGCATGAAATCGCATATTGCTTATTTTGAAGTTGCAATTGCCAGTCATTTTTCGATTTTTCGTTACTGGTGTGTTTCTAATAAGGGAATGAAGCTATGGCGGCTTTTATATCAAGTTTCAAAGAAAATTATTGTTTTTCATTGAAAGGGCACTTATGCCCCCCTTGCCCCCGTTAGGAAAGGGCAGGAGGGGCGCTTGCCCCCCCCCCCCGCGTCCCCCCTCTCCGGCGTTCCTGCTTTTAAGAAACTCTTACGAAACATTTTGTACTCAGAAAATGAGAATTTTGAGGAGCTTTCTTTATTGGATGAAAGTTGTAGAATCTTACAAAAAAATTGGGTTGTTCTTCCATGAATGGGCAATGAGTTTGCAAACTGCCCAACTTTGCTTTGATGCTACTATGTTGCTTGACTGTGAAGGGGTGATTTTCTAAAACGAAGGACTTCTAAAAGATAAAATATTTTTATGATATCCGCCCAAAATGTGAAATTGACATGAGGAGTTTCTATAAATAGTATTTCAAATGTCGAAAAGATCGGTCTTTTTTACTCCTTATGAAAATAAGATGTACATTTCTTCTTGTTATTCGTATTCGTAAGAACACTAAACCTAGCATTTCAGTTCCGTTTCATGAAGCTGCTAGCCTGCTAGACCATAAGACGATAGACATTTTTCTTGCAATAAAAGATGGGATGTGACCGATCAATTCGTCCATCGTTTTGGTAATGTTATTGCCGGTTTCCATCTGGCAACGATAGCCGCAGTTGGATAAAGGAATGGTGGCACGGTTTATCCATAGATGGTTTATCGAAAAAGACATCACGAAATTGTTCTTTCTGGGCCAGAGTGGACGTACAGCTACTCCCGTAATCTTCAGAATGTTCATGTATTCGTTATTCACCGTTGATTTATTCATATTTCTGTTCATTGGAATCGGATGCGTTGTTCTCACTCGACGATGGCATGTAGCTGATAAGGGGCTGATAATTCAAGTTCTCGCGCCTATTTTTGTTGACTGTGTTATTTGCTGGTGAAACTCGCTGTATATCGCGACAGAAAAAGTGGATGTTTGTTATTAAATCCATCTGAGGTATGTGTATGCACTAGTTCTTCTTCAGGTTTTCATTTTTCTACTCTCCTTTTTGCTAATCATAGAGTCTGTAACCGATGAATGACTGCATTGAGTTTAAAAATGCCACAATTCTGCTATTTTTAGTGATCGCAAAGCCATACCGAAAACACTTATGGTCCAAAGCATGGAGAATCTTCTCCAATTGAAATTTTGACGAAATTCGATTTATCCGATCGTGCAATGATTTTTTCCGGAGAGTGTTCAAAACGGCCGAAAATGGCCTAAGTTTTGCTGCGAAACGCGGAAGTAAACACAACGACGGCATCTGATTGGTCAATCATAGGAGAAAATGCGATCTGATCAGAGCATGAGTCAGAACCCCACGGGAGCTTTGGACAAAAGAAAAGATTTGACGGCTATGCTCATCAAAGCGAGACTCTCACTGGACTGTCATTATTGATATATACGTTGGTGTAATAAGCAGGGGCTGCTGGGAGTCAGAATGAGTTGCTATTAGTCGCGAGCGAAGCGAGTGAAAAACGGGGGTTCCGGGGGCTTGCCCCCGGAAAAATTTTGGGGCCACGCCCTCTAGTCTCCCGGAGAAACGCCCTTTTTTCTGGGAAAATTTTCTTATAGCCTATTGGATAACGCTTATTTAACGTTTGAAGTTTGCTTACAAGCTTAAGACCTCTCAGGAGCGCAACAACTCTGTTCATTTGGCTGAAGACCTTGAATGTTGAAACCATAGAAACAGAAGTTCGAATTACTACGGTTACGGGGTGATATGCTGAACGGCTGAGAGTTAAACCTATGAATAGATAGATCGAGTTGATAATCTGCGGCTCTCAGCCTTCCATACCAGAGCCGTGCTATTAGAATCATGATTCTAATAGCAAGTAGCCTGGTGTGAACGCATGGACAGCCAAAGCTACGTTTTGTCTCGGTCTGCCATTACCAACTCCTCAGTAGCGTTCCAGATTTTACCTAAAGTAAATAAGATTTCTCAAGACAATCAAAATCACTGTTCACCCGATCTATTTTACTGTAATAGTGACGATTTTGAAGACCTGTCCTTAATTCGAGCCTTGATTGTAAACTTTTTGGTCTGCCCTGTTTCAGTTGTAAGCGCTGTTCATGCGCCCGAGTCTATATTGGGTTAAAAGTAAGGAAAAAACCTTAGCAACACTCCAAAGAGAAGAGCTATCAACAATAAAGTTCATTTCGAAAACCTATGTTCAAAATTATTTCCTATTTTCGTGCGTACTGCGCGAAGGCTTATGACTGAAGTTGCCCGTGCTATTAGATTTGGAAAACTAATAGCGTGGCTGCCTTCAGTCATTGACGAAGAATTTGACTGACAGATGAAAACAAAGGTTTACGTAGCTGCGGCATCTTTGATAGAGACTTGCTGCTATTAGAATCAGAAAACTAATAGCGTGGCCATGTCATTCAAAGAAAGCAATTGGAGAACTCTGTAGCAATGGCGGTGTACGTCATTGGTATTGTTAAACATTTGTTAACCGGCATTAGATTTCAAAAGAGACCAATAAAATGATGTTTTTATGCAATTGAATATTAGGATCGTCTGTTTTCAACAAATTGTAAAGGTCCTAACACACAGCTGAAAGAGCCACGGACAAAGTATTTTCTAACGGTATTTTTTTGGGCAATCTCTAAAAAAATTGCTATTAGACTAATAGCACTAATAGCATGGCCAGCCGCCCCTGGTAATAAGTCATATTTTAAACGACCGCCAAACGGTCATTGGCTGTGCTGCATGTAAGCATCTTTAACATCCTGAACCTTGAGTACAACAACAACGCAGCTACCATACTTAAGGTTCAGGATGTTAGAAGATGCTTACATGCAGGGTTTTCAAGACTGTAGGAAAGCAAGAAATCGCACAGAAATCGAAGGCACAATTGACGAAGAATTGCCTCTAGATCTCGACACAGCTCCAAGTGGACACCGAGGAAATAGCTATGGATCTGTTATTTCATGGTTCTTTCGATGAAGGAGACCAACAGACCAGGTTAAGTCTGTAAATTTTTGCCCAACGGCTCGCGTCTTGCTGTGCTTGTTGACTGCCCGACCAAAATGATGAGGTACAGTTCCTTCTTTATTTACTTGTAATTTGATGTTTGGCTTTTCCAATGCAATTCTTTGTTGAGTTCAATGCTTGATGGTGAAGCTATTTCAGTTTCCAATGCCTGTTTGTCTGCAAATAAGCAAAATTTCCTCTGCTTTCCTCGAGTTTCCTCCTTCCTATTGTGGCCTAAGATTATTTCGTCCAATTTGCGTAGCCCTGATTATTTAGAACGAAAATACATCCCTAAATGAATTGTTTATGGACTAAAGAAACCATTGATGTAATTTGATTTCCATTTACGCTATTTTGGTTGAAGATTAAAGCGGATTACGAACGTTGCTATTTTCTGTATACAGAAATTAATGGAAGCTGTGGGGAAGAAGATTCGAGGGCCGCGAAGGATGCTGGTCAGTCATGGGTCTTTAAACGTTGTGAAGTTTTTGAGTTTCTTCAAGACTGCAAGTTTTCCGTAGCAGTTTGATATGACTTCTTGCAAGTGAATTGACCAGTCTAAGTGTTTATCTAAGTAGATGCCAAGTAGACGTGGGTTGCTTTCTAGGTCAAGGAGCTTTTGACCCATTGATAAAGAGACTGGTATGTTAGACAGATGATGTCGATCATGCAGTTTTTTGGACGAACAGATGAAATACTTGGACTTGATAGCGTTGATAGCCAGTGAGTTATCACTCGACCAGGTTTCTAACTTTGTGAGAGTATCACTCAGTTTACTTACAGCGCTTTGTATGTTAGAAGGTCTGCATGATTCATAGATCGTAGTGTCATCAGCATATTGAATGGACTTAGATGGAAGGCATTCTTTTAGATCGTTCACATAAAGATTAAACAGGAGTGGGCCTAAAATGGAACCCTGTGGAACACCAAAATATGTTGTCATAAATTTGGATTTCTTAGAGTCAAGTTGCACGTACTGTCTGCGGCCACCAAGGTAGCTTAGCGTCCAGTGGAGAAATTCTCTCGAGAAGCCGTATTGAGAAAGGCAGTCTTGTTTTGTGCAGAGTTTTGATTAGGGTGTCATGTGAAATAGTATCGAAGGCTTTAGAGAAATCAATGTATAATCGATAGTTCACTCGCGCTCATTGCTTCCTTGATATCATCTCTCAGCTTTAGCAAGGCCGAACCAGTCGAGAAACCTTTCCTGAAACCAGTAACCGTATCTTTATACAAGTGTCGTTTGTCTATGAATTCGAGGAGCTGGTTGCAAACGGTTCTTTCAAAAATCTTTGAAAGGGCTGGTAGAATAGCAATAGACCTTCTCAAAGAGGTCTGGGACGGCGTGCTACTTTTCTGGAAGATGGCGGATAATCTGCGAAGGGGAATACCCTTCTCACTGCAAATGTTGAAATGCAGTTGAGATGAGCGAAGCAATGCAAGAAAACGCGAATTTAACAACATGCGCTTAATGGACCAGAAGGGTCTAAAAAGGCTTGCGACTTGAAAATACTACATTTAAGTGATATTTAACATTTCTTACAAGGGAAGTGCGATTTCGGCGAATTTGAATTGTATGATCGTAATTTGCCAATGTTAGATATTTTATGGATAAAGGGAGCTTATTTATTGCCCTTTTAACCAAAGGAATGCGAAGGCACTTTTGGTACAAATTTATGAAGGCAAAGGTCTCCTATGCTCATTGAGCCTCGTAACAAAGGAGAGACTTTGCACTTTGGCGGGAAAATATTTCGTGATCAAATGTGTATTCGTCATTTCGTTCTTTGCTTCTGGATGGGGATCAAAGATAAAGAAACCTGGTTTGCTACAGATCATTTATAAATGTTAGAAGGAAAACATGAACATTTCTTAATTGTACAATGTAGAAGAGATGCCAAGTCAACGGCTTATTAAAGGTTATTGCTTTGCTTATGGTTTTGGTGACATATTAGCTGAGAGGCACAATTTAGATGCAGTTTATACTTGACTTTTTCAATAGGAGCAAAAGTTTTATAAATAAATGGGAGCCCTGTAGCAACGTGCAAGTTAAGTTGCTTGAAGCAGGTAAATGGCCTTTTTTTTATGAATATGTGCAGAGAAGTACCGGGTGTCGCAAAAAGGTACCCCCGTTTGAAAAATCACCAAAATTTGATTACACAGCCGATCTTCGATTTTTTTTTGTCAAGTAGATCAAGGACCAAAATATTATCCAATATATAGTTATTCTTGTAATTGGTTTCAGAATTAGCGAATTTAGCTCTTTTTAGGGTTACCTGGTTTTGAGTCATACTGCAAAAAAGCATTGATGATTGCCAGATCAATTTCTTTGTGCATGTAACGCTTTTAGTTTGGTCATAAATTACAGAAAGAAACGCGCACTATCATTGGAGGCTTCAATAATGATAAAAAATCTGAAAAATTTGACTCTTACGCAAGATTGAGTATTTTGCTTCAAAACTATAGCTCAAAATAAGGTTTTTCAACGTATGATTTCTCCGCCTTGCTGTATCAAAGGCAAACATTTTATCATATATGAATATTGTTGGGTCTTTGACAAAACAAGTCAAAAAGAAAATTTTATGAAAGGTTTGATAATCAATTTTTGGTGATTTTTCAAACAGGAGTACTTTTTTATGGGGCACCCGGTACTTTTTTGAAGCATCGCAAGCCAACCTTGTCAATAAACGCACTCACAGAAATTAAAAGATCGAAGAAATTATTTATTCTTTAGTTAATTTGATTTAGAAAGGCTTGCCCCGGTGGTTTCAGCATTGGAAAAAGTATGAATCTTTGTTCGCTTCTTGCCAGTTTTTGACATGCATTTGGCATGCACGATAGTTCTATATTCTCACCGGTACAACCCCTCACGCCAAACAATCTATAGATATGGTGAGTGCGAGGAGACCTCGCTGTTTGGCGTTAAGAAGTTGCTCTTAAGCTGCCACTGAGGGAGGCGGGATGGGCGATTCTCTATCTGCGGTGTCTATTGTTTTCTTCAAGAAGACTGCATTAGGCCCTGTTGTGGCTTTTATAGCCAAGAGGAAGTCCCAAGGGACTAAAAATGGCCTCGTTATCATCCATCGTCCAAGATTTTTGGCAGTTTGAGGGCTTTTCCCGGTGAGAATAGTTCTATATTCTCACCGGTACAACCCCTCACACCAAACAATCTATTGATATGGTGAGTGCTTCGGAGACATCGAAGTTGGCTTTCACAGCATCCATACCGTCTACGGTAAAAAGGAGATAAAACAGAAAAATAACCTTGTAAATGATAACCCTCTTCATAACTCGAAAAGAAGAACCAATTTACAGTTCTAAAAATGGCTTGTAGCCAAATAAGAAGTTTCTGTCGCGAAATTGTTTGCCAAGAACCTCTGCTTGTGAAGAGGAGGAAGGATGTTCTAAGGCATTTCATTTTTCATTTTCATTTTATCATATTTAAACACAAAAACCCTATCAGCTAAAAAAGAACTATTCCTATACAAAATAAACATCTATTTACAGTTACAAATGATACAAATTTGCTGATCTTCCTATGGATCGTGCTTCGGGAAGGATGCTAATTGTTTAGGAATTCCTTCAGTTTCCTTTTGAATGTGCTAATTGTGGAACTCATTCTGATTTCTAATGGGATTTCATTCCACGTTTTAGCACCAGAGTAGAAAAAACTGCTTTTGGAGAATGCTAGGTTCTGCCTTGGGGTGTCCAGATCTAACTGATTTCTCGTTCGATGGTTAGATAATTGAGATCTGGTAACAAGCCTCCCTCTTAAATTGTCCGGGCAGAGACCAGGCAGAGTCCGCAAGGCTTGAGCTTGGGTCAGTACAGGACGCAACTTTGTTATACTGGCTGTAATATGATGCCATCTCCGTGCTTTTCCAGCCAATATGTTTGGCTATGTCGTCATAAGAAATCCCCAGCAGCGACAACGTTATAGAACATCCACTTCTGAAGCTATGTAATGTTTCCCCATCATACATTTTCAAATCAGTGAGATGTTTCTTTAGCCTAGATGCAATGGATGAACCAGTAAAGGGAGTTTCAGTTACTCTTCCTTGGCGGTCAACGACGCAAAAAAGGTAGCCTGGATTTAATCGTACTGACATTTTTGTAGATAGCGCCACATAATATTTCAGGTTCATAACTGGGCAGTAAGATGATCCAGGGATGGGCTTGAGTCCAAAGACGTTGCTGTTATTTCCTCGTAATGTCTTCCCATAAACTTGATTCACAATGATACCTTTGTTTTCAGGCGCTAAAAGAATATCGGATGACTTTACTCTTCCTATATCGGAAGCTCTATCACCAGAGAAAAAATCTATCGAGAAGAAAGCCAAATCCCGAGCTAAGATGTATCTTTGGGATGGAGCTGTGGACCTAGAAATAATTTGAGCCCTCAAGTGTAAACAGATAAGTTTGATTTTATCGAGGAATATGGGCACAGCTTGAACGGGGAATGCTCTTGCTATAGTTTGTTCTTCTAAGACTAGCAGTCTATATTCATTTACTTTGTAGTGGGCTGCTGGGTTTCCAATGCTAAGGTCATCGTTCCAGTGCAAACCTTTACCCATGTCCTTAAAGATTGATCTGAGCTTTCCAATGTTATTATCAATTGTGCCGGCAGATAACGTTTTCAGGCAAGAACATGAAGACTTTCCGGTAGTACTGTGCAGCTAACACTATGTGATACAGTTTTCCCAAATTTGTCCCTCCAAATCAAGAAGTTTATGATGTCATTAGGGGTTGCAATCGAAAGAGTTTTCCTCTCCGGGAGGGACCATAGATATGATTCCAGTTGGCGTTGCAGAGAAAGCTTAGACTGGCAATGGTTCCTGTCCACGTAACGAGGGAGATCGGTGATAGGATCGAAGGAAACAGGGGCGGACTGGCCAGTCGGGCTACCGGGCGATCGCCCGGTGGGCCCTCTCATGAATATCCAAAAATTAGTTTTGTTAGTTTGATTTTACAATGAAAAACCAATTTAACTAGCTTGGTTGGGGCCCTCTTTATCAGCTGCTACACTAAGGCTCTCTCGGTGCCTGGCTTCGCCAGTTGCTATTCAAGGCAGTTTCTTTCATATAGCATTACTGAAGGGCACAGTTACCTATTCGGGGCCCCATGTGTACTTTGATGCCGTGAAAAATAGCGTCACATTCATGGGACGAATATCATTTTTGAGTTTGAATCTACCTCAATGGATACCAACGAAAAGAGTCTTTAGATAAAATCAAGATGGTGATGGATAGAAATAACACACAAGTAAATAATACTTTAAGCAGCACTTCATTTTCCCACGCTATGAGTCCCTGCCCATATATACACGAAATACACCGAGCCAAGGGCCCACTAGTCCTAATAGTAAATGTAGCACTGTTGAGAACCCTTTTTCATGCACATGCGAAGTGTGATAGGATGCTTCTCTGCTATTGTTAAACATAAAAAAGAGTTGGCAGTGGGAGGGAGTTGGTCGAAAAGGAATTCAAGGCTTTAATACTTTTTAGCAAAGAGTTATTAATGCCTTGAATTCCTAATGAAATATTAAAAGGAATAATAATGACAATAAATGATGAATTTTCACAGATATTTGTCGAGAGAATTTCGGAGGCTTATTGACCTTTATTGATGACAAAGTAGACTGTTGTAAACTTTATATTTGTTGTAAAGACATATACACGAATTTTTTTTTATAAGAATTTGGGTCAGTACTGAAAGTTTCTTAAAATTATCAGATTTTGAGTACTCAAGAGTTTCTTTCGAGTTTCTTAGAGGTTGAATAACAATCTTCATGTTCCCTACCTGTGCCCTCGTGAACATTTCAAAACAATGTTTGTAAGTCTTTCCAATGTTTAGACATTACTCAAGTACCTTACGAGTAATATGATACAGGAAACACGTGAAAGGAAAGTAAAAATATGTCAAGGATTTCCTTTATGAAAGTAAATAGTTTCTTAACTTATACGGTATTCTCCCAGTACTGGAGTTTCTTAATTTTTTGGCGATCTGAGAGTTGAGTTTCTTATAGGGAGTTTCTTATAAAGAAATACGTGTATTTGTCGTACATCTTTTTCCAGTCATCCTCGTCAAGGATTGCCAGACTCTCTGGCGGTGCTGTGGCAAGAATTGAGGTGGGAAATTCGTCCAATCCTGTCAAGAGAGGATTGAGGGATAGGTTAGGTAGCTAGATTGGGCTTTGATGGCAAAAAGGTCATTCCCTTACGAAAAAAGGGCATTTCTGGAGAAAAATGATCTGGTCACAGCAAATTTTCGGCTGGCGCCGCCACTGACTGACAGGAGCTTATTTTTTACGGACTGGAATTTGTTTGATTTGGATCTTTTTAACTGAGCATTTGAACGATTTCTGAGGAGCTCTCCGATAATATTACAGACATTTATTAATCGTGCAAAGATTCTACTGAGATAGCAATAGCGATATAAAGTGCCGTTTGTTAGTTCCCCTTTTGAATCGCTGAAAATGTTTGCAATACCTTTTAAGCCAATCTAGAGTAGCCTGCGTGCAGACTCTACTGATTCCCTAAAGAAAAGTGAGGTTCCTCCTCCAGTAGAGGAGGAACCTCACTTCTCTTCAGGGAATCAGTAGAGTCTGCACGCAGGCTAATCTAGAGGGCTTGACCGCAAAACATTTTTGCTGTCCGGGTAAGTATTCGTAGACCCCATAATTTCTATGCTTGTTTCGCTCACCTGCGGTACTATCCACTATTGGGGCCCTTTTCCTAACAAAATGGCCCGGGCCCTAATTTTGCAGCTAGTCCGCCCCTGGAAGGAAACTGGAGGCTTTCTCATCCATAAATTTAAAAATCTTTCGTCGTGGCACATTCGAGGTTTTGTCGGTTCTATTGTTAAGGGCATCACCAAATGAGGAGGTTCGCATTTCCCGTCCCTGCCCCAAATTGTAAGGGACTGATTACGTATCCGTTCAAGAATAGTAGAACAGATGAAATCTTCAAATTGATCACAAATTTTGTTGTTGGGAAAGAAAGTTTTTGGGGGAATATCAGAATCATAAGATTTTCCCTTAAAGTCTCCTTTGAAATGCTGGAAGAAGTCAAAAACTGAAACTCCATTTGCTATGTAGCTTAGGACTTCGTCGTGTTTATGATATCCCTGTAACACTTGTTCCCAGATATTGTAGTGATGGTGTAATTCTCCCGCAACAAAATCATCTGGACTTCGGAGTGCTAGATCAGGTGCCGAAAGCTTGTGTGTCCCTGCTAAGACATTATCGATCATGCTTAAGGGTTTTTGGATATCCAAACTGGAGCAATTTCTGTCAAATGAGCACCATTTTATTGACTTTCTTGATCCTGTGTTCGAAGATTTTGATAATTCAAGAATGCAGTCATTGAAAGAAGAGTCACTCAGCGTTGGCTAGAAATGAAAAGTGGAAGAAAGTCAATGAAAGAAAAGCTCCAGTTCAGAAAATCCAGAACCCAGTGCAATACCGAGTATAAGACCTTTAGTTAGGTCCCCGGATAGAAAAAAGCTTGGCAGGAGAACAGAACGTTTCAATTGTTGCTATTCGTGGGCATCTAATTTGAGACAAGCAGTCACGAAGATAACCTCAGTGCAGAATGATATGCATGAAGATGTTTTGGTTCAGTGTGATCTCGTGTCTTCCCCCAGTCAATGGCGCCATTGTTTGCTGGGATTCTGCACCTTTCTGTAGCTGTGTAGGAAGGGGATCCTTCTATCTTCGGTGATGCTGCGAGTGCTAGCCTCTGTGCAGGCCACCAGTTACATCATCCTCTAAAGTTGACTTATTTGCATAATGAGCACTATCAATAAGTGGCTAATGATTCGTTCGTTCTAGAAAACGATTGTTTTGACATAATTAAGCTGCTAATGAAGTCAAGAACGTGCCAATTCTGGGTAAATTTGTTGTTGTGCCAGGGTAAACATCATGGTAATTTATCCATCTTATGGTGTCAAATCTGTCTAACATGAAATAAGCCGACGTCAAATGTTGCTATAGGATCGCGGGAAACTCCTGTCTTGTATGCGCTTTATGTGCGCTTTCTTTATTTCAGTGCCAATTAGCAGAGATAAAACGTTAATCAATCGCTTTAACGAGCGTGACGGAAGTGGGTTACTTACTTTCTTTCTTTCTTCCTGACAGCCTGACATCGAAGCCCCTTCTTAGATTACAAAGTTGGACTTTGTAATCAAAAAGCGAAGAAGATTGCAGATAAAGCAAGTGAATGGCAACCTTAGGAACGCAAAATTGTGTTTTAAAATACATTTTGTGGAAGCAAACGAAAGCAGACCCAATTCTTAGGGGGGGGGGGGGAGAACCAAAACTTTCTGACGCCAAAATCGACGACAAACAGCATCAACAACTCCAATTTTAGGAACATACATTACAATTATGCACAAAAGAACTGATGTGCTCCTTAAATCCCTAGATTTTGGAATATTTTATAGTTTCAACGTTGGAGCCTCCAAAATCAGTAAATATGAGGCAAAAATATGCTGTAGATTCAAAATTCATGTACAATTTTCCTTGAGAGTCAATAAATTCATGTTCTAGTAATCCACAAAATCCGACAGGGGAAGTGAAATTTCCGACAAATGGCCTTCTGGGGGCCCCCCACTGGCTTTTGCCCTGCAACAAATGTCCAATACCAAATACTGATTATTAAAAGGAAAAAACTACAAAATAAGAAAAGGCAAGATGAAGTAAATCCTCATAGGATGATAATCTGAACTACAAAAATTCTGAGCCATAACAATTTATGGACCAGAAAAGTAGAACTCAACAACTATAAAATATTAAGAAAAAAGTCACTGTCTCTTGCCATTTTCATCCATCTGTTTTCTGAAACAGTTGTACACTGTGTGATTGTAACGTCCACAATATGAGCAAAACCGTCTTCTCTGGGCTTCTGGTGCATTAAACCTTTAATAAGGGTGGGGCCTGGGAGGCTGAAACATTCTTTGGTTAGTTTGTCCAGAAAATAAAGGAGGGGGCAAGGGAGACCTTGGGCCATATTGCTGCTGTGTAACGTTAGGCGTGGCAGGATTGTGAAAGCTGCTATGTCTCATAAATTCAATATTCTGCCGATTTGGGAGGGATTTGTCAACTTTGCTGATTGTTTCTACTATTTTTTCATAGTCCCTATCACCCAAAAGAGAGAGCACATATGCTTTAAAAACATCAGGGGGTTTTGAAAGTCTCTCGTGCATTGCCGTGCAGACACCGGCAAAATAATCTGACTTGGTATCCTTGACTTGGGCAGCGGTATTCTTTAAATCCTCAATTAGCTCCATGCATCTGTACTTATCAAAATCAAATTGTCTCCGAAGGGCATACTGCAGAATGGATTTCTTCATAGAAGTAACAGTAGGTTTCTGTGAGTTCTCCAATGCTTTAATTCGATTGAGAAGTCCATTGATATCCACAGCCTAAAGGAGGAATGGAGCTAGCTTAAATCCCATCTCTATGTAAGAGGGAAAGTCAAAATTCTACAAGACGGTGCCAGAAAATGCAAATATATAAAAAACTCCAACTAAAACCAGTCACTGTTAAAGTGCAGCTTGGGTATCTCATGAGTATCAAAATAAAAAACTGAATCAAAGATCAGCTACTAAAACCCACACAAATCTCTCAATAAAGTTGTAGAAGAACCCTCTCAAATATATCATTAAGTCCAACCCTCAATTTTCATTAACTAAACCTCAATCCAGTGAAACACTCCGTTTCAAATTCACTAGAAACATACCATTAAAATGCAAGACTCTCAATCTTTATGAAACAAAACCTGAATCAAGCAAAACACTCTGTCACAAATTCACCAAAAACATATAATTAAATGTAAGATTCTCAATTGCCATGAATTAAAACCTGAATCAAGGGAATCAAGTAAAGCCCTCCGTCTGAAATCCTGTCAAATTGTCAAATTTAAGCAAATCTAACCCTCAATTTTCATTACTTAAACCTAAATCAAGCAAAGCACTCAGCTTCAAATTCAATCAAATATCATCAAATCTAAACTTCAATTTTCATTAATCAAACTTAAATCAAGTGAAGAACTAAAGTTTCAAATTCAATAAAATATCATCAAATCTAAACCTCAACTTTCATTAATTAGACTTAATCAAGTAAAGTACTAAAGTTTCAAATTCAATAAAATATCATCAAATCTAAACCTCAACTTTCATTAATTAAACTTAATCAAGTAAAGCACTAAAGTTTCAAATTCAATCAAATATCATCAAATCTAAACCTCAACTTTCATTAATTAAACTTAATCAAGTAAAGCACTAAAGTTTCAAATTCAATCACATATCATCAAATCTAACCCTCAATTTTCATTAATTAAACCTAAATCAGCACAGCACTCAGTTTCAAATTCAATCACATATCATCAAATCTAAACCTCAATTTTCAATAATCAAACTTAAATCAAGTGAAGAACTAAAGTTTCAAATTCAATAAAATATCATCAAATCTAAACCTGGACTTTCATCAATTAGACTTAAATCAAGTAAAGCAATAAAGTTTCAAATTCAATCAAATATCATCAAATCTAAATCTCAATTTTCATTAATTAAACCTAAATCAAGCAAAGCACTCAGCTTCAAATTCAATCAAATATCATCAAATCTAACCCTCAATTTTCATTAATCATACTTAAATCAAGTGAAGAACTAAAGTTTCAAATTCAATAAAATATCATCAAATCTAAACCTCAACTTTCATTAATTAAACTTAATCAAGTAAAGTACTAAAGTTTCAAATTCAATAAAATATCATCAAATCTAAACCTCAACTTTCATTAATTTAACTTAATCAAGTAAAGCACTAAAGTTTCAAATTCAATCACATATCATCAAATCTAAACCTCAATTTTCATTAATTAAACCTAAATCAAGCACAGCACTCAGCTTCAAATTCAATCACATATCATCAAGTCTAAACCTCAATTTTCATTAATCAAACTTAAATCAAGTGAAGAACTAAAGTTTCAAATTCAATAAAATATCATCAAATCTAAACCTCAACTTTCATTAATTAAACTTAATCAAGTAAAGTACTAAAGTTTCAAATTCAATAAAATATCATCAAATCTAAACCTCAACTTTCATTAATTAAACTTAATCAAGTAAAGCACTAAAGTTTCAAATTCAATCAAATATCATCAAATCTAAACCTCAACTTTCATTAATTAAACCTAAATCAAGCACAGCACTCAGCTTCAAATTCAATCACATATCATCAAATCTAAACCTCAATTTTCATTAATCAAACTTAAATCAAGTGAAGAACTAAATTTTCAAATTCAATAAAATATCATCAAATCTAAACCTCAACTTTCATTAATTAAACTTAATCAAGTAAAGTACTAATGTTTCAAATTCAATAAAATATCATCAAATCTAAACATCAACTTTCATTAATTAAACTTAATCAAGTAAAGCACTAAAGTTTCAAATTCAATCAAATATCATCAAATCTAAACCTCAATTTTCATTAATTAAACCTAAATCAAGCACAGCACTCAGTTTCAAATTCAATCACATATCATCAAATCTAAACTTCAATTTTCATTAATCAAACTTAAATCAAGTGAAGAACTAAAGTTTCAAATTCAATAAAATATCATCAAATCTAAATCTCAATTTTCATTAATTAAACCTAAATCAAGCAAAGCACTCAGCTTCAAATTCAATCACATATCATCAAATCTAACCCTCAATTTTCATTAATTAAACCTAAATCAAGCAAAGCACTCAGTTTCAAATTCAGTCACATATCATCAAATCCGAACCTCAATTTTCATTAATTAAACTTAAATCAAGTAAAGAACTAAAGTTTCAAATTCAATCAAATATCATCAAATCTAAACCTCAATTTTCATTAATTAAACCTAAATCAAGCAAAGCGCTCAGTTTCAAATTCAATCACATATCATCAAATCCGAACCTCAATTTTAATTAATTAAACTTAAAGGGGCTGTTGCACGGGACAATGCGCGTGGCAAAAATTTTGAAGACGTGAAAGTTGTTTGGGTGAAGCACCAACTTGTCAATGGAAGATTTGTATTGCAAAATAGTGCCTAGAAATATCCGCTCGCATCGACCACAGAATGCAGTTTTTTAATGTATTTCGTGGTGCAAATATTACAGAAAGGATTTATCAATATATTTACAACACTATTTTGGATGAAGTCGGATGGAATTACCCGAGAAAATGATAATGATTTGGACGACTGTGGCAGCCATTGGACAGAAACTTTACCGTAACGTTTGGCAAAATCTCGCTACGGAATCTACCTCACAGACAAGATTTGTTAGCAGTGGTATTCTTTTAGATTGGCAGGACCGTTTCGAAATGATTCTGAGTTATCTCCTTTCCATATTTCATTGGAATTCATCAGGAGAAAGGTATGTTTTTGAAGTATTTTGGGCCATATCTGTTAACTATTTTAGGCCATATATTTGTTGACTGTTATGGTTGTTGGGCCTACCACGGGGTGGTTTGCTTAGAGATGTTACGACATAGAACACTTTACGAAAAGCACTAGATTACCTGTTTAACTAAACACATTTGTCTGAACTGGAATTATTTGCAAAGCCAGCTTTCAAAATACCAAACATCACAGGCAAAATACCCAAAAACTACTTTGTGCCTGCCATAAAAACTGCATGCACTAACTAACCACATTTCACCTCCCTAAAACTATGCAACAATATTATGCCTGTTCTGTTGTGATGAATCTGCTTGCCAACCTTCTTTCTTCATTTTGTATCAAAACCTGGTTTAATTTTTCCTGCAGTCGGTCAGTGCTGTGTGTGGTGAGCTCTCAGTCTCGGTTCTTTCCTGAAAACTATAAAGTTTCCAATTTATAAATCATATGTTTTCAAAACACTCTCTGCCCCTCCTTCCTCCATTTTCATAAAAGTACCACACAAGGATCATTCTTGTCTTAAAATAGTCTAGGCTTTATCAACAACTGAGCTCAAGACTGTTATATATTTTTTCTGTAGATTTAACTTGAAGAAACCAGAAATTGCTGCCAGCAGAGGAGGCAATAAAGGAAGACAAAGGTATGTTTTATCATCTGTTTGTGGATAAAAATGGTAATTACAGTACAGGAAGACACACCTTTGAAATTTTCTGGACTGACAATGGTACTCTTGAATGGAAAGTAAATTTTGATATTTCAAAATATATATGTATACACCATGCACCATGCACCATGCACCATGCATGTGGTGTGCTGCTTAAACCCTCATCTCTCCCTCAAAGGGGAAGATTTGAATCAATCTGTTGTGAGAAATGGCCTGGCTCTTGCGGTATCAGAGTATCAATGAGAATTGATAAAGGAAAAACTGTACCCCATCCACACTTGCAATTTAACATGGTTTATTCAAAGTTGGTTTATCTCTGTCAGTAGGTCTCCTTTTGTTTACTTTTTGATTGCTCACTTTTTTAATTGTTTACTTTTTAGGGCAGCAAGATGTGTCAGCACCAGCAAAGAGCAGAAACATTTACCAATTAGTCCATACATGGGAGCGGCTGCAATGCTGAAAAACAAATGAGGAAAAAACAAAACTTGTTGATGTTGAGACCATTTCTGTTATAAAATGTTTAAAAAACTGAACTTGTCACACTACAAGCTTGTTCTCATTTTTCATCCTCCTCTTTTAGGACTCTCATTTGATGATGGAACGTGTCCCTTTCAATTCCTACCCTACCCATCCACCACTGGGATACCCCCAGGCATTTGCTCAAAATATATTCCCCTCCATGCCCTTTGTATTTGATGTACATTTTTCCTGGCTCTGGGGTATTTGACATCTAATTATGCAGTTCAAGATTATACTGTAACTGAGAATATGGCATGTTGCAGCACTGGGCATTCACCAACAAATTTCCTTCCTGCCTCTGGTATTTGTTCAAACAGTTCTGTTCTTTTACAGGCTGCCTGGGGGAGGTCCCAGGCAGGAATTTGACAAGACATAAGAAACACTTTTTAAAAGTAAAATTGATTTTTGGAACAATCAGGTCTAGACAAATTATTTTAAAGGAAACTCAACTCTCAGGTCACCAAAAAAGTAAGGAACTCCAGTAGTGGGAAAATATAACTAAAGAAACTATGTATTTTGACAAAGGAAATCCTTAACACATTTTTACTTTAGTTTCACTTGTTTCATGTATTTTATTACTTGGGAAGTACTTGAGTAATGTCTAAGCTTTGGAAATGCTTTAAAAATTTTAATTTTGAACTGTTGATACGGGCACAGGAAGTAAACATGAAAACTTGCGGAAAATTTAAGAAACCCTTGAGTGCTCAAAGCCTGATAATTTTAAGAAACTTTCAGTACTGGCCCAAATTCTTAGTTTGTTATAAAAGAACATGTGTATAGTCTATAGGTTGTCAGCCGCAAACAACTCAAATGGGCATATGAAAGGCCGTAAATGATTCAACATTACAAAATTTTTCAACCAAAATTAGCGAATTTCTTGGCCTGGGCATAACATTTTTAGCAGGGGAGCAGTAAATTGTTTCTCCTAGTAATTTTCAAATGAACTTTTTCCTAAATCAATGGACAGAAGACAAAAGAATAATGATTTCAAAGAGCACAATTTTTTTCTTTGAGCAGTTCAGAAGGGCGACTTTACAGCTCCCCTCTTGCATTTGAGGGGAGCCTCTGGATGGAGGGAAGCAAGAGCTATGGCCCTGTAAAACAGGCAAAAGGAAAGGTCTGCCTCCCAGATCAAAACTTTCAACAATACTTGATACTCCCTCCTTGCCTAGCCTGCGTGCAGACTCCACATTGAAAAGAGGAGAAAACGTTCCTTGCCCTGCACCCTGAGACACGTGATTTAGGCCCATAACTTTACTTTAAATTCTGCCGCCGCTTCTACGGAAAACGAAGCGTCAGACTCATCCTCTGTTTCCCTCGAATCAAGTTTTTCATCTTCGTCAAGACCAACAACATCGTAGTAAATATCATCCATGACAAATAAGAAACCGAAAAATCCAATAACCGCTCTAATTTCAATCTGCTTCGAGCTTCGAAGCTACACGACAACAGTCCGCCATTGATCATTTCTGTCATTTGATACGAAGCGCGCATTGTCCCGCAAACTAGGTTTGTTTACAAAAATCTGCCACAGCCCCTTTAAATCAAGTAAAGAACTAAAGTTTCAAATTCAATAAAATATCATCAAATCTAAACCTGGACTTTCATCAATTAAACTTAAATCAAGTAAAGCACAAAAGTTTCAAATTCAAGCACATATCATCAAATCTAACCCTCAATTTTCATTAATTAAACCTAAATCAAGCAAAGCACTCAGTTTCAAATTCAATCACATATCATACAATCTAACCCTCAATTTTCATTAATTAAACCTGAATCAAGTAAAGCACTCAGTTTCAAATTCAATCACATATCATCAAATCTAAACTTCAATTTTCATTAATTAAACCTAAATCAAGCAAAGCACTCAGTTTTAAATTCAATCACATATCATACAATCTAAACCTCAATTTTCATTAATTAAACTTAAATCAAGTAAAGAACTAAAGTTTCAAATTCAATAAAATATCATCAAATCTAAACCTCAACTTTCATTAATTAAACTTAATCAAGTAAAGCACTAAAGTTTCAAATTCAATAAAATATCATCAAATCTAAACCTCAACTTTCATTAATTAAACTTAATCAAGTAAAGTACTAAAGTTTCAAATTCAATAAAATATCATCAAATCTAAACATCAACTTTCATTAATTAAACTTAAGCAAGTAAAGCACTAAAGTTTCAAATTCAATCAAATATCATCAAATCTAAACCTCAATTTTCATTAATTAAACCTAAATCAAGCACAGCACTCAGTTTCAAATTCAATAACATATCATCAAATCTAAACCTCAATTTTCATTAATCAAACTTAAATCAAGCGAAGAACTAAAGTTTCAAATTCAATAAAATATCATCAAATCTAAACCTGGACTTTCATCAATTAGACTTAAATCAAGTTCAAATTCCATCAAATATCATCAAATCTAAATCTCAATTTTCATTAATTAAACCTAAATCAAGCAAAGCACTCAGCTTCAAATTCAATCAAATATCATCAAATCTAAACTTCAATTTTCATTAATCAAACTTAAATCAAGTGAAGAACTAAAGTTTCAAATTCAATAAAATATCATCAAATCTAAACCTCAACTTTCATTAATTAGACTTAATCAAGTAAAGTACTAAAGTTTCAAATTCAATAAAATATCATCCAATCTAAACCTCAACTTTCATTAATTAAACTTAATCAAGTAAAGCACTAAAGTTTCAAATTCAATCAAATATCATCAAATCTAAACCTCAATTTTCATTAATTAAACCTAAATCAAGCACAGCACTCAGTTTCAAATTTAATCACAAAACATCAAATCTAAACCTCAATTTTCATTAATCAAACTTAAATCAAGTGAAGAACTAAAGTTTCAAATTCAATAAAATATCATCAAATCTAAATCTCAATTTTCATTAATTAAACCTAAATTAAGCAAAGCACTCAGCTTCAAATTCAATCACATATCATCAAATCTAACCCTCAATTTTCATTAATTAAACCTAAATCAAGCAAAGCACTCAGTTTCAAATTCAGTAACATATCGTCAAATCCGAACCTCAATTTTTATTAATTAAACTTAAATCAAGTAAAGAACTAAAGTTTCAAATTCAATCAAATATCATGAAATCTAAACCTCAATTTTCATTAATTAAACATAAATCAAGCAAAGCGCTCAGTTTCAAATTCAATCACATATCATCAAATCCGAACCTCAATTTTCATTAATCAAACTTAAATCAAGTAAAGAACTAAAGTTTCAAATTCAATAAAATATCATCAAATCTAAACCTGGACTTTCATCAATTAAACTTAAATCAAGTAAAGCACTAAAGTTTCAAATTCAATCACATATCATCAAATCTAACCCTCAATTTTCATTAATTAAACCTAAATCAAGCAAAGCACTCAGTTTCAAATTCAATCACATATCATACAATCTAAACCTCAATTTTCATTAATTAAACTTAAATCAAGTAAAGAACTAAAGTTTCAAATTCAATAAAATATCATCAAATCTAAACCTCAACTTTCATTAATTAAACTTAATCAAGTAAAGCACTAAAGTTTCAAATTCAATAAAATATCATCAAATCTAAACCTCAACTTTCATTAATTAAACTTAATCAAGTAAAGTACTAAAGTTTCAAATTCAATAAAATATCATCAAATCTAAACCTCAATTTTCATTCATTAAACCTAAATCAAGCAAAGCACTCAGTTTCAAATTCAATCACATATCATCAAATCTAAACCTCAATTTTCATTAATTGAACTTAAATCAAGTAGAGAACTAAAGTTTCAAATTCAATAAAATATCATCAAATCTAAACCTGGACTTTCATCAATTAAACTTAAATCAAGTAAAGCACTAAAGTTTCAAATTCAATCACATATCATCAAATCTAACCCTCAATTTTCATTAATTAAACCTAAATCAAGCAAAGCACTCAGTTTTAAATTCAATCACATATCATCAAATCTAACCCTCAATTTTCATTAATTAAACCTTAATCAAGCAAAGCACTCAGTTTCAAATTGAATCACATATCATACAATCTAAACCTCAATTTTCATTAATCAAACTTAAATCAAGTGAAGAACGAAAGTTTCAAATTCAATAAAATATCAGAAAATCTTAACCTGGACTTTCATCAATTAGACTTAAATCAAGTAAAGCACTAAAGTTTCAAATTCAATCACATATCATCAAATCTAACCCTCAATTTTCATTAATTAAACCTAAATCAAGCAAAGCACTCAGTTTCAAATTCAATCACATATCATACAATCTAAACCTCAATTTTCATTAATCAAACTTAAATCAAGTAAAGCACTAAAGTTTCAAATTCAATCAAATATCATCAAATCTAAACCTCAATTTTCATTAATTAAACCTCAATCAAGCAAAGCACTCAGTTTCAAATTCAATCACATATCATCAAATCTAAACCTCAATTTTCATTAATTAAACTTAATCAAGTAAAGTACTAAAGTTTCAAATTCAATAAAATATCATCAAATCTAAACCTCAATTTTCATTAATTAAACCTAAATCAAGCAAAGCACTCAGTTTCAAATTCAATCACATATCATCAAATCTAAACCTCAATTTTCATTAATTAAACTTAAATCAAGTAAAGAACTAAAGTTTCAAATTCAATAAAATATCATCAAATCTAAACCTGGACTTTCATCAATTAAACTTAAATCAAGTAAAGCACTAAAGTTTCTTAAATCAAGTGAAGAACGAAAGTTTCAAATTCAATAAAATATCAGAAAATCTAAACCTGGACTTTCATCAATTAGACTTAAATCAAGTAAAGCACTAAAGTTTCAAATTCAATCACATATCATCAAATCTAACCCTCAATTTTCATTAATTAAACCTAAATCAAGCAAAGCACTCAGTTTCAAATTCAATCACATATCATACAATCTAAACCTCAATTTTCATTAATCAAACTTAAATCAAGTAAAGCACTAAAGTTTCAAATTCAATCAAATATCATCAAATCTAAACCTCAATTTTCATTAATTAAACCTAAATCAAGCAAAGCACTCAGTTTCAAATTCAATCACATATCATCAAATCTAAACCTCAATTTTCATTAATTAAACCTAAATCAATCAGAGCACTCAATAGAGCGATTAATAGTTTAAACATTCAGGATGAACAACGGATCTCACCATTACCATTCGCAGGATATGCTGATGACATAGCACTTGTTAGCCGTTTTGAAAACGTATTAAAAGAGATGTTAGATGTATTAATTGAGAAAACCCGGGACAGTAAACTTTGCATTAGGCCAGATAAATGTACAATCCTCTATTAACGTCTATCTGGAAACAGGTGGTATAAAGCCAAAGGAGATAAACCACCAGATATTAAAATTAATGGGGAAACAAAACGGCCGACATGAGCCCTTTACATATCTTGGGAAACCACTAACAGTAGCTGGAGAAGATAAAAATCAGGTCCCAAGCATGCTGAGAGATCACTCAGAAATCCTTGAAAATATCACTGCTTGTTCACTACCACTTGCCCTAAAGATTGAAGCACTAGGAACAATGGGTTTATCAAAGATAGAACATCATTTCAGTAATACATCTATTGCTGAGGAACAGCTTCAAGAGTTTGATAAAGTTCTTATTTCATGTCTGAGAAAGATTTTCAACCTGAATAACAATACTACTACAAGAACAATGTTTATAAAGAAACAGCATGGAGGACTAGGGATTAGGAAACCATCTACTATCTACAGAGCAACAAGGATAAACTTTCTGATCAAAATGCTTAACCACCCTGATAATAATTTTCAATTCATTGCACGTAATTCACTTATCCTTGACTTCAAGAAGCGGGGGATTCCGAGATCAGAAGCAGCTGACAACTTTCTTGGTTATGCAGTAAAAGAAAATGGAATGTTAGAAACACACATAAAGGGAGGTTTTGGTGTACAATCAGATTGGCCACATCTTTTCCACTTGGTCAATAGGTTAAGTGCTGATCTGAAATGGGAAACAAATACCGAGGATTTACATTCGGCAGGAAAAGCTCAGTTGATATTGAAATCAGATCATAATGAAACCAGAATCTCACAGAACAATAGAATACAGAAAGAAATAATTGGAGACCAACTCAGCAAGGATTTAAAGAATCTAGAAGAACTTCCAATGCAAGGTCGACTAGTAGATAACAAAAGTGCAGATTATTTGATGTCACAGAATGTTTTTCGAAATTACAAGCTTGCGGATGAATTGATTCACTTTTGGTACAAGGCAAGACATAATGTCCTTCCATGTAACTACACCTTATCCTTATGGTATACAAATCAGCCAGCTACTTGTGTGCTTGATGGGTACCATATTGAAAGCACTGCACATGTTTTAAATGGGTGCCAGAAATTGAAGAATAACGACCGCATTGTAGATAAAATAGGACATGATATCAAATCGAACAAGAACACAGTCATTGTCAACAAAACAGTTAGAACAGCGCTACAAGAATCAGGAATAGAATTTGAAGATAACGATGAAGTATTATTGAATATGAAGCCAGATATTAAAATGAAAGAGGAAAATAGGATGGTTATTCTGGATGTGGCTTGTCCATATGATCTTTATCTGGCAGAACTTTATGAACTGAAATTGAATAAATACAGAGAGTTACAAAGACACATCACAGATAAATTTATACCATGCAAAGTTGATGCAGTAGTTATCGGATGGAGGTCACAATGTCCACAAGACAATCGATTGGTGGGTGATGGGTGCTCGGTGGTTAAGTGGTTTTCTTGGTCGGTGGTAAGTGGTAAGTGGTGTTCTTGGTCGGTGGTTGGTGGTAAGTGGTGTTCTTGGTCGGTGGTAAGTGGTAAGTGGTAAGTGGTAAGTGGTAAGTGGTAAGTGGTGTTCTTGGTCGGTGGTAAGTGGTAAGTGGTAAGTGGTTTTCTTGGTCGGTGGTAAGTGGTAAGTGGTTTTCTTGGTCGGTGGTAAGTGGTTTGTTGTTCGGTGGTCTTTTTTTTTTCTCGTGGTCGGTGGTCGGTGGTCGGTGGTCGGTGGTGCTGGTCGGTGGTCGGTCTGGTCAGTGCGGTCGGTGGTATGTGGTCGGTGCACTGGTCGGTGTGGTCGGTAGTAAGTGGCTGTACACCACGCCCTGCTTTTCCAGCGACTTATTCGTACTTTGCGTTATTTATGGTAAATTTGATCCAAGAAAATTGTTCGCTGTCTGTTATTGAGAGCTCTTTCTATGCAGTAAAATGGTATCATAAGAGTGCTGGTCTTGAAGACCCAACAGAATCTTTTTTGTGTATTAACATTCTGGAAGCGGCGAAACGCGGTGTAAGAAGCCTGCACAGAGAAAAGAACCAATTACCACCGAATCTATCCAAATAGTTTATACGTTGATCGGTAGATAAAGCAAATCTGTTGGATTTACGAAATTATGTCATTATTTTGCTTGGTATTGCTGGATTTTTACGTTTTAACGAGATTGCAAACATTAGAAGAAGCAACTTAGAATTCTCTACAACATTCATGAAAATTTTCTTAAGCAAAAGTAAGACAGATGTGTACAGGGATGGTAAATGGTCCTATATTGCAAAATCAAATTCAAGAGACAGGGGCGCAAATGCAAATTTTTTTGAGGGGGGTGTGTGCTCAAAGGACCGAGTTTCTTCCACGCGGGACCGATTTTTGCGAAATAAATGTTGTTGCAAATGTATGAAAAATAAAGTTTTCCTATCTGCCATAATTTACCGAAAATACAACTATAACAGACAGTGTTTTCCCAACGATTGAAACAGAATTAAACAAACAGTTTTCGACATCAAGTTGTCTCTGGCTTGCATCTTAGCCATCTGCCCTGAATGATCCAGTCAAAGCTTCACAGAATAGCCATGTTTTTAGGCATGCACGCTTGCTCATATGGAATCAATAAGTGGCGTGGCTAGGGTAAATTAAGAGGGAGGCAGGGAAATGCATGGGCCTGGGGGCCAGGAAATTTTTTGGGGCCACACCCTTTACTTTGGCGTAGAATGCATCTCCCAATATCATGCTTGCCATTAGCAGTGAGGAAACCTTGATAGTTTTGTGACAGTTATTCTGTGAGTTATCCTGTAAATCGGAGCACGAAGGAAATTTTTGAAGAAGCATCGTTTACTTTGGCTTAGAATGCATCTCCCAATGTCATGCTTGCCATTAGCAGCGAGGAAACCTTGATAGTTTTGTGGCAGTTGTCCTGTGAGCTATCCTATAGATCGGAGCACGACGAAATTTTTTGAAGAAACATCCCTTACTTTGGCTTAGAATGCATCTCCCAATGTCATGCTTGCCATTAGCAGCGAGGAAACCTTGATAGTTTTGTGACAGTTATTCTGTGAGTTATCCTATAAATCGGAGCACGAAGGAAATTTTCAAAGAAACAGTCTCTACTTTGGCTTGAATGCATCTCCCAATATCATGCTTACCATTAGCAAAAAGGGAACTTTGATAGTTTTGTGACAGTTATCCCATAAATTGGAGCGCGAAGAAAATTTTTGAAGAAACATCCTCTACTTTCGCTCAGAAGGCATCCCTTACCCGACTTAACCCAGCCATTCTCTCTACGGTTGTAAAGGAATCTCGAGGATTTCTTTCTGTAAACTTAGTTTCTACGAAATAACAAAAGACAGCTAACACAAAAATCTTTGCATTTCGAGTATCGACGTCCTGAAAAATTCAGGTTCAAGTTCAGAGCCGGATCGGGACCGATTTCATCACTATAAAATAGCGATTGGGACCGAGTTATGAAATTATTGGGGGGGGGTGTCACACCCCCCCCACACCCTCCCTCATTTGCGCCCCTGTCAAGAGAACGAATATACCAGATGACTTAGACCAATTTTTATTCCGATCAATGACATACTTCAAGAAATCAAACCAATACAAATTGAGAAACACGGACCAGCCAGCGTCATACACAACGATTAGAGAGAGTGTACTTAAGCTGCTGGAGAGAATTGGGTTGAATTGGAATGAATTTGGCTTGCACAGTCTAAGATCAGGTGGGGCATCAGCAGCAGCGAACAATGGCGTGAAAGATAGACTTTTCAAAAGGCATGGTCGATGGAAGACCGAAAACATCAAAGACACTTATGTAAAAGATGATATTGATCAGCCCCTTCTGTATCTTTAAGCCTTGGACTTTAAATTTAGAGTAAATTGTGTTGATTGTTGTGTTTCTTAAGTTTCCACATAATCCTGAATGATTCTGCCCTTTCTTTACGAGCACAAAACTTGCTAGACCGACGCATACTACAACAGGGAATAAGAGGCTCATACAGTTTCTTATTCGCCTCTCTTATATAAGTAACTTTAGATCTTTGTATCAGCAATAAATAAAGTTATTTTCGATTGAATTATATGAATTAGAAAATAGTTACTATGTTCTAACCAATGGACGACAAAGGTTTATTTCTGACAATGCAGAACTCAATATTACGGACCACGGAACTATGGACTGCAGAACTACGGAACCAAGAGCCTTGGACTCAGGAACTAGAAACCATTACCCAACTGTAAATTCAAACATCATACACGTTTCCTTAGAGATAATCATTCAATTAATTTCTATAAAATTGACCTCGCTACAGTCGCATTTGGTACAAATACTAATCGGCAGCACTCGCTGATTGATGTTATGTCTAGTATAATTACTATTATTACATCTCCCCAACAAGGATAAAATTGCACACCTTGGCTTTAGCAAATCCGCCATTTTGTGGTGGTTTAATGTTTAGGCCAAAATCTTATTTCCGTACTATTTCTACTGTTGGCACGGAGGGACACTGAATTTCCACGAACAAACCCAATCTCATCTCCCCAACAAGTTCAGCCAATCAAAACGCGTGAATTCAAAAAATTGTTGAACATTCAGTTAATTTCTATAAAATTGACCTCGCTACAGTTGCATTTGGTACAATTACTAATCGGCAGCACTCGCTGATTGATGTTTATGTCTAGTATTATTACTATTATGATATTATATCTCCCCAACAAGGATAAAATTGCACACTCATGGCTTTAGAAAATCCACCATTTTGTGGTGGTATAATGTTTAGGCCTAAATCTTATTTCTGTACTCAACCTCGTTCCCAGGCTCACCATTGTCCTCCTTTCTTCCTTAGGTCATCGGTAGCCTCACTACACAAGGACCCTCGACTTACGCTCATCTAATTGAAGTGAATTGATGTTGTTGTTGTCGCTCCAGTTGAGGGCCTTATGGACAAACTCTTCTCAAAACGGCAAAAAAATTCTCGCCAGGAACAAATTTGTTCCTGGACCAATCAGGATGCAAGACTTGAAATAACTTGATGGGATTGGCTGATTCTTCTTCAATTCAAACTTCCCGCCAAAGGCAAACAAAAGCGTTCGAACAACGCGTTCGACTGAACTGCTGCGACGATGAAAATCTCAAAGTAACGAGCGATTTTACGAGATCTTTTGCGCCCCCAAATAACTAAAATAGAACTTATAGGTAAGAGTTTTTTGCTTTAATAGCTTGAAGAAACATTCATCTAAGTACTGATAGCTTGTCTTGCCGTACAGGCTAGGTTGTTCTGTACTATTTCTACTGATTCTACTGTTTGCACGGGGGGACACTTAATTTCCACGAACAAACCCAATCTCATCTCCCCAACAAGTTCAGCCAATCAAAACGCGTGAATTCAAAAAATTGTATGTGCTGAACATTTGTAATCACATTCAACACAGCGAAAAAATGCAAAACGAAAACGAGGCCGTAAAGGCTGACCGGCTTTCAAAACCGGAAAGGTACGACCTAAAGCGGACAACGCAACACGCGCTTTGATATGATACTGGATGGATGTGCTTCTTTCATGAGATAGTGAAAGGCTCGATTGAGTTGGAAAGGACGTCCTGGAGGCCACATGCAAATTTGGTTACTTGTTAGTCCAAACAAAGAAGAAATAACTGCAAAGCAATGAAACTCAACTGAGCAAAGCACTTTTTTCAGGCCTCTCAATGCACACACTTCGCAATTTCATCGACGACAATAATGAAGGAACACGAAACATGCCCGGGGGGGGGGGGGGTACTTAGTATATTTGTCCGACGGGGATGTGCCGTTTTTAAGCGTATCGTTTTCATCAATTTTTTCTAGCACAGGGTATCAAAATGAGGCAATTTTTCTAGAGCAGGTTGTCAAAACATGTCAAAGGGGAATATTCTGCTAGATCGGGTCGTTTTTCGGTCAAATTTCATGTTTTTGAGCATATTTTTCATCAATTTTTTCTAGAACATGTTATCATTTTGAGCGAAAATTTCTGGAGCAGGGTAAAAAAAAAATTTTCCGTGGGCACACCCCCGTACAAATAGTCAAGTACCCCCCCCCCGGGGAAACATGTTTATGCGAGCACGTCCACTTTCCCTCCCTTCAGTTCAGATTCAAAGATGTTCTTGCTGCTCTTAATTTTTGCTGCTGTGGTATGAGTAGAATATGGGTGCTCAAGGCTGGGGAACAAAAAATCAACGCAAAACAATAATTTCCGGCATAAAAATTGACCCAAAACAAAATTTTCCAAATGACTACCTGACTACTGGGTAATTCCATATAGCTTCATCAGATGGATGTCAAGTCATGTTTGAGAATTCTTCTTGAATTTTTTCTATAGCAAGGTAATGAGGAGTTGATCATAGATATTTAATTTCAGCTCGATATCTCATTTGGTTGACGAGCAATGATTTATTGAACTTGTGGCCCATTTGCCAGTAAGGTGTCACTTTTCATGAGGCAGCATGTTTGAGACACAATAAAACCATAACAACATTTTTTTAGAACCGTTTCCACTTTTGAGGTGCTTTATATAGTTGTTAGGTTCACGAAAAAGTCAAATTCCACGGAACTTTCAAAATCGCTTGGATGTATAATTGCTTCAAAATCACACAAGTTTCATTTGTTGATGCATAAGAAATGATGTACCCACGTTTTTCGGTAATTATATCTTTTAATACATAAATGCTGGCAATTTACTAGCTAGTGCCATGAAACTGTGCCCAATGAAGGATGGAATGAAAAATGAAACTACATTGTTTCATACATCAATGTGTCCTGTTAAGGCCAATGCAGTATTGATTAGATTGCTCTAACTACATGTTTTGGGGAATTTTGTCGATTTTCAAAAAATAGTTTCAAGATACTTGTTCAAGCGAAAATTTCTAAAGTTGGTTCTTTATAATGTGCACATATGGAGGTATGCCTGAATGTTGAAAGAATCAATTTTATACTTTCAAAAGATGTATATTTAGCCCTTTCAAATGGCTCTAAATCAAAAATGGCGGATATATGCTATGTTCAGCTGCCTGAAACCATATCGTCCCAAATAATCATCGTTTTAGGAAAAATTGAGCTGGTTTTCTAGGTTGAGTTCTCATTATGAGGCAATTCCAGAGGTCTAACGAGAATCGGAAGTCTGTTAATTTTGATTATGAAGTAGGCATAGTTAGCAAAAGTGAATTTTGTAGCTTTATGTGTCATACACATGTTTCATTCCCCCGTTCATTAAAAATGTTCACTGTAATTTCAAGAATGTAGATACGGTTGTTGCATCACATGCATTTCTAGATTTTGAGACGAATGGATTCAAATTGCCGCTGTTTGTACCCTGCCATTAGATATAGTAGATCAAACACAAGGGGCAACCAATTGGTAATCATAACTGATATTTTATATGGCTCAAAATCTCGAAATGCATCTGATGCAAATGAATTCAAAATGCCACTGTTTGTACGCTCCCATTAGAAATGATAGATCAAGCACCAAAGGCAACCATTTGGTAATCATAACTGGTGCTTTATATGGCTCATAATCTCGAGATGCATCTGATGCATTCAAAATGCGACTGTTTGTACCCTCCCATTAGAAATGATAGATCATGCACTAAGGGCAACCATTTGGTAATCATAACTGGTGCTTTATATGGCTCAAAATCTCCAGTTGCATGTGATGCAAATGGATTCAAAATTCCACTGTTAGTACGCTCCCATTAGAAATGCTAGATCAAGCACAGACGGTAATCTTTGGTAATCATTATTTATGCTAAATTTGTCTCAAAATCTAGAAATGCATGTGATGCAACAACCGTATCTACATTCTTGAAATTACAGTGAAAATTTTTAATGAACGGGGGAATGAAACATGTATCACACATAAAGCTACAAATTCACTTTTGCTAACAATGCTAACTTCATAATCAAAATTACCAGACTTCCAATTCTCGTTAGACCTCTGGAATTGCCTCATAATGAGAACTCAAGGTAGAAAACCAGCCCAATTTTTCCTAAGGCGATGATTATTTGGGACCATATGGTTTTAGGCAGCTGAACATTGCATATATCAGCCATTTTTGATTTAGAGCCATTTGAAAGGGCTAAATATACATCTTTTGAAAGTACAAAATTGATTCTTTCAACATTCAGGCATACCTCCATATGTGCACATTATAAAGAACCAACTTTAGAAATTTTCGCTTGAACAAATATCTTGAAACTATTTTTTGAAAATCGACAAAATTCCCCAAAACATGTAGTTAGAGCAATCTAATCAATACTGCATTGGCCTTAACAGGACACATTGATGTATGAAACAATGTAGTTTCATTTTTCATTCCATCCTTCATTGGGCACAGTTTCATGGCACTAGCTAGTAAATTGCCAGCATTTATGTATTAAAAGATATAATTACCGAAAAACGTGGGTACATCATTTCTTATGCATCAACAAATGAAACTTGTGTGATTTTGAAGCAATTATACATCCAAGCGATTTTGAAAGTTCCGTGGAATTTGACTTTTTCGTGAACCTAACAACTATATAAAGCACCTCAAAAGTGGAAACGGTTCTAAAAAAATGTTATTATGGTTTTATTGTGTCTCAAACATGCTGCCTCATAAAAAGTGACACCTTACTGAGAAATGGGCCACAAGTTCAATAAATCATTGCTCGTCAACCAAACGAGATATCGAGCTGAAATTAAATATCTAGGATCAACTCCTCATTACCTTGCAATAGAAAAAATTCAAGAAGATTTCTCAAACATGACTTGACATCCATCTGATGAAGCTATATGGAATTACCCTGTAACCCAAAAATAACCTTTGCCAAAATGTTAGACCCAAAAAGTAACTTGAGTATCCCTATCCTAAATATACCAGAGTAGGCCCCTGGGGAGCATATACCCCTTAATTCTGGGGACAGGGCAGCCATGCAAAGGGAGAGTGCTCATTCAAGAAAATACAGTCACAAAGTATCATTTTTCTACACTAATAATGTGTAAATAACAAGCTGCCTTTCTCAAAGAAATACTTCCTTGTCTCTCTACCTCTACTTTGATAAATGTTACAAAGAGAAAATAGTCTGAGAAAAATGTGATGATTTTAAATTGTTTTGCTGCCGAAATCTAGAACATCCATTCAAAGGGAAGCTGCACACAATCTTCTCCCAGAATCTGTTCTCAAAACAGCAACTTTAATCAGCAATCACAGGCAACAGAATGCAGCAGGTCATTGTTGTTGTCTGTAAATCAAAGATGCAAACCACATTGAAGATATACAGTTGAACATGCAAGTCCCCCAAAATTTTACATGGGGATATCATCGTGCAACTGGAAATTCTAGTTCTTTCTAAAAACTGCTGAGCACTAAAAATGCTTTCATGACTGATTTCCAAATCCTGTACTGGCATTTCTTTTAAGGGAGGGTGTGCTCAAGAGAGGGATGCAGGATCTTCCTTTCTCGTTTCAAATATGCATTAATGAAAACTAATGCAAAAATAAGAGAAATTCTACAGGGTAAAATATATGTATGTAAATATATCAAATAAAATGATTACTTATTTGCTATCCTCTTCCTCTACTTCTCAAATAAATTTTGTTCAATGTACAGGAAAACAAGAAAAATTTAAGAACAAGTCCTGCATAATAGTTGAAGTTTGCAGCTGTGCACTTAAACTCAACCAAGAACAACAATTGGGTCAATGTTTTGATTAAAATACTTCTTTTTGTTAAACAATTGTTTGAGATTAGCAGTCAACTTTATTTTCCTTCATAATATGTGAAGTGATAATCAGTTTCCACCCTTTCATCTTGTTCTTAATTTATTTGAAGATAACATAAACAAGCCTACTTGCATCTGTTTAAAACACAGCAGTGCCTAGGCCCATAGGCCATTGTTTATAAGAGAAATTACCGTCAGAAATACAATTTTTGAAAAACGAAAATAACATATTTTGCAAATTTTCCTAGATAATCGCAGTACACTTGAATGAGAGTGCTCATTCAAGAAAATACAGTCACAAAGTATCACTTTTCTACACTAATAATGTGTAAATAACAAGCTGCCTTTCTCAAAGAAATACTTCCTTGTCTCTCTACCTCTACTTTGATAAATGTTACAAAGAGAAAATAGTCTGAGAAAAATGTGATGATTTTAAATTGTTTTGCTGCTGAAATCTAGAACATCCATTCAAAGGGAAGCTGCACACAATCTTCTCCCAGAATCTGTTCTCAAAACAGCAACTTTAATCAGCAATCACAGGCAACAGAATGCAGCAGGTCATTGTTGTTGTCTGTAAATCAAAGATGCAAACCACATTGAAGATATACAGTTGAACATGCAGTCCCCCAAAATTTTACATGGGGATATCATCGTGCAACTGGAAATTCTAGCTCTTTCTAAAAACTGCTGAGCACCAAAAATGCTTTCATGACTGATTTCCAAATCCTGTACTGGCATTTCTTTTAAGGGAGGGTGTGCTCAAGAGAGGGATGCAGGATCTTCCTTTCTCGTTTCAAATATGCATTCATGAAAAATAATGCAAAAATAAGAGAAATTCTACAGGGTAAAATATATGTATGTAAATATATCAAATAAAATGATTACTTATTTGCTATCCTCTTCCTCTACTTCTCAAATAAATTTTGTTCAATGTACAGGAAAACAAGAAAAATTTAAGAACAAGTCCTGCATAATAGTTGAAGTTTGCAGCTGTGCACTTAAACTCAACCAAGAACAACAATTGGGTCAATGTTTTGATTAAAATACTTCTTTTTGTTAAACAATTGTTTGAGATTAGCAGTCAACTTTATTTTCCTTCATAATATGTGAAGTGATAATCAGTTTCCACCCTTTCATCTTGTTCTTAATTTATTTGAAGATAACATAAACAAGCCTACTTGCATCTGTTCAAAACACAGCAGTGCCTAGGCCCATAGGTCATTGTTTACAAGAGAAATTACCGTCAGAAATACAATTTTTGAAAAACGAAAATAACATATTTTGCAAATTTTCCTAGATAATCGCAGTACACTTGAATGAGAGTGCTCATTCAAGAAAATACAGTCACAAAGTATCACTTTTCTACACTAATAATGTGTAAATAACAAGCTGCCTTTCTCAAAGAAATACTTCCTTGTCTCTCTACCTCTACTTTGATAAATGTTACAAAGAGAAAATAGTCTGAGAAAAATGTGATGATTTTAAATTGTTTTGCTGCTGAAATCTAGAACATCCATTCAAAGGGAAGCTGCACACAATCTTCTCCCAGAATCTGTTCTCAAAACAGCAACTTTAATCAGCAATCCCAGGCAACAGAATGCAGCAGGTCATTGTTGTTGTCTGTAAATCAAAGATGCAAACCACATTGAAGATATACAGTTGAACATGCAGTCCCCCAAAATTTTACATGGGGATATCATCGTGCAACTGGAAATTCTAGTTCTTTCTAAAAACTGCTGAGCACTAAAAATGCTTTCATGACTGATTTCCAAATCCTGTACTGGCATTTCTTTTAAGGGAGGGTGTGCTCAAGAGAGGGATGCAGGATCTTCCTTTCTCGTTTCAAATATGCATTAATGAAAACTAATGCAAAAATAAGAGAAATTCTACAGGGTAAAATATATGTATGTAAATATATCAAATAAAATGATTACTTATTTGCTATCCTCTTCCTCTACTTCTCAAATAAATTTTGTTCAATGTACAGGAAAACAAGAAAAATTTAAGAACAAGTCCTGCATAATAGTTGAAGTTTGCAGCTGTGCACTTAAACTCAACCAAGAACAACAATTGGGTCAATGTTTTGATTAAAATACTTCTTTTTGTTAAACAATTGTTTGAGATTAGCAGTCAACTTTATTTTCCTTCATAATATGTGAAGTGATAATCAGTTTCCACCCTTTCATCTTGTTCTTAATTTATTTGAAGATAACATAAACAAGCCTACTTGCATCTGTTCAAAACACAGCAGTGCCTAGGCCCATAGGTCATTGTTTACAAGAGAAATTACCGTCAGAAATACAATTTTTGAAAAACGAAAATAACATATTTTGCAAATTTTCCTAGATAATCGCAGTACACTTGAATGAGAGTGCTCATTCAAGAAAATACAGTCACAAAGTATCACTTTTCTACACTAATAATGTGTAAATAACAAGCTGCCTTTCTCAAAGAAATACTTCCTTGTCTCTCTACCTCTACTTTGATAAATGTTACAAAGAGAAAATAGTCTGAGAAAAATGTGATGATTTTAAATTGTTTTGCTGCTGAAATCTAGAACATCCATTCAAAGGGAAGCTGCACACAATCTTCTCCCAGAATCTGTTCTCAAAACAGCAACTTTAATCAGCAATCCCAGGCAACAGAATGCAGCAGGTCATTGTTGTTGTCTGTAAATCAAAGATGCAAACCACATTGAAGATATACAGTTGAACATGCAGTCCCCCAAAATTTTACATGGGGATATCATCGTGCAACTGGAAATTCTAGTTCTTTCTAAAAACTGCTGAGCACTAAAAATGCTTTCATGACTGATTTCCAAATCCTGTACTGGCATTTCTTTTAAGGGAGGGTGTGCTCAAGAGAGGGATGCAGGATCTTCCTTTCTCGTTTCAAATATGCATTAATGAAAACTAATGCAAAAATAAGAGAAATTCTACAGGGTAAAATATATGTATGTAAATATATCAAATAAAATGATTACTTATTTGCTATCCTCTTCCTCTACTTCTCAAATAAATTTTGTTCAATGTACAGGAAAACAAGAAAAATTTAAGAACAAGTCCTGCATAATAGTTGAAGTTTGCAGCTGTGCACTTAAACTCAACCAAGAACAACAATTGGGTCAATGTTTTGATTAAAATACTTCTTTTTGTTAAACAATTGTTTGAGATTAGCAGTCAACTTTATTTTCCTTCATAATATGTGAAGTGATAATCAGTTTCCACCCTTTCATCTTGTTCTTAATTTATTTGAAGATAACATAAACAAGCCTACTTGCATCTGTTCAAAACACAGCAGTGCCTAGGCCCATAGGCCATTGTTTATAAGAGAAATTACCGTCAGAAATACAATTTTTGAAAAACGAAAATAACATATTTTGCAAATTTTCCTAGATAATCGCAGTACACTGCCATGTTAACCAACATGTTAATTTCAAAATTACGAAGTTTCTTCGTAGGGCCAGGAGTGGATTTGTTTTTACAACAATTTCCCTGAAGTCAGTCGAAGGGCTGCAATTTCAGGCATAAAAATGTTTATCTGCTACTTTTCCATAATATTTTAAACGGGAAGGAAAATATTCAATCCAGAAACAAAAATCAAATTAAGGGTCTTTCCACTGTTTTCTCGAACTATTCTCAGCCTTTAATTCCAAAAACTGATGGAGAAATGCCAATTTGATGAGGGAGTGGTACTGTTACGGGAAAATAGAGATATTGTGACTTGAGCAAAGTAACAGGAATTTACAAATAGTTCGCAAATTTTCCCAGATATCCTACCTTGTCCACCATGTTTGTTGTATCCTGAAGTTTTGTTCCACCAAGTTAGATCGTAGGGCCAGGACCAGTTTTCCTTTTATTTCACTTTGAATAAATCGCGGTTATTGGACAAAATTGCACCTTTTTGGTAACAGCAACTGCACAGTGATCCAGAATGCAAAAATAAAGGAAGAAAATACAAAATATCGCAAAAATCAAATTTAATCAAAACCGTCGTAATGATATATGGTCTTAAAGAGGATATGTTGGGGATCAAAACAAAGCAAAAAGTAGACTTTTGTGACTTCTGAGTCCGGAGATATTCACTTGCAAAGTTGGATGAAATTGACATTGTTTACTTTTCATGTAATTTTGGTCAATTTCTACAGAATGCTCATTACAACAACAAATTCATTTACTAATATCTCTGCCCAGGGTTATCCGATTTTAGCTTTGTTTCTTTTAATTGATAGAACTACTTGTTGCCTTGCAATGGAGTTGCTCGTTGCTTCAACTGGGTCCCAATTTTTTGTTCTCTTGTTGTTTTTCCTAAATGCACTTATTTTCCTGAAATGGACACCAAAAATGCGTTATTTCAGATTAAAAGTACAAAATAGAAAAATTAAGGACGAATATGTCTACCAAACCTAGATTTTATCACTGCAGCACATTTCAGCAGATAGTCTGCCAAAGCAATCACTCAGGATCGTGCAGGGAGAAAAGTTATTCTATTTTGAAAGTGGCCACTACCACTTTTTTGCTATTTTAAGCCCCCATTATTTTCATGTGCACCTTCAGACAAACGCAAATCCTGTAACTCATGCTTAAGATATATCATTCTGAATGGTTTTATCCTTTTTCAACAAGTGTTCTGACAAAAGTGATAGTAAAATTGGATGAAAAGGCTCCTCCGCAGAGGCATTTTGTGGCTCTAACTAAACTGTCTTGACCCCTAGGATAGCATGGTCTGAACATGCAATTTTAGCCTTGAAAAAGTGCACGAGGAACGTTTTGTAGCCAACCAGCTTCAAGACAAGGCAATGTTATATGTACAATGTTATGTGTGATGTTTTTGTGCGCATCCTGATCATTTCACTTCAGTAATTACCATGAAATGGATGTAATCAAGTCAAAACGATAACATTTCACAGTTCCAACTCTACCAGTCTTGAGGAACCATCGCTGATGACATCTTCAACTTTGTATGGATCATTTTTATTTGTGCGAGTTGAAAAAACATTAAAGAAATTATTATTACAATGTTTTTGGTAATTGCATACAGATATGAGTCCCAATGTTTAAGATAGTTCCATCAAAAAAAGTATAAAAAGTATAAATTTGATTTTACTTTTCGAAATGCCAGAACACTTTTTAACAAGGATAAACCATTCAAAATGGTATATTGTAAGCATGAGTTACAGGATTTGCGTTTGCTTAAAGGCGCATATGAAAATAATGGGGGCTCAAAATAGCAAAAAAGTGGTAGTGGCCACTTTCAAAATCATATAACTTTTTTCCCTGCACGATCCTGAAGGATTGCTTTGGCAAACTATCTGCTGAAATGTGCTGCTGTAATAAAATCTAGGTTCGGTAGACATATTCGTCCGGAATTTTTCTATTTTGTACTTTTAATCTCAAATTATGCGTTTTTGGTGTCTATTTCAGGAAAATAAGTGCATTTAGGAAAAATAACAAGAAAACAAAAAGATGGGTTCTGGAAGAAGCAATGAGGGACTCTCTTGTAAGCGGACATGTTGTTCTATCAATTAAAACAAACAAAATTAAAATCGGATAACCCTGGGCAAAGATATTAGTAAATGAACTTGTTGTTGTAATGAGCATTCTGTAGAAATCGACCAAAAATTACATGAAAAGTAAACAATGTCAATTTCACCCAACTTTGGAAGCAAATATCTCCGGACTCAGCAGTCATAAAAGTATACTTTTTGCTTCGTTTTGATCCTTAACATATCCTCTTTAAGACCATATATCATAATAACCGTTTCGATTAAATTTGATTTTTGCGATATTTTGTATTTTTTTCCTTTTGCTGGATCACAGTGAACTGAAGCATTTCCTGAAGCTTCTTTGATAAATCTTTGGAGATCTTCTGCTCTGGCAGCTTCACCAACCTCCCATGAGACTGTTTTTATTTGAATTGGGCGCATATTCTGGTTTGGCGCCAGCACCGTGATCGGGTGCTAAAACCAGAGACTGGCATCCGCCGGCTCTAAACCGGTCCGCCATTAATTTTCTTTTGCGGAAGGTTTGTTCCTAGCCTCGTTTCGCATTTCTTCGCTGTGTTTATCACATTCATGATTTTCAAGATCAAGATCACATCCAAACCATTATCCAAGAGTTTATCGTATTCACGGGCACTTTTGAACTGCCAAAGTTATACATCATTTGCATGATTTCAAACACCGCCAGAAACTTTGAAGAACAAAATGCCGGTACCTACAGAGCTTTCTTCACCAGGTAAGATCATCTACAATGTGAATCTAATCACTGAATGTACTAGTGGCAAAAGGTATTGGTTGTTTGATGGGCCTAGCCATTATAGATACGAGGAAAGGCAGGCTGAATTTGTCAGTTGTTTAGTATAGTCTATATTGGCCGATCATTTCAGGCAACGACAGCGAAAGCAAATGCAATCTGCTGATAAGGAATCAGAGAACAGATTGAACAATGAATTTTCACGAGGAAGCGCGTATTTCCAACCAAATTGGCTGCATGAGTCTCCTACCATGCCACGAAGAACTCAGCTGCTGCAGGAGACAACGCCTAAATCGTGATTCGGACAACAATCAGTGTATCTCCTTATTTGAAAGCTTGCCTGGTAGCCTTGTTGTGGTTAGACTTTTGCAATACTCTTATCCGGAGCCCCTGGGCAATCACAAATTGCAAAGCAAACTTTTTATTTTCCACAGCTGCGCATTTTTTCTTTTATAAGAAACTTGGATAAGCCCATACTACTAAAAGTTTCTTAATTTCACGTGGAAATGTTTGCTTTTTAAGTGCTTTTTATTACACGTATTTTTTCATAAGAAACTGCTTATAAGAAGCTCAACTCTCAGATCGCCAAAAAATTAAGAAACTCCAGTACTGGGAGAATATGAGTTAAGAAACTATTTACTTTGATAAATGAAATCCTTGACATTATTACTTTACTTTCACTTGTTTCCTGTATCAAATTACTTGAAGGTACTTGAGCAATGTCTAAACATTGGAAAGGCTAAAACAACGTTCTTTTGAAATATTCACAAGGGCACAGCACAGGTAGTGAACATGAAGATTGCTATGGAACCTCTAAGAAACTCATAAGAAACTCTGAGTACTCAAAATCTGATAATTTTAAGAAACGTTCAGTACTGGCCAAAATTATTAGTTTCTTATAAAAAAACACGTGTTCTATAAGTTTCTCAATTTCACGTGAAAATTGTAGCTTTTTAGTATCTATCTACCATACAAACTTCAACAAGATGAAGGTTATTGCATATATTGAAGGTGTTGTGGCGCAGTGGTGTAATCCTCTGACTTTGTAGCCAGAACAGTCAGGCGGAGTGGGTTCGATACCCGGTAGGACCCCATCACTTGAGCGTCATGACAGGGGTCACGGACTCCATTAGGTCTGCTCTATTTCTGCGATCCCAGCGTTTGGTGCTGAAAAACGCAACTTCACTGCACTTCACCATATAAAAAAAGAAATAACAAGAGAAAATTAGATGAAAGCAATTAATGATATGATATGATATGCCCCATCTGAGTAGGAAATTTTTTAGACAGGGAATACCTTCCAGCAATGGAACAATCACCCCTGCCCCGTCTATTTATACTTGAAAATATAGATTGGATCCTTTTTGGAGGGCTATACATCAGATGCTGTTTCCAGGGGCCCTGGGATGAGTCACAATAAACCAAGTATGAAAATTTCCCACTGAGGGCCTGTTTACATGAGATGGTGAGATAGTTTTCACGGGTGTTTACATGAGAAGAGTTTCATCCCACTGAGGCAGGCTAGTCTCTTTTTCCATTTAAAAGATTTGTAAATCCTTGTGGTCGCAATAAAGAGGAAATTCCAGCGAGAAGGTCTCTTCGTAATACTTCAAAGGAAGGACAGAGTAACAAAAAGTGTTCCGTGTCCTCAATGCCATCATTGGTTGGGCACATTTGGTTTATGGTATCTCTGAAATTATGCTTGAATTTGTGAAAGTTCAATTTACTGAGACCAACCCAAAGTTGTGTAAGATAAGATAGACCTGTTGGGTCTTGTATCCTGAAGACTGATTTGGCAGGGGGCGAATTTTGGATAGCAGCTTTGTCTTGAATGCAGCAATGGAAGGCACAAGTCTAATTTCTGGATCCAGCTAGTTCCATTCTGAAAGGCAGTGAGGATAGAAGCTAGACTGGAATTTTTCTGTTCTTGCCCTTACTCGCCCAATAGCATCCTGCTTGCGAGGAGCGTATCGTGACTGCCGCTGTGGTGGGATTGGATTTGTAGTATAGTCAGGAGCTAGATTATTTATAAACTTGTAGAACAGGGTAAGGCGTCTGCTCCACCGACGGGAACTTAGCTATTCCCAGCCAAGCTCTGCATACAGCTTCTCTCTCGACGTACCCTTTCATGTTCCTGAAACAGTAAGAGCAGCAGAATACTGAACGGACTCTAGCCTTTCCATGACATTTGGCAAAATTGTATTTTTTATGTAAACCTTTTTATGTAAATCATTTATGTAAACAAGGAAAAACAAGGGCTGCAAAATAGAGCCCTGAGGTACTCCGGATGAGATATCTCCCCTAATAGAGCATTGGTGAAGGTGAAGGTGAAGTTGTGGGGATCGCAGAAGTAGAATAGGCATAATCGAGTCCGTGACCCCTTGTCATGACACTCAAGTGGTGGGGCTCTACCTGGGATCGAACCCTGTCCGCCTGACTGTTCTGGCTGTGATGTCAGAGGATTACACCACTGCGCAACAACACCATTTTCCGTTCAAAACAATTCGCTGCTTTCGATCCCTAAGAAAGCTCTGGATAAGAGAAAGGAGCTGTCCTGAAACACCACATTGCTTAAGTTTGTAGACAAGACCATTATGCCACACCCTGTCAAAGGCTTTAGAGATATCAAGATAAACAGAACGAACATCAAGCGGCATATTACAGTCAAAAGCTTTAAAGATAGTGTGTGTTATGGAAATTAGCTGGTTCATCGTTGAGTCACCTGGACGAAAACGTGACTGGTATCGATTAAGTACCGGTTGTATCAAAAAAGTACTCCCATTTGAAAAATCACCAAAATTTGATTACACAACCGATCTCCAATTTTCTTTTTTTTTCATGTAGATCAATGGCCAAATTATTTTCCCGAACTAGCAGATTTTGTAATTGGCTTGAAAATGAGCAACTTTAAGCTCTTTTTAGGGTCTCCTGGTTTTGAATCATACTGCAAAGAAGCACTGATGATTGCCAGATCACTTTCTTTGTGGATGTAAAGCATCTTGTTTGGTCATAAATGACTGAATTAAATGCACACTATCATTGGGAACTTAAATGATGATAAAAAATCTGAAAATTTTGACTATTTGGCAAGATTGAGTATGTTGCTTAAAAACTATAGCTCAAAGTTAGATTGTTCAACATGTAATTTTTCCACCTTGCTGTATCAAAAACAAACATTTTATCATCTATAAATATTTTTGGGAGTTTGACAAAACAATTCAAAAAGAAAATTTTATCAATGGTTTGATAAGTGATTTTTGGTGATTTTTTAAACCGGAGTACTTTTTTTTGGGACACCCGGTAGCTCACATGAGACAAGGTGTGAATATAAAGAATCATATATTAACTTTTCAAGTATTTTGCCAAAAATAGGAAGAAGGGAGATTGCATGGTAGTTACCTTTGACATTTTTCTCATTCTTTTGTGCACAGGCACAACATTTGCACATTTCCATATTTGGGGGAAAAGACCACATCTCAAACAGTTCGTGAAATATTATCTTCAGCGGGACAACTAATGCAGCATCGCTTAATTTGATCATTCTCACAGATATTTCATCCCAGCCACGAGCCTTTTGACAATTAAGTGATCTGATAATTTTCAGTATCTTCAGGATTTGCAACTCCTTTTCGATTAGACAGAAATGCAAATGGCGGTGGTTTACTGGTCTATGTCGAAAGTGATATACCTTCGCATCAATCAAAGTCTTTCAAATTTTCTGATGGTATCGAATGCATTAGTTTCGAAATAAATTTGAGGAAAAAGAAATGGGCATTTTTTAGTGTTTATCGACCACCAACTCAATCTCAGGATGATTTATTTGAAAATCTTCGTCGTGCGCTCGACCACTACAGTGATAACTATGAGAATTTCATGTTTATAGGGGATTTTTTTATATCATTATCAAAACAATTAAAACAGAAAAGATTACTTGTTACTGTGCCATCCAAAGCAGGAAAAGACACAAGGTCATCTGGTCCCTACTTTGGATGGCACTTACAATTATAATACTTTAACAAACAAAAGGAACAATGTGAGGTTACTTGGTACCAAATTCCAAATGATGAAGAAAAACTTAAGATTTTCAAAATTTGGAATCCAATGTGGATAAAAATATATACATTTTATTTGACTATTTGGTACCAAGTTACCCTGTTAAATCTAAAAAAGGAAGGGGGAGGGGTGCTGCTGTTTACGTTCTACGTTTCGAATTAAAAACTCTCTGTTGCTTCAATGAAAGAAATTGTTGCTTCTATGATGATTCTGTTTTCAACTATGTTTAGATCTTGGCTCCCAAACAGAAGCAAATTGCACAGTGTATTTGAATCCGTTTATTTATGTCTATACCAGAGGCGGTGAGCTGGCGAAAGAGATCTCTTCGCATCAAATCAAACTAGTGGCAGTGCAAGAGAAAGTGTTTGTTATCCTCGATACCTCTCCCACACACGCAAATTGGGCTTCTACAATCAAAGTTGTGTCGATATCTGTGCTCATTTAACGCGCCGAAGTTCACACGCAGCTTTGTCAACTTTTTGATGCCTTCTATATCAAAGACATCATAAACAGGGTTTTTAGATGGTCTTATGATCGCAAGTAGTTTCTGTTTAAACTCCGATATGGATTGTGAATTTTTGATGTCACGGTCTAGCAGATTCCATTCATAAAGTACATTTTGAAAGTATGTATGCGAGAAACGAATAGTTCTTCCGTTATTCTGGTCGTATACTCGAGGACGTCTTAGGTTGTATGATTCCTCACGTTCAGGTGGTATTTCAGCAAATAGGTACCCTGGTGAACCTTTGTTTCGTAGATTGTAAAAATGAAACAAGCGTCTATACCATCTTCTGTGATATAGATCTTCCCAACCTAGTTCATCGTACAGTTTTTGCCTATTTGTACCTCTCCATGCACCAGTTACGGCTAATGCAGCATGATACTGGGTTTGTTCGAGTCGTTTTGTGACGCTTAATCTCATATCTGGATCATACCTATGGTAGATAATGTCACCATAGTCGAGATGGGGTCTTACATAAAGCTTGTAAACTTGATCAAGCACATTTCTAGACACATATTTGGAAATTTACCTTATCTTTCCTATACCTCTCCTCGCCTTGAGTAAAGCCTCCCTGATATGGCTTTGAAAACTTAACTTAGAGTCAAGGATCATCCCGATGTGCTTGTGCTTTGTTTTTCTATCAATTTCTTCATTTCCTAGTTTTAAGACATCGTGGAAGGGTACATTCCTTTTTGTGGAGAATATCACTTCTTCTGTTTTTTCCGCATTGAAGTGCATTTTCCATTGCCAGGACCATAAACGCAATCTCTCAAGATCCATGTTTAGTTCCTCACTTGATCTATCATTCCAAACAACGGAGAAGAGTGACGTGTCGTCAGCAAAATGTTTAATATCACAATGAACGTTGTCAACAATGTCATTTATGTAAACCAGGAAGAACAAAGGACCTAAAACAGAGCCTTGGGGAACCCCTGCAGATACTGTAACTCATCGTGAGCTTTTCCCATTCAGCACAACTCCTGAATGTACACACTCATATTGAAAACATAAAATAACACCAAATGGAAATAGAAACGAAGTTAATGAAAAGATTGGCCTAGCCATTCACAACGAACACCCCAACGAAAATAAGATATCCAGAAGTCTAAACTATAACTACAATATCACCAAAGATTGGCCTAACAAGCCTTTCACAGCAAACACTGTACAAAAACCAATATCCCAGAAAACAAAATAACACTCTTATCCCTTTTATCATAACTTGGCCCAACTAGCCTTTCACAACAACGACGAGGGCAACAAAATTACAAAAAATGCCAGTACAATTTGATGTCAAAAACTGGCCTAACCAGCCCGGTATTAATATTATAAACAGGTTAGCCTTTCCTTTTTTTTATTTATGAAATTCACGATGAGAGGCTCGGCCTAAAAATATCTAATCAAAAAATGTTATAAATAACAACATGTTGAAAAATTGGCCTAACAAGCCTTTTATAACAAACACTGCAAAGAAAATAAGATGCTCAGAAGTCCATTCACAATCACCACAAACACTATACATAACAAAACATTAGACATAGCTGACTTACACACAAACTATTAAATACCCATTAGTTTTATCAATTTTCAACCCGTACAAATAGAGAACACAAAATTCCAGAACAATATGATTAAAAATTGGCCTAACAAGCCTTTTACAACAAACATTGCAACGAAAATGAGAGGCCCCGAAGTCCATTCACAATCACCGCAAACACGATACATAACAAAACATTAGACATCGCTGACTTGCACACAAACTATTAAATACCCATTAGTTTTATCAATTTTCAGTCACGAAATGATGTGAGACTGACGTGGGAATAATAAAAAACCAAAAAAAATCCAGGAAAAAATAATGAAAAATTGGCCTAACCAGCCTCTTACTATACACACAGCAAAGAAAATAAGAAATCCGTACAAATAGAGAACAAAAAATTCCAGAACAATATGATGAAAAATTGGCCTAACAAGCCTTTTACAATAACACAGCAGCAAAGAAAATAAGAAACCCGTAGAAATAGAGAACAAAAAATCCCAGAACAATATGATTAAAAATTGGCCTAACAGTCCTTTTACGAAGTATACCAACAAATTCACGAAAGATCGGCCTAACAAGCCTTTCACACATATACACTGTAAGAACACTAGAAAACCCAGAAGATAAAAATACACTCGTCTGACGAAAAATCTGAATTCTTACAACATCATGAATTGCCTCTAGGGCTAGTCACAGCTTCAGGCGCTGTGTATCATAAGACATTAGACACCACTGATTTACACCCCAAAAGCTGGTACATAAATACTCGTTGGTCTCATCACATTTCATTCATGAAATTCGCGATGAAGGACTGACGCGTGGAAACAAGACTAGAACAAGCTACAACTTTGAAAGAAAATATATACCCACTTGATTTTCTTTATACATGAGTATAGTTAACTAATTTTCCTATCAATGTGTCACATTACCGTGGCAAAGCTACAAACTGAAAAAACTAACAATCAAAGTAACATAAAACCGGGAAGACAATGCTTTTCCCTGTGAAAACAGTTCACAAACTGACAAAGATATGTACATAGCTTACAGAAATAACTAATTAGAAAACCTACTGGCATGCGTGAAGGGCAGAGAGTAACTTTGGAAACAAGGTTACTGGACGCTCTGTGAACCTTATAGCGTCCCGACTGTAAAATGCATCCGAAACGCTGGTTCGCAGTTTATTGGCTTGATGACTCGTACGCCTCCACCATGCTGGTGGGTTAAATTAGTATACTTCAAACACTACACCACATCTCTAAATGCATGTAGAGACAGTAAAACGTTTCCTGCAAACAAACTATACATGGATGATCATCCTGCGGCGCTAGGCTGGCGATTAGTCATATTTCATATTGTTACTCACTTTTTATTGTTTGAAATATAAATTTTTCTGTTTATTCTTGGCAAGTTTTCCGTCCATAAACTCTTTTTCTCCATTTTTCTTGTCTTTTTTTCTATTCATGCATGCGAAAACAATGGTTCGACTTTCTGTTCTCGTAATGACATTTTGGAGAGCTCTCAGTACACACAAAAAAAATATAAAAGCTAGGAGATGCGTTAGAAAAATGTTGTTTTGATCTCAATACTATTTTCTATTGATGTATGTAAAGATATTTATGAATGAAATGTCAAAATCAAAAAAACATTCAAATCTGACCTTTTTTCATGGTCCCAAACAGCTGATTTATTTGGTGTCCGAAAACCACCGCCATGAACTTTTAAAACCATTCGATATGGCATCCGCTGTCCTCCCTTCAATGAAACTGTTTAAAGTCTTTGGCATAATGCTATGCGCTATTTACATGCTAGACATCCAATCTAAGTGATTATCTAAGATTTTTGCTTCTTTTTGGAATGGATTTAGAGTTTTGAATTTGGGGTGTGATATTCGCAACGACAATTTCTACACTGCCAAAAACAATGAAAACAACTTCTTTGCGTGTTTTACATTTATGAAGGCTTGTCCTACAGTTGTTTATTATCTATAATGTTAGCTTTCAATACCAAGAAACACCCTCTTTGATGGATTTCATTTGTAAAATACTTTTCTGTCGGTTTTCGTAAGTGTCCGATTACCACAGCTGTCCGATTACCACCGCCGACACCCTAGGGCGGTGCTTCCTGAGCCACCTTTAATAGCATTTAGGAGATGTAAGAACCTTAAGGATATACTTGTTAGGGCTATGCTCAGTAAGAGAAGTGGGGGGGGGGGGGGACTGATAAGAAGGGATGTTCTCGAAAAGATGTTTTTAATTGCAGGAGCAAGGAACAATTTCATTTATGACCTTTCTTTCTAGATTCCTTGAAAGTGGTTGCAAACTCTCTTCACACTTAAAGGTGGTGTGAAGCGAAAATTTTTATTGATGCAAATGAATAGCGCAGTTGAATGATAAAGAATGTCGTTTAAATTTTTTTGATACCTCATTTCGTTTTCAAGTTATCCACTGATATTAAGTTGCAGCTGATGACGTCATTTTGTTTGCAAATTACTAGGATAACATATGGAAATATAACTGTATCTGATTTTTGAAAGGTTACAGTGGTAAGAAATATTTCAGCTGAGCTGAATAGATGTTATATAAATTGCCTCATGACTTAATATGATGTTTAGAAAGGCATGTTGATTGTACAAAGTTTTTTAATTAGATTTCTCTTTGGAAACATGGCCAACCTTGTATACTTTCTTTACATTTTGCAAACAAAATGACGTCATCAGCAAATCGTACAAAACAGTGGATAACTCTAAAATGAAACAAGGTATCAAAAAAATTTAAACGACATTCTTTATCATTCAACTGCGCTATTCATTTGCATCAATAAAAATTTTCGCTTCACACCACCTTTAACGAGAGCTATGACATTGGAGGCTGCTGTTAAAGCTATTTATCGCTGCAAGATAGTAAGACAAAATGGCCGACCGTAGGTTTCAGTGATCGGGCAAATTTGGTCTCCTGAAGGTCATAGCTCCATCATTTTCAACGGATTTTTATGGGGATGGTTGCAAACTTCAATTGAACATCTGAAGAGCACCATCATGCAAAAGTTTGGCGAGAATCTTTTGCCGCTTAGTCGCAATCTTCAGACAAGCGGGGCACAATTTTTTTGAGACACCCTGTTTGTGCTACAATATAAGCTGTGGAAGAGAGGGTTGCTACTATAAATACCGATGTAGTAAATGACGGTTGCAGACGAAAGCCTAAGGGAAACCTGCAACCTGAGAATATGCACTGGGAAAGAAGTAGAGCTACTCTGCGAAAGACAATTCACATGGCCACATGGAATTTACAAGGTTTAACATGGAATTTAAAAGGTGTAACCAGGCAAATTAATAGGTGTAGAAAATGAAATGGAAAGAGGTGAAATAACAATCCTGGGACTTTCAGAAACATGGTGGCTGCAAGAAGGTAGGTTTGAAACAATCAAGAACAACATGGTAGCTTATTCAGGCACAAAGGAAGGTAGGAGAGGTCATGGCGTAGGTTTTATCATCGAGAAGAATACGGCAAAGTCGAATCTTGGTTATAATCCAGTCAATGAGAGAATCATTACATTGCGAATAAATGCAAAACCAATAAACATGAAAGTAATACAAGTATATGCACCAACAAGCACAGCTTCAGATGACCAGACAGACGATTTTTATGGTAATTTAGACCAACAAGCACAGCTTCAGATGACCAGACAGACAATTTTTATGGTAATTTAGACCAACAAGCACAGCTTCAGATGACCAGACAGACGATTTTTATGATAATTTAGAGGACGTACTAGATTAGCTTCCCCGGCGTGACCTCATTATACTAATGGGTGACTTCAATGCAAAAATTGGGAAATTACAAGAAAAGACATGATAATATCGGAGTGCATTGTTTGGGCGTGTGAAATGAAAGGGGAGATTGGCAAAATTTTTTTTTTCATTTTTTTTTCATTTAATCCATATTTAAAGTTGGTATTTACAATAGTAACTAAGAACATACTAATTCAAACCAACTATTTACAAAAAATATACTTTATACAGAAAATTATCGGCATATTTTGCAGGTGCATTTATCGCCAGCCCAGTCTTTGATCCTCTTTTTAAAAGCATATCACTGCAAAATTCTGAATGCTTATTTTGAGAAAAAAACTTGTTTTGAGAAACAAATTCTCGTTTCAAGAAAAATTATCTCCTACCATCTGTAAGAAAATTTTTCTTGCATAGATATCTTAACAAGAAAATTTTTCTTGTTTCAAGACAAACTTTCTTGATTTTAGAAAAAGTTTCTTTGATTCATCAGAAAATCTTTCTTGAATTCGGATTTTGTTTCTTGCTTTTAGAAAACATTTCTTAATTTTAATTTTGCTCGATTGTCTAAATCAGAAATTTTTTCTTATTTTGAGACAAACTTTCTTGATTTTAGAAAAAATTTCTTCAATTCATCAGAAAATATTTCTTAAATTCGGATTTTTTTCTTGTTTTTAGAAAATATGTCTTAGTTTTAACTTGCTCGATTGTCTAAATCAGAAATTCCCCCCAGGAAGCTCTTTGTCGGAAATGTCACTCTACTTGTCAGATTTTTTTGTGGTTACAGGCCCACATTTAGACGATTTCATTGGGAGAATGATGCATAGAACATGAATTTACTGATTTTCGAGCATAAATTCTGAGATGAATTTTGAATCTACTGCACATTTTTGCTTTATATTGACTAATTTTGAAGGTAATTCCAAAATCTAGTCATTAAAGGAGCACATCAATCTCTTCGTGCATGTTTCCGAAAATTGGGGTTGTTGTTTTTGTTGTTGATTTTGGCGTCGGAAAATTTTAGTTCCTAGCCCCCCTATAGTTTTTTCATAGAAAATAGATTTTTTCGCTTCCTTTAATTTCGCTCCCTCTAATTTTCGTCCCCTATAATATTTCCGCAGTTCACCCCCTTTAATTTTCGCCCCCCTCTGGGGCGAAAAAATTTGAAAGGACTAAGGTAATCTGCAATTGCTTTTGCCACATCTTCTTTGCATTGTGGGAACACAGCTTTGTCCCCGAAAATCATCCTTTGCATCACTGTCAATGGCACCATCCAGCTTGTTGGGTAGTCCATATCAAGCAGGTAAAAGGATGCCATCATTGTGATGACAGCTGCCATCATCTCATCAGAAGGAAATTTTACGAAAATCTTCTTTCCAAACAATAAAATTGTTGGCACCAACATCTGTCATCAGCAATGAAGGCGCATAGCCTTCATTCTTTACAACAAAGTCATTTGGATTTTCGTCATTCTACAAAGAAAGTTCTATAATATAGTCATTCACTCAGCACCTGTTTGATAAATTTCCTTGGCATCAAACAAGTCTTTCAAATCATCATGAGTAAAATTAATGAGGATATCTTCATCTGCTCGTGTTGCTTTAGTTGAAAAATATTGTGTTAAAAGATGTGACAAAAATCTATTGTGCACAAAATGTATAACAATGAAAGCAAATGAAACATTAAGTGCAAAGTTGTCAGCTTACCATATTTTTTCAAGATGTTATGAGGTAAACTTTAAAGTTTAGCACAAAATATGACAATTTATGTTGTAAAATGTTAGGAAGATCTATTTGATAAAGTAATCGTTTTGTCGGCCAATCTTGGACTGAAACAGCAAAAAGCTTCTTCACACTTAAATCCTACCAATAATATTATGAAGACAACACATAACACTCATAACCTAACAGATGGCCTGTGCACAACGAAGTGTAGACAGCAATATCATACAGTAAAAACCCGCACATAAGAACCTAAAATTTTGAACTCAGCCTGTTTAGGTTCTTATGCAATGAGGCACACCTAGTAATCAGGGTGTAGGTTCTCAATATGGGAAAATATGTGAATCTAAATCTTAGCCAAACTTATTTGCATTCTTGACCCTATCCATTTCAACCCCATCTTACCCTGTTTATCCCTGCAGGCACTGCCTATCACAGTTCTATAAGAAATGTTTTGCAGTTCACAAAAGAGGTTGATTTGCAAAAATGTTGCATTTATTTCCCAATGAATGAATAAGACCCTTTATTAAGAACCTAGTTTAGATATCAGCCTGGAATGGTTCTTATTTATTGGGTACAAAATATATTATTTCAGGCTGTAGGTTCTTAACAGATGAAGGTTCTTATGTGCAGGTTTTTACTGTATCTACAAGATGAAAATAAATAATGCAGTATTCATCAGGGAAATTTTTCAAATTATCCATTGCCATTCTTCCAGAAGTGAACAAAGCACATTTTTACAAGCATGAACAAATGAAGTGTTTGATTGTGAAAAGTTACTCCATTCATATATCAAAAATTTAAGGCAGCTATCATTTTCTTGATTGATTTTCAACCCCTACCAAACTGAGAACATTCAGCCAAAGCAAATTCCACTTAAAATGGATATCACTTTCAGCATCATGTGGTTCAGTTCAAAACCCTCAAATAATTTTTGGTTACTGAAACAATCAAGGGGTTATTTTCATGATCAAACATTGTGATTATTGACATTGTGAATTGATATGATATTGACACAAGATATGATTTTCATATACCTCAAAGGGAAGCCAATAATCACTTTGGAAAAACAAGGAAAACAAAGGCAGTAGTTTCTAAGGGCTTTTCCTGAGAATTTTGGAAGGCTTTCAAATTATTGACTGCAAGACTTCTTCAAATTCTTTATGCTGTTGTAGCAGACAATCAGTCTTGTTTTTGATTGTGAAAAATAACTCCATTTACTGTATATATCAGAAATTTAAGGCATCTATCATTTTCTTGATTGATTTTCAACCGTTGAAATAACGCTCGTGCAGAAGTTTAAATTAATCAACTTCCAAACCGCAAACCACGCCGACAACGTTTTCTCTTTGTCCATTCATGTTGAGTCTTTAGAAAATTTGATCAACGTTTTTTGATCGTTTTCAGTGTTTTCGAAAACGAAAATTTTAAGAAATTCGCTTATAGCTCTAAAAACTGAAAACGGAAAAATTTGCAAAAATTTCTAGAATCTAATTCAGGCTTTCTGCTGAAGATTAAGTCATAAATCTTCAAAAATCGGTCCTGTGTACAATTCATCGAGGCCTGCCAAAAATGCATAGTTTATTTTGGCGCAACCGGTATAAGTATCTAGGAGACTTGAAAAACACCAAAGGAACCTTAGATTTGTGCATCAATAAACGAATAAAATCTGCTATGGGGGTTATTAATGAAATAATATTCCTTACTAAGCAAGAGGCATTCAAAAAACAAAGTTTTGAAATCAGTATAAAGTTGATTGAAGCAATTTTGATGCCCAAAGTTCTGTATGCATGTGAAACATGGACTAATTTAACTAAGAATCAAATTAAAAACTTGGAAAAATTGCAAAAAGATGTAGTTACAATAATTGACTCTCTACCCCAATCAATGCCATATGACGGAATAGTCCTTGAATGTGGCTTGATGCCTATGGAATTTAGAATTAAAGAGAAAAGACTGATATACTTCCATAGGATACTAAACATGAATGAAAGTAGATTGACTAATATAGTTTATGAAGAGCAAAAAAGGTTAAATTTCCCAAATTGTTGGTATAAAGAAGTAATCAGTGACCTAGAAATGATTGATATTAACCTCAAAGAATGTCAGATCAAAGACCTAACCAAAGAACAATGGAAACAAATTGTTCGAGAAAAAATCATCATAATCATAGAAAATAATATTACAAATAATAAAAAGACTAAACTCAGATTTATCAAGGGTAGTAAGTTTGAAATGAAAGAGTACCTGAGGTGTGAAGAAGCCTCATCCCTACTGAAATTAAAACTAAACATGGTTGACCTAAGAGCAAACTACAAAGGAAAGTACACTGATTCTCTTTGCAGGAGATGTGGGTCCCATGAGGAATACATTGAACACTTATGGGATTGTCCAAATTTGTCTCAAAAACCGAAGATGAAAAAGACTTGTTTGGCTAAAAATAAGTCCGAAGTACTCAAAAGTATCAACAAAACGCTACACAATTTTTACAAATAAGTATTGGCTAAAAATATTAGCACCAGCTTATGTACCCAGTTGTTTGGTAACTGCTCCGAAATGGAGAATTAGCTCCAAATTATTATTATTAATTATTGTATTAAAATTATTATGATCAAGTACTTTTTCCCAAATAACATTGACAGGAGGGGGAAGGGGGGGGGTGGCAAAATGTCATTTTTCAGGGTGGCTCAACAATTTTGTAAGTGATTGCAAGTTCATGGGTGATTTTAAATCCACATTTATCTATGTCCCCTTGACCTCCCTTTCCAAAATATAGGTTTGATTTAGTTTATTACATATGATGATGGCGTGCTCATATCTGATGATTTGAAATAATCATTAATGCTTGTTGTTAATTGTCGTCGTCGTTGATGATGCTCGCTTTTTCATCTGCTCGTAAAAATGTGGAAACTACTGCTTATTTTTCCATAATTGCTTCGGAAACGTTGTCATTCACATTGTTGAATGTACAGAGAAGCAATTCAAAAACCATCCCCATTTATAGCAGAAAATGAAATATGAATTAACCCAACAGTCATTTTCACATAAGTTTCAATTGATAAAATGTTTTTCATTCTATAATTGATTATAATTAAACTTCTGATTGCTACCTTATTCTGCTAATATTTTGTGCTGCTTTTGCTTCTATTTGCAGCAATAGAAGGTACCTTATTCCCTTCAGTCTCTGCCACTTTTAGTTTTTGTGCCTGTTTCATTTGCCACATTTAAAGGGAACCATATTATTTATTTATGCACAGCAAACAAATGTAACCCCTTCAGATTCATAGAGTTGTACTAAATATCGCTCTCTCTGTATTTACAGGCACATGATGTCCTCGAGAAGCCAAGACAAGAACTAGAAGAGAAAAACAACATAGAACTGTGCAAGGAGGTATCTTTTACCTTTTGAGCCTCTATAGCCTTTAAAATCATTTTCACTTTCACGGTTTCCAGTTTAAAATCAATTGACCCTATTTGGACCGGGCCACCTGCAAAATTTTCACAAATATCTCTGCCGCTGTTGCAGATATGGTGCTGCAACTCCTTGACTTTACTAAAATTTAATTGGCCATCAAATTAAAAATGCCATTGTCCATTGTTGTACCACGTGACCTCCAGATGCCCTTATTTAGAGGCTGGTCACAAAGAAAATTTTAAAACCCCGCTAAATTCTTGCAAATAGCACTAATGATAAAGTTATACACACCATTCCATTTGTCTTGAGAATTACTTTCATTTGATATATAGTTTGTTTATATTTGCTGAAATCAGCAACTTTTGATGTCCATGATATCATTTATCTTTATGACGTCATGGAATGAATGAATTAGGGCAGTATATCTCAAAACGTGTAGAAAACAGTGTCAGGCTCCTTATTTCTAACTAACTACTTTTCATTAATTAGAAGTCTAAAAATAGAAAATTATTCACAATAGAAATTTCAATTAGCCTTTTCAATTGCTAATTGCTCGTAATTAGCAAGAATTGCAAGTTAAATTGAAAATTTTGTGTGTAAATATCTTTCTCTACTCTTATTTGCTACTTCTGGCTACAATTGTGCCTGTTATCTTATGTTAATCTGGACGAATTTTGCTTTTGAAGTCGGTAGCTCAATTTTGACAAGTTTCCCATTGTTTTGGTAGCCTAGCAACGACCCACGTGACCAATTGAACCTCTATTGTTTTTTTTAAAGCTAATTGTCTAAAGAACAATTGGCGTAAGTTTCCTCGTTATGTCTCTTGTAGTTTTAAAGGAAAAGATGGGGGGGGGGGGCCAAAGATGCCCTCCGGTCAAAAATATCAAAAATTCAACCCGGTCCAAATAGGGTTTTACCTATGTCCCTGAAAAGTTTCATATGAATTATTAATTCAACCCCAAATAGATCTAAAAGCAAAAGAATATCTACTATTAGTGAAAGAACAGACACTGCCTCATCAAGCAACCAGGTGGTGTTACAATAGAGGCCCCTCGTGAGACTGTCACTCAAGAGTTATCTGTCTAAGAAGAAATGTACATTAGAATATTTCACTAGTTTACATATTTATATATTTTACTTGTTCACTAGTTCACTATCTCACATAGTTAGCACTCTCTTGTAAAGGTGCTATGGGCTCAACAAGCGAATTTGGGCAAATTCATGCGAAATTCTTGCTCTGTGACTGTGAAAATCCTGTATATTGTTTTGTTTGTTACGTTCCAAGCAAAGCGAGCAGGAAAAGGCCTAGTTACTGGTTGAATGTTTTCATTTATCATTGTGATGATGCAGTTGACTTAACATATTTTTTTATGTATTTAGCATTTTACATAACAACGAAGCTTGTGATTTTTTGAGATATTTGAGAAGTTGATGTACAGGCGACTGTATAGATTTTTAGAAATAAATAATGTTCTTTATTCCTTACAATTTGGATTTCAAGAAAACCACTCTATTGATCATGCACTGGTGAGTTTGACAGAAGCTATTAGAAACACATTTGATAATAAACAATTTTGTTGTGGTATTTTTATTGATTTACAAAAGGCTTTTGATACTGTGAATCATAAAATGTTGTTGTCAAAATTGGAACACTATAGGGTGTGCGGTTGTGCCCTTGAGTGGTTTAAATCTTATCTGTCTGATAGAAAGCAATATGTCTCTGTCAATGGAAGTAATTCTAACTTACTTTCAATTACTTGTGGTGTACCACAAGGTTCTGTACTAGGCCCATTACTTCTCCATATCTACATCAATGATCTACCAAATGCTTCTAAGAAACTTAATTTCTATCTCATTCCTGATGATACAAACATCTACTGTGAATCAAATGATTTATCTAACTTAATTAAAATCGTTAACGAAGAACTTAGATGAAGAAAGAAATGGCTTGATGCTAATAAATTATCATTAAACCACGGGCGGTAGGAAACGCTGAATTTAGATAAAGCTTTACGGGTGATACATCGAGTTATTCCTATCCTAATATATCATTCCATACGTGATATATCGACATGTCTTACCTCTGTGTCTAACTCTCCTGCGAAGGCGCCATTTTAATCCGATTGACAGGACTTCAAGGGCCCAAGCGCAATTATGCCACTCAAACGGAAACTCCTCCAATATAGGATTATATGGGTAAGAACAACTTTCATATCTGTGGTTTCCTGATCTCTCGATGCTAGAAACAAGTTCAACTTCGAGAACAATGGAATGACCCAGGTGTGACGTCACACTTGGGTCGCAGCTGTTCGAGCTTCAGTTATGCAAGACGGGTGGGGAGTTTATGAACATGTGACCTCTTTTGGGATATATGAAAGGAGGCTTATGGCGAGAGCGGGATTTTCAAGTTTCTTGTTGCCACTAATCTGTGCTTGCAGCAGAATTTACAATATAGGCGCAGATAATGCAACTTGATGGAGAAGATGTTTTTGCAATGGCGTAACTGTAAGTTGATGACTTGATTCCAAAATTGAATAAACCTACCTGTCACTATGATTTCTCTGTAACTTTAATAGCTAGCTTTAATTTTGTTTTTTTAAGATTGATATTAGATTTCATGGTACCAGATGATTTCAATTGAGTTGAATTGAAGTTATTTTTGAAGAACCGTTGGCTTTAGCTCCATCAACTAACTTAAGTTTCTTTTTGGTCCGGCATTTTCTACGAGTTAGCAAACAGCTTGGAACAGTCTTGTGAGCTCGAAGACAGGATATGGTTAAGCGCAACTCAAAATGTTTACTTAACTTTTTCATAACTCCTCATCATTAAAGCAGGTTAGCCTGGGAGAACAAAGCGTTTGTTGATAGATCTTTTGGATGACCTCCAGCGGTGCCTGCGGACTGTGGTGTCGAAATACTTCGTTCGTTACTTTGCAACATAATACATTTTGAAGAGAAAACCTCCAGCGACCAAATCGATTCATCAGCTATTAGAGTTTTTTAAATTTCATAAAATTGAACTTCACAAACCATGTTTGTCGCAATCGCAAGTGTTTTTTGACCGGCAGGCAATGCCGCTAGACCATCTGTTGTTTCACGTACTTCCTGCAATAATTTTATCCTTCTCTTAATTTTTGCGACAATATTTGCAAAGACTCCAAACAAAGATGAACATGTAGTGTAAAAGTTGAAGCAAAACTACATGCTGCTGCTTAGATGCATCCTCGTTCGTTCCTTCCTTGTCCTTTCATCCTCGCTCTCGTCAACATGAACTTTATTTGAACCTATGAATGCCATCTTCTTTGCTGCGCATAAATGTGCCGAGCCCCCGTCTATTTGCAGAATTTACCCTCAAATCTGACAGTGCATCCCCTTATTCGAAGCTCTGGAATGTTTCGAGCATATGGAGAAAGCTTGACGCCGACAGAACAAAAGAACCTATTGTTCCCATACTTCTTGCTTCTTACCCATTCCTTCTCTGGTTTTCCGTTTCATGTTACCACACTTGAGTGGCATAATTACTCTAGGGCCCTTGAAGTCATGTCAGTCGGATTAAAATGGCGCCTTCGCAGGATAGGTTAGACACAGAAGGAAAACAATTCGATATATCACAAATGGAATGGTATATTAGGATAGGAATAACTCGATGTATCACCCGTAAATCTTTTTCTAAATTCAGCATTTCCCACCGCCCGTGATTAAACATAGATAAGACAAACTATGCTATCTTTCATTCTTCTTCTATAAATGTCCCTTCTGATTCTGCGATAAAAATAGGGAAAAAGCATATTAAAAGGGTCAAGTTTGTCAAATTCTTAGGACTCCTCTTAGATGAGCATCTAAGCTGGAAATACCATCTCAGTGAACTTTCTAAGGGATTAGCCAGAACTTGTGGAATCTTTTTCAAAATTAGAAACTTACTTCCATTAGATGTTTTACTTTGCTTGTACAATGCTTTGTCTCTGGCTATCTTACAATATGGTCTTATTGTTTGGGGTCAAACATATGCATCATATGTTGATCCAATTTTTGAATTACAGAAAAAAGCAGTCAGAGCTATCTCATTTCAGACTCGCTTGTCGCCTTCTTTTCCAATCGTTAAAGATCTTCAACTTCTCAAACTTTCTGAGATATTTTAACTCCGACTCTTAACCTTTGTCGTTGACTCTGTTGATAAAACTTCACCTAATTGCTTTCATCACTTCTTCCTATTCAATTCATCTGTTCATCAATATTCAACGAGACAGGCCAGTCAGGGAAATCTATAGTTATCTCGAATAAACAGTCTTCAATATAGTCTAAAAGCAATTCGATATCTTGGTGCTAAACTTTGGAACTCATTACCCGTTGAACTCCGAACTGCTCCATCGAAAATATCCTTCAAAAAGCAACTGAAGATTTACTTACTGAACAAGGTCAATGAATAATTCAAAGCTATGTTTGATTCTGGCACAATTTCTACTTTATTATATGAAAATCAAATGTGTCCATCATAATTTCAAATTTTCGTGGATTGGGGGGGGGGGGCACTCTCCTCGACTAGTTTACCTATTGAGAGAGCTCTTCCTTTAAGTAATTCCCTCCATGAAATTTACTCTTTTCTTTGTATTTGTATATTGTATTAATTTTCCGTACCAATGTATTAATTTTCTGTAATATTTCTCTTTCCTTGTAGTTTAGTTAGCTGTTAGTATAGTAAATTGTAAATTGTATGAAGTGAATTTAAAATATATGAACTGAAAGTGAAACTGATTGAATTTTGTTTTTATCTAACAGATACTTGGCAACTGTGATCCGCTTTCCAGCAAAGATGAAAGAGTGGATGAACTTTTCAAGATTATGGAAGGACCACATTTCAGGGTAAAGCATAATACGTTATTGTTTTAGCTTTTAAATTAATTTACAGTGCTCTATATTGGGCGTTGTAAGGCCTCACAGTGATCCAGGGCACTTTAATTAATGCGTAAAAATGAAAGTATCAGAATTGTACCAAACTGATTTTTCTATTGTTAACCGTAGCAATATCAAAACACAAACAATTTTCAAATGAGACAATTTAGTGCTGAGAAAATATTATTTCAAGTTAGGCTTCTTTCTTAGCAATGAAAGATCGCAAATACCACTAACATTCAAATTCAAATTTCTTGGCTTGCACTCGCTCGATTTTCATGATCTTTGCTTGGTTTAACAGATTAAACCTTGGAGAATATTGTAGTGAAAAGGTCGATCGACAATTTTATCTAGGGATGAACAAGCTTTGTGAATTCATAATAGTAACCAAACCAGAGGTGGAAAAGTGCTTGAAGCCACAGAGCATCTTCGCAGGAAGCTTGTTTGTCTGGAAAGAAGAAAAGAGGAGGGCAGAGAGAAAGCGAAATAGAAGGAAGGAAAAGAAAAAGCGACAAAGGGGGGAAAGAAGAACCGAAAGGAAAAAAAGAAAGAAAAAAAGAGGAGAAAGAACAAAGGATGGAAAGAAGAAAAGAGGAGGGCAGAGAGAAAGCGGAATAGAAGGAAGGAAAAGAAAAAGCGACAAAGGGAGGAAAGAAGAACCGAAAGGAAAAAAAGAAAGAAAAGGAGAGGAGAAAGAACAAAGGATGGAAAGAAGAAAAGAGGAGGGCAGAGAGAAAGCGGAATAGAAGGAAGGAAAAGAAAAAGCGACAAAGGGAGGAAAGAAGAACCGAAAGGAAAAAAAGAAAGAAAAGGAGAGGAGAGGAGAAAGAACAAAGGATGGAAAGAAGAAAAGAGGAGGGCAGAGAGAAAGCGGAATAGAAGGAAGGAAAAGAAAAAGCGACAAAGGGAGGAAAGAAAAACCGAAAGGAAAAAAAGAAAGAAAAAAAGAGGAGAAAGAACAAAGGATGGAAAGAAGAAAAGAGGAGGGCAGAGAGAAAGCGGAATAGAAGGAAGGAAAAGAAAAAGCGACAAAGGGAGGAAAGAAGAACCGAAAGGAAAAAAAAGAAAGAAAAGGAGAGGAGAAAGAACAAAGGATGGAAAGAAGATCAGACGACAAAGAAAACAAATTTTGAAAATATGAAGAGAACCGGAAGGAATACAGGAAGGAAAGAATAAGAAAGAAAATCAATGTTTGGATCTTTTCATTTACAGTTTTGTGATCCAAGGAAGCTTTGAATAAGATTCCAGTGATTATTAATTATTAATTAAGACAAATCCATGTGTGGTAAATCCAAGAAATTATTTAAAGACTAGGCCATGTTACATAATTTATTGACGTTTCGAAGCAATGCTGTGCTTCATCATCTGAATACGAAGTTTCCAAAAGCACGAGGCTAAATTTGTATCCATAAAGACAATAAACTACCAAAAATGTGTTTTTACAAATCCTTCATGAAAATAAATAATGAGGTAAGCCCGGAGGACAATACCTAAAATGCGTATCATCTTTTCCATTTTTGACTGGCGTGTCTTGCCAATTCCCTTTAACCCTATCCAGACTAGGGGGGGGGGGCACTCCCCCCCCCCCAAGTAAACTTTTCCACACAGCTCGTCGTGTATCTCTAGAACTCACCCACCTCATAAATAATGGAATGCAAAGTAGCACGTTTCCATCTAATCTTAAGTTAGCTGACCTATCACCGTGCTTCAAAACTGGGGAATCGGCTACAAAGAAGAATTTTCGACCAATAAGTGTGCTATCATGTCTTTCTAAGATATATGAAAGACTAATGTACACTCAAATGCTCATATTCGTGAAGGACAAAATTTCTCATATAATGTGTGGTTTTCGACAGAAATATAGCACCCAGCATGCCTTGATTAAGTTAATTGAAGCATGTCCCAAGTGTCTAGACAATAAAAGGATCATGGGCACGGTACTTATGGACCTCTCGAAAGCTTACAATTGCTTGCCCCACGACCTATTGATAGCAAAACTTGCAGTCTATGGCTTTGGGCTGGTAGCTTAAATTTATTGCATAGTTACCTCTCACACAGAAAACAGCGTGTTAAAATTGGCTCCATCTTCAGTGATTGGCACTATATCTCATCAGGTGTACCACAGGGTTCAGTTCTTGGGCCGCTTTTGTTTGATATATATATAAATAATCTTATATTTTGCATTGAGAAATCAGAAATATGCAATTTCGCTGATGACAATACATTGTATGCCTCTGGGGAAAACATAGGAGATGTAGCCACATGTTTAGAAGTTGATATTGAAAATGTTCTTAAATGGTTTGACTCTAACCGCATGGTGGCAAATCCTGGAAAATTTCAAGTGATGTTCCTTGGGCTACCAAAAAGTGCAAACATCTGTATTGAAGTTGATGATCTGGTTTTAGGCCCAAAAGATGATGTGAAACTTCTTGGAATTACCATTGACTCTGAACTGAAGTTTACAGAACATGTCAAGTCCTTGTGTGTCAAAACAAGTAGAAAAGTAACTGCATTCTCTAGAGTGGCAAGACTACTTGACTTCAAGAAAGCAAGGCTGCTATACAATGCTTTTATACTGTCAAGCCTAAGCTATTGTCCGTTAATTTTAGATGTTTTGTGGAGAAACCGCCAACAGGGAGATAAACAAAATCCACAAACGTACTCTACGTATACTTTTCAATGATTACGAAGCCTCATTCGAAGAGCTTCTGCAAAGGAACAATGAGCAGACAGTCCATGTAAAAAACCTCCATAAGCTAATGACTGAGGTCTATAAGTCTTTGAATTGCCAAAATCCAACCTTCATGTGGGATCTGTTCATAAGAAAGGAAGTGACTTACGACCTTAGAGCAAAATATCTATTACAGCTACCAAATGTTAGAACTGTTTTAAACGGCTTAAATTCAATTGTCTTCAGAGGCAGTATTCTTTGAAACGCTTTACCTGATGAGATAAAGTCAAGCCAATCTATAGCCTCGTTCAAAATTCAAGTCAAACAATGGAATGGAGACAGTTGTAGTTGTAATATCTGTAAGTAGCTGAAATTGTAAATATTGTATTTTTGTAAATAGTTGGTTTGAATTAGTTACCCTATTCTTAGAGTAAACTATACTTTGGATCCAACTTTAAATAAATTCTTTATTATTATTGTTATTGCTGACGAAGTCAGCCTTACTATTCTTGATCAATCAGAAAGCGAAATTAGTCTGCCTTCGTCGGATTTTGTAGACAGGGCCACTCACGGCTGCGGTTTGCGGGCGCGCGGCTTGTGAGCATTTATCGAACAACCAACAAAAGATAATGAGTTCTTCCTCCCTACTTACGTCAATGGACGACTGGACGACAAAGGTTTATTTCTGACAATGCAGAGCTCAATATTACGGACAACGAAACCATGGACTACAGAACTACGGAACCAAGAGCCTTGGACTCGGGAACTAGAAACCGGCGGAGGAGAGTAATTCAATATTCTAAATCATTTACCTTTTGAACCATTACCCAACTCTAAATTCCCGGGGGGGGGATCACTACCATATGTACCAGTACGGGATGTACCATTTTTTGGGGTACCTTTTTTCAGGCTGAAAATAAATTTTAGGGTGTCACTTTTGGTACCATCACAAATGAACATAAATTTTGGGGCGTCATTTTGGAAGAAAAATGCTCGAGGGTATTGAATTTAATCTGATTTCAGGTACTTGGCTAGAATTTCGAATTTTGGTCACAATTTTAGGGTATCTTTTTTGAAAGGCCCGTAAATTTTGGGGTATGGTTATTGAAAAATTCATCAATTTTAGGGTATGATTTTACAATTGAAAATGGCACACCCCCGTTATCTGCCTATTGAAGTGACCCCCCCGGGTGTAAATTCAAACATAATACACGTTTCCTTAGCGATAATCATTCAATTAAGTTCTATAAAATCGACCTTGCTACAGTCTGCTTCAATCAGCGAGCGAAATTAGCCTGTCTCTGTCTGCCTGCCGTTTGGCTATGTAGAGACGGGCCAGCTCACGGCTGCGGTTCGCGGGCTCGCGGCTTGTGGGCATTTATCCAACAAACAACGAAGTTCTAATGGACGACAAAGGTATATTTCTGACAACTCAATATTACGGACCACGGAACCATGGACTACAGAACTACGGAACCAAGAGCCTTGGACTCGGGAACTAGAAACCGGCGGAGGAGAGTAATTCAATATTCTAAATCATTTACCTTTTGAACCATTACCCAACTCTAAATTCCCGGGGGGGGGGGGGGATCACTACCATATGTACCAGTACGGGATGTACCATTTTTTGGGGTACCTTTTTTCAGGCTGAAAATAAATTTTAGGGTGTCACTTTTGGTACCATCACAAATGAACATAAATTTTGGGGCGTCATTTTGGAAGAAAAATGCTCGAGGGTATTGAATTTAATCTGATTTCAGGTACTTGGCTAGAATCTCGAATTTTGGTCACAATTTTAGGGTATCTTTTTTGAAAGGCCCGTAAATTTTGGGGTATGGTTATTGAAAAATTCATCAATTTTAGGGTATGATTTTACAATTGAAAATGGCACACCCCCGTTATCTGCCTATTGAAGTGACCCCCCCGGGTGTAAATTCAAACATAATACACGTTTCCTTAGCGATAATCATTCAATTAAGTTCTATAAAATCGACCTTGCTACAGTCTGCTTCAATCAGCGAGCGAAATTAGCCTGTCTCTGTCTGCCTGCCGTTTGGCTATGTAGAGACGGGCCAGCTCACGGCTGCGGTTCGCGGGCTCGCGGCTTGTGGGCATTTATCCAACAAACAACGAAGTTCTAATGGACGACAAAGGTATATTTCTGACAACTCAATATTACGGACCACGGAACCATGGACTACAGAACTACGGAACCAAGAGCCGTCGACTCAGGAACTACAATGAGTGCCAAAAGTCTTTGAACACCTTTGCTATTTTTGCATTTTTTTGCGATTTCCCCCTCTCCCCCTCTCCCCCTCAGAACAATGTTGTTCTGTGATGACAAAATGGGGATGGCAGGACGATTCGCGACTCTGATGGAATGCAAATCAACATTGTTTTGGGGGTGAGGGGGTGTTTAAGCCTAATCGCTATGGTTAGAACTGCGGATTGTCAAGAAATGGCCTAAGTGTTCCAAGGACTTTTGGCAGGCATTGTAGAAACCGGCGGAGGAGAGTAAATGAATATTCTTATTACCTTTTGAACCATTACCCAACTGTAAATTCAAGCATAATACACGTTTCCTTAGCGATAATCATTCAATTAATTTCTATAAAATTGACCTCGCTACAGTCGCATTTGGTACAAATACTAATCGGCAGCACTCGCTGACTGTTGTTATATCTAGTTATAGAATAGTCTAGCTTTTTTGTGGCTTTTAGTTTTTTATCTATGAGACATCCTTTCATGTCAATTTCAAAAATTTTGACGCTGATACCGGGGGTCAACACATGACTTTAAATTGAGTTCTCCGCAAAATAAATACCTTTTAAGTCATAACTTTTGAACCACTAGCTCTATGACAATGAGACAAGCATTGCTGAACCTGCCTTGAAACAAGCTTTCATTTGATATATATAGTTTATTGATTTTGATGACGTCATCACTAATTGGTTGTTGCGCATGCGTACTGACGAAAAGCCTTGTTAGGCTTTATTTTTCGAAAAAAAGGAGCAACAGCATAGGATGCAGCAGGTCTTTATATGTATATTTAGCATTTTTTGCTATTTTTTAAAGTAATTTATAATCATTTTTAGACAAAAATCGCTCTTTTTTGCGTACAAAATAAATGCTGACATCAGCAAAAATATTAGTGTTACGAAGCAAAAATTTGAAAAGAAGAATTACAACGATATAATCCTTCTATATTTCAAATCTCACATCGATATATTTTATAGATTTGGAGATAGAACGTGATAAAGTCCATGTGGTTTTACACCCAAATTAGCAGCATTTGCTGACGTCAGCACTTAATCACGTGACATAAACAAAAACAAATTATGTCATCTTGTTGGCCTTGTGCCAAGTTTCAATTCTCTAGCACTTATGGTTCTGAGAATAAAAAAAGGGGGGGGGGCTCTTGTCTCCCCAAATTAAAAAAGCCTAGTCTGGATAGGGTTGAATCACGAATCTTCAAAATCTGTCCAGTGTATAGTTTATCGGTAGATTATTGTTTAAAATCCAGAACTTAAATATGCTCTCTTCTTTTCTTCAGAGTTTGGTTGAAGCTCATGATAATGTTCTATACAGAACATACAAACCACTACCTTTGTCGCCATCAGTGACTACCGCAAGTGAACTCAAGGCTGATGTTGTGAAGGAGCCTGTCTTAAGAGTTATAGGTCTTTATAAAACATCCAGCGAACCACTGGTGAGTATCAAACTTTTCTGAGTATCATATTCGTATTTGACATTCTGTTTAGTTTTTTCTTTCAGCTTCTGTCATGAATCATTCACAGGGCAATTTAGCTGTCAAGATAAGATTGTTACTAGAAGGGGGTGATCTCTTCTCGATTAGGTTACCTACTGAGAGAGCTTATCCTTAAGAAATTCCCCTGCATACAATTCCTGTTCCAGTTATTTTTTCTTTTATCTTTGATATACTTTGTATATGTAGTGGAATGTTGTATCATGAAACTGAACTGAACTATTCAGTTGTTAAAATAAGTTGAAACAGCATGGTACAGCAAGACCTTTATTACTCCTTTCTTGTAATGTTGCTTTAGTTAAGTTGAATGACTGTGTTAGAAAAAGAGGAAAAAGCAGGATTGACTGCATGCTAAAAACTACAGTTGTCCTGAAAAGTTCCTCCGTGTGTTGTGATGTGCTGCATTGCTCATGCTATGGGTTAGTTATGACATCTCAGAACCGGGACCAAAGTTTTTCTGGACTGCCAATTTAGATTTGGAGGTATAACACGAGCTTCTACAACATTTTAAAGCATTTAAAAGGTGAAAATAAGTTGCCTTATTCTTTAGGCTTTCAAACTACAGGGTGTCCCAAAAAAATTGTGCCCCGTTTGTCTGAAGATTGTGACAAAACGGCAAAATATTCTCACCAAACTTTTGCATGGTGGTGTTCTTCAGATGTTCAATTAAAGTTTGCCACCATCCCCATGAAAATATGTTAATTGATGGAGCTATGACCTTCAGGAGAACAAATTTGCTCGATCACTGAAACCAGCGGTCGGCCATTCTCACTATTTTGCAGCGATAAATAGCTTCATGGATTGAAAATGAAGCAGCAGCCTCCAATTTCATAGCTCTCGTGAAAATTCCGATAATCCTCGGAGAGTTCCACTATTTCTGACCTCACAGAAATTATTTCTTACCTCACGTGAAGATACTTATCACTGCAAAATGGTAAGACAAAATGGCCGACCGCTGGTTTCAGTCATCAGGCAAATTTGATCTTCTGAAGGTCATAGCTCAATCATTTTTCAACGGATTTTTACGGGGATGGTGGCAAACTTTAATTGAACATCTGAAGAGCACCATCATGCAATTGTTTTGCGAAAATCTTTTGCCGTTTTGTCGCAATCTTCAGACAAACGGGGCACAATTTTTTTGGGACACCCTGTAGAATGTACTTTTCCTCTACAAGACCCGGAAAGTGCTTTCAAAAATATTTCTGATATTTCGAAATTTAGGTTAAATCTTTCAGATATACTCTGGTGCAGTTTTTATGGAATAATAACCAGTATAATTTGAACTACTGTAGCATAATAAATGGAAGTGCTTTTTTCAGGAACTCGGTAGTATGGTTAAAGCTAGTTCCGTATAGCACCATATAGATTATCCCTGTGAACCTGATATATAGTAATAATGAAAATTTCTTTGTTTAAGGTTTGCTCTTTTCTAGCTAATGTGTTAATAGACCACTTCACAGAAAGAAAAGGATCATGGGTAAGTAGGGCAAAATTTGATTCTTCGAACGCATGTTTCAACAAAATATTTCATTCCTTTCATCTCAGCGTACTATCCAGTTCTGGCTCTTATTCGCTCAAACTTTTATCAAATTTCATTCAAATAACACAGCACTTACCTGGAACATAGGGCTTTGCATTTTCAGTTCCTTTTCGTTATGGTCTTTGCCAAATTCATGTGCTTCCTTCACAAACTGCGGTCGTCTTCGTGATTGACACCCAATCGCAAGTCTTTACTGGTAGACCCCTGCCCCTCATTTCGATTGCTAGAACCATGTACAACACAGCATACGCTTGATTTTCAAACTGAAGGTCCCTCATACCCTTGTTTCAAATTCCAAAAAGTCTCATTGCCGTATCTTTCTTCCTTCAAAGAAAATACGCTTGTATTATTTCACTTTCTGTGTTCGAGGCTCTGTCGGTTCTCAAATCAATTCGAACGCACCTATGAAACCCTTCTGAAACTGTCTGGAAATGTCACCAAATGCATCAGGGGGCAAGCCAAAGGGTGAACCAAGTAGGGGACAGGGACAAAGTTTCCAGAAACAGATCTATTCTTGATAAAACTTGACTAGCCATTTTCCTTTTGAGGATGTTTGAATGCCAAGAAACATATCTGTAGCAGTATTGGAGACAGCATGACAATTCATGAATTAAACAATAAGAAACAAATTAAGAAACTTATGGTACTAAAATGCGAAAAATATCATGTTAAACTGAGAAACCTTTAATACTATGGCCTGATCCAAAAGTTCTCATTAGAAATAAGTGATACCTTTAAATTTAGTACAACAAAGATGACAACAACAAAAGAAGGGCCCTTTAAATCTTATTGAGGAGGTGGACAGGGTCCACGAAAAATTTTTCTACATCAATAGAAATATCTACCTCCTACCCTGATCCTCTCATACAGTCTTTCTTCATAAGAATAATATTTATGAGAATATTCAGGCTTAGATTCATCCAATTGTTAAGAATATCATAAGAATATCGCTCAGCCTCAGCTTGCATATTTGTGTCTCATTTTTCAGCAGTTGCCTGCTTTGCGATGTTTGTTATTGCTGCTTAAATTTATCTGCCGTTCCACCATTTCCTCGTACTATTTTTGCCTGAAACCATATCAGATTTGAAAAAAAAAACAAGAATACTTCAATAATGTTTTCAGATTTATAATGAAAATTTCTATAGCGAGGCTGGACAAAATTAATAGCATTCTTTTAAAAAATGAGCGAATGTAGTTTCTGTTGGAAGAGTTGTTGGAGGATGCTAGAAATACCGAGGTATCAGAGGGGTCGAATGCAGACGGGTTTGAATGAGAAGAGAAATTTTAAGTGATAGGAAACGGTCTGCAAGAAAGAGTCTAGAAATGGGGTTTTGTCAACTCTGATGAAGCTCTATTTGGGTTTATTGAATGTACTTTTTTTTATAAGAATAATGTTCATAAGAAGATTCAGGCTCAGAATCATCCAATCTTTAAGAATTCGAAAAGAATATTGCTCAGCCTCCACTATTTATGTCTCAGTTTTCAGCAGTTGCCTGTTTTGCGCTGTTCATAACAGAGAATAGCATGACTGACATCCACTCGTTTTTCTTTATAAGAAACCGCTTGTAAGAAACGGTAGGCTCAATTTTCGAAAGATAAGGAACAACCCTACCTGAATTGAAAAAGCTAAGAAACGTTTGTAATTTACAATTTTAATTTTCCTATCAACTAAAAATGTTTTGACAGTGTACAGTAATAGCAACTGTATGGACATTATTTTGATTGCGAATTATGTTATTTACTTGTTTTTGAGATCTTACTAAGTAATTTGAGAGCTCAAAAAGTACGTGCAACTACACTTCCATAAAAAAAGATAAGAAACTGGTTAGAAATGGTTTGTAGCGAAATTATTCTAAAATTTAAGAAACTACCTTCCAGCCCTGGGAACTTTAATTTCATATTAAGTATATTCAAAAATGAGTGTACATTTCTTCGCAAATCTTTCCTTCTTTCAGATTAATTAAATTCTTATTTTACCCTTGATTCAGCAAGTAGATACTGTAATTTTCAAAACTTGAACTGATGCAACAGAAGATGCGCGTATTTCTTTTCATAAGAAACTAAGAATTTAAGCCTACTGAAAGCTTTTTAAAATCATTAGATTTTCAGTTCTCAGAGTCTCTTGTTAGTTTCTTAGAGATTCCACAACAATCGTCATAGTTACTTCCTGTCCCACCCTAAACACTTCGAAACAAAGATTGTTAAGCCTTGCTGAAATACCTTCCAAGAAATCAGTAGCTATAGGCAGTTTCGTTAAAAAGTATGTGTTCTACAAAAGAGGCTAGAAAAATATAACATCTGTTTCTTGAAATTTTGTCCCCTTGTCACCCGTACCCCTTGGCTTACCCCCTGCCGCATTTGGTTGACATTCCCAGACAGTTTTAGAAGGGTTTCCCAGGTGCGTTCGAATCGATTTGAGAACCGACAGAGCCTCAAACACAGCAAGTGAAATAATACAAGCGTATTTCGTTTGAAGGAAGAAAGATACGGCAATGAGACTTTTTGGAATTTGAAACAAGGGTATGAGGGACAGCATATGAGTCAAATCTTTCAATAGGGCACAGGAAAACCCGCAAATCTTCCAATTTCACGCTTATAAGCCAATGATATCGTCGTATTCCGATCACATGACTGAAAATAAGGCTATCGAGACAACTTTTCGAGTACCTTCACGAAAATAAAAATGGATATTCGAGTAATAAAGATTCACAACTGGTTTTACCACGAATCGATTCGAGAGGCCCCACTCCACATTTGTTTTTCTGCATTTGGTTAAAATCTCGTCAGGGATCGCATCGGCGTTACATCGAGTTTCATTCCTTCGAAAATTGGCCTATGTTCAAGAATTCTTCAGGAACGCTACAAATAAGATATAGCTTTCAAAATTTCATATGTTGCGTGAATTATGTCCAGGAATAACATGGAAATATTTGTTTTCGTGATTTTCGAAAATCCTAGACGAAGTAAAGCTATTTGCTGCGAAGAAAGCTAATGGCCCTACCTTCACCCGCAGCAGAATCCCAGTAATCGGCATTAAGTCACTCTTTTCGCAATAATATCCAGCGGATACATTAACAAATAACTTCACCACAAATCCAATTTCTTTCCACCATTTTATAATCGATAATTTCAATAAAATGTGACAAGACTTTACAGCCTCTGCAGCAAACCGTCAACTACCGTCGATTCAAAGTTTTCTTGTTGCAAACACGTTAGAGTCTTGCAAGACTTGCATAAAACAAAAGGTTTTGCAAGACTTAGGTCTCCCATATGACACAGTAAAATGATACCTTTGAGAATAGATTGCACACTCCTAAAGGCATTCTATCGTTGCAAAAATGAAGAGAAAATAAAACATTTCTCAAAGATTGCAAATTTCTTTGTCACATCGGAAAAGTACATAATTTGTGTAAAGAAATTTCCCCTGCAATCTATTCTCAAAGGTATACAATCTATTATCAAAGGTAACAATTTGCTGTGTCATATGGGAGATCTGAGCCTTGCACAACCTTTTGTTTTATGCAAGCTTTCCTGGTGTTTGCAACAAGAAAACTTTGAATTGACGGTAGTTGGACGGTTTGCTGCAGAGGCTGTAAAGTCTTGTCACATTTTATCGAAATTATCGATGATAGAATGATGGAAAGAAATTGAATTTGTGGTGAAGTTATTCGTTAATATATCTGCCGCTGGTTATTATTGCGAAAAAGAGTGATTTAATGCCGATTACTGGGATTCTGTTGCGGGTAAAGGTAGGCCCATTAGCTTTCTTCGCAGCAAATAGCTTTAATTCGTCTAGTATTTTCGGAAATCACACAAACAAATACTTTCATGTTATTCCTTGACATAATTCACGTAACATGTGAAATTTTGAAAGCTATATCTTATTTGTAGCGTTCCTGAAGAATTCTTGAACATAGGCCAATTTTCGAAGGAATGAAATTCGATGTATCGCCGATCCCTGATGAGATTTTAACCAAATGCGGTAAAACAAATGTGGATTAGGGCCTCTCGAATCGATTCGTGGTAAAACCAGCTCTGTATCTTCATTACTCGAATATCCATTTTTATTTTCGTGAAGGTACTCGAAAATTTATCTCGAAAGCCTTATTTTCAGTCATGTGATCGGAATACGACGATATCATTGGCTTATAAGCGTGAAATTGGAAGATTTGTGGGTTTCCCTGTGCCTTATTGAAAGATTTGACTCATATGCTATGAGGGACCTTCATTTTGAAAGTCAAGCGTATGCTGTGTTGTACGTGGCTCTAGCAATCAAAAAGAGGGGCAGTGTTCTACTAGTAAAGACATGCGATTGGGTGTCAATCACGAAGAAGACCGCAGTTTGTGAAGGAAGCATATAAATTTAGTCCATACCGAAAAGGAACTGAAAATGCAAAGCTCTATGTTCCAGGTAAGTGCTGTGGTATTTGCATGAAGTTTGATAAAAGTTTGAGCGAATAAGAGCCAGAACTGGATAGTACGCCGAGATGAAAGGAATGAAATATTTTGTTGAAACATGCGTTCGAAGAATCAAATGTTGTCCTACTTACCCATGATCCTTTTCTTTCTGTGAAGTTGTCTATTAATGCCAACCGAAACCTAAATACTTTTTACTTATAATAAATGAAATCTGCCGGGTGTCTAAAAAATGTTATCCTCTTTGATTGGATAAAGTAATAAAACGGTAAGATGTAGGGACTTGCCAAAAATATAGCTACATTCTTTTATCTTCAACTTGAATGCACATACCTTGCATTTTAGAATCATTCACCAAACACGGGAGATACGAGCTCACAAAGTCAAAATTTAGAGTGCACCTGAAACCAGAGGTTTTACGAATGGGCCTGGCCATATTATCAGATACCACGGGGAACTTGCAAAAGAATTTTCAACTTCGATTTTTTTGTATATTCAAATATCAAATGTTACAATATATTTTACATTCTACTATACCTAATTCTAATTACTATATGACACTACAGGTACGATACCATGGGGAGCAAAAGACTACGACTACCCCATGGCCAATATCTAAAACACGAAACGTTAAACTGTATACAGTCACACTACGAACATTTACAAATGAAAGGATACTATAATAGATTCTGTTTCACACCAGATGTCAGGTCTGGGGCTGCGATGAATTTATTGATGCTACGAGCGCAACTCGTTTGTTATTGGTTAAGGTAAGTATAATGCCTGACCTCTGATGTGAAACAGAATTTACGAGGAAAGGAAACACTAACGATAAAGAACTTAAAATTACGTCCCCCTTGCAGGTAGCAGCAGCTAATTATAGGTGGCATCATTTTATTCAAAGCGTTGTGTTGCATTTATGTATTTTAAAGTTGCCTTAAGAATCTTTGTATTAGAATCAACAGAAAACCTTTCATCGCCATACAGCATCATTTCAAGTAACAGCGCGTTTGAATGATTTGACAAACCGTACGGTTGCAACGTTGCGTTTACACTATCGAGAAGATCTCTCCTGTATGCATCGTAAGCATGGCAGTGCAGCAAAAAGTACTCCGTGTCCTCGACACCGTCGTTTGTGGGGCACATAGGATTCAATGTGTCTCTAAAATTGTGTCTAAATTTGTGCAGATTTAGTTTACTCAGACCAACTCTTAACTGCGTGAGTATTGCAAGACCTTTTGGGTCGTGAATGCTGTAGACTAGCTTAGGAGGAGGACGTACAAGAGATAATAGCTTGTTTTTGAAAATGCTGATTGTAGGTGATTCTCTTACTTCTTGGTCAAGCTTATTCCATTCAGGCAAACAACGAAGGTAAAAGCATTCATCAAAACATGATGTTCGTGCACTGATTTGGCCAATTTGAGCTTGATGACGAAGGGGCGCGAGGACTGCCGGAGTGGTGGAATTTGTATCCTTGTATTGTCAGGAGTGATATTATTGACAAATTTATAAAAAAGAACGAGACGCCTGCACCAACGTCGGAAATTGAGTGATTCCCATCCAAGCTCATCGTACAATTTCACACGAGATGTACCCTTCCAAGCACCTGTAACTGCAAGTGCTGCAGAGTATTGAATAGATTCTAGCTTTTCCATCTGATTTGAAAGCGTAATGTTCTGACTGAATTCACATACATTTTTGTGGAGTATGATATATGACGTCACCATAATCCAAATGTGGTCGGACATATAGTTTATATAATTCATTTAATGTTTGTCGCGGCAAGTATTGCGAAAGGAAGCTTAGCATTCCTATTCCTTGTCTGCATTTAGTAATGGCTGCCTGAATATGACTAGCAATGGACAATCTTGAATCTAGAACAATCCCAATGTGTTTGTGTTCATCGACTTTTATGACAGGAATATCGTTAAATAGAATAGTTGGATGGTCTGCACGGATTCTCTTCCTTGAGAAGGTTACTTCGACTGCTTGTTTCGTTGGATCAGGATTAAAAGATATTCGCCAGTTATGTATGTATGTATGTATGTATGTATGTAAAATTTTGCCATCAAATTAAATAGTCATAAAAAGTCATAAAAGAAAAGTAATGTAATTACAATATCTATAAATTTAAAATAATTACAGGCAAAAGCTACATATCTAATTTAATAATCTAATTTGAAAACACCCTATGGTTAAAGATGGCAGGGATAGCATTAAAAGGTCAATGCGACCTTGTTTCCATAATGGTCCCTCAAGGAGTGCTATTCAAAAGGAAAAAGAAAAAAAAGTTTTCGAATAAGCATTGTTATTGGTTGGTTTTAGATTTCTAGTAATATATGTAGGGACTATCACTAAGTTGCAGATTTTAGTTCTGAGGGTAGGCTGTTCCATATCTTAGGTCCTAAATATTAAAGACCATTTTGTCCTGTGTTGCTTTTTCGGAAAGGTTGAATTAATTTGTTTTTAGATTTTCGAGTTTCTCGGCTCTGGTCAACTGGTAAGAACATTTCCGACATATATGATGGGGCTGCATTATCAAAAAACATATATGATGGAGCTGCATCATGATCGTGAACAACAATAAAAAGCGATGTATCGTCAGCGAAGAGTTTAACATTACACCTCAGATTATCAGTTACATCATTTATGTACACGAGAAAGAAAAGAGGCCCAAGGATTGAACCCTGAGGAACACCAGCTGTAACACGTCCCCAATGTGATGCTTTGCCGTTTAGGACAGTACGCTGCTTACGATCAGCTAAGAAGCTTTCAACAAGTGAAAGCAGCTGACCAGAAACACCACATCGACGCAGCTTGAAAATAAGACCTTCGTGCCAAACCCTATCAAATGCCTTAGATATATCTAGATATACCGAGCGCACATCGAGAGGTGGATTGCAGTCAAAAGCTTCGAAGACAGTATGAACGATTGTTAGCAACTGATTAATTGTTGAATCACCAGGGCGGAATCCCTATTGATTTGGAGTAAGTAAGTCATGCATGTTTAGATGCTCGTACAGAGTATCAAATATCAACTTCTCAAGCATTTTTCCAAAAAGTGGCAAGAGTGAAATGGGGCGATAATTTTTCTTAACGCCCTTCGGCTGCAAAACCACCTTTAGAATGAAGACAATAAAGACAACATTTTTGCTTTGGCAGATTTTGGGGTCGTATCTGGCTAAATCATTGAGTATTATACTTCAAACTTGTTCTATTGTACTCTTTATTGAGCTATGTTCTCTGGACCTACACAACAGGTACTAGCGTTGCTCTTTGACAGTGGACTGACCTGCTGCGCAGTGCCCAGGGATGACCTATGTAGTAAAGACCTCGGATATTGAGTACGAGAAGGGGGACGGCCCAGCAAAACCATATTGACCGCCCCACGCACAACATAACTAATCTAACATACGTTGATTATTAAATTCTATCTATTAGGCAAAATATAGGACATTATTGCTTGATTATTGCTACATTTGGGTGGCCCAACCTTCTAACCGACTTACTCTGTGATATTTTATATGAGGGTAAATGAATAAGAGACCCCTGTATATGATAAGGGGGGATTGCTGGGTGTGCAAATGAAATCACTTCGATCCTTTAACCAATGAAGGAGTACAATGGCCAGAACGACCCAATTGAATAGGGGAAGGGGGTGGGCCATCCACCTTGTAGGGATGGGAGGGTGGGAAATTAACTAGAAGACTCTACTGTAAATTTGTGATCGACCAGCGAGGCGAATACCATGCGAAAGGATATGGGTAATTTGATCATCCAGTATACTGCCTAGACACAGGGCCTGGGGCGAGCATATATTGGGATAGGTATCATGTTCCCCTCTTAAACACTTAATACTGGAGCCTCGGCGTTAAACTACATTTACTAGCGTAGAATGTTCGATTCAAATTTTTACTACCTTTTTTATGTACGGAACCACATTTGCTTGTTTCCAAACTTGAGGGAAGTTGCCTGTAACCAAGCAACTTTCAAATATTATTCGTAGGGGCAGTACAATTGCATGATCGCAAATTTTAATCATACGTGCTGAAATATCATCCCAACCGTGCGCTTTGCTTGGATTTAATGACCGAATAATCTTTAGTATCTTCTCATCGGATATTTGGAAATTTGTCAAGGGTGGAGCAAGTGGTGGAACTTCGGATGGTATTTCACTACCAGTTTCTTGGGTAGTACATTGGAGCATGAAATAATCGTTAAATATTTGCGCATTGTCAGTGAACTCTAGAACAAAGATGTCATTTTCTAGTAAGGGGGGAATCACTGGCACTTTTGCTTTGTTCAAGATCTTATTTATCAAAGCCCAGTAAGATTTTCTACCAGTAGTAGGATTTGAAAGCGTTCGCCCTATTTTGGTGAAGTATCTTTGCTTAGCGTCTTCTATTAAGGCTGAACCCTGCGATACCATATTCTCGATGTAATAGCATTAAAAGGTCAGCGTGACCTTGCTTCCATAATGGTCCCTACAAAGGTGTCAATAAAAGAAAAGTTTTCATAGAAGAAACGAAAATTCTTGAAGATGTTAAAATATAGCTAATTTGTGCATTCTCATATCGTGGTGCTGGAGTTTGGAAACTCTTGGATTGTGAAGTCAAGCAGGCATCCTCATTCAAAGCATTTTAGAAGCTTTGAAAAATAGTTTATTTATTTATTCATTTATTCAATATTGTAATTAAATTGGGGTTTTACTTTGTATTTATTTTTAACTTAATTTGTAAGGTTTTATGCACGGCCCCCTGAAAAGCAGTCTATCGATTGACGGGGTTACCGTGCTTAAAGAAATTAAAATGAAATGAAATGAATCGAATGATGTATAGTTTATACGTGTTATGTCGTAGGCGTGATAATCAAGAGAGAAAACACTTTTGAGTGGTCACTGAAGGGGTACAGTAACCTTAATCAAAGATAAAACTCATCGTGTATGATAGTTGAGTCATGCATAACAGAGCGTTATCGAGGACAACTGGATCATGATGAAAGTTTGTTCGATAGAATGTGGAATGGATTTTATAGTAATCGCTTAGAATTTTGGAATATGTTTCAAACAGGTAGCTCTCAAAATATACGATTTTCACTGACGTAAAACCATTTCTAGTACCAAGTTGTCCCTCTATTGAAATGCGTGGAAGGTAATTTCAAGAGCAATATCTTAATGAAACTTTAATAGTTGTTAAAAATGTTTTAAATTGTCAGGATTATTAATTGCAAATAGCTTTACTGCCATGGTTTGCTAGTATTTATATGCTCAAAGTTCTTTAGAACGCCATGTTTTGCTCAAGTATTACCTTGTTTAATTTTAGGGATGTATGTATGTATGTATGTATGTATGTATGTATGTATGTATGTATGTTTGGACATTGTGAGACGCGTTGTGCAGTATCAACTGCGTGTGACGTCTTAGTAGTATGTATGTTTGGATTCACCACAAAATTAAAATATTTACAATTTAAAATAATACAAAGTAATTAAAATACGCAATTTACATAACAATACATTTAATACGAATTAAGAAACACCCCTAATCATAGTGGCAGGGATAGCATTAAAAGAGCGAGTTGACCTTATTTCCATATTGGTCCCCTTAGAGATGGTTGGAAAAAAAGTATATATATATATAATATGTGCTTTTCAAAAAAGGCCGGAATCCTGAATGTGTGAGAGGACGTGGTTTTAGTAGAACACATATACTTCTTTTTACTCTCTCTGTATATATTGGAAAAAGTTTTCTTTGATTTTGTGCTTAAACGAGTTGATATTAGTTATGGACTTTAAATCAGAAGATAGGCTATTCCATATTTTTGGCCCCAAGTACGACAAGCATTTTTGGCCAGTGTTGCTTTTCCGAAAAGGAAGGTTCAATTTAAACTTGGACCTTCGTGTCACTCGGCTTTGGTCGATTGGGTGGAATATTTCTTCAGTATAAGCTGGAGCTGTTCCTTTGAAAAATTTCATTATGTTTACAAATGTATGTTGATCAACTATGTTCTTTGTCGGAAGCCAATTTATGGCTTTGAATTCTGCTGCCCCAACATGTACTGTGTTGTTTAAATGCAGATAGAAGCGAATGCATTTGTTCTGGGCTGACTGGATTTTTTTAAACAACCTCTTATTCAACATTGGGAACCATGAGGTGCATGCATAATCAAAGTGGGGTTGGATAAGAGCATTCAAAAGCAATCTACGAAGGGAGCTATCCAGAAAGCATTGTTTTCTATACAGAAATTTCAGCTTGCCATTTATTTTTCCAAGCATTTTAATTGCCATTGATTCCCCAGAGAGATTTTCCTCCAGGTCACATCCAAGATATGTGACCTTTGAGTGCTGTTTTATCTCTATTTCACCTCTCCTGATGTTAAGCTTTTTTACGTTTTTGCATTTTTTCGGCTGAAAAGAATGGATTTGGTTTTGTCTTCTCCAAAATGAATGCTTTGTTTGTTTTCCAAAAACCAATCACATAAAGAGTTGAAGTTTCTATTCAAGCTGGTATCTATTTTCTGAATGTCTTTGTCTCTAAAGATTAAGCAGGAATCATCTGCATACAGAAGCAAGTCACAGTCAACTGCCCGCGCCATGTCGTTCACGTACAAGAGGAAAATGAGTGGACCAAGAATCGACCCCTGAGGAACCCCAGATGACAAATTACCAGGGTTTGAATATTCTTTTCCAATATTGACAGAAAATGATCGGCCCTGGAGATAAGATTTAAACCATGATGGCAGAGTCACTAAAGCCGAAACATACCATTTTATCTAGGAAAATCTCATGGTCAATTGTGTCGAATGCTTTTTGTAGGTCAATCAAAATCATGCCTCTGAGCATACCATTTGCAAATCCTTGATGAATCTTATCACTCAAGAAGGATAGGCAAGTATCTGTTGAATGATGTGCGCGAAAGCCGGATTGGTATCTATATAATATTTTCATTTCATCAAGGTATTTTTGTACTTGACAATGAATAATTTTTTCAAGAATTTTTGATAGTTGTGGAAGCAGAGAAATTGGTCTATAGTTTTTGGGATCGTCTTTTGATCCTTTTTTGAAAAGTGGTTTCAGTTTTGCTTGTTTGCAACCATCAGGAAATGTGGAGTGAAGGATTGAGAGATTGCATAATTCAGTTATTGGCTCTGCTAGAGCTGTTGCGCCATCTTTGAGAAATTTCCCAGCAATATTATTCAACCCAGTTGCTTTTGAAGGGTTGATTTCTTCCAAGAGTTTTAAGTCAGTTTCATGAGAAGTGGGAAACAGTGCAAATGGTTTAGAGACGTTTAGGTGTTGGGAATATTTATGCACATTGTCTAGTCTATGAGGGGAACGTTTGAGTTTTTTAACTAAAGTCGAAGCCAGATTTGAAAAGAAGTCCTTGAAAATGTTGGCATTTGTTTTATCATCAAATCATGGTTTACCTTTGTTGCTTAGGCAAATTTTGGAAGGCGACTCTTTCCCTGAGGACAATCCTAAAGATTTTAGACACTTCCATAGTTCTTTGGGTTTTCCTATATTCTCGTTTATTTTTCCAATGACAAATGATTTTTTCTTCTGTTTTATTAAATTTTGAACATGTTTACGCGCTTTCTTTAAGTTTACATAGTCAGAATGGATTTTAGATGTTCTAAATTTTTTTAGCAGTTTGTCACGATTCCTAATCCCCTCAAGAACTTCATGGTCCATCCACTCCTGTGAATATACCAAACAAACTTATGTACGCAGAATTAAACGCAGAATATTATGATTTGTACTCAATTGAATCGATAAAATATTTATTCCAAATTGTTTGAAGAAACGATAATAAAGTCAAATAAGAAATATAAGAGGTATTACCAACCGGCTACTCCTCAGCATGTTCTTACTGCTCTCGAGGACTGGGGCAGAGTCTGTTGTAGTTTAGGATCACCACATTGAGGGAACCTTTTGTTAATGTTATATGAATGTTTTACGGTGTTTTGGTTCGTAAGTGGGGGGGGGGGGAGTTTCACCAAAGCTTTTCACAGATTTGTTGTTATTTTGTTATATGTTCTGAAATATATTTTCTTCTGTATCAAGTTTATTGTTCTCGTGTGTACTGGTGTTTGTTTTGAGAGAGAATCAAAGAAGCTACATGGTGAAAATGCTAGAAGGCTGCGAGGACTGGGGCAGAGTTATGTGTGGTATAGGATCTCTTTATACGGAGGCCCTTTGTACTTATCATGTTGTTTGAAAGGATTGGTATATTGTGTGTCATGTTGTGGTTTGGAGGAAGGGTCACTTGGGCATGAGGATGGGAGGGGCGGGGGGGGGGGGGGCTAGAGTTCACCAACACCTTTTTGTGAATATTGTTGTAGTAGGTTCTAGCATATATTCTATATGATGTTAATATGTGATGTTAAGTTTCTTATATAAATGTTTTTGTTTTCGTAAGACTATTTGTTTTCGTTCTTGTGATGGATTTCGTTTTCGTTTTCGTTTTCGTTAGTTTTCTGATTGCTTTGAAATGGTATGAAAAAGGCATAAAGTGAATGGGAGCTCATATGTTCCAAGTTTGAAAAGGGTTGGGTGTGGGAATAGGCTCACGATTTTCCTAGGAGGGGCTAACATAGGGAAATGCTGAGTGAGGGTTGGGGAGGGGGTGGTGCTAAGCAAGGCAACTTTATTGGTGGTGTTATTTTTTGGAATCACTTTCTAGTTGTTGTTTTTGTATGTTGTTGTTTATTTTTGCAGTCATTTGATCATCAGCCGTTCTCCTGCCAATGTTTCTAGGGTATTAAGATCGGAACATTGCCCCCGAAGGGGGGTGCAGGTACCCTCAGTAATCCCTGGCCAGTGGGACACTGTCAATGACTGTATAGTTAGTTTTGTATTGTGATTTATGTCGCATTGGGTATGAAGGGATATGAGGTGGGTTTGGATTGCGAGATTGAGTAATCTGTTAAATTTAGGCCCTGTAGTTGTAATTATTGGTTGTGTCAGTTTATCGTTTTGTCATGAAATTATGTATGTATCACGGAATGGAGCCAATTGCACATGAAGCACTGGAAAGGGGAAGTATAAATGTGGTAGGGGAAAGGGAATTGCCTTAACGTTTTATGCCAAGTTTAGGGGAAAAATACTTGTGAATTAATCAACGAATGAGAGGCTGTGTATAGTATAAAGTATGAACATACCATTTGCGTATTTGTATGGGTATTTCTTATCTTTTTAGTTCTGTTTGTCTGCATGAAGGCTTGCTTGGTTCGTTCTTTAACTGTCCATTGAATTGTAAGTTTAAAGGTAAGGTGTGTCTGCTAGCAACTTGGCATGTTGCGTCAATGATGGCAGAAAATCAGGAGTGAAGAATGTTCTCTTAATGGAATGCGTGAAGCCAAGGGCCAGGGCAATGAGGTGAGGAAATTTCCTCGGGCAAAGACACAGCATGAGCGCAGACAGCGATCCCTCAATTGGGACCCCTCCTGCATCCCCCTTCGGGGGCAATGTTCCGATCTTAATACCCTAGAAACATTGGCAGGAGAACGGCTGATGATCAAATGACTGCAAAAAATAAACAACAACATACAAAAACAACAACTAGAAAGTGATTCCAAAAAATAACACCACCAATAAAGTTGCCTTGCTTAGCACCACCCCCTCCCCAACCCTCACTCAGCATTTCCCTGTGTTAGCCCCTCCTAGGAAAATCGTGAGCCTATTCCCACACCCAACCCTTTTCAAACTTGGAACATATGAGCTCCCATTCACTTTATGCCTTTTTCATACTATTTCAAAGCAATCAGAAAACTAATGAAAACGAAAACGAAATCCAGAACAAGAACGAAAACAAATAGTCTTACGAAATTTCTGATAGTCTGTCAACACCCAGAACTGCTTGCTGATCCTTGTAATTTTATTGTCAGCCTAACTAAGAGACGTCAGGTCGCTGTCAGCTTTCAAAGATTCAGGTTTGCGTGGCCTACCAGAGCTGAGTACTTGGTAGAACTTAAAAAAAAGTTGTTCCTAAGATGACAGACCGCAGAGTGAAGCAAAAATGCAAGTAGAAACTTCAAACTTGGCGATACAAACAGTGCGAGTGAAGCAATCCGTACTGAAACAGTATATACAACGTGGTTTCCTTGGAAGTTTACACTCAAATTCTCACCCCATGCCCCACACAGTATCGAGGCCGCTGATAGTTGAAAAGGTGTATTGGATTTGTTAACCCTGTTTTGGTTGGGGGGGGGGGACCGTTCCCAATAGACTTTTTGTTATAGCTCTGCCAGGAGAATAATTATGGCCTGGAAGCTTTCTGACTTTTGCTGCTACTTATTGTGCAACGACTCAAGAAGTTTTATAAAAATATTTTGACAAATGAGGGGAAGGGAGACAATTTTCCGGAACTAAATCTGTCAAAAATCGCCAATTCTCCAATATTAATTTTCACAAGAAAAAAGTTGCAAAATTGCAATATTTTGGAAAGATATTTTGCAGGGTCGTGCTATTTGATGTAATCTATCATGATTTTAATGTTCGGATGGAAAATGTGCTCCAAATTAAATTCTATCTCATTTTTCCTGATTTGATCGATTTTGCCACTTTTCTTGACCACACAAAGAAAAATGCTGACGTAAGCAATAATGGCAGCTAATTTAGGCTGGTTTCTATATTATGATAAAGTCAGGGTTCATAGACATTATTTCATCTGTAGCTAGCCAAAAAGCTGCTAAACTCAACGCAAATACCAACCATACTGCATGTTGAAAGCTACCTTAGATTTGTTTTCTAAAGTTGATCCTGTTCTAAATTTAGTGGCTAAAAATCTTGAAAATGGGCCAGACCATTTCAAATTTTCATCCATGAAATAATGATAGACGTAAAACAGGCCTAATCTTTTGTCGGTAATACTTGTTTATGTCTAGTTTTTGTAACTGTACATTAATATCAGATTTAGTTGTATGTTGTTCCTAGTTGCCATAACAGGGCAACATTTCGTTTTCAATAGACCAAGAACTTTGTTTTGATTTGGGGATTGACCAATCAGATCACGCTATTTTCAAAGATGGCGGCCCGCTGTAAACAAGCAAACCTCTGAAAAGGGGCTAAAACCTATCTTTGTTTTTGTTCCACGGATTTGCGGTTCTCGAATATTTTCACACAATGACAACGAAATACTTAAATATGAATTCTAATGCACACTTCCAATGTGGATTTTCCCGATATTCGGCCTAAATGAAGAGTAACAGGGTGTTGAAACTAACGAAAATATCGCACGGCTTCAGACCATGCCCTCGCCATTACTTGTTCGAATAATTTTTAGGAAAATTACTTGGAAATCAAAACAAGCCCGAAAAGATTATTTTACAAGTCATACGACCTTGAATTGACACTTTCAACTTTATATTTTAATCCCAACTTGTGAAGGAGCCCACAAAGGTCAAGTGGCTTTTTATTGGTTATAGAAACAGAGGATCTCTAGCCTATCTATCATTTTGCAAAACATGTTCTGACGAGGGGAATCGATCTTTTTGCTGTAAGAACCAAAGTGCGTTTTTCACTCTTCACATACCCCTTCACTGTTTAGCTCAGCTCTCCCCGGGGGCGAAATTTTATAGGAATATTTCGGCGGGAAAGTTTTGGTGGGAAAATGTTAGTTCTTGTGCCGGCTAAATTTTGGCCTATGTTGAAGGCTGAAGTATGCCTGTGTTTACGGAAAAAGTTTGCGAGATGCCTTGAGGATTTTCACAGAAATGTAGGAATCCCTTTCCCTTACATGAAGTATGAATAAAGAATGGTACAGAAACGGAGATTGTCGTAAAGCGTGAATTTTACACTTCTCTCGACCCCAGTAAAATTGAGACAAACAGGAGTTTTTGGAGGACTTTTAAACCATTGTTCTCAAAAAATGAATCTTGGGAAAAAATGACACTTATCGAGGATGGTAAAATAGTAGTAGGTGATCAATCTATAAGTCAGTGTTTTAATAATTATTTCGCCAATATCACAGACACGCTTAATCTACCTAGGTCAGTTGATATACTGCCTACTGAAGAAACTGGTGACCCTATAATTGATGCAGTTGAGGAATACAGGACGCATCCGAGTATTTTAATGATAAAGGACAGGATGAGGGATCTCACTTTTGAGTTTTCTCAGATAGATCCAAGTCTTGCCCTCCATGAAATCAATAAACTAAACAGTGCCAAGAAAACATGTGGCCCAGTGCCAGTGGATAAACTGAAAGTTGTTGCAGAGTCTTGCTATAAGGAGATCTCTTATCATATCAACAATGCAATAGATAAAAACACTTTCCCCGATAATTTAAAAAAGGCCGATGTATCGCCCATTTTCAAAATTGGAGATTCCCACATAAAAGAGAACTTTAGACCAATCAGTGTTCTGTCAACACTCTCAAAAGTCTTTGAAAGACTTTTGCTATCGCAAATGTTACCCTTGATAAGACCCAGTCTTTCAGACCTACTTTGTGGTTTCAGAGAAGGCTACAGTACCCAGCATGGATTGATAAAGCTGGTCGAAAACCGTCGTGCAGGACTAGAGGATAAAAATATAGTGGGCATGGTGCTTATGGATCTTTCAAAAGCATATGATTGCTTGCCACATGATCTCCTTATCGCAAAACTTGAAGCGTATGGCTTTGGGATGAACAGTCTACGACTGCTGCACAGTTACCTAACGGCGAGAAGACAGCCTGTCAAAATTAACTCCACTTCTAGCTCATGGCTCGGTGTCACATCAGGTGTGCCACAAGGCTCCGTTTTAGGACCGCTTCTATTTAACATATTCATAGATGACATGATCTTCTTTGTAAAAAACTCAAAGGTTTGCAATTTTGCAGACGACAACACTTTATATGCAACCAGTAAGCATTTACCTGAAGTTCTTGCATTCTTGGAACTTGATGTGGGGATAGTATTGGATTGGTTTGAAACCAATTTCATGGTGGCAAATCCATCCAAATTCAAAATCATGTTCCTTGGATTGCATCATACACATATACTGTGTCTGGAGATCAACAATCAAATTGTCCCATCATCAGATACAGTTAAATTATTAGGGATTGATATTGACTCAAAAGTGAAGTTCGATAACCATGTTAGGGCTATCTGTGCCAAAACAAGCAGGAAAGTAAGTGCTTTTTCTAGGGTTGCAAATTTCATTACCTTTGAACAGGCCAAGCTCCTTTACAATTCATTTATCACGCCAAACTTTGGATACTGTCCCCTAATTTGGATGTTCTGCCGAAAAACTGTCAATGAAGAGATAAACAGAATCCACAAGAGGGCACTTCGTAGGTTGTACAATGACTTCAGTTCAAGTTTCAAAGAACTTCTGGACATATCAGGTAAAAAACCAGTCCATTTACAAAATATTCAAAAATTACTCATGGAGGTTTTCAAGTCCCTCCATCAAATAAACCCTGCATTTATGTGGGAAATATTTGAGAGGAAGCAAACGAATTACAACCTTCGCAATAAGGATCTCCCGCAGATACCAAGATTCCAAACGATAACTTATTGGGCAAATTCTATTACATACAGAGGCAGCTACCTTTGGAATAGCATACCTGATGTGGTAAAGAGCTGTGACAGTGTCCTCTCTTTCAAACGAAAAATCAGAGAATGGAATGTAAATACATGTACCTGCAGAGTTTGTAAATAGATATGTAAAGAATTGAATTGTAGTTAAGTTGCTTTTGTATATTTATGTAGATAGTTGGTATTAATTAGTGCACATCTTTGGATGTGCACTATAGACGTATACTACCAACTTTAAAGAAATTGTTTATTATTATTGTTATTATTGTTAATATCAAACCTAATGGCCTTCAAAAGCAACTGAACGTGCTCAAAAAATTGGCAAAAGATGGTCAAACTTCAACGAGAGCAATGACCAAGTTGGTTGAACCGGTTTGTAAAATTTCATCGTGATCACCATAATGGCTTTTTTGATTAAAATCGTTGATCACAGCACACTATGAGTGAGTACACACATTTTTTAGCCAGTTTCTTAAATTTTAGGCCATTTTACTCTAAACGTTTGTGACGAATCTCTTTGGGTCTTGGGAGTACCTTATGATGAAATTCCAAAGCAAGTATTAACAGAAATTGAACAAAAAAATTCAGAAATATTACAGTACTGCACAGTATCAAATACTTTCAGGTGACCTTGGAAAATTTAACTTCAAATTAAAAACGTTCGTAGCTTTTTGAATCCGAGTGTGTAGTTTGGTTTCATAATGTTTGAACAAGCAAACAAAGCTTGCAGTTTCTCACAAGCAGTTTCTTGCATAAAACAGATATGCGTATACCCTTCAGATATTCTAGTTTTAAATTTTAGTTCAGCCTTTTTCTTATACAAATTTCGTGGCGAATGTGGCCCTTGGAATGCAAAATGTCATTTTTTTTCCACGATTTCAATTGAGCCAAATTGGTTCAACAATTTTGATTCAACGAAATATAATTCCTATTGCGTCCACCAATCTGCTGATTTGGTGTACTTTTAACTGCGATTTAAAAAATTTCTAACATGAATGGAACAGTTTTGCCAACTATAAAGAAAAAAACGTTCATCAAAGTAAATGTAAAACTTACCCGTCCTTGTTTTTGTACATTAGACTGCATGTCTGTTGTAGCTATATGGGATTATGGGAGTTGTGGAGCCAACCCTGCTCTCAAGGCTTTCTAAACTTCAAGAATACTACATTACATCTCACAGAAAATGCGACAAACCCGGATATTATGTAATGAATCCTGCTAGCGAATCTTTCATGGTTGTGGCCACTCATTTCATACAGAATGCATTTTGCCAGCAATCAGCGAGTGCCCTATTTGTTCCGAATTCTTGAGTGGGAGATGGAAACAATGGCGATGAAGGCAAACTCATCAATTTTTTATGTGGCTTCAAACGGGCTTTCAACTCACTGAAGACGATGATATCTTGATAGGAGAACGAGATGACGATAACGATGGAACAGTGCCAGATGAATTCGTTGAGTTGGAGGCAACAGACGATCAAATGGCGCTGATGCTGGTGGACAGAATCTTGAGATGGTGCTAATCTCATATGCCAGAGCAATGGTTGTAAGAATTGCCCATTTTAGTTCAGTTAAAGTTTAGCTTCGATAGTTTATTTTAATGTAACGTTGTTTTTGCAAAGCGCTTGCCATTACAGTTCGTCGCAAATGTCCAACTGATAAGGTTCTATGACCCTTAACATAAAATAGCAACACCCCCCCCCCCCCTTCCTGGAAATCTACACTTTTGATAGACGAAGCAGTAAACTCCTTTGACATGACTTTAACTCATTAGGACTAAAGATCTATTTTCATTTGTCAATTTCAAAGTGGAATGACTTGTAAAAATAATCTTTTCGGGCATGTTTTAATTTCCAAGTAATTTTCCTGCAAATTATTTGAACAAGTAATGGCAAGAGCATGGTCTGAAACAGTGCGAATTTTTTGTTTGTTTCAACACCTTGTTACTCTTGATTTAGGCCGACTATCGGGAAAGTGCATTTGGAAGTGTGCATCAGAATTTATATTTAAGAAATTCGTTGTTATTGCTTGCAAATATTCGAGAACCGCAAATCCGTGGAACAAAAACAAAGATAGGTTTTAGCCCCTTTTCGGAGGTTTATTTGTTTACAGCGAGCCGCCATCTTTGAAAAAAGGGTGATCTGATTGGTCATTCCCCAAATTAAAACAAAGTTCTTGGTCTATTGAAAACGAAATGTTGCCGTGTTAGTTGCCATGGTGTAGTCATGTTCTTATGCTCCAGGTGGTATCAGCTTTGTAGTGTTCTAAATTAGTTTATATGTAGAGTTTTAAGTACTTTGTATTGTAAAAATTAATGCAAGCAAAGTCATGATGCGAGGAACAATCGTTTGGAATTATCTTGATAATTCTCAAATTAAATTTGTACCAGATTCAGTTTCATGATAAGATTGCGTTAGCAAAGTTTGTATTGTTCATAGGGCTTTTGCATATTGGGGACATTATCAAGCAAGTCAATGGTGAAAAGGTCAAAGGAGATCCTGATGAAATCTTATCTAAACTTGTAAGTAGTTGTTTTCTTTACAATGTCAGTCAGTAAACCCAAACGTTTTTTTTTTTGCATTTATGGCACCACAATCATATAAATAGTAGACTTGCTGTTCTGATAGTAAGCTTTATGGTACAACAGTTCTGGAAAACTGCTGTTGTGGCGTTTTAAGATCAGTAGTGTTGAGAAAAAAGTAGCAGGTGATTTAGGCCCAATAGATCTTTTATAGCTAATATTCGAAAAAAGAATCCGAATCGAACGATATCTTGATACATTTGTAGAAAGTTCGAATGTAGACAATAGTGATATGGATTAGAGGAAGGCGGTTTTTGCATTTATGGCTAGAATGAACACGCACCAGCATAGGTTCCAAATCTTTAAAAAGGCTGGTGTAAAATTGAGTGACCTATTTCTTTGAACTGAATTACTTCAAAGAAACTTTAGCTATTTCTCTATAATTCTACCGTTGGACTTTTCTGAAATCTTCAATATTTTCAGAATTAGAATGTTTTTCTTCTTTTTCAAGAATTCAAGAAAAGTTTTCAAAAAAACTTAAAACCATCGTAATTTCTAAACTGTTTGACGCAACATGAATTAATTTCGAAGAAAACCATAGTTTATGAATGCCTACAATATGGCATCAAGCAAAAGTCTGTCATTCTTCTGGTTTATGATTTAGAAATTTGATGACGTCACATCCTAAAATGAGTTGGAATATAAAATATGCTGTAATTTCGAAAAATATTCAAGATTTCTGCAAAATCCAACGGTAGAATTATAGATAAGTATTTAAAGTTTCTTTCAAGCCATTCAATCACAAGAAATAGGTCATTGAATTTTACACCCACCTTTTTACACTGAGTTAAAGATTTGGAACCTATGCTACACGCACCTAAGTTCTGATAGAAAGCTTTATGTTACAACAGTTGTGGTAAACTGCTTTTGTGGCGTTTTAAGATCAGTGGTTTTGAGAAAAAAGTAGCAGGTGATTTAGGCCCAATAGATCTTTTAGCTAATATTCGAAAAAAGAATCCGAATCGAACGATATCTTGATACATTTGCAGAAAGTTCGAATGTAGACAATAGTGATATGGATTAGAGGAAGGCGGTTTTTGCATTTATGGCTAGAATGAACACGCACCTATAATAATAATAAATAATAAATAGTTGATTTTATAGTGCGCCCCTATATTGCACAATATTCTGCGGCGCATACAGTTTATAGTTCAAAGTCCCTAAAGTTACATCAAATCAAAAACTATTAAAATTACAATAAAGATGCTAAAAATTACAGTATTTTACAATAAAAAAGAAACTTAAAGATTAAATGCTTGTTCAAAAAAATATGTTTTTATTGCCTTCTTGAAACTAGTTATGTCCTTGGAATGTCTTATATTGAGAGGCAAAGAGTTCCAGGTATGAGGTGCAGCATATTCAAATGCTCTCTTGCCAAAAGTCTCAGTTCTCACTCTTGGGATTTCCAGTAGGGAAAGCTTTGCTGATCGAAGTGATCTAGGAGCTTTTTTACTGATCTATTGATGCTATTGATATTGATTCCCTTAAATAGGCCGGTCCAATATTGTTTATGCATTGAAACACCAGTAACGAGAGTTTATACAAGATCCTATACCTGATGGGTAACCAGTGTAATTCTTTCAACATTTCTGTGGCACTATCTCTCCAATTCCTGTTTAAAATCAGTCTAGCTGCTGCATGTTGGAGTCTCTGCAGCTTTTTAATGGTGACATCAGGCAGTCCAAATAACATGGCATTACCATAGTCAATATGTGATGTCACAAAGGCGTGAACTAAACATTCAAAGGTGTTACGGTTGAAATATTTCCTGACTTGCCGTAGTCTATACAGTTGGTAGAATCCTTTTTTACAGACATTGCTGACATGATCTTTCATTGATAAGTTTTCATCAAAGATGACACCTAGGTTTCTTACTTTCTGCACTGGAGAAACAGTACATTCACCCACTTGTATGCTGTCTACAGAAACTTTTGGCAACTGTTTACTACCACCAATGATAATGAGCTCAGTTTTGTCATCATTGATTCTTAGTTTATGCTGTAGCATCCATTTTCTTACAGCACCAATACAATTAGTGATTTCATTTAATGCCTCAGCCTCACTATCACTGTTAGGCTTGAAAGATATGTAGAACTGATTATCATCTGCAAAGCCACCTACATCAACATCATACTGAGCAATAAGATCATATAACGATGACAGATAAGATAGAAATATCACTGGCCCTGCACAGCTTCCCTGTGGCACACCGTACTTTACATCGAATTCATTTGACAGCACATCTTTAATCAAAATCCTTTGTTTGCGGTTTGTAAAATATGACTGAAACCACTGACTTGCCTGACCACTGATCTTGAATTTATGTTGAAAGATTTGCTGCAAGGTGTTCACATCCAAGGTGTCAAAAGCAGCACTTAAATCAAGCAGCACTAACAAGGACACCCTCTGGTTATCCATATTTTTCAAAATATCTGAATGCACTCTAGTTAAGATAGTCTCAGTACTATGGTATTCTGTGTATGCAGCATTTCTTTTTGGCATTTGGTCATTTGTTTCTAAATATTCCCTATACTGTTTGACTGCAGCAGACTCCACCACCTATGAAATGAATGGCAAATTACTAACTGGTCTGTAACTTTTAAAAATGAGATCAAGACCAATTTTTTTCATGAGTGGAATTACAAGAGAACATTTCCAATTTGAGGGAAAATTTCCAGTCTGTAGCGACAAGTTTATAATTTTTGTGATACATGGCAGCAGAATATCCAAGCAATCCTTTATAATTGATGTGGGTGCCGGATCCAACTGACAATATTTTGAAGAGCATTTTGAAATTAACTTCTTTACTTGTTCACTCTCAAGCTCAGCAAACTCTCTGAATTCATTGTGGCTAAAAGTCTCACAGTTTTCATAATTATAATGATCACCTAGGTATTCATTTTGCAGCATTTCTGTGATATCATTCCTAACTTTGTCAATTTTTTCCTTGAAGAATTCACCAAACTTGTTAGCTAATTCATCCACAGATGAATGTTCAGAATAGAGAGTGTCTGCTTTCCTACTTGTTAATGATTCTAAAACTTTGAAAAGTTTCTTTTGGTCACCCTCACAGTTGTCTACTTTATTTTTGTAATACTCTAGTTTCTTTATTTCACATTTGTTCCTGAATCTGTTTCTGCATCTTTTGGATGCCTCATGATCTTGCTCAGACTTAGATTTTCTCCATTTATATTCTGCTTTCCTTCTTTCACGTTTTAGCTTGTTCAGTTCTGATGTATACCAAGGGCAGCCAGGGATTTCTTTAATACACTTGCTGATTTTTGGGGCATGTTTGTCCAATAGTTCAGAAATGCAATCATGATATTGGGACACTAGAACATCAAGATTGTCTGATGGAGATACACAAAGATGTGTTTCTGACAGATCCTTTCTGAATTTTGCAATATCTATTTCCTTTATTTTTCGAAAAACAATGGTTTTCTTGATGCATTTTGAAATATATAATTTTGTTTTCACGCTAATAAATGAGTGGTCTGAAATGAAGAAACTAGCTCTCACACCATATACTTCAAAATCACAGTCCTTTCTAGTGATTATCAGGTCAAGGGTGTTTCCTCTGTTATGGGTAGGTACATTTATATGATTGACCAGACCAACAGATTCCAATAGATCTAGAAATCTTGAGCCACTTGGATTTCCCTTGTCATTTACATGTAGATTAAAGTCTCCCAAAATTACCAGCTTTCCATTGAACATCACAATACTGTGCAAAAAATCAGCAAACTCATTCAAAAATACAGCTTCAGTGACAGGATGATTACGAGAATAAGGCGTCCTGTACACACCAACCACCATCATACTCTGTCCTTTATATTTTAAATGCCTTCTTGATACATTTGTAGAAAGTTCGAATAAGCTCCAACGCTAATCAATCAAACCTTTACTGGAACAGTTAATAGGTTCATTGTAGAGGCCATACAGGAGCTATTCTGTTTCTACAAGTGTAGGGAAATGAGTCTCTGTTGATCGAAGCGCCATCATCAAGTCAAAGAGTGCAGGGAAACAAGAGACTGAAGGTAATAAATCTACATCTCAGGATCTTTGTCATGACCACACTCGACCCAGACTTCTCATTGCACGTTTTCTCTCCAAAACAGGGGTTTTTAAACGACAATAAAACGGGGTGATAAACGAAATTTCGCTATTTTTGATAATTCATGTGACTAATCATATTGTTTGTTTGTTTGTTTGTGACCTTATTTTAATTCAATTTTTTTATATCTAGCTATACATACATATATACATACATGCAACTAAGCTAAATCGAATCTAGCAGCAAAATGAAAAAAGGAAATAACTAAGGAAGTTAATACGTAAATACATAAGCTAGAATATCGCATACATAAGCTTGAAAACAGGAATTTCGTGCACTGTATCTGTCTAGTCTATGTCTGTAGTGTTCTTGTCGCATGTCTGTGTCTGTGTCTGTGTCTGTGTCTGTGTCTGTGTCTGTGTCTGTGTCTGTGTCTGTGTCTGTGTCTGTGTCTGTGTCTGTGTCTGTGTGTACTTTTGTTAATCTTGCTTTTCCTCTTTTGTTGGAATATAGTCGTAAGAGAGAGACGGCCTGGAGGCACTAAATTTACTAACTCTTGATAGATTCCTCGAGTCTGGACCTCAGAAGGATCTCTGGGTTGTTCATGTTGCTCGTCAAACCCTAAAGCGCCATGCCAATCACAATGGCGAATTCCGAATTGTGTGCTCTTGGGCTGTCCCTCTCTTACGACTATTATTGGAACAATTTAAATTTAATTGTAAGTGCTATGCATAATGGGAACTCGCTGACTATCAGTCCTTTCCCACTATGGATGGCACGTAGTTCATTGTCCTTGTTGTTTTTGTAAATATTTTTTTTTTTAATGAATAAAGAAAGAAAAAGTTGACAATGATTTACCTTTTCTTGATGTACTTGTCATACACGAACATACCGGCTTTTCTACTAGTTTATATCGTAAGAAAACTTTTACTGGACTTCATACAGACTTTGCTAGCCTAGCCCCTGACAAAATAGGATTAACTTGGCTTGTATTTTGGTATTTCGTGCCTTCCATATTTGCTCGACTTATATGAGTTTTCATCATTGCAAATGCAAGAATAAAAAATGGTTGGTCGGCATCCTGGTTAGACGTAGAAAATCTTTTCCGTTACGATAGGAATGTCATGACTAACAAGATTATGAACAGACTATGCCCTGAAAACCTCTGGGATAAATACAAGCCAAGATCTTTTCACTCGACCTACAATACGAGGCACTGTAAGGATATCTAGATCCCTAGATATAGGACTGAATTTGCAAAAAAGGGCTTTCAAACTAAAAGTCAGAAAGTTTCAGCGTTGTAAGTGCACTTGGTAAAAATCCACAGAAGAAAAACTGCTAGGGGGGGCTGATTCAGCCTCCCCCCCCCTAGGCTTGATAGGGTTAAATATTTATACAGTGACTATTTCAGTTACGTAATTGTTTTACAAATTGACCTGTACAAAATACAGGATTGAGGAGATTCCACAGCACAGCGAGTTAACAGCTTAGGCCAAATCCCAAAAGCTCTGGTTTGGAGTTGGACGCAAATTTGGACTTTCAAGATTGATATTAGACTGATTACGATTGAGTCCTAGTAATCGCTACCACCCACCCACCCTACTCGCTCATACTAGGACTCATGGCTTCCCAGCCAAATGGCTGGCCCTATTTAGGCCGAGTACCACAAGAAGTTGTGTTACCAATCACAGAGCTTCATTTTGGTCACATGACCTAATTTCGTGGTCACATGATTTTTTTCTTGACAATGATTGGTTTATTTTCAGTAGCTGCCAAAAAGAGGCTAGAAATGATATTTCCCGGACCACTGATTGACACAACCGAAAGATGGCGGCAACTAGTCGCAAAGCTGCGAGGCCGAAGCACTTCAGGGCTTAGGGGCGAAGGCTCTGCAACAACAATTATCTTTCGTTCCTTGGTGAGCTCAATTTAATACTGGCAGCAGTTGCAATCATTGAAGAGAAGAGGAAGACTACATTCGTAAGAAAATGAGTTCAGTCTCGACAATGCCTTTGATCAGTTCAAAGCCGCGTCGACAGGGTCGAAACCCCTTCGCGCCACTTTTCTCTCTCACCCAGACCTCAAATCAGACCGTTGTGAGCCGTTGTGGCGCCAAGTTTCGTCAGTATTCGTCATTTCTTCTCGTTCTGTTTTTACTACAATTTAAAAGTCAAGCAGAGGTGAATGCTTCTTGGGAGTTTTCAACATATTACAAGGTGATGATGTTATGTTGAACGGGACGAGAAAATGAATGTTCTGACATCGGATCGTTTGTTAAAGAGTTGTATGGGTGCCTGGATAAAATAATGCTCGGTCGGGCAACAAAGAATACATTGGCCAACAACAGGCCGGACATTAATATTTTGAAACAGTTCTCATGTTGAAATGTTTGATATTCAAACTTGAGAAAGCTTTCCAAATCTCAGCGAAGAAATCCAAAGCTGCCTCGAGCATCGAGCAAGTAAGTCAACAATATACTGTACATTTCTAAAATCTTTTCAGAATGGAAATTGGTTTATGGCATTTTTGGCATCTTCATTTACTCTAGATTTAGAACTTCTCTGCACGTAATTTTCATAGAAAACTAGGAAGCCCCTAAGGAAGTCGAGCAAGTACTGAAAGCTTCTTTAGTACCCAGAGTTTCTTACAAGTTTCTAAAATGTTCCACAACAATTTTCCTATCTGTTCCCTCGACTCGGGAAAGTCCAATGTTTAGAAATCATTCAAGTGCCTTCCGAGTAACATTACACCAGTAAAAAGTGAAAATGAATTAGAAATAGGACAAGGATTTCCTTCATTAAGCAAACAGTTTCTCGATTTATATTTTCTTTGCACAGGAGTTTCTTACACTTTTGGTGATTAAAGCAGTTAGATCAAAAATATGTAAAAAAAAGGCAGGCCCACTTCGCTTTATGCATCACTAGATGCAGGTAGGCCACAAGTTAAGTTTTTGCTAATTTTGCTGCATATCCAAGGGCAGGGGACAACAATTTGTTGAATATTAAATAGTATGCATAGAATATTTCCTTGTCATATACCGGCCATTTGCTCAATTAAATTTGTTTACTGACCTCTATCCATGGTCCAGTTTCACTGCTTTTTTCTCTCTAAATCCAAACATTTTTTGTTTACATTTGCATCATAAGTTGACTTTTTATGATAATTGAAACACTACCTTGACTTCATGAGTTCATACTTCAAAATCACACACAATTAGAAGTTTAGTTTGGCTGGGAGTTTGGCAATGCAATGAAATTTGTAAACAGTTAATTCCAAAGCATTCCAGGATTTTGTGCTGAGGTTTCTTGTTCTTGTGCAAAATATTTTAACCTAGTTTGACAAATTCAATTCCTGGGATCTTGATGCTTTTCAGTGTAAAAGCAAACTTTTCAGTGTAAAAGCAAGCCTTACAGTGTCAAAGCAAGCTTTTCAGTGCTAAAGCAAGCTTTTCAGTGTACAAGCAAGCTTTTCAATGTAAAAGCAAGCTTTGGATAAAAAAGGATATTAGATAACAAAATTAATGTGCAGTATTTGCTGCAGTATTTGATGAAAGCTTGACAAGAATCGTAAAATAGTTGAGCTTAGGATAAAATGGGTACAGCAAAATGTATTGATAACTTTCATGGAAAAGGAAAACTTAACTGACAAACTGTTCTCTATTCATAACTGTTGGAACTACTGTAATCCTCCTTGACCTTGCAAATGTTTAATTAACAGTTCAGTCTACTGTACTCCAACAATCAGCATTACCGATTTTATTCCCAGCCATTTCACCCTACGTACCCTACAAAGTGCAGTTTTTGTCAATCAAAATTGAAAATCATTTGGTTAAATGATAGCAGAAATATGTTGACAAGGAGTCACAGGTCAATATGCAAGAAAAACAAAATGTTCTAAAATTCACAAAGTGTCAATTCCTTTCACAATAAAATAAAGTACATATTGAAAACATTCTAAATCCTAGATTGCACATATCAAAATGCAAAATTGTTGATGTTACAGTCTCTGCCTTTGTTCCTGCAGCTTAGGCAAACAACAGTTGTTTGCAGTAAGATTTTGAAGATAATGAATTTTCTGCTTTCTCCATCATGGATCAAAACTATAGGATAGGATTATTTGTTTCACTGATGCAGTTTTTTTTCTGTTATGTGCCTGGAATTTGATCTGTTGATAAAAAAAGATATGCAATGAAAGAAAACTTCATATGAAAGAATAAAAACTAAATTTACTAGTAGAAATTCTGTTTCTTTAATTCCTTTAGCCCTCCCGTCAACAATGAAATCTCATACTTTCGATTATTCATGATAATTTTTTGCTCATACCTTTCTTTGACAGTTATTTTGAAAGATTTTCTCATCTGCTGCAATGGTAAATGTCTTGACATGAGCTGACCAAAGCTAGATCAAGTCAGTTTGACAGCGAGAACACAAACTGCTTAAAAACGTAGCGAAAACGTTTTGCCGGGTTTTGCCACAAGAGTAGGCCATATATATAAACATTTTCTCATTACCGAGACCTGGGTTGTCTATGTCTATACTATAAATGCCAACATTTTGATCAGATCATGGCAGAACGATATCAACCTAGCTGTGTTATTGCCATTTAATGTATTCCTAAACAAAATGTAGGACCCGAAAAGAACTTTATCTTACCTTTTTTCATCAAGATCACTCCCTGAAAATGTGCATTACCGACTTGATGAAGAATCGCGATGGCGGTTGCTGGGCAACTGTTGTTGCTGTTGATGCTCTGCGCTGTTCCGTAATTTAGCACTGGTCAATTCTGAAAGCGAGGCAAATCCTTTACAGGGCCAGCCATTTGGCTGGGAAGCCATGAGTCCTAGTATGAGCGAGTAGGGTGGGTGGGTGGTAGCGATTACTAGGACTCAATCGTAATCAGTCTAGATTGATATTCCAACTCTTGATGCACCAATATCAAGGGTGTTAGGACACGGATATTTTAATTACGTATTTATTTACCTTGTTTTGATCTTCGTTTTATTGTCTTGTCTTGTTTTCTTCTCTGTTCTGTTTGCTCTTGCTGATGTAAATGCCTCGTGTTATTTGAATATATCTTCCTTGTATTCCTGTGTCTTAGCGTGCCTTCGTAGAAGAAAGGTTTCAAACCGCAATGCCATACTAAATACTTATGGGAGAGCCATCACCGCAAATTTCCGTTGTTTTTCCATCGTCGAATGCGCAACACATTTTGGCTTCGCAATGTTGCTTGAGCGGAGGAGAAAATACCACTTCCACTCATAACATTTCAGGGGGCTGCATCTTGCAAAACCACAGCTATGCTAACAAATAAAAACAAAAGGGCTACTTTGACTTGAAACCACGCCTCTGTTTATACAATACTCAAGTGCTGAGTAACAAATTACAATACAGAGCGGATGTCTTTCAGATTCCTTGAACTAATTCTTACAGTTCCTTCTCGAATTTTCTATTTTATATCAAGGACCCCAGAGTTGACTTTCTCATAAGATTTTCTTATGGAGAAATAAATGTGGGCTAGGAAATATTCTGGAAGGGCACAAAGAAACAGACAAGAAAGATTGGAAGAAATTCTGTCTCTCAGGCTTCAAAATCTGATAATTTAGGAAACTTTCAGCACTGGGTGAAAAGCGCAGTTTCTAATAAAAATAAACGTAACGCTGCTCATACTCTGGTCATCTTATTTTGGTCTTTACCGTGATATCATAAAAAAGCGCAACTTGCATTTTCTGCCTGAGCCTTGTCTCGATTTTCACACTTCGACGGGAGACAAGACAAATGCTCTCGTTTCCTTGAACTCAAAGTATCAAACCAGCTAGGCCATACCACTTCATAGTTTGGCTATTTGATCGTGAATGATATTGCTCTCGCAGCTTGCATGCTATCAAACTCATATTTGGTCAAATTCTCCATATTTATCGTTACCTGATCATCATTGCCGAAACCTCAAAGCACGTCTGTGGCTCATATCATGCGTTGCATACAATTCAAAATTTCCCGCACATTGAAACCCTCCAGTTGAAACCTCCTGAAATCCAAGCTCGAAAGCCAAAACCTATCACATGACTGATGACGTCTGCCCGGGCAGACATCATCAAAAAGTGTCGCGCATTGGACGAAAAGGCTTTATGAGAGTTTGCGGTGATGGCTCTCCCATAAGTATTTAATATGGCATTGCGGTTTGAAACCTTTCTTCTACGAAGGCGCGCTAAGACACAGGAATACAAGGAAGATATATTCAAATAACACGAGGCATTTACATCAGCTAGAGCAAACAGAACAGAGAAGAAAACAAGACAAGAAAACAAGACGAAGATCAAAACAAGGTAACTAAATACGTAATTAAAATATCCGTGTCCTAACACCCTTGCCAATATCAACAAATAAGGTATTGATCTTCAAGTTAACTATCTATGAGTAGTTCTAAACTTGTCATGGATCGATTCGATTTAAATTCTTATTGCTAGCCCCAGTCAAATCTGTTACCTTTTTTGGGACACCTGGCACAGTGATCCAGAGCATTAATTAATTGCAAAAAATGAATTTTCGAAAATTGACAAAATACACGACAGCCTTTATGGAGGACATCCTGAGGATTAACATAAAACAAACCGTTTTAAAATCGGACCACTGAGTTTGGAGCAATGTATTTTTGAAGTTGGCTAAATTTCGTATGGTTGTTTACATTTTCCGGTACAAGCAAAATAACGTAAATTTCAAGATGTCAAAAGGTCATATTTTAGAATTTTTTCTTTTAAATCAAAGGTAATTCTTTCGTCTTTAATGTCCTCTAGTTGCTGGATTCATATGGTAAACAGAATTATGCAAAGTTATGTCCCTTGTCCTCTACCCAAAAATCTCTTTTCAAAACTGGGAACTTCGACTTAAAAGTTGAAAACGAAAAAAGCAAGCGTTTGCAAGCCTTAGCGACTAATTTTTCATTAAACTCCAACGTCTTCTGAATGCATTCCTGAAACTTTTCGTTCTGACTGTTCAAATTAATTGTCAAAAATTATTTCAAAATTGTTGGTAAAAGATTATGATGATTATGATGATATTTTAGTCGGGCAACTTATCAATTCCTTTATGCTAAAAACAAAGAGCAAAATGCCAATAATTTTCCGTGGAGTTTTCTCAAAGCATAAATAAAGTTTACAGACATAATGTAAAGAATAATTCATGGGATTGGATGCGAAAATATGTTTTGTTAGAAAAGCAGTTCGAGGATATTTACAAGAGCATCAAAAACAAAAGCTTTGTTCCTAAATATGAGATGAACCCTGCAGTTCTGCTAAAAAGAATCACACGCCACAAGTATCTCAATTCTTTCTTGTTAATCTTATTTGTGATAAAATGTATTTTTGTGACATTCTTTACATGCACATGTATTGGTTCATTATATATGGCTGCCACTATTGTGTCTGCCCCCCACCTTTGTGTCACAATTCTCAGTACATTTTGCCAAGGCTTTGTAGCAGTCAGAGCTAATATAACAAGCAGTTTTGCGATAATGGTAGTAATATCATTGATGATTTATTTTCCATAGGATTCATTGGCATTGGCATTTTGCTCTTTGTTTTTAGCATATTTATAATCATAATCAGTGTGTAATTCCTTTGTTAACGTATGGGAGCGAAACATGGACACTTTACCGAAAACACATCAGGCAGCTTAGAACCATTCAGCAACGTCACCTCAGATTCATCTTGAAAATTAAATGGGACGACTTTATCACTAACGATGAAGTCCTAGGTTTCGCAAAGGCAGACGATATTGAAATTGTCCTTAACAGAAACAGATTGCGTTGGATGGGTCATGTTGCCCGTATGCCAAAGACAAGACCAGTTAAGGCACTTCTGTACGGTGAGCTTGCAGAAGGGAGAAGGAAAGTAGGTCGACCACTGCTTAGATTCAAAGATACCATCAAAGATATTCTGAAAAGAGGCGATGTTCTTGAAACATGGACAGAAAGTGTAGATGATCGTCTTAAATGGCGCAAGTAATGGATCAGAAGAGGAAAGAGAACAACAAAAGGATGCGTGAGAAGCGACACCAGAGAAAATAAGAGCAAACTATGAACACTTCAATCGTGTATTTTTGGACTCTGGACTGTAACTCATCTTTATGTTTTTGTGTTATACTCGTATCGGGTCATAGGCGTATATATTTTAGCATTTACTGAGAGTGAAATTAAGTGAAACTGATGCATTCAGCAGGCGATTTTCAAGATTTTCAGATCAGCGAAAGCAGCTAAACGACACCTTGTGTGGAAATAATGAAGTAATACTGAATGAAATGTATTTTATATAATTTTGAATTCATTTGATTACATTTTCCCTGATATTGAGTTTTTTTTATGTAAAAAGTAGGACTATGTATACTAGCAGACAGACTTTATTCACCGTTTATATTGTTCTGTGACAACTTGCCCCGGTACCTGTTACAACTTGCCCCAAGCTAGGGGCAAGTTGTAACGCTCTGATCTTGATTTTCATTTGCAATTTGCGAAATGCAAAAAGCGCCTCATTTGTGAAACAACATATGTTCAATAGCCAATGGTCAAAGACAACACATGATGGTATAAAGACAGGTCTGCGTTTTTCTCATAAGGAGAAAATTTCATTTTTCTGAAAAGTGTTACAACCAGCCCTGGTCTCCCCTATTTACCCTATCAAGCCTAGGGGGAGCCCCCCTAGCTGCTTTTCTACATTGGATTTTACCAAGTGCACTTACAACGCTGAAACTTTCTGACTTTTAGTTTTTATCCTTCTTACAATCAAAATGAACCTTTTAGAAAAATTAGATTCATGCCAGGGGTAAACGCGATCAATTTTAGAGAAATGTCTGTGCAAAATTTCAATAAATGCTAATAAAATCTACATCAAATGCAGGAAAACGATGAAATTGGGGAAATGTATGCTACTTTTGATCCTCTATCCAACTGCATAATTTGTTTGTAATTTAAATGTATGATTAAGGGTATTTTGGCTGTACGCATGCGCACATTCTTTGAATTCCTGTGTGATGACGTTATCACTTTTTACAATTTTTTCTCTTCAAAGCAAAATATTCAACTATATGATACACTGCAATTAGACCCATGTCCTTACTGCCTGTCGTTTTCTCACAATCAACGATTTAAAATTTTTAGTACTGAGCCCTATTGACCTTGAAAATTCTATATTGTGACGTCATGAGCAAGTCAAATGACATAACTATAAATATATTTATATTCTATTTTTGGGTTCAGCTCATGATGTACTATGCACATGTCAAGTTTCAAGGCTCTACATTAATAAAACAGGTGCCCCCCCCCTTGTCTTCCTAGAGCATCCAATACCCAAGGCCTGATAGGGTTAATTCTCAAGAGACTTATTTCGCTGATGAAAACTGTTCTCATGCAGATGTAATTTAAAGTTTTTGCAGAATCAAGAAAGATGTCTTTTCGAGACTAAATTCGTTAATCGGATTTTCAATTTCAGTTTCGGGCTTCTATTACAATGTATTCCTAAGCACGAAGTTTTCCTGCTTCTACTTCGCTATGAATATGTATCTATGTTCAAGTTAAGTAGCAAGGAATATTTTGAAAATTATTGCAGATTAGTCCACGCTGAACTCTTATTTCTACACCTGATCTGATCTGTTATTTTTCTTGGGACACCTCTGGTATGAACATGGCTTACGGCAGTTAGAGGTTTATGCAACTTTGCTTTCTGAAGCTGAAACAGGCTGGAAGAGTTATTGTTCTTGTTTTTGTTTTCAAGCTTTTTCAGGAACAGCCTCAATATAGGATCGCTAATAATTTCGCAACAACTGATTCTATTTGTAGGAATGTTCTTACCTAAGTTAGCCTTTGAACTGCGAGGTCAAGTGACGTTGAAGGAAAATGATAAACTCATCAATCGGAGATGAAAACGAAATCTAGTTTTCATTGTATGTTTGTTTGCAGGATGAAACTTGATGTTTTGCGTGTTCTTTATTTTAGAAAAATGCAGGAGGGAGTATATCATTGCATGTTGTTCCAAGTTATCGGGATAGTCATGGAGTGTGTGAGGTATTTTTTCTTTTTTTTAGGGAACATTTTCGCACATAGATTATTTAATCATGAGTCCTATTAAATAGCTACATCTTCATATGCGAGGTTATCAATTTTTTGTTAACTTGCTATGCCTTTCTCGTTGTACATTATTTATTGTATACTAACTTTTTGAGCGACTGAGCTTAAAGGTTATGGTTTATTTTTCGACCACTGATATCTGCATTGTACAGGGTGTTTCAGAAAATACACAACCCAAATATTATTTGAATAGATGCAATGCGTACTGTCTGAATGCACAATCCATCTTCTTTCCAGTGATATGCAGTTTTGGTACATTGAGGCAATTATTCGTCGTTTAATTGGTAGTTATGGTCAACTTCAAATGCAGCAAAGATGAGTCTTTGCCTGTGTAAATGTCCAACCACATTCCTGTATCAAAAATAGACCACGCCCACACTTACTGAAGCATTAATGAAATTAAATTAATTAATTAAAAATGAAATGAAATTAGCCATGTACGAAGAACGCTGGTACAGAAATATGTTTGAAGACAGCTCAGGTAAGATGCCACTCGATAAGGGATTATGACCCAATGTGGCAAACAGGAAAAGCCATATGCCTGTCTTGTTGCGTACAGCAAAATAATGCGCACACGTAGGTAGGGGGCAATGAGCTTTTCAAACCATGGTAATTTTCTATATTCTGAACTGTTTTCTGACCACATATTCCAATGAGCAACAAAGTAATGTGGTCATTGTAGGATCTGCCTTGACAGTAAAGTTTTGAATGCCTTTTCCAATTTGTTACATGGTTGCTCGAAGTCGTGTCACCTACCAGTTGACACCAAATGTCACTGGCTTTGTTGCCAGCTTTTAAATGTTATTTTTTTTGCTATACGAGCTTACAAAGTCACTTCCATAAAAGACAACAACTGAAAGAACCTAACCCAGCTCAGCCCAGCCCCAGCCCTCGGAATACTACCGTCAGCGTGCTACACGTCCATGTTGCGGTTTCACAGCAGAAGCCTGGGTCCACTGAAGCTATTTACGTCGATTGTTTCCAGTATCGAAATTGGAATTAAAGGGGCCCATTAGCCATATCGGAAGCATGCGTGCATAATGTTCAAACCTGCCTGGGAGCAGTAGAAATTCTCTGAAAGCCTGCCTGCATATCAATTTTGTAGAAGCCTATTACCAGAACCAGTAAGAGTTCAGGTATCAAACAGTAAGTTTTTACACATGGAGCAACGAAACAATCCAGAGGTCAAGGGCTGCACGAGAATGTCAGGTTTGAAGGGTTCACTAGAGAACTGCACGTCTTGTGGGAAGGTAAGAAGAAAATTGGTTTGGTTGGAGCACGTACAGTGAGGATTGAAAAAGCAATGTGTCACCATTTGTTTGCCATTATTCATCATCTTACTGCAAGTACATTTGATAAAGAACTATTGAAAAAAACTTTCTGCGAAACATTGGTTTGGAAACTAATTACAATTACATTTCATAAAGAACTAGGGTAGGGTGGGGTAATCTGGGTCTACGGGGTAAAGTGGGTCTACTGGGCCTACTGGGCTTTTTGCTAGAAATATCCTTCCTCGTTAAAGGGAAGAAAGGGTGGCTATTTTTCTTTTAATGTCTGCATAATAACCTCCTTTTTTACATAAAACATTCGTCTTAGATGTATCTCCACTCGTTTGATAAAATAACTTTATTGAACGGCCTATTGTGCAAGAATTTCAAAGCCCAGGAAAACTTTCTCCTGCCACTGTTGTTTTGCTTTTCTGGTCAGTTTAATGACCATGAGGTGAGAATTTGGTCTCTTACAAATGAAATAACGTTTATTTCGAAGTCATTGACGCGATCGTTCTTTTTATTTTTATTTTTTTACCAGGTGGGGTAATGTCGGCCTACTGAGAATTCAGCCATATTTCAAATTCAATGAAGCCTTGAATTGCTTAAAATTTTCGCACTTATATTCATCTTGCCACTTTGTTTTCTGTCTAAAATGCGAAAACGGGTTTCCTATTACCGCAGTTGCTGTCTTGTAACCACTAAATTGGAGTAAACATACTGCAAACATCTTTATTTGACTGTTATTATCAAATTCGATCACTGACTTGCATGTCGCAACGATGGTGGATCACAGCATAACGACCGTAGTTTTATTTTCGTTGCGGGAACGGGATTGCTTGCGATAAAAGGCAAAGACTGTGATTTTATTGAATAGAGAACAGTTGGAAAGTGTAAGTCCATCAATTTTTTTAATCATTTAGCCTTTCATATTCCGATTTTGTACAAGTTTTGAAAATAGACCAACTTTTCCTGCTCGTTGGAAAAAGTGGGCCTATTTTAGTTGCCAAAAGAGAAAATTTTTTAAAAATATTTAACTGCCTTTGTCAGAGCTGAGATTTTTCCCCAAGAAAGAAGAAGAACTGAATGTCAATTAAACGAAACTTTTGAAATGTTTTGCATATTAATCTCGTTTTACCAGCTATCCATTTTGAGATTTTGCTCATTTTAGACTCACGTTACCCTACCCTACCCTATTTGAGAAAAACTGCCTTCAAAATATTGCTTTAGAAAAAGCTGCCTGGGGACTTTGTTCCCATGTTCCAATGTTTAGGCACGCGTGGTCAGAAGAACGATGACATCAATAGACTTCATAAGCGTGCCCTGAGAGTGCTGCTGGATGACAATGGGTCTACGTTTGAAGAGCTCCTTCATAAGAGAGGCGAATACACAATACGTACAAGAAACTTGCAAAAGCTAATGCTTGAGGTCTGTAAATGCTTAACCTCTGGCAATCCCACCTTCTTATGGGACCTCTTCAAACGTAAACCCATAACTTATAATCGTAGAGTAAAGGATCTCGTCCAACTTCCAAATACGAGGACTCTGAGATACGGGAATGATTCTTTGTCATTTAGAGGAAGCATACTTTGGAACACACTCGCTGACACAATAAAATCTGCAAAAAGCAACAGTCAATTTAAAAACAGCATTAAAGATTGGACGGGATCCAATTGCAAACAGAACATTGTAAATAGGTAACACCAGTTGGCCTTTATTAGTTTATAAACTATTCTTTTAGCCAACTTTAAATAAAGGAAAACTGAAATGCAAAACTGTTTTTTGATATTTTGTAGAATCTGATGTGCAGACTTCGAATCAAAGAGTTTTTTTCGAATATTCAAAACCGTTTTCGAAATATAACGCGTCAAAGTTGTGATCCGAACAATTTCCCGACCACTACCGATTGTCCCCGAGCACTTCCGAAAACACTGGATTGCGTTGACGTCACAAAACCCATGTTTGGATATTCGCATTCCTGACTCCTGTGTGATGCAGTATCGTCGTCTATATCGCAACGCGTTACTTAACCGCTTTTAACTAAATCTTGCACGAAAAACCATTATTGTAACCTCAGAAATGGACTGAAGCTCTGCTAAGATGTTTCTATGGCAAGATTTGCCTGTGCATTCACAGATTCAGCACACATAAAAGCCATACAAGCCTTCACGATCCGGAGTGACGCCAAAGTGATGCCAGGGGACCTTGCAATTCAGATCAAGGAGGATGATTGGTATTGTAGGAACCCCAGAGTATTAGGCCTGAATAGGGTCAACTTTTTCAGAGTGATAATAAGTCTCTGTTGACCGAAGCGTCATCTTGAAGTCAAAGAGCGAAGGGAAACAAGAGACTCATCGTCACAATTCTAAGCACCCCCCCCCCCTCCCCCATAAATGGTAGCTCTAAAAAAGGCCCATATAGATCAGTGTCAATGTCCTCAAATTGGATATTATTGAAAAGAAGATAGATTGTATTTTCAGATTGTATATATTGCATCTATTCAACTCTTATCGCATTCTTTTCTAATTTTCAATTCTAGTTGGGTTGCTTTTTTCTGAAACATCCTACAGTTCAATTGATTCTATTCTGAGTTGAACCGAGCAATTCATTCCAGGTTGAGAAAGATGCCTTTATTATTTTGAGAAAGTTTGATTTTGATGTTTGAAGAATGAAAACATTATGGAAGGGGTCTCAAGCAAACCGGAAGGGAAATATATAGTAGTAATGTATATAGTGGTATAGCGAATATATTTTTGTTTCTAATAAAGAAGTTTCTAATAAAGAAATATATGTATACATACAAGGTGTCCCAAAAAATTTATATCCCGTTTGTGTGGCTGCTGTGGAGGAGCTGTAGCCTTTTTTCTTGATTTTCACACAGTTGCATAGGTTATGCCTCAACTTGAGAGTTTGAGACCTTGTTTGAGTCAATCTGAGGAGTGGTTGCTGATTTATTAATCCTGACTGAGTCTGTCGTTCAAAGAGCTTTTGAGTTGACAGCCATTTTGATTTGGTCGTTCAAAGACAAGCTTTCATCCTTACATCCAAGCATATATTTCAGATATACGTAAAAGCTCACTTCGATTATGATGCATCTAAAGATAAAGCTGTTCCATGTGATGAAGTTGGACTTGCATTCAAGAAAGGAGATATACTAGCCATTGTTGATCAATCCGATGCAAATTGGTGGCAGGTATTTATATGTAGCTTAAATTTGATTTATCTTGCTTGCTTTTGGAAATTTAGCAGGCCGAGTCTGATTTGATTTCATAAGGCATGTATTTTACATTCCTATAAAAATTCACAATACAAATTCTTGTTTCTTGATTTTAGTTTCGGGTATCCCAAGCAAAACGCAACGGATTTGATCGGGACTAGCGACAAGAATTTAGGTCCAATCAATCCACGATAATTTTTCATGTAATCCTCGATAGCTAACTTGAAGATAGATACCTTGTTTGTTGATATTGGTGCACGGAGAGTTGGAATATAAATATTGAAAGTCCAAATTTGCCTGAACCTCCAAACCAGAGTTTGTGGCTTTTAGCCTAAACTGCAAACGCGATGTTTTGGGGAATCTCCTGAATTACCGTCAAAGGAGAGAATAAAGCCTCATGCTGAGGGAAACGTTTGAACAGAAATTCAATCAAATTCATCAATTTTGTCCTGAAAGGACATATTTTGTTATGCGTCAAAAGTTTCGAAAAGTTACCATTACATGTGCCTCATAAAAGAAAGTCCGTGAAGTAGTTTGCTTGGGTTTGAAAAATGAATTTGTTCTGGCAATCTTCACGACTTTAATGACATGCAATTTATTCTACCGGGTGACCCAGAAAAAAGTGACGCAACGCAATCTGTTACAGAAAATTAAGTAAGTGGCCGATTGAAATGCTTCAAACGTTGTTCTGTCGCTGAAAGGCTAGCCTATGCTTTGAGTATTTTTCGCAATTTTTTTCGGCATTGTAAGTTTACAAAATTAAGGATTTCGAGGAAAAAGGCTTGCCTGAAAACCTCAAAAAGCCTTAAAAAACAGGGGATCGATTTACAGCCATTTGAAATCTTCAAAACAACGAGAAGCATGTTACATTTCAACCTGGGAATAGGTAACCCAGTTGAAAGTCTTCAGAGCAATTTTATAGTCCCTAGGTACTTGAAAATATTCTCAGGCAGAGTGAAACACGCTCCTCATTGTTTTGAAGATCTGAAATGGCTTCAAATCGATCCCTTGTTTTTGACGACTTTTTGAGAATTTCAAGCCTGCCCTTTTCCTCAAAATCCTTAATTCGGGATTTCCTTGCCCAAAAAAATTGCGAAAAATACTTATAATGTAGGCTAGTCTTTTAGCGACAGAACAACGTTTGAAATGTTTCAATCTGCCACTTAATTGTTTTTCTATAACAGATTGCATTGGGTCATTTTTTTCTGGGTGACCCGGTATCTTTCTTCGAATTATTATGAAACAAGAAATCAAATATACCCAAGGGAAAATTATCCGTGGATAAGATCCTTAAACATGCGCATTCGTGCTTTGCTCTTTTGCAGGTGCACTATGATAGAAGTAATATATTCATTTGTGAATTTTCCCTTCGCCAGTGTTATGTTTGTCAATTTCTACCTTTCAAATTTAAATTGAAATGTGTCCCTAAACATGTGTTCCTTAGGATACTCACACTACTACACTTTGCATATGATTGAGGAGATTCCTCAAGCGCGTCTTCAGTTACGCCAAAATCCGAAACCTCTGGTTTGGAGATAGAAGCATATTTGTACTCTCAAGATTGATATTTCAACTCTCCATGCACCAATATCAACAAACAAGGTATTTATCTTCAAGTTAGCTATTGAGGATTATATCAAAAGTTATTTTGGATTGATTGGACCAAAATTCTTGTCGCTAGTCCCGATCAAATCTGTTGTGTTTTTCTGGGACACCCGGTATTTAGTTTCCTACTGTGTAACATCCATGCCAAGGGCAGTATTGAAATTCGCTGTTTATAGATGCTGTCATCAGTATCCTTAATTTGTTTTGGTCAATAATGTGTGCAATACGTGATAGAGACAAGAGCCTGTTACTGACCTTTTGACATACCGGGTGTCCCAAAATGATGTATTATTGTTTGATTACTTACTTGTCTATAACTAATGAACCGATTTTCAAAAACTCGTAAAACCACAATCAACATCTTAAAATACAATTTAGCCTTTAGGCAATCAAATAAAACAATGTGTTTGAAAATTGGTTCATTGGTTATGGACATGTAAGCAATCAAACAATAATACATCATTTTGGGACACCCGGTAGATGGTTAAAATTTTGGTTAAAATTGGCAGCTGTACGCTCAAAGTCCAAAATTTTGATGGATGCTTATAAACAAACGAGAAATAGGGTCAATAGATTAAACAAAGATTTAAAGCGCGACTATTTTACAAATAAGATTGCCCTTTCCCAAGGTGATCTTAAAAACACTTGGAAAACCATTAACATGGTTCTCAATAAGAAATCAAAAACGACTCAAATTCAGTCGCTTGATGTTGATGGTAAGCATGTTACCGATAATAATGCTGTTGCTCAGACAATGAATGATTTCTTTTGTGATATTGGCAAATCTCTCAGTGACAAAATTCCACAGAAAGCTAACCCCCTTGTTGAAGATAAGCTGGAAGTGAACCCTGAAAATTTACAGTTTAAATTACAAGCCTTTGATGTTCATAAGATAAAAAAGGTTTTTGGTAAATTCAAAACGTCCAAGGGTTTCGGTCCTGATGGCATTGCTAATCATTTCCTAAAGATCGCATTCTCTGTCATTGCAGAATCTCTCTGTGACATTTTCAACCTCTCAATTGCCACTGGAGTTTTTCCTGAAAATTGGAAAACTGCATGGGTTGCCCCAATCTTTAAAAGTGGAGATAAAAACAATTGTTCCAATTATAGACCGATTTCTGTGCTCCCATTTCTGGCAAGACTCTTTGAGAAATTGATTTACAACCAACTATATGATTATCTAGACAAAAATAAACTTCTGTATTCTGGCCAATCAGGTTTGCTTTCTGGCACTAATGACTGGCACATTAATATTGAGCGTGGAAAATTTACAGGAAATATTTTCATTGATTTGAAAAAGGCTTTTGATACTGTTGATCATGCCATACTTATTCAAAAGCTATCTAAGTACGGAATTCAGGGTCTTGAGCTTCCATTGATCAAATCATATCTCAGCAGTAGGCAGCAATTCACTAAGGTTAATGGAGTGGAATCTGACATCGGAAGCATCAGCTGTGGTGTTCCACAAGGCTCTTGTTTAGGTCCGCTTCTCTTCCTAATCTATATAAATGATCTGCCATTCGCCTTGAAAAACTGCAAAGTTACGATGTACGCCGACGATACTAGCATATCCTATTCCTGTAAGAGCATTGAGGATCTAACTGAAACGCTCAACAACGAATTGAAATGTTTGAAAGAATGGCTTCAGGGCAATAAATTGTCTTTGAATGTAATCAAGACTCAGGCAATGGTAATCGGATCTAGACCAAATCTTAAAAAGATTGGTGAAAACACTGTGGATTCTCCTGCATTCGTTATAGATGATTCCCCTGTAGAACTTGTCGACAGTATTAAGTATCTTGGTGTCCAAGTTGACCAGTACCTCGTGTGGGACGAGCAAATTAAATCTGTTCAAGCCAAAGTCTCCCGCTCGTTAGGTTTTTTAAAATATGCAAAGAAAGTTTTGCCAAAAACTGTACTTTGCAAATTATATAGAGGTATTGTAGAGCCACATTTTCGGTACTGCTGTTCTGTGTGGGGGAACTGTGCTGAGTTCCGACTGGTTAAGCTTCAAAAATTGCAGAATCGTGCCGCTAGAATTATTACAAATAGCAGCTACGATGCTCCTGCCGAAGCTTTGATTACAGAGTTAAAATGGCCAACTGTGAGGGATATGATCAGAAGTGAGACTGCAACAACTGTATATAAATCTGTTAATAGTCTCGCGCCTGATTATCTCTCGCATTTATTTGTTAGAAATTCTGATCGCAATATTATCAGCCTTAGAAATGCCGAAACTGACTTGCTAGTGCCATTCATGAAAACTAGTAATGGACAGAAAGCGTTCGCATTTCGTGGAGCAAAAATCTGGAATGATCTCAGCCGCGAGGCCAAGCAAGCTCCCTCTTTATCTTCTTTTAAGAGCAAGATAAAGGGTCGGTTGTAAATTTATTGTAAATAGTTGTAGATAAATTATTTATGATTGTAATTAGTTTCCTTTTCCCGTTATTAATTTTAGTAGATTTTTTAATTTGTAAAGTTTTTGGCACGGCCCCCTGAAAAATCAGTCATACTGACTGACGGGGCTACCGTGCATAAATAATTTTAAAATGAAAAAAAAAATGAAAAATGATAGATTACCTACATGTTGCTCAAATGTTAGCTTGCGGCTTATGACAACCCTTAAGAATTTTTTCAGTAATATTAGTACTAGCGGAACCGAAACAGAATCATTATTTTTATTTCCAAATGTTAGTAAATGACATTTGTCTTCATTGAGTGTCATATAGTTGTCAGAGAACCATTTGATAGCATGGGCGGGGCTGGGTTGGAAGACCATTGAAGAACTCATTGGTAATGAGTCTAAGATTAGGGTCTTCAAATCTCTGAATGAGTTGGCTCCACAATGCCTGTGTAACCTCTTCACCAAAAACTCACAATGCTCCTCCCGTAATCTGCACAATACAGAGACTGACTTGAGGTTACCAAAGAAAAAAATCAGCAAATGGGCAGAAATGTTTTTCTTTCCGGGGAGCTAAGCTGTGGAATAGCCTTCCAGCTGAGTCAAAGAAGGCATCCTCCCTTAGTAGTTTTAAAAGTTCTATTAAGGTTTAAGATTCTTTCATAGTAAATATCATATAATTTTTGAAAATAGGTTTTTAGTTTTATTGATTTATAGTGTAGGTAAAATTTATTTTATATTGTAATTAAAACTTTTTTAGTTGAGGGCCCCTTGAAAATCAGCCTTTGCTGAAGGGCAACTCTCCTCAAATGAAATGAAATGAAATGAAATGAAATGAAATGAAAGTTTGAAAAAGGAAAGTCCACGATACCAGCGTCGATCGTCGGATCCGAAGATGCTTGCGGTGACGAATGAATGAATTAATTTGAGGGCAGAAACACCGCTATACGACAAAAACAACAACAAATGTGTGAATTTATTTTTTTATCAATATTTCGTCCTGCCTTGCAGGACTTCTTCAGGCATTTGACGGTTATATGCAGAATTTAAATATTTACAGCGATTTGAAAAGGGGAGATTACACGTGATTGGTTAGATATGATGGCTACACATAGGTTACAATCGGTTAGGTTTACAAGGGTTATGTTATATGGTTATGATAATGATAATAACAATGATACTAATGATAATAATAGCGATAGTAATGATAATAATGATAACACTGATTATGTTAGTGCAATGTAAGAGAATAACTACGATAATAATGATTATGATGGTGATAATGAGTAAGGGTAGGTAAGATCAGAGAGTGAGTAGATTTGGTTACTATATAGTTGTGTTTGTTAGCTGTCTGTGGTTCTGTTTAGTCCGTTGGGTGCCAGAGTGTTCGCTAAGACAATGAAATAAATTTCTTTGGCTCGTCTCACACTCTCTCTGGTGTCATGTATCTTAAGTAGCGGTAGTAGTTGTAAGTCTTGTACGGAGTGATTGGGTTTACAGAAGTATTCTGCACTCTCAGATGTGTCGGAACGTTTGTTTATAACGTCTCGTCGGTGTTCGTTGAGCCTGTCTCTTATACGTCATTCCGTTTGTCCTATGTATTGGCAGGCAGTCTTTTTGTCGCGTAAGCATTGTTTGCATTGCAGTAGGTATATAACATTAGTGGAGTTGCAGTCGAGGCTTTGTTTTATGTTAAAGGTTTTGTTTTTATTTGTGAATTTACAATTTGTAATACAATTTGATATGATGTACAAAAAGAAAAAGTATTTTTTGAACTGTTGAGGCCTATTTGCTGCTCTTCCAGGGAGTCGTATTTCAATTTTAAATTCAGCTCTTGAAATGAGTTTTTAAATATCTTTTAAACTGCGGGAAAACTGGGAGTTCCCTGAATGGGATAGGGATGCTGCTCCATACAACAAGGGCAGATAATGTTTTCAATAGATCAGCGGGTTTGTTTACATTTGTAAGATTAACCAATCACACCACGTATTCTAACAACACGTGTTTCACCGTGATTTTTCGGAAAGGCCGTTCTGTAAAGTCATTTTATAAAACGAGTGGAGATCCATCTAAGACGAATCTTTTATGTAAAAAGGCAGTTTATTATGCAGACATTAAAATGAAAATAGCCAGCCTTTCTTCCATTTAACGAGGAAGGATATTTCTAGCGAAATGCTCAGTAGACCCACTTTACCCCGTAGACCCACATTACCCTACCCCACCCTACCCTACCATACTGGCTGTATCAGAAAAAATTATCCCCTTTTGACAGGCCACGATAAATGGTACATTGCACAGATTTCGAAGATTTATGACTTATCTTTAGCTAAAATTGGCAATCAGATTCTAGGATTTTTTTAAATTCTCTACCGGTCTGTTTCTTTGCTTTGAGCGAGTTTCTTACATTTGTCATTCTCGAAAACAGTGAAAAAAAGTCAAGAAATTTTGATCGAATTCTCTAATGACTCGAATTGAATGGAGAAAGGGGGCATGTTTTGTGATGATTTGGGGATTTGGACTGTTTGGCTGTGTTTCTAAGCTGAGACTGTTCGGCTGCGGCATCGTGGTTGTTGGTTGTTTATATCAGTAGACATTCTATTCTTTATAAAGCTGCAAATGTGATTAAATTCAAAGCCGCTTCGCTTCCCTACCACATCTACTGTCAGAAGAAGTTTATTCGTTTTATTGACACTCGGTAATTTTCCAAAATTGATATTTGTCTTGTCTCACAGGCTAGAACATTCGAGAGTGGAAAGACAGGTCTCATACCAAGCCAAATGCTCGAAGAGAGGTGCGTACAATTTAAGTATCAGTTTTGGGGTGGCTTCTGCCGTTTTTCTCTTACCCAAGGCAAAGGATGGTTATGTCTCGTTCAATTCCTACCCTGATCACCCCCCCCCCCGGGCAGCCCGTGGTTTGTTCAAAAATCCCTTGCTCAAATGCTCGGGGCCGGGGAAAAATTGATGGTCAAATGCCCGGGGGCCGGGCACTGAAAAAGTGCTGTATTCCCAGTCACTGTATAAGCAAAAGCTCTTGTTCTTGCCAAATGCTACTCAAGTGCCCGGGGGCCGAGGAAAAATGTACGGTCAAATGCCCGGGGGCCGGGAAAATTTGTTGTGCAAATGCCCAGGAATGTTCCAGGTGGGGATGGTTAGGGTAGGAATTGAGCAAGACATTATGGTAAAGTTTTCCGCGTATGGTGCACCATTGAAAAGGTTACTTGCGAGGCACAGATTTTGTCTCTTTTGACTCACAGATTGCAAAATACTCGGTTGAGTCGATATTATAGACGTATATTTCTTGTCTCCCGTGTCGGGTTGTAATTTTTCCATTGTTCTTGCATGATAGTGAGTTTCATGGATCATACCGTTAGGGTTGTTTTTGGGAAGAGCTCGGATTGATATGAAGTTTGGCAACAATGGAAAACCACAATCGTTGAAAGAAGTCATACGTCAGAAGGTGTATGACATTTAAAGGTAATGAATCCATACAAGTTGGTTGCTTTGCAACATTGGGCTCAAATCTCTACAAATGTCAGTGTAAAATTGTATTACAGGGTTCTTTGACCTATATGCCCTGGAAGGAACTTGGGATTTTTGCTGTAAATCTGCCGTGGAGACCTATTGATATCTTTGTTTGTTTCAAATGTTGGCATTTATTACATTTGAGGCTGTGAAGTCATTAAAACTTTCTTCTTCTTACTGGCTTTTCCGTCTTATTCAAGAAATTAGCCTTGCCACTATTTTCTTCAATTCCTTTCGCTCATAATCGTTCTCAGTTAGTTCATCCACTGTTTTATTTATTGGCTTCAGTTCTTTATTTATTTGTCTGATCCATGTCTGTTTTGGTCTTCCCCGATTACCCTTCGCTTTTTTCAAACGTTCTCTGAAAGCTAATTTTGCTGGTGTTCTTTCTGGCAACCTTAACATGTGCCCAAGCCAGTTTAATCGCCGTTTCTTTATTTCGGTTGTGATGGTTGTCTGATGTGATCTTTTATACATTTCTTATTTTATCCATTAATTTGATGTTTAGTATCCTACGTAGCAGTTTTCTTTGGAAGATATGATAATAATAATAATAATAATAATAATAATAATAATAATAATAATAATAATAATAATAATATATCAATACTTATACAGGTTTACTTGGTCAACTCAGAACAGCTGCTATAAATCAAGGACCTGTGTCTAACGAAAAGTAGTAAAAACTATTATTTACAATATAAGGTTTCTTCAAAGCTAAAAATTAAAATCAAAGTCATTGCACCCGTTCCTGAATCTCACAACTGAGTTTTCATTTTTTTGTTCAGGTGGCAATCTGTTGTATACCTGTACACCTTGATACTCGGGGGGGTAACTTAATAGGTTTGAGGTACGGGGACGTGCCATTATTTAGGGGTACCTTTTTTCTGAAAAGTGCGGAATTATGGGTATCATTTTCAGAAGTATGTGCGGAATTATGGGTATCATTTTCAGAAGTATGTGCGGAATTATGGGTACCATTTGAAGAAACATGCAGACTTTTGGGTATCATTCTGAAGAAATATTGCAGAATTATTAGGAGGCAAGTTTAGCGCCTGGGGGTGGAAGCCCTGAAGGTGCCTAAAGCCAAGGATGGGTATGTGTGAACCCCAGTTGGTCTGATTTCTACCCCCTCCCAGTTTTGGGTATCCTTTTCACATAATTCAATAATGTACCAGTTTTGGGTATGGTTTCTTCAATCCACCCAGTTTTGGACATGTTTTTCATTCAAACAAGATATAACCAAGGTGTACAAGAAAAATTCACCTGGGTAAAGATACGTTTGTTAGCTATGCTGTGTGTGTATGTACATGTACCAAGCCAGGTACTAAAGCTATTTTAGACTATTTTTCGAGCCATTACATAAAAGTACATCATACAAGTCTTCATACCACCAAACAGCGCTAGACTATATCATGTTCATGTATAAAAAAGGTAGGCAATTAACTAACTTGGCCTTGCCCTTTATGAGCTTTTATGTGTGCTAGCACTATCATCATCATTCAGGCACTTCTCATACAGAACATGCATTAATCTGTTTGTTTGTCAGGTGGTGGAGATTAGAACGGCTAGTAGTCGTTCTAAATAAATCTAATCTTACCTGCCAGTTGATTGTGTCACATTGCTCTCCTTTCTTCTCTTCATCTCATCATATTATCAACTTTCATATTATTTGCATTAGGCCATCATGGCAATGTGTTGTTGTTGTTCTATGATAAAACAACAACAGCAACAACACAGGAACATGATGGCCTTTAACAAATACAAAATGAAAATTGAGCTGAGTGAGAGAAGAGATGTGAACAATGTGACACAATTAACTGGCAGGTAAGATAGAATTTTATTAAATTTAGAACTAGGAGTGCCAGTGGCATGATTTCACATCCTATTTTGAAATTATTTTCATTTATTGCTCATCATTTGATCATTGTCCCCATTTCATTGATTGAACTGGACTGGACCATAAATAAGGCCTGTGATGTGAATCATTTTTTATCAACATTCAAAAATTCAACTTCACTACTACTTCACTTATGACTTGAGTTTAACATCAAACGGTTTGCTGTAGCTCAATAATATCTCAAAACTAATTCAAACATTTTTGCAAAATACTGTCCGACACTTAACCTGTACCCTGTATATACAGTAGCTTAACCATTTTACCTCTGCATGCAGACCGCAGACCCCGTCTCTCCACTAGATGTGCAGGACCTGATACTGAGCTATACTGAGTGATCTAAATTAAAAACTTTCAAAGCATACTCTTTCTTATGGCTTAAGAATTCTTTTTAGAATGGAAAGAATTTTTTCAAAATTCTGAAGAAGTCTTGAATCCTTTTATTGACGATGCGCAAAGGCCTGTATTGTAAGGCAATGGTATGCGCACCATCATCGATTTTAAGTGCAGAAAAAGCCAGGGGAGGTCAGTTTGAGAGAGATATTTGTTTGTTTGCCTTTTTGTGGTTTATAAAAGACACTGGTTTGAAAGTTCCAGTTTTGGGTATGGTTATTTCAATATAATCTGCAGTTTTGGGTATCACTTTTGTCATAAGCCATCCAGTTTTTGGGTAATGTTTTGTTTGCACCTTCGCACATACACGTCCTTGACTTTAGGCACCTCCACCCCCGGGTTTAACAGGGTTTCAGTCAGAACTGAAAACTCTTTGGACTAAGAGAAATGTTGCCCTTAAAACATGTACTTAGATTTTACCGTACCCTCTTTACCACATTAACTATCATATAGGTGAAAGTGAAGTTGCGGTTTTTTGCATTGTTCTTTGCCTTGCGGAATTATGGGCCAAGTTTTCATCATTTTGCGGAATTATGGGCCATGTTTTCATCAGGTTTGCGGAATTATGGGTCACATTTTTTCAGATATGTGCGGAATTATGGGTCCAAATTCTGAACCAAAATGGCACGTCCCCGTCCAAAACTAGGCTCAGTTACCCCCCCGAGCCTTGATAACTAAATGTTTTTCGGGCGGTTTCTGTCCTTATGCGAGGCACCACGAGATTTGACTTATTAACCCTAGTGTCCTTTTGGTGATCCAATCTTTTAAAGTGATTCTCTGATATCTTTGGTGCAAGGCCGTTCAGGCACTTAAATACTTCAATAGCACAACGTTTATTTCTTGCATGATTTATCGATGGAAAGTTAATTGTGCCATTTTGTCCATTTATGATCCTCATTGCACGATCTTGAAGTTTTTCAAGCTTTGATTTGTGTGAGTCTGAAATTCCAATGCTTATGTTGCTGCAGTATAGGAATATGGGCAAGATCATTACTTTATATATGGTTTCAGCGGTTGTAGGGCTCACATTCATGCGCACTCTCGCAAGCAACTTGATCCTTGAAGATACTTTTTTGTACATTTTTTCAAATTGGCTCAATAGATTTAGGTTTTTATCAAGTGTTATCCCAAGGTATTCGTATCTATCTGATTCGACAATCTTTTGCCCGGTCATATTAATCTCTATTGTATCGGCCCCTGCTAATTTCTGATGGCTTCCGAAGAGCACAAATTCTGTTTTCGACTATCGAGACTTTCTTCCAATTTCTTGGTTAAGGTCCAGATCTCGCAATTGTAAAGCAGCATTGGATATATAAATGTATTAAGCGTTCTTATTTTTAGTTTTATAGATGTCCGTCTGTTACAGAGAATTCTTTCATATTTGTTGAAGGCATCAGTCGATAGTCCTTTCCTTCGTTTTATCAGTTCAGTTCACTTCAGTTCATATATTTTAAATTCACAACATAAAATTTATAAATTACTCTACTAACAGATAACTAAACTACAAGGAAATAAGATATTACAGAAATTAATACATTGATACGGAAAATTAATACAATAAACAACAGAGAAATGAGATAAATTGTATGGAGTGAATTACTTAACCCTAATCCACATTACCTAACCCTCAAGGTTTTATTTGCCACGTTTTTAAACGACATTTGCTATGTCCCCTAGCCTCCCTGACTTTTACTAATTATCTATTAGCCACATTTTGGTGGAAAATGTTTGAACAATAGGACTCGCAGGTCACGTGACATGCCCATATTTGGAAGGAGGTAGCAGGAAGATCATTGTTTTCAATGATTTCAATGGAATTATTTGATTGAATTATGATGTATTACACATCAAATGAACCAGCAAACAAAGGGCTTCAATTTGATACCGGAATTTCTTGAATTTGATGATGTCAGCATTTTTTGATAATGACGTCATTTTGGTCGCCATTTTGGACTAATTAGCAATTTTTTCAAGTTTTTTCGAACTTGTTCAATGAAAAACACTCTGATGATACATTTGTTATAGATAATCACCTTTTTGCAGGTTCTTTTGGTCTCTTTTTGCATAAAATAAGTTAATCGCACAAATGACTTCATAAGAATCGGCAAATTTCTGCCAAAATATCACTCCAAAATCTTTATATTCAATAAAATAATATTTCATCACCACATATGTTGACAAACTAAACCAAAAACTACATAAAGTTCATGCAAAATCTTCATTAAACTTGAATTCAACTTGGAAGCCTGATTTTCACAGATTTTCAGCTTTGCGACGTCACTGCGACGTCGCAAGGTGTGGCAGCCACACCCAAATTACGCTACGAGCTACAAATTACCTGTTCTATAACTGTGCCAAGTTGTGTTGAATTCGTAAGAGTCTATGGCAGTTTTCAGAGGGGGGGGGGGGGGTGGAAAGAACCCTCCCGCATAAATGGTAGCTCGAAAAAAGCCCATATGGATTAGGGTTAAAGGAGGAGCTCTCTCAATAGGTAAACTAATCGAGGAGAGAGCCCCCTATCCTATGATAACTTTAAATGATTATGGTTGCATTTAAATAATTCAAGAAATATACCAAACTCGAAACGAGAAAAAATGCAACCAAAATGGCTGCATTACATCCTATTAACAACTGAAATTGATAACTGAACTTTTTTTTATTAGAAAAATTGAAGTATGATGTACGTAGTATTACTCAGTCGTAATAAATGAACCAAGTAAATTTGCTCTCGTGACAACACGTGCATGCCTTGAGAGTTCATCTTGAAAAAAATGTCTTTTTCGGTGTCTTCTATGTCTTTTTCGGTGTCTAAAATACTTCCTAGATATTTTATGGTCTTCTATTCTGATCGCAATATTATCAACCTTAGAAATGCATAAACTGACTTGCTAGTGCCATTAATGAAAACTAGTAATGGGCAGAAAGCGTTCGCATTTCGTGGAGCGAAAATCTGGAATGATCTCAGCCGCGAAGCCAAGCAAGCTCCTTCTTTCTCTTCTTTTAAGAACAAGATAAAGGGTCGATTGTAATTTTATTGTAAATAGTTGTAGATAAGTTATTTATGATTGTAACTAGCTGTTAATGCAGTTAAGTAAGTGCTGCTCATAGCGTTCGTCAAAATAACATTCCGCATATTGTTAAAAGAATAAATGTCAGAGTGGGCGTTTTGGAGCATGTGTTTGAAACCAAGGTAAACTGCAGCTGTTTTAAGTACAACAATTAAAACAACTACGAGAACTGTTTGTAAATTTCAAGACTGCATTACAGGACTATAATACTAGCTAAAACGTAATTTGATATTAATCTCAATTCAAGTCTTCAATTGCAATTTTAAGACTCAGTTAATCAATGTCAGTTCATTTTGTACATTCTTGGACTGCAAGGCTATCTTTTCCCCAGGTGGTACCTCAAATAGTATATGATGTTCTCATTTGGCCATATATCAACACTGGCATTTTGAAGTAAAAATAGTTTATGATGCTTTAGAAGTAATACAGTAGCTTTGATCATTCCTTCGTAATTAGCTCAGAATGTCAATTATCTGCTTCCATCTGCATTAATCAGCCTCTTCAATAATATTCAAACAACTTGATACATGATGGCAATTCACAAAGTGTTCCCTTTTCAATTCTGTGTCAAATAACAGGTTTTGTATTATGCCTCAAATGAAAACAACTCTTGAGGGTATATGATGCACAACAGTTGGCCATAACAATTCTTCAAAAGTACATCTGGTAACAGTTTGTATCAACGTTAAAATGTCACAAGGTGTGAAGAATGGTCACAGAAGCAATGATGATCCAATGCTCTTTGGTCTTTGTAAGAATGTGCATCCAGCAATTATCTTATGCTGTGTTGGTTGGTCTTTGGATGTCATTGGTTAAAGAAGCAAATACTGATCCAATGCTGTGCAAACAGTTACCGGAATATGAACTGTTAATATGTTGCTAATCCAATGCTGTGTTAATCTTTACATGAGCTGTCACAAATTAATAAGTTACCTTTCATTTCTGCAACAAAATGTACATGAGATATTAAGCTTTTGTGTATCCATATATATGTGCATGGTCACATGGCAACATTAAAGGGGCCTTTGCAACGAGCATGGTTTGTGAATACACCATTTGTGGTCTTTTCGTTGCTGCCATTTTTACAGTCTACAAAAATGACCACCAATAAAAAGATGGCACATGCAAGGTATGGTGGTTGAAAAGGCCGATTTAGGTACCTAAGTAGATAACAGAAATATACTGACAAAAAATTTGTGCTAAAGGAGGGGAACAATTAATCAAGAAGCCAATCAAAACTCTTTCAGGTGCAAAGAATCATGGTTGAAAGATCCTTTCGATTATCTTTTTGTGCAATCCTCTCTTGTGATTTTCTATGCAATGGGAAATTATCTCTTCTGTTCTGAAACAATTCATGGCATATTTATGCACCAGATGTTTGCAGTTTTCAAAGCAAAAAGAAAACTACTGTTCTAAAGTGCAACAATAATCTACTAAAAGATGAATTCTTACCTATTCTAATCAAATACATAAAACCCTGAGTTAGGATTGTCAATAATAGATACCATGTACCCATCTAGTAAGAAAATTGCATGGTTGTTATCTGTGAAAACGTTTTCAAGTGCTGTATGCAAAGGAATGAATGGTGAATCATTATCATCTTGTGTATTACTAAAGAAAGAGCCTTGACAAATATTTCCAAAAGTAATTGAGCATCCTGAATGATCAGATTCATTTAATTTGCTGTTTGTTTCAGTTGGTTTTGAATGGTTTCGAAGTAGTAGCTTTTGTTGCCACAATAAAGGCAATTCACTGTTTATCAACACAATGGGTGATTTATTTTTCTTTCCACAATGGGAAAGACACTGTCGTTGGATACCTCGGTGGGCATTTCTGATATATTTGCTTTTGTTGCTACAAGTGGAAATACCAAAATGGGTTTATACTTTTCATTTGTTGCCACAAAGGGCAGTTCATTGCTGTTTATTTGTGAAAGCGTAAGAAACGCGCTTAGGCCTTCGTTGATGAAATCTTCCTGCTACTTCGGGAGCCTATCCGCTGCAGAACAATAAACTGTCAACACAGCAGAGAGGATAAAAAGAAATCCTCTCATATTTACTATGAAATGAGATTTTAAAAAATGATTTGATACGTACCGGAGTCAGTGCAAATCCCCTTCTTCTTCTCGCAATGAACGTGAGCCAACTTCTTGGGCAGTCAGCAAAGCAAGCAGGATGCCAGAAATTCTGTTGTTGTTGTTGTTTGTTTTTGCATCCATACGTGGAGATCGACACAGGAATTTCAATCAACCCGTCTAAATGGCTGATACGCGCATGCGCTTAAGCAGCAATTAGTTTCCTTTTCCCGTCATTAATTTTAGTAGATTTTTAATTTGTAAAGTTTTTGGCACGGCCCCCTGAAAATCAGTCATACTGACTGACGGGGCTAAGGTGCATAAATAATTTTAAAATGGAAAAAAATAGCCAGATAGATATATAGCCAGATAATCCACGATGGGCAATTTGTGGCATCTATATGGCCACTTCGCCGGAGCTTCGCGCTGGCTCGCTGCAAAAAGTTGCTATATATATATATATAATTCATTTACAAGGATATCCCTTCAGTAATAAATAACAAATATAAACTTACAGATCTGAAACTAGAAGAAATATAAACATAATACATAATAAAACCTGATCTTCCAGGGAGTCGTTCTTGAGGGGGCTTGAATTAATTATCAAGGCTCATCAAATGCCTTTTCAAATGTGTTTTAAACAGGCGAAGCGATGACAGTTCTCTGATATTAATTGGAATATCATTCCAAGCCTTAATGCCAGAGTAACGACATCCTTTCTTTGTAAATTCAAGGTTTAGCCTGGGAATATGGAGATCTCTATCATTGCTCGTATTATAATTTGATATAGAGTTGCCAGTTGAGAGTTACCATTGGTTGACATTTACAAATTTTACTTGTCGCAAGAATTTGATCTTTGAATGTAAATAGAGCATATCCTGAGCCATTGTTTCGGAAAATTCACAGCTGTTTATATATACCATGACTACGAAACTCTAAGTCACCAATAGGGTCCCTATTTTTACTTCGCATGTTTTCTTCATAGCCGCCGCACACAGATTACTCCAGCACACAGATCGTCGAGAAGTAAGTCTATTTTCAGACTAGAATCTTTTACTCGTATTGCGGCAATAACGATGTATTAAGTCGCATGCCACAGACAGTCAGACTTCAACGACGTCTTCGAGTTAATCCAATCTGCCCCTTTACCATATGACCAAAAAGAACTCTAGTCGAAATTTTGAACTAGAATTATGTCAGGAATCAAATAATATTGAATGTGATGAAAAGCAAAGTTCTGTAAAAGTTCTGTAAAAATATGACATAAAATGTTGAGGCTAGTTCTCTTAACTGGTTACGTAACTTATATTTGAATTTATGCGGCATTAGAATTCGCGCAGGTCCTTGGTCTCATGAAATTTAAACTGAGCGAAAAATGATCTGCTCTATAAGCTTTCTGCAGCGAGATTTGCTGCAAGAGTGAAGGAGGAGACAATAAAGCAAATTATTGAATGGAAATATTTCAAACATTCAAAAGAGAGTCTTGTTCGATTTCTTCCTTCTCTAATGTGATAGATCTTGATATATAGTTTGGCTCCATTTAGATTTACAATACAAACTCCTTCTTCATTTTAAGAAGTTCTAAACAATTTCTGAAATTGCTCCTTTTAGCGTAACCCTGTCTATCTCGTACGAAAATACATGCCTAAATGAATATTTTATGAATTCTTGTATTTTTACAAATATAGTGTTTTTATGAGTAAAGACCACTGTTGTACTTTGTTGTCCATTTACGTTATTTCAATAGATTATTAAACGGATTATGAACGGTGATGTTTTCTGTGTTCAGAAAAATAGTGGAAGCTGTGGAAACAGCATTCAAGGGCCGCAAAGGATGCTAGTCAATCGGATACTAGTCTCCTTAAGGTTAATAAGAGCAAAATTGTATAGCGCACTCTCGCCAGGTCTTCATCTTCAGAATTCGCTGATTTCAGGACTTCTTTAAAGTGAAAAAGCTCAAAATTTCTGCACTCTGTTCTGATCTTGACAGCATATGAGTCAAATCTTTCAATAGGGCACAGGGAAACCCGCAAATCTTCCAATTTCACGCTTATAAGCCAATGATATCGTCGTATTCCGATCACATGACTGAAAATAAGGCTTTGGAGATAACTTTTCGAGTACCTTCACGAAAATAAAAATGGATATTTGAGTAATAAAGATACAGAGCTGGTTTTACCATGAATCGATTCGAGAGGCCCCACTCCACATTTGTTTTTCTGCATTTGGTTAAAATCTCGTCAGGGATCGGCGTTGAAAGCTATGAAAGCGTGAAATTTTGAAAGATATATCTTATTTCTAGCGTTCCCGAAGAACTCTTGAACATAGGCCAATTTTCGAAGGAAAGAAATTCGATGTAACGCCGATCCCTGACAAGATTTTAACCAAATGCAGAAAAACAAATCTGGAGTGGGGCCTCTCGAATCGATTCGTGGTAAAACCAGCTCTGTATCTTTATTACTCGAATATCCATTTTTATTTTCGTGAAGGTACTCGAAAATTTATCTCGAAAGCCTTATTTTCAGTCATGTGATCGGAATACGACGATATCATTGGCTTATAAGCGTGAAATTGGAAGATTTGCGGGTTTCCTTGTGCCCTATTGAAAGATTTGACTCATTTGCTGATCTTGACAAGTTGCCAGCCAATCAAAGAACAACTCTTTCACGGTTCACATTTTTGTATTTCCAGTTATTAGATGTGGTGGATCGAGGAGTAAAAAGAGAAAGATGATGTATACAGCAAAAAAGAATGCAGGTACAATGCTTGACGTAATGTATGCTGATGCTAAAGCAAAGTGTATTGCAATGCACATAGTTGTAATGTGATGTACCGGATTTTCCATGAATGTATCACTGTTTCATAATCCAGTGTAGAGATGCCAATGCTAACATAGCCTTTGTGATATTATCTACTTGTTTGCAATGTGTCTTAGTGCTAGAAAAACATCTATCAGGCAGCAAAATGTGAACTGGAAAAATACTATTTCCGTCTTGCACAATGACTTCATCTTTATTTTCGTTTGGTTTTCGAAAATTTCTCACGAAAGATTGTGTTTATAGTCATGTAAATTTCCTTAAAAATCATCAAGCAAGCTCCTGCTGAATGGGGTAAAATTTCCTTCAAGGATGTTTTATCAAAGTTGTTCTGAAAGGAGCATTCATGTCACTCTCCGGCATTTCCTGCTATTACTGAAGAGTGGATGAACTGTTTTGGAACAGCTGCAATCCCATTTTTACAAGTGTCTCGTATTCCGTTAGTCAAACGCAGTATCTTTGCCTTGAAAACTGGGTTCATAGCTCTACCTTCTGAAAGGGTTTTGTCTGGCATTCTCCACTCTTTACAGTATTTAAGTGTTTGATTATAGGAGAAAGACGGCATCACTTGCATCGTCAAATATCATCAGATATTTTATACAGTGAAAAGTGTCTGGCAAAGACACTTTGTTATACACTTACCTCACATAAGTATTGCACCACCTAACACAAAATGGCGCCCAAAAGTGTCTTTTAGCCCAACCAACAAAATTTGCATAACAAAAACATCAGCATTTAAAGGTTTCTCTACCGGGTGTTTTGGTGCGAAAGGAATTGTTAATTCGTTTGCTCTTCATTCATAAATAAAATGAAACGTTATTTTGTTGGTTTCTTTGATAAATTAGCAAAAACATCCGGACAAGATTTTGGCAGTATAGCTGGAGGAGTAGGCCAAAACAAAATGAGAAATGGATAGATATCTGGGGGCAAAGAAAACAAAGTTTAGTGTTTTCAAATTAGGATTCTGCAAACTTCATCCTCATGATAAACTTTTTCCACTTTGAATGTGATAAAAGAAGAAATTTCAAATAAATAACAAGGCCGTCATTCAATGTAGCTGAACTTGAACTCTAAGAAGGAGTCACGTTAAAAAAACATGCTCCAGTCACTTGTTAAATTTCAAAATTATCTTCAAACTAAATTAAACCGTAGCGATTTTGTTAAGCACATCAAAATCCATATATTTAAGTGTCAACCACCTACCTAAAGTCTCCCAGGAAGCAAAATTAATGTTAATGTGATAAAAGTGATATCAAGGATATTCTTACCTTAGAATTGTTTCTTCCGTTTTCACTTTGTGTTTATCCTTCTTGCTTTCCTCACGGAAAACTTTTGTCATAGCGATAAAGTTTGTAGAATCCTAATTTGAAAACGCTAAAGTGTTGTTATGTTTGCCCCCAGATATCTATCCATTTCTCATTTTGTTTTGGCCTACTCCTCCAGCTACGCTCCCAAAATCTTGTGCAGTGTTGTCCGGAGGTTTTTGCTAATTTATCAAAGAAACCAACAAAATAACGTTTCATTTTACTTATGAATGAAAAGCACACGAATTAACAATTATTTTCCGGCCAAAACACCCGGTAGAGAAACCCTTAAATGCTGATGCTTTTGTTATGCAAATTTTGTTGGTTGGGCTAAAAGACACTTTTGGGCGCCATTTTGGGTAAGGTGGTGCAATACTTATGTGAGGTAAGTGTATATTCAGCACACGTTCAAGTTTTTGACTTTGTTTACCTTTACTGACGAGGAATATGTTGAAGAGAACCTGGCATTCCAAAATAGAATGAAATATTGCAAATTCTTTGCTTTTAGCAACCTCGTTCCCAGGGTGTTCTGACGTCATACGCTGGTCACGAAGCCGAATGAACACCCTGGTGCACTTGGCATCAATCTTGCCAATATATGGCAAGATGCGCCCCATTATGGATTTGCAGTTTGCTAGGCAACGATAATCGACAAAAAATGGTCGTTGCTCTAGCGCTAATTCTGAAGTATATAAATTGAGAAATCAAAAACAAACACTTTGAGGACTCTATTCTAGCCATTTAATCATTAATCCGGGGTTAGCAAGTGCATTTAGTAGGAAAACGAGCACAATCCATTTGGGTGGAAAAAGGGCCTAAGTTGAAATTTTCGAGAATTTTCCCCACAGCTTTGAAAATAGAATGGCTCGTTATTCGGCGAATTTTAGAGATAAATTGGAGATTAAAAGTGTTTTAGTGAAAGAATACAGTTTTCCGTCGAATTTTGACATGCTGCGGCCGTTTACTCCTCGCAAAACGGAGTTACGGCGTAAAATGGGGTTGGCCGAAATTATTCCCCATTTTTGGAGGGCGCGCGCTCCGCTTCTGGGGGCAATATTGAACCCCAAATTGCGTTACTAGACTCACAGACGAATGGTCTCTTGAAAACTTTTTTCCGTTTTGAAATCGGGCTTGTAACCATGGAGCATTGACTCCAAACATAACCTCGGGTCGGAAAATCGCAACATTTATTTTTCAACCCCCTGTTATGACGTCATAATGACCCCAAAATTTTCTGAAACTCCGAAATTCGGATGCGCCGTGGTCCATTACCCCTCTTAAACTCCTCACTTGCCCTATACACCCTATTGATTTTGTGAAATTACCGATTCAATAAAGGCAATTTTTGAATGGGAGCCAGTTATAATCTGATTTTGCTATCGTTTCCGAATAGCCAATCAAATTGCCGAACGGCCTCTTGTATCCCAGAGTAGAGGTAGAGCAACGAACTCACTCTGGGGACGAGATTGTGCTTTTAGGATTTGCATAACAAAAATATAATGTATTGCAATGGCTTCAATTCGCTCAGCCGAACATAACATTCGAATTCTCTCACTTTCAGTTCTGACAGAATGTGCGTTTTCTTTTCCTTTGGGATTTTGGGATTTTCCTTTGCCAAGTCTGCCAGCTCTACCGTTTTCAGAATGGGCATTCTTTTGGCAACTGAGATATTTTTCTCTGCGAATTCTACCGTTTTTCAGAAGACTTCACAGACTTGAGATGCATTGGTTTCCAGTCCCTGAAATGGCCGCATAACGGCTGAACTGTTTTGGGGTCGAAGGGCTAACGGTCAAATTTGACGCCATTTTGTTTCAGCTGTCCGTATACTTTCGTGACGGGAGTGTAGTTTGCACGATAAAGTTGCTACGGTCTAAATCTATTGTAGCTGTGGTCAAGATTTTATGCTGCGGTCGTAAATTTTGGTAGCTATGCGTTGCTAGGGGGCATATTCCTATCATGCATTGCGTGAAATGAGGTCCGCCATCTTTTCCGGAATCGTCTATCATGATTAAAAACCATTAATTTCGCATATCATTGGTGAAATCATATGCCTTTACCGATATTTGAAGCCATTTCATGAGCTTTGCATGCAAAAAGTACTAAATCATTAGGAATATGACGTCATAAAGATTGATGACGTCATAGCAATAAAAAACTGCTAATGTCAGCAAATATAGATAAATTATATATCAAATGAAAGCGCTTATCGAAACAAATCGAATGGTATATATATATATTGTTGAGATTTAGTAACAAACAAAGAAATTAGAACCATTTTAAAGAATTTTTTTGTGACCACTCTCCAAAGATGGGCATGTGATGGTCACGTGGACAAACAATAGGTATTGAAAAAGCCCCCCCCCCCCCAGTTAAAATAGGGTTAACTTGATAATTTTTCAACACAATATAAGATTATGCATCCCTATACCACCTAAAGATTGGTAAATTGCAGTATCCTTTCTTTGTATTTGCTCTACATCGAGGTACAGGGGAAGATGCTTAAAAAATTTTTGTACCAACAGATCTATCTTATATTTATAATCAATAAAACATGCCATTTTCTCGTAGCATTTGATCGACTCAACGTTCCTATTTATGAAGAAGTTGCTAAAATGCCGCCATTTGAAAGAAAGACCCTTATATTGATCGGTAAGTTCTCGGTAGATTCTATGTCAAGCCAGTTGCAAAGACGTGCAGAATGGGACACATTGTGTGCACAAGTCACTTGCAGAGGTACTGAATGGGACAGACAGAGCGGAAACCATGCGCGCATGCGCACTAATGTTTCCTAAATCGAAGGATGGAAGGCAAAAACTTAGACTGATTACGATTGAGTCCTAGTAATCGCTACCACCCACCCACCCTACTCGCTCATACTAGGACTCATGGCTTCCCAGCCAAATGGCTGGCCCTGTAAAGGATTTGCCTCGCTTTCAGAATTGACCAGTGCTAAATTGCGGAACAGCGCAGAGCAACAACAGCAACAACAGTTGCCCAGCAACCGCCATCGTGATTCTTCATCAAGTCGGGAAAGTCGGGAATACTCATTTTCAGGGAGTCATCTTGATAAAACAAAGGTAAGATAAAGTTCTTTTCGCGTCCTACATTTTGTTTAGGAATACATTAAATGGCAATAACACAGCTACGTTGATATCGTTCTGCTATGATCTAGTCAAAATGTTGGCATTTATAGTATATAGACATAGATAAAACCCAGGTCTCAGTAATGAGAAAATGTTTATAATATGGCCTACTCTTGTGGCAACTTTTATTCTTTCATGTGAAGTTTTCTTTTATTGCATATCTTTTTTATCCACAGATCAAAGTCCAGGCAAATAACAGAAACACAGCTGCATCTGTGAAACAAACAATCCTATAGTTTTGATCCATGATGGAGAAAGCAGAAAATTCATTATCTTCAAAATCTTACTGCAAACAACTCTCGTTTGCCTGAGCTGCAGGAACAAAGGCAGAGACTGTAACAACAAAATTTTTGCATTTTGATATGTGCAATCCAGGCTTTAGAATGTTTTTAATATGTACTTTATTTTATTGTGAAAGGAATCAACACTATCTGAATTTTAGAAGATTTTTTTTTTGCATATTGACCTGTGATGACACCTTGTCAACATATTTCTGCTATCATTTAACCAAATGATTTTCAATTTTGATTGACAAAAACTAAACTTTGTGGGTGTGTAGAGTGAAATAGCTGGGAATGAAATCAGTAATGCTGATTGTTGGAGTACAGTAGACTGAACTGTTAATTAAACATAGGTCAAGGAGGATGACAGTAGTTCCAACAGTTATGAATAGAGAACAGTTTGTCAGTTAAGTTTTCCTTTTCCATGAAAGTTATCAATACATTTTGCTGTACCCATTTTATCCTAAGCTCAACCTTTTGCAATTCTTGGCAGTCTTTTCTTTCATCAGATACTGCAGCAAATACTGCACATTAATTTTGCTATCTTATATCCTTTTTGATCCACAGCTTGATTTACACTGAAAAGGCTTGCTTTTACACTGAAAAGCATCACGATCCCAGGGAAAAAATTTGTAAAAATAGGTTAAAATATTTTGCAAAAGAACAAGATAACCTCAACACAAAATCCTGGAATGCTTTGGAATTAACTGTTCTCAAGTTCCATTGCATTGCCAAACTAAAGCTCCAATTATGTGTGATTTATGTGAAGTATCAACTCATGAAGTCAAGGTATTGTTTTAATTATCATAAAATGTCAACTTAGGATGCAGATGTAAACAAACAATTTTTGGAATTAGAGAGAACAAATCAGTGAAATTTGACCATGGATAGGGGTCATTAAACAAATTTAATTGAGCAAATGGCCGGCAAATGACAAGGAGATATTCTATGCATAATTTTTGAAATTCAACAGATTGTAGCAAATTGTTGTCCCCTGCCCGTGGATATGCAGCAAAAACTTAACTTGTGGCCTACCTGCATGTAGTAATGCATAAAGCGAAGTGGGCCTGCCTAGACATATTTTTTTATCTAACTGCTTTAATCACCAAAAGGTTAAGAAACTCCTGTGCACAGAAAATGCAAATCACGGAATTGTTTTGCTTAATGAAGGAAATCCTTGTCTATTTCTGATACATTTTTACTTTTTCCGGTATAATATTACTCGGAAGGCACTTGAATGATTCCTAAACATTGGATACCGGCTTCAAAACTTTGTTCTGAAAGGTTCACGAGTCGAGGGAACAGACATGAGTTGTTGTGGAACCTTTCAGAAACTTGTAACAAACTCTGGGTACTAAAGATCTGATAATTTTAAGAACTTTTAAGTACTTGCTCGACTTCCTAGGGGATTCCTAGTTTTCTATAAAAATTACATGCAGAGAACTAGAGAAGTTTTAAATCTAGAGTAAATGAAGATACCAAAACTGACATAGAGGGGCCATAGACCAAAGTTCCATTCTGAAAAGATTTTAGAAATGTACAGTTAATTGTTGACTTACTTGCTCGATGCTCGAGGCATCTTTGGATTTCTTCGCTGAGATTTGGGAGGTCTTCTCAAGTTTGAATATCAAATATTTCAACATAAAATTAATGTCCGGCCTGTTGTTGGCCAATTCTTCCTTTGTTGCCCGACCATTCATCCATACAACTCTTTAACAAACTGATGTCAGAACAGTCATTTTCTCATCCAGTTCAACATGATATCATCAACTCGTAAATACACATGTGGATGTTGAAAATTCCCAAGAAGCATTCACCTCCACTTGCTTTTTAAATTGCAGTAAAATCAGAACGAGAAATGACGAATACTGACGAAACTTGGCGCCACAACACCTAACAACGGTCCGATTTGAGGTCTGGGTTAGAAAGAGAAATGGCGCGAAGGTGCCGCTTTCAAAGAAGAGCCTTCGACCCTTCGCCCCTAAGCCCCGAAGAGCTTCGGCCTCGCAGCTTTGCGACGAGTTGCCGCCATCTTTCGGTTGTGTCAATCAGTGGTCCGGGAAATATCATTTCTAGCCTCTTTTTGGCAGCTACTGAAAATAAACCAATCATTGGCAAGAAAAAAATCATGTGACCACGAAAAGAGGTCATGTGACCAAAATGAAGCTCTGTGATTGGTAACACAACTTCTTGTGGTACTCGGCCTAAATAGGGCCAGCCATTTGGCTGGGAAGCCATGAGTCCTAGTATGAGCGAGTAGGGTGGGTGGGTGGTAGCGATTACTAGGACTCAATCGTAATCAGTCTAGCAAAAACTCACGCCGTCGAAATTCTGATCGAGCAATGAACATTAAATGATTTCGATCGTAAAATGCTTCTTTGCGGCAGTTTATAGAGGGAAGATATTGATTACACGATACACATCTTGTTCAGTTTTCTTTCGTCTTTCTGTTAAAGGTAAAAATTTATGTAAGCGGAATATTTTTCTTCCAAAATAGCTGAATGACATTGCAAGTGAAAGCTAAGAGTGGCAATTTCTAAAGTGTCGCCCCTATGAAAGTCCCAAACATAAGGCCGTTTCTTAACACAAGGGATTTTATGCTTTAATCTAAGAGTTAGGGATGCATCCACCATGTATCAAGAATTCTCTTGAATCCAAGGTTGTTCTTGCTCGCAACACTGAAAGAAAGTCGAGGTTTGATTAATTTCGAACATTTTCAACGTCCTCGAAATTTCACAAGTGTTGATTCACGGCATTTACCTTATTTGGTGGAAATTGCTTGAAATCACTTACCAATGAATGGATTCTTGTTAAAACCAGTTGCAAAATTTGTGTTTCTTCCAAATACAAGAGTTTTAGTCACAAATTGACCACTATTTGCGATGAATACCGGCAATATTTCAAATAAATCCAGAAGTCTTGCATAAAATGGGCTTCTTCCATGTTTCTAGTCGCTGGAGATGCTTCAAGTCGTCACTGAAACTCGACTGACGCGTAAAGCACTTGAGAATGATGCAAAAGATATACTCTGAGTATTTAAAAATCAAAGGCATGCCTTTCTAGAAAAGAATAAGCTGCTCCACAACTGCTTCTGGCCAAAACAATCCCAAAAAAGTTACTATAAGAATTTCGCAAGGAGAACACGCTATTTCTCTGACGCGACACTGTATTCGAATTTCGAATAACAGAGGGGCAAATATCAAGTTTCACAAAGGTTTCATCATAATTTTGAAAAATGCTTTTCAAAGAAGCCAAATAGACAAATATTTTCGCAATGAATCAAGCAAATAGCAGTTGAAATAACAGACAGAAGTCAAGATCAGAAGGGAAAGAATCTACTCAAAAGTTAGGAAACGTTTAAAAAAATCACGAAACTTTCTACCAATGATCATTCAAGTTTCCCGAAAAAATAGTGAAAGTCTGCCTTGCTGTACGACCTTTGATATTTTTCCGGCCAAACTAATATTTCTTTTGCACTTTAGGCACGATTTTGAACAAAATGTTTATGTTTTTAGCGTAAAATGGATAGCTTTCTCGCAGTTAAATTTTAGTAGGCTTTGGTACGCGCCCTTTTTTTGTAGAAACTTGCTTAGGCGGTCTGAAAAATATGCCTGAAACACGGGCGGTTATAATTAAAGAATGGAAAGCATTTGACAAATATTAATATAATAATCTTTTTCCTTGCCAAGACACCTCTGTAACATTTGTAGTCTTAACCATTTTAAGTTTTATTTCTCTGGGTACCAGAACCAAAAGAATTGAGAGGCAAAGAAAAGGAACAAAAATCCGAGCAACGAAGGATAGAGGGGAAAAGAGGGATAAGAACTCTTGACATGCTCTGAACAAATAAAAATCAATATTCCTGTTTTAGGGGCAGGATGAAAAGATGTCACAGACAACTTTCTGTCGTGTTTATTTATGATCACCTCATAGGAACGAGGAATTGTTTCAATTGTCCCAGAGCCTATCTCTCTCTTTCTTTCTCTCCTTTCCTCCACACATTCCGCCCCGTCGCTCGCCGTTGCTTGTGTCCCATCACTGAACAATCTTCAAGCATGCGATATTTCTATTGCTCATACCAAAACTGCAGCTGGGTAGATTTCAAATACTTTTTGAAGAAATTTGATATGTCAGTTTAGCGGCCTTTTTCTCCATTTTTACTGAAAACCGTTCTATATTCGTAGCAGAGTGTGATTTTTTCATAGGAAACTAAGAATATGGGCCAGTACTGTAAGCTTCTTAAAATTATCAGATTCTGAGTACTCAGAATTTCTGACGGCTTTCTTTAGAGGCTCCATAACACAATCCATAACTGTTCACTACATGTGCCCTCGTGAGTATTTCAAAACAAGGCTGTTTAAGCCTTTCTTAATACGAGTAATATGATATAGGAAACAAATGAAAGAAGAGTAAAAATATGTCAAGGATTACCTTCATCAAAATAAATAGTTTCTTAACTTATATTGTCCCAGTACTGGAGTTTCTTAATTTTTTGGCGCTCTAAGAGTTGAGTTTCTTATACTATTGGCAATTTCTTATGAAAAAAACGTGTATGGATGAAAATCAATTTCCCTCCTGATCTTGCATTTCGAAAATATTTGTCTATTTGGCTTCTTTGAAAAATATTTTTCAAAATTATGATGAAACCTTTGTGAAACTTGATATTTGCCCCTCTGTTATTCGAAATTCGAATACAGTGTCGCGTCAGAGAAATAGCGTGTTCTCCTTGGGAAATTCTTATAGTAACTTTTTTGGGATTGTTTTGGCCGGAAGAAGTTGTGGAGCAGCTTATTCTTTTCTAGAAAGGCATGCCTTTGATTTTTAAATACTCAGAGCATATCTTTTACATCATTCTCAAGTGCTTTACGCGTCAGTCGAGTTTCAGTGACGACTTGAAGCATCTCCAGCGACTAGAAACATGGAAGAAGCCCATTTTATGCAAGACTTCTGGATTATTTGAAATATTACCGGTATTCATCGCAAATAGTGGTCAATTTGTGACTAAAACTCTTGTATTTGGAGGATACACCATTTTTGCAACTGGTTTTAACAAGAATTCATTCATTGGTAAGTGATTCCAAGCAATTTCCACCAAATAAGGTCCCTGCCGTGAATCAACACTGTTGTGACATTTCGAGGACGTTGAAAATTTTCGAAATTAATCAAACCTCGACTTTCTTTCAGTGTTGCGAGCAAGAACAACCTTGGATTCAAGAGAACTCTTGATATATGGTGGATGCATCCCCGACTCTTAGATTAAAAGCATAAAATCCCTTATGTGTTAAGAAACGGCCTTATGTTTGGGACTGTCATAGTTTTCTCGCTTTTTAAAGTTATGTTCTGTTTAGGCCGAATACAATGTAGTATTGTATTGTGCTTTATATAAAATGAGAATGAAAGTAGTCGGATGCTTTGTGTATATCCGTTGGCAACTCATGTTACAAGCATAAATCATATACCATTCGAAAGATAATTGTTCACTGAGCTCATTTTTGCGTGTTGCCAACCTGGCAAATTAGTTTTAGGAAAATGCGAGATCTTTTGGAAAAAACAGTTTTTTGGCAAAATATAGTTGCAAATTTTTCTTTCGCATTTTTAATTTTCGATGCTGTCAATGAAATAGGTTTGCGAAAGCTCTACAGGGGCTGTTAACATGCTAATCTTATCAATTTTGTTGTCTTTGTGGGTTCCAAATCGCAAAAAAAGGAAGAAAATTTTTCTCTTAACGAAGCATTTTGACAACATTCATATAAATTTTTAACATATCATAACGTTAATGCAAGATCAAATGCTACCATTCATCCAAAGTTTCCTGTCTCCCCTTTTATGTGGTTTTCGGCAGGGCTATGGCACACAGCATGCACTTCTACGTCTAATAGAAACCTGTAACAAGTCGATGGACAACGGAGGCGTTGCAGGGGCTCTTTTGACAGACCTCTCCAAGGCCTTCGATTGTCTAGATCACGAATTACTAATCGCAAAATTGAATGCGTATGGTTTCAGTAGATCTGCCTTGCTGTTTTTGCATAGCTATCTCGAAAACAGGAAGCAGAGGGTAAAGGTGAATGGTTCGTTCAGTACGTGGACAAAAACCAATCAGGGTGTACCACAAGGTTCAGTCTTGGGGCCCCTTCTGTTTAACATCTATCTGAATGACTTGTTTCTGTTCTTGGAAGAGACCGAAGTCTGCAATTACGCGGACTATAAGACAATTTATGTATGTGGTCCTAATGTCGAGAATGTTATAGCAAAACTAGAGAATGCTGCCTTTAAGATAAGTGAATGGTGCCAAACAATCTTATGAAACTAAATGAAGATAAATGTCATTTGATGATTTTTGGTGGGAAGAGTAACGAAGTCTCTTTCAAAATAGGAGAAGCTAGTGTGAAACAAAGTAAGGAGGAGAAGCTTCTAGGGATAACGTTTGATCAAACATTAAGCTTTAAACAACATGTTAAAACTCTTTGCAAAAAAGCCAGCCAAAAACTTCATGCACTTGCAAGAATATCCTGCTACATGGACACGGAAAAGCTAAAGCAGGTAATGCAAGCATTTGTCTTGTCTCATTTTAGTTACTGCCCACTCGTGTGGATGTTTTATGACAGAACCTTGAGTCATAGAATAAATCATATCCACGAAAGAGCATTGCGTTTTGTGTACAAAGACCATTAAACAGATTTTGAGTCTCTTCTCGTGCAAAGCAATTTGGTATCCATCCACGTAAGGAATCTACAGTTGCTTATGACAGAAGTTTATAAAGCAAAGTCTGGTCTTAATCCACCTTTCATGAAGGATATTTTCAGTGAGCGCAATATTGGCTACAGTCTAAGACATGGTAACGACTCACAGCTTCCAAAAGTGCGCACGACGAGCTTTGGAATTGAGACTATATCCTTCCTTGGAAACAGACTTTGGTCCACTTTGCCAAATGCAGTGAAACAAGCAAGCACACTTCCTATCTTTAAAAACCTGATTAGATGTTGGAAGGGCGAGAACTGCAACTGTAGGCTATGCAAAACATACATTCCGCAGGTTGGGTATCTAACATGATATTCATAATTATGTCATTATGGTCAATCTAATGTTTTTAACGGTTGTGTAAATAGGACCATTTATTTCATTTTATTTCATTTTAATATGTTTGCTAAATAGTAGGCCTAAATTAGCAGTAATTTCGCTACCTAGTGTATTTCAAGCCTATTTAAAGAAAGAAATATTAATAATAATAATATTAATAAAACGTTTGCTAAATGTGTCACCTGTTCAGTTAAATAATCCAGTTACACGAAGTCACCATAGTCATCATCATCTTCTTCGTCAAAGCCATCAACGGTATCTTGGTCTGTGTTCTCACAGGTCTCGGCACAGCTGAGCTACACATCTCTGTACACTCTATAGATGGTGTAGAACCTTTACACGGACACCTTCTTGAGTTGCAATTTCCTTTGCATTTGCACTTTGTTGGCTGCAGAAGGTCTGGTGATATAGCTGGTTGATTGGAAGCAATAGGCAACCATTTTTCATTATCTTGAATCCAGCCATACTGGAGAGGATCACAGCGTACCATTGTAGCTAATGATGAACTCTTCCATTCAAAAGCCTTTAGTAGAGCTCTCTTAAGATGATGCCTAAATGCTGAAGGTGTAGGTGGAAGTTTCTCCCCCTCGGCCATTTTCTTTGTGAAAAGATACCACCTTGCATCTGTGACATTGATTTATTTCTGTAAACAAAACTTACAAAGCGTGCAATGTTTTCTGCATCTGTTTCGTTAAGATTCGGTGTGATGCCGAAGTTTTGCAAAGCTGCAATAAAGGATTCATCTTCCACTCGTTGTAATCCTATGAACCATGACAATTTTCCTTTGCCAGCAATGCGCCGAACAGTATCACATCCAGAAATTGCGTGAAGTGCCAATAATTCCTTTGATCGATCTGTCCCAAGAGCTGCATGCAATTTCCCTATGTGAAAGATCTTTGTTACTGTTTTCTTTCTTGTTTCGTAGCAAAGATCCTGAGCATAGTACAGGCATAACATAAGAACGTCTGTGTCTGGATAGACCATGACAATTTCTGCATTTACTTCTGCCGATTCTGCAAAATCAATTCCATGCCATAACAACATTGTATCTGCTTCATAGTGATTGAAAACAATGCAAGATTCATGTTGGACATCGTCACGATCTCTGACATACCTTAGCATGCTATCTGCAACTGTTTATAATTTGTTGTTGCATCTTGAGAAATGGGCAAGAAACTTTGCAGCCAAGTATGTTGTTAGCTCTCTCTTGGTTGCTTCATTAGACAGAAGCTCCTTGTACGAAATATCGCTGATGTTTGTGCTGTCTTCTACACGGTAGTACAAGGATCTGCATGTCTGATTTCTTCTTAAACGTGTCGCTTTCTTCAAAGAATTCGGGGAGTAAGAATCAAATACAAGTCGCACATCAGTGAATGGCTGTTCTTTTTATGTAATGCTGGACTTTCTGATTGAATAAGACTGCAAAATCACTTATGTTTTCACCTAACTTACTTTGACGAGAGACTGTACAAATGCCATCCCATCGAGTATTAGACATATTTCTGTACCTGGTTTTTCAATATCTCTAGGGGCATCACTTCTCTGATAAACCTCTTCATCGGACTCGCATAATTCAAGCAAGGCACTTGCAAGCTTATACTTATCATTGCCAGGAATGAGCTCATTGCTTATCATTAAGCTTTGCGGATACTCACATAACTCGTAGTTACCAATTATCTGCTTTCCGTCAATTTGTCGTGATGATCTGGAAACAATGAGAAAATTTGCAAAAAGGTTTCTTTCTAACTTGACATTCTTTTCAGGAGTGTTTTTCGTACCTTTCTTTGCAAAGGCGGGAGTGAATGTAGCAATCTTGTTTTTGAAACAGTTGCCCACAAAGGCGTTTTAGGATCTTTGACCAATCTCTAATTCTCAAATGCTTCCAAACTGGCTTTTCCTTTTGCAGTAACATTCACAATACCAAATTTCTCTTCAACAACCGCATTTTTCACCATATTTCTGAGGATCCCACAATCATCACTTGAAAAAGGATTCATGTGTTCTTCTTTTGTGCTTTTGATTCTCTTTACACGTTCTGCTTGTTTTGATATTTGGGAAGGGATGAGATTGTGCTGCTGTTTGGGAACATGGTGTCTTTCTTGAAGTTCACTGCAGAGCCGATTGATAATTGGTGCAGCAACGAAGAAACGATTTCTAGCATTTTCATTGTTTGCGATGCCCCTTAAACCTCCATGAACCTTTAGAACCTTGTTTTCTTGCTCGCCAGCGTGATCAACCTCAATTGCTGTGAAGGGCAGATCATTCTTTGTGACTGAGAGCTCTCCATCGGCCAGTGCTTGCCAAACAGGAGGGTCAGATTCTTGCAAGGCATATTGTGATGCAACGTAGTATGGCATCATTCGCATGTACTTTGTCCTGTTAGTAGAGTGGTAGTCAACAGCTAATTTTTCACAGGACTCTAAATGCAACTGCCAATCTTGTGATCTTGTAGCAAAAACGAATTCATGACCTCTTTCAACCATCTGAATGTATTTCATCAGAAATTTCACCATGTCATTTTCAAGCGCCCATCAATGAACGACTGAAGCTTTACAGAAAGATCAAGGTGGAAGTTTGTCAAGGGCTCCATTCTTTCTTTATTAGTAGGGTGCTCATCAATAATGCTTCTCAATTCTTGCTCTTCTTCGGGGTGTTCTTTGTAGAACTCTTGCATGAATAGCTGGTACAAAGCACAAATGGTATCTTCATGTGCTTGAAATGCCTGTTTAAGATGCCCACATGCTAAAATTGACCGAGTTGTTGTTGGCCCGTAGACTCCAGATTCTGTCCAGATGCTCTCAATACCTGAGCTGGTTATGTAGGTACCTATTCCTCTGAGATGAGCCATTAAAATGTGCAACTCTCCAAACCTTAGATTGAATCTCTCCTTCAAAGCTGGATTGCAGTTAAACCAACTGAACAGCTTCCTCATATAGGACCAAATCCAGAGTTATGGTTGTCTTTCTTTCTGGACCGCATACCTCTGTACTTATGCCTTGCATGATTTTCAGTGCGGTGTAAATTGTGCTCCATTCAGTAACCGGGTTCGGGATGATGGGAAGGACTCCATTGTTGGTCCGAAAAATGTGGCTTCTCACCAACTGATGAATGGAAGCCTGACCAAGGTGGAGTTGTGGCAAAAGTGCTCTCGTGTGACTTAGCAATTGCCAAGGCCTTTTCTTGATAATTAGAATAATTAGACCTTTTCTTACCGTTATTACATGCTTCTGGTTGTTATAACAGGAAAATTTACAAAGATATGGATAAGAAGATTTTTTAAATTCGTATTTTGATGTTGTTGTGAAGTAAAAAGTGCTGACATCAGCAATATCTCAATGTATGGCTAATAGCTCAAACATTATCATTAGTCATTGATAACCCTGCACAGATGAAATTACACCTCACAGAAGTACGTATAGTCATAGTATAGAACAAGAAATGGATATGAAAAACATTTATATCTAAAATCCACTATTTTTGCTGACGTTAGCAATTTTTGGCTACCATTTTTAAAAGTTGGCATTAAGTCAAAATGAGTTGTTTAGAAAAAGAGCTTTCAGATGCTGTATAGTTTATGCTTGTAAAGCCCCGGTCAAACGCATCCAACATTTCATCCAACATGCTGAAAACCAATGTTGGGTGAAATGTTGGATGCGTTTGACCACCCATGTTGGGTCATCCAACATTTGCAAACTGATGTTGGATGAAGTTTGATCGAGATCAAAAACAAATTTTGTTTTTAAATGTTGGATGCAAAGTTGGATGCGTTTGACCCCCTCATCCAACATTTCGTCCAACATGTCATGTTTGGGTATGCGCAAAGCGTTTTGTTTTTCGCGCATTTTTTAATTGATGCAAACACGTTGCTGCGCAGGCGATGTACGATCAAGGAAATGTTGGATGAAATGTTGGATGAATTGTTGGATGCGTTTGACCACCCCACCTCATAAACATCGGCAAGCTTTCATTTTTTGGGTGGAAATGTTGGATAAAATGTTGGATGCGTTTGACCAAGGCTTAACATGAGTTGCCAACGGATTTATATTTCTGAACACAACACATACTACTATAGGGGCGACACTTTAGAAATTGCCACTTCTAGCTTTCACTTGCAATGTCATTGAGCTATTTTGAAAGAAAAATATTCCGCTTACATAAATTTGTTTACCTTTAACAGAAAGACGAAAGGAAACTGAACAAGATGCGTACCATTTGATCAATATCTTCCCTCTATAAACTGCCGCAAGAAGCATTTTTCGATCGAAAACATTTAATGTTCATTGCTCGATCAGAATTTCGACGGCGTGAGTTTTTGCCTTCCATCCTTCGATTTAGGCAACATTAATGCGCATGCGCGCATCGTTTCCGCTCTGTCAATGGGACACATTATGCGCAATAAACAGTTGTAAATGATCCGTCAAGTCGTTTAGTATTAATAGTCTATTCCGTTTCTGAATGTGCCAAAAACCTTACTGCAGCTTGTCTTTGTTTGCTTAATTAGCCAATGGCTAGAACAAGCGCAGTAGGTAAAAATTGTTATCACCTTGCTATCCATCTCACAGACTGTATGACTATCGCACTGAACAGCGGTACTGTTTGCAAAATGTTCTCGTGGGCAAGGACGTTCATGAACTTATCTCGTTGTCCAACGCATTTATCAAGTGTGAACCACTTAGAGACATTTCGAGAACTGATAAGGTGTCTTTTCAACCAGCAAAATACCAATGTAGGAAATCCTACAATCTTGACCAAAATACTTGGGACAAGTCATGAAGTTGCACTACTTCGGTCTTTGATCACATGCCTCCCGCTCCCCCTGTTTCAATGTTGCTTGAATCAAACGCCATTCGACCTTGTCAACATTGAATTAGGGGGAAGGGAAATCAGAAGTTCCTGAACGTATGTTTCACCGCGATATTTTTGGAAACATCGCCAAAAGACTGAAGTTTGCCCATGTACAAGCTTTTTTTGGTCAGGATTGTATGTTTGCGTTTTTATTACTATGGGTGATGTATCTTTCGTTTAGGTGCTCCACGTGTTGGAAGAAGAACGTTGAAGAATTCTCTCCTTACGGACACTGAAATATTTGGATCAACTCTTCCACGTGAGTTTCTTTCGTAGCCTGACACCTCTCTATTCAATATCTGGTATGCTGATGGAAACCTAGGACTAAACGACAAGGGAGTCACTATTCTGACGTGCAATTACGGCAGTCAAAGTCTATTTTATTTTTCGGTTTGTGTTTTCCGAACATGCTTCGTAGCTTGTATTCCACGTGAGCTCAATATCAAGTGAATATCTACTGTTTTTCTTGTCCATTATAACATCTCACTACAGGGAACCAACCAACCCATGTAATACTATGAACAAACTATTGTGTAACTGTTATGGTGGCAACTGGTATCTGGATAAGGTAACAAATTTGTCAATATTGTTCACCATCCTTTATTTTCACTGCAGCTAATGTAATAATTCTGATGCATATAAAGAGATCTGATCTACTTCAAATGGGCTGGTTATTAGGCTACTGCTATCCCGATAAGCATAGGAATCATTCGTCGTACATAGCCGATTGCTCGTGGCCCATGGTCGAAACCGCCAAAGCCTCATTTTCACGGACCAATCAGATGGATAAAAAGCGAAGGAGACAAAAGAAACCCGTGAAGATTTTCCTAAATTTTACCTACTTTCATCAAACGCAACCAGGACAAAAAACTGCTTGAGATTTCCCGAATTTTTTTAAAGCAATCTACTCTCCAGATGCTTGGGAGTACAGGTTTGGATGCCGGTTAAAATATCTTCAGGATTGGCGGAGTTATTGCCTCTCCAATAGACAAAATTGGCGAAGGCTTGTCGAGACCTGTTTACGCCACTTCAAGTCAGGTGATATAGCCTCTTGATAAAACCTCTTTTGAATTTTATAAGTTATATCGCAACGAGCAAACTTTTGCCATGAATGTAAAAAGTAGTACAATACAGAAACTTCCCTAGAGTATTGCCACATGACTTGAAATGCGCGAACAAACCTTTGTAGACTTTTTCAGTTCACATAGAAACCGTAGGGGCATTGAATCTTCAATAAAAGAAAATTTAGCGAAAGACAATAGCAAGAACAATTGAAAACACAGATTGTGGCGTTTTCGGGTCGTTCTTACAACAATCACTATTGTTATTACTATTGTCTCCCGGCCATAATCTCTATTGTTCAAGGTTCAGTGCCTTGTCGGTTTGTTTGTGGCCATAACTCCACCAATCCTGGAGATATTTTAACCGGCATTCAAACTTTTACTCCCAAACATCTGGAGAGCAGATTGCTTTAAAAAAATTCGGGAAATCTCAAGCAGTTTTTTGTCCTGGTTGCGTTTTATGAAGGTAGGTAAAATTTAGGAAAATCTTCACGGGTTTCTTTTGTCTCCCTCGCTTTTTAGCCGTCTGATTGGTCCGTGAAAATGAGGCTTTGGCGGTTTCGACCATGGGCCACGAGCAATCGGCTATGTACGACGAATGATTCCTATGATATCCCGATAGAAACAAAATTGTGTATTAACTAGAATTTTGAAAGAAATCTTTTTTGAGATTTCTCGTTTATAGCATCCTTAGACTGTGTATAATATGGTATAATGTCGTGTTGGGTAATATTCAGTACCAATTCCAAGGAAACCACATTTTGTATACCCCATTCCAAACGAGATTATGCGTTGCCATGGTAACGATGCTCAAAACAGGGACAAAACATCTGATCTTGCCCCAAAATCCGGCTTCCCTGGGCCATCCCTTGGCTCTTCTTGTCCATTCCTTTTCCAGCCAAGGAGAGGCTGGGGCAAAAAAGAGGTCGCATTTTGCTTCGTCACAGTTTATGAAATTGGAAATTGAAAATCAATGAGGAAGAACGAAGTAGAAGCTCGGGATATTGCAACATTGTTAACAAGTTTGGATGGGAGAAAATCCACAGGTGAGGATCAAATACCCCCAAAACTAGTATCACTTGCTGCAAATGAGCTTACAATTCCATTTACCAATGCTATTATCTGTAGTATACGCAATTTTAGATTTCCAGAAAAAGCACCAAAAGCGGCGGTTTGCTCCTGTCAGTGTTCTAAATACTTTTTCAAAAATTTACGAAAAAGCCTTAAAACAACAGCTTATCTCACATCTAGATAAAACACTCTCTATTTTTATATCGGCTTACAGAAAAGCATACAGTACACAACATGTGTTGATAAATCTAGTGGAAGAATGGAGTGCAAAACTTGACAAAGATTTCGTCGAAGGAGCCATCTTCATGGATCTCTCAAAGGCCTTTGACTGTATTCCACATGATCTAATCATAGCAAAATTACATGCATACGGTTTTGATGAAAATGCGTTAGTTCTTATCTATTCCTATTTAAAACGTCGAAAACAATGTGCCCGGATAAATAATTCAAATAGTTCCTTAAAAAATGTTGTATCAGGAGTTCCACAGGGTTCTGTGCTTGGTCCAATCTTATTCAATTTCTTTATAAATGATACTCTTTCTGAATATAAAGCAGGCAACCCTTCATAATTATGCTGATGATAATACACTTTCATATTTTCCAAAACTATGCCCGAGCTCGTCAGAGTTTGGAGAACGAAAGCAGTGTTGCTTTAACTTGGCTAGAACAGAATGAAATGATTGCTAACCCTGAGAAATGTCATGCTTTGTTAGTAAGAACGGATCGGAAAGATACTAGTGGACAAAATGTAAGCTTTCAAGGTCATGAAATCAAATCAGAAGAAACTGTAAAACTTTTGGGAGCTACTCTGGATAACAAATTGAGCTTTGATAAGCACATATCAAATCTTTGAAAAAAGCTGCGACACAACTAAACGTTTTGAAAAGACTGAGATCATTTATTGGTTTTGAGCAGAAAAGGTACTTGTACAAAGCTTTGTTTACTCTAACTTTAATAATTGTCCGTTAGTTTGGTATTTTTCTTCCATGAAGTCGCTTCATAAAATTGAAAAGTTACAAGAGCGTGCACTAAGATTTCTTTACAAGGATCATAAGAGTTCATATGATGATTTGAGACAAAAGTCAGGAAAATGTACTATGCAAGTCTCGCGTCAAAGAACTCTTTGCATTGAAATTTACAAAGCATTGAATAATCTAAATCCACCATTCATGAAAAATTTCTTCAAGTTCAGATCTTCGCAATATTCTACCAGAACTCCTTATGACTTAAAACATATAAGACCAAATCAAGTAACTTTTGGTTCAAACAGTCTTGCGTCCGTTGGCCCTCAAATATGGCATGACCTACCAATCAAAATGAAATCCGCAGAAAACTTGAAAAGCTTTAAACTTTTGATAGAGCAATGGAATGGCCCAGAATGTAAATGTAGTGCCTGCAGTAGTTTTAATTTTATTCAACATTAAGTGTCTGATACATTTTAATTTCATTCGATTTATATTAGTTAACTTTGTATATATGGTATATATCGTTTAGCTATGTAGATATCGAATAATAATAAATGAACAAGAAAAAATGATTAGTTGGAAGCAAATGGAGGAGATTTATTGGGAATCAGCTCAGAGAAACATGAAGAAAAACTAGATTCTTAGGCAACGATTATGTTCAGTTCAGTGCAAACAAAGAACCTGAGTGTGCCTGAGACTTGATTGAGAAGTTTAGGCCATAATGGCCTAGATCTATAAAGTGGTTGAAAACTAAAGCTGATGACAAGTCTGACCCTTCACTAGAAGCAATTATTTATCAGGAGACGACAGAACTGATAACCATAGTTTTGAAAGGCTAAATTGTAATGATGTGGTGTGGCAAGAGAAGGATGCGAGGAGATGTGGGTTGTGTGTGGTATTTTCCATCATGATGCATGTTCAAACAAAGAAACAATGAATGACTGAAGATGGAAATAAATCTTCATTTAGAAAAATCTTCACGGGTTTCTTTTGTCTCCTTCGCTTTTTATCCGTCTGATTGGTCCGTGAAAATGAGGCTTTGGCGGTTTCGACCATGGGCCACGAGCAATCGGCTATGTACGACGAATGATGCCTAGGTTTCGGTTTTAGGCGCGTTTTAAAGGTTTCTTGAAGGGTCTTCCTGCAGGAATCCTTTATAATTACACAACGGAGTGGCCGATGTCGGTCAGGTAAATTTCAAAGCAGATTTGAACCTGTCTTCCATCAAATTAGATATTTGCCAATATCATCATCGTCATCGTCCAGCCGTGGCCTTTCAAACGGGGATTGTTTTTATTGACTCGCTCGGTACGGTACATCAAATCTTGTAGCACTTATGGCTGTAATTTATCGTTATGAAAAAGATGTTGAAGTACCCCTTTAAATTTCTACAATGTTTGCTTGCATAAGCGTACGGAAAATAAAAGCCAGCGTCTTCCCAAAATCAAGCTCATTGCTTACGAGAACATGTTTCTGGAGTTTAGGTACATCTCTTGCCTGAACTTGGCTGATTTTTGCAAAATTTCCAAATGTTGTTATTAAATTGCAGGTAAGATATCATGAAGAAGCATTTAAGAATACAGCTCCAAAATCCTTCACATTGTCATTTTCAGTCAATTATCGTGGTCTGTAGGCAGACCGGAAATAGCAGACAAGTGCAATGTGTTTTAAAAGTTATCTTTGTAACGTTGTGTGATTTCAATCAATAAATGCCTAGCTTACGAAGCCAAGGAAAAGAACTAAGAAAGGCCTAATAAGTTTGATGTCTTTGATGAATTTGGCTGAAGTCTCATGTTATGCTTCTGTGCATGCTGGTGCTGTCATTCATGAAGCAAACTATTGTTAGTCACAAATCCAGAAAGTCTGCTCGCTTGAATGGTTTCCGCCAGTTTTCGTATTACAAATAAAGCGAGAATTCGGAGTGAACTTTGACCGCGTTAACTGTATGTCAAAATAGCAAGTCGCGTACAATAGATCTTTTTGCAATTATAAATAGGAGTCTGGATCGACCGATATGTTTAGAAATTTGCAGGAGTCTTATGAATTTTCGAATGTGGACCACTGTGAGTGAAGTCCTAACACTGCTTAATGGAACCTTCGGGATATCATTTTTGTTTTTGTTTCAGACACAAGCAGACCTAGAAAATCTGGAGAGGAGAATGGCAAAGGATATTTCTTCATATCCAGATCTGAAATGCAACGAGAAATTGATGATGGAAAATTTGTTGAATGGGGAGAATATGAAGATCATCTATATGGCACGAAAATTGATTCTATTCGAAATGTTATGCGATCAGGCAAAATGTGTATTTTGGATTTAAATCCTACGGTGAGATTTTGAATTTGAAATACTTGCAGGACCAACATGAATTATTGGTAATTGTTATTCCCCACAGCGACAGCGTGGCCAAATATTGAACTTATTTAGGCCTGAAACGTTTTGACTTGAGTGTGTACGTTCGCAAGCTTTTCGCCTGATTTGACCGTTAAATTAGATATATGAAAAATCTTCATTGTCAAGCCAACAGAAGCTGGTTACCATGCGACTTTTGATTAATACTGTCATCATATGTGTGAAATACCTTGTTTTCATAAGCTCATATACTGTATCTTTGCAACGTACAATGTTTCTTTGCGTGTTTGAGGTACGTATTGTGCTTTTCTGTAGTGCAGTAGGTTTAAAACTTAAATACTATTCGTAAATGATATTTAACAAATGCTGCTTTTCCTATTTTAATTTTGGGCGAATCATTGTTTCATGCTGTATTGTGGTGGAACTAAAATACGTTCAACACAAAAAAGAAAACCCTGCAAGGAAGACCATTGGCGAACACTAAAGTAAAAAGAGAGGTTCTTGTCAAGTTTATACTAATTCCCTCACTACCTGTGGTGTTGCCTTCCTGGTTGCCTTCCTGATTTATGACGCCACAAATAGCCCCTGTGACGCCTCCTCGCTACCCCTTATTAAACAACACTGTTGGCTACATATACAAAAAATGATAGAGAAGTTCGAAAATATAGTCTACTCAAATGACGTTTCGCTGTCGCTTCATCAGAAATAAACTGTACAATATTTTGGGGCCTGCCTATAAACCTAAATTACAATGGGATCACATGGCAACAATAACCTAACGATTGGACCAACCTAGTACAATGGGTCAAAATAAAAGTTATTCAAATTAAAAGGGGGAGAGGACCGAAAGTAGAGAAGACAATAGTTAGAGAATAAAGGTGGTGCAAAAAGAAGTAGATGAATGGCGCTGTCTTTCCCCAAGAGGAGGTAGAAAATTGCGACGGAACAGTTCAGTTCAGTTTCAGTTCAGTTCAGTGTTCATTTTAAAATTCCACAACATATAAAAATCCATTAAACAAACTAACATGCAAACTAAACTAACGTAAAGCAAGTTACAAATACGACAAAACAGTTGATACAAATCATTACAATAAACTAGAAATTTGTATGGAGAGGAATTAATGAGAACGAGATGAAAATCACAAACAGATGACGGACACAATGGGCACAGGTCCCTTGGAACGTTGACATACACAAAGACAGACAAGAAATGAAAAACATATGAAACCCATATAAAAATGATACTTAACTGCGGAGGAGCGGTAGGTCTAGGAATCCACAAATCTGACATTGGGCCCCTTAGGTGCAAAAGTATCCAACTTAAACTGCCAAAAACCTTCTCTAACCCTGGAGTCTCCAAACAATTTATCGACAACCTGAAACGTAACGTCCTTAAGAAAACCATGATGTTCTACCTCCGAAAAATGCTTAAAAAGGCTGCCTGATTAACAAGTTCTCCCTTATCAAACCTCCTACTGCATAATTTATAATTGTTAAACCTAGTGCGGAAGGGGGTAAATGTGCTACCTTCGTACTGCAACCCACAAATCTTGCAACTAAGAAGATATACAGCACCAGACGAATCACAATCAAACCTATATTCCTTACCAGTGACATGACAAACAAGCTTATCCCGCTTCCGCCATATGCTCACAAACTTGACAACGAGATTTGCCGCATCGATGATAGCCTTTAAGATGATCTCTTTGCTGCACTGGAGCAAGTTTAGCACTGACCAGATTGTCCTTAAAGAGAATCAACGGAAACAAGGCCAGCCGATTTAAAAATAACTTGCAATCCAATTCAATGACGCATGCGCTCCATCTACATCCAGAAAGTAATCACATGAGTTTTCCCAGTTGGACAAACAACATCATCATCTTCGCGCTTTATGTTGTCACTGTGTTGCTACCAATAGAAACTGATCACATGAAGTGGTCACATAATTTTGTGACTGACGAAGTGTCAGTCTGCCTACGCGCTACCTGATTGGCTATTTATTTATAGACTACCCAGACCCCATCCGCGCGGGGCTTTTATATCCGTTGATTCTCTTTAAGATTTTTGGCGCGTCTAAAGGAAACAGGTGGTTTATTGGAGAACACCTTCTTGTGCTCCTCAGACGCATCCAACATAGGCTGAAGCCTGCTCACAACATTGTAGATCACATTAAAGGCTGGATGATACGTCACAACAAAAGGAATACGGTCCCCCCGACCCTGATTACGTCCTCAATCCCGATTTAATAACATGTCCCTTTCCATTTCCTTGACCCTGTCAACCTGTTCTCGAACAAAGCCCTCCTCATAACCCCTATTAGTTAACCATCCAACCAATTCTTCTGACCTTTCCTGAAAGCTACCATGATCCTAACAAATCCTACGTATTTCAAGCGCTTGACCATACGGTATTGCCTTCTTTGTGTGCCATGGGTGGCAGGGTCCCTTATGCAAATACTGATGTGTATCAGTCGGTTTGCAGTAGAGGTCTGTCTCCATATTTCATATTTCAAATTTTCATATTTACTTCTTTTAAGGAGGGTTGCCCTTCAACGAGTCGCTTTTCAAGGGGCCCTCCAATAAAAACATTAATTACAATCCAAGGAAACAAAGTAAAAGCTATTAATTAAATTAAACTATAAAACCCTTATGTACAATATACAACACCTATGTACAATAATTTTCGAGATTTACAATGAAAACGAAAGAAAAAAATTTCTGCTTCTAAATAGTTTTTTTGAAACTATACAGAGAGGTTGCCTGATTTGACTCGGCTGACAGGCTATTCCATAGTTTAGAACTTCTATAAGAAAAACATTTCTGGCCATGTGTTGACCTTTTCATCGGTAACCTCAAATCGGTCCCCGTATTACGAAGGCTATATGATGAGCAGAGCGAATTTCGGGTGAAGAAGTCACACAGCTACTGGAGCCAGCTCATTCAGGGACTTGAAGACAATTGTATTTGCTTTGATTCACCAGTAACCAGTTCGTCAACGGTCTTCCATCCCAGCCTTTCAGTAAGAGGTCTGCTTGGGGCATCGAAGCTGCTGTTCGTTATTATTCTAGCAGCATGCTTTTGAAGTTTTTGCAACTGATTAATTTCGGTTGAACAAGTGCAGCCCAAACAGAACAGCAGTATCGAAAATGGGGCTCCAAAAGACCTGTATAGAGGGTTTGCAAAGTTTCCTTCGGAAGGAAGACTTGGCGTGTTTTAAAAATCCAACTACCCCTGGAGACCTTAGCAGAAACTCCAAGGCACACCCTCTCCTAACTACCCTAACGTCTAAAAAGCTAGCCTCGTCTCTGGAACTCTCAGCAGTAAATTTTATAGTCTGGTGGAAATTATTGACGTATTCTAGGAAACTATGCAGTTTACTCTGACCGTGAGTCCAGATAAGAAAAGCATTGTCGATATACCTAAATCAGACCAACGGCTTATCCGTGCTACCTTCCAACAACTTCTTCTCAAAATCAGTCATAAACAAATTGGCGTACGCTAGAGCAAACTTAGTACCAATAGCCGTCCCTAATATCTGCTTGTAAAACTTACCATCAAACTCAACAACATTATTATCCAGAACAAACTTCGCCAAATTGATCAACGAACCTGTAGAGATTCCTGGGTTCTGCCTGCTGTTCAATGCATGGCGCATTGCCTTCAAACCTTCAGCATGGGGGATGCTAGGATAGAGGCCTACGACATCCACTGTACACAGCAAAGAATCATCAGGAATCTCCCCTAAACCAGCCAACAACAACAACAAATGATTAGTGTCCTTACCATAAGATTCCGTATTCCTAACGAAGGGGTTGAGATAATGATACAAGAACTGAGAAATGTGCTCAGTGGCGGTACCACAATTGGAAATACGGCCTACCGACCACATTACTGAATCCCTTCTGTATCTTAGGTAACAGATAAAACCTACGTAACTTAAACCATAGTCACAGGATAAGATAGTCTTGAAGCGAACAATGCGCTATTGTTCTAGCTCTTTGATAAAGATTTTGCTAGAGCCCGGACCTCCGAAGGTGCACAAATTTGACGCGTTGTGCACTTTCAGTGTTTGTTTCCAGTATTATTTGATTGTCTTCCTCGTATCTTCGCTGTTTTTTGCTATGCCTGGTGCAAATTGCTCGATCTTTGGATGTTCAACATCTAGAAGAAATAAAGAGCTAAGTATCTTCAAGATTCCTTTGCCAAATACTGACACGAACAAGAAGTGGAGAAGTGAATTGCTGAACGTTGTGACCAAAGATCGCATCATTGATCAGAACCTCCAGCGACAAATTGACACAAACAAGATATACATTTGCGAAAGACATTTCTCCCAGGATCAACTTTGGATTTGTAAGTAATATTTATGTTTTCTACATACGTACCTGCTCAAAGCTTTTGACATTTGCTTGGTAATCTTCCCAGTGATTTTGGATTCGCAGTAGGACTTTTTTAGGTTAGGCCTAAATCAGCAAACTCCAGCCAAACTCCTCTGCCTTTTCCCTTCGTTTGCCCCTTCGTTCCATTAATAGCAGGGATACTGTATGTGCCCAAGAGACGGTAAATGGTTAGTGATCCATTATCTTGGCATTTATAGTTTATTTACAAATATTTTATATTCATTGCAGTTGATTTAAACCTTTTCAGATAGTGTGGTGAATTACTATGTTGCCTGTTCTTCAGGTTATCATGTTTACCAGATTTTTAGGCCTATTATGGAGAAAAACCAGGTATCTTGATGATAATTTATGTTTTATTCTATTTCATAGATCCAACACGAATAGCACTTAAAGATGGAGTGTTGCCATCTTTGCATCTTCCCAAGAAGAGCATCTCTGTTTCTTCCCCTCCCCCACGTCCAACCACAGCGATCCAGAAGAGAGAAGAAAACATTTCTTCAACAGTCTTCCCATCTTCAATTCCTATGGCAGTTTACAAGAGCTTTCCTGAATTTCAGCAACGCATTTCAAAGCTAAAGCTTGGTGATTCTTGGCACATTGATTTGTCTGAGTCATTGGTAACCATCTCTTCCCACATCGATGAGTATTTGCTTCCTAAATTTGAAATCTTTGTGGACCCTTCTCTTCGATTTTCTTTGCGAGTTTTTGGTTGGATGCTGACTGAAGACCATGATTTGTATGGAAAATATGAGAGATCTTTTGCCAATGTTACCTTGTCCAATCTTATCCAAGAAATTGAACAATCTCTTTTGTGCAAAGGAATTGATATGCCGGATCCTAAAACCACTGCAAGTATTCAAAGGCATGTGATCCCAAGGAAGTTTTCTTTTCTTGAATTTCAACAAAGCTCTTCCCCAAAAAGATTTCTCCAAGATGAATTTCTTCGATCTGGGAACTGCCCTCTTTTAATATCTGCCAAAAATCAATGTTCTTCTTGCCTTGCTCTTGGTGCAAATCTTATGTATGAAAGCAGACGCAAAGAAAGCCGATTGAATGAACCTGCTAAGCTATTTGCTCCAGTTAAATTTACAGCCCCAGAGAGAATAAAGCTAACTTTGCAACAAAACCGTCTCAAATGCAAGCAACTTGAGCAACAAATTGAAGAAATGAGGCAATCCTTGGCCAACCATAGCAAACCAGTTGATCCTCAACTTAACCAAGATCTCCTTTCCTTGTTCAGTGGTTGTGACGAGAAAGACATGCCACCCTTCATGAAATTGTTTTGGGAGGAGCAACAAAATTACATTAACGAGTCCAAATCAAGCAGCATTAGATATCATCCAATGGTCATCAAATTTTGTCTTTCTCTTGCGGCAAAATCTTCTTCCACTTATTCTGATCTTCGCTATGACAGCAAAACTGGCTCTGGAATTTTAGTCTTGCCAAGTCTAAGAACACTCAAAGACTATAAAAATTATATTCGCCCAAGAAGAGGATTCAATCCTGATATTATTAATGATTTGTCTAAAAAGACCAAAGGATTTTCTCCTGCTGAAAGATTTGTCTCCATTTTATTTGATGAAATGAAGATTCAAGAAGACCTGGTTTGGGACAAGCATACTGGTGAGCTTATTGGCTTTGTTGATCTTGGTGACATTGATACAAATTATGCCACTCTTCAAGATGTTCAACAGCTTGCCACACATGTTCTTGTCTTCCTCATCAAAAGTGTTGTCAATCCTCTTTCCTTCAGTCTTGCAACATTTGCTACTACTGGTGCAACGTCTTACCAAATCTTCCCCATCTTCTGGAAAGCTGTCAACATTCTTGAGAATATCAATTTGAAAGTCATTGCCGCCACTGCTGATGGAGCATCTACCAATCGTAAATTCTTCCGCATGCACAAAGCTCTTGATGGTGACAGTCAAGAAAATGTTGTTTATCGTGCCAAGAATCTTTTTTCTAAAGATGAACGTTATATTTATTTCTTCGCTGATGTTCCTCATTTGATGAAAACAACCCGTAACTGCCTTGCAAATTCAGGATCTGGCCGTACTACACGTTTCATGTGGAATGATGGCTTGCATATCCTCTGGTCTCACATTTCTCAATTCTATTTTGATGACTTGGACAGTGGCCTGAAGATGCTTCCCAAGTTAACCAGTGATCACTTCAATTTAACACCATATTCTGTCATGAGAGTCCACCTTGCTGTTCAAGTTTTAAGTGATACAGTTGCAGTCTGCTTAGATAAATTTGGCCCCCCTGAAGCTTCTGCAACAGCCAAATTCTGTTCTATGATGGACAAATTCTTCGATTGTCTTAATGTGAGAAATTCTGCTGAGCATGTTCTTAAGCGAAAGCCCTTCTTACAGCCTTATTCTGATGTTGATGATCCAAGATTTACCTGGTTGGATCAATTCCTTGATTATTTCTCCCAGTGGAAAGATTCCATTGAAAAGCGTGAAGGGAATTTCTCAGCAAATGCAAAGAGCAGCATGTTCATTTCTTGGCAAACATATGAAGGTCTTCAAACAAGCGTCTTCTCTTTCAAAGAAGTTTGCAAATTCCTTCTTCAAAACGGCGTGCAATATGTGCTGTCAAACAGATTCTGCCAAGATGATCTTGAAAATTAACCCTTCCGTTAGAGATGTTGGCTACAATGACAACACCATCAATTCTCAGTTCGCCCCATTGCTGGAAATGTCAATGTCCAGGTTGGAAAATATGATGTTAATGATACTGAGCCATTGCCAAAAAGAAGCAAAAAGAAGTAAACACTAATATTAATTGCAAAAATGTATATCTACAATTTCAAAGTGTGCACATACAGTGGTTCATTCTAGTACTAAAATGATTTGAAAAAGGAAAGGTTACGATACCAGCATCGATTGTCAGATCCAAAGATGCTTGCAGTGACAAATGAATGAATAGGTTTGAAGGCAGAAACACCGTAATACGACAAAAGCAACAGTGAAATATTGGCATTAAATGAATTAAATCATTTGCTGTTGTTTTTGTTATATTTCTGCCTTCAAACTTATTTTGGTACACTGTCAACTTTTATTAAACTGTTTAACAACATTTACAGTCAAAGCAGAAGCAGCGTACCACTTTTGTTTTTGATATTCAAACTAGAATAGGATTTTGCTTTCTTTGCATGACAACATCCTTGAAAATCCTTATTCATTTTGATGTCCAGGGGAAGCAAGTATCCGAAGCAAAAGTGGAAGCAAATGAAAATACTATTTGAACTGTCATCCAATCGTAAAAATTTATTTTCAAATAGTCTTCAAATCTGCATGGTACGCTTCTTCTGTGTTGACTGTAATTTGACCACTTAAAGGCACGTGCCCGCCCCCAAATTTTTGCAAAAAACAATGAGAAATGAAAAAGGTGCAGTTGAAGTCTCCTGCCCCCAAGTTTGAGATGCTTCATATGGCCTTGGAATATGTATATTTGCATGGTTTTCTTTAACAGGAATTCTTAGGAAATTCAGAATGTTGGTGAGCTGTGAAAACTTACAGTTTTTCGTACCAAAGAGAATTTGTACATGCATGAAGAAAATTCCTGAGAATTCCTTGATAATTCTTTGATGTCAATGTTCAGCTGGCCCATATTGTAGGATATCCAGTATTTATGTAATACCATAATCATGAATGAAATAATGCATGAAGCAATTTATCTTATTTGTAAAATTGCAGTTAGATAGGCCTTTGTTATTCAAACACTCTTGATTATTGGATTGTATTTGGCAACAACTAAATCAAGTGAGAAAGCTACACACATCAAAACAGAAATGATGGCTTTTTGAAAAAACATTTACAGTAGAACTTTGAATTTTTTTAAGAAAATGTCAAATTTGATGTCAATTAGCTTCGGGTAGTGTGTGCACATCATTTCAGCTTTGCTGTATCAAGAATCCATAATTGTTTTCATTTTACAACCGTTTAATTTTTAGTAGGCTTTGAGTGATTGTTACTAACTGTATACATAGAATTTTACAAGGACATTTGGTACATTATCTCTCAAATAGAATTACTGTACATTGTGAATGGAAAGTATATCCCATTACTGTGTCTAGCATTGCATTATCAATACCAACTATAAAATATTGTGTAATTGACAAGAAATATATTCAACCAAGGTTTGTTTGCACCCAATTCAAGTCAAGTGATCAATATCTTGATAGAACCTCTTCTGATGTCTTTACCACACTGTATCTTGTGCTCTGAAACGTACAGTACATGTGCTTTTAAAAAATGAATAATGCTAAAACCT